>CM066033.1:1376605405-1377914660 GCA_033557465.1 Ichthyophis bannanicus | reverse complement strand
CTGACACACCAACTCAGGTAGTCTGTTCCAGTCATATGGAGCAGCAAGGTGGAATGAACGATCTGGAGTTGGCAGTGGCAGAGAAGGGCACAGATAAAAGGGACCTGCCGGAGAAGCCGAGCTCCCGAGGAGGGGCGTAGAGTGAGATAAGATAGGAAAGGTATTGCGGAGCCGCAGAATGAATGCACTTGTATGTAAGTAGAAGTTTGAACTGGATGTGGAAATGGAATGAGAGCCAGTGAAGTGAGTCGAGAAGAGGGGTTACATGAGCATGGCGACACTGTCGGAAGATTAGCCAAGCAGCTGAGTTTTGAACAGATTGAAGGTGAGAAAGATGATTCAGAGGGAGACCAGTGAGGAGCAGGTTACAATAGTTAAGGCGGGAGGTGACTAGTGAGTGGATGAGGGGCCTTTGTAATGTTTGTAGAAAGGAAGGGATGAATTTTGCCATGACCTATGTGTTTTAATGTTACACTGTGAACCGCACTGATGATAAATAGCGCAGTATATAAGAAATATTAAATAAATAAATAAAATGTTCTAGAGAAAAAAAGCGACAGGTTTTAGCTATCTGTTGGATATGTGCAGAGAAAGAGAAAGTAGATTCAAAGATGACCCCAAGATTGCGAGCTGAGGAAATGGAGGAGAGTAGTGTTATCCACAGAAATAGAGAAGGGAGGAAGGGGGAGAGGTGGATTTAGGGGGAAAGATAAGGAGCTCTGTTTTGGCCATGTTCCGTTCCAGATGGCGGTGAAACATTCAGGCAGCAGTGTTGGATAAGTAGGCAGAGATCCCATTCCCCTTCAACCCCTTCCCACTCTCTCCCTTTCTCCCTATCTCCTAGAGCTCCCACCCCCTGCCCTCCATCCCACATCCCATCCTCCTCCTATTTTTTTATTTTACTACTGCCCCTTGAAATTTTTGCTTCCTCATCAATGCCACATCTAACCTTTTTTTTTTTTTCTGCAGGCTCGATCGCTGCTGTCCTCTCCATGGGAGATGGGATCCCGGGGTCTGCCTGTTACTTTTCTGGCCCAGCATTCCCTTCCTGTTCTACCAGTGGGGATCCAATCTTCTTCAGGCAGACAGAAGGGGCTCTCTTCTTGTATCCTCCTAGACCATAGATCCTTCCTCATGGATCTTAGCCCATGGGGGGATAGGGTCCATGTTGGCAGTCAACTGCTTCAAAGCCGCAATTGTCTTGCCTCCTGTTCTGTCCACGGGGATATGATCTCCTGCGGGCAGAACAGGAGGGGCCCTATGCATGATCGCGGCTCTCTTCATGTCTTCTGCCCATGGGGATAGGATCCCGGTGGGCATCCCAGCTCCTCACACTGCAAATGCTCCTGACCTCTCAGTTCTGCACTGACTATGGACTCTTGCCTCTTCCCTAAGCTCACTCCATCTCCCTCCATTCCACTCCGTGAGTTCATTACTGCAAGCAGATCAACCATCTCCTAGAGTTCTGCTCTTGGTCTATATTCAAAGGCAGGAAGAGGTGGAAGTCAATGAAATGGGCCCAATTATTTATCTTGACTGCCACTAGAAGTGATGCAGATGACTGCCGGAGCTCAATCACTGCTGCAGCTCCCAGCATTCACAGTGAGTCTTCCCCTACGATCAATGCATGTTCAACTTCGGGATAAGGGAAAGAATGGAAGGACAAAGGGGAAGGCTCAGGCAGGGAAAGGATAGGAAGAACCATGTGCAAAGTATGCGTTCCATAAAGTAGGACCTGGTTGTCCATATCTGTTAACTCCGACGCTCCAGGGCACATACTGTAGTTAGGTAGTTAGGAAGGAGAGGCATATATGCTAAGTTCCTGCATGTCTGAGAACAACCACGTGTTATACCAGGCCAGGTCTGACAGCTATGTGCCACGGTAGACTGGTTGAGAGACAATAACTCAAATACCATGGTCCGACCATCATTTAATTCAATTCTCCATTCACATTCCCCATACCCCTAATCATCTACACAATACACTACACCACGGTCCGAGGTTTCGACCGTTTAAACCAGAAATGTTCCTTGAAACAATTATTCCTCAACTGGACAAAAAACTAGACAGTCTCGAAAAATCTATTACCAATTGGAACACTACAATAGAAGCAGCTGCCAAACCATTATCTACCAAAACCAACAGACCTCATAAAAATTAATCTGAAAAATGGTATACAGCTGAATTAAATAATTACAAAAAAGAACTAAGAAAAATAGAGTCTAAATGGAGAACTAAAAAAACCCCGGAATTGCGAGAGTTATACTTTGCAACCCTTAATTCTTACAAACTAGCTACAAATAATGCCAAGAAACAATACCTTTCATCAATCCTATCCAAAGCTATTAATCGACCAAGAGAACTATTTGAAATTATAAAATCATTATCTAAAGCCCCACCTACTAATATCCACAAGATCCCTATCAACCCCCAAACACTAGCAGACTATTTTGCTGGCAAACTCAAGCAAAATACACCATCTGTACCTGATCCCTTTCCTACAAAAATAAATGTCCTCAGTGAATGGAAATCTTTCCACCCCATAGATAGAAATCAATTACTAAATATAATTACAAACCTTAATACAACCACATCCCTCTTAGATCCATGCCCAGCAGCATGGATTAAGACTACAAAAGAAGAACTAGCCCCATACATATTAGATATAGTAAATAAATCCCTACAACAGGGTATACTACCAAATGAACTCAAAATCTCAGCAATCCGCCCACTTTAAAAAAACAACTCACTAGATAGCAAAGATCCATTATCATACAGACCTATAGCTAGTATACCCTTCCTGACTAAAATTATTGAAAAAGTTGTTCAAATCCAACTTCAAGATTTTATAGACACCTCAACACCCCTTGATGAACACCAATATGGGTTTCGACCATCACACGGCGTAGAAACATTATTACTTGTCCTTCTTGACTCCCTTGTCAGAGGTATGGACAATATCAAACAAGCTTTCATACTAGTATTTATTGACATTTCCGCTGCTTTTGACAGTGTAAACCATAACAGTCTAATCTCAAGACTTGGCCAATTAGGTATAAAAGAAGTAGCTCTCAAATGGTTTAAATCTTATATATCCGACCGTTCTCAATTTGTACAAATAGATCAAGATCCCTCTCCACCATTTCCACAAGAACAGGGAATCCCTCAAGGATCATCACTTTCTGCCCTATTATTCAACTTATATCTGCAACCGATATGCACCATCTTTAAAAGACATAATATAAATTACCACATTTATGCGGACGATATTATGTTGTACACCCCAATTAATACAAATGACCCTAACTATGATAACCTCTCAACCTGTCTCGCCGAAGCCGATCAGTGGCTTCGCTCAAAGAATATGAACATTAATTTTAAGAAAACTGAAATACTGTTTACATCAAGAAACCCCAATTTTGCACCCCCATCAGAAATCAAACTACATAACTTCTCCCTCCCAGTGAAGCATGAAATCAAATATTTGGGAGTCATACTTGATAAAACTCTCAGCTTCACTTCACACGTTAAGAAAATAACCAGAACAATATTCTACAAACTTAGAACTATCCAGCAGCTTAGACCACTTATAGAAAGTGACGACTTCCGGTCCATTACTCAAATTTTAATAACACCTCACCTTGACTATTACAATGGTATCCTTAAAGGCATAACAAAGAAAAATCAAAATATTCTCCAAATGGCCCAGAATGTTGCCGCAAGAATAATTTCCAAGGCTAAATTATCCGACCACATTTCTCCCATCTTATACTCATTACATTGGCTTCCTGTTGCATGCAGGATACATTACAAAATTATACTGACTACATTCAAGTTAATTAATAACATTGCCCCATCTTACCTATCTACCCTCATCCATAGCCCCTCAGATAGTAGAGTAAGAAGAAGGAGGAATCTCAATACAGTGCAAGTACCAGATACAATAAGAAAGACAAAGCAAATAACAAGCAACAGCGCATTCACTTACGTAGCACCTACACTATGGAACAACCTCCCTGATCAACTAAGAGAGACAAAAGATCTCCAAATGATTAGAAAGGAACTAAAAACACACTTATTCACCCAACATTACTGTCAATTCTCAGATCTAGCCTCCACACCCCCATAGCTCATTCTGCTGTCTAAATAATCAAAGGCGATACTATGTTACAGGCTGTAAATACCACAGTTCTGCAAATAATCAAGATTTTTTTGTTGTAACCTCTGTAAATAATTAACTGTCTAAATAATCAAAGGTTCTTGTTATGAGCTATACATGATTGCTTTTGTTTATAATGTTCCTTGTACATAGTTGCAATGTTACATAATGTTCTATGTATTTGTTCACCAATGTTCTATGTAAACCGCCACTGATCTTGGGAAGGGGCGGTATATAAAAGTTTTCAAATAAATAATGAATAAATAAAATAAAATAAATAAATAAATAAATAAACTGTGTTAAAGACCCAACATAAGGTCTTGAAAACTCACAGATCTGATATAACCATAATGTAAATAGAAGTTACCATCACGTATGCTGTTAAATTGCACTTAGTTCTCCCCAGTTTTAAACCCATGTTACGTTCCCTGTTATTTGTAAACTTAAGACATGTCCTAAATGTCTGAGTAAAGTTTTGTTGTATGTAAACCGCACTGATAAAAAATAGCGCGGTATATAAGAACTGTTAAATAAATAAAATAAATAACAAATTTAAATCTATCAAATATATATTTACTCTAGGGATATGCAATTGTCATTAGTGTGTCTTAAAAAATTTATTGCACACAAAATTGATTTAATACATGTGAACCTACAAATTAATGTGTTAAGTTGATTTGTACAAGTTAAAAAGTTTTCATGCACCTTAACGAGTTTTTGTTAGCTTGAATGTGTAAAGCGAAGCAAAAATAATTGAAAATTGAGGAAAAAGGCAGAAAATCCTAAAATGAACTTATTTTCCCCCCTCTGCACTCCCCTAAATTTCTCTATGCAATGAACATTTTTAACCCTCATAACTAGGATCTCTGTCTACATTAAAGCAATATCCATTCACTGTTTTTGTTTTAGATGTCATGACCTATGTTTCCTTTCAGGGACTATCAAAATAAAAATGGACTTACAACTTTATTGGTCTGCCCCTTACTGGCAAAAGAACGCTAATGTAAACAAAGTAGTTTGGCTTAACAGCACCGTTCAAAAGGTTTAAATATACGTATTCTATAAAGGACATTCCATAGCAGCCATAAAATCCAATTCACTACCCTCCCCTCTCTTCATTTTCACAGGATACTCAGTCCTGAATATCATTCGTTACTGTTGAACAGGCCCTCTGGTATGCTGTCGGTTTTGGAACCCCTATCGAAATTTCTTGTCGTCTTTCTGAAAACAGTGGTAAAGAGTGTTCCATCATATGTGCAGGATACATCTTTTGTGGCTGTTACAGTCAAATTTTATTTATTTATTTACATTCTCTTATATACCGTGCTATTCTGCATCAGTGCGGTTTACATTGAACAAACTGAAATTACATTGAACAGGGCATTATAACTTGGAAATAACTATTTTACAGGGAACATGGGCTATGGAGGGTTAAGTGGTTTGCCCAAGACCACAAGGAGCACCTGTGGGACTAGAAACCCCAGTCCTTCCGGCCCAAGGTTGCTGTCCTCTAGTGGGATTTGAACCCCCGACCTTCCGGCCTGAAGTACCTTGCCCCAACCACTAGGCCACTCATCCACTAGGCTATTGTGGACTGGGTCTGAATCTGAATTGCTTCAAATTCAAGCGTGGATTAATACGTTGGCTCAAAATCTTTAATTTACAATGACTTACCACTCTGAGCAGCTTGAATTTCTGTACGATCAGGTTATAAAAGAGCAGAATGGTTTTAGCACAAAACTTTAAAGAAAATCAGTGGACCGTAATGCTCATCTGTCAATTTATGCGAGCCCATAGAATCTGTTCTACTGATTATAATTATTTTTTCAAGATTGAAGCAGATCTTTTGAAACGACACTTTTCTGCTCGTGGTTATCTCCGCTCTTCAGTGATGAATGCATATCATCGGGCCAAATCTGCACAGTGTGATCTATTATTGCAATATGATCAATCTTCCTCGGATGACACCTTTGTGTGTGTTTTACCTTATTCTACAGCCTCAAATTATGTGGAAATAATGGCCGATTTTAGCTTTGTACCCAAACCTAGATACGTTTGAATGGATAGCTTAAAGATGTGGGCGAAATCTGGGTGAGATGCTGACTAGTTTCTCTCAGTCTGACTGCATTTGTTCGCATTGGTCACTATGTTTGTGACCATTGCTTTTGGTATACTGCAGCTTTAATAGGACCTTCGTGGTCCCATGCTGATGGCACTGTTTACATTCACAAAGGCTGCACTGATTGCAAATCTTCATGGGTAATATACATGATTGTTTGCCCCGTCCTCATATTTGTATTGGCTATACTAAGCGTAAGAGCAGAATAGCAAATAATGTGGAGCATGCTCCATTGGTAGCTCATTGGATTTCAAGTGATATACTCTTGCTGATCTACGTGTAATCAATCAACTTCTCCCTTCCTGGAAAGGAGGAGATGCTGAGTGACATTTAAATGAACGTGAGCATGTATGGATTTTCCTCTTGCATTCAACAGAACCTTTGGGTCTCAAGCAAGCAATCTATTGGATGACTTTGCTTTGAATTTTTCTCCCATTTTGTTCTCATTTGCTTCTGAAGTCATGTGTTTTTCTGATGTGGCTGAATCTTCTGCTTTGAACAGCCTGCTTCTTGGGTGGTTTGATAGCATCTGTCTACAGCCGTTTAGAGTAGGACAACCGTTGGACCTTTCTGAAGATCTGGGGAAAAGATACTGTTTGTAAAAAAGCTGCTACTGTTATTTCTTCATATCCCTGATGCAGGTAACTTCAAAATTTATTTATTTAGCTGTATTTATATCCCGCTTTTCACCGGGTCAAAGCGGTGTAACATAAAGGGGAGGGTGGACAATAATCAACTTCTGGGGTTGGGCCCATCACCAGGTGGCTAACATTAATGATTATAACAGATATTTGGGACACAGACATAGGCAGTGTGATACAGTCTCTTTAGAGCATATGTTTACGGGGATGAAATAGGGGGGGGGGGGGTCGGGGGTAGTCAGTGGTGGGTGTTTGTTTCTAATCCAAGGTATTCTTGGAATAGGTTGGTTTTTAGTTGTTTCCTGAATGATAAGGGGTCTCCGTTGCTTCTGATGTGACTTGGTAGAGAGTTCCAGAGGGTTGGTGCATATAGTTCGAAGGCTCTGTTGCAGGTCCTTTGATTGCATTTGGTTCATTTGTGGGGGATGGTGAGGGAGTTGCTGGTGGTTTGTCTGGTTGTTCTGTTGTGGGCTGGCCGGGGCAGTAGTGTGCGGAGCTGGGAAGTCTGAGTTTGGTAGAGAGCTTTGTGGGTAAGTATTTTGTCGGATGTTTGGAGTGCTTTTTTGTAATCTATAATTAGTGTTTTTTTGAGTCATCGGCAAACAGCATTTGTTGTTATTTTTGATACCTTTTTAACCATAAGATAAATATAGGCAATTAATTTTGAATTTAATGAAAATGATTGTTTAAAGAAGAAAAATAAAAATTTAAAAAATAAAAAAACATAACCTACTGGGGATTTTTTGAGTACCTGGACATTATATTACATCAAGTGACTCTAGGTTGACCTGGTTGAGGATATAGTTACTATATTGAGGACTGGTGATGATGATCTTGAAGCATGTCTAGTTTTGAAGCCTGAAATTTTGTATCAGTTCTCTTGCTAGAAACATTTGTGCTCTATATAGTTCAGGTCCTTTTAGCAAAAATGTATTGTACAGGAGCTATAGATTTTTGTGATAAAGAAAAGAATAAGCACCTGGCCTTCTGTCAGTGTCAGTCACTCTATGATTCACGCAACCATAACTGATGCAAACATACTATAAAAAAGTGACTATGGGGTATGTCTACAAAACGGCTTTAGCTGCTACCACAGGGCTAATAAGGGTAGAGAGTGGAGGTTGCAATGGTTGGCAACCATCATGCGAATCATATTCACACAATGGCTTCCAAAATCTGGCGTTATCACAGCAGCAGATAAACACCACCTCAAGAGGTGACGTTTATCTGCCCGAAGGCCCAATAACACAACAGTGTGACTGCTACCAATCGGGAGCAGTCATCTGCCTTGGAGGTGATTGGGCCTCACCCCAGCATTATTGTGAGTTCCGTGGTGTTGCGATCCACAACACCGACAATATGAATCAAGACTGATCTGATCCTCCTGAAGCACCAATCCCCCCTAGACAGCTCCTTATCCTCATCGGGAACTGTCTGTGGTGGATCAGTGCACTCCTTGGGCAAACAAAGATCCCAGCTAGCCAGTCTGGGAAAGTCCCCTCCCTCCCACCTCCCAATCCACTAGTCAAGATCCAGGCTAGCCTATTTCCTATAAGATGGGACTCCATCACTGTGGTGTTGTAGACCTGGCCCCTCTAATGCTACATACGTTACTGCCAGATTGCAGGAGGAAAAAAATCAGTTACCACTGGCTTTTCCCCTTTTCAACTCTCCTTTACAATACAGGGGAAAATTACAATGGTCTGCACATCCAAGGAGGCCATGGATGACTTTGATAGCGGAGGCATAATGGGTTTGCAGGTCTCGAGTGAGCAACCAAAAGAGAGTAGGAAGAACATTGCTAAATTGCAGAGGACTGCTTGCGACACAGTCCAGAAAATGGTGGCTGAGGTGATAATGCCCAGCCTTGGGAGGCGCTAGGGCAAGATTTCATTTTTGGGACTACAGGGTGCCCATGTAATACAAAGTTGCTGTTTGGAGAGAGTTCAGATTGGGATTATTGCCTTTAACTCTGTTCCACTGAAAATCTTTAGACGGCCTTGATACTATCCATATAGGGCTCATTATTCTACTAGGTAGGCTATTTGCCGCTACTGCGCATAGCCCTGCCCACTCACCCCTAATCTCAGATATTCAATGGCGAGGCGACAGCATTAAATATCCAGTTTTGGCACCCAGGGGAACCCACCGCAGAGCCTAACCAGGTAGCAGCGACATTGCACCACAACCTGGTTAGCAATCTGCTGCTGAAACTGGGCAAGCCAAAAGCTGGTCTAGTTTTAGCCGCGAATTACTAACTGAGTAGCAGTACAATATCGCTGCTGCCCAGTTAGCGGTACTCCTTACCCGTGCTCTGCCCCGAGGCTAACCGGACAGCACTGGAGCAGTAGAGGACATAGACGGGGATATTTAATGGCACTAACCATGTAGGTGCTGTTGAATATTCCTGTTTAAGGCAGTCACATGTTTTACTGAGCCGTAAACCATGTAAATACCTTTTGAATATCGGGCCCATAGAGCCTAGGCAGTATGTGGGCAGAGCACCACATTATACAGAGCCAGATAAATTTAGCACAGCAAAACACTTTCCTAAATTTTTCTGGATAGTTATCTGGAGAATAGATTGAACATCCCAGCTATCCAAATAGCTATGGCACTGTGCACCGTATACATTTATTCTGCACCACAGACTATCCAGATAGTGGTGCTGAAAATACTTATTTTATTTAAACTCTGCAATTGGCATTAAAACAAAAAACACAGACTGCCACGTTTAAATATTGAGCTGATAAAGTGTTATCTATCTTGAATTTGAGGACAAGATTTGCTCTCAGATGCCTTTCTTGAATCTTTTGCCTCTTCTGTTTGATGTCTGCCATGTAGGGTTTTTTTTTCAAATATGTCCATTTTCTCCAGAACCTCTGAAAGATGCCTCAATTAGCTCTGAAGTAATACTGAGACCAACAGCAAGTGATAACACCATTTGCGATGCAGCCGAAATTCTCCCTCCTTGCACACATCCTTGACTTGTCAGGCAAGTCTTGGATCTATGCAAATACACAGGGTAGAGAAACGAAACAGCTTTAACAAGACAGTGTATGGAGAGAGAGAGAGAGACACACACACATTTTTCTGTGGCGTCACTCAATTGCTTTCATGGCTGAAAGAGTTATATACTGTACTGCTTTATTCTTTTGTTTTATCTTCCCTATGATTTGGCTCTTGTTTCAAAAAGCCCAAGGGGAAACATTTGCCATCGGCCTTAGGATTAAAGATCAAGACCCAGAGATATGGCATTTTGCAAATGACTCCCACAGGCACAAATATACGGGGTTTTTTTCGGTGAACTGCTCATTTACTTTCTGGGTTTTTTTGTCTAACCCTTACTATTCATCTCCAGTGACAAATGTCAATTATGGACACTAGATTTATGGGATTGGAAAGATAAAGCGCAATTTACAAATCATTCTCTGTGCATGCCGACAGGTGTAATGACAGAGACTGCTGACTGTAATTAAATCGCTTGTTGCTATCTACTCAGTCATGAGAAGGTGTCAGCTTCAAGGCTGTTATTCATGGAACAGACTTTAAGACAGACCTATATTAATAGTTCACCCAGAAATACTCTCCAAGCTGAACTTGCCTGAAAGTGAGTAATATTACTGTGGAATTCGGGGACTACGTACCACCGTATATATCTGGTTTATAATGTCCTTAAATACATTCTAATATGCTAAGGAACATTTTGCTTTATACAATAAGGAGCCTCAAATAAAATCTAGCCACCTAGGCCATGTGCTGTGGGAGTCTGTGAAAATTAACTCTGGTGTGGCTACAAAGAATCTACCTACCTAACTCCTTTGGGAAAAAGGAGGAACACATTTTGGAAAAAATAAAAAAAGGACTCTTTCCCACATGAAAGCCCCGATGAGAGAGATACAGTACAGGTAGAGCAGAAGCGTCATCTGTTTACGAAAAGGAAGGCTGAAGCGCTATCCGCTATATCTCTAATAAGAAGAACAGATGTCAGACAGTGAAAATCACATGGCCAGCTTCCGCATCTCCGAAGAGGTACTGTGAAGCTACTTCTACGGCTCTGAGCATACTGAGTCGCCTCTGCACGAAAGGCCAGGCATGCTGGCAGCTGTATTTGCAATTCTGAGAAGGGATAGTGGGGTGCCTTCCAGAAAGGTACAATGAAAGCTGCATCAGAGGCCATGAGAAATAATAAACGAGTGCTGGTGGAATGGGAGGGGGAATGTCAAAAAATTAGCAGAACAAATGCACATGCAGATAAAAGGGGACTTGATCGGGAGAAGAAGTATAGCGTAGGCCAGCAGCCACCCAAACCTTGCAGTATATTAGAAAGACTGAAAGCCAGGGCAGGTAAAAATTGTGCACTGCTCTGGATGGGATCCCAACTACTGATTTCATCCAAAAATGCAAGCCTTGCCTTATTCTTTGAGACTGGATAGCAAGGAGGTGTGAATGTGAACTATGACAACAATTTGCAACATGAAACTATGTACATGATGGGACAAGTCTATTATCCAGGGCTTTAAAAAGCAACTCAGTATACTCGGAAACGTGTTATTATCTGATGGATATGACAGTGACGTAGACTTCCCTTGCAACGATTAATGTATTTTCTAAATACTGTGGTAAGAGTGACAACGAGCTTAAGTAGTTAGAGCCAAAGGGTTGAAACTTTAGGAAAACAGGACTCAAAATCTCGCAACCCCCACCAGCATTGCTTAGGACCTTAGGCGATTTGTCTTATCTCCCATTGCCTCAGGTATCCACTTAGCCTGTAAGCTCTGTGGGATAGGAAATTACTGTATCTGAATTCCTAATAATGCTGCAAGCCGCCTGGAGCATTATTGAGAAAGGTAGGCTAAAAATCCAAATTATTATTAACATGCTAAGTATGGGAATTGTAATCCACCGCTTGTTGGTTAGTTCCATTATTAGCGTGATGGCAGCAGCGAAATGCTCATTCATTATACAATCTCATTTCTTTTTAAATGCATGGCATGTGAAGCAGTTCCATGATGTTAAAAAAGCAATTATTGCAATTGATCATAAATCAAGTTGTACCATTAATGCAGCTAGTCTGTCAACTTTCACAACCATGTTAAAGCTCCTTTGTGAGACTTACAGGGTATTAAGTTTTCAGATTCATTCTGTCGTCTGTCTTGAGAATACAGAGTATCTGGAATTCCCTGTTTTCCATAAGTGAAAAAAGCTTCAAGGACAATGTGCCTATGCAGACCAAGCTTAATTGAATATTCAATTAAGTATACATTAGAAAACTGACCTACATAATATTAATAACTGAAATCCCACATTTGCAAAATTAGAGACATTTATCTGGGGAATCCACTGCATTCTCAAAGTTCTTTTGTGTGAACTTTTGTAGAATTATTTTTAACGAAAGCTTAGAGCTGAATTAATTGAAGTGTAAGGACGTGCATTCATTAGCCCACATGCGGTTTGTTAGCGCACCTTCAAAAATGCAGGACCACTTTTACCAAAGTGCATTCAAATTTTGCAGTTACCACATGCTAAAATTGCATGGAAGGTAACTGCAAGTCTTTGGGCATTAATAGATAGGGGCATGCCCAGCATCATCCTATACAGTTACCCTGCAGACAATAGACTTAGCACACATTAACTTCACTGTAGATCAGTTCCCATCAGCCCCCGCGGGCTTAACAGAGCAGCGAGGGAGAAACTCTTCCCTCGCGCTCTGAAAGCCGGCGCGTGTGACTGGAGGCAGCTGAGAGAGGTGATACCGGGGACGGAGGGCAGGCTCTGCTGGGCGGGGGGGCCCCGCGGCACACTCGATTCTGCCGCGGCGGCCCCGGCAGCGACAGCTTTCTTTGTAAAAA
The DNA here is from genome assembly GCA_033557465.1 of Ichthyophis bannanicus. Classification (NCBI taxonomy): domain Eukaryota; kingdom Metazoa; phylum Chordata; class Amphibia; order Gymnophiona; family Ichthyophiidae; genus Ichthyophis; species Ichthyophis bannanicus. The sequence goes on along the minus strand of CM066033.1, from coordinate 1,377,901,888 downwards.
AATTTCGCTGGGGGGGGGGGGAGTTAGGAGTGGTAATGGCTGGGGGGGGGTTAGGAGTGGTAATGGCTGGGGGGGGTTAGGACTGGTGATTGGCTGGGGGGGGGTTAGGACAGGTTAAGGGCTGGGGGGGGTTAGGAGTGGTAATGGCTGTGGGCTGTTGGGGGGTTAGGACTGGTGATGGGCTGGGGGGGGCTAGGACAGGAAATGGGCTGATGGGGGGTTAGGAGTGGTGATGGGCTGGGGGGGTTAGGAGTGGTAATGGGTGGGGGGGGGTTAGGACTGGTAATGGCTGTGGGCTGTTGGGGGGTTAGGACTGGTGATGGGCTGGGGGATTAGGAGTGGTAATGGCTGTGGGCTGTTGGGGCTAGGACTGGTACTGGGCTATGGGGGGCTAGGACAGGAAATGGGCTGATGGGGGGGTTAGGAGTGGTGATGGGCTGGGGAGCTAAGTATATATGGGCTGATGGGATTAGGACTGGAAGTGGGTTGATGGGGGCTTAGGACTGGTAATGGGCTATGGGGGGCTAGCACAGGAAATGGGCTGTTGGGGAGGGGTTCGGACTTGCGGTGGGCTGTTGGGTGGGGTTAGGACTGGTAATGGGCTATGGGGGGCTAGGACAGGAAATGGGCTGATGGGGAGGGGTTAGGACTTGAGGTGGGCTGTTGGGTGGGGTTAGGACTGGAAATGGGCTGATGGGGGTTAACACTGGAGGTGGTCTGATGGGGTTAGGACTGGTAATGGGCTATGGGGGGGTTTAGGACTGATAATGGGCTAGGGGGGGCTGGGACAAGAAATGGGCTGATGGGGAGGGGTTAGGACTTGAGGTGGGCTGATGGGGTTAGGACTGGTAATGGGCTGTGGGCTGATGGGGGGGGGTTTAGGACTGGCAATGGGCTATGGGGGGGTTAAGACTGGTAATGGGCTGTTGGCTGATGGGGGCTGTCTGGTAATGGGCTATGGGGGGTTAGAACTGATAATGGACTATGGGGGGGGGGGCTAGGACAGGAAATGGGCTGATGGGGAGGGGTTAGGACTTGAGGTGGGCTGATGGGGTTAGGACTGGTAATGGACTGTGGGCTGATGGGGGGGTTAGGACTGGCAATGGGCTATGGGGGGCTGACTGGAAATGGGTTGATGGGGGTTAGGACTGGAAGTGGGCTGATGGGGGGTTAGGACTGGAAGTGGGCTGATGGGGGTTAGGACTGGTAATGGGTTATAGGGGGGGCTTAAACTGAAAATGGGGTGATGGGGGGTTAGGACTGGAAGTGGGTTGATGAGGGGGGGCTAGGACTGGTATTGGGTTGGGGGGTTGCTAGGACTGGAAATGGGTTGGGGGGCTGCTAGGACTGGAAATGGGCTGATGCAGGGACTAGAAGGGAATGGATGCTGGGTGAGGCTGGAACTAGAAGGGAGCTGGTGTTGGGGGAGGATTAGAATGGGATGGGGCTGGGAGAGTAAAATGGAGAGGGGAAAAATATTTTGTGTGGGAGGGATAAAAAATCTACAATTGGCCGGGTATTGGGAGAATAAGTGGGGATTGAGGATGGAGGGGTAAATTTTGAGTAGATGAAATAGGAATGAGGAAAGAACAAAAGGAGAAAGATTAGTATGTTAAAGCAGATGTAGAGAGAGAATGGAAAAAAAAAAAACAAGACAGAAGAAAGGACAAATGGACAGCAGATGGAGAGTTAGCAGAAGACACGAAGAAACCAGAAGAAAGTGGCTGGAACAATTGCAACTGAAAAAAAATGCACAAAAGGTAGAAAAATATCTCTTTATTTTGAATTTATTAACTGGAATATGTCAGCTCTGGGAAATGTGCATCATTAATTTTTGCGCTTTGTTTAGTACAAGAGGAAATTAATTTATAGTTTTATTTCTACAGTGTTGTTGTATATTCCAAGTTTGGCTTTTGGGGTTCCCAGTTTAATTATTGTCTTCCTGTTTCTAAATTGTGATTCCTTGTTTGGTGATGGTCTGTTCTGCATGTGTAACTGAGCTGAGGTATTCTGTTTATATAATTCCTATTTGACATTGCCACTTGTTCTTTCCCCAGTAGGTCATGTATTGTTGTTCTCTGAAATGTATTGGTTTAATATTTGCAGTGTTGCCTTTTGATAGTTAGGGTATGGTGCTTTGTGAGTCCTGGTAGTGCTGTTAGGATACGGCGGGTTTGCTATGGGTTCTAAATGGGCAGCGTTTGTAGTAGTTCCTAATGTGCCTGGCGGTTGGTACTGGATTATAGTAATGTAGAAACCTTTTAGTCTTTCTTTATCCATATACTCATTAAGAGGCATGTTTACTAAAAGTTAGTGTATGGTAACATTATGCAAATATTTATGCAAATGAGGCACCTTATGCAAATGAGGCTTTAATTGATGTGCTGGCACTTTGAGGAAATTCTTTGGTTTTGTGCGGCAGTTTGGGCACTCGGGCTCAAAAAGGTTAGCCATCACTGCTGTAGATAATGTGGATGTACTTCATACCACCTACCGACATGACATTAACTGCTCTTCATTTAACAGAGAACATATGATACCATATAACGTGTAAAGTGCAGAGCCCACCCAGTCCCCAACTCATTAGTTAACATGGGAATTAGCACATGCTAATTAACTGTTAGTGTGGCCATGCACTGTTAGCCCATCAAGTTAATGCTGACTGCTGGCAACACAGCAGCCCCTGGCTTTTCTTGGCAAGGTGTGACTGGAAGTAGAGTGCTAAGCCTTTTCTTCCAAGGCAATGGAGGGTAAAGTGACTTGCCCAAGGCCACAAGGAGTGCCAGTGGGAACCCCCGCCCCCTGATATTTAGGGTACTAGGCTGTTGCTCTAACCACTAGGCTACTCTTCCACTCCCATGTTAACTGTTAACTGCTTAACTCACATTATGAATTAATGTATGTTCTTGATTAATGCATGTTAACATTTTTAAATGAAAGCAATGTGTGAAATTGAAAAATTGTATGAAAATCTGTGAAAATGTCTGAAAATGACCCAAAAACAAACCAAAATTTTTTTCATGCACATCACTATTTAATGGCCAGATATCAGATCCAGAGCTGGGAGAAAACCTTTCATGACCTCACAGTACTAGAATCCATTCTCATTTACTGAGATTGGAAAAGCTATCCAGATAATAATGTACCAGCTATGGAGGCTATTTCTGAAATGTCTCCATGTCTAAATAGCAGCATTTGCAAATGTAGATAGGCCTAGACATGTAAATGCCGTTTTTGAAAAGGGATATTTAATCATGTGGATGCTTACCATGTTTAGATTTACAGGAAACATGGAGAAGATAGGGAAAGGAAGTGGTTAGGTTGGGTCTATAACATCGATGTGGGTTCCCCATCTTGCAAGGGGAGTCCACACTGAATAGAAAAAAAGTAGATGCTCCCCGGCACATATAATTGCTTGCTTGAAGGGGCAGCTGTGAAGGCAGAGGTCTGGGCCACTCGAATCACCCCCTGACCTTGATCCCCCTTCCTGACCTTGATCTCCCCCCAATGACCATACAAAACATCTCATTCTCTCCCCGACCACCCTGGCAGCTGAATCCCCTATAAGATCTGATCCTTCCCACCTGTAATCCCAGTATGAAGACCCACACCTCCGATCTCTATCCCCAGTCTTACCAGGGTCCCTGGTGTCTAGTGAGATTGGCAGCAATCTCCAGTCGCTCCTGATCTTATAGCCACGTGTTCCAAAATGGCTGCCACGATCCGTAGCGGTAATTTTGCAGTATTGGCAGCCTGACCCCTACTGGCAGGGCCGGCCCGTCCATTGAACAAGAATGTTTTTTGCACAGGGCCCCGCGCTAAAGACACTCTTGCTGCTGTGTGCCCTTGCCTGCCTGATGCCTAAAGAAAAGTGCATCCATGATCCGTCCTGCTCCTGCTGCCGCCGCAGCGCCGCTGGTCCCGTTTTGCTTTAATCTGCCGGCACGGCGGCCCCGCTCTTACGATCCAACTCCATTTTTTTTGCTGTTTTTTTCTATCATGCCTGATGCCCCACGTGCTGGTATGCTTTGCTGCCTGACGTGCCGCCGCCATTCACTACAGTTAGGCACGCACGCAGATCCCAAACTCCTCCCACTCAGCACGCCTGCTGCATGTGGCACTGGACTTTCTCAGCAATTGCTCGCTGCCTGCAACAAGTGAAGGCGCAGCACAGAGAGCAACAGTGCTTGTCAGCAACTTGGAGACTTTGCTCAGAGAAGGGAGAACGGATTCCTTTGGCAGTTTGGCCAGGCTGAAGTGAAAGGATTGGCAGTGTAAGCATGGGGATTGGGGCCCTGTGAAGAGGAGGGGGCACAATGTGCCAGGGGCATGCCACACACCGCAACAATGGGGGGCCCCTCAGTCCTCAGCACAATGTTGCTTGGATGAGTCCTCATTGTGCAAATTAGCTCGATTGATTTAGAAGAAAAGTGTGTTATTTATTATTATATATAGTTTGTTATAAAGATAGAATGGGTTTATTTCTTGGTCTCACTTGTTGGTACTTTACCTTAAAAATAAATGAAGATACCAATAATCTATAAATTGCCCCTGCTGAATGAGCAGGTAGCAGGTGATTGGTCCTTTTACGTCAGACGCCGGGTTTTTAAAGTGGCTTCCTGGAAGTTCTTGGATTATGGCGTTTCCTGAGCCAGTAAGGAGAAGTGTTGTGCCTGAAGCAGGGTCTTTGAAGTATTGACCCGAAACACAGGACTGTGTCGACAAACCCTTGCTGTGAGATTTTCGCCGTGAGATCAGCTAAGTGCTGGACTTATAAAAATATTTTTTTTCATTAAATAGTTGGCTTTTTCAAAGGTTTTGAATCACCAGGCTTAACTGCTCTTCTCTTATGAATAAAAGGACATGTCTGCCCCGCCGGAGTTTAAATCTTTCTCTTGGTTGGTGGAGGGACGTTTGTCCGACAAAAAAATTATTTTTTGATTCTGGGAAGTTTCTCTTGATGGGAGTGCTACCTTTCTAGTGTTTTGTGATTTCCGGGCGAGGTGGAGCTGTTTAGTTTCCCGGGGGGGGGGGGGGGGGAGTATTTTAGGAAGGAAAAATGACTCAGAATATTTGCTACTTAAATTCAGAAAATGGGTATTTTTATTAAATGAAACTTTAAAAATATATTAGGACAAGAATGGGACCAGTCCAGCTGCAGTCCCTCCCAGTCAGAGGCAAGGGCTCTGGTGCTGATCTGGACTCTGCGGATGTCGGAGAAGAGATTCTATCAAGCTGAAATCAGGTGATTTTTTTGTTTAATTTTCTTCCTCGCTCTCATCGTCTCTTTACTAATTTAAATTACAAAACAGTTTTGTGCTATTTCCCACATGCAATGGGTTAGAGAATGGGTGGGATGTTTGGTTAGGACAGAGAATGGACATGGAACGCACATTGCAGTTAGTGTGGGGGGGACCTATCCTGCACTAATGCTCAATGCTACAGTCTCTGCCTTTCCATATCAACTACTATAGTCCCTTTTTTCTTTAGAGATCTTCTGTGTTATGTTGGTACCATGATTTCTTGAATTCAGATAATGTCCTGGTCTCTACTAACTCCACTGGGAGGCTGTTCCATGCATCTACCACTCTTTCTATAAAGAAATATTTCCACATATATCTCCTTTCACCTTCATCCTATGCCCCCTTGTTGCAGAGTTTTCTTTAATTGAAAAAGACTTATCCTGTGCATTTATGCCATGGAGGTATTTAAACATCTCTATCATATCTCCCTTCTCCCATCGTTCTTCCAAAGTATACGTATTGAGATCTTTAAGTCTTCCTCCATATGCCTTAAAATGAAGTCCACTGACCATTTTGGTAGCCACCCTCTGCACATCCAACCTGTTTATATCCTTTTAAAGATGTGGTCTCCAGAATTGCACACAATATTCTAAATTACTGTAGGTCTCATCAAAGACTTGTCCAGAGACATTATTCCCTCCTCCTTTCTGCTGGTCATTCCTCTCCCTATGCACCCATTTAGCCAACTTAAGAAAATCAGGAACAGTCAGACCTGGGCCCAAGTCCCACTCTTCTTTTGTGGACAACAGGACTTCGCCCCCCCCTTATACTGTACCACTCCCTTGGATTTTGTACCCCAAATGCATGACCCTGCATTCTTAAGCATTAAATCACAACCGCCAAATTCTCAACCATTCCTAAAGCTTTGCTAGAACCCTCCTCATGTTATCTACGGCTTCCCGGGTTTCTACTCTTATCTATTGCAGATTTTTGTATCATCCACAAAGAGGCGAACCTTACCCGATAGCCCTTCTGTAATATCAAAACGAATCGGACCAAGGACAGATCCATCATCCTAGCAGCACACTACAAGGATATTGCAGTTTTGAGTATTGATACATGTTTTTGATACTACTATATATCTCAAAGATACATTTTTAATTTTAAACAATCAATTTATTTAGTGGTGATTTGTAAATATTTTCTGTTTTGTTTTGTTTTAAAGTATAGTCCATTCTGTCTATAATATGATCTAGTAAGAGGGGCCAGGGCCAGTGGGTTAGAGTAATATGAGTAAACCCCGCACTAGAACTTTAGTGTCGTGCTCTAGAACAGTTTCTGCATTGAACATATGGCATCCTCCAAAGGGTTTCTATTGCTAAACAGCCACAATGAATATTTCAGTGTGATTTTTGTGGGTTTTTGATTGCCGTCACATTTGTGTACTGTGTTATTGTGAGACTCAGTAATTTTATAATTACTTATTTGAAGGTAGTTGTACATATCTTATTTTATTTCACGTTATTTTACTGTACACTTACTCTGCGGAAGAAAGGCTTGACAATCTACTTCTGGTTGCATCCTGCTAAGAACACCCAGGGGTGTGGTCACCAGGAATCAGCATTGACTCAACGGCATACACTTCAATACAAATACTAAATTTAACCCGCGGTAATGTGAAAACCAATTCACACTTCTGGGCTCACTTCTAGATTTAATAAAAGCTTTGTCGACACTTGAGGTCAGTGCTGGCATGTAGTTTTAGCAGTCCAACTTGTTCTGTTTTTCCGGATCAGTAGGAGATGTATCATTGATATAGGGCCTGGTGTAATATTTACATTACAGCTGGGATTATTGCTGTGAGGTGTTTTAGAATAGCAGGATTCCTACATAGGTGCTGAGCATCTGTGTGATATGCAGGAGACTTAGTTGATTTGTTCAGCTCTTCCAAATAAAAGGGCATTTCATGCCCTTTGTATAAGGCAGTTTCCTAACTCTAAGAAGATCATTTTAAAAGCCCTAGTCATGACTGGACGTCTGAAAACTTCCATGCAGATGTCCAAATCATGGAGACATCGCTGGAGACATTTTACATTGAAAAAAGTGAATTAGGATAACTATTTAGTTTACTATAGTTGATTAATCTTTATTGGTTACAGCTTGTTGGGGCTTACTCTTTGCAAGAGAAAAATAAACAAAACACACAATGAGCGACAGAGGCAGAGACAGATTTTGAAAATATCGCTCTGGTGCAGAGAAGGCAAGAAAAAGAAAACGTGAGCAAGAGTTCCTAGAAACATAGAAAGGAGCTTTGGAAAACCACATGAAGAAAGATCAAAATGTAGAAGAAAGTGAGACAGCAGATATCATACAGCAGAGTGAATTGGAAGTGCTAACAGAATTACAAACCAAACAAACACACAGTGAGAAAAGTACACTGGAGATGACTGAGCCAAGCACAAGCTCTACACTTCAGCAACACTTGAGAAGTGTAATGCATGAAAGCGCTGCTCCAGTTACTGATTATGATGATCCTGGATGTTGGCCTCAATTTATTGACTCAAAATTACGTGACTTTCTTGTGGTAAGAGGTCCCACTCAGATCAAGGATTATTCCTTTCCAAAGGACCAGCATTACCATAGTTTCAAGCCAGCATATTATGCTCCTATTATGTCAAATGGTGAATCCATCAACAACCTTTGGCTTGTATATTCTAAAAATCTCAACAGCATGTTTTGCTTTTGTTGTACACTATTCCAATCTGATGATTCTAACTCTACACAACTCATTAAGGGTGGATGTACAGATTGGATCCATGTAACTTCACACTTGAAACAACATGAACATGCTGTGACACATTTTGACTGCCTGCAACAGTCCAAGCTCCAATCCTGAAAACAAACCCAAGAGCATTCTTTTCACCATGTGATAGTCATAGCTTGAACTTGGTGCTTGGAGATACTGCAAAGTCATCTAACAGAGCAAAAACATTCTTTGGTGTGCTGCAGCGCATTTATACAATATTTAGTGTCTCTCCAAGCAGATGGAAAATTTTGAAGGACAATATCACCTCGCTGACTGTCAAACCACTGTCAGAAACCCAGTGGGAGTGCAGAATAGATAGCGTAAAAGCAATTCGGTTTCAAGCACCTAATATCAGAGAAGCCTTGTTGGAGGTCGCAGATGAAACAAATGATTCTGTAGTTCAAAGTGAAGCCCATTCTCTAGCTCACAATGAGCTTAGCTCTTTAGCGTTCTTGGTCAGTTTAGTTCTGTGGTATGATCTGTTAAGTGAAGTGAATGTAGTTAGCAAAATTATACAAGACTCAGAAATTCAGAATGATGTGGTTCTGAAACATATGGAGTATTTATGTACATTTCTTAAGAAATATAGGGAAACTGGTTTCATTTCAGCAATTATTAAAGCCAAAGAAATTGCAGCAGAGATGGATGTGGAACCCATATTCAGACAGAAGCGTGTTATAAGAAGGAAGAGAGCTTTTGACTATGAGGCATATGACCAACCTATTGAGGATGCAGAACAATCATTCAAAACAGAGTATTTCATGGTAGTCATCGATAATGCTCTAATTTCAATTGAGGAAAGATTTGAACTGTATAGACAGCACAGTACAAATTTTGGCTCTCTCTACAACATTGGACAACTAAAGGAAAAAGCCGCAGATGAACTCCTGCAATGCTGCAAAAATGTACAGTCCCTTCTGAGCGATGCTGGAGTTCACAATTCTGATATAGATGGAGAAGATCTGTTTTTGGAATTACAGCGATTATCAATCTTTGCTCAGGAAAACAGCTCTGCTCTAGAAGTCCTCAAATATCTTCATAAAAGCCGTCTGTTGGATGCATATCCCAACACATCCATTGTACTGAGGATTTTATTACCTATGCGAGTCACCGTGGCATCAGCAGAGCACAGCTTTTCAAAGCTAAAACTGATCAAGACCTATCTGAGATCTACAATGAGGCAAGAGCGGCTTGTTGGCCTTGCACGCATTTCAGTTGAGAACACTGTTGCCCAGGCACTGGATTATTCTGATCTAATTGATGCTTTTGCAGCAAAAAAGGCTAGGAAGGTTCCACTTTAAGCAAAATCATGAGGCTATAGATATGATAGTCTCTTTCAAAACAGAGTATTTCTTTATTCTTGGTAGTTATTGATAGTGAAGGCTGCATATAGTGGTTTGCAGTGTTTTCCAGTTGGAAAATTATCCCTTGTTTCATGTGAAATGTATAATGGACTATAGCGTTCAAGGACAGCATCTGAAGAAGAGTATTTAAAATAACCTATGGAAGTGAAACATCTGATTGCTAGTCTTAAATGTTACCATTCTTATTAAACATGTTTGGGCTGTCATGGTTGGTTACATACATATGTATTTGTTCAATAATGAAAAAAACAACTTTTGTTAAATTATGTTATTTAAAGAATTATGGTGCTATGGCTTCTTAACAAATAAGAAGCATTGTAAATAACAAAATTGATACTGATTGCTCTTGGAAACTACTCTCTGGGTTTTTTTGAATTGCATAATGCTAAGCTCTCTTATTGTTAAATGTTACTATAAGAGGCACAAACCTCCTGTAGTCCTATGTTATTAGGCACATAACTAATACATTTGAGAGAATAGACTGAATAGGAGCATTAGTACAAGGTCCCACGGTTATGCAAATATTTATGCAAATGAGGCCCCGCACCAAGTCTCTGCACATGGCCCTGCGCTCCCCTTGGGCCGCCCCTTCCTACTGGAGCATTTTCTCTGCACGTCTGATTACTCCCTCCTCAGTCTCCATGTCTTCATCCACTATGACCAAGATGTCCTTAAGAAAATGGCGATAGCACAGCCTCTCTGTTGTCATAATGATGTCTTAGTCCATGATCTGTATTAGGGGCGTTGTGCTGGAAGAAACACAACCTTATTTTCTCTGCATATGCTGAACATCTCATGTTCTGCCAGATGCGAAGGCATGCTGTTCCAAAGCAAGACAGCCTCGATGTTCTCCATCTTGCATTTAAGGTTGTCCGTTTGATGTCGTACCACCCTATGTTGTCTGTTATGTCACAGGTAAACCAAGCATTGCTTGATGAATAGTTGTGCACGGGCAGCTCCTGCATGATATCCTTGATGGCCCAAGGCTGCTTAGTGGTCCCAACAATGACAGACTTGAGGCTGTGGGTGCTGGTGGAGTTGGCACAGAGCAGCGTAGACAACCACTGCTTCACCTTCTTCCTCCCAGGACTCTTTTTTCCATGGTGGACTAAGAGAGCAAACACCAAAAGAGCCCAATCTCATCAGCATTGTACAGTTGATGCAGAGATCCCTTCTCCTTCAATGTACTAATGAAGCCACTTATGAAAGTGTTCCACAGTGGCTACATTGGTAGACATGGACTCACCCATCACACGCTTAGCAGAAATTCCATGACGTTTGTAGAAATGCCACATCCATCCATCATTTTCCAAGAAAGCATAATTAGGAGATATTTTATGTGCAAACCTTTTCACAGCATCTTTAACTTCTGGGATAAGCACAGACACACCCTTCTGTATGCTTTGTCATGAACTACTGATACACGGCATCTTCAACTTTTTTATCATATGCATGCCACACCATTTTCCTATTGCTTAAACCAGTTAAATCTGCTTTCATATTAGTCTATTTCAATAACTTTTCCTTGCTCTTGAGGATATCTTCAGTGTACTGATGAAGACTCTTTCATAAGTCTGTTTAGCAATGTGATCTTGGGTAAGTCACTTAACCCTCCATTGCCTCAGATACAAAGTTAGATTATAAGCCCTCTGTGAACAGGAAAATTACCTACCGGACCTGAATGTAACTCACCTTGAATGTCACAAAAAATCTATGAGCTAAATCCAATGCTAAATCCATATTATTCACAAATGGTTGCCACTGACACCCCCTTTTCAAGCTTTTCTATTGCCTCCAATTTGTCTTTCATGGAGATCATTTTCCTTGTGCACGTCAATGCACCTTTCTTGTTGTTATGCCACATTTTTGGGAAACATGGTAAAAGCGCTTGCACAACAGGCCTTCACATCCGGTGGCAGAAATGTTATGCCCGGGGTCACTAGATAAGCTTTGGAAACACATGCAGACAACAGCTTGCTTACACAATGGGCCTTCATATCCAGTGGCTCAAATGGCGCAATCAACAGGAGCGATCTCCAGTCACTCCTGCTCTTACAGCCCTAGGTTCCAAAATGGCCATCATAATTCCTAGTGGTAATCTCATTGTATTACAGCTACAATGCATCCTCAAATTAATGGACACTGGAGCAACAGACACTGAGAACAGTGGATAGGTGCTGCTAGATATCGGTCAGTCAGAATAAGCCTAGCATGCATGCCTGGAGAGTGACTCTGGGCAGATCCATTATATGAAATATACTGTGGAAGATATATTCAATTAATATGGTTAGCAGACCTGTCAACCATGTTAATAACAGTGAGCAGGATATTCAGTGGCAAATAGCTGTTTTGTCTGCTGAATATCTCCTCCTAATACCGCTGTATGCTGATATAAATGATTAGTAGTAGTAGTAGTATGGAGGATGTAGTAAAAGTTGTTAGTGTAGCTGGGTTAAGAAAGGTTTGGCAAGTTCCTGGAGGAAAGGCCCATACACCATTATTAAAGGGGACCAGGGAAATCCACTGCTTACCCTGGGATGAGCATTGTAGAACCTATGTACCTTTTTGGGAACCTTACAGGTACTTGTGACCTAGATTGGCCACTTTTGGAAACAGGATACTGGGCTTGTTGGACCACAAGTATGGCATTTCTTATGTTCTTATGAGTAGTATCGGGGCATTCGAGGAGCGGCACCCGTGTTAACTGGTCAGCAGTGATATTCAGCTGCTGGCCGGTTAACACATACTGGCTAAAGTTAGGAATAAAAAAGGATGCCCTAAATTTAGCCAGTTAGCTAACTAGGCAGCGGCTGAATATCACCGCTACCCAGTTAGTTAAAATGCTAATTAGGCATATCGGATATCCAATGCCGGTAGCTAGATATGACTCCAGCATTGAATATCTGGGTCTAAGTTTAAATGGCAATGGCCAATCGTTTTACAAGAGCTGGCCGCCGCCACTGAATATCGGCCCCTGTATTTCATTTATATTTATTAGAGGAATCCTGAAAATCAGAATGGCTTTGGTAACAAAGTTGGGCTATGGGAACTTGAGGACCATTTTCAGCACCCTGCTTCATGGTTGGAAAAAAATCACTCAGCAGACTGTGTATCATGTTTCTCTCCATTTTTTTCTGGATAACGAAAGAGGACAATAAATACTGTAATGCTACCTAGTTTGAATTAGTTCTCAAAATAAGTTGTAGCGTGATAGGCTGGATTATGATTTTACAGGATTCAGGGAAAATAAACTCTGGAGAAACTTGCTAGTTGAACAATGAGAACTGTGATACTCTTCCACCTGATCTAATCAAGACCAGTTTCAACCTTCTGCTGATTAAATGGAATACACAACTTCTTACTTCTGATTCCCAATAGATACACAACTGAAGTTTTATCCATCGACCAATTAAAGAAATGCACAATTTCTGACCGATTCACCAGATTGCAGAACTGACAGCCAATCAAAGTCCAGTTTCATACACCCCATTACTGCTAACTATCTTAAACTTATTCTAGAGAAATCAGAATCAAGGTTCTACTAAGGGATAGGGCCATTATATTGTATCCCTGCATTTCTACAGGATATGAATAGGACAGGAAGAGCAGGAAGAAGCGAGGAGAAAAAAAGAACAGAAACAAGAAGGTAGGCTAACAATATCTACAGACGACCAGCAGAAAGAAGAACTCTCCATTGTCTAAAGAAAAAAAAAACAAAAGAGCCATCTCCAGAAGAACAATAAAACAGACGGAACTCTTCCAAGCAATCATCTCCAGAAAGACGCGCAGCACACTGATCGCCAACATTCACGGAGAGTTAACTCTGATCCAGTGTAATTAATAATTCAGAATCGTACCAGTTTTCCCTTATGACATGCTCACCTTGCATAAGATCCCAAAAAGAAAATCAATGGGCTCGATATTCAGTGATGGCAGTCAGTGCCTTCAAAGCACCTGCCCACCACTGCTTTAATTAAAACTAGATATTCAGCACCGGAGCCTATCCAGCTTTCAGCACTGAATATCTGGTATTGCTACCAACCGGATTTGCTATCTGGTTAGCAGTGATATTCGGTCACTAACCGGATAGTAAAACTACGAAGTTAGGACAGCCATTGACCTCTCCTAATTTTATGTGGTTAGCTATCTGGTTAGCAGCTGAATATTGCCGCTAACCAGATAGCTGTCAGAGCCGCGCTAGTTCCACACACAGACTGCCCCAGAATTAACTGGGTGTCTTTCCTGCAGTCTGTGGTGGTATTCAGTGGTACTATCCAGACAGTGCTGCTAAATATAGGGCCTACTGGGCTTGATGTAAACCCTTCCGAATATTGACCCCTATATTTATAGACTGCTCCAATCACTGCATGGGCTTACAGTTCCCTTTTTAAATAAAACTACTCTGCAACTTAACAAAGTGAGCCTTGTCCTTTAGTAGTTAATGCATGAATATTTTGCAGTGAAGGCTCTAAATGAAGGCTAGTGCACATTCCCCAATACCTATATATTGCTTCCCTTTCAGAAAATATTTCATCTTTTTCTTTCTTTTTTTTTCTTTTTAATTTATGAATTTCTACATACATATCAAAAATACATCTTGAAACGGAAACTGAGAAGGGTAAGGAAAAACATAACAGACCTAAACAGTCCCACCAAAACGCAGAAGGAAAATACATCAAAATATCCAATCCACTCTAGCCCTCAAAATAGAGAGGATACCAAAAAGGGGGAAATTATACAAACAGCATTTCGATAGGAAATTAGAGGTGTGAAAAACAGTTAGTATCCATTATGCTCAAACAGAGGCAGATGGGGAAGCATCTATCGCCCTATGATGACGGGCATTAATGAAGTCCAGCAACTGGGAAGGCTCATAAAAAATAAAGGACTCAGACTGATACTTGATCAAGCACTTACACGGAAATTTTAGAAAAAAGAGCCCTCCCAATTGCTGAACACCAGGGTGGAGAAAGAGAAAGTTATTCTTTAAAAAGCGTAATGTTTCATTTAAGGGGTTGTTTGTCTGTATGTTTCCAGAAAATATTTCATTTTTAAACCAAGTGGCATACCGATAACAACCCAAGGTTTCAATGGTATGATCAGCTGCTGCGGATAGGTGTGAGTCCAGTTATAGACCTGAAATAGATCAGAATTTGCCTATCTTAGCTGGCTTTCATTCCTTAGAGGTCATCTCCCATGGGAAAATGGAAGCCAGATAGTTGTTATTCATCATCATCACCATCTTCACCCTTTATTTGTTTCACGCTTTCCAGCCAATAAAAATTCAAAGCATATTACAATGCTGCATTGTAGAACAAAAATACATATGTTTTAAAAACATACATCTGGAGGTAATCTCTGAAATAGAGCACGGTAAATAGCAGCAAAGAAGGAAAAAAGCAGTACACAGAAATGTCTGAAATAGGAGCAACAAGTAATGATGAAGGAAGAAGCGAACCAGGGATTCAATATTTATTTATTTAGCTGTATTTCTATACCGCTTTTCACAGGGTCAAAGCAGTCTACAAACAACTCAGTTACAATAAGGTGACTAGGAGTAGTACTGCTGCGTCTCAGACTTCTAGGAGCCTGATGGTGCCCCGATGCTAACCATTTCAGGACCAAAAGCCACATGTTTAGTAATTGAGGAAGACAAGCAAGCTAGGTGCTAGTCTGATGTTCAGTGGTAGGAAATTCCATAGAGTTGGGACTGATGTATGGAGTGAGGCGAAGACTGGTATACAGTGGTGCACATCCTTTGAGGGCCTTAAGAGTATTATTTATTTATTTCAAAATGTCTATTCTACCTAATTTTACATCCTATGCAGATTACAAATAAACACTAAAAATAATTATGAAAAGATAAACAAATAAACCTAAAAAGTAATCCAGCTCCATAAAGTAAAATAAAAAAAATCTCTAAAAAATTTGATATTTATTTAGTTGCATTTATATCCTGCTTTTCACCGGGTCAAAGCGGTTGGGGGATACATTTAACACAAGGGGATATGAGACACATACACTAATACTTACAGGGAACATGGGCAATGGAGGGTTAAGTAGCTTGCCCAAGACCACAAGGAGCATCTCTGGGACTAGAAACCCCAGTCTTTCCAGCCCAAGGTTGCTGTCCTCTAATGGGATTTGAACCACCAACCTTCTGGCCTGTAGTATCTTGCCCCAACCACTAGGCCACTCCTCCCTCAACTTAACTATCCAGTTCATACCAAAATAACTAATGATCAAGCAATACCAGAAGCCTTTCAATATAAATACGTTTTAACTTTCTTTCTAAAAGCCATCAAATCTGATTCTTTTCTGATAGCAGTTTGTAAACCATTCCAAAATACTAACCCTAAAACTGAAAATATCCTATGGTGGGTTTTTACTCTAGACACTATGGGCCTGATATTCAGCCGCAGTGGCTAGTTGATCTAATGCGGCTAGTTGCTGCTGTCAAATTTTAAACCCGGATATTCAAAGCCAAAGTCATATCTGCCCCCGGCACTGAATATCCAGGTTGCCAGGATTATCAGGAAGGGAACCTGTCAGCAACGATATTCAGCCGCTTCCAGGGTGAAAGTCAGGCCAGCGTTCACTCTGTAGCCATAACTGGGCAGCAGCTCAATACTGCCGCTGCCTGGTTATGGTCGGGGGCCATGGAATGCCCCGGTGCTAACCGGGTGGCATCTAGGTGTGCAGAAGCAGCACCAGCAGATATTCGGCAGCACTATCCTGACTAACCAATTCTGCTAGGCCCACTGCTTCCAAACCGATAAGAAAACTTTGCTTAGCTTTCTATGCATATGCAGATGATATATAGGGGGCATATTCCAAGCCTTTTAGTCAGTTAGTATAACTGCTAACTGGCTAAAACATGATCACCGTTGAATATCCCCACACACCACTGAAAAAAGCATCCTGTTAAAACTGGGGCAGTCCATGGGAGGAGCGGGTAGTGACAGACGCTATCTGATTAGCGGTGATATTCATCTACTAACCGGATAGCTTAAGTGTTTTTGTTTTAATTTAGGACAGCTGAATGGCTCTCTTAACTTTAGACACTTTGTATTATCTCTTAGTGGCTGAATATCACTTTTAACCAGATAGAGGTGTCGATGGCCAGCCAACCTGGATATTCAGGAGCAGAATCCGGATATCTTCCGTCACCGAATATCTGCCCTTAGTTAAAATGGTGGCGAATATGTGTTTTATTTAGCCTAGCTGCCACCGTTGAATATGCCCCCCCCCCACCCCCCACAGTTGATAGCACCACTGGAAAGAGAAACTATCTATTCGCTACAAAATATTATTTGTTGTTTTATGAAGATTAAGTATTTCTTGGAACCGAATGGTTTGTTATTAAATGTAGAGAAGACTCTATGGGGCATGTTTACTACTATTACTACTACTATTTATCATTTGTATAGCACTACAAGGTGTACATAGATCTGTACATGTACACGTAACAGACAGTCCCTGCTCATCAGAGCTTAAAATCTAAACAAGACAGGCCACACATCTGGGGACTAGGGTAATTCAAGGGGATCGCAAGCCTCTCATATAGTTCCAAACATACCTCTCTCAGCATACTCAACAGATAAGACAATCAGTCACCTTGCATCAGACCCCTTCACCCTGCCTCAAGAAGTACCTCAAGGTTCTGGTCTCTCCTCCCTACTCTTCAATATCTACATCCAGCCCCTGTGCACTACCCTTCAAAGCTTCAACATCAGTTACCAAATCTACGTTGATGACATAATGATTTTTACCCCATTCTCCACTACAGCTCCTGACTATTCCAAACTCATTGCCTGCTTCAAAGAAATTGTCAACTGGCTTCAGCTCCACAACCTTGCAGTCAACTTCAGCAAAACAGAGCTCCTACACATCACTTTTACTCCTTCCCTCCATCAAAGTTGACAACTTGGACCTTCAAGTTAGATATCTAGGCATCACCTGGACCAGCAACTGAACTTCCAATCCCACATCTAGAACACCACTAAGTCAGTCTACTTCAAACTCAGGACCCTACGCAACCTACACCCCATCCTTTCCCAACACACTTTCATTCTGTATGCCAAGCTTCCATCATCACCATTTTCGACTACTGTAATGCTATATGGTGCAAGTCGTATCTCTCGGATAGATGGCAGCACGTACGATCAGGAGAGTCAACATCTGATCCGTTCCACCAGAATCAAGGAGTCCCGCAGGGATCCTATCTCTCTGCCCTGATGTTTAACATCTACATGCAGCCTATCTGCGATATCATCCGGTCATTCAAGGTAAAGTGCCTGTTATACGCCGATGATGTTCTCCTATATATGCCATTCTCGACAGAGAGCCCCGACCTCTCCCCACTGACTCTGTTTTAACGCAGTATCCAACTGGCTACAAACCCAAAACCTCTGCATTCAACATAAGAAAACGGAGGTCCTATTCATAACAAGGAATCCAAAATTTGTCACACCACCCTGCCTGAAAGTCTCGGAAGCAGAGCTGCTTACTAAACCCTCGATCAGATACCTGGGAGTCACCCTAGACCAGTGACTAGACATGAAGACACACATAAGCAATATAGCAAGAGCAGTTTATCATAAAATTCAATCACTCAGACACCTACGCTCCCTACTGGAACCGGATGACTTCCGGACAGTGTACCAAGCATTGATCATACCACACTTTGATTATGCAAATGCCATACTCCATGGACTCCCCCAATCCACTATGCACCCGTTACAGCTTGCGATGAATTCAGCAGCAAGAGTTCTCCATGGTGCATCCAAGTGGGAGCATACGACGCCTATCCTGAAACAGCTCCACTGGCTCCCTCTAAGAGGCAGAATCATATTCAAAACCTTAATACTGACCTTTAAAGTCATAAATGGACTCTCCCCATCATCCTTAACAGACCTCATACAGAGAATCCCCCCTAACAGATCCAGAAGAGCTCTAGCGGTCAATAACCTAATAGTCCCAAAAGCAATAACCAAGAGCACCCAGGCAACAGTGAAAAGGGCCTTCGAGTTCTTTGCCCCAAAATGCTGGAACACCCTCCCGCCCAGCATCAGAGCAATCACCGATCTAGCCCAGTTTAGGAAGGATCTGAAACATTACCTTTTCCTCTTACATTACCCTGATGACAGCACCACAAGTGCCTCATCATCTAGCCTCTTCATTTACCCTGATAACTGCACCACAAGTGCCCCATCGCCTAGCTAACCAAGCCAATACAAATGGTCATATAGTTTACAATTGTACAGATGTAAATAGTTACCCAAGTTTTGACCCAAGTTCATGTACCTGTTAAATGTAAACGCAGATCAACTTGTTTGAAATGTGTAAGTAAAGTTTCATGTAAACCGCACTGATGGGGAATAGCGCGGTATATAAGAGAATGTAAATAAATATATACCAAGGGCTCCCCAAATCCACCATCCTCCCACTACAACTTGCCCAAAACACCTTCGCATACACTATCTTCGGAGCATCCAGATATACTCACATCACACCCATATTAAAAACTCTCCATTGGCCCCCAATAGTCTCTAGAATCAAACACAAAGTCCTTACCATAATTCACAAGGTCTGCCTCCACCTCATCTCCGTGCACCTTCAGACGCTTGTCATCAGTCCCAGGACTAATAGACCAGGAAGACAGCGTAACTAGAACCTACTCAGCCTGCTGACACAGATTTCAAGAGCACCCAATGCGCTCGCTTTAGAGCCTTCACGCTATACGCACCTACCCTCTGGAATGCCTTACCCCCCACACTGCAGTACATCCAAACACACCAAGCCTTCAGGAAGAACCTGAAAACATAACTTTTCTAGGAAACGTTCGGCACAAATCAGACTATGGACCTACAGCAGGACAACCCCCACCCCACATTAACACATGTACAATGTTTCTCAATAATGCTTCTTGATCTTACCTAATTTTTACCCTTGTTATTAAACCTATGATGTTTTAATGTATGTTGCCTATGCCACCTCTGTTGCCCCCCAACACTACACTTTGTTGATTGTTCCCCATTTTGACTGGTAGAAAAATGATATAACAAAACCAGTTAAAGAAATAAATAACAATGTACACATGAAATAAAAAGACTGTGCATACTTAATGAGCATTAATATCAGTAATGTGCATTAAATCCTTCTGTAAACATGCCCTCTGTTTATTTAATGTTTTTTTAATACCGCTTCATCATTTCAGTCAAAGTTGTTTACATTGTAACTTAAACTTGGTAGTATACATTCAACAGGGACATTGATAACTTGGAATTATCTGAGGCAATGGAGAGTTAAATTTATTTATTTAACCAGTTTTTTATACCGCCTTATCCTTCAATCAAAGCGGTTTACATTATATAACTACTACAAACAGGTACTGGATATATTCCCTCATCCCCAAAGGGCTCACAATCACAAATCTGAGGCAACAGAGAGTTAAATGGCTTGTCCAAGACCACAAGGAGTACCTATAGGACTATAAACCACAATCTCCCTGGCCTGAGATTGCTGTCCCCAAATGGGGACAAGTACTTGAACCCCTGGCCTTCTGGCCTGAAGTACTGTGTCTTAACCACTAGGCCACTCCTCCTGACTTGCTTAAGGCCACAAGGAGCGCTAGTGGAAATTGAACCCTGGTCTCTTGATTCCCAAGTCAGTACTCTAACCATTAGTCTACTCCTCCACTTCAAACAAGGGAGGCTGAGCAAAATCAATTACTGATTTTAACAGCGATTGGGGATACTCCGATCCTTTGGGTTACACAGCTTTGAGTATTAGAAGTAATAATTGAGAAGAACGGTGTTGAATCAAAGTAGATATCAAATGTAATCAAATCTGTTTATTCAAACTGAAGTTAGTGTGGCAACTTAAGCCACACTTGGATGAAGAGAAGTTATTTGTCTTAGTCCAATTAGCACAGGTACACTACCAAAAAACTGCCTCCAGTTTTGCAACTGATTCCTATAGATTTTGGGGTGCTGAATCCAGGAAAAATAGCCAAAATGTTCCATCACGTCACGTTTTCTTGCAAAATTAGATTTCTTACCCATATAAGGAATGTTCACATAATTTCTTTTTAGCCGACTGCAGTTTATTTTCTTGGCCCAAAATAGAGGTTGTAATGGTTAACTAACTAGAAACACTCCCTCATGATATTTTAGAGTGTTTTGTATTCATTTTATACATTAACAGGACAATTGGGAGGCGGGGGGCTAAATCCAGTACTCGTGCTGGCGCATGTTCTTTCCTGTTCGCCTCGCCTCGTTCGCTCGCTCAAACACGGTGGTTGCGACATGAACGTTCCTGTCAAATTTCAGTTTCTTGCAAGTTCATTATTACCTTTTGTTTGCTCAGTCGTAATCCAGCTTTATTCCGAAGTGGTTCACTACAGTTGTAGTTTGCAGTGCTGTGTATTTGTGATGGCTCACAGAGCCAGAGGTTGCGTCAACTCTCCGGACAGTTTTTGTTTTATTTGTGGGGAATATACCGTGAAAAAGCGGCAGAGGAACATTTCTGCATTTATTTAAAAAGTATATTTCGCCTATTTCGGTTTGAAGTTAGGCGATCAAGACAAACCGTGGGCTCCTCACAAAGTGTGCAAGACATGTGAGGAAGATCTACGCTTATGGATGAAAGGTAAAAAACAAGCATTTCGTGTCGGAATACCTATGATGTGGCGTGAACAAAGAGACCACAGCAGTGACTGCTATTTTTGCTCTTGCATTGTGAAGGGATACAACTTAAAAAATAAGAACGTAATAAGTTACCCCAACCTTCCCTCAGCAATTAGGCCTATGCCTCATAGCAACGAAGTACCTGTGCCTGAACCACCAAAATCTTTGGATCATATTTGTGTGGACGGTTCTGATCCTGATGAGACTCATCAGATGGCTTTTCCCGATGAGTCCAGTACTTCCGAGTTTGAAACTGAACCAGATCCGAAACCTGAACTTTTCTCTCAAGCTGAATTGAATGATTTAGTCCGGGATTTAGGACTCCCAAAAGATGCTGCCCAACTGCTAGGTTCTCGGCTTAAACAGAAAAATCTATTGTCACCAGGAACAACTTTTTATTGGTACCGCAACCGCGAGACACAATTTTTGAAGTATTTCAGCAAAGAGGAAGATTTGGTATTTTGCAACGATATATACGGAGTGATGGAAAAGTTTAAACTCAAGTATGATCCTGCTGAATGGCGGCTGTTCATTGATTCGTCAAAAGACAGCATAAAAGGTGTTCTTCTTCATAATGGCAACACATTCGCTTCAGTTCCTATTGCTCACTCTGTTATTCTCCAAGAAAAATACGAGAATTTGGCCCTGATTCTTCAGAAGATTCGTTATGATGAGCATAAGTGGATGATTTGTGGAGACTTTAAAATTCTATCCATGCTATTAGGGCAGCAATCCGGTTTCACCAAATATCCCTGCTTCCTTTGCTTGTGGGATAGCCGGGCCCGCGACCTACACTGGGGGAAAAAGACTGGCCAATTCGGGAGTATTTGAGACCCGGTGAGAAAAATGTTCTTCATGAGAGCTTGGTACCTCGTGATAAAATTCTATTACCACCTCTCCACATTAAGTTGGGTCTCATTAAGCAATTCATCAAGTCCCTTCCAAAAGATGGTGAGTGCTTTCGGTACCTTTGCTCAAAGTTCCCCCGACTTTCTGAAGCAAAGCTAAAGGAAGGAGTGTTTGTTGGCCCTGATATAAGGAAACTCATTTCAGATGGAGCATTCGCTGAAACGATGTCTGAGAAGGAAAAAGAAGCCTGGGATTCCTTCAAGGATGTTGTTCTCAAATTCTTGGGGAACAGGCGGGATGAGAACTATAAGGATATTGTTGCCAGGATGCTCAATGCCTTCAAAGAACAAGGCTGTAACATGAGCCTGAAAGTCCATTTCTTGCACTCCCATGTGAACTACTTTCCCGAAAACTTGGGGGCGTACAGTGAAGAACAAGGTGAAAGGTTTCACCAGGACATCAAGGACGCAGAGAGAAGGTACCAAGGAAGATGGAACACCACTATGATGGCTGATTTCTGCTGGTTGCTGCTGCGGGAAACCCCAGATGAAAAATACGCCAAGCAGCGCACCAAGAGAAGCATTCGGGGGAAGAAGAAACGGGCCCACCAGGAGATTGATTGACCCAAGAATGACTTTAAAATCTAAACTGTGTTGACAAATATCGTGTTTTTACTAAACTTTGAAATAAAAATTTGCTAGTTATTACCACAGTGTCGGATCTCATTTATTAGAATTTTATTTTCACACCATCGGGTGTTTGTCTTCATGTATTGCAATGGTGCGGTTTGTGTTTTCTATTCTTACATACATACCTGTACAACATTTTTTGCACATTTCTTTGCTTTGCTTTGTGTCTAACCTCGCTCTTATATGCTCAATGTTTGTGCACATGTATGTGGCTGTTTTAAGTGCAGACAATTTTGCTACCATCACAGTGTGTTTTGTTGACATTACTCTATTCTTATGTGCTGCCTTGTTACAATTTTCTTTATTCTTATTTGAATAACTACTAAACAATTAGTATAAAGAATTCATCCAAGAAACTTTTATCTCGATCGCACTCAATCTGAAACGGTCACCTCAAACTGCTAACCCAATGTAGCAAAAAATCTGTACGTGATGGAGCAAATTGGTTACCAGATTTGGATTCAGCGCACCAAAAAACGTAAAAATCAATCGAAACATTAGAGGCAGTTTAAAAAAAATTTTTTTTAGTGTACCTAAATTATTGTTGATGAGTATTTTAGATTATGATATTATACAGGCCTAAAACCAAAGCTACTTTAAAGGTTACAGATTGTAGAAAACACCATAGCTAGATTTTTACAGGGGAAAAAGAAGAATGAACGTGCTTGACATTTGTTACGACAATTATATTGGTTACCTATTAGAGAGAGAAGTAATTTCAAATTGTTCTCGTTATTATTTAAGGTTATAAAGAACGGAAAACCTTTGTATTTAAGAAAGAGACTACAATCTTATGTACCTAAAAGACAGTTACAGTCCTACCAGAGTAACCTTTACAAGGTCCCTGGAGTGGCTTTTATTTGTAAAGTAACTTGGAGTATAATTGGGTTTCATTAATGGAATTCTTTACCACTTCATTTAAGAGTGATTTAAGAACAGTTATTCTGATGTTTGGTTAGGCCATGGGGTCTTTTATTACCGCCATGTTTCTATTAGGCCTTGGGATATTTCTTCTTATTTATTTATTTTCTATACCGCTTTATCATTAATTCAACAGTTCGGTGGGTTATTTCCAATAATTTCTTATGGTTCTTGTTCTTCTAGAGTGAAACCATAGAAATCCAGGAAAAGATGAGTCTTTATGGCTTTCCTTAAACCCAGTAGGTCTATAATTACGCATATTGAGTTGGGTAGATCATTCCACAGCTGGGGAGCGTACAGAGGGAAGGTGCTATTGCTGGTGGATTGTTTTGATGTTCTGAAGCTTGATGGGGTTTCTAGGGTGTTGTCATCTGCTCCTCTTCTTGTGGATGGATGTGTTCTTCTGATCATTGGTTGAAGAGCGGATGGAAATAGGTTATTTAAGATTTTTAATATTATTATTATATTCTTGTATTTAGAGCATACGGTGACAGGGAGCCAGTGAAGTTAGAACATAAGAACATAACATATGCCATACTGGGTCAGACCAAGGTCCATCAAGCCCAGTATTCTGTTTCCAACAGTGGCCAATCTAGGTCACATGTACCTAGCAGTTTCCCCAAGAGACACAAGTTCCACAATGCTTGTACTGGGTCAAGCATTGATATCTTCGGTCACTTCTTAATAATGGTTTATGGACCTTTCCTCCAGGAACTTGTCCAAACCTTTTTTAAACCCAGCTACACTAACAGCCTTTACTACATCCTCCGGTAACAAATTCCAGAGTTTGATTACATGTTGAGTGAAAAAGTATTTTCTTTTATTAGTCTTAAATAGTTTACCCTGTAGCTTCATTGCATGTCCCCTAGTCTTTCTATATTCTGATAAGGTAAACAATCGATCTACATTTGCCCGTTCCACTCCGTTCATTAATTTATAGACTTCTATCATATCTCCCCTCAGCCGTCTCTTTTCCAGGTTAAAGAGCCCTAACATTTTTAGCCTTTCTTCATAGGAGTATCCTTCCATCCCCTTTACCATTTTGGTGGCTCTTCTCTGTACCTTTTCTAAAATCGCTATATCCTTTTTAAGATACGGCGACCAGAATTGCACACAATATTCAAGGTGCGGTCTCACCATGGAACGACATAGAGGCATTATAATATCTTTTGTTTTATTTTCCATTCCTTTCCTTATCATACCTAGCATTCTATTTGCTCTCTTGGCGACCGCTGCACACTGGGCCGAGGTTTTTAACATGGTATCCACAATGACGCCTAAATATTTTTCCTGGGTGGTGGTTCCTAATGTGGAACCTTGCATCGTGTAACCATAGTTTGGGTTGTTCTTCCCTAGGTGCATAACCTTGCACTTGTCCACATTAAATTTCATCTGCCATTTTGATGCCCAGTCTTCCAATTTATCAAGATCCTCTTGCAATTTTTCACAATCCTCTTGGGTTTTAACAACTTTAAATAGTTTTGTGTCATCTGAAAATTTGATAACCTCACTCGTTATTCCACTTTCCAGGTCATTTATGAATATGTCAAAAAGCAGCGGACCCAGCACAGACCCCTGGGGTACACCACTATTCACCTTTCTCCATTGGGAAAATTGGCCATTTAGCCCTACCCTCTGCTTTCTATCTTTTAACCAGTTCCTTATCCACAATAGTACACTGCCTCCTATCCCATGACTCTTTAGTTTTGCCAAAAGTCTCTGATGAGGGACCTTGTCAAAGGCTTTCTGAAAGTCCAGATACACAATATCAACCGACTCACCTTTGTCCACCTGTTTATTCACTCCTTCAAAAAAACATAACAGATTAGTAAGACAAGATCTTCCTTGTCTAAAGCCATGTTGGCTGTCTCCCATTAGGTTGTGACTATCTACATGTTGAGTAATTTTATTCTTTATGATGGTTTCTACCATTTTTCCCAGTACTGAAGTCAGGCTCACCGGTCTGTAGTTTCCCGGATCACCCCTGGAACCCTTTTTAAAAATTGGTGTTACTTTGGCGATCCTCCAATCTTCAGGTATTAGAGATGATTTTAATGATAGTTCACAGATTACTGATAGCAGTTCTGCAATCTCATATTTCAGTTCTTTCAACACCCTTGGATGTATACCATCCGGCCCAGGTGATTTGCTACTCTTCAGTTTATCTAATAGTTGTAAGACATCTTTCCGATGTATCGATATTTCCTTCAATTCTTCCGCACCTTTAAATACCACTTCAGTCATGGGTAACATCCCTACATCTTCCTCAGTAAAGACCGAAGCAAAGAATTCATTCAGTCTCTCCGCTATCGCCTTGTCGCCTCTTAGTGCTCCTTTAACCCCTTTATCATCTAATGGACCAACTGACTCTCTCACAGATTTTTTGCTACGAATGTACTTGAAAAGGTCTTTATTTCGCATTTTTGCTTCCACAGCAAGCTTCTTCTCAAATTCTCTCTTTGCCTGCCTTATCAATGCCTTGCATTTGACTTGCCAGTTCTTGTGCTGTTTCCAGGTTTCGTCGTTTGGGTTCTTTGGTTGGTGGAGAGTATGTGTTATATGGCTGTACTTTGCTGTTGCAGTAATGATTCTTGCAGTAGTGTTTTGCACCAGTAGCAGGGAGAGTATTGTTTTTTTAGGCAGACCGTGGTAGATTACATGGCAATAATCTAATATGGGTGTTACTATGACTTGGCGTACAGTTCGAAAGTCACTGTCGTCGAGTAGTGGTTTGAGCTTGTGTAGTGTTCTCAGCTTGTGGTAGACTGATCTGGTTGTTCTTTTTATGTGTGGTTGAAAGCTGAGGTGCCGGTCGAAAGTAATGCTGAGGTATTTGGCTTCCTGTTTGTTGGTTAGGGTGTGATCGAGGACTTTTATAGAGTCAGGTGGAGAGAATATCTTGTTCCTGGTTATATGTATTAATTCGGATTTCTTGAAGTTTATGGATAGATTCTGTTCTTTGAGTCACTTTGCCATTGATTCGAGGCATGCTGTAATTTGAGAGTAATCCGAGTGTTTGATGTTTATGGGGGTGAATACCATGATATCATCCTCAGATAGTCTGTACTGGATGTTGTGATGTCTTATGATGTTACATATTGGTTGGATGTATATATTGAATAGCAGTTGCCGATAGGGCTGATCCCTGAGGAACACCCTGGTGTTGGGTGAAGGGTTTAGACTACTGGTTCTTGGTTCTAACTTACTCGTAACGGTGGAAAGATATAAGAGAAACCTGTCTATAACTGTTCCATTTATTCCTGTATCTCGAATTGTATGTAACAGAGTGTTGTGGTTTCTGAGTCAAAAACAGCTGTGATATCTATGAAGCATAGAACGAAGCCTTGGAGATTTGTCCATGCCTGTAAGAAGGGTATCCATCAGTGATGTGATAAGCGTTTCAACACTGTGATTCTGCCTAAATCCATACAGCTCTGACTAATGTTCTTCTGCTCCATCATGAGTTTCTTATTAATGAAATGGTGATTGTCATGAAAATAGTACATAAATATTTTAAAATTAATTAGTTTAAGACTTAAAAAAACCAGTTGTTAATTTAAATTTTACTTGCTTTTCCACTGGGAGCCAGTGCAGATAGATCAAACATGGCGTAATATGTTCCCTATGGGAAATTCCCATCAACAAGTGAGCTGCTGAGTTCAGGGCACATTGCCATTTATTTATTTATTTATTACAGTTTCTTATATACCGCACTATTCGGTATCAGTGCGGTTTACATTATAACATAATGCCTTCAGATAAGTTGTAGGTAACCCAATACACAATAAATTACACTAATCTAAGACTGGAAATAGCAGGCTCTGCAGTACCATCTGAAAAATCACCCTCAGATAAAAATGGCTTCAGACGTTTTCAACAATTTGGAATAAAACGTTTTAGTAATGCCTCTCAACTGAAATGTCATCAAGAGTTCAGAATCCAGTACTAAACCCAAGTAATGAACCTCAGTAAGGAACAGTATTCTATTGGTCTCCCAATGAATCTCAACCCTCCTAGTTTTCCTAAGAATCACTGCCTGTGTTTTACCAATATTCACTGCTGTATCTTATTTAAGCAATTAAAAATCATACCATAAGAGATTGTTTCACTATTCAAAAATTAAAACAAAATATCATGTCATAAAACTATCTTCAACACCATTTTGCCTATTCAATCACATAATGGTTGCATATAAACGTTGAACAGTACTATGGATAATACAGACCCCCGTGACACTCTAAAATCAAGAACCCCCTGTTGTGATCCTCTCAATTTTGCTTTCATTTGCTGAGTCCACTTCTCTAAAAATGATGTATATCATAATAAAACTGGGATACCTACCCCTATTTCCCTCAGTCTAGCTAATAAGACCTGATGAAGCACAGTGTCAAAGACAGCTGGAATGTCTAAAAATATCACCACCACTGAATATTCCACATGAATCGTTTGCATTACAGAATCAACTATGTGCAACACGAAAACATGTGGAGGGCAATTCTGCACGAGGCATGTCCTGGCTGCCCAAAAAAATGGATGGATCCAAAGTGGACCCGATTCTGCAAACGCGGGAGCTAGATGTTCCCGTGACTGCAGAATTGGGCACTTAGACGGCCCGGGTTGCCCCCGATTCAGCAGCGCAGGACATCCATTGCCCTGCCCGTCCAGCATGCCCTATGTTCCTGCTGGTGTGCCAGTGCCATGGCGTCCTGTCGCCATGGCGCCAGGATGCCTAGCAGGAGCGCTATCTGGCTGAAATGGAATGTGGTGACATTTCCCCACCGCCCAACTCTCAGTGGGGTCTGCCAGGGCTGGGATTGGGCGAAGGGGCCTCATCTGACACTGCTCCCTGCTTGAGATGAAATAAATACCACGTCCATCTGCCCCCCCCCCCCCACTGGACTACAGGACCATGACCAGAATAGGTCCTACTACGTCTGGGTGAGTTGGCCTGCCCCTGCTCCGCCCATTCTCTGCCTCCCGCCCTCCCTCTCTCGCCGCTGTCCAACACTCCCCGCACAAACCCTCTGCATGTGCGGGGCAGCGCTGTGCAGGGGATCGTGCCCAGGGCCTGAGCGGTGGTTGGACGTCCAACCCCACTATTCAGCCAACAGAATCTACCCATTAGGAGCAAGGGCAGAATTTTTAGGATGGGGTGATCCATTCAATAACATTTGAGCTGCGACCATTTGAATGACTGAAAGGCTCTGAGTTTTTTGGGATTCCCACAGAAAGTGATTTGCAACAGTCCAGGGGAGAAATCACACATCTGGATGACCATGGCAAAGGAATATACATTAAAGAAAGTACAAAGGAGAAATTTTACTTACCTGATAATTTTCCTTCCTTGAATCCAACTAGAGCTATCCAGACGAGTGAACTGTGCTCCCCAGCCAGCAGGTGGAGGCAGACTTTTGCAACGTTCAGTGATGTCATCACTTGGTATATATCCTCTGGCACAGCCCTAAGAGAATCCCGATTGATACTTCTCAAGCAGTAAGCAAGACTGAAAAACTCAAAAATAACTCAAGGACTATGCATGCTTTGTCTGTCAAAGTAACAAAGCACATTGTTTTTGAGTAATGCCTAATTTAAAATACAATACAGAAATAAACTGTCACAAAAAAGTGCAAAATTTAGAATTATTGTGTGCAGATTGCCAGCAGGAGTAACTGATGCAGGCTTCCATACAATCTTGGTGTGAAGTTTATTCAGTCAGTAAGTGGCGCATATGCCAGAGACGATATCAAGAAGGAACTAGAGAAAAAAAATCATTTTCTGTTGTAGGCTCAGTGGCTCAGAAAATAAAATTTCAGGTGGTGACAATACCAAGTCCTGACTAATGTGTACAACTTGTTTTATGGGGCTGACAAAACCAGAACACAGTTTTGCTCTAAGCTAAGTGCAAGCAATACTGACTTTCTTAGTTCAAAGTCATATATTGTGCACATATGCTCAAGGTAATTTAATTCCCTACTTTCACCATTTAGTATGCATTTAAAATCACATATGGCTATATAGTCAAAGCATATAATTTTTGCATTGCAAACTATAGTATATAGCTTTGGTATAATGGAATTGAGAGGATTAAAGCAGCGTTTTCTCATACAACATATTTTATGGGCATAAAGCTTCTAAAAACACTGTGTCGGAGAGCAGACTAAAGTTTCAGTACCCCAGCCTGCGGGCCTGTAATGTGCTAGGAAAATTATGATATGCATGTTGCTGCACTCTTGTTAAACTACAAAACCAACGAATCGTGCTATTCTTCTACAGGGAATTTCTTTTGTACATTGACGATTAGGGATTAGCCTGAGACCACCCAACAAGTTTAATTTATCATGACGGATACACTCGGCCCGGGAACACAAGTAAAATTTATTGCACTTTCAGTATGCTCAAATTTCTTCCTTTGTTTAAATTTATTTTTCTCCTGAGCTAAGGAGGGAGCTTCCTTTCTGCTAGATGTTAAATCTTCCACATCTCTCTCCTCGGGGCATCAAGGCCTCCTCCCGTCAATGTTGCAATCACTAAACTGTAATTTTTGCTGTAAGGTAATACGTAAACAATCAGACCAGTTTAAGCATGGAATAAAATGAATTGACTTGGTTAAGTCAGAAAGAAAAAATCTTTCATCTCATTCTTGCATATAGATTAGGCTACTTCTCAGAATGGAGGAGTAGCCGGATGGTTAGAGCACTGGCTTACTAAGCTAAGAGACCAGCATTCAATTCCCACTAGCACTCCTTGGGCAAGTCACTTAACCCTCCATTGCCTCAGAAAAATCCAAGTTATCAATGTCTCTGTTTAATGTGCATTACCAAGCTTAAGTTACAATATAAACTACTTTGACTGAAATGATAAAAACCCTGTTAAATATGGTATTTTTGATACAATATGAAAATTCACCATATCTCAACTTAACTACTTTGCATGTGGAATCCCATGCAAACATAATTAACACAAATGGATTTTTAAAAATAACATTTTTACAATGTTAAACAACAAAATCGTTTGAAGAACTGCATGGAAATGTTCCTGGATTAGAACGGAGGAATTGCCTACTGGTTATCTTTATTATCATTTTTGATATACCACTCTTTAGAGAACCAGGGAAATCACGTTCAAATTCTATTGATGCTTCTTGTAACCTTGGGAATGTAACTTCACCCTTTACTGTCTCAGGTACAAAATAAAGGGTAGATTTACTAATGTCTGTTGACATAATGATGCAAGTTTTGCATTTAAGCCCCTATTTGCTAAGCTGTGATAGCTGTTTCATGGAGAAATTTTCTATACATGCTCATCTCCTTTATTTGAATCCTGCAAGACTAGTCCAGACAAGTGGATTATGCTCCCCAGCCAGAAGGTGGAAGCAGACTAGAGCAACTTTCAGTGATGTCATTACTTGACTATACACCGCTACAGCACTAAATGAAGCCATTATGATGCTTCCCAAGCAGAAAGCAAGACCAAAATACTCGGAAAATAGTATCAATCTGTACAAACTACTGGCTCTCTCCATACTTGACTGCATCAGGCACTGGTACTGAAAATACAGTAAAAAGGCAACAGGGCTCCCAAACCTGTAGGAAAAGTCCTTCAGGGCAGGTCCTGGACTGGTCTAGCAGGATTCAAGGAAAGGAATTTATCAGACATGGAAAATGTCTCGTTTATTTCATCTTGCTAGAACAGTCCAGATTAGTGGGATGAACCCAATCAGTAAGGACCCAGGGTAAAAGGATATAACGCTCTAAAAAGAACCACTCCGCCAAAAGAGCCATTCACATCAGCTCCCACATGCATCCTGCAGTGTTTCACAAAGATACTCAGAAATGACCAGATCGCTGCCTTACAGATGTCCTTCATAGACAACAAGGTGGACTCTGCCCAAGAGGAGGTTTGTGACCCAATGGAGTGAGCTCTGACTCCCTCTGGCACATGTTTTCCACACAGAAGGTAGGATGAATTAATATTCTCCTTAATACAGCAGGCAATTGAGGGCTTAGTTGCTGCCTGTCCTTTCCTCAGATAATTGAATAGGACAAAGAGATTTCCAACCAATGGAAGGAATTAGTAAGCTCCAGATATTTCACTAACACCCTCCTCAAGTCCAATAGACACAATGAGGGCTCCATCCAAATATCCTTCTCTAAGGAGGAGGACAGGATCACAGACTGAAAAAGATGAAAGGAAGAGCCATTCTTTGAGAGACACTGTCAAGAGGACCAGAAAAAGCTCCCTACAGGACAAGGCCTATAGCTGCAATGTCCCCCAGGCAAGCACAGCAGCCACCTGGAATACCACTTGGAGGGTCAAATCCTTGAGAGAGGCCATCTGAAGGGACTCAAAGGGGGACCTTTCAACACCTTCAATACTAGAGAAAGACTCCACTGTGGACCAACACAATGGACTGACCTGAGGGTCTCCAACATCTACATGCAGCCCATATGTGCCCTAGCACGTGCATTCAAGGTCAACTGTCTAGCCTACGCTGACGACATCCTTCTATACATCCCATTCAGGACCAACCAACCAGACCTCTCCCCTCTAACAAGATGTTTTGAGGCAGTAGCAGAATGGTTCAGCACACAAAACATGAGAATCAACCACAACAAAACAGATGTCCTTTTCATCTCAAGGAACCAGGACTTCACCCCTCCACTCTCTTTAAAAATCGGCAACACAGAACTAAAAACCAAACCCACCATCCGCTACCTTGGCGTTACACTGGATCAACAACTGGATCTGAAAACCCACATAAAAAACACAGTAAAAACAGTATATATGAAAATAAGGACCTTAAAACATCTCCGACCGCTACTTGACTTCAGCGACTACCGATCGATCTACCAGGCATTAATATTACCACATTTCGACTATGCCAACGTAATTCTTCACGGTCTACCTCAAGCAACGCAAGCCCCTCTCCAGCTTGCAATGAACACTGCTGCAAGAGTACTAACAGGGGCCTCACGGAGAGATCACATAACGCCAGTACTGATGAACCTCCATTGGTTACCGGTTCAAGCAAGAACCCTGCATAAAGTTCTAACCTTAACCTTTAAAGCCTTAAACACTTTGACCCCCACAACTATCAGCAAGATGATACATAAGGTACCACCGAACAGAAGCAGAAGACCCATGATGCAAAACACCCTAGAGGTCCCAAAAGTAATGACGACATGCACAAAAGCAACAACAAATAGGGCCTTTACAATCTATGCTCCCAGAGCATGGAATGCTCTCCCCACCTCTATTCGAAACATCACTCACCTAACCCAATTCAGGAAGGCATTAAAGCAGCACCTGTTCACCACATACTACCCTGAATCCAGCCTTAGTAAGCATACTTATTGCCCCTCAGACAATCACTCACCCCAAATAAACAAGCAGACTCAGCATGAAAAAGGATAACCAACCGATCTCTAGAAGTACCCTCTGAACTAGAATTCAGACTCCCAGTGTAAATAAGATGTAGATATGTTCTGCTTGAAATCAGGTACCAGTGTAATACAATGTTAATAATTACACAATATACATAGTTTCCCCCCAGTTATTTCCAAGTTGATCTCCCTGTTTATTGTAAATACAACTCAAAGTGCCTGTGTGTATAGTTGATGTTAAATGTAAACCCCCAGTTATTTCCAAGTTGATCTCCCTGTTTATTGTAAATACAACTCAAAGTGCCTGTGTTGTATAGTTGATGTTAAATGTAAACCGCTCTGATCTAAAATAGAGCGGTATAGAAGAACTGTTAAATAAATAAATAAAATAAATAAATAAGTGAGGCACTCTTAGCTTGGCACTGACCACCTTCAGGTCCAGATTGGGTTGGGAAGGCCCTGATCTTTTTGGAACCACAAAGAAAATGGAATACCAACTCTGATCTTGTTCTGCAGAAGGCACTGGTATGATAGCCTGCAATTGCAGGAGATGTTGAAAGGTTTCTCGGCTACCACTCTCTTGGTTAAGGAGCCACAAGAAGACTCCACAAAGGCACATCCTGATGAGGCTCCACAAACTCTAGCATGCACCCCTTTTCAAGGATTTGATGTGAAGTAGGTCAAATCCAAGTAAAACAGCCAGAGATACTTCCTGACTGCTTGTCCCTTGGAAGGGCCCAGGCTTACCAGCATCTCAGGAGATGCCTGCTGAATACCAAAATCATAGGGATCCCCAAAAGGACAACCCTTCTTGAGTTTAAACCCACAGGAGGAATAAGCCGTGCCTGAACTCTTTCCAGCTCTAAACCACACCCATGATCTCTGTTGAGCCTTACATGAGAAAACCCTGGTGCCTCTAGTCCTATCTTTTGAAAGTCTCTGTAGGAGAACCTCTCCAAGGCTTTTCACTAGTTTCTCCATATGTTCTCCAAAGAACAACCTGTCTTTAAAGGGAAGCTTGATCAGCTGCAGCTTGGACATGGCATCGACAGACCAATTCCAGAGCTGGAGACACCTTCAGGCCATCACAGCCACAGCCAGGAGATCTGTGACAAATGAAGCTCCAGACTCCAATCTTGCTACACCCATACAAAGTGCTGTCTAAGTACCTAAGGCTGAAGCCATGAAGCCATTCTTTAGAAAGGTCTCCACTATCCTATCATAACACTTCTTCAGCACAGCACCACCATCCACCAGAATGGTTGTGCACTTTGGCAATGCCAGGGCATTCATCTTAGGGACTCAAAAAAGCTGTTTCATCTCCCCTTGGAGTAGAGAACATAGCCAGGACAGGACCTTAGAACCCCTCAGCCCTTACTTCAGTGTCTCCTACTGACAGAACATGAGCTTTTGCAAAGGCTCTCGTAGGAGAAGAAGCTGGAAGGATGTTGTAATCTCTCGAGGATAGGGTCCACTTGTGAAACCTCCACTGAAGGAGGTTCTGTAATGTGCAGAGCCATCATGGCATCCTGAAAAAAAGTGGTAAGTCTCCCTGCTAAAAAGATGAAACAAGAATGGATTCTGTTCCTCTACCAAGGGAAGCTCTCCTTCCTCTGATGACGCCTGTTGTAGAAAGAGAGACCTCCTCCCCCCCCCCCCAACTTCCCCCTAGAGGGGACAGGCCTGGGCTCTCGGAGGAACAAACAGGTGAAAATGAAGTGTAGGGCTACTTAATCCCCTTGCTGCAAGAGGGCTCTGAATCCCTTATTGGGAAGGTCATGGCCTTGGACCCCTGTGAAGGGAGCTGCCACACAGCTAGCAGAGACTGAAAAAAGCATTTAACCTGTTTCAGGAGCTGTTTCTCAAAGCCATCTGAGGACAGGTTCTGAGACATTGGAGGACCCTCAGGAGCCTTCCATCTTGAACCTGTGACTGCTTCATCACATTCCCCTTCTGTAGGGACCATGCAGTCATCCAAAATGGCCACCACTCCTGCAGGTGCAAAAATCATAGAAGATATAAAAGAGGCAGCATAATTGGCATTAGGCCCTGGGATCACCATTGGTGTCACATAATTGTCATAAAATGTACCCTGAGGCTTCCCCATTGCATTTGGGGGAAAAAGAACCAGTCACAGGGCTCACTAAATGGAGGCCATAAGCAGCACAGTTCTGTGGACCTGGCATTTTGACAAAGTTCAAACATGATCAAAAGAAAAAAAAGGCAAAAAAGGAACCTCCATTCGGAAAAGGAATCCCAATACATCTCAGGATGGCCAACAAAATCAAAAGAGGGCTTTCCAGCCACCCGCGCAGACTTGTAAAAGTCCCACTACCTGAAAGATGAGGGTTTTTTAATCAAAGCTGCTTTATTCAAGCAGCAAAGCCAGAGAGCCAAAGAAAGAAACAGAATAAGAATAAAAATAGGGAAAATAAAAAAATATGCAGAACAGAACAGTGAAAAGGAGGCCTGGTCCCAGACTTACCAACCCCCCCCCCCCCCCAGGGGCCCTACCAGTGCTGGAACCTGTGGGTGTCAGCGCTGAACACAGGACAACTGTAAGCTCAAGGAGACATTGGGTTTACTCAAGTTCCAAGCAAACGTTGGCCAAGGTCTCCAACACATAGGTTATAAAACCATGAACTGGGCTAGGAGAGTCAGGCCTATCTGCACTGCTGCACCTGTCCACATGCCTTGCTACCCACTGGAGGCAGACAATCCTGACTTCTCTCAGTGATGCAGTAGTATATTTTCAAGTGACAACACCAGTAAAAGTTGGTCTGCATCTACCTGCTGGCTGGGGAGCATAACCCATTTGTCTGAACTGGTCTAGCAGGAAAGGAAATTAGCAATTATAAAAACTTTCTCCATTAAACAGGATGACAGAGAACAGCCTCTTTACTCAGTTGAGTTCAGAGTTCAATTATAAATCTGTTCTATAGACTCACCTCCCTGAATATCTCCTGCTGTCACCACTGATACCCCGGAGGTCCTGACAACAGGGACTTGGAAGTAAAGCTCGGCAGAAGAAAAGTTTCCAATAACTGGAGAGACCAATAGCAGAGTGAGGAAAGAAAGAGGATCATATAAAAGTCATACACTTCTTAAGACTGCTCTATTTACAGAACATTTCAAGGACCTCACATAAATGACTCCTTTTTACTACTTTCAAGACAATACAGGATCATGATCCCAGCGCACCTTTTACACTGCTCCATTATTGTATATATGTATATTGCTCATTATGTAAATAGCTCACCGATAAAATCTGACACACTGCACCACACATCACTCTTCTTAGTTCTCCCACTGCATGCTACAGACCACACATTATTATTGATTGTTTGATGTGCCAAACCGCTTTGATTTAATGAAAAAGTGGTATACTAAATCCTTCTAAATAAATAAATACAAGGATGTGAAATCTGGTGAGCTCTTTATCTCAGCTAGAGTTGTGTGGCAATCTGAAATTAACCTCAAAGTAGTTTGCCTCAAATCTGATAACATTTTTAGATTCTTCTCAGAGTCACTGGTAGAATTTGTCTAATTTTTCTGTGCATAGGAGCAGTGACAAAAAAGAGACGAGACTGTGGCAGCCACACCCATGACTCAATGTCAATTGGCTAACCGCTTATGTCATTGTGTTGTGCAACATCTCGTCACTATTCTGCTATAATATTTTTCATCTCTCTCACTCTGTTTTTCTTTTTCAGGTTTTTTTGCAGCACACTGCTCCATCGCTTTGTCATGTAACTGGAGGTGGCAGAAATATGGAGCAAAGAATCAACTTGAAATTTCTGGTTAAGTTGGAGAAGGGCCCAACTGAGTGTCTCCAACTTCTCCAAAAGGCTTATGGAGAAGATGCAATGTCAAGGCCGTGAGTCTTCGAGTGGCACAAATGCTTCAAGACTGGCCGCGAGGAGGTGGAGGATGACCCCAAGTCAGGACGGCCTTCCACAACAAAGATGACTGAGAACACTGACAGATTGAACCAGCTGGTGTGGAGTGATCGTACACTGACGGTGCGGATATTAGCTGAGGAGCTCATTCTGAACAGGGAGTCAGTGCGGACCATCTTGGTGCAGGAGCTGGGCATGCGGAAGATGTGTGCCAAGATGGTGCCCAGGCTTTTATCGGACGACCAGAAGGAGCACCGGGTCAATGTTTGTCAAGACTTGCTAGAGAAGATCGGAGAAGATCTAAAGTTCATAGTAACATAGTAAATGATGGCAGATAAAAGACCAGTATGGTCCATCTAGTCTGCCCAGTAAGATGGCAGGAGTAGGTGCACCCCTCCTGCCACTCTGTGCAGGCCACCCCTCCCCATGTCTTTGTTTAGGGGTGAACCCACCGCTCCATGTAGGACACCCCTATTTGTTGAGAAATTAGATGGTTCCGTTTATTTTGATTTTATTTTGTTGCTGTAAAGGGATCCACTGTGTCTGTCCCATGCCATTTTGAATTCCATCACTGTGTTTGCCCCCACCACTTCCATCAGGAAGTTCGTTGGCCAAGTCATCACAGGAGATGAGACTTGGGTCTTCCAGTACGACCCTGAAAGCAAGAGACAGAGCCTGCAGTGGAAGACTCGACTGTCACCCAGAACCAAGAAGGTGCGCATGTCCAAATCAAGGATCAAGGTCATGCTGATTGGATTCTTCGACCAGAAGGGAGTGGTCCATCATGAGTTTGTGCCTGAGGGTCAGACAATCAACCAGCACTTCTACCAGCAGGTCCTCAATCGCCTCCATGACCGAGTTTGGCGCAGCAGGCGGGTATTGTGTAGACAGAAGTCGTGGCTGCTCCACCACGACAATGCGTCCGCACACACCACGCTCAGTGCTAGGCAGTTCTTGGCCAACAAACAGATCACAGCTCTCGACCACCCTCCTTATTCCCCAGATCTCGCACCGTGCGACTTCTGGCTCTTCCCCAAACTGAAGACTGTGCTCAAAGGAACTCATTTCGCCTCTGTAGAAGAGATCAAGGCCACTGTGACGAGGGAGCTGAGGGACCTCAAGGAGGAGGACTTTACCGAGTGCTTCCGTATGTGGCAGAAGCGAATGCAGAAGTGCATTAACTCTGGGGGGAATTGCTTTGAAGGGGACAATGCGTAATTTCTCTGTAGATTTTGTAATAAAACATTTATGGGACAGTCTCGTTTCTTTTTTGTCACACCTCGTAGATCTGTAGAGAACGTTATAAAACTGGATATAGATCTGTTAATGTAACCACATTCAAAGCAAATTATTCAGAAATCCAGATTGAAAATCTTCAAAAACAGCTTGCCATATTGACTGATGTAGTTGTTTTTAAGATGTTTATGTATCTATAATCTTGGCCCAAAGGGGAGAGCAAAGCACTATTATCCAGACTGGTATTAATGACCAACATAAAAAACACACTGTGGGGGTCATTTACTAAAGGGCGCTAAGGTTTTGAATTTAACTCACCAATAGCTCCAAAACCAATAGCATATTAGGTGCAATACCACTGCGTTAATTGTCGGGAGTGTGGACAGGATTTTCCCAGAAGTTAACACAGAGCCCTGTCCCTCGATGCAAACTACGTTAGTAGGGTGCACTTAACTCTACTTACTGATGTGGCGTTGTGTGAACCCGTGCTAATTATGCGTGGCAGTTAGCAAGAGATGTATACCTTGCACTAACTGCACAGAGCTCACCATACTCACTTTCTGCTCCTAACCCACTCACGCGTGTCCCTAAGCGGAATGCACAGTTAGCATGGGAATCAGCCTGCATGGTCATGGTCCCACCCTAGCTGGCAATGTGTATCCAAGGCATGCTTTTAGCGTGCCAAACATGCACGACCAGCTAGTGTCTTTAGTAAAAGAACCCCTAAGTTATAAAGAAAGAAGCACAGATATGAAAATGATAATTTTATTCTAATATATAACTATAAGTAAGAGTTCTGTTTTGGTGTGAAACATGCCATAGGCGGCAAGATAGCTATATAAAAAAGGAACTTTAAAAACTGGGCGAAAGCGATGGGTTAACTTCCACTTAAACACTAACAGCTTGTGATCGACAGACACATGTTATCCTCAAGTGAGCCATTATGTATGCAAAATTGGCAAATGGATTGCTTAGCCAGTGTTTTTAATTAGAAACTACTGTTCTGAATTTAAAATGCCTTCCAACACTATTTTCTTTTGCTGCTAATGTGGTTTTCTTCCATGATATCATGGAAAATGCAACCTAATGTCTTTCATAAGCATCACATAGTTTGCTTTCAGTACAATAAGTGAATCTCCAGACTCTGGATTAATTCCATGTGTATTTGAGATGCAATGTTGTGTGTTAAGGCACAAAGGATAAAAACATGCATAGTTGTAACTGTGCTGAAAACACTCAAATCGTTCATGTTGAGTGATACATTTTTATTGACCAAATGGTTATAAAGCATTCAAAGTAAAATGGGCAACTGTAATTCCTGTTCTGAAAACTCCCATTGCACTTAGGACCAGTGAACACAACTAATTCAACTCCTGCCTTTCTCAGAAGTCCAAGGCGAGTTGTATTCAGGTGCTTTCCTATCCCCAGAGGACTAACTCCTCAGGGGATTCTGCACAACTGCGCAATGCAGAATTTGCTTAGAATTTCCGATCTGTGTAAAATCCCACTGCTGCTACCATTGACACTGTGCCTAGTACTAGGGATGATGAAGTGTTATCTTTTCTCTACTCCCTCTGAATGTTTTCCAGCCAAAAGAAACACTTCTCAAATGCTTGTTTGTGCCTGGAATGGATTGGGAACTGGTTAAAAAATAGAAAACAGAGAGTAGGGCTAAATGACCAATTTTCTCAATGGAGAAAGGTAAATAGTAGAGTATCCCAGGGATCAGTGCTGGGTTTGCTGCATTTTAATAAATTCTTAAATGACCTGGAAATGGGAATAACGCATGAGGCGATCAGTTTTGCAAATGACACAAAATTATTCAAATTTGTTAAAACACAAGAGGACTGTGAAAATTGCAAGAAGATTTTAATAAATTGGACAAATGAAATTTAATGTGGACAAGTGCAGAGTTATGCATTTAGGGAAGAATTCAAACTATGGTTCTACAATGCAAGGTTCCACATTAGGAACCACCACCCAGGAAAAGGATTTGGGTGTCATCGTGGATAATACACTGAAACCCTTTGCCCAGCAATGTGCAGCGGCAGCCAAGAAAGCAAATAGAAGGATATTTATAATGCTTCTGTATTCCTTGGTGCGACCGCACTTTGAATATTGTGTGCAATTCCAGTCACCCTATCTTAAAAAGGATATAGCAGAATTAGAAAAGATACAGAGAAGAGCAACCAAAATGGTAAAGGGTATGGTGGGATATCTTTATGAGGAAAGGCTTAAAAAGTTAGGGCTCTTCAACCTGGCAATAAGACATTTGAGAGGAGATATAATAGAGATCTACAAATTAATGAATGGAGTAGAATGGTTAAATGTAGATTGGTTGGTTGTTTACTGCTTCAAAAAGTAGAAAGATTAGAAGACACATAATGAAGATACAATATAGCCCATTTAAGACTAATAGGAGAAAATATTTTTTCATTCAATGCACAATCAAACTCTGGAATTCATTACCAGAGGATGTAGTAAAAGCTCTTAGCGTAGTTGGGTTTAAAAAAGGTTTGGACACATTCCTGGATGAAAAGTCCATAAACAATTATTAAAGAGAACCAGAGAATCCACTGCTTAACCCTGGGATAAGCAGCATGCCATCTGTATACCTTTTTGGAACCTTGTGACCTGGAATGGCCGCTGTCGGAAACAGGATACTGGGCTTGATGGACCCTTGGTCTGACTCATCTCTAATGTTCTAATTCTACATCTGCTGTGCAGAATTCTGTGCAGACCCTGAAAGTGGCTAGCCCAGGAGTCATGCTGTCTGCCCACGGGGATCTCATCCCCTGCAGGCAAAAATGTTCAAGAAGGTCTGATCGTGGCCAGGACCGGTGCTGTCTGTCTACGGGCAAAAGTGCTGCAAGTCCGAAGGGTTCCAGTGTCTGTTGAGGCTGCAAATGAGTTTGGTAAGGGGGGAGCCACACATATGACTAAAGAAATTTTTAGGGGCAGTATGGTATGAAGAGAAACTGAGTTGGAAGCTGGGGAAGGGACAGCAAGAGAGGGGTTAGAGAGGGACTAGAAGGGTGCAAGGGGTTGAAGGGTGACAGGATGAATGTATGGAAAGAAAAGAAAAAATGTGTATGTGCAAAAGGCACACCTTTTCCACCACACACATGCACAAGCAACCCACTATTGCATGACACACATATGAGCGCGTGTACACACACACACACATACACACAGAGGCATCCCACCTCCACAATACACACAAAGAAGCACCCCTCCTCCGCATCCAGTGACGGTGGTGTTAGAGGAAGGATGAGGAGTGGAGCCACTGCATTCTGTTGGCACTGTGCAGTGGCCCATTAAGGGCCTGATTTATTAAGCTTTTTTCTCATAGAAAATGGGAAAACAGTCTTAGTAATTCAGGCACTAAAACCTAAAAAACAAGCTGTGATATACCTTTTTGGAGGGGGGGGGGGTGTACTGTGACCTAGGTTTCGGCGGCTGGCTCCTAGATTACAAGAAAATTTGTTAAGACCTAGGCTAGACAGTGAGGTAGGCTCAGGTGCACAAGCTTTAAAGATGCTCCAGCCTGCTTCTCTGTCATCTTTTTCACAGCCACAGGAACATTTCCGTTTGCTCCCGTGATAGTGCTAGACTTCAAACATCTGCATGCAATGTTTTAAAAAGGTAAACAGAAAGGCTTCCTTCCTAAGAAGCCATGCCGGGGGAAGGATCTTTGCCTTGTGGATGTACAGAGAGTGCGTCTCTGATACTTGGACGCTATGAATGCCTTTCTTAAGTCCGACCATCTTTTTGTGCTTCTTGCTGGTCCGCACAAGGGTGAGATGGCGGCTAAGTCTAAATAGCGGCACTTTATTAAGGAGGCCACTGCCTCGGCATATCTGTTGTGGAACTAGTCAGTTCCAGAAGGTTTTCATGCCTATTCTATCCAAACACAAGTGTACTCATGGGCAGAGCAGAGCTCGTAGCCCCTGCAGACATTTGTTGGGTGGCAATGTGGGCATCACTTTCCACTTTTCTCAAGCAATACCACTTGGGTGTCCAGGCTCAAGCAGACATAACCTTTGGCTCGAGGGTTTTACCAGCTGCTGTGTCTTCTTCTTGCCCAGTGGAGGCATAGCTCCCTGTAAAATAGTTATCTCCAAGTTATAATGCCCTGTTCAATGTAATTTTGGTTTGTTCAATGTAAACCGTCTTGATATCATGAAAAGCGGTATATAAGAAATGTTAAAGCATAGTTACTCACCTGTAACAGATGATCTCCGGGAACAGCAGAAATAAGTCTTCACATATGGGTATCGTCGGTACCAAGGGAGGCTGCGCGGGAACGCTCCCCAGCATCCAATAGGAAAGCTTTTGGGAGCATCCCACAGCGCCTGCATGCTGTCTTCCTGCCTTTCCAACTCTCCTCTTCAGTTGAGTTTATAGCTGAGATCAAAGGAGAGAAGTAGACAAGAGAGAGAGACAGATAGAGACAACTCCTAGGGGAGATGGGTGGGTTGTGAAGACTTATTCCTGCTGTTCCCGGAGATCACCTGTTACAGGTGAATAACTACGCTATCTCCAGGAACAAGCAGGAATGTAGTCTTCACATATGGAGACTCCCCAGCTGAGAGATGCCAGGGGGATGACCCCAGCAAGCCGCGAACCCAAGGTGAGATGGGTCATGCTTCCTCCCATGGATCTCTGGCATCGAAACCCGGAACAGCGGGTAGGAGTTGTACTAAGTCTGAAAGAGATGCTGGAGCATAGCCTGGCCAAATGAGGCATTCCGACAGGAGTCCCTGTCTAAGCAATAGTGGACTATAAAGGTGTGTACCGAAGCCCAAGTGGCTGCTCTACAGATGTCATCAATGGACACAGAATGATGATTACCCATTGAGGCTGCCATTGCTCTCACATTGTGAGCTGTGACATGGCCTTCGAGAGAAAGTCCCTTACTCTCATATGCAAAAGATATGCAATTTGCAATCCATCTAGGGAGAGTTCTTTTGGAAACTGGAAGTCTCAAATAACTACAATCAAAAGCAACAAAAAGCTGATAAGATTTTCTATGTTGCTTAGTTCTTTGAAGATAAAAAGCCAAGGCTCTTTTACAATCTAAAGTATGAAGGTTCCTTTCTGCATTAGAGGCATGAAGCATAGGGAAGAATACAAGAAGGTAAACCGCTTGGTTTAAATGAAAAGGCGAAACCACCTTTGCCATAAAGT
The DNA here is from genome assembly GCA_033557465.1 of Ichthyophis bannanicus. Taxonomy (NCBI): domain Eukaryota; kingdom Metazoa; phylum Chordata; class Amphibia; order Gymnophiona; family Ichthyophiidae; genus Ichthyophis; species Ichthyophis bannanicus. The sequence goes on along the minus strand of CM066033.1, from coordinate 1,377,858,618 downwards.
GGGGATGAGTCCTAAGAACTACCTTATCATGGTGAAATCTTGTATAAGGAGGATCCGCCACTAAGGCCTGTAACTCACTGATGCGTCTTGCAGAAGTGAGGGCAACTAGGAAGATGACCTTCCAGGAAAGAAATTTTAGGTCTGTAGTGGCTAAGGGCTCAAAGGGCAGTTTCATGAACTGCCCGAGAACAAGATTTAGATCCCATGCCACCGGTGGTGGCTTAATGGAAGGTTTTCTTAAGAGTAGACCTCTCATAAATCTCGCTACGAGTGGATGAGAGGAAATAGGTTGTCCATCCAGAGGTTTGCGAAAAGCAGCAATGGCACTAAGATGGACCCTTACTGAACTGGTTTTAAGACCAGAATCTGATAAATGGAGGAGATACTCTAGAAGCGATTCCACAGGCACTGTATGGGGGTTAAGTCCCCTTTGAGAACACCATACAGAGAATCTCTTCCACTTAAAAGCATAGGATCGTCTAGTGGAAGGCTTCCTGGAAGCCACAAGGATATCCTTTACCTGTTGAGACAAGTTGATATCCGGGAGTCCTAGGCTTTCAGTAACCAGGCTCTGAGGGGGAGGGACTGGGGATTCGGGTGCAATAGCGTCCCGTTCTCCTGGGAAAGAAGATCTGGAGCACATCCCAAATCCAGAGGTGTGGCTTGAGAGAGACACAGAAGCAGAGGATACCACGTCTGCCATGGCCAACATGGAGCTATGAGTATCATATGACCTCTGTCCCTCTGAAGCTTGAACAAAGCTTTGGGAATGAGGGGAATGGGTGGGAAGGCATAGAGGAAGTCCCGACCCCAATGGAGGAGGAAAGCATCCCTTGCCTGACAGTTTTGAGCCGGAATTCTGGATCAGAATCGGGGAAGTTTGGCATTCTGTGGACTTGCAAAGAGGTCTATATCTGGCATTCCCCAGATTCGAAACACTCGAGCAAGCTGGTCTGAGTGCAGAGACCATTCGTGTGGCAGCAGTATTCGACTGAGTATGTCTGCTCAAATATTTTGAATGCCCAGAAGATATACCACTAGAAGGTGGATTTGAAGCTCACTGGCGAGGGCCCATAGTCGCAAAGCTTCATGGCATAACGACAGAGAGCCTGTTCCGCCCTGCTTGTTCACATAGAACATGGCTACTTGATTGCCGGTCTGGACCAGAGCTGTCTTGTAGCTGAGATGGGCCTGAAAAACTCGGACAGCATGGAAAATGGCTCTGAGCTCTAGGAGGTTTTTGTGAAGACAAGCCTCCTGTGGGGTCCAGAGACCCTGAGTTGATAGATTGTGCAAGTGAGCCCCCCAACCGAACTTGGATGCATCTGTTGTTAGGGTGGTTTGGCATAGAGGCTGCTGGAAAGGAGAACACACGAGAAGGTTTTCCAGTGACTGCCACCATTGCAGGGATAAAATGAGACATGTGGAGCTTCTGATTTTGTCCATTAGGTAACCCGAGACCTGTGTCCACTGAGAGGATAGGGTCCAATGGGCTGCTCGCATATGAAGGCGAGCATAGGGAACCACATGGACCATGGATGCCATATGCCCCAGAAGCTGAAGCATCTCCCGAGCAGTCAGGAAGGCCTTCATAGCTGCTTGGGAGGCCAGCTGTACTATACGAAGACAACGTGGCTGAGGCAGGAAAGCCCTTGACTGCCTTGTGTCTAGACGAGCCCCTATGAATTCTAGAGACTAAGAAGGGGTGAGATGAGATTTTGGGAGGTTAATGACTAGTCCCAAGTATCAAAGGATTTGCATGGTGCGAGAAAGAGCGAAGCTGGCTTCTGGAGCTGTTGACGCTTGGATGAGCCAGTCGTCTAAGTAGGGGAAGACGAATATTCCTAGAGTTCTCAGGAATGCTGCTATTACTGCCATGCATTTTGTGAAGACTCTTGGGGCAGAAATGAAAGCCAGACCGAAGGGAAGAACCCTGAATTGGAAGTGTCTTCCCTGGAAAAGAATCAAAGGAATTTCCTGTGATCTGCATAGATGAGAATATACATATATGCATCCTTTAGATCTAGAGAACATAGCCAGTCCTGACTCCGAAGGTATGGCAGGAGTGTTCCGAGGGAGATCATTGTGAATTTTTCCCGGAACAGATACTTGTTTAATTCTCTGAGGTCTAGTATAGGCCTGTGTCCCCCTGTTTTCTTTGGGATGAGAAAGTAGGGGGAGTAGAACCCCGTACCCTGTTGGGGTATGGGTACCTCTTCTATTGCTCCCTGAGCAAGAAGTGATGCGACCTCCTGACCCAAGAGATTGGTGGCAGTGACCTGAGAATTGAACTGTCTTATGATTGTAGGAGGGGCATGCTGTGAAAATGAAGTCTGTACCCCTCTCGTACAATGGACAGGGTCCAGTTTTCTGATGTTATTTGTTGCCATCTTCTGGGAAAATGGCATAATCTTCCCTTTTCTTGTTGGAAAAGGGTTTCTTGACTGACTTTTTCTTTGCTGGGTTGGCTGTAGACTTTGATAGTCTGCTCAGGGTAGTATTTTCAGATTCAATCTGATTGGCCTTGTCTTGCCAATCCTTGCCAAAGAGATTTTCTCCTGTGCAAGGAATATTTCCCAGTTTATCTTGCACCCATTGTTCTAAGTCTGATGCCTGAAGCCAGGCAATATGATGTGCACCGATGGAAATAGCAGAGGTTCTGCTAATACATTCAAAGCAATCAAAGGTTCCACGGTTTACAAACTTAGAGACATCCTGGGCATGTATGACCAGAGTAAGGAATTCTCCCCTTTTTTCCTCAGGGAGAAGAGGGCTCATAAGCACCAAGTCACCTGCAACTTCTTTGAGGAACCTTCCCATATAGAGAATGTAGGAGCTAATTCTGACTGTCAGCATGGAGGATTGGAAACATTGACGCCCAAAGGCATCGAGCGTCCTCGATTCATGGCCAGGAGGATTGGAAGAATGTGTTTTAGCACTCTTAATCCTATGCATCGCCGATTCCACTACTATTGAATGGTGTGGTAACTGAGTCTTTTGAAATCTAGGACAGCTTGGAACTCGGTACATGGTATCGAGTCGTCGAGAGTGTGGAGACACCGTTAAAAGAGTTTCCCACATTCTTAGCATAAGATCATGCAAGATTCTGTGAATGGGCAGGGTAGCTGCCTCTTTAGGAGCCTTAGGGTACTGAAGAATTTCTAATTCTTCTGCTCTGGGTTCCTTCTCTGGAGTTACTGTGATTGCAAGACCCCGAGCTAAATCACGTATAAAATCCTGGAAGGACATGTCTTCTGGAGGAGACATTCTGCGTTGAGAAGGAGATGGATCCTCCGGAAGGATAGCTCTGGTACCGGCAGGGTTATCAGAGTCATCGGAATCGGATGATTCAAAATATCTCTGCACCAGGTGTTCCTGCAATGCATGGTACCGGTACCGCTTGAAGTCAGTATCGGGGTGTCTCGGTACCGATCCGTCGATACCTGAGATAGACTCAAGGCTCAGCATGGGGGGGGGGGAGCATACCCGCCGTGGCACTCGGTACCGGTACCGGTGTCGGTACCGATACCTGTGGAACAGTCTGTAGTGGTCTTAACGGTACCGAAGCTGCTAAGAGGGCAGCTAGACTGCGTTCGATAGCAAGGATTCTGTGATCCATCGCTCCTGCCGATGCCTGGGTGTCGGTACCAGTGGAAGTGGCCACGACCCCAGAACATGACACCAGTAGATCTGCAGAGGCGGAAGTCTCTGGAGCATTCTGGAGCCCCATTAATGCTTTGGATACTGAGGCCTCCCGCCGGGGCTGTTTTGCCAGTGAACTTTCCTCGAGGGCAATGCCAGTGGCATCTCGATACTTAGAAGGAGATCTACCCTTTGAGGACCGGCCAGTCTTAGAAGACTTAGGTTTAGTTACCTGAGATCCATGGGAGGAAGATAAAGCCCTAGAAGACGTCAATGCAACTGACATTGTATCTGCGGCAAAAAGGGTACCAAGTTTTGCAGCTCTATTCTGCAGGCCCCTCTTGGTCATCTTTCTGCAGGAGAGACACTCCAATGGAGAATGGTCAGGACCAAAACACTTAAGACACCATTCATGGGTGTCGGTGACGGATATGGTACCGTCACATTTAGAACATTTCCTGAAACCACTAGCTGGTTTCTCCATGTTTGAAGAAAAGTGGGCCTAGTGCCCAAAATGGCGCCTAGCACCGAGAGGGGAAAGGCCCCCGAAGAAAAAGTCTTTTAGAAAGATAATTTTTTTTTTTTTTTAAAGAAGAAAAGAGAACCGGCGGTACCGGTAGGTGTCGAATGAAGGCAGACGCGACCACAAAAAACAAAAGAAAAAGGTTAAATCTTTCTGCGGTGACAGGGTATGCGTCCTGTCGGTTCTGCAGAAAACGAAGAACTGAAGAGGGAAAGTTGGAAAGGCGGAAAGGCAGCACGCAGGAGCTGTGGGATGCTCCCAAAAGCTTTCCTATTGGACGCTGGGGAGCGTTCCCATGCAGGCTCCGTCGGTACTGACGATACCCATATATGAAGACTACATTCCTGCTTGTTCCTGGAGATATAAATAAAACTTTGGTGCATCCCACTTGTCTGAACTGGTCTAACAGCATGATATGGAAGGTGACATTTTACTTATCAGATAATGTCCTTTCCTTGAATCCTGCTATACCAGTTCAGGGTCCACCCCTGGAACTGTGTTTGCTCTGTTCTTCTGCATTGGGGCAACTATGATTAATGTACTTGATTCTGCAGGTCCGTCTTCTACTGACAACTTTCTGTTTATGCTTTCCTGTACATAGTTCTCTACTGTTTTATTACTCATTGATGCATTTGTTGCTGCCTCCTCCTATCGCTACTGAAAAGATTGCAGTCTAGTGAAGCCTCCCACGTCATGCTCAAGTGGTCGTTCCCAAGTATTTAAATCAATCTATTCCTCTCAAATTCCTTCCAAGTGGAGAATTCCATCCACTATCTGCTGGAAATACTGAAGAAACCTCTGGTGGCTGAGGTGGATAAAGGCATGGGAGTGATGTCATTGAAACCTGGGTTTTTTATTGGTTCTTTGTCACCACCAATCTGCTAGTAGGGGAATACAACCCACTTGTCTGGACTGATCTCACTTGTCTAGACTGGTCTAGCATGATGATATGGAATTTAAGATGCTTTTCTTGACTTTCCATATGCTTCATTCTGGACTCTCAGTCCACCCTCTGTGGTCCTCACAAGACAATCTATTAGTAGTTCCTTCATATAGAGTTATCTTTTATGAGTCTATGTCTTAATCTTATTTGGCACGTTTAGCTTCATCACTATGGAATTCTCTACCTGATTATCTTTGCTGTGAGCTCTCTCTTGATAAATTTAAATCAGGACTGAAAGCCTGGCTCCTTGAGCATTCTTTTCCAGACCGCTAGCCTCAAGCACATCTACAATGATGCCCCTTCCTATGTGGCCTATTGAGTGATATATGAGGAAAATTATTATACTGCCTCATCCCCAATCCTACTGTGCCAGAGAGCAGTCTACTTGATTCCAAGCTTCAGAGAACTGCAAGAACAGTGGCTAGCAGTTATTCAGATCCAGGGACTCAACCCCTTTCTCAAATGGAGCATGGGTGCCACCTCATCATGGTGGGGTTCCCAGAGTTAGCAGTCTTGATCACCAGTCATAGGATGGGGCTAGCAAATATCGCCTTGGGATTTTCAAGTGGGATTCCGTATGAGTTGGGGAGCACAGGTGTCCAAAGGGCCCAAATCAGGCATAGTGTCAGAAAGGAGCAGGGAGCTTTCACATATCTCCAGGTTTTTACGGTCATGCAGGCCTGTGTGAGGAGGATGTGCCTTGTTCTTCACAACAGGAGGCCTGGAGAGAGACATGACCTAGAAAAGTGAATCGAGATGCATCTAGCAGGAGGACAGCGAAAGGGAGAATGACCAGCACTAAGGCAAAGAGCCATGACACTTGCAGCAGACATTCTTGCTTAGGCAGGAACATCAATGGTAAACTTAATATCAGGGTGAGTCAAGGGGCCAAATGGCAAAAGGGGCAGGGCAGAGAGCAAACCAGTGCAGAGAATGGAAGTAGCATCTGCTAATATTGGGATTAGGAAGTGTAAGGCTAGAAAAAACAGTGAAAAAGGGGGAACCTTCATCATCAGAGGGGGATTTTTCTGGTTCAAATTCATCTAGCACATCCTCCCCAGAACGGCCCAGCAGGTAGGGAAAGGCAGAACATTGGTCTCCTAGTCCTAGTAGCAGCATAGAGCTTTGGGAGGGACTACCATGATCACTGTGCAAGCAAATTATATAAAACAAAGAGAGAGATTTAGCTTATTGGAAGATCACAGGCATGGTAAGAAAGGAAAGAAAATCCCTAATACCATTAACAGCTGGTTCAGAAAACGTTTGCACTTTGCAAGCATTCTAAGGCATAATGATCCTTTGCTTACTTACATGGTTACAATTTTGGGGACACAGAAGTACTACAAAGGTTAGTTTTGGCTCAACTATGATGAGAGTTTTAGGGATAAGATAGCTGGAAACAGGAATATGTCTTGGGATACCCAGGAAATCCATTTACGGCTGACACAAATAACCAATTGAGTCAGCTCAACTAGTGGCAGCCGTTCCTTTCAAGATGGTTCTGGCCAGGCAGGTAGCAGCAATGAAGGTCAAGTGAAGTGGAGTAGTGGAAAAACCACAGGGAGTGGAGTCGAAGTCAGCACTAAAGCCAAAAATGGGGCTAGCAATCTTCTAGAGATTTAACAAAACAGTCTGTCACTTCTCTGACTGTAAGTTCAGGTACACGGTTGCCCGGTTGCTCTGGGAAGGATTCTCCATCCTTGAGACCAGTTGCTTTTGTTGTCTAAGAATATAAAATGTGATGTCAGCTGCCTGTTTGGCAGGAGTACCTGCCAGCAAGATAGAAAATGTGAGACTGCTTGGTAGGGGTGCGAGATCCTTCCCCAAATCTCCTTTTGAGGCAATGCACTTATCATCATGCCTAAGAAGGAGAGTGGGTAAGTACCACATCATCGTAAGCTTGTCCTTTCCAATGGCACTCTCAGTCAAGGACGGTATATCAAAGGGACTTGGACTGTGCTTCATACCTCCTTCAATGTGGCTGTTAACCTGGTGAGGAGAGCGGGATTTGGCACTTTAATGGCAAAGGCTGACACTGAATTAGCATTTAACCTGTTTCTAGTACATCCCAGGTGAAGGCTTGCGTCAGATGATGGATGGTATTCAGACCCCTTGAATTACCTGTGGAGCAGGGATGGGTGCACTGGAGTTGGCTGGTGGCCATCCATCCTGGGTTCTGGAAAATGGGCTGGCATTTGTGGGGGGATTCATTTCATTCATTTATTAAAATTTAAATAAACCACCCATCATAAAATGTCTGAGCGGTGGCATCCATTTGTGTAAATAGCAGCACTGTAAAATTGGCATTCACATATCTATGGCCTTGACATAAGCAAATGCTAGTATTTGTATGCGTAGATTCAACACAACCCTTCTAAAATGACCCCTATTTGTATTAAACCTGATTTTTCTGGGAGATTCTGAACTAAGGTATAAGAGGCTAGCAAATAAAGTCATTGCAGGCACCTGGAGCAATTTTCACTCAAAAGGATACCATCATGAATCTCATGATTAATCTAATTAACTACTGAGCTCAGTTAGTGGGTCTCTTACTTCTGTGTGATTGTTTCTTATGCCCGGCATGCTTCCTGGCTCAGTATTCCAATTACAGAAATTTATGACTCTACACTGCAGCTCACAGAAAAACATTAGACTGCCCAGTAACTACCAGATCTAGTTTCTGGAATGTGAGTAAACAATCTTTTCTTGTTTCTTTTCATGTGTATACTGTTATAAATCGAAACAGAAAGAAATTATTCAAGATAATTTAGTTTAATAAATGATAACTTCAAATAAGTTCTATGTATATAATTCATTGTCAAATCCTATCTAAATACAAATCAGTTGTGAGGGAGAATTTTGGGTTGGTTCAAAGTCTGCAAGAACTTTTCCCCTTGGGCTCTTTCCGGTTCTTCAAGGAAAGCACATTGTCCATTTTGAAAACTCTCGAGAGAAGATATAACCACAGAGATCTGCACCTGCTTTTTCTATGGTATTTTACTCCTGAAAAAGTGCTATTTTGAAAATGCAAAAAGTACACCTTCATGACCTCCTCTGATTTAACGCCATCCTCCGATCCTGCCTCCTTTCTGCATGGGTAAAAGTGTGTGTAGTTGAATCCCATGTTTACTTTTACTTGGGTACAGGGTGGGCAATTTACAAACAGATTATTTACTAGGTTAAATGACCACTTAGCTGGCTAAATGGCTTTTGAAAATGTCTCTTTCCACATCTCAGTAGTCTACTATCTATATGTGGACATATTCTACAACAGTGACTCATAAACTCATGGCACACACAGTACTCGATTCACTTGGGCATGGCACCCCACCATCATCTTTCCAATTTGCCCCCACACCACCTTTCCCTTCCCCTTTTACCACCTGACAGCATTCCCTTATCCCTTCCTAGCATCAGCACCATCTTCCCTTCCACTCCCCCCTCCCATACTCCCCACAGTATCATCATGTCCCTCAGAGGCCCTGGCATCATCACTTTCTTCCCTTCCACCCTCTGGATGGCCTCCAGACAGCAAGAGCAACTAGGCAAGCAGTGCTCCTTACCTACTACTGTCTCCTCTTATGCTGGTCTCCATTTGAAGTCAGAACTCCACAGGGCCCCATAGTCTAACAAGACCTGCTGGCCTCACACCATTCCAACTTCGAAAGAACATCCGTAGATGAGGAAGCAGCAGTAGGCAAGGAGTGCCACTTGCTGACTCCCCCTGCCACGAGGAGGCTGTGGTGAGGGGACAGAGGTAAGGGATGAGAGAAAGCAAGACTACTCTGAGCAGCAGTGCCTGTGACCTGCTTTGGTCTTTCTTGTGTAGGTGGCCAAATTTTCACGGCACATCAGAGGTTCCCCAAAGCATATCAATGTGTTGAGGTACCTCTACTCTACATGTCACTATACTGATATGAAAAATGAAAGGTGTGAGCTAAATACTACTACTACTGTAAATACTAATAAAGGTTTGCATGTAAAGAAGAAATGTCATTAGTAAGGGACATAAATCTACCAGATATAGATTTATTGCCAACTATAGATTGAATTAGATTCAACCATAGAATGGCGAGCCTAACATCAATACTAGGCAGAATGGTAGAAACTATTCTAAAGAACAGAATCACTGAACATACAGAGAGACATGATTTAATGGGACGGAGCCAACATGGATTTTGCCAAGGGAATTCTTTCCTCATCAATCTGCTACATTTTTTGAAGGTATTAACGTATAGCTAAAGGTAAGGCAATTGATAAAATCCCTCATGAGAGACTCCTGAGAAAATTAAAAAGTCATGGGCTAGCAGACAGCGCCCTAGTTGTGGATTAGGTATTGGTTAAAAGATAAGAAACAGATTAGGACTGCATTGTCATTTTTTTCAATGCAGAAAGAGAATTATTTATTTAAAACCTTTTACAGTATATTCCATTGTTCTCTATCAGTTTAAAGCTGTATATAATCATAACTTAAGAATCATAAAATAACAACACACTGACAAAGAAACAAATTAAAATAACAATAAAATACTAGCACTTTAATATAATCTAGAGTATCACAAATACTTTAATTCACTGACCTCCATTTTCAAGCTCTTAATGCAAATGCTTGAGAAAAAAAAAGCTTTTACTCTCTTCTGAAAGTCAAGAAAGTCAGTCAATAGACTGACTTCAGATGATAACTGGTTCCAAACATGAGGGCCGGATAAAGATAAAATTATCTTGCAAATTTTCACTATAGTATTCTGTTAAATGCTGAGACTGATTAATGAGATATTGAGACCTTAATGATCAAACAGCACAATGCAGATTGATCAGAACTGCAGTTGGAAGAAATATACTTAATCTCACTATCTTAAAAAACAACATGACAATCTTACAACAAATACACCACTCTGTAGGAAGCCAATTAAGAGATTGTAAAATGGGAGAAATAGATTCATGTAGTCTTGTTCCTGGAAGGAGTCATATTGCAACATTTTTTGCAGTTTGAAGAGGTCTGAGAGTCATTCATAGGAGTGGAGGAGTAGCCTAATGGTTAGAGCACTGACTTAGTAGCCAAGAGACCAGGGTTTGATGCCCCCTAGTACTCCCTGTGGCCTTGGGCAAATCAATGTATTTCCTTAGAAGAAAGGCCTGGCAATCTTCTTTCAGTCACACTGTCAAGAAAACTCAGGAGCTGCTGGATTACTGGGAGTTAGGACTGACTCCAAGAAATTAAAAAAAAATTGATGCTGATGGATACATCAAAGAATTACAGTGAGGTAAAAGCCATTAAACTGCCTGCTGCAGCTTAAACTTCAGAAAGATGACTTCAAGAAAATTTATGTTAAGAAAACCTCATCAAGGGCAAGAGATCTTGGAGGTATAAAGGAAGTATGAACAAGAAAAAACAGCAATGAAAAAGCAACAAATTTCTGCGAAAGGCATGCACATAGAAAAGATAAACAGAGCACTTCACAAAGACAAAGCTAGATTTGATATCTGGTTCTACTCTTCCATTTTCCACGCTAGCTGGTACTGGAGAGGCTGCAGGGACAGCCTTCACAGCCCGTGAGAAGTGGAGGAATTCATAATCTTTGTGTAACAGTGATACCTGGTAGATGAATTTAAAGCCCATCATTGCAGGGATCCAGAAAGATCTCTGGTGCACGGCACTTTGAAACGACTATTGCTGCAATTACTATGGAGGCCACTTTAAAAGCTTCTACGTGCAGACATCAAGGCAATTACAGATGTTGAATGAATACATGCCTATGGTGATTTTAGAAAGCCACTTCTTCCACATGTAGATAAGCCAAGATACTGATATCTTGAATGCGTGTGTTTTGGGTGGGCTAAAAAAGTATGGTGTTCTTCATATTAAACCATATACCATACCACTTTGCACAAGGCAGTATATTAAGATCAAATTAAGCCATAAACCATTATATACGTATACCTTAAGAAATGTTTGCATTGGCATTTGCAATCATTCTAAAACAGGCACAAATACTGGCTACCTGTTCATTTGGACCTGGGATCTCCACCAGTGATTCAGAATGCAATAGTTCACACCTCTGTTGTATTTACTCAATGTACAACCAAGCTGTGTAATTCGTTGATGGAAGAGATGGTAAAATTAGCTAGCCAGCTGGTTTTAAAAAAGATCTGCACAGATAAAAGAGGAGAAGGAAACACAGACCAGCCCAAAAGCAGAGAAAGACCATGGCCACACCAGGTACGTCTTCACAAAAAAGGGCTGGACAAGATCCTGGAGGAACGACTTCGCTCATCTCCTTAATCGACTCCTCCTGTATGTGCAGGGTTTTAAAATCTATATGTTGGCACTGGCAAGAACACATGTATGATGCAGAACCACCTGTACATGCTGGTGCATACACATGTGAACCCCCCACTGATGCTGTTCTTTTTCTGCACATGTTCCTTCAAGGTCAATGCTGACTCCTGGCAACCCAGCACCTCCTGGGTTCTCTTGGCCAGTGTGACCAGAGGCAGATTGCCAGGCCTTTCATCTGAGGCAATGGAGGGTTAAGCAATTTGCCCAAAGCCACAAGGAGTGCTAGTGGGAATCAAACTGTGGTCCTTTGAGTAACAAGCCAGTGCTCTAACCATTAGGCTACTCCTTCTGCAACTGTAGAGTTATAAAATCACTGCTTCCCCTTGATCTCCGGGCAAGAATACATATGTATTTGACTCCGTGTTAGGCAAAGCCTTTTGTAAACTATGGGGGTGAATGGACACATTTTAATCTGGATGTCTCAATTCCTAACTCAATGGCTGATGCAAAACAGGGTATTAAATAGGCCAGGAGGGACTGTATCATAGAGAAACACTTCACCAGGTAGCTGCGAATGAAAATTAATAGTGCCCTATCCCAGCTCTGTTTAGAGCAAAAAATAGCATTACAAATAAACACAGAAGGAAATCAGGCATAAAAGAGTGTTTAGACCGGCAAAAGCTTAAATGAAATTTACTGCTTAATCAGTAACGGCAGGGGATAAAACTTTCTTTTACTACATGAGTGACAAAAAGGGGAGTGGAGGAGTGGCCTAGTGGTTGGGGCAAGGTGCTTCAGGCCAGAAGGCCAGGGGTTCAAGTCCCACTAGAGAACAGCAACCTTGGGCTGGAAGGACTGGGGTTTCTAGTCCCACAGGTGCTCCTTGTGGTCTTGGGCAAGCCACTTAACCCTCCATAGCCCATGTTCCCTGTAAAATAGTTATCTCCAAGTTATAATGCCCTGTTCAATGTAACTTCAGTTTGTTCAATGTAAACTGCACTGAAGCAGAATAGCACAGTATATAAGAGAATGTAAATAAATAGTAAGAAACTAGATGAAAGATGGGTCTAACAAAGAAGAAAATGATATCTGGAATAGATACTTTTGTTTGGTATTAATTAAAAGGAGAGGATGATGTCCCTAAGGCAAAGTCATAAAAAGCCAAGAAACCACCATTACTGTTTACCAAGGAGGAAGTATTCGACGGCACTTAACAACAACAAAAGGGCAAAGGAAACTGATGGGGTACAAATTCCAAAATAACGAAAGAACTCAAGGAGGCATAAACTGCTCCCTTCAGAGCTCTACCCACTTTCTGTAGGAGAGGTTCCAAGAGCAGACAGAGCACTGCTTTAAAAGAGCCGAAACAAGGGGGAAAGCCAAAAACTATCAAATCTGTAAATTACAGCATCCCAGGCTGCAAAGAGGGGAGCGTGAGGCGTGTGCTTCAATGGGGCCGACAACGGATTCACCTACAGGCAATTAACTTTCCTCTCCCAACCTAAAGACATCCCTAGGGCTACATATTTTAAGGGGCCTAAATTCAGGTACATAAGCTATGTAATTACCTAAATTTAGCCACAACAAGGATTATTTTATAACAGGATGCCTAGTTTAAAAGCACAAGTAGGTGTCTAGTTAGGCAATTACTTATAGACACATATAGATCTTTGTGTCTCTATAAAATACTAGTGTAAGAAACAGATAGCGCCCTAAATGTAGGCACATACATTTATACCTGCTTGAGAGCAAATGTAAATGAATGCAAGTATGAGCACAAATCAAAGTATTTAATAATCAACACATGCACCTGCAAACTCTATCGCACTCTGTCCAGACTGGGCTCCCAGCTACGCCAACTGGTAAAATACATGTACTCATGCCAATATGCATACTTTTACACTGGGTGGCCATCAAGTCAAACACTGGCAGGCCCCATATCTGCAAGAGGAGGCCAAACGCACAAGGGCTGTGTTCCCACTTGCCTGTATTCACAGTGTTCAGACTCAAGAAGTCGGCCTGCACATTTGTGACACCCGCTGTGTAGGCAGCAGACAGAGCCAACAGATGAGCCTCTACCCAACGGCAGAGCTCTGTCATCTCTGTACCCATCATGGTGCTGCGAGTTATGTCCCGTTTGTTGGTGTACGCCACCGTCATGGCATCGTCTGAATACACTGACCACCTCGCCCCACCGTGATCTGGACCAGGGCAGCCAATACTAGCTTCTCTCAGTGCAGCACCCGAGGATATACTAGTGAAGACATCACTGAAAGCTGCTCAAGTCTACCTCCACCTGCAGACTCAGGAGCATGACCCATTCATCTGGGCTGGTCTAGCAGGGCGATAAGGAAATTTTGTTTGCCAATTATATCCTAAATATGTGCTTTTGCAATTGCTTTCTAAGTTTTTGTTAAAATTACCTTACAGATGCCAAAAGGAATTTGGGTGAATTGATACCTTTGTAGGTAATGTTCTGTAATAACAGACAAGTAAGATGGAACCTATTCACTGCATTACTTTCAGTGAGTGATGCAGAAAAAAAAATGCAGGAGACAATTGAGGAGATGTCAACAGACAAAGGAGGCTTTATCTATCATGAATTGACCACTATTTTGCAGCCTTTGAGAATTAATCATAAGTGAATGATGTGCTTCATGGTAACTCAGCACTCGGTCTTGGAATCTTGACTAATCCACTAAACCCTACATTTGGTGCTTCTGAAAATTAGAACTCATTGCAAAAAATAGTTCACCCTGATAAGCTCACGATGCCCCCTCAATCAGCAGCTCTGCAAAACATAAAGGGGGTTAATGTAGGAGCCTTTTTAATAATTTACTTGTGCATAAATAGACATATGTAAATGGCTATTTTAAAAACGGTCCAGTTTATACATGGATGTCCCAGTATATAGAGGTGTTGAGGGAATGTGTCTTGGCATGGTCTCAGTGTGGCCTGGCTGAGACAAAAATCCATTTTATACAGGGAATGCATGTCTAGATTTATACCTGCTCCCTGACATAAATAGGTATTTAAAAAGTTCCTTTGAACAGATATATCAAATGAATGAATAAAGAATAAGATCCCTTTACAGGAGGAATTAAGGAGGATATCCCCCTTAATCCACCAATGTTTATTTCCGCCTCCAAATTGAAATGAGGAAAAGATAGAGTCCTGGGTGGTTAATTAAGAGCTTCGGCGTGTCTTGTTTTGTAAAATAGCTTATCACATGTGAAACTGCTGACATGACACGTGTATATTGTGAAATGCTGGTACTACACATGTACATTCTCGGGTTTCCTCTGTTGAGTTTGTGAAATGATTCCTCCCGCTGCACATGGATATAAATCCTTGTGTGTTTCTGCACCTCGTTATTCATGTTTTAGAAAAAAAATATACTATTTCCAGATCTGTTTCTAAAATACCACTGGAACTGAGTACAAAAGGACCTCAATATCTCATCTCTGATCTCCAGGTACTATCTAAAAATGTGCCTTACAAGGTTTCTGCAAGGCTGTAACAGACTACTCAGAAGACCAGTCTGCACTAACATCAGCAAAATCTGTCCCTTGCTTTCTAAACACACTACCAAGACCGTTATCCACTCTCTCATCACCTGTGCTTAGACTATTGCAACCTACTCCTCACTGGTCTCCCATTCGACCATCTCGTCCCCTTTAATCCATTTGTAAATCAGCTGCACTGCTAATCTTCTGCCATGATCATAGAAACCTGTTCTCAAGTCATTCACTGGCCCTTTGTCAGTTTCTGAATAAAGTACAAACTTCTTCTGTTCCTCTACAAGAGCATTCCTTCCGCAGCAGCTCCTTCTCGCTCCTCTCTTATGCCTCCCTACACTCCTCTTTGGGAACTGTGCTCATCAGGGAAATCACTTTTATCGATGTCTGTCTCTTCTGCTGCCAGCTTCAGACTCGGATCATTCTATCATGGAATTAGGGTTGCCAACTGGCTCCAGATGCGCCCGACAGTGTCAATCCAGTCCTGGGTTTACCCCATTGCATGCAGGGATATGTAGTTCTGATTTCTCCATTGCACTCCATAAGAAATGAAAAACTACAAGTAACGGCATGCAATGGGGTAAACCCAGGACTGGATCAAGTCTGTCGGGCACATCTGGAGCCAGTTGGCAACCCTACATGGAATAGACGACCTGAGTCAGTATGTTGGGCTCCATCTCGGGTTCTGTTCAAATCATAGCAAAACACTCACCTCTTCAAAGCTACTTTTGGATCCTGACCCCTTTATTTTCCTGTTCGACACCATGTTTTTCTTAATCATTTCCTTTCAATAATTACCCTAGTCCCCTGTTTCTTCGGTCTATAGACTATAAACTCTGTAGAGCAGGGCCTGTCTCTTATATATACAGTATGGGGTCTATTCTGTCCTGCCGTCCCCGATTAAGCCTCCCCGTACAAACAAGGAGTTTGTAAGGAGAGGCTTAGACAGGGGTGGGCGTGGGTGGTGCAATGTCTGGGGCCAGCAGACTAGACGGGGGACTTATTCCACCTTGGAGGTGGAATAAGTCCCCCTAGATGCTGAGGGATGGGAGGACCGGCCGGCAGCAAAAAGCTGAGGGGGTGCAGGAGATTCCCCACAGCATGACCATGGTGATGGGAGGCCAGATCGGGGGTCGGGCTGCAGAGAAAGGCAAAAGTGGTCAGCGGCCGGGGATCACAGCTTCTGTATGGAGCCGCAGTGCCATGGCAACTGGACTCCATGGCATTGTGGCTCCATTCAGGAGCCTGACTGAATTAGCCGGGCAGGGGCCTGTACGTGCAAGCTGATGGGAATAGGGTCCTGGCCTGCATGTACAGGCCTAGATGAGATTCTGATCCTGAGGGGGCTAGAAGTGCTCTGCGGGATCAGAATCGGGTCTATCTCTGGGTGACTGGTTTCGACCGGACACACAGAGGCTGGGACGTGCAGAATGGAATGTGCCTCCATGTGAACAGTGCTGCAAATTCCTAGCGGAACTTACAAATGATACATAGCAGTAGCCAGGGCCGGCCCGGCCACTAGGTAGACTAGGCAGCTGCATAAGGTGGCAGATCCCAGTGGGCGGCATGAAATGCTTTTTAAAGCAGTGACTTTGTATCGCCACAGGACATGGACTTTGGCACCCATGGTGCAAAAATCGTGGCCTGTCTCTCCTGCCCCCCTCCAATGCAACTTCCTGTCGGAGAGGGGCGGGAGTATCAGGACATGCGTAAGAGTGGGGGCCAAAGCATATGGCCTGCCGGTGCACTAAAAAGGCGGCACAAGGTTGCTGTTTTCAAGGCGACGAGTCATACTGCCAGCCTCGTCTGCAGAAGATGGTTCAGGCAGCGTGGCAGGTGGGGGGCTGCGACAGTGGGTGGGGGCAGCGCGGGACTTCTGCCTGGGGCGGCAGAGATCCTTGGGCCAGCCCTAGTAGTAGCAGTCACAGAAAGAAAAAAAGCATGACTTCAGTTCCTTATTCCCTTCCCCCCCCCCCCCCCGAAACTAAATCTACACTAATCCTGCTTAAAAAAAAAAAAAAAAGCTCACAGCTGGTGGAATTCCAGACATGGATTAATCAAACTTAATCTGCAATAAATTCAAGGATGTGATCTGTTCTGACCTCATCAATGAAATCAGCTGAAAGTTACTTTACACATCCTTCAGTCACTCTTTAAAAGGATGAAAGTAATTCTTCCCACTCTTTTTCCTCCTCGAAGAGATTACATTGGGCAAGAATCAATTTCTGAAATTCATCAACATGCAAAAACACAAGTTGTTCAGAAAAGCAGCTTTAGCTGTATATTTAAACACAGTTTTAAAAAGAGGTATAAAGAAAAAAAAAGAAGGCAGCAGAACGTTTCTTATTAATTGCTCCCCTCAAAATCTAGTATATTCTGTACTGACCTTTGCTTGTTGTTTGATCAAATGCTAATTCTGACATAAAACAATAAAAAGAGGTTTATAAAGGAATGCTGCACGGTCACTATTAAACACACCAGCACATTCTATTAAAACACAGATAGGGAAATTTTCAAAAGCATTTACCCCCATGAACTATTTATTAACAGTTAGCTTGCGCTATCTGCTGGACAGCTCATTCTATTCCTTGTGCTACCGTTATTAGCACACACTAACCAGAAGTCAAACACTCCCTAAACAGCTATCGATCCTGATAAATTAGTTTACCTGGAAAAATGCCCCTTTCTGCCTGGTTAAAAATGTGCATGGATTTTGGCAGAACTTGTGCTTTTAGCGAGGCATTCCCCAAAGGCATGCTGAGGTGAATGCAGTAAAAGAGCATTTGATTTTCAAATACCCTAGTACTTTGCTCCACATAGAAACAGCGGGCCTGATTTTCGAAGGCCTTTACACAGGTAACTTCCTTAGTTACCCAATAAGGGTCTTAACCGGGATTTTCGAAGGGCACCTACATAGATGGTGCCCTTTGAAAATCCCGGTTAAGTCCCTAATGCGCCCAGCTGCTATCCACATAGCATCGGGACATGTTAGAGACGTTCCGGGGCAGAGGATGGGGCTACACAGGTAGCAGCGATTTTCGATGTTACCCGCGCAAGATAGGCGAGGTTTTTCCTCACCTATCTTTAAGACGCAGAGGGTATGCGGATAGCATCGAAAATCTCTGCGTCCCGTGTAGCCTCTGCTGCTGCTGGGGCATCCAGGCTATCCCAGATTTTCACTTCCCGGGTTAAGGGGGTCAGTGGGCAAGCTATGTGACGCCATTGCGCATAACCTGACTATCTCAATATTGGGCCCAGCAGATATAAGTATGCAGACCTTTTTAGCATGCAGACCTTGCGGGCGCTACCTTTCAAAGATGAACTACAAAGCTGGTTTGCATTTGTAAATTGGTTGCAGTGCAAATGGGTAGAAACTATCAACAATGTGGGCTATTCAAAATTAGTCCCAGTTTGGGGTATCAGCATATCAGAATTCATAAATATTTTTCCAAATAAAGCATCTATTTTCTGTCTATTTTGCTTTAGGTGGTATATCAATTTGAATAAATTGCAACTTTATTTTATTAAGCAATATAAATACCTATGCAGCTTTATAACATATGTTCTCAGAACTATCTCCAATAGCAGGCAAATGCTCTTGCACAAACATACATCAGCTCTGAAGCAGGTTAAATATTTGTGTGAACTCTGCACATGCATGCATATTTTATGAAATGCAAATCTTTCCCACCCAAACTACTCCACTGGGAATGCACAGACTGGATAAAGACCGGTGTCATCTTTTGATCAGCCTGATTTTTATGCAATCTGTGTGTAGTGGCATGGCTTGGGTGGAGCTGGTTGGGACTGTGAGCCCTTTGGGGACAAGGGAATATATCCAGTACCTGCTTGTAGTAGTTGTAAACTGCTCTGATGCCATTCAGCCTGGGCGGTATATCAAGAAATTGCATAAGCATAAACATACGTGTGTAGCCACATATGCTCACTAATGTTGTTGTTGTTAAGTGCCGTCGAGTCGGAGTCGACTCATGGCGACCGTCTGGATAGCTATCCTAAATTGTGTTCGGTCTTCAGTCAGGCGGCTCATTGTTGACAGACTGGCACCTGTAGCTGCTGTTATTGTATCGATCCATCTCATTGTTGGCCTTCCTCTTTTGCGTTGACCTTCTATCTTGCCAAGCATAATGTCTTTCTCTAATGATTTCTCACTTCGCATGATGTGTCCAAAGTATGAAAGTCGAAGTCTTGTCATCTGAGCTTCTAAAGAAAGCTTAGGTTTGATCTCCTCTAGTACCGACTGGTTTGTTCTTCGGGCAGTTCATGGTATACATAGTATTCACCGCCAGCACCATAATTCAAAGGCACCATACCCACCAGCATAAACGTATACGCTTTGACATGATCCTACGTACTTTGCCGATATATATGCACAGGGGCGGAGTTTGGGTTGAGCGTGGACAGAGTGCACAAGTGCACATGTGGATTGTAAAATACTATAATAAACGCCTTTACCCAAAAGGTAGAAGTAAAAATATTTACATCTATTCCAGGGCAGATGGAAACATCCATGCTTGCAAGGCAGGCATGTATTATACTACTTGCGCTAGTATTAAAAAGACACATGGGTGCCTATTTGTCTTTATAGAATTGTGCTCAAGTAGGTGTCTACTTCAATGCTTAAAGAAGGCACCCTTATAAAATTATACTCATAGGGGTTACACTTAGAACAGGGCACCTATATGAATAATCCAAAAAGGCACCCATTTCATAATGGCAACATAAGCTCTAATGTGCATTATAAAATAAACTCTCAGAATTTTCCCTAATAGCACACAAATTTATACCCACTCCGAAGGTCTAAATGCATGTGTATACTCTACACATGTATGTGGCCTATTTCATAAAATGTTCATGCACATTGCAATCAACACAGCAAGGAGCAGCGCTCTCGCAATACTATCCAAGGAACACAAGGAGCAAGAGACGTGATGAATATGGATGACCAACAATGTTTATTCTCGTAGAACCCCAACGTGTTTCGGCGCTGACGCCTTCCTCAGGGGGAATATTCATTCCTGCTTGTTCCTGGAGATAGTACAGTTACTTACCTATAACAGGTGATCTCTGGGAACAGCAGGAATAAGTCTTCACAACCCACCCACCTCCCCTAGGAGTTGCATTTCTCTATCTCTATCTTTCCCTTTCTCTCTCTCTCTGTCTCAGCTTTAAAACTTAACTGAGGAGAGGCAGTTGGGAAAGGCGGGAAGGCAGCACGCAGGCATGTTGGGATGCTTCCAAAAGCGTTCTGATTGGACGCTGGGAAGCGTTCCCGCGCAGACTCCGTCGGTACCGACGTACCCATATGTGAAGACTTATTCCTGCTGTTCCCAGAGATCACCTGTTACAGGTAAGTAACTGTGCTTTACTGTCAGCCCACACCAACTGTGCGCTAAAAACATCAGAGCGTTAAAAATCACACAGTAACTCCTTAAGGCCTTGAGGACTTGGAGCCCGGCGGAGTACGAGCAGCGGAAGGGTGTATACAGCAAAGACAGTGTACGGTTCATTACCACACACTGTCACAGTCACACCATCACTGACACGTCATGCCACCTCAAGAGATGGAGTTATGTGTACCCATGCTACCAGCCGCTGCCCAATCATATAAAATGGAATGCATCCCAACAGCCCTGATGACAGCACTGAGCCCAATTATAGTCCCAACTGTGATTACAAATCTCCCTGATGACAGCCTCAACCCCAATCACAACCCTCCTCGACGACCATCATCCCACACTCCCCCATCCTCCCACTCTACCCCCCCAGTACTCATCCTGCATGGTGTACTGTCTAGGGCAGTATATCGCTTGCTTTATTGCTGCCCAGGGTTTCAAAATGGTTCCTCTGACCCCTAGTGGTAGTACTGTGACACTACTGCTAGGAGTCAATTGCCACTGACCTCTAGCAGTAATACTGCGAGGCTACCATTAAAGGTTATAGCCCGAACAGCAATGAGATGGGAGTAAGGGATTGCTCCTGCTCCGGACACTATACTATCAGGGATACCCCAGTAAGCAGTGCATTTCCACACTACATTTTTTAAAAATGTTTTGGACAGCATTGGGGCTCACTTTAAATGCATCTGCAGACAGCACAGGTTGCATCTGCTGATGCCTTTAACACTCTACCATGCATAAGTTGGTGCTTTGTGTACTAAGTGCAGGGCGTTTGCTAACCACTTCCCTAACAGTTAATTTGTTTATTTTTGCATCTAACATGCAATCTATAAGAGCAAAAAATTACAAGCACTTCAATAAACATGTCCCTAAATGTTGTAGCTATCGTGGATAAATAATACGGGGGGATATTCAAAGCCATTTAAGTGGTTTACACTCTGGCAAGCTGACTAAATGCCATTCAGTGGGGTATTCAGCACCACTAATGTGACTAGTGCTGTTGAATATCCTCGGTTTCTTCCCCTAAGGGTCCCAATGTCAGCTGGCTAGCGTCAGAGCATTATGGGGGCGAAGGGGGCACCGAGGGATAACGGGCTAGCGACGATAGTCAGCCGCTAGCCGGTTATCCTAAAGCGGTTAAAGTTAGGAACTTGAAAGGCTCACCTAACTTTAGCCGCTTCAGTTCATCCACCCAGAGCTGAGCACTAGCCGGCTAGCAACTCGCTATCTGGCCAACCGGATATTTAATGCCAGTGGCTGGTTATGACCCCAGCATTGAATATCAAGGTTCAAGGCTCAGCTGTGACAGCTAGTCACTTTATCAGCATTAGCTACTGCTGCAGCATATTCCCCCCTACAGTTTTATACATCATTATGCACATGCAATTTAGCATAAACCTACGACATAAGCTTTGTTTTGTCACAGATTAATCTTTTATGTAGCTGACTGGGATTTCCAAACCTTCCCTCACACATACATTTTCTATCACCATTATATTTTTTTAAAGAAAAAGCGTAGTTACTCACCTGTAACAGGTGATCTCCGGGAAAAGCAGGACTTTAGTCTTCACATATGGGTATCGGTACCGACGGAGCCTGCGCGGGAACGCTCCCCAGTGTCCAATAGGAACGTTTTTGGGAGCATCCCTCAGCACATGCATGCTGCCTTCCCGCCTTTCCAACTGTCCCTCTTCAGTTAAGTTTGTAGCTGAGTGAAAGGATAGAGGGAGAGAGGAAAGAGACAAAGAGATAGAGAGACAACTCCTAGGGGAGGTGGGTGGGTTGTTAAGACTAAATTCCTGCTGTTCCCGGAGATCACCTGTTACAGGTGAGTAACTACGCTATCTCCAGGAACAAGCAGGAATGTAGTCTTCACATATGGGGACTCCCTAGCTGAAGATGCCAGGGAGATAGCCCCAGGAAGGTGCCACCCCAGAAGATAGGCCTCCTTCCTCCCATGGATCTCTGGCATTCCACCAGGATTGGTGGATAGGAGTTGAATTAGGTCTGAAAGAGATTTCGAAGAACAGCTTGGCCAAAGAAGGCATCCCGACAGGAGGCTTTATCCAGGCAGTAGTGGGCTGTGAAGGTGTGTACCGAAGCCCAGGTGGCTGCTCGACAAATGTCATCGATAGAAACAGAGTGGAGATTAGCCATAGAAGCTGCCATGGCTCTCACGTTATGAGCTGTGACATGGTCCTGAAGAGGAAGACCCTTACTCTCATAAGCAAAGGATATGCAATGGGCAATCCATTTAGATAAAGTCCTTTTGGAGACTGAAAGTCCCAAATGACTAGGGTCAAAAGCTATAAAATGTTGCTGTATTCTTTGTATGTAAAAGGCTAAGGCCCTTTTACAATCCAAAGTATGAAGGTTTCTTTCTGCATTAGAGGTGTGAGACCTCGGAAAGAATACAGGAAGATAAATTGATTGATTTAAATGAAAAGGCGAAACCACCTTTGGCATAAAGTGTGGATGAGTTCTAAGAACAACCTTATCATGATGAAACCTAGTATAAGGAGGATCAGCCACTAAAGCTTGCAATTCACTAATGCGACATGCAGAGGTGATTGCAATTAGGAAGATGACCTTCCAGGTCAAAAACCTAAGGGCTGTAGTGGCTAAAGGCTTAAAAGGCGGCTTCAGGAGCTGCCCAAGAACTAGATTTAGATCCCATGCCACCGGTGGTGGCTTGATGGGAGGTTTGGTTAATAGAAGGCCTCTCATAAATCTTGTTATGAGTGGATGAGAGGAAATTGGTTGTCCATTCAGAGGCTTATAAGAAGCTGCAATTGCACTAAGATGGACTCTTATTGAGTTGGTCTTTAGACCAGAATTCGATAAGTGAAGGAGATACTCTAAAATCCTGGAGGTCTAAGCCTTCAGCAACCAGGCAGTGAGATGCAGGGACTGGGGATTCGGGTGCCATAGCATCCCGATCTCCTGGGAAAGGAGATCTGGAGTATGCCCTAACTCCAGAGGTGCCACTTGAGAGAGATGTAGGAGCAGGGGATACCACATTTGGCGTGGCCATCGTGGTGCTATGAGAATCATGCGACCCCTGTCTCTCTGAAGCTTGAAGAGTGTTTTGGGGATAAGGGGAATGGGTGGGAAGGCATAAAGGAAGTCCTGATCCCAGTGAAGGAGGAAGGCATCCCTTGCCTGACAATTGTGAGACGGAATCCTGGAACAGAACTGGGGAAGTTTGGCATTCAGTGGACTTGCAAAGAGGTCTATGTCTGGAGTGCCCCAGAGATGAAATATCTTTGCCACCTGGTCTAGGTGGAGGGACCACTCGTGAGACAGCAGTACTCAACTGAGTTTGTCTGCCCAAAGGTTTTGAATGCCTGGAAGATATAACACTAGAAGGTGAATTTGATACTCTCTGGCGAGGGGCCACAGTCGTAAAGCTTTGTTGCATAACAAAAGAGATCCTGTTCCGCCCTGCTTGTTCACATAGAACATGGCTACTTGATTGTCCATCTGGACTAGGACTGTCTTGTAGCTGAGCTGGGCGTGGAATCCTCGAAGAGCTAAATAGATTGCTCTTAATTCCAGGAGGTTTATTTGTAAACCGGCCTCCTGTGCAGTCCAGGTTCCCTGGGTAAAGAGATGATTCAGGTGTGCTCCCCAACCCACCTGTGATGCATCTGTTGTTAGGGTGGCCTGAAAAAAGGGTTGATGAAAAGCAGACCCCACTGTCAGGTTTTCTAATGATTGCCACCATTGAAGGGACAAAATTAGTCATTGAGAGTTTATTACTTTGTCCGACAAATGACCTGTGGCCTGTGTCCACTGTGTGGATAGGGTCCACTGAGCTGCTCACATGTGGAGGCGAGCATATGGGACTACATGAACTGTGGATGCCATATGTCCCAGTAACTCTAGTAGCTCTCGAGCAGTGAGGGAGGATTTGCCTGCTGCTTGAGAAGCTAGTTGCATTATGTGACGACACCGGGCATGTGGAAGGAAAGCCTTTGCCTGTCTGGTATCTAGACAGGCTCCTATGAATTCCAGGCACTGGGAAGGAACAAGTTGGGATTTTGGGAAGTGTATTACCAATCCCAAGTACTGGAGAATTCGCATTGTACGGGACAGTGCAATGCTGGCCTCTGCAAATGTAGGGGCTTGAAATAGCCAGTCGTCTAAGTAAGGGAAGACAAATATCCCCAGGGTTCGTAGAAATGCAGCTACTACTGCCATGCATTTGGTGAATACCCTTGGTGCTGAAGCCAGACCAAAGGGAAGAACCCTGTACTGGAAATGTCTTCCCCTGAAAAGGAATCGTAAGAATTTCCTGTGATTTGGATGGATCTCCTCAGCTTTGGGAACTGCTAACACCTAATCAGGAGTTAGTGGGCCTGATTACCTGAGAGCAGCTGAGGGCCTGCATAAAAGGCTCCAGTGCCCTGCCCTGTTCAGGCTTTCCTACAGGAGCTCTCCAGATCAACCAACAGTAAGGATTTAAGGGTTTGTTTTATTATATTAAATTGTTAGCTCTCTGACTGGGAGCTCTTAAAAGGGTTTTTTGTACATTTTTAAAGCAAGGTTACTTTCTTTTTGGTGCTTTAGTGGGACTTTCCTTGAGCACAGTAGGTGGTTGAACTCCAGTAACCTCCTCAGCTTTGCGAACTGCTAACACCTAATCAGGTGTTAGTTCCCTCCCTACCCACCCCTAGAGAGTAGTCTTGCTTTATAGGGCACCTCCCCATTTGACAAAGCACAGAGAATTGGACCAGCACATTTTAAATATAATTAAGGAGATTTAACTGCTTTTTCTCTGAAAGGACAACTGGGAAACCGGTTGTTACTTGGTAGATCTCTCTCTTTTGCTTTAACAGATACCTAAGCACCATGAACAGAACAATGGCTGGGAAAAATCGTATCACTAAAGCTGTTGCCCCCATTACAGCTTCTGCCTCGGTCCAGACAGATGTCCTAATGCCAGTTGAAGGACCGGTTCCATGTGCAGGGTGCCTGCACGCTGAAGCTCTAAGGAAACAAGTGGAGGAACTCAGAGAGGAGGTGGCGAGGCTGAGGAGCATTAAAGACAGTGAGAAGTACATTAATGAGATGCTTCTTGCAGCAACCAAGCTCTCCAGCAGAGAAGATGGGTGACAACAGAATGTCGATGTTTGGACACAAGTCACCAGGGCCTGCAAAATCACCAATCCAACTTCTCAAGCCCTTCAGTTGAAGAACCATTATGCAGCCCTGGAAGTGGAGGAGGTGAAAGCATCCCTGGAAATGGAAGAACCAGAGCTCAAGTACCCCAAAGTTGCAGAATCAGTGACCAGAAGGAAACGAAGGGTAGTGGTGGTTGGAGACTCTCTTCTGAGGGGTACTGAGGCGTCCATCTGTCGACCAGACTTGATGTCCAGAGAGATATGCTGTCTGCCTGGTGCCAAAATCCAAGATGTTACGGAGAGTTTGCCGAGACTCATCAAGCCCACTGACTATTACCCAATGTTGCTAATCCATGTTGGAACAAATGATACTGCCAGGTATACCTCGGAACGTATCAAAAGTGACTTCATGGCTCTGGGACAGAGGGTGAAGCAGTTAGGTGCACAGGTGGTATTCTCTTCAATCCTCCCTGTTGAGGGTAAAGGCCAAGGCAGAGAGGCTCGCATCCTGAAGATGAATGCATGGCTGCATGGATGGTGTCATCGAGAGCGTTTTGGTTTCCTAGACCATGGGATGCTGTTCCAAGGGTTGCAGAGCAGAGATGGCATCCATCTGTCCAAGAAAGGTCAACGCGTCTTCAGTAATAGACTGGCTAATCTACTGAAGAGGGCTTTAAACTAGATTCGTTGGGGATGGGTTAAGAAAGCCCCCAGGTAAGTGAAAGCCCCCAGGTAGGTGATACATTAAATAACTTTATGGAAATGGGTAACAGGGGTAACATATGGAAAGCAGTGTGTATAAATGCCTGTAGAATGGGAAATAAGATCCCTGATGTTGAAGCTTTGGTGGGAGTGGCTGACTTGGATTTAGTGGCAGTTACAGAAACATGGTTCACAGAAAACCATGATTGGGATGTAACTATACCTGGCTATACTTTATTCAGAAAGGACAGGGTAGGAAGAAGGGGAGGAAGAGTGGCACTATATGTAAAAACTACTATAAAAGATTTGGAATTACAGAGCTTAAAAGAGAGAGTGATCACCAGATGGTGTGGTTCAGTATTAGGACTAGGGCTGTTAGAATCCATTCAAAGGCGAGGATCTTAGACTTTAGGAAGACTAACTTTGCGAAGATGGGCCAATACCTCAGGGAGTCATTAGATGGATGGGAACAGCTGAGGGATGTAGAAGAACAGTGGGAAAAACTGAAAGGGGATATTTTAAGGGCAACCAACCTTTTTGTTAAAATGGTAAATAAAGGCAAAAGGAACAGGAGACCGCTATGGTTTTCGAAGGAGGTAGCTGAAAAAGTGAAGAAAAAGAGGGAGGCCTTCATGAAATACAAGAGATCACAGAGAGAGGAAGACAGGCATCTGTATTTGGAAAAACTTAGATAAGCTAGCAAAGTAGTCAAGAAGGCAAAGATTCAAAAGGAGGAGGAAATAGCCAATGCAATAAAGTGGGGGGATAAGACATTTTTCAGATATATTAGTGAGAAGAGGAACGGCAAGAGTGGTATTGTCAGACTCAAGGGTGCAGGGGAGGAATATGTAGAAGCTGATAAGGATAAAGCAGAATTGCTTAACAAATATTTTTGTTCTGTGTTCACAGATGAAGAACCAGGAGCAGGACCTCAGAAAACACTCACAAACAGGAACAGAAGCAAAGGACATCTTGAACAATTTTCAAAAGACTGTGTTCGTGAGAAACTATCTCAACTTAAAGTAGACAAAGCGATGGGACTGGATGGGATACACCCGAGAATACTGAGGGAACTTGGGGACGTTCTTGCAGCTCCACTGACTGACCTTTTCAATGCCTTGTTGGAGTCGGGAGTGATACCAAAGGACTGGAGAGAGGCTCATGTGGTGCCTTTACACAAAAGCGGAAGTAAGGATGTGGTTGAAAACTACAGGCCTGTTAGTTTAACTTCGGTGGTGAGGAAATTTTTGGAAACGCTGCTGAAAGAGAAAATAGTGAGGTTTCTGGAGTCCAGCGGATTACAGGATCCGAGGCAGTATGGATTCACCAGAGGCAGGTCTTGTCAGACAAATATGATTGATTTCTTTGACTGGGTGACCAGGGAGTTGGACCGAGGGAAAGCCCTAGATATGGTGTATTTAGATTTCAGTACAGCCTTTGACACTGTTCCTCACAGGCAACTTATAAACAAACTGAGCACCTTAGGGATGGACCCTAAAGTTACTGCTTGAGTTAGAAATTGGTTGGGTGGGAGGCAACAAAGCGTACAGGTAAATGGAGCTCACTCTGAGGAGAAGGAAGTTACCAGTGGTGTGCCCCAGGGATCTGTGCTTGGTCCGATTCTTTTTAACATCTTTGTTAGTGATATAGCGAAAGGGCTGTCGGGTAAGGTTTACCTCTTTGCGGATGATACCAAAATCTGCAATAGAGTAGACACCCAGGAAGGGGTAGATAACATGAGGAGGGATCTAGCTAAGCTTGAAGAATGGTCTAGAATTTGGCAGCTGGGATTTAATGTTAAAAAATGTAAGATCATGCATTTGGGCTGCAGCAATCCAAGGGAGCAATATAGTATAGGGGTGAAGTACTTTTGTCCACTAAAGGAGAACGGGACCTAGGCGTGGTTGTGTCTGATGATCTTAAAGTAGCTAAACAGGTAGAAAAGGCGACGGCAAAAGCTAGAAGGATGCTTGGCTGCATACAGAGAGGAATGGCTAGCAGAAAAAAGGAGGTGATAATGCCTCTGTATAAGTCTTTGGTGCGACCTCATTTGGAGTATAGTGTGCAATTCTGGAGACCGCACCTTCAAAAGGATGTGAACAGGATGGAGTCGGTGCAGAGGGTGGCTACTAAAATGATTAGTGGTCTTCATTATAAAGCATATGAGGACAGACTGAAAGATCTTAATATGTACACCTTAGAGGAAAGGCGGGATAGAGGTGATATGACTGAGATGTTTAAATACCTCTGTGGCATAAATGTTCAGGGAGAGAGCCTCTTTCAACTGAAAGCAAGTTCTGCTACGAGGGGACATGGGATGAGGGTGATGGGAGATAGATTCAGGAGTGATATGCGGAAATATTTCTTTATGGAAAGAGTAGTGGATTCGTGGAATAGTCTCCCAGTGGAGGTGGTAGAGTTGAGGACAGTAACTGAATCAAAAAAGCATGGGACAAACACAGAGGATCTCTCAAGGTAAAAAGGGGACTGTTGTAGTTGTTATGGAAGGACAGACTAGATAGGCCATGTGGTCTTTTTCTGTCGTCATATTTCTATGTTTCTATGAGAATGTGAGTCTATGCATCCTTTATGTCTAGAGAGCAAACCCAATCCTGGCTTTGAAATTATGGCAGAAGAGTTCCTAGAGAAATAATTTTGAACTTCTCTCAAAACAGGTATTTGTTCAATTCTCTGAGGTCCAAAATGGGTCTGTGTCCTCCTATTTTCTTTGGAATAAGAAAATAGGGGGAGTAGAACCCTGCGCCCCGTTGAAAAATGGGTACCTCCTCTATTGCCCCTTGGGCAAGAAGTGTGGAGACCTCGTGATCTAGAAGATTGTCTGCGGAGGTTTGAGAATTGAATTGTTTTAGATTTGTAGGAGGGACATGCTGTGAAAATGAAGCTTGTACCCCTCTCCTACAATAGACAAAGTGCAATCTTCTGCTGTTATCTGATGCCATCTGTTGGCAAAGTGGTATAACCTGCCTGGGATATTGGGGGGTTGGGGACCCCTCAGAGGCAGGAAGCCAAAGCTCTCTAGGAAGGAGTCAAAGCCCTTGAGGGGGCTGAACCTGGAGAGCCGGTTGGACTCTCGGGCCTTTTGGTTTCTTTTGCTGTCTAGCTAGTCCCTTTTGGGCAACCTGACCCTGAGTTTGACTCTGCTGAGTATAGGAAGGATAAAATTTCCTCTTTTTGCTGAAAGAGGGTTTTTTATAAGGCTTCTTTTTGGCTGGAGTGGCTGTAGATTTTGACAATCTATCTAAAGTAGTATTGTCAGCATCTAACTCGTTAGCCTTTTCCTGACAGTTCTTTCCAAAGAGATTCTCCCCCATGCAAGGAATGTTGCCTAATTTGTCCTGTACCCAAGTCTCCAAGTCTGATGCCTGCAGCCAGGCAATCCGTCCTGCACCAATGGCAATAGCAGAGGTTCTGCTGATGCATTCGAAGCAATCAAAGGTTGCACGATTTACAAACTTGGATACATCTTGTGCATGCTTAACTAGAGCAAGAAAATCTTGTCTCTTGTCATCTGGGAGAAATGGGCTCATAAGTTCCAAGTCTCCTTGACTTCTTTGAGGAACATTCCCATATATAGAATATATGAACTGATCCTAGCTGAAAGCATGGAAGTTTGAAAAGTTTGGTGCCCAAAAACATCCAGAGTCCTGCATTCATGACCTGGAGGATTGGATGCATGCCTCTTTTCACTTTTCATCCTATGCATGGCTGACTCCACTACCATAGAATGGTGTGGCAGATGAGTTTTCTGAAATCCAGGACATGGCGGAACTCGATACATAGTATCAAGTCTCCTAGAATGAAGAGAAGTAGTCAGAGGTGTCTCCCACATTCTGAGCATCAAGTTATGCAGAATTTCATGGATAGGCAGATGGGCTGCCTCCTTAGGAGCTTAAGGATATTGGAGAATTTCCTATTCCTTTGCTCTGGGTTCCTCTTCAGGAGCTACTGTGATTGAAAGACCTTTGGCCATATCACGGAAAAAATCCTGAAAGGACATGTCCTCTTGCAGGTGACATTCTGCATTGGGCAGAAGAGGGATCTTCTGGGAGAAACCCTCTAGTACCAGCAGAATTGTCAGTCTTCGGAATTGGAGGATTTGAAGTATTCCTGACCCCGATGCTCCTGCAAAGCACTGTCCTGGTATCGATTGAAGTTGGTACCGAGTTGATCTGGTACCGATCTGTCGATTCCAGCCAAAGATGGTGTGGGAAGAATTCCCACCGGAGCTGGTACCGTCGGTACTGGTATCGGTACCGGCATCGCTGTCGATGTCGGTACCGGTGCCTGTTGGACCAACGGTACTGCAGCTGAGAGAAGAGCTGCGATGCTGCGTTCGATAGCGAGGAACCTCTGGTCTATCGACGCTGCCGATGCCTGGGTGTCGGTACCGGTAAAAATGGCCGGAACCCCTGAGCATGGCACAGGTAGTTCTTTCGAGGTTGGGGCCTCGAGAACATCCTGAAGCCCCATCGATGCTTTGGAAGCCGAAGCCTCCCGCCGGGGCTGTTTTGCCGATGTGGTTCCCTCAAGGGCAATGCCAATGGCCTTTCGATGCTTAGCAGGAGAGCTACCCTTTGAGGACCGGCTTTTATGTTTAGTTACCTGAGATCCATGGGAGGAAGAGGAGGCCCTTGACGATGTCGATGCAATGGATCTGGCATCCGAAGAAAAGAGGGTACCGAGCTTTGCAGCCCGGTTCTGTCTTCCTCTTTTAGTCATCCCCATACAGGAGAAACATTCAGTTGGAGAATGTTCAGGTCCTAAACATTTAAGACACCAATCATGGGTGTCAGTAACGGGAATGGTACCGCCACACTTAGTACATTTTTTAAACCACTGGTTGGTTTTTCCATGTTTTAGGAATATGAGGCCTAGTGCCCAAAATGGCACCTAGCACCAAAGGAGAAACGTTTCTGAAGAGATACAGTTTAAAGTATATATTTTTTTTTTTGAAAAAGAAAAGAAAGGAACTGGCGGTACCGGTAAGCGTCGTCCGGCAGGCAAACGTGACCACAAGAAAACAATTTAAAGACGGAATTTTCTGTGGTGACAGGGAATAGATCCTGTCGGCGCCGCGGAAAACAAAGAACTGAAGAGGGACAGTTGGAAAGGCAGGAAGGCAGCGCGCATGTGCTGAGGGATGCTCCCAAAAGTGTTCCTATTGGACGCTGGGGAGCTTCCCGTGCAGGCTCCGTCGGTACCGACGACATCCATATCTGAAGACTACATTCCTGCTTGTTCCTGGAGATAATAATTTCTTATATTACTGAGTGAGAAACCTGTTTTAAATCGTGATTTCCTCATTGCTGCAATACCAAGGGGTAGAATTTTGCTTAGATGGTTTGCTGCTCTGTTCATCTTTTTGCAGTATATCATCCTGTTACAAACGAAAGAGGAAAAAGGAAGGTCACTACGAATTCCAAGTTATTGAACCTTGCGGCTCAAAAAGCGAAGCTGAACACACACTTCAAACTTTCAGGTGAGCATTCATTCTGCCACACGCCTCAGACTGCTCGATTTCTACAGGAATGCTGGGAGGCTTAGGATCAAAGGAATGCCTTTCACAATTATGACTGAAGACCTCCAGTAAAATTATTCTGAATAGCAATTCAGGATACAGCCTGATGAAAAGTTCAGCTTGAGGTGGCCATAAATGGAATCGGCTATTTATTAAACAAACATGCTTTAGAAGAAAGTTAAAAAAAATTAAAAAAAATGAGTGAGTAGTTAAAAATGTAAGTAGTTCTTTTTGACTATGATAGTCTTTGAAGTCAGAAAACTGCTGATTAAACTTTGGAAAGTTGCCACGTACACAAACACTTGCTCTACTTCAAGGAAAATCAGTTGTGTTCTTCTTCTTATCATGGTTCTTTTGCAAATTAAAAGACTAAAGCATTCAGCCATCATTATAAAGAACATCAAATAAGTTGCATGACCTTCCTTCTTCTTTACCATTACTTTGGATCTGAGCTGGAATCCTTCCGCTCTGAATGAAAATAGCTCTTTGAAATCTGTTCTGGACATAGCTTTCATGTAGCTTCCTACTAAAGAGATAGCACTGATCAGACCAAAAGAAAAGAGAAGTTATAAGAATTAAGCAGAGAAAGAGAGAAAATATTAGAATTGGAGTGCTTAATCTGGTTTCATTAACTCCGTAAATTTCAGCTTTCGGGCGAGCCCAAAGGGCTGAATGAATTCTAATTTGCCTGCCTTGGTTAAACAAGAGGAAAGGAAAGCAGTTTCAGGATTATTTTTTTTTTCTTTGCAAGCCAGTATTGTGCACCATGATCAACAACAAATAATAAACTCAGGATCACCTCAAGGAATGAGGAGCCCTATTTCACAAACTAACCACATGGTCCTCATATTTTATGCTGAATAATTGCAGAGTGTTATTTATAGTTGCCTGTATGGTGTTTATTTTTAAATATCTCTCCAGAAGCTCTAATACAAAAACTGTGTACTTGCGGGTTATAAAAAGGTTACTTGTTCTTTCCCTATCTTCTGATTCTTTTCTTATTTATACTTTTTTCTTTAAATCCACATTGCAATCAAGATGGGATGGGCAGTTCTGGGAACATTTAAAAGTAAAACAGAGAAAAAGAGAGACCTTGAGATGCTGGGGGACTTCAAGGTGACAAATCAAAGTGGTCAAGCGAGTGCCAAAGCCAGGAGGATTCTGGGCTGCACAAAGAAGAGTATAACCAGTAGAAAAGCAGGCCGAGCTGGCCCAACCGCTAGGCAAACTAGGGTCGCAGCAAAGATTAGGGCGTTCAAACCTAAACAATAGGTTCTGACAGCCAGGGGAGCCTAAGGTTTAAGGTATGCCGAGGGCACCAATACCTTGAACCAACTCTGGGGCTGGCCCTGGGAGAAGGGGATAATTCCCCTGTACTGTGAGGGCTCACTTGGCATACTGTGTTTAGTTTTGGAGGTCATATATCACTAAGGATATTAAAAGGTTTGAAAGCAGTTCAGAGAAAAGTGATCAAAATGGTACGGAGTCTGTGCCAAAAGATGTATAAGAACCTTGAAGGCCTAAAAATGTATACGCTACAGAAGAGGAGGGACAGGGGAGATATGATACAGATGTTTAGATATTTGACAAACCCTTTACAAAGATGAGAAAACTACAGACAAAGAGGATATGATGAAGCTAAAAGAAGGTTTCAAAGCAAAATCAGGAAATATTTTTTCACTGAAAGGATTGGGGATGGCTGAAACGCCCTCCTCATGGAGGTAATAGGGAAAACATAGTGATGGAATTCAGAGAGCATGAGATTAACAGAAAGAATCTCTGTATAGCAAGAGGACAGATTCAAAGTGTTGTAGATCATTTCAGCTCAAAGCAAAATTTAAATGATTTTCACACATCACAAAAGCAGAGTGGCAGGCTACAACCCTAAATGAAAAAGAAGGTAACCTGTATGAGGGCAAGTACAACATCACAGTACTGGGCAGACAGGATGGGCCATGCTGGTCTTTTACTATGTTACGATATTACTATAAATGAATTTTGTCAAATCAATCATTATTATTATGATTATTTTTCATTTATTAATTTGCTAGTACAAGTAGCTTGAAGCAATTTACACAATCACATAGCATAAATTACAATTCATCAATATATTCAGTACTTTAACATCAAGTTACTACCACTACTGAACATTTGTATAGCACTACAAGATGTACGCAGCGCTGCAGAGACACATGTAAAAGACAGTCCCTGCTCATCAGAGCTTACAATCTAGTCAAAACAGTCAACACAGTAGCTGTAGACATTGATCTAGGGGGAATTGTAAGGAAACAAAAAGTAGATTAGGTGAATCAAGATCCGAAAGCAGCAGTAAAGAGGTGAGTTTTCAGTCTAGATTTGAAAAAGGCCAGAGATGAAGCCTGACATACAGACTCGGGTAGTTTGTTCCAGGCATAAGGAGTAGCAAGGTGAAAGGAGTGAAGTATAGAGTTAGCAATAGAAGAGAAGGGCACAGATTCCTGAGGAAGGATTTAGGGAATGATAAGAAAGGAAAGATAGTGAGGACAGAGTGAATGCACCTATAGGTCAGCAGGAGAAATTTGAACTGGATGCGGAAACGGATAGGGAGCCAATGAAGTGACTTGAGAAGAGGAGTAATATGAGCATGATCCGATCCATGGGAGGATGCGGTATAAAAGTGTTCGTTAAATAAAAATAAGCACCTCAGTTTTGGCCATGTTCAATTTCAAGTGACGGTGAGACATCCAAGCAGCAATGTCAGAAAGGCAGGCAGAGATCCAGGCCTGGATTACTGGAGAGATTTCAGGTGTAGAAAGGTAGATTTGGGTGTCATCAGCGTAAAGATGGTACTGAAAGCCATGGGAAGAGATGAGTGTATATATAGAGAGAAAAGGAGTGGACCCAAGACAGACCCTTGGGTACACCAACTGAGTGGCATAGCAGTACAGGAGGATCCACCAGAACAAACACAGAACCCTTAAAACCAAGCGAGGACAAGGTATCAAGGAGAAGGTTGTGGTCAACGGTGTCAAAAGCAGCAGAAAGGTCAAGAAGGATGAGGATTGCATAAAGGCCTTTGGAATTTGCCAGGAACAGGTCACAGAAGATTTTGGCAAGAGCCATTTCGGTAGAATGTAAAGGACAAAAGCCAGATTGTAGAGGATCCAGAAGGGCTTGAGAGGAGAGAAAGTTGAGGCAATGGCAGTGAAAACACGTTCAAGTAATTTAGAAATGAAAGGGAGGAGGGAGATGAGTCAATAGTTGACACAGCATAGCTCTTAGTACATTTGAGCTATGTGGTTCCCGACTTCATGTGTTGGTCTCGTAGTCTCGAGAAACTTGAGACAAATGTAGCAGTTCAAGCAGTGAGTGGCTCAAATTCACTGAGAGATATTTGTGGTCAATTGAAAACAATAGTTTGAGGGCACCAAGAACAGTGGCCACAGTAGCAGCTAGCAAGGTGTGGAAGGCAGTGGGCTCAAATCAACCAGTGAGCAACTGGAGGTAGCTAGATGGTGAGGAGAGCTGGCTGGGCAAGTCCATCATACTGGAGGAGATAGCTGAGAAGGGCAGAGAAAGGTTAAGTGAGGGGCTGAGACTGGTGGAAACAAGAGTGGGGTGAGAAGGAAAATAGGAATCTGAGTGAAGCGCAGAGAAGAGAGGATAATGGTAAAGATCTCCTCCTACAGCTATATCCTCCAGTATGATTGACCTGCCCAGCCAGCTCTCCTCACCATCTAGCTACATCCACTCATTCCCTAGATGATTTGAGCCTGCTGCCCTTCCACATCTTGCTGGCTGCCGTTGTGGCCACTGTTTTTGGTGTCCTGAAATAAATGTTTTCAATTGACCTCAAATGTCTCTCAGTGAGTCTGAGCCACTCAGTGTCTGAATGGCTATGCTGGTCTCATTGTCTCAAGTTTCCTGAGAATGCGAGACCAACACATGAGGTCAGGAACCACATGGCTCAAATGTACTAAGAGCAATGCTGTGTCAGCTGAAGGAAAAAGCTAATCTTGGAATAGAGGTGTAGCCTAATGGTTAAAGCATTGATTTAGGCACCAAACAGCAAGGGTTCAATTCCCACTAGTACTCCTTATGGCCTTGGGCAAGTCACTCAACCCTCCATTGTCTCAGAAAAACCCGTGTTATCAATGCCCCTGTTTAATATACATTACCAAGTTTAAGTTACAATACAGTTTGCTTTGACTGAAATGATAAAATAATATAAAAAAAAACCCTGATAAATAAATAAAGATGAGAATGGGAAACTGCTGCAGATAAAGATGAGAGACTGAAGGAGGGGTAAACAAGTAGAGAACTGTTAGGAAAATTGGTGGCGACAAAGGGGATTTGAGAAAGAGAGAAAAACTGGAAACAAGTTCCGGGGACTTAAACCACAGTGATAGGTGAAGCAATGGCACATTGAGGTTCTGACAGATTAGATGCAGTTTTTGTACAAAAATTGGACTATAGTTTGTGTAAGTAGAACGGGGGAATCATTCACACACTTTTTGATTAGATGAGGTGTCCTTCGGTCTTGGTTAATTGTACTCATTATATGTATAAGAGATTCCACTTATCTCCCTTGTCTCACCCCTTCTCCCCTCCCTATCCCCCTTCTCCCTTTCCTCTTCTCTCACCTCTCTCTATTCTTTCATCTCCCCTGTCCTCCATTTTCACATTCTCACCCTCCCTCTCCTTCTATTGTGTTTTTGATTTATATTTTTAATAATCTCATGAATAAGTTTTTCTATTTATATACTGGCTTTACTATCCATTACTATGCATTTGTTGCCAACTGGAAACTTGTTATGCCTGATGTAGGGCTCTGCATTTAAAGTCAGTTTGGTGAGTGAGATGTCTCTCCCCGATGTGCTGTCAATCATGTCTGTTTGGCGGGGAATGTCGGCGTTTAAAAGATACCCTGTGGCCAGTGTCGGCTGCTGAAAGGAAAACAATTGGCTGTATGAGTTAATCGGCTCTTTGATCGTGCTTATTTACCTAGCATTTGTCTTTTCTGACAGCCTGGTAGTTAAGCTCTGTTGCTTATGTTAAATATCTTGCATAATATGCTTTCTAGCTGACAGTGTGCTGTAATTGAGTCCATTTCTGTTTGCAGGATTTCTGCAGTGACTTGAGTTGTAACAACATCAGTGTCATTACCTTGTGGAAAAGTGGCCCTACTGTAACAGTGTTTTCACTCGGCTCCAATTATTTTCAAGTATATTCTGCATTTCTGTGTATTAGCTTTATGCCATGTAGTTACTGTACATGAAATGAATGTACCTTTTTGGCAACTGATTTGTCATCTTGGTTTTATCCAGTTTTGTGATTTACTGTATCAAAAATATTCTGCTACAGGTCATCCATCCCATTAAGTCTAGAAGTTGGCTTTGCACTTGCAGAATGTGCAGGCAATAATTTGAGACATCTTTATTATTATTATTATTTTTTGATTGGATGACGATTTCTTTCAGGACCTCACATTCTCACATTTTTTTTCTTTTTTCTCCCCTCTCCATTTTTTCCCATATACCTAATTTTCTTTTTTTCTCCTCTTTCTTTTTTTAAATGTTACTTTTATGTTTTTTTTTGGGGGGGGGGGGGAAGGGGTTGTTAAAAATAACCCCTATAACATATCACATAAGATACTAAATGGGCTGTAACTCCCGTATTACAAATAATCTCAGTTCAAATCTTGACAAATTCCAAATTTCAGCCCCTCAGGAAAAAAAAAACCTCCAGTATTTGATACCCCCTATCCTCTCCCCCCCCCCCCACTGGTACCATGTGTTTACACCCACATATTTTATAAGAATAAAGAAGCACAATTTGTATTCTATACGTTGTCCATACTAACCATGTGTGTTCACTGTCATATATATCCATGCTCATATAGGTCTTACTATTTTCCAGAGCAAATCCATCAATTAGACCAACAAAAAGAGCCCAGTCTTTTTCAAATTTCTCCAAACTTTCTCCAAACTCCTTGTTGTCAACTTTCTCATTTGAAACACAATCCATAGGTGCTAAGGAGGCATTCATCTGCGGTCTCTACACCAACATAGACCACACAGTAGCTAAATATGCCTCTTTCATCTTATCACTGCCTGATTTATTAGTAGCTTGAATGTCCTGCAGAGAAATACCCCCAGATGCATGGGAAGTTCCACTCTGGTCATCTCACATCGCGGATCCCTACACTTTTGCCAATTAGATACCACCTTGGGACAATCCCAATATATATGTCTCATAATGCCAAGATGCCTACTGCCCCTCCAACATCTGTCTCCCATCACTGGGTAAAACGTATGTAGATGTCGTGGGGTCGAGTACCATTGGTACAGCAGCTTATACCCATTTTCTACTAAATTAACAATTGTAGATATCTGTAGTTGACTTATGTATTTCCTCCCATTTCGAGTCTTCCAATTCCTCCTCAAGGTCAGACTACCAGGCTTTAATGTGTTTTGGTTTCACTTTTATTAGCTGTCCTCCCTGGCGGGACCGCCTAGCATTCACTCATTCACAAGAAATTGTTTTGTGTTTCTTGGATTTAGACTGTTGGTCACTTAACCTACTTTATATTATTTTTATGTTGGCTTGGATGATAAAACCTGACATGGACCATGTTTTGGCTGAATGCCTTTGTCGGGGGGTTATTTGTCATTTTTAGTCGTTTCTACCTGTTTTGTTTTGTTTTTAGCATGCATTAGTATAGAATAAAATAACTGTCCCTACAGTGATTTAACCTGGTCTAGCTAGGTCTATTTCCTCTGCTCACTTACTTCTATTTTCCATAAAGTTAAATAGACACATAATTGCAAAATAGCAACCTCCCACTACCCTTTTTCCTTTCCTTTTGCTTCAGCTAATTTGATTTATATCTTTAACAATATTATGAATATGTTTCACTATCCATTATTACCTAGCTCTGCCTTTCTCACTGATTTTGATTCCTGGCTCTCCTCCTTTCTGGTTGCATCTTCCCCTTCCCAGGGCTGGCCCAAGGGTTTCTGCCACCCCAGGCAAAAGCCCCAGCCATGCCGCCTCCCCATCCCACACTCCGAGCCACCGCCACTGCTGCTGACGATTCTGTCAGCTGGGTCAGGGCAGATGGCTCAGCACGGCACGGCGGCAGTGACCTGCGGCAGGCCATGTGTTTCAGCACACATGGCCTGCCGCTTATGCCGCCCCTCCGACACAACTTCCTTTTGGTGGGGGGTTAGAAGCAGAATGCTATGTGTGCCAAAGCACATGGCCTGCAGTGGGGCAGTGCTGCCACAGAGGTCTGCCTCCGTAGGTGGCCGCCTAGTACGCCAGGTGGAAGGGCTGGCTCCGCCTCTTCCCTTATTCTTGTGGATTTTAACATTCATGTTGATGACTCTTTTGACCCTTATGTCTTAAAGCATCTTCCCCTAACGTCCTCATTTAATCAGCAGTTGAGCTCTATCACTCCTACTCACAAGAATGGTCACTGCCTCAGTCTCATCTTTTCCTCCAACTGTTCACCCTCAAAGTTCTCCACCTCAGTTCTTCCCTTATCCGACCATCACCTGCTAATCCTTAATCATCCCCCACCTTGGTCTCACCCAATCTCCACCAACATGTTTAGGAATCTTTACACTATTGACCGTTCAGATCTCTCTCCTCAAATGTCTCATCACCTTTTTCCTCCAGCATGTTGTCTGAGTGTTGATGAGGCAGTGTCTTCCTAGTACACTACACTCTCCTCTGCTCTGGATGCACTCACTCTTCCTATTCCATGAAGGTACAGTGA
Organism: Ichthyophis bannanicus; assembly: GCA_033557465.1. Taxonomy (NCBI): domain Eukaryota; kingdom Metazoa; phylum Chordata; class Amphibia; order Gymnophiona; family Ichthyophiidae; genus Ichthyophis; species Ichthyophis bannanicus. The sequence goes on along the minus strand of CM066033.1, from coordinate 1,377,819,166 downwards.
AGTGCACTGTACCTCAACTCTGGCTGTCCTCGACAATCCACTACCTACGGTCCTGTGCACGCTCAGCTGAGCACCTTTGGCTTAAATTCTGTGCCCTTGCTGACTTCTTACATTTCAAATTCATGCTAACCTCCTTCCAGTCAGCCATAGCAGTTGCCAAGCAAGAGTACTATGTTATTCTGACTAAATCCCTTGTCTTTGACCCTTGCCCTTTCTTTGCTGCACTCAGCTGTCTTCTTCAAAGTGCCTCCTCTCCCAACCCCTCCTTCGCTTTATGTCCAGACTTTGGCTGACTATTTCCATGACAAAGTATCTTTGAAGGATTTCTAGCAAAAGAGGGAAGTTAGGGCATCCCGATAGAGAAGTTCCAATAAAGGTAAAAGCTACCCAGATACATTTAAAGTCAAAATCAGAGTTGAAAGATTCCAAACTGCCTTGGTCATCTGACAGCCACACTGTTAATATTAACACAATTTTAAAATGCATGCATACAAATTCTGTAAGTCTAAAAAATAAGATGGGAGAGTTAGAATATATAGCACTGAATGAAGGTTAGATATAATTGGAATCTCAGAGACCTGGTGTAAGGAGGATAACCAATGGGACACAGTGATACCAGACTACAAACTATCTTACAATGATAGGGTAGATCACATAGATGGAGGGGTGGCACTATATGTTAAAAAGGGCATTAAGTCAAATAGGATAAAAGTTTTGCAGAAAACAAAATACACTCTAGAATCTCTATGGATAGAAATTCCATGTAAAAAGGGCAAGGGAATAGCAGTGGGGGTATACTACCGTCCACCTAGCCAGAATGAATAGACAGATGATGAATGCTAACAGAAATTAGGGAAGCTAACAAAGTTTACAACATAGTAACAATGGGAGATTTCAATTACCCCAGTATTGATTGAGTCAATGTTACTTCAGGCCATGCTAGGGAGATAAAGGTTCTAGATGAAATAAATGACTGCTTCATACAGCAGCTGGTTCAGGGCCTAGTGCTTAGTGGAATGCAGGATCCAGTGCTAGAAAGACCGGTGTTGGGGCCACTTGGCAATAGCAATCATAATATGATCACATTTGATTTAATAAATGAAGGGAAGCTAACAAGGAAATCCACTGCACTAGCATTCAACTTTCAAAAAGGAGACTAATAAAATGAGGAAAATAGTTAAGAAAAAACTAAAAGGACTAATTGCAAAGGCTAAGAGTTTACATCAGACCTGGACATTATTTAAAACTGCTATCTTGGAAGCCCAGACAAGATATATTCCATACTTTAAGAAAGGTGGAAGGAAGGCCAAAAAATAGCCAGCATGGCTTTAAAGTGAAATCAGAGAGGCTGTGAGAGCTAAAAGAGAATCCTTCAGAAAATGGAAAAAAGAGTCAAATGATGAAAACAGGAAACAACATAAGTACTGGCAAGTTAAGTGCAATGGTGATATTCAACCGGTTCAGCCCAGTTAATGCGAACCAGTTCTTTCCGTGGACTGCATTTGCTGAACTGGGCTGAACATGGCATTGCAACACCGGCTCTGGAGTGATAGGAACCCCGCCACCTGGCAGTGATTTGAAGGCATTGGGGGGATAGCGGCATTGGCATCAATCTACTGATGGGTGGGGGGGTCGGACCGCTGGCCCATAAGGGAGTTTCTCTCCCAATATGGACAGCAGCAGACTGAGCGTGCAGCTACTGCTTGCAGGACTGCCACCCGCGTATCCCGACCAATGGCGGGACGGACCAAAACAGGCCCCGCCCGGTTCGAATCCCACCACTGATTAAATACAAGGCATTGATAAGGCAGTCAAAGCGAGAATTTGAAAAGAAGCTTGTTGTAGAAGCAAAAGTACATTAAAGTATATTTGTAACAAAACACCTGTGAGAAAGTGAGTTGGATCATTAGATGATAGAGGGGTGAAAGAGGTACTAAGAGCAAAGAGCATCACTTCTCGTCCTTTTGGCTAAGATCAAGTGTAGACTTATCTTTGCTTCAGTCTTTATTAATTAAGATGTAGGAAACTTACCCATACCAGAAATGATGTTTAAAGGTGATGTATCAGAGGAACTGACAGCCTTTGGCAAGGTTCCTCATAAGAAACTCCTGTGAAGATTAAAAGATCATGGGATAGGAGGCAGTGTACTATTGTGAATCAGGAACTGGTTAAAAGATAGAAAACAGAGAATAGGGCTAAATGGCCAATTTTCTCAATGGAGAAAGGTAAATAGTGGAGTACACCAAGGACATGTGCACCAGTTTTGGAGGGATGACACCAAAAGGGTGCGGGCCACATAACCGGGCTGACAGGGGGTGCAGGGCTTCCGGAGACTTGCGTGGACCCAAGACTGGTGACCTGCCCCGCCATGCGGCAAAGGTGGGCAGGAGGCCCTGAGTATGTGTGACCTCGTGAATAAGGTGAAAGCCATGGCCGCAGTTCACGGAGTGGGACGCATTCAGACTCTATTGAATTTTCTTGATGGAGCGCCACCAGCAGGCAGGACATCCCTCGAGGCGGGTGCAAGCTGGGCGGCTGCACCAGGAGAAGCCAGATGGAAGGGTGAGTATGAACAGTTCATTTTTTTCTTGCATGAAGGGGCAGGGCACAGTGGGGTGGGGGGAAGCAGAGAGGGGCAGAGGCTGGCAGGTCTGAGCAATGGGATGGTGGTGGAGGGGGAATGGAAGAAGTGGGATGGGGATAGCACATGGGGCCCCTTCTGTGGGAGCTTGCAAGGAGAGCAGTGAAGCAGCTGTGGTGGCCTCACGGGTCTGTGGGGGGTAGATGGGGCAACCATTAGGGCGAGGCAGGACTGCTGCAGACTTTGCTGCAGCTCATTGGCTCTGCAGCGGGTATGACCCCGCTGGCACCGGGTCCAGTGGGGGCAGCTGGCTCCACAGCAAGTGTGACCCCAGTGGCACAGGACCAAAGGGGAGTGGTCAGTACACGGATCCCCAGTGCTAGCACCACAAATTTCCCTCCCCTCAGTGCAGCCTATTTTGAGGAGTTCAGCACCTCCATCCAATGGATGGTTGAGAAGGAGATATGCCAGGGAAGGATTATACATTATCTGAACGATTTCCTAATCATGGCAGGCGACAGGCAGGGTTGTAACGCAATCTGAGGATGTTTCAGAGGAAGGCTGATGAGCCGGGGGTTCCTCTGGCAGTCAATAAGACCGAAGGCCTTGCAAGGGCAAGAGTCATCTGGTCCCAGATCATCCCCCGGTGGGGGACCGAGCAACCAGAGGGCATTGAAAATAGCAGACGGAAACTGAACAAGGAAATTGGGAACTTCATATGGGCGCTGGGGGGATAGTAGTTGAGCACAGTGGTATAATGGTAGGTGGGTCGACTGTGTATTCGGGGGATGGAGTCCACCTGAACGAAACTAGTTTGGAGCTGTTCATTGAGGGCCTGCAGCAGGCCATCGGTTTGGTACTAAGTATGGGGTGAATTGGGTCATGGGCCTCCTGGTGGGGGACTTCACCGAGAAGGGGAGGGGTACCACTAAAAAGAAATGCGGGGCTCAGGTACCAATACAGGGTGCCTGGGTCTGGCGATGGGGGGGCCAGGTACCAGGGCCAGGGGTGCCTGGCCCCGGTCACCAGGAGCATAGAGCAAAAAAGGGGGGGGGGCACCTGTGCACCAGCACAGAGTGGCTGGTGACAGGGATGTAAGGGGTGAGGGCTGCCAAAACAGATGGCTTGTTGGGGGGTGGTACCCTTCTGCGTAATCATGGGAGCCTGGAACTTTTCTGTTGTTACTATTGTTATTATTCAGAAAAATGTTAAGTGTTAAGGTTATGTATGCTAAATTATGATTATTTTTGTATCCGCAAGCTGTGGCCTTCAAAATCCACCAATAAAGCATTGTAAACGATGGATCGGGCCTGTTTATTTGTAAGCCCATCCGACATGCCCCAGATTATTCTATGCTCACGTAACCCCTCTTCTCAAGTGACTTTACAGGTTTCCTATCCATTTCCATGTCCAGTTCAAACTTCTACTGCTGATATATAATTCCATTCTTTCTGCGTCTCCTCACTACTTTCCCATCTTATCTCATCCTACACTCCTCCTAGGAAACTCTGCTCCTCTGGCAGAAACTTTTTATCTGTGTCTTTCTCTGCTATTGCCAACTTCAGAGTTTGTTCATTCCACCCTGCTGATCCATATGCCCCTCACTTTCTTGATCACTACTTATATGTATCTTACCATACTCTAGCCTCCAGCATTGTGATGTTGTTCGTCTTGATTAAGCTCTGATGAGGAGGGACTGTCTCTTACACCTATATGTGCCGCACTGTGTACACATTTCAGTGCTTTACAAATGATAAGTAGTAGTATTACTAGCAACTGGAAACTTGTTATGCCTGATGTAGGCACCTCTTAATATTAGTTTTTCAACTGCTGATAGCCCCCTGCAAAGAGATACAGTACCATTTTTTTGTCAGTGACATGATATGATGATGATGATGATGATATGTAACTTTATTCTTGCTTTAAACTTTTGAAATTTTGCATATAACTCTATCAGAATTTTGCATATAACTCTATCATTACTAGTATGCGTTAATGCGTTAATGAACATTAATGTGATTTAATACACTTTAAATACTGCAAGCCCTATTATTCTCAGAGGAGCGTATTGACAATCTGTGTGCCTAACTAACGTTAATGCAAATGAATTTGCATTAACATGCATTAACTGGTTAACGTATGCCAGCAAACATTAAGGGCCTCGTCTGCTATGTCCTAATTGTGGTCATTTTATTTTTTTATGCAGCGATATGGAATATGCCTTACTGAGAAAGTGAAACATTTCTTGCAATTACAGGCAATATCCAGAAGGTAATACATTTCCCAGTGGAAGGCTGCTACAGATTACAGCTGAAGCAGCAGTTTAACAGAATAAAATCATGTTTTGTTTTGAAAAACCAGTATTCTTCTTGGTAATTGGGTTAAAGCATGGGTACAAAAACTCACAAAAAAAAGCCTTGGAAAGAAATTTGAACATTTAAAAATAAAAGGAGAAAAAGGAGCTGTGTTTCCATCAGCTAATGTGCATCTTTCATATGTTTGGCTCTCACACAAGCATCATTGATCCAGAAAAAAATGCATTTTATAAAAAAACCTGTAATTTTGATTCTCAACCCATTCTTTATTCATTTATTTATGTATTTCACCACTTAAAAATCTATATTTTCTTCTTTAAGAACGATCAGCAATTTAAATTACTCATCTCAAAATAGTTTACTCATCTCATACTGCTGCCTGTTTCCTGATTCGAGAGGAGATTTTTTTGGTCCCTAATACAGCAGTGATCTATGAAACAAAGGCCTTTGTCGAGCAACGGGTAGCAGTATGAGATGAATAAACTATTCAGTAATTTAAATGACCGATCAGGCAAAACAAACAACATATAGATTTTTAAGTGGTCCTAATGCTTTGGACATCCAAAAATGGGCATATAGACGTCCAAAGCACAGAGACGTCTCCAGAGCTATGGCCAGCAACTTGGAGGCATTTTAGAGTGTTCCAAGGAACCGGTACATCTCCACCTGAACTCAGAAATATCATGGACGTCCGGCATCAAGTCTAATCTTAGAACTACTCCAACGCACAAGCAGCAACAAACAAGCATCTGAAAAGTGCTCGTTCTAACTGAACAATATCTAGAAGGAATAGAGAACAATGTACTCACTCATCCCCAGTACTCAGAATAATGTCAACTACAGCAGCAGGGTTTAGATGCTGACAGCCCTGTTCCTAATCAACCCTTAGACTATCTTAGACATCTGTGTTCTGGGGAATGACATTCTGCAGACATCCATATGCAGGCTTGTCCAGGTTTGTGATGTCTCTGCACCTGGACAAGCCTGCATTGTTTTCAGTTGTTGTGGCTCCATGGAGGAGTAGCCTGATGTTTAGAGCACTGGCTTAGTAACCAAGAGATCAGCATTTGATTCCCACTAGCACGCTTTGTGGCCTTGAGCAAGTCACTTAACCCTCCACTGCCTCAGACGAAAGGCTTGGCAATCTACTTCAGGTCCCACTGCCAAGAAAACCCAAGGGCTGCTGGGTCACATTGCATTTTATGGCTTAGACATCCCAGATTGCACTTGGACAGATCTTCTAAAATTACCCTCCAAGTTGCAAAAACTCAACTTTCATATTCCATATAACACTCCTGAACCTGGATCTCGTTCCCAGGCTAGCGGTGTATGTCAAGTCTCCATTAGTGAGATCAGGACAGATGCAATCACACATACTGAATGTGCATTAATTTGCACTTGCTCTCTTGCTGATGTACATGCACACGGGTTTGTTTTACCACAGTTTCTACAGGATTAGTGCTAGTATTTTGTAAAGACACATAGTTGCCTATGTGTTTTTCTATATTAGGTTACAAATAGGCACCTACTTGCCCTCTCAATCTAAGTGACATTTTATAAAACTACCCTCTAGGTGAGTCATGAATGGACTTCAAAAGGTCATTGCTTTATTATCCAAACAATTTTGCACCCAAACCAAACATGTATCCAGCTTATTTGACTGCCCATTATGTGTAAGTTAGACAGTCTGATATTTAAAGGTCTACCATAGTAGGCTGAACCTCTAACAATCATTTTAAATAAGAACATAAGAAAATAAGAAATGCCATACTGGGTCAGATCAAGGCCCATTAAGCACAGAATCCTGTTTCAGTGGCCAGTCTAGGTCACAAGTACCTGGCGGGTTCCCAAAAAGGTGCACAGGTTTTTCCAAACTTGACTATCCCTTTCCACAGTGGCTACACTCAGCACACCATGGGATATGTGAAACTATCTACCTAGCAGCACAACACAGCAACACTTTGAACACAAGCTAATACGACCCTTACCACTGTGGGTACACTCAGCTCATGGCTTGCAGTTATCCAAGGCATATTGACTTGATACAGCAACACATCAACCACAAACCTGTGCTACAAGATATGCAGCCCATACTCCAGGTTCTCCCTTTTGCTTCAAGCTAGGGTGAGCCTGTCCAATGTGGTCCATCCATAGTTTCCCAAAGTACACTGAGCGCCATGCTAGGGTGCTCATCTCCAGCTTGATGCAGCACCATCTCAACCAGAAACTGTCATGATCCATGACCTCAATGTAGCTGTGACTACTGCACTTAAGCGTCTATGAGCCTAAGACTGGGCTTAAATAGACGGCAGAACACAGTTTAGTAAATAGATCTCTTAATTAATACAAATAGAATTGTGATTGCAATAAGAAAAGACACTTCCAAAACTACAAAAAGCAACTGGAGTGAAGGAGTTTTCCTGTTGCATTTCCAAAGTACAGTGACCTTTATGCTTCACCCAAACTGTGTGTCCATTACTGAACATATTGTTCCATGGGTTTCTGCAGTAAGGATGCATCAGCTGAGTTAGTCAACTTCTCTTGAGAAAGTTTGCTATTTTTAATGCATAATACATATTGTTCCCATAAGATGAAGTGCTACCCAGCATGAGGAAATGTAAAGAACCTCTTCCTCAAACCCATGCATTCCCTATAAAGTTGCCCCATGTAAGTCTCATGTCCAAGTCTCCTCCTCTCAAGCCTACCTAAAATGGATCAGTGACGGAGAGTCAGCTGTTATGATGAAGTTGCAAACAATACCCATTGTCTACCCCTCAGCGCATACTTGCCACAGGGATGTGCTGGCCATTGGAGGGTGCAGTTTTGAGTTTTCATTAGGGCATGAGCAAACAACATTGCAAAATTCAAATAGCATATGCAGTATGCCCCATAATCTTTTCAGCATGTTGCTGAAGAAAGAAGACTTTGTTCACCTCATATGACAGGTATCCAGGACAGTAAGATGTCATTCACTCGCCACTGTATCTTCAAAAGTGTCAGTCCAATATTGAAACAAGTGTTGTCACTCAAACCTAGGGTTAGATTTACTCATCTCTGTTAATAGACTCCATTACTGCCAAAGGGGTTTATTTACTAATAATGGGGCATGTTTGCTAAAGTGTGGTAAGTTATTGCACTTAACATATGCTACCCCACCTAGGACTTTAGATAGTTGTGGGCTATAAATGTTTTAATAAAGAATAAATAAATTAGAGCAAAAATTACTGTGTGGTAAGTGCAACAGCTGTGTGCTGTTGCGGGCATAACCAGCAGGTCACCTGAAGTTAACACACAGAAACGTTCCTTACCACCCACTGAGCTGCAACAAGGACAATTGTTATTGTTGTTAAGTTCCATCGAGTCGATGTCGACATCTGACAGCCCTCTGGATAGTTGACCTAAACTTTGTTTGGTCTTCAGCCAAGCAGCTCATTGTTGAGAGAATGGTAATTAGCATGTGGTAATCAGTGGTAATTAGAGTATAGTAATTCTCCCTCCACTAACTGCAATGCGCAGTTCACACCCACTGTCTGTCCCTAACCCACCCAGTCCTTACTCCATCATGCAATCCTCCAAGGTGGAATAACTTCCTCGTATAAGTCGCCAGCCCTGGACGTACAGGGCCGACATTAGAATCGGCCCTGTACGTCCAGGGCCAGCGACCACCCACACTCCGCCACTGAGCTGCCCTTTCCCCGCCCCTGTCTAACTTCCCCGCACAACCGGCGGGGAAGTTAGTCGCAGCCGGGTGAAGACACGAATAGCGGAGATGGACGTCCAGTTGGGTTGTCCATCCCCACTATTTGTGGCACAGAATAACTCCCTAAGAGGGAAACTTTGTAGCAGAGCACTCATGTAAACTGTCCAAAACAATTCCTCTTTTATAAGGATCCTACAGAGAGCCCCAGTAACACACAAATGTGCATCTGCTCCCCAAAAATATACATGTGTGTGTAAAAAATGCAACGTGTGCCTTTCAGTCAATGCTGACTCTTGGCAACCCAGGAATTTTTTTGGCAGTGTGACCAGAAGTAGATGGCCAGGTCTTTCTTCCAAGGCAATGGAGGAGTGGCCTAGTGGTTGGGGCAAGGTACTTCAGGCTGGAAGGCCGGGAGTTCAAATCCCACTAGAAGACAGCAACCTTGGGCCAGAAGGACTGGGGTTTCTAGTCCCACAGGTGCTCCTTGAGGTCTTGGGCAAGCCACTTAACCCTCCATAGCCCATGTTCTCTGTAAAATAGTTATCTCCAAGTTATAATGCCCTGTTCAAAATAATTTCAGTTTGTTCAATGTAAACCACACTGATGCAGAATAGCATGGTATATAAGAGAATGTAAATAAAATAAAATTGAAGGTAAAGCTTGCCGCAGGGAGTGCCAGTAGGAATCAGACTCTGGTATTTTGGTTATTAGGCCAGTGCTCGAACCACTAGGCTACTCCTCCACTCCTCCCCATGTGTACATGTACATTTTATGAAATACACACAATCATTACAACTCTGACTCAGCTCCACTCAAACTATGTTCCCATTTATACCTACACACAGATTACACAAAGCTTGGCACAATCTTGTGGTGTACCTACACTGCTATTTAATATACAGTATAGCATGTTTAATGGCAACTGCATGCTAAAAGCAGCCAGTATGTCATATGTCATTTTGCAGCGTGCCTGAAGGCAGTCCCCGCAGCCAGACCCTGGCCTTTGGAGGCCGGATCGGGGGTCGGGCTGCGGGGAATGAGGTCCTGCAGTCTGGCGGCTGGCATTGTGGCTCTTCAATGGAGCCGCAGGCCATGGTAGCATGACCCCATGGCGCCGCGACTCCATTAAGGAGCCTTGACTGAGTTAGCCGGGGACAGTCCTGCACGTGCAGGCCGAATTGAATCACTGTTGGTGATTCTGATCCCACAGGGCTAGACGTGCCCCACGGGATCAGAATCGCGATCCCCTCTGTACGTCTGGTTCAGAGAGGACGTACAGAGGGAATCAACGTCTGGGATGGAATCGGGCCCTTAATGTTTATTTTCTTAGTTTGCAGCACTTATTAACAATTCTGTTTCATCTTTGTCCAGACACTTTTGAAGATACAATAAAGATACCTGAAGGAGATAATAATGGAAAATGCAGCCTTTGTTCATCTTTTGTTAACAAAGTTTAGACTTTATTACTTGTCTTTCCAAATCTGAGTTCAAGGTAAGCAACATATAGATAGAATGGGTTTTCACCTGTCCAAGGGGGCTTACGGTGTAACTTGTACCTTAGGCCATGGATGGTTAAGTGACTTATTCAAGGTCACAGAGAGCATCAATGGGGGAATTAGGATTTGAATTACTGCCTTCCTGATTTGTAGCCCACTGCTCTAACCCAGGGGTTCTCAACCCAGTCCTCGGGACACACCCAGTCAGTCACTACATAAGATAGAGATCTGCATACAATGGTGGGGGGGGGGGGGCAAATCTCTCTCATGTATATTCACTGCCATTATCCTGAAAACCTGACTGGATAGGTGTGTTCTAACCATTAAAGCACAAATTGATCATCACTACATTTAAGACATTAAATAACATGGCCCCAGTCTCTTTAACAAAACTTATCACTAAAGACACATCTCAAACAGTGCTACGGAGAGGCCACACAAATAAAATCAGGATCCCAAAAGATTTCACAGTTACCAAAAAAACAACTAATAAAAAAGCGTTTTCGCATGCAGCTCCCACAATATGGAACTCCCTCCCTGAAGAAATAAGAGCATTAAATGATGCAAAGGAGCTCCGCAAGAAATTGAAAACATATTTGTTCATCTCCCATTTCGGCACACTAGAAAATAACTTACCACTAACAGGAAATGGCTAATAGATATCTCAGCGAATACCAATTCCAATTTTTTCCTCAATTAAACTATAATTTAAAGTTGATTTAATAACTATTTGTAAATCCTGTAAATTGAAATATGTAAATAGTTCGAAATATGTAATAGTTCGTTTGTTATAGAACAAATTATCATACATAGTTCAATCTTGTTTAATGTATTTAGCAAACTTGTACCTAGTTAACTAATGTTTCATGTAAAACAGATCTGTTACTCTGTTCATTTTTCGTTCATTGTAAACCGCACCTGATCTGTGGAAGGTAGCGGTATATAAGCAACTGTTAAATAAACAAAATAAATAAATTAAGTTACTCCTCCATTCATTCCAGCTAAGTCTTCTATTAAAACAGTTACTAGCCAAAGAAGTTATAGTTTCAGATAAGTATTATCTTTATGTGCATATGGTTTTAAGTATTCTTTTTGACCTTGGAGTTACCATCTTTAGCTAAGAGCTAAAGGAGTGGAGGAGTGGCCTAGTGGTTGGGGCAACATACTTCAGGCCAGATGGTCAGGGGCTCAAATCCCTCTAGAGGACAGTAACCTTGGGCCAGAAGGACTGGGGTTTCTAGTCCCACAGATGCTCCTTGTGGTCTTGGGCAAGCCACTTAACCCTCCATAGCCCATGTTCTCTGTAAAATAGTTATTTCTAAGTTATAATGCCCTGTTCAATGTAAACTGCCTTGATATCATGAAAGGTGGTATATAAAAATGTTAAATAAATAAGAGCTGCCTTTGTAATGAATTTTAAATGTTTCTGTATGTCACTGTTTTAAAAGGTTATGCATGATGAGATTTGCTTGCACTGACATTTGAGATATTTTCTGTTAGGTTTGCGCATTCATTTTTAGATTTTTTTTGTCAACTATCTGCACTTTTTAAAGATATTTGAATATCCATTGTTTAAACGTTTTGCAGGTCATTTTGGGACTTCATGATTTTCAGACATCAATTTGGTTCTTTTAAAACATTTTTGTTATGAAATTTGTAATGAACGATAGAACTTTTGAATACATGCAAATTGACAGCACATTAATGCGCAGTAAATTAATAGATTAATGCACAGTAAATCAATTTTGTGAGCACTAACATTTGAAGAAGCCTTAATAAACCCAATGTGCACTAACCCGCCCAGTACTTGCTCCATCGTGCCCTATAATTTACCAATAGCACTTATATTAATTTTCAGAAATTCCTGACTCTATGGGGCATGTTTACTAAAGGTTTTAGTATGTTTTAATAAAATTAAGGCTCGTTAAATGTCCACAGCCCTTTTATTTCTGTGGGCGCAGTGGATCTTGACGTGCGCAAATTTCATTAACGCACGTTAACCTTTAGTAAACATGCCCCTTTGACTGCCCCTTGATTTCTGTCTACTTTTGGGGGGTTTTACTTTTGACTTTTATTTTGGTTTATATTCCCTATAATTTTTGAAACTATATTTAAGGATAATTAATCCCAGTGGCAGGAAATGACAACTGTACAAATTACTGGTGACAATGATCACATATGCTGTACACTGCTCAAGGTCGCTATACTTCAAAATAGCAATAATATGAACTGAAAAAGAACCTTTCATTTAAACTGGTTTCCACAACATATTATAGTTTAACACATCAGGAATATAAATACAGTGGAGCAGATGCTACTTATACAAACATACAGCTGAGGAAAGGGAAGAAAACAAAAAGAATTTTACTATTATCTGATTAAATCCAAGTAGGCTGAGTAGATGAAGTGATTTGCTTGAGATTCCCACAGTGAGCCAGTGAGACAAGATTTGAACTCCCTTTCTAAGGTCCTCTTTCTTAATAATTTCCTTTCAAAACCACATGATGACCCCTTTTGACTTCATGCAACCTTTCTCTTAGTTAGATAGAACCAATGTCATTGCCAAGATACTAAGCTACAGTCGAAAAAAAGAATATTTACTGAGAATGCATTCTAGCCAAACTGGCTTTCTTAATCAACTGCTCTAGAAGATGAACATTATGGTCTTACAACAATGTGCAATGTTGGTGGGAATTGGCATTTGCGTCTTTGTTTGAAAAGAACATGGATGTTCATTCAGAAAGCTTTGTGATGAGAATTTGTTATGAATCATGGGAAAATTCAACTCCTGACCACATTTCAGAAATACAATTATAACTTTCAGAGAATAAAACATTGCAATTATTACATTTTTAGGTTTTTAATATGACCATAACTGCTTATGTGTTTTCAAAAATAAAAATTATACTCCTTTTGTTTATTATGATTTCTTTATAATATTCCGAGTTGCAAAGGCATTAGTCTGAAATTATAATTTCCCCATATTATGTGTAAAGCTCACACAAAGCATCAAATAACAGTTAGTGCTCTGGTGCTAGCATGGCCCAACACAATTAGTGAAACCCTGATACAGCATTATAAAGATAATTGAAAAAATGCAAGATAATAATATCAAATACAATAAAATACAATGTTTTGGTCAGATTTATCAACGACTTTTATCCTTCTTTAATGAACAAAGCTTTGATGAATTGAATCATGTATGTACAGCTATCACATTAAGGGTCTCACTTATTGAACTGTGATAAGGTTCTGCAGTTCGGGGAAAAAATGAAAAATGTGTGCCATCGAGACATTGCCGACTCCTGGCTAGTGCAGCTCCATGGTTTTCTTGGCAAGATGCAACAGAAAGCAGATTGCCAGGACTTTCTTCCATGCTGTAAGTCCACAGCATCTGGTATTACAAGGTGGTCACCCACCCAAATACCAGTCAGGCCCAACCCTACTAGTCAAGGTCAGGCTCATTCAAAACAGCAAAGCCATTTTGCAGTTAACATGCTGTAATTACCAACATCAATGCACGGTATCTGCAAAAGCTTTGCATTAATTGGTGGGGTGTTCCCAGTATTTTCCCATGCGGTTAATGCAGGGAAAATTTATTTACTACGTGTTGTGTGTTTTGCCAGGTAAGACGATGCAGCTAGCTATAACTAATCAGGTGTCTCAAGCCATGTTAACAGTGTGTGGTATCTACATCCACATTAACTGTAAGGTGAAATTGCATCCCAATCTCTGCCCATTTTTCACCCATCCTCCACCCCATTTTATGTTATTATTAAAGCGATCATTATTGCATGCTAACAACTAAGGCATTAATTGTTAGCCTGGCACCCCATTAATTGTTAGCATGTGTTAATTACTGCGTCAATAGCTAAAGCAGCTTGGCAATAGACCCCTAATCAGAAGTGTACAAATAGGAGTTGGCTTGAAGTGGGATTTTTGAAGGGACATCTGGGATGTCCACAGCACAACACCCATCTGGGGAGTAGCAGAAGTGAAAGCAGACGTATATGTGTGTTCTAAAACCTCTCCATCTCCACCCTGAAAGATGAACATCTCCAGCGACCGGTTCCTCTGAAAGGCCCTACAGATTGCAAGGCTAGGTACATGCATATATGAAGGCAATTTCACAAATGTGGATGTCCCTGAATTGCACGTCCTATATTTTCTTTTGTTATTACTTACCACAAACTGTTTCTGAGCATTTTCAGATATCACCCTATTCCAATCCAATGCTAGCTACATCACCAGATGAGTTTTGTTGGAATGGCATAATATATCTGATTATCTAGAGGCAGAGGCAGAAGCGTGCTTGGGTAGCACACACATTTTGGAGTAATTTTGTAAACCTTCTCTGTGCCTATAATGCTGATTTATGCGCATAAAAGGCCTGTTCTAAAATTAAGTCATGCCAAAAAGAACATGTAGTGCATATGTGTAGAGTAGGCGTACTCAGCAGAGGAGTTTGGGAGAAATGTAGGCAGAGCTGCGATTTAAAAATGCATTTTACATGCTAACCTTTAGACCTACTCCCAAGCAACTTCTGCAGGACCTGTGCTAATATTTTATAAAGACACTTAGGTGCCTTTGTCTTTATAAAATAAACTAAAAACAAGCGACTTCTTGACCTCCAAAATTAGGCACCCTATTTTTAAATTTTCCTCTTTGAGGGCAAGTTTATAAGGGGGTGCCTGATTTAAGAAGCAAGTGGATGATTACTTAGGCACTACTTTATAAAGATACACAGGCATCTATGTGTCTTTATAAAATACTAACATAAGAAGCAGCGATCATGCCTTAATGCAGGTGTAGACATTTATATCTGCTCGAGAGGAGGTGTAAATGAATGCACATAAAGTTTGGAAGTACGGACATATACTAAAGTATTTCATAATCAATATGCATACTTGCGAACTCCGCTCATACTCTGTCAAGATCATGCCCCAGCTTCACCCACTGGCAAACTACACATACTCATTCTACCACATGTACATTTATCCTGGTCAGTATTTTATAAGAGGTCATTTACGTACATATGTGGCCACATACATGTGCAAATTACTTTATCAAATTAACCTTTAAATTTAGTTGGGCAGTATTGAAATTCAGTGCTGTCCAGTTAAAGTTACGGATAAGTTGGCTGCATAAATAGCATTCCTAAAGCTATCTGGATAATTTTAACTAGTTATATATAAGGGCTTCCAATTCTCAGTTATGACCAAAGAATCCCAATAAAACATACCCAAAGGGACACTGGGATTTTGGTTATAGCTGAAAAACCCCAAAGGGAGGGGGTGCTGGTTAGCCTATGCAAAATGACCAGCTGAAGACTAATCAACCGACTCACCTTTGTCTACCTGTTTAGTCACACCTTCAAAAAAACATAGCAGATTAGTAAGACAAGATCTTCCTTGTCTAAAGCCATGTTGGCTGTCTCCCATTAGGCTATTATTATAAAACACGGATGCGTTCAATCTTCAACATATAAAAGTAATACTATGATAATCTTTTAAGTTATTGTGTGGCACTAGCGGTTTCCAAAGGTCTCAGTTGTCTTGTGGCTAAACCTAACGACTCACGTCTATCGGCTAAAGCCTTGATCACATCAATGACCTTCCTTCAAAGGAAACCTTTACATAAAAGGTTTCCTTTGAAGGAAGGTCATTGATGTGATCAAGGCTTTAGTCGATAGACGTGAGTCTTTAGGTTTAGCCACAAGACAACTGAGACCTTTGGAAACCGCTAGTGCCACACAATAACTTAAAAGATTATCATAGTATTACTTTTATATGTTGAAGATTGAACGCATCCTTGTTTTATAATAATTCACTACGTTCAAGAAAAAGACCATTTTTATTATTTGTCCCATTAGGCCATGACTATCTACATGCTGTGTAATTTTGTTCTTTATGATGGTTTCTACCATTTTCCCCAGTACTGACGTCAGGGTCACCAGTCTGTAGCTTCCCAGATCACCCCTGGAACCCTTTTTAAATATTGGCGTTACATTGGTGATCCTCCAATCTTCAGGTATTACAGATGAATATAATGAAAGTTCACAGATTACTAATAGCAGGTCTGCAATCTCATATTTCAGTTCTTTCAACACTCTTGGATGTATACCATCCGGTCCAGGTGATTTGCTACTATTCAGTTTATCAAATAGTTGTAATACATCTTCCCGGTGTAGCGATATTTCTCTCAATTCCTCTGCAGTATCACCTTTAAATATCACTTCAGTCTTGGGTAACATCCCTACATCTTCCTCAGTAAAGACCGAAGCAAAGAATTCATTCAGTCTCTCCGCTATAGCCTTGTCTCCTCTTACTGCCCCTTTTACCCCTCTATCATCTAACAGTCCAATTGACTCTCTCACAGGACTTTTGCTATGAATATACTTGAAAAAGTCTTTATTTCGTGTTTTTGCTTCCGTAGCAAGTTCCTTCTCAAATTCTCCCTTTGCCTGCCTTATCAATGCTTTGAATTTAACTTGCCAGTGCTTATGCTGTTTCCAGTTTTCGTTGTTTGGCTCTTTTTTCCATTTCTTGAAAGATGCTTTTTTGGCATGGCAGCAACAGCCTCTCTGACCTCATCTTTAAACCATGCTGGCAGTTTTTTGAACTTTCTTCCACTTTTCTTAATGTGTGGAATAAAGCTGGTCCGGGCTTCCAGGATAGTATTTTTAAACAACACCCAAGCTTAATGTAAGTCTTTAACCTTTGCAACCGCTCCTTTTAGTTTTTTTCTTAACTATATTCCTCATTTTATCATAGTCTCCCTTTCGAAAGTTAAAAGGTAGTACTGTGGATTTCTTTACTATCCCTCCTCCACTAATTAAATCAAACACGATCATGCTATGATTACTGTTGCCAAGTGGCCCCAACACCCTTATTGAAATCACCCATTATTATTACTGTGCTGTTACTTTTGTTAGCTTCCTTGATTTCTTTGAGCATTTCATCATCCATTTGTTCATTCTGGCTAGGCGGTCGATAGTACACCCCCACTGTCATCACCTTCCCCTTCATACATAGAATTTCAATCCATAGAGATTCTATAGCAAATTTTGTTTCCTGCAAAACTTTAATCCTTTCTGACTCAATGCCCTTTCTAACATAGAGCGCAACCCCTCCACCAATTTGATCAGTTCTATCATTACAGTATAGTTTGTATCCAGGTATCACAATGTCCCACTGGTTATCCTCCTTCCACCATGTCTCTGAGATTGCAATCATATCTAACCTCTCATTTAATGCTATATATTCTAACTCTCCCATCTTATTGTTTAGACTTCTAGCTTTTGCATACAAGCATTTTAGAGACTGTATTTTATTAATATTAATCTGGCTATTGATAGGCATGGGTAATTTGGAATCTTTACACTCTTTCTGCACCATACTCAAGGGAATTTGGGCTACTTTACTCTTTTTTTGGAACCTCACTGCTTTTGGTAGTATCCTTCAAGGTTACCTTCTTCCGAACCATGCGTTCTTGGGCGACTGTCGGCTTTCCCCTATTTTCTAGTTTAAAAGCTTCTCTATCTCCTTTTTAAAGGTTAATGCCAGCAGTCTGGTTCCATCCTGGTTAAGGTGAAGCCCATCCCTTTGGAAGAGCCCCTCCTTTCCCCAGAATGTTCCCCAGTTCCTAACAAATCCAAACCCCTCATCCTTGCACCATCGTCTCATCCATGCATTGAGATTCCGGAGCTCTGCCTGCCTTTTGGGTCCTGCACGTGGAACGTGAAGCATTTCGGAGAACGCTACCCTGAAAGTTCTGGATTTCAACTTCCTACCTAAAAGCCTAAATTTAGCCTCCAGAACCTCCCTACCACATTTTCCTATGTCATTGGTACCGACATGTACCAAGACAGCAGACTCCTCCCCAGCACTATCTAAGATCTTATCTAGGCGGTGCGTGAGGTCTACTACCTCACGTCCACCAGCCACCCAGCTATCTACATGCCTAATGATTGAATCACCAACTATAACAGCTGCCCTAACCTTTCCCTCATGGGCACATGGCCCTGGAGAAACGTCCTCAGTGTGAGAGGGTTTTACTTCACCTGGAGGACAGGTCCTAGTTACAGGATCACGTCCTGCCACACCAGGGTGATGCTCTCCTTTCACGTGATCCTGTATCCCTGTAGGTCTCGTCCATGTACTTCTCTGTCTTTCTTATGTCTTCCAGGTCTACTACTCTAGCCTCTAGAGAACAGACTTGTTCCCTTAGAGCAAAGAGCTCCTTGCACTTAGTGCATACAAAAGACCTCTCACCAACTGGAAGAAAATCATACATGTGACACTCAATGCAAAAGAATGGAAAGCCCCCACCTTGCTGCTGGACTGTTGTCTGCATCTTAGTTTAAAGCTTGTGTTTAGATCTTTAAATTCTGTACTTACTAAGGGTTGGTGTAGATGCTTATACTAATAAAAGTGTATCTAATACCTCTAATATACCTTGTTCACCTGAAGCTTAATCAATATCAGGTCCTCAATGTATGACTGATTTGGATAAAGAGCTGCACCTGAGAGCAGCCCCTTTCCTCTAAGACGTGTAAGTACCTATAAAGCTACAATTACCCCAGGGGTTGGGGAGGGAGGGAAATAAGACCTATTAAAAGAGGGTTCTTACAAGGTACTCTGTCCTGTACCCTCAGCAGGGGGGGAGGGGGTTAGTCCCTCAGGTAGGCTAGAGCAGGAAAACAAGTTTAAAACGCAGCACATTCTGGGGACAGAGCAGGGAGAGAAAAACTTGGCTACCACACAAAGGCCAGTTAGTTGAGAGAGGCAGGGTAAGTTATACAGCTGAGAAAGGAGAAGTGCAAAACTAAAGGGAACTGGGAGGTGAAGTAACACACAAATAAAGACAACAAATAAATAAATAAATAGACAGCTAGAACTCACAGCAAAGTCGTCACAGGAGTTAAATATCCACCTCCCTAGCAGAGCACTGTGAGGGCACTGCTCTTCCCAGAGCAGAGAAACATAGAAACATGATGACAGAAAAAGACCACATGGCCTATCTAGTCTGTCCTTTCATATCAACAACTACAACAGTCCCCTTTTTACCTTTAGAGATCCTCTGTGTTGGTCCCATGCTTTTTTGAATTCAGTTACTGTCCTCATCTCTACCACCTCCACTGGGAGACTATTCCATGGATCCACTACTCTTTCCGTAAAGAAATATTTCTGCATATAACTCCTGAATCTATCTCCCTTCACCCTCATACCATGTCCCCTCGTAGCAGAACTTGCTTTCAATTGAAAGAGGCTCTCTCCCTGAACATTTATGCCACAGAGATATTTAAACATCTCAATCATATCACCTCTATCCCGCCTTTCTTCTAAGGTGTACATATTAAGAACCTTAAGTCTGTCCTCATATGCTTTATAATGAAGCCCACTAATAATTTTAGTAGCCACCCTCTGCACTGACTCCATCCTGTTCACATCCTTTTGAAGGTGCGGTCTCCAGAATTGCACACTATACTCCAAATGAGGTCGCACCAAAGACTTATACAGAGGCATTATCACCTCCTTTTTTCTGCTAGCCATTCCTCTCCGTATGCACCCAAGCATCCTTCTAGCTTTTGCTGTCGCCTTTTCTACCTGTTTAGCTACTTTAAGATCATCAGACACAACCACGCCTAGGTCCCGCTCTTCTTTAGTGGACAAAAGTACTTCACCTCCTATACTGTATTGCTCCCTTGGATTGCTGCAGCCCAAATGCATGACCTTACATTTTTTAACATTAAATCCCAGCTGCCAAATTCTAGACAATTCTTCAAGCTTAGCTAGACCCCTCCTCATGTTATCTACACCTTCCTGGGTGTCTACTCTATTGCAGATTTTGGTATCATCCGCAAAGAGGTAAACCTTACCCGACAGCCCTTCCGCTATATCACTAACAAAGATGTTAAAAAGAATCGGACCAAGGACAGATCCCTGGGGCACACCACTGGTAACATCCTTCTCCTCAGAGTGAGCTCCATTTACTTGTACTCTTTGTCGCCTCCCACCCAACCAATTTCTAACCCAAGCAGTAACTTTAGGGTCCATCCCTAGGGTGCTCTGTTTGTTTATAAGTCGCCTGTGAGGAACAGTGTCAAAGGCTTTACTGAAATCTAAATACACCACATCTAGAGCTCTCCCTCGGTCCAACTCCCTGGTCACCCAGTCAAAGAAATCAATCAGATTTGTCTGACAAGACCTGTCTCTGGGGAATCCATGCTGCCTCACATCCTGTAATCCGCTGGACTCCAGAAACCTCACTATTTTCTCTTTCAGCAGCGTTTCCAATAATTTACTCACCACCGACACACGGACACATCATGCGAAGAGAGAGATCATTAGAGAAAGACATTATGCTTGGCAAGATAGAAGGTCAACGCAAAAGAGGAAGGCCAGCAATGAGATGGATCGATACAATAACAGCAGCTACAGGTACCAGTCTGTCAACAATGAGCCGCCTGACTGAAGACCGAACACAATTTAGGATAGCTATCCAGAGGGTCGCCATGAGTCGACTCCGACTCGACGGCACTTAACAACAACAACACTCACCACCGAAGTTAAACTAACCGGCCTGTAGTTTTCAACCACATCCTTACTTCTGCTTTTGTGTAAAGGCACCACATGAGCCTCTCTCCAGTCCTATAGCACCACTCCCGACTCCAACGAGGCATTGAAAAGGTCAGTCAGTGGAGTTGCTAGAACATCCCCAAGTTCCCTCAGTATTCTAGGGTGTATCCCATCCGGTCCCATCGCTTTGTCTACTTTAAGTTTAGCTAGTTTCTCACGAACACAGTCTTCTGAAAATTGTTCAATATGTCCCTCGCTTCTGTTCCTATTTGTGGGTGTTTTCTGAGGTCCTGCTCCTGGTTCTTCATCTGTGAACACAGAACAAAAATATTTGCTAAGCAATTCTGCTTTATCCTTATCAGCTTCTACATATTCCCCCTGCATCCTTGAGTCTGACAATACCACTTTTGCCCTTCCTCTTCTCACTAATATTTATTTACATTCTCTTATATACCATGCTATTCTGCATCAGTGTGGTTTACATTTAACAAACTGAAACTACATTGAACAGGGCATTATAACTTGGAGATAACTATTTTACAGGGAATATGGGCTATGGAGGGTTAAGTGGCTTGCCCAAGACCACAAGGAGCACCTGTGGGACTAGAAACTCCAGTCCTTCCGGCCCAAGGTTGCTGTCTTCTAGTGGGATTTGAACCCCCGACCTTCTGGCCTGAAGTACCTTGCCCCAACCACTAGGCCACTCCTCCACTCCTGAAAAATGTCTTATCCCCCCATTTTATTGCATTGGCTATTTCCTCCTCCTTTTGAATCTTTGCCTTCTTGACTACTTTGCTAGCTTCTCTAAGTTTTTCCAAATACAGATGCCTGTCTTCCTCTCTCTGTGATCTCTTGTATTTCATGAAGGCCTCCCTCTTTTTCTTCACTTTTTCAGCTACTTCCTTCGAAAACCATAGCAGTCTCCTTTTCCTTTTGCCTTTATTTACCATTTTAACAAAAATGTTGGTTGCCCTTAAAATATCCCCTTTCAGTTTTGCCCACTGTTTTTCTACATCCCCCAGCTGTTCCCATCCCACTAACGACTCCCTGAGGTATTGGCCCATCTTCGCAAAGTTAGTCTTCCTAAAGTCTAAGATCCTCACCTTGGAATGGATTCTAACAGCCCTAGTCCTAATACCGAACCACACCATCTGGTGATCACTGGATGTAAAATGATCTCCCACTACAACATCAGAAACACTTTCACCATTGGTAAGCACCAAGTCCAGTATGACCCCTTCACGTGTGGGGTCTGTTACCAATTGCCTGAATAGTTCTCCCTGTAGAGAATCCAGGATCTCCTTACTTCTAGATGATACTGCAGCAGGAATGTGCCAATCAACATCTGGCATATTGAAATCTCCTATCAGTAGCACTTCCCCTTTCCTAGCAATGCTGCGTATGTCTTCAATTAACTCTCTGTCCACCTCTTCTGAGGGAGGTCTGTATATCACACCAATGCAAATAGATTTCTCTTTCCCTCTTTCTAGTTTAACCCACAATGCCTCCTCTCTCCCTTTTAAGCTCTGTAATTCCAAATCTTTAATAGTAGTTTTTACATATAGTGCCACTCCTCCTCCCCTTCTTCCTACCCTGTCCTTTCTGAATAAAGTATAGCCAGGTATAGTTACATCCCAATCATGGTTTTCTGTGAACCATGTTTCTGTAACTGCCACTAAATCCAAGTCAGCCACTCCCACCAAAGCTTCAACATCAGGGATCTTATTTCCCATGCTACGGGCATTTATACGCACTGCTTTCCATATGTTACCCCTGTTACCCATTTCCATAAAGGTATTTAATGTATCACCTACCTGTGGCCTTTCACTTACCTGGGGGCTTTCTTCACCCATCCCCAACGAATCTAGTTTAAAGCCTTCTTCAGTAGATTATCCAGTCGACTACCGAAGATGTGTTGACCTTTCTTGGACAGAGGCAAGCAGAACCATATAGCCCCCATCCTGAGACAACTTCACTGGCTCCCCCTCTCAAACCACATCAAATACAAAATACTACTACTCACTTTCAAAACCATCAACAAACAGTCCTCCCCCACCTACAAACACTACTCAGAACAACCAAAACCACTAGGAATAGAAGGGAAATCACCAATAATATGCTGTCCATCCCAAACGAGAAAAACGAAAGCGCCCTATGTGCATGCACAAGAACATTTGAAATCTACGCTCCAAGCCCTTGGAACTCACTTCCTGAAAAAATCAGAAATATTAAAGACTTGCTCAAATTCCAGAAACATCTCAAGACTCACCTGTTTATGGAACACTTCGGACCCACATAACTCTCAACCCCCCCTGCCACCCACCTCCCCAAATGCTATAATCTCTGCTGTACATAACCCTATATCACTGATCTGGACGAACAAGCACTACCAACTTGATGCCAAAATGGAAATGCATATAAGCTAGCACAGCTGTATATAAGTTCATCTAGAAATGTATATATGTTACCGCAACTGTAAATAAGTTCTTACTGTTCAATGTAACATTTTGCAACCTTTGTTTTATGTACACCGCTTTGACCTGGTGAAAAGCAGTATAGAAAAACAAATAAATACATAAATAAATAAAACTGCACCTAATGCCCACTCAAGAGGTGGCATTAAGTATAGTTGTACTACTGACAGTGAGCTAGTGTGACGACAGCCCCAGTCTCCAAAGGAAAGCAAGTGTGGCAAATACCACTGACAGCAATATTCAACCCAGCACGATCCCAACAAGAGTTATGTCACTGCACTCTCTTACCCTATCCCACGATTCCACACCAACCAGCCAGAATATCTCCCTGATCTGACTCTCCAACACAGCCGTGTTACCCTCAGATTGACACCCCCTATCAATGCAAGACCCAGTCCTCACCCCCACCCCCTGACCCCCCGGCACTCACCCTGAAATCATCCCCGGTATCCAGTGGATTGGACAGGAGTGATCCCTCTTCGCCTTTGCCCCACTGCCGCCCATGTTCAAAATGTCAGATTTTACCCCTAGTAGCAATCTGTTCATGCTTGTAATGCAGGAGCAGTGCAGTGTCTGCCCTGTGCACTGCACTTACCCATGGAGGCTTTGCCCTTCCCATATGTTAAAACCTTACCATACCTTGGCAAACAGGCTGCTTGCTATTCACATACACAGCTTAGCTAAAAGCAGTTCTGAGAGGTGTCTACAAACTCATATGCGCTCCCTTTTAACACACTAAACTATACACCTGGCCTTCCAGCTGCTATTTAAAACTCCCTTTTGCTTATTTTTTATAAACAG
Source organism: Ichthyophis bannanicus (assembly GCA_033557465.1). Classification (NCBI taxonomy): domain Eukaryota; kingdom Metazoa; phylum Chordata; class Amphibia; order Gymnophiona; family Ichthyophiidae; genus Ichthyophis; species Ichthyophis bannanicus. Next base: position 1,377,795,219 of record CM066033.1, on the reverse strand, counting down.
AACTGTTAGATACAAATTAAGTACATTACAAAGAATGCAACGTGGTCTGGGTCAAAGAAGTGAGCATGCTGAAATTTTCACACTTAACTTCTTTAGAGTGTGAAACGGAGTTTGGCAGTTAAGAGGAAAACAATCAGTTTGATGGATGTGAGATTAAGTGAGTTTAAGTGACCTAAAGTCAATGCATTGGACATACAAGAGTGATAGAGGGTTTTCATAGAAGTGAGATATGGGGCCTAAAAGTGGGTTAAGCTGAGGGAACAACTCTAGAAATGACTCGAGAAGAAATGATGGATTGTGTAATGTTCTTGTGCATGGAAATGATCCAAACTGTCCTCTCACCAAGTATCACAATTAAAATGATACTTTTTCTGACAGAAATATAAAAGATGCATTTATACGATATGCTACTTGAAAACTTAATTTAATGTTTAATATTTAAATATTTTATCCCCTCTAATTTTTCAAAGTAACATCTATCATTTTAGCCTTGGTCTGTTTAACATCTTTTAGCCTGATAGCTTTTCAGATCCAACAAAATGCTAGTTCTCCTGACCAACGACAACAGTACCAGCTGCACTGCCATCTGTTCAGCTAAACATTTTCACACCAGATCAGTTAAGGAAACTCATTTAATACAAATGCAATATTAAAATGTTAAGATTGCCCTTCAATGTTCTTCCCTCCTCCAATGAAAATATTATTTAGCTTCATGACTAGAAGAGCATTTCTAAATTAAAAGCTGTTTGTTTAACAGCAGAAAACAACTGTGTCGGATTTCAAAATCAGACACACAACATCTGGATAGTTCAAAGGCCTACATAACAAATGAATGCGTGCCAAAGTGAAAGCACTATTCTTCAACAGCAGTTGATCTAATGATGGTGAAGTACAAAAACAGAAGCCAGCAAATATGGGAAATAATACATTTAAGGATTTTTCCAAAATTACAGTGCCTTCTCTTCACACCCTCGTCCATATTTTACACTCTACTGTCTAAAAAATGCAATTCAAAATGCATTACAGTCAGAGTTTGCTTCACTGATCTATACAACATGCTCTACACGATCAGTGTGAAATACAATTATAAACTTTTCCTAAACAGTCCAATACTCAAAGCAAGTTATGCATTCACTGGCAAAAAATGTCTCTTTATAAAATAGGGCTGTTTAAACTGGTAACCTAGTACTTTAATGAATTTTGCTTTATATTTTTTAGATAGCAGAATGAAAGAAAAACAAGGGTATGAAGACTTTTACAAGGTACTGCAAATGAATGTATTTAGAAGTCAATGTAATCGTGTCTTAATTTTGTGAAGCTACTGCACCTCATTCAAATTACCATCAAAAACATCTGATGTTGCATTATGTATTAAGTTAAAAGTATGCAGAAAAAATGTGTAGTAACCTTTATTGCATTATCGCATGGTATTTATAGCTAGTAGGGGAGTAAAAATGTCAGTGAATCTGAGAGATTGAGAGGGTGAGGTTAATTTCTGTCATGATAAGAGCAAAATTAACCCGTATGGAGCAATTACCCCCAAAAAAATATAAATTAATGCCATGCATAGTGAGGGTAATTTATGTTTACCCAATAGACTTTTAAAATATTGCCCACCCAATGCGCAGTTAAAAGAAAGTATGTATCTTTGACAACCTCCTGAGGGGTCTAGACAACATAAAGAATGGATTCCTACTAATTTTCATTGACATCTCGGCTGCCTTTCACCCGGTATCACACTCCATACTCCTGCAGCTCCTACAAGAAATTGGACTACGCAAAAACACACTAAAATTGTTCACCTCCTACCTGAGCAATCGTACACAGCAAGTTAAAAGCGGAGAGAAGAAATCAACTCAAGTTTCCCATTACGCAAGGAATATCTCAGGGATCGGCCCTATCATCAATCCTTTTCAACTTATATATCCAACACATATGCAGCATCATCAAACAACACGGAATACAATATCACCTATACGCAGATGATATCATGGTGTATACCCCAATTGACCTGAGTGCACCTGATATAACTTCAATGACCAAGTGCCTCAACAATATGAATGCCTGGCTCGCCAACAATAACCTGAAGGTGAATTTAGATAAGACAGAAGCAGCGTTCCTTTCCAGAAACCAGACATTCAACCCACCCCAAGAAATAAACATCCTAAATAGGACAATAGCAATAAAGGATGAGGTAAAGTATCTAGGCATCACCTTAGACAAGAACCTGAATCTACAATTACACATAAATAAGACTGCAGCGAAAAGCGTAGTTACTCACCTGTAACAGGTGTTCTCCAGGAGCAGCAGGAATCAGTCCTCACTTATGGGTGACGTCGGCGCCGACGGAGCCCTCGCGGAGCAATTTTCCCCAGCTTTCAAAGAAAGCCTTTGGGAATTGCAGCGCGCATGCGCGGTCGTCTTCCCGCCCGAGGGTGCCATCTTAGCCAGTCAGATGACATAGCTAAAAAAGACAGCATAAAAATTTGCAAAAAGAACATAAGCAGACAATTGCAACTCCAAGGGGAGGAGGGAGGGTAGTGAGGACTGATTCCTGCTGCTCCTGGAGAACACCTGTTACAGGTGAGTAACTACGCTTTCTCCAGGACCAAGCAGGAAGTCAGTCCTCACTTATGGGACTCCCAAGCTCAAGGCTACCGGAGACCCTAAGCACAAAAATGAGCTCCCTCTAGCTCAGCAGCACAGAAGGAAAGAATCTTCGCTGAATTATCACCCACCGGTAGCCCACATCCGGGATGGAGGGTAGGAGTTGCTCAGACCTCAAAGAGATTACGGAGGACTGCCTGTCCGAAAGCACTGTCCCTGCGGGACTCCCTCTCGAGACAGTAATGGACCGCAAAAGTCTGGCTCGAAGACCAAGTAGCGGCCCGGCAGATGTCTGCCAGCGGAACAGAGCGGAGGTAAGCCACTGACGTAGCCTTTGCCCGAACGCAATGAGCCGTGACTCGACTTTCTAAGGAGAGTCCGGCTGCCCCATAAGCCCAAGAGATACAGTCCGCAACCCAGATGGACAGAGTACGCTTGGAGACCGGGAGACCCAATTTATTGGGGTCAAAAGACACAAAAAGCTGAGCAGCTTTACGGTGCTCCCGCGTACGGTCAAGGTAGAAGTTCAATGCCCTTCTACAGTCCAGGGTATGGAGGACCGTTTCAGCTCGGCTGGAGTGTGGTCTGGGAAAGAAGGTTGGAAGTACCACCTCCTGATTGATGTAAAAAGGGGAGACCACTTTAGGCAGAAATTTTGGGTGAGTCCGTAGGACTACCCTATTCTTGTAGAACCTAGTGTAAGGGGGATCAGACACGAGGGCCTGCAATTCACTTACGCGTCTAGCGGAAGTGAGGGCTATCAAGAACATTGTTTTCCAAGACAGAAAACGGAGAGAACAGGTAGCCATAGGTTCAAAAGGCGGACAGGTGATCCGCTGCAAAACCACATTCAGGTCCCAGTCAGGCGCTGGCGGGCGCAGAGGTGGTTTAAGTAGAAGGAGACCCCGGAGAAACCTCGCTACGAGAGGGTCGCTTGAGAGAGGTCTACCGTCCACCGGCACATGATGTGCCGAAAGAGCACTGAGGTGAACTTTGACGGAGTTGGACTTAAGTCCCAGATTAGAGAGGTGTAGCAAGTACTGCAAGATCACCGACACCGGGCAGGAGAAGGGATCCTGAGACTGTTGGGTACACCAGACTGCAAAGCGACGCCATTTAAGGGCGTAGCATTTGCGGGTAGAAGGCCGTCGCGAAGCCAAGACGACCTCCTCCACCTCCGCCGGCAGGAGAAGGGGAGCAAGGACTACCCTCTCAGCAGCCAGGCCATGAGGTTGAGAGACCTGAGGTTGGGGTGCAGTAGGGACCCCTGATCCTGAGTGAGGAGATCCGGTTGTACCCCCAGAGGGATTGGATCCTCCACCGCCAGTTGCAGTAGGAGCGGAAACCACGGCTGCCTGGGCCAGCGAGGGGCCACCAGGATCATGAAGGCTTTGTCTCGGAGAACCTTGAAAAGAGTCCGAGAGACTAGCGGGACGGGAGGGAAAGCGTACAGAAGGCTCCCCGACCATGAGACCAGAAAAGCGTCCGCCGCAACCCGAAGGGGGTGTGGCTGACGAGAGCAGAAGCGAGGAAGCTGCCGGTTGTGAGGACTGGCAAAGAGATCCACCGTGGGGAGGCCCCACTTGAGGAAGAGCTTCTGAACTACCAAGGGATCCAGACGCCACTCGTGCGGCTGGAGGACCCTGCTGAGTTTGTCCGCAAGGCAATTTTCTTGGCCCGGGAGATAAACTGCCTTGAGGAGAATGCTGTGACTGACGGCCCAAGAGCAGAGCTTCTGTGCCTCCCGGCAGAGGAGGAAGGAGCCCGTGCCCCCCTGCTTGTTCACGTAGAACATGGCAACTTGATTGTCCGTCTGGACAAGGACGGACTGGTGGGAAGTCAGGTGGGAGAAGGCCTTGAGAGCTAGGCGGATCGCCCTGAGCTCCAGGAAGTTGATCTGCTGAGCAGACTCCCACGTGGTCCAGAGGCCCTGAGTACGTGCCTCTTGGCAATGTGCTCCCCAGCCCAGGAGGGATGCATCGGTGGTCAGCACCCGGGTCGGCTGAGGTGACTGGAAAGGCATTCCGAATATCAGGTTCGGCTGCCGGAGCCACCACCGGAGAGACGAGATCAGCGGCTCGGAGACGCGCACTAGGTCTGCTAGGCCGCCTGTGGCTTGTCGCCACTGCTGGCGGAGACACCATTGAGCAGACCGCATATTCAGGCGGGCATTGGGGGTCACATGGACGGTGGAAGCCATATGGCCGAGCAGTCTCAGGAAGCGCCTGGCGGAGACCAGGGGCTGGCTGCGAAAGCGGTCGGCGAGGTCCATGAGCCGTTGAGCCCTGTCGAGCGGTAGGTACGCTCGCGCCTGAGGAGTGTGCAGCCTTGCGCCGATGAACTCGAGATCCTGTGAGGGGAGCAAAGTGGACTTTGCGAAGTTTATAACAAAGCCCAAGTGCTGCAGCAGAGTCACCGTGCGGCCCGTGGCGTTGGTGACCTCCTGAGCGGACGCTGCTCTGATGAGCCAGTCGTCGAGGTACGGAAAGACATAGAGGCTGTGAAGCCGGAGATGGGCCGCCACGACCGCGAGACATTTTGTGAAGACTCGCGGTGCGGAGGACAGGCCAAAGGGCAGTACTCTGTACTGGTAATGATTTCCTGCCACCACAAACCTTAGGTATTGGCGGTGGCTTGGGTGGATGAGGATGTGCGTGTAGGCATCCTTTAGATCCAAGGAGCATAGCCAATCTCCCTGCTGGAGGTAGGGCAGAAGGATTCCAAGGGTAAGCATTTTGAACTTCTCCCGCACAAGGAACTTGTTGAGGTTGCGCAAGTCCAGGATGGGTCTGAGGCCCCCTGTTCTCTTTGGTATCAGAAAATACCTTGAATAAAAGCCTTGACCTCTCAGGTGGTGTGGCACCGGTTCCACCGCCTGTTCCTGCAGAAGACCTGCTAACTCCTGAAGGAGCAACTCCCTGTGCAGAGGGGGGCGCGGAGGCTCTCCCGGAAAATACGAGGGAGGGACCTGATGGAAGTGGAGAAGGTAACCTTCTCGCACGACCTGAAGCACCCAGGCATCTGCGGTGATGCTGGACCACCTGTGGGCGAAGTGAACCAGCCGGCCTCCGGTGCTGGGAGGAACCAGCGGGGGGGGAGAGGCTATGCTGAGCGAGTCAAAAACCCCCACCCTGCTGAGCAGGGGCTGGTGGTGCAGGCTTGGGGGCTTGCTGCCTACGGGACCCGTTACCCCGTCCCTTGGCCTGCTGGCCCTGTTGGGGAGCTGCAGGGGCCTGATAATGGGGGTATTGTTTGTAGGCAGCCGCCTTCCTCGGGTAAAAGGACTTTTTCCCCGAGCCCTTCTTTTTCTGGGAAGGGGCGGAGGTCTTCCTAGAAAGCCTGGTCCTGGTGAGAGTCTCAGTCTCAATTTGTGCAGCCTTTTCCGCCATGGGCTTGCCAAAGAGGTTTTCGCCTCGGCAGGGGACATCGACCAACTTGTCCTGTACCCAGGGCTCAAGGTCTGACGACTGAAGCCAAGCCTGTCGGCGGGCACCGATGCCGGCTGCGGCCACTCGAGCCGAGGCTTCAAAGCCATCATAGGCTGCTCGGGACATGAACTTTGAGCATTCCCGAATGCCCGTGGACAAGGCTAGGAACCTCCGCAAGGGCTCCTCGGAGAGACCAGCGGAGAATCCGGCTAGCTCTTTAGCCAGATCCCGGAGATACATGCCCATGTATAGCTGGTAAGTCTGGACACGACATGCGAGCATAGAGCCCTGGAAGCACTTCTTGCCAAGGCCATCCAGGTTACGGGCCTCCCTTCCAGGAGGCACCGAGGAGTGCATCTTCTGGCTCTTAAGACGATGCATGGCCGATTCCACTACCATGGAATGGTGTGGCAGCTGTGCCTTTTGAAAGCCAGGGCTCTTGCGGACTCGATAGATAGAATCGACCCGCTTGCTCAGGACCGGCGAGGAGGCCGGACTCTCCCACATGCGGAAGAGTAGTCGTTCCAGCATAGGAGGAACCGGCACAGTAAAGTGTTCCCTCGCGGGAGAGTCATACTGGAGGGCGTCGAGCTCTTCGGCTCGAGGCTCCTCCTCGGGATCCGCAGGGAAGGCCAAAGCCTTGGCCATATCCCTAACGAAGTCCGAGAACCGGGCATCCTCCGGGGGGGACTGCTTCCGAGGCTCGGACTCCGGTGAGTCCGATGGGACACACCGAGTCCGGAAAGAATCAGGTGACTCTTCCTCCTCAGACTCCCAGACCGACTCCGACGAGGACTCGGTGGGGTCGGCCCGGGCAGGGTGCGGCGCCAGCCGCCCCGACGCCGAGGGAGTCGGCGTCGGCGACCTCGGTCCCGAACGGGAGGCCGAGGGTGACCTCGACCGAGGATCGACTCGAGTTCTCATCGACTCGAGGATCGGCTCGGTCTCCGGGGTCGACTTGGACGTCGACGTCCCGGCGGTCGGGGCAGCGGCGCCAGCGAAGCCAGCGAGCAGTGCCCTCTGCTGGTCCATGAAGGCAGACAGTCTGCTCTCCAAGGCCGTCAACCTGAGTCCGAGCTCAGGTGACCCAGCAGCCCCCGACTCGGGCCCCGACGGCGTCGGGCCCGACGTCGGCTGTCGCGGAGGCGAGTCCAGAAGGACCACAGGACTTACCCGGGCAGGCATCTCCGACTCCAGGCGAGGTCGCTTCGGGATGTGTTCCTTCTCCAAGGACCCGGGGCGGCTGTCGGGGCTATGCGACCTGGCCCTCGCGGAACCAGGAGCGTCCACCGACGCCGCCCTCGCGGGTTTTTCCTTCCGACGATGGTCCCCGGAGGGAGAACCCCGGTCGGAGGAGCTCCGGCGACGGTCCGAGCTGGAGCCTTTCGACGCGGAGGCCTCCGACGAGGTCCGGGTACGGCTGGGGTCAGCGAAGATTCTCTCACGCTGATGCCGCCGACTTCTCAACGCCTTTGAGGACAGTTTGCTGCAGGGCCCACAGATCAGTTCCTCATGATCCGGGCCCAGGCAGCGGAGGCAAAAGTCGTGTGTGTCGGTTAGTGACATATTTCGGTCACACCGACCACACCGCTTAAACCCACTGGCAGCCATCGGGGGAAAAATGGCCCCTGCGAGGTCAAAGGACCGGGCTGCCAGGGAAAATGAAAACGAAAGCTGACTAAGTCAGAAAAACCGAAAAAAGTAAGAGGACTCGAGACCGGCGTCGCGAGTCCGGGCGGGAAAACGATCGGCGTCGAACCGAAAGAAAAAGGTATAAAATAAAGAAGAAAATCAACTTTTTTGCGGGGACAAGACGGGGACGTCTGTAGGGCTCCGCGGAAAAAAGAAGACTGGCTAAGATGGCACCCTCGGGCGGGAAGACGACCGCGCATGCGCGCTGCAATTCCCAAAGGCTTTCTTTGAAAGCTGGGGAAAATTGCTCCGCGAGGGCTCCGTCGGCGCCGACGTCACCCATAAGTGAGGACTGACTTACTGCTTGGTCCTGGAGAAGCATTCCACCATTTAAAGATCATCAGGAGACTTAAACCAATCCTCAGCCAGGAACATTTCCGCACAGTATGCTAAACAGTCATCACCCTGATACTGGACTACGGAAACTCATTATACCAGGGTCTTCCCAAGAAGTCTGTCCATCCACTTCAACTGGTTCAGAATACTGCAGCACACATTATCACAGGCACTGCCAAATACGAACACATCACACCCGTACTTCAACAGTTGCAAATCAGTTCAACAGTAGCAAATCACCTGGGCCAGATGGTATACATCCAAGGGTGTTGAAAGAACTGAAATATGAGACTGCAGACCTGCTATTAGCAATCTGTGAACTATCATTAAAATCATCTCTAATACCTGAAGATTGGAGGATCGCCAATGTAACACCAATTTTTAAAAAGGGTTCCAGGGGTGATCCGGGAAACTACAGACCGGTGAGCCTGACATCAGTACCAGGAAAAATGGTAGAAACCATCATAAAGAATAAAATTACTCAGCATGTAGATAGTCATGACCTAATGGGAGACAGCCAACATGGCTTTAGACAAGGAAGATCTTGTCTTACTAATCTGTTATGTTTTTTTGAAGGAGTGAATAATCAGGTGGACAAAGGTGAGTCGGTTGATACTGTGTATCTGGACTTTCAGAAAGCCTTTGACAAGGTCCCTCATGAGAGACTTTTGGCAAAACTAAAGAGTCATGGGATAGGAGGCAGTGTACTATTGTGGATCAGGAACTGGTTAAAAGATAGAAAGCAGAGGGTAGGGCTAAATGGCCAATTTTCCCAATGGAGAAAGGTGAATAGTGGTGTACCCCAGGGATCTGTGCTGGGTCCGCTGCTTTTTGACATATTCATAAATGACCTGGAAAGTGGAATAACGAGTGAGGTTATCAAATTTGCAGATGACACAAAACTATTTAAAGTTGTTAAAACCCAAGAGGATTGTGGAAAATTGCAAGAGGATCTTGATAAATTGGAAGACTGGGCATCAAAATGGCAGATGAAATTTAATGTGGACAAGTGCAAGGTTATGCACCTAGGGAAGAACAACCCAAACTATGGTTACACAATGCAAGGTTCCACATTAGAAACTACCACCCAGGAAAAAGATTTAGGCGTCACTGTGGATACCATGTTAAAACCCTTGGCTCAGAGTGCAGCAGCGGCCAATAGAGCAAATAGAATGCTAGGTATGATAAGGAAAGGAATGGAAAATAAAACAAAAGATATTATAATGCCTCTATATCGTTCCATGGTGAGACCGTACCTTGAATATTGTGTGCAATTCTGGTCGCCGTATCTTAAAAAGGATATAGCGATTTTAGAAAAGGTTCAGAGAAGAGCCACCAAAATGGTAAAGGGGATGGAAGGATACTCCTATGAAGAAAGGCTAAAAAGGTTAGGGCTCTTTAACCTGGAAAAGAGACGGCTGAGGGGAGATATGATAGAAGTCTATAAATTGATGAACGGAGTGGAACGGGTAAACGTAGATCGATTGTTTACCTTATCAGAATATAGAAAGACTAGGGGACATGCAATGAAGCTACAGGGTAAACTATTTAAGACTAATAAAAGAAAATATTTTTTCACGCAATGTGTAATCAAACTCTGGAATTTGTTACCGGAGGATGTAGTAAAGGCTGTTAGTGTAGCTGGGTTTAAAAAAAGGTTTGGACAAGTTCCTGGAGGAAAGGTCCATAAACCATTATTAAGAAGGGACCCAGGATATCAATGCTTGAACCAATACAAGCATTGTGGAACCTGTGTCCCTTGGGGAAACTGCTAGGTACATATGACTTAGATTGGCCACTGTTGGAAACAGAATACTGGGCTTGATGGACCTTGGTCTGACCCAGTATGGCATATCTTATGTTCTTATGACTACCTATAATTGCACGAGCGAGATTCAAAACAATACTAATCATATTCAAAGTCATACATCATTGCTCAGCAGACGTATTACAGGCCATAATATCCAAAGACACAAGCAGCAGGCCTAGGTGAACCCAAGGCAACAACAGACTTTGCACTCCCGCAGGATACACTGGGAGATACACTGCTTGGAGGTGTATTTGATGAGAAATGGCAAAGGACCACAGATGGAGAGCCTCCTTGCAGAGGAGCCAAGACCCTGTTCTGCCCTGTTTGTTCACATAGAACATGATTGTCTGTCCTGACTAGGACCCTTTGTGCCCTGAGGGCATTTGTGATAGCACGAAGCTCCATGAAATTGATCTGGAGCAGTGACTCCTGCATTGTCCAGAGGCCCTGGGTAGAGAGAGTGCCCAAGTGAGCTCCCCAACACAGTTTTAAGGCATCCGTCATCATAGTGCATTGATGTGGAGGCATCTGTAAAGGCGACCCGACAAGGAAAGTTTCTGGGGGACACCACCATTGGAGGGATGTAGAGAGAGGGGCAGTGACTTGGATCCTGTCCCTGAGGTGGTCTGAGGCCTGTGTCTATTGGGAGGCATGAGTCCACTGGGCTGTCCACATATGTAGACGGGCATAAGAGATAACATGTACTCTTGACGCCATGTGCCCCAGAAGCTGCAGCATTTCTTGGGCAGTCAGATGGTCTAGGAGTAGAGTTTGGGACACTAGCTCAATGAGAGAGGCACAATGGAGTTGGGGCAGAAATGCCCTGGACTGTTGTGTGTCCAGTAAAGCTCCGATCAACTCTAATCTTTGAGTTGGAGTAAGGTGGAATTTTAGAAAGTTTATGATAAGTCCCAAGTGTTGTAGTACTGTGATGTATGATATGAGGAAAGCTGAACCTCTTGGGAGGTGTCTGCTCTTATGAGCCAGTCGTCTAAATAAGGGAAGACAAATATCCACAGAGATCTTAGATATGTGGCTACAACTGCCAGGCATTTTGTGAAGAATCTTGGGGCAAAAGCGAGTCCAAAAGGAAGGACTTGTGCTGATAATGTCTTTCCTGAAAGATGAAGCATGGACATTTCTTGTGTAGATGAGAATATTTATTTAGACAGTTTTGTATGCCACCTTATCCTTCAATCAAAGTGGTCACAACACAATTGGGGGATATGTGACACATACACTAATACCTACAGGGAACATGGGCATGGAGGGTTAAGTGGCTTGCCCAAGACCACAAGGAGCACCTGTGGGACTATAAACCCCAGTCCTTATGGCACAAGGTTGCTGTCTTCTAGTGGGATTTGAACCCCTGACCTTCTGGACTGAGGTAATGTGCCTCAACCACTAGGCCACTCTTCCACTCCAGTATGCATGTATGCTTCTTTTAGATCTAGAGAACAGAGCCAGTCCTTACTCTGGAGGTAGGGAAGAAGAGTCCCTAGAGAGATCATTTTGAACTTCTTGTGGACTAGAAACTTGTTGAGCTTTCTGAGGTCCAGGATGGGCCTGTACCCTCCGGTCTTCTTTGTTATGAGAAAGTATGGAGAGTAGAATCACATTCCTTGTTGTATATTGGGACATATTCTATGACACCCTGGGATAGAAGAGAAGAGACCTCTTCCTGTAGGAGAGCAGTGAGTGGGGGTTGCGTGTGAAATTCCGCTACGAGAGTCAAGGGGGGCAGAGTTTGCAGATGAAGTCTGTACCCCTTCCAAACTGCTCTGAGGTGATAAGGTGCCATCTGTGGATATAGTGACACAGTCTGCCTGCTATGTGGAGAGGATGAGGGTCCTCCAGAGGGAGGGTGGCAATGTTCTCTAGAAAAACATAAAAAAACAGGTGCAGACTGTGGTGGCGGAGCTGGATGAGATTTAGCCCCCTGTGGCTTCTTTTGTTGTTTAAGAGGTTGCTGCCTTTTCTGAGGGCCTTGAACCTGGTACTGAGTAGCAGGAGGATAAGAAGAGTAGAATTTCTTATTATTATTGAAGAAAGCCTTTTTTGCAGCTGTCTTTTTTTCTAGCAGGGGTAGCTGTTGTTCTGGACAGCCTGTTTAGAGTGGTATTCTCTGACTCTAACTGAGAAACCTTATCCTGCCAGTCCTTGCCAAAGAGGTTTTCCCTTATGCAGGGTATGTTGCCCAGCTTATCTTGAACCCGCTGTTCAAGATCTGAGGCATGAAGACATACAATCCTGCATGCACCAATGTATATTGCTGTGGCTCTGTTTGTGCATTCAAATTCATTAAAGGTTACCCTATTGACAAACTTCAATACATTTTGGGTATGTTTGGCTAGAGCAAGATAGTCTTCTCTCTTATCATCTGTGAGAAGAAGGGCCATGGTCTTGAGGTCCCTGGTAACCTCCTTGAGGAGCATACCCTTGTAAAGTATATAGGAGTTAATTCTGGCTGAAAACATGGAAGCCTGGAAACATCGATGCCCGGTGGCATAGAGAAATAAGTTTTGGAACTCTTGATATGGCACATGGTGGGGAAGCTGTGGCTTTTGGAAGATGGGACACTCCAGTACTCGAAACATGGTATCGAGGTGTCGACTATGAGGCGAGATTGTGAGGGAAGTCTCTCATATACAGAGCATCAGATCATGGAGGATACGGTGCACCAGTATGGTGGCCGCTTCCTTGGGAGCTATTGAGTATTGGGGGATCTCCAATTCCTCCACCCTGAGCTCTTTCTCAGATGTCACTGTTATGGAGAGACCCCTAGCTAGGTCTCAAATGAATTTCTGGAAGGACATGTCCTCAGGAGGTGACATGCGTCATTCTGGAGGTGGGGTGGGCTCAAAGGCAGGCCTCGGGGCCCCTGGGAGTTGAGTGACTCCTCATCCAAAACAGGCGAGTTTGAATCAGAGGACTCAAATTATCGGCGGGGACAGTGTTCGCCGTCTGTCAGGTGCTGATATTGATGACTCGGGGAACTGGTATTGGTGATGGACTCAAAGGAAGGCATGGGTAGCAGTGATGACAGTGCCATGTATCCCGACGCACCATGCCCTGGTTCCCATGTCGGTGCCGGTATGGACGGCCCAGTGGCTGAGGGCAAAGGTTTGATGGGAACGGAGGCTGCCAATAGAGCTGCCAAGCTCTGCTCGATGGCCAGTATACGCTCGTCTATCGAGGTTGCCGATGCTTGGGTATCGGTGATGGATACTTACACCACTGTCCCAGAGCATGGCACCAGTAGCCCTCCTGAGGTTGAAGCCCCGGGAGCATCCTGGGGCTCCTCAATGGCTTTGGAGGCCAGGTCCTCCAGCCGGGGCTGTTTGGCAGGCTGATCCACCTCCAGGGCAATGCCCAAGGCATCTCAATGCTGGGAACGACATCTACCTCTGGAGGAATTTTTTGTCTTCAATGAAGACTTGTGTTTGGACATTTTCGATACCTGAGATCCATGGGAGGAGGATGAGACTCTCGATGACGTCAATGCCAAAGATACCAAATCTGAAGCGAAGAGAGTTCCAAATTTAGAGGCCCGGTTCTGCAGGCCTGGTTGTCATCTTTTTAAAAAGGGAACATTCTGTTGGCTGTTGGTCAGATCCTAGGCATTTCAAGCAACAGTCATGTGTGTCAGTTGCCACATTTGGAACATTTTTTGAAATCACTAGTCAGTTTGTCCATACCATCGGTGAACAGGATAGTAGGCTTAAGGCCTAAGATGGCGTCGATACGACTGAAGTTTTTTTTTTTTTTAACTAGTAAAAGAAAGAATAAGGGAACTGGCGGTGTCAAGACGGTGCCGGTGTCAATGGGAAGGCGGGAAGGTAGCCACGCAAGTGCAGTGGAGTGCTCCCAAAGGCTTTCCTATTGGACACTTGGGAACATTCCCGTGCAGGCTCCGTCAGTACCGACGTCACCCATATGTGAAGGCTAAATTCCTGCTTGTTCCTGGAGATATGCTGTTAGTATAGTTGGGTTTAAAAAAGGTTTTGAGAAGTTCCTGGAGAAAAAGTCTATAAACCATTATTAAAGAGGACCCAAGAAATCCACTGCTTGTCCCAGGACAAGCACTGTGGAACCTGTGTGTCTTTTTGGAAACCTGCTAGATACTTGTGACCTGGATTGGCCACTGTTGGAAACAGGATACTGGGCTTGATGGACCTTGGTCTGACCCAGTATGGCATATCTTATGTTGTCATGAGGATGTGCTGTGATGAAGACCCCCAAAAGTAGTGGAGAGGAGGAGACAGCATTGCCTTCAAGACAGCAGAAGATGGGAAGTAGATCAATACAGCAGCAACAAGCTAGGCTAGAAGACCCTAAAATTGCAGCAGGACACAAACAGGCAACAAGCACAGTAATAGAAAGTTGACAAGAATGTTGAAGACAGAACTGAAGGCTCACCAATGCTCTTAGACAAGCTATGCTGGGTTGTTTTTCTTGGAATCAGATTCTTTAGTTCTGCATCCCAAAGTGCATGGTAGGAGGCCCAAAGAGAGCCAATGCAACTGCACCTAAACAGGCTGATACTGCATAAAACCCCTGAAACAGCATCTAAACATGCTAGAAGTCTGAAACACTTGGAGCCAACACAGCAGTAAGCTAGATTGGAAGGCCATAAAACACCTGGAGTACTGACACAACACCAAGACAGGTTGGAAGGCCCTAAAACACTTGAAGGTAGTCAACACAGCAACATGATGGGCTAGAAGGCTCTAAAACACTTGAAGAGAGCCAGCATAACAGCAAGATCCTAAAGGAGTGTTGAGACAAGACCTGATACTGCTGGAAAGGAATCTGCACTTGTGAATATTTAATCTCTGGGAAATTGTCTTAAAACTTGGGGCAAAGGGACATATGGGTTCTGTGACTATCTATAAATTCTGGGAGGGATATTCAGCAATGGCAGCTAGCTGATCTAATGTGGATAGCTGCCGACGCTGAACTCTAAACCCAGATATTCAATGCCAGGGCCTTATCCGGGCCCTGGCATTCAATATATGGGTTGGCCGGATTGCTGGGAAGCTAACCAGGCAGCGGCGATATTCAGTCACTGCCCGGTTAGCTTCTGCAGCATAAGTTAGGCCAGCCTTTCCTGTACCTAACTTTTGCCATGTATCAGTAACCCTACAAAAATGTTATCTGGTCTTTTCGGAGTATATAAACTAATATAAATGAGAAAGGATTACTCCACTTTAAACTCGCAATTATAATGCAGATTACCAGCAATTAGTTAATGTTTAAAAATTTGTTTAAGTATTTTTAACTGCTTTCCAATTCCCATATGTAGTCTCAGACTTTGTGCGCTTTAAACCTCCTCACAAATAAGGAACATATCGCGCTTGCATTGCATCAATGACTACTGGGAAGATTGATTTTTTGTGTTAGCTTTTGTTCAAATATCACCGGTATTCTACCACCTCCGTGTTCTAAAATATTATTGGCTAATGTAAAAAGCTATTAAACATGCTTATCTTCATCCGCTGTTTCTCAACAGTCCTGTTTCTCAACAGTCCTTTAATGGTTCTCTCGATCTTTCTTTAATAATTGTTAAATTTCTCTACGCCTCCTTGGGCACCTCTTGAGCATTTCACCCCTCAATGGAGTTTCATCAGGAGGATTGTTGACAGCTGCCCACGTCTCTCTGCTTCTTCTTATGAAAAAACGCCGCGCGACAGCGACAGTATTTGATGGATAAAGCATTATTCACGGGAGTGTCAAAAGATTGAAAAACACTATAAAAAAAATACTACAATTTGATCAAAAAAACTATATTAAATGTAATAAAATAAAAAAATGAAAAAAGAGAAAAACTGTAAGAGTTGACAATGGAGTAAGGTCATTGATGCTAAGAAGGCATTTCACCCCGGCAAGTCTGGGCTGAAAGAGAGCCTAATAACAGTCTGAGACCTTGTTGCAACTAACAGAGTTTTCCCATAGCAAAAGATCGATAAATACTGAACTCGTAGTTAAGAATTGAGCTGAAAAACATACAACTATTATAAATTGGCATCTATGTCAGAACATCTGAAAAAAATGCAAGCATGTCCAGGTGCCAATGTGATTTCACAAAACTTGGCATGCCTGATAGGAATGTCTGCAGCGGCATCTACTTAGACAACCCCAGAACTTGGACGTCTAGGATAGCCTAATGTTTAGAATAGTGGGTTAAGAACAGGGCAGTCAGGGTTCATATCCTGATGATCCTATAGTTGAACTTTTGCTGAGTACTGGGGATGATAGACTGCTTTCCTCTCTAAAAACTCTGAATGTTTTTCAGCCTAAACAAACACTATGTGTGCTGCCTCGGAGTTAGTTTAAAGTTAGACATGACGCCGGACGTCCATGACGTTTCTGTAATCAGGTCCATGATCCTTGTCAATGGGAACAAACACCCTAACTATGCCTCCAAGGTCCTGGGAATTCCCCAGCTACTCCTCTGTTGAGAGTCAGATGTCTTCATGCTGGAGATGCCCCTAGAACCAGTTTCTAAAATGGCTCTGGAGACGTCTCTGTGCTTTGGACGTCTCATGCCAAAGCTAAAATTTCACCTTTCATGTACACGGTTGAAAAAGCACATACATTAGTACCCTGAATAATATAGAAAGAAAATTCACCTTGAAATAAAAAAGTGACTCTACCAATCCAGTTTTTCTCGACTCAGCTAGCCTCTGAACTCCCTTAGAGCGGTATCACAGAAAAGATACAGAGCAAGAGTCCTTTAGAGAAGACTAGTCACATAAGAAGTACAAACAGCTAAAGTTCTTGCTGATAACATTTACGTCGCAGGCTACATAGAAAAATAACTTTTATTAAAAGCAATTTTTTCCTCTGTGTTAAAAAAAAGCCCAGCAATATAACAGCGTGTAGTAACGACACACACCCATGCTGGTTTTTATTGCATATGCTGAAACCTATAATTGTTTTTTGTCACATGGCTTTGTGTATTGCTAATTAGCACTTAGAAGAATACGCAATTATTTATGCGAATTAGGTAAACATGAGTTCACAGTTTACTGCTTCCTTTCCAAAACTGATATTTACTAATAGTTTGCTCATCAAACAGCAGCTCATTTAAGTCAGGATTTGGTATGCCCTTGTAACAAGGTATATTGCAAACTGGATTCCCTTGGGCCCTTATGAAAAAATAAAAGCGTTGCCTATTCGACAAGACACTTTTCAGCATTCCCTAGCTAATGAGCAATGTGGAGCACATACTAGACCCAAGAGAAGGCCAGACATGAGCCGAAATGAGCTTATGAACACCAGAAACAAAGGAATATGCAAAATGCATCTCCCAGGAGTCCTTGCAGCAAAACTATTTATATAGATTATGGGAGATGGATCACCATTCAAAGAACTAAGACTACGATTACCTCAAAATACTGTAAAATAAATCATTTGACTTAATTAAACCATTTGGATTGCAGAGCCGATTCACTAGCATGCTTGGTCATCAGGCACACTAATCAGAATTACAGGAAAATTTCTAAAGCGATCTACATAGGTAAAACATGTTTTGCCACATATAAAGTCCCTGGGGTAACTACTTATCATTTGTATAGCGCTATAAAGCGTATGCAGCTCTATGCATATAGATGTAAGAGACAGTAAGCTCTGTTGAGTAGGGACTATCTAATTAAGATGAAGAACATCACTCAACTGGGGACTAGAGTATGGCAAGACACACGTAAGTAGTGAAAAAGAGTGAGGAGCATCAGGATACACAAGCAGTCTTGAAGAGGTGGATTTTTAGCCTGGATTTGAATAGGGCTAGAGAAGGAGCCTGATGCACTAACTCACATACAAGCCGATGCAGAAAGCGGGCGCTGAAGTTGCATGCTATCAGCTTTTTACATCTGTTTGCAGGACACCAATAGCACACGACTTCAGCGCGGCTATGCAGAAAGGGACTCAGATGCAAATGAGCCATGCATTAAACTGGGAGAGCAAGCCAAACACATCTGCACAAGAAATCCATGCTGGTTTGGCATGCTCTCCCAGAGAAACGGGCAAGGCAATTTGCAAATTAGCCCCGACAGGATTTTGATTTCATCAGGAAAAACCCCGGATGCCATCAAAATACTGTCAGGGGCCTATGCCTCGAAAGAAAGTCACTCTCTGGTGGTCTAGCAGCCCCAGAATCCCCCACTCCACTTAAAAATAACTAACCAGGTGGTCTAGTGGCCTCAGAACCCCCTCCTGGCATCTTTCAAAGTGGAAGTGCCACCTACGCACTCCCACTCTCGGTCCGCCATCTTGGAAAATGGCAGCACCTGGCCCAGCGTGCTATATCCTGGGATGTGCTGGGTGAGGTTAGACTGCCAGAATGCACCTTGCTGGGCCAGGCATCGTCATTTTCCAAGATGGTGGACCAAGAGCGGGAGTGTGTCGGCAGCGCTCCCGCTTTGAAAGATTCCAGGAGGGGTTCTGGGGCCGTTAGACCACCAGGTTAGTTTTGTTTTAAGTGGGATGGGGTGGGGGTTATGGGGCAGCTAGACCACCAGGTTAGTTTTTTTTTGTGAGGTGGGGGTAGTGGAATCGGGTCGCTAGACCACCAGGGAGTGACTTTCTGTCAGGGCACCAACCCCCGACAGTATTTTGATGGTATCAGGGGCTTTTCCCGATGCTGTGATCACCTCTGATGTCATCAAAATCTTGTCATGGGCATGTACTAGAGGTTTTTATCTCCCCCCCCATGTGTCAAAATGTACAATATGGTATTTTCCAAATCTCACCCATCTTTTCTCTCCTTCAATGAACAGCAGCTTACTAGTTCATCAATATGCACTGGCAGCAACCTGGCCAAATGCACCTCTCGCTTATCTGAATCATTCATTAATCAATCTCTACAATACTTTCATGTCTTCCAACCTCAACACTCTATAACAGCTAAGCATTGATCTGGAAAGCTAGTCGCACTGGGTACTGGAGCCTCACCTGTTTTCCATAACTGGGTCAACTGTGCACCTTATTCCAGCCTTTCCAGCAGTACTAGTCTTCTCCAGACTAGTAGTCTATGAGGACGAAGTGCTTTATGCATTCTGGGGGCTATTTTAGAAGCCCTATTCATGCTTTGGACGTTTGAAAATGGGTACGCAGATGTCCCCATCAGAGAGATGCTCCCAGAGCCATTTTAGAAGCTGCTTCTAGAGACATCTTCAGCGCGAGGACATCCAAGTCACGAAGGAGCGTGATGGAGGTGTTACCGGGGTGTTCTGGTTAAGTTGGGCATGTGTGCCCGATTTCAGAAACAGCTAGCACATCCCCACCCACTAGCAGGACCGTCCATGTATATTCCTGCTCCAGGGCATGGACAGGCATCAGACAAGCACTTGTTCTGCCTTCCAGAGACGAAGGCAGATGACACCAATACTTTCCATGATGATAACAAAAACTAAAGGGAAATGAGGACATTTGTTTTCAGTTTGGCGCGCCGATGCACATCCCCACATGCCAAAATAGCTGGCATGGACGTGCATTCATCATAGGATAGATGTCCCCGCCCCATGCATTTGTAGTGGGGAATTCTATATGCAGCCATCCATTTTGGTGATGGCCAAGCTGCAAAAACGGGCCAAAACGTAAATGTCCCCGGCTTTTTATTAGACATTTTGCCTTGGACATCCCAGATTGAACCACTTTTTATTTATTTGTGAAAAAGTATTTATTTGCAAAAATGTATAAGTCACTAATCTGGGGAGAATATCTCCACTCAAGACGATGTACAGTAAACATTTACATTCAGCAACACACATAACTAGGGCAATATTTGTATACATACAGGAAGTAATTTTATAAGGAGCTACATAAAGGTACATGCTATCAAAGCACCTAAGTCATCTTTTGCATAAGTCATGCACATGAATGGGCATTAATGTGTGTGCTTTAGGCAGGAGCTATTCTGTAAGTGCGTGCATCAGGCTGATGGTGGTGCATTCAGTATGGGCAGGCACAGGAGTGAAGGATGGATGGATTTCCATTCATCAGTTATTAAATAATATAACTTAGGTGCATTCTTTAAAAATCTAGGTGTGGGAATTTCCTAGGACTGGGGTACTAACAACTAGATCTGTTGTATTATCTCGCCAGTTATAAAATGGGCAGATATGTTACTTTATAAAACAGGCCTAAAATATGCGCGTACAACTCAAAGGGGCATGTTTACTGCAGTGAGCTAATGGTTAGCATGGGTAAAGGGTTAGTGCAGTGGCACGTAACCATTACCATGCAGTAAAATGCCAATAACCACTTAGCATGCTATTATTATTTATTATATTCTCTTATATACCGTGCAATTCTGCATCAGTGTGGTTTACATTGAACAAACTGAAATTACATTGAACAGGGCATTATAACTTGGAGATAACTATTTTACAGGGAATGTGGGCTATGGAGGGTTAAGTGGCTTGCCCAAGACCACAAGGAGCAATAGTTAATTTTCCCAGGTCACCCTCCATTTGTGCAAAAGATATGTTTAAAGATTATCTATCAGATGTTTTAGGGGTAACACCTGACTTGATGCCCCCTTTAGTGAAAGTTTTCTATTTACCTAAATCAAAGTCTGTTACTTCTGAAAAAGTACAAGAGGGTGGCTTGTTGCATGGGGATGTATTGAATGTTACTGATATTTTGGAAAATACTGGTTCTGACTCTTTTGAACCTTCTACTCTTTTGGTAACATTTGCTTTATTATCAGACCGAGAATGGCTGTTGAAGCTCTTTTTCCGTAAACGGAAATTGCTTTTTCATGGGTTTGCGGTCCGTATTTATCCTGACCTGTCGAGGGAGACGCAGAAACGCCGTAGAGAGTTTCTTTTGTTGCGTTCTGGGGTCTTGCAGCTGGGGGGACTCTTTTTTCTCAAACATCCTTGTAAATGCTTGGTGAAATACCAGGCAGTTTCTTATGTGTTTTTTGAGCCCTCCCAGCTGCTGGCCTTTATTAGTGCTCGACGAGCAGTATCCTCTATTGTTTCCTCCTAAATGTACTCTGTTATATAGATTCTGAACTGGAGTGCTGTTTTTTTTTCTTCTTAAAGTTTGGTATTGTGTATTAATTCTTGGATTGTCCCCCTTTCTTGTGGACTAGTTTGGCTATTCATTTTATTTTTCCTATTTCTTACTAATGAGACATTTTTTTTTTCTTTTTACTATGGCTTTGTTTTCAAATGAATAACCTGTTTCTTCAAGAGAGTGCGTTGTTGCCTTTCTTGGTGTATTGTAAAATTGCATAAATAAATAAATAAATAAAAAAGACCACAAGGAGCACCTGTGGGACTAGAAACCCCAGTCCTTCCGGCCCAAGGTTGCTGTCCTCTTGGGGGATTTGAACCCCTGACCTTCTGGCCTGAAGTACCTTGCCCCAACCACTAGGCCACTCCTCTATTGGGTGGGGACTGAGCAGGTTAATGACAGAGTGAGCATTGTATATACACTGTAATTAGCACGCAAGCTAATCAGAAATGTTGTAGCTAACGAGGCTGCACTTACCGCCACCTCAATGGATGGTGGAAAGGGCACTCATGCAGGTTTAGCACTGCAAGACGCTTCCAGCAGCACAAATTGCGAGGGGACTTGCTGGGAATGCCACAACCCCTGCCCTAATGTTTGGCACCAAATACAAGCTAAGATGCCAGTTCTTAGTGTGGATGAATAAACATGCCCCAAAATGCATTAAAGTAGGAGTCTGTTCCCCCCGACCTACACAACATACTCTACACACTTCATGTGAAAAAATAATCGTAGCACTATTCAAAAAGTCATTTCAAAGAAAAAAAAATGTACTGATTGTATGACTGTTCACACCCTTTATCCCAGTAAACCGAAATGAGCTCAGTTTCTCAAAACCGCCTTTCCAAGGCATATAATTTCAGTGCATTCAAATATCACTGGATTTGTTATCTGGTCCATCACGTCAAGATTAAGTTACCTCATTAGATTTCTTGGCGATAATTTTGAAAGGCATGTCCACTTGTAAGACAGTATTTTACGCGCAGAAATAGCCATTTATAAAATGCCTGAAGTATATGCGAATAAGTTTATCTGACCTGAGAAAAGGCATACCTGAAGGCAGGGATGGCTATGGGTTAGACCTGCCGTGCATACATATGCATAGAAAATAAACAGGGGAAGTCACACATACTTAATAGGAGGTGTAAATGCATATATATACTATCTGTGGGGACTCTTACGTGCATGTTAGAGCGCTGACTTGGTAACCAAGAGACCAGCTTTTGATTCCCACTATGTAGCACTCCCTGTGGCCTTGGGCAAGTCACTTAACCCTCTTTTGCCCCAGAAGAAAGGCCTGGCGATCTATTTCCAGAAAGGCCTGGCGATCTATTTCCAGTCAGACTACCAAGAAAACCCCGGAGCTATTGGAGTCAGCATTCACTCAGACACACATCTGCATTACATTCACGCCTGCCGCACAAGTTAGGGGCAGATTGTAAAATTACCCTTCCTGCCTTCATCACAGTTTTCAAAAGCTCTACTGTTCCATATAGACAGCTAACAAGCAAGCCAGTCAGTGTGGGCGTGAGACTGAAAACTGCTAATAGGGTGAGCATTTTACAATTAAAATATGGTTTTCATTTGTTTAAACACACAAGACATCTTAACTGGAAAAAAATCATAAGTATTTCTACATCGTGTAATATAGGTTTATGTGCTCTTCATCACATGAAACTACTTATCTTTATACAACAGGACACTACAAAATCACTTCATAGGATTTCTGCTGCACTGTAAACTTTAGAGTAAGGCAGAGTAAGCTGTCACTGCTGAAATTTAAACCCAAATATTCAATGTCAGGGCTATATCCAGATTGGCTGAACAGCAGCAAAGCTAACCAGGAAGTAGTAAGATTCAGCCACTGCCCTGTTAACTTCAGCAGCAAAAGTTAGGCAAGCCTTTCAGGTGCTGAACTTTTGCCGCTGAGGGATAACTGGCTAGCAGTTGAATATTGCCCCTAGCCGTTTATCTCTGGGTGCCCTCTCTGAACCACCCCCAGAACACCTCGACACTAGCCAGCCACCATCGGAGCATTCACGTTTTCAGGCCCAGCAGCCTTCATCTCCTAGCATCATGCCGAAGTCCGACGATAGCAGCCCCGGTTCAGGAGACTTCAACTCAGCAGTGAAGGCTGCCAAGCCTGAAAACTTGAAAAAAAAGAGGAATGAGAGACAATGTGGCAAAGATTGATAAGTAAGTTAGCCATGGGGGGCACAAGCAGCAAGGGGGGGGGGGGGGGCGCTGCCACACTGACAATGGTGGGGCCCTCAGAAAAATTGTGCTTGGGAGCCCTCCATTAGATCTTATGCCATTAATGAAACAGCTTCAGTGCTATCTGGTGGCCCTCTTGAGTGACTGGACTTTTGAACCCACTGTGCCAAGAGATCAAGGGTCATTCCATGGAAGACACTCAACTTCTATATGCAGAGGAGACCCTCTTTTGATTATTCTGTACCTTTAGCAGTCCTTTCTCAGCTGCATAGTGATTGTGGAGGTGATTGAGGTGATCCTTGTGGGCTCTAGGAGACATATCAGAACTATGCTTGAAATTGCTCTGGTTATAATCTGCATCCAAGCAGCTTAAACACTTAAAGGCACATTTTATTTTTATTTGCATTCTCTTATATACTGTGCTATTCTGCATCAGTGTGGTTTACATTGAACAAACTGAAATTACATTGAACAGGGCATTATAACTTGGAGATAACTATTTTACAGGGAACATGGGCTATGGAGGGTTAAGTGGCTTGCCCAAGACCACAAGGAACACCTGTGGGACTAGAAACCCCAGTCCTTCCGGACCAAGGCTGCTGTCCTCTAGTGGGATTTGAACCCCCTACCTTCTGGCCTGAAGTACCTTGCCCCAACCACTAGGCCACTCCTCCACCCCACGTGAACTTTGGGACACCCAAACTAGAATGTCCTAAAAAAAAACAGGCATATCTAGGTTCGAGCCTGACTATACAACATGGAAATGACCAATATAGATGTCTGCGGAACTATCTACATAAATGTCACTGGAATACCATTCCATCCTGGGGACATCTCAGAAACAAACAGTGATGGCGGAAACACAACACAAGTGTCCCACTAATCTAACAAAACCCATTGTGATTCCGGAGAGTACAGGGGATGCTATACTCTCCGCCCTCCTGATGCTTATTCGTGCTTGGAACAGGTTTAAATTTGGACTACCCCGCAGACATGCCTGACAATTCTGTGACTGAGCGGGGGATGTGTAAGTCTGGTGCACCAACCACAGACATAGCTCCACCATGCCCCCTGCCTACTTGGACATTCCCGCAGTGGAGAAGTCTTAAAAAGTCATCTGTAAAATGGCTCTGTGGGTGTCTTAGTGATTTGGACAAATTCATGCATGTTCTCAGACGTCCAGATCACATCTAAACTTCTTAAAATGACACTCTTAGAATAAGTGTCAAAGTTTTGGATCTTTCTGCCACACTTTGGCAAAGATCTGAATCCTGACTTTGATGACATATCAAAAGAAATAAAGAAAACGAAGGGCCCAATTTTCGAAGGCCTTTACATAGGTAACTTCCTTAGTTACTCATGTAAAGGACTTATCCAGGATTTTCAAAGGGCACCTACACAGGTAGTGGCCTTCGAAAATCCAGGCTGTCCCTAATGCGCCAAGATGCTATCCACATAACATCGGGGTGTGTTAGCGGCGTTCCACAGCGGAGCAGGGGCAGTGGAAGAGGCTATATAGGTAGAAGCAATTTTCTATGCTACCCACGTAGCTCTCCGCGCCTTAAAGATAGGCGAGGTTTTTCTGGCGCGGAAGTGAAAATCTGGGTTAAGGCGGTTGGTGGGCAGGCTATGCGCCACTGCAGCGCATAGACTGCCTATCTCAATATCAGGCCCAAAGAACATAAACTAATAATTTGATGGAAAAACAAAGTCAGAGATACTCAGTTAATTTGTGGAAAAAAATATCTGGAGAACTTTACTTACTGACAATTTGGCCAAGTGAAAAAAATAAAATGAGGAGCTCAAGACCACTGAGCGCAGGAAGGGTCATAATTGCTCAGAACTTTGGGCCCAATTTTCAAAAGCTATTTACACAGTTTACAGCCCAGTAAACCATGTAAGTGCCTCAAATGGAGATATTCAACAGCACTTACACGGTTTGTGTCGTTGAACATCCCCTTCTAAGTCCCCTGCATGCCCCTATGCTATCTGGTTAGCATCGCTGCATGTTGGGGATATTCCGGGACGAAGTGGAAGCAGAGACTGGATAAACGGGCAGCAGCGATATTGTATACTGCCCAGTTAGCGACTTGCGTCTAAAAGATAGGCAATGAAAACCCTCGCCTATTTTTAAGATGCAGGAGCTAACTGGGCAGCATCCAATATCGCTGCTGCGCGGTTAGCCTTAGCAGCTTCCTGTGTCTGCGGCGATCACCGGATATTCAGTACCGTCGCCACGGCATTGAATATCCGGGTTAGAGGTCAGGCCCTTTATTACTTAGTTCTGGGCACTGTGAGGGCTGCTTTGCCCTGGAAACATGCAATCATGTCAACCATTTGTGTGCATGAGACTCAATCCTGCTTGTTGACTGAAAATAGTTTTACTAATCTTTTGCACTACTTTTGTGTCTATCTTTTCCTACATGGACTTTAGATATGTGCAATTTAAATTATTTATCTTTCCAACCGCTTCGCAGTTTATGAAACACAAACATGAAATACAGGTTAGTTATTAAAAAACAAGTAAAGCAGCCGAATCAATGGTGCTCACTCGCCTGGGATGATACTGTTCTGGGAAAGTTTTAAAGAACACTGAAAGGATTCAATAATGGTTTGAGGTCCTGTTTGGATAAACAGACCTCTTACCCTCTCAAGCAAACACAATTTAGAAGTTTGCCTGTTTGCCAGCAATAAAGGGCGAAACTGGATACTTGGTGAGATTAATTACCTAGATAGGGCATGATAATGCAAGTCAAATGGGAAAGTAATTAAAGTGCACCTTCCATGAAAATTATTCATTGCTCTTGGATCAGGTGACAGATAAATCAAAAGGCATTTAAAGGGTTAGAGGTTAACTTGAGACAGGCCTTTCCTCTTTGGAGACCTCCAAGGTACCTGCAGCCACTGAATTTGAGTTGGGTATCCTACTCGCATCATAGGACATAAGACGAAAAAGCCCAGCCTGTAATACAAGCTCAAAGAAAGAGACATCAATAAGAAAAGCTATCCGGATGAAGTTTGAAAACAAAAGGTCAGCTGGAGTGGAACCAGTTGGCTGGCAGCTTTCAGATTAGTATATCACTCTGTTTTTACATGGCAATGGGGACTGCGGCCATAAAAGAAGGTAAATGATGAATTAATAAGATGATTTGCCCCCAGGGTGCAATTCTGGTAGATGAAAGACTTGCCGTAGTAATCAGAGTGTCATAAATTTGGAAGATCCAATGGCACCAGAAGCATCCCACATCATCATCATTAAATAAAATCTTCCTCTATCTGCCAGTAAGTCTTTACTGTCAATAGATTTATTTACTGCTTAGAGGCAATATAAATAGTTCTTCATGCTCACAGCAACATGGTTACACGTATCCAGAGGAACGATGGCCCTAAGAAATATGTTTGTAATGTAATCATTTCAATTATGTTTATTGTACACAATAACACAGCAAATGATACAGAAATAGAGGTTACTAAATAAAAACAAAATAAAACAAAGAATATAAGGTGGTACTTTTTTATTGGACTAAATTGAAAAAAAAGTCCAATAAAAAAGTCCAATGAAGCCATGTCTTGTGTAGGTTTTCTAAGAAAGGGGGCATTCACAGTCTGTAGCCTATTTTAGAACACACCCTCGTCGCTCCTCCAAAGGCCAGGTGCAAATGAGTAGTAAGCTGACAGTTCTGCATGACTTGGGGCAGGAATAGAAGCCAACCAGGAAAACCTTTTGATGCGTACTTATGCCCTGTGCCAACTACGCCTCCTTTAAATCCGGGCATGCCGTGGGGATACACACGGAAATAGTGGCTTTTCTGGAATTGATGCCTTTAAGCCATCTAAAATGATCTTTTTTTCACTAGCTTTCAGGTGGCAATATTAACTTAGCCCAATAAAAAAAGCGTCATCTTATATTCTTTTATTAAGTTCTATACATACAGATTAAAATAGCAACCACACTCATTTATAGTAAACAATAGCATATAAAGATAGAAATTGCCCATCCATTCTGTCCAGCAAGGTGATTAGGGTGGTAACTCATTCAGGGCGGGTCACCCCCTCCCTTTTCCCTCCCCTGCCTTTGTGGAAGCACAGTATAATTATCTTGCTGATGTTTTGGGTTGAATTGCTCTTCCGTGCAGGTTATCCCATGCTTTATTACTACCTTCTCACCATTAAGGATCCTTTGTGTTTATTCCACACCCTTTAAACTGCGATACACCTACAGGAAATTTTTCGATAAATCTAGCCAAATGTGGGTGTATCCAAAAGACAAATTGCTAGGTGGCAACTTCGTACCACAACAAACAGTTCACTGGACGCTGCATTGAAGCCATCCAACAAAAGTGGGTTCAAGGAACCCCTTAGGCATGTTTCCTGGGGGGAGGGGGCATCACACACTAAGTTTTTTCTTTTAGTCAGATGAGTCATCATTACGATAACAGAATTTATTTGTTGTTCAAAACACAAGACCACTTTTCTCTTGTAAAGACAGGGACACCTGTGCAATGAAGAAGAGGCAAGAATGACTATATAGAATTGTAAAACACACACACACACACACACACGCACACATCAAATAAAACAGGGTAAGGTGGAGGTGAGCGAGAGCTAAAAATCCTCTCTAAATTGTACAATTTATTTCATGCATCTGGAATGAAGAAGCACACTGTACTATGTTACATGTAATTGTACCCAGCATACCAGGTATACCTTAGTGGGACAATAGTCACATATTTCCACAAGCATGTCAACTCTCAATACAATGTTTTTATGAAGGAAATGGCTGAATTTCTACACTACAGCAGAAAATGTTTTTGATGGGGCTTTCTGGGAAATACTCTTTAAAAAGTACAACAGCGGAAGAAAAGCTGACACAGAATGGGTTAAAAACTAAAAACCATGAGAAGATCTATGAGTTGTTCAGCAGTTACTAGCCTGCCTGTCTGCTATGACCCAGGGCTAATATATACAAGAGGGAAAAAAATCCTCAATGTCTCAAGAACTTGAGCAAAACTAGCATGTTGCCGTGTTAAATCCAGTTAGCTTTGTAAACTGATCTGATGAACATACAACTCTAATAGGCTAGCCATAAATGTATTTGTTTTAATAAAAAGTTGCAACCAACAACAGTTTGTCAGCCTTTATTCTCAAGAGCTTGAAAATCATGCAATATTCAAAGCCAGCCAGTTATAAATTCACCAGTGACCAGTGAAGGTTTAAGTAGCCTATCCATATATTTTCAAAACTGATACAGATAAATTGGGCTGACAATCTGTCTGAAGAGCCTGATGTTATCTGTATAATTAAGGGGTTGAGGGAAGGCAGACAGAAGGACGGGAAAGTATCTGTATAGTGGCGACATTCAGTGGCTATCAGCGGAAGTTTTATTTAGTTTATGCCCACCAAATAGCAGGTCTAACTAAACCTAGCATGGTGGCATGGCGAGAGCACTACATGTGGAATTATCTCTGAATATATGAAGCAATTTAGAAATGGTATGACTTATGGAGGCAATTCTATAAGCAGCGGGTAGATTTACTTGCGTACTGACGTGCCTTAATGGCCTAGTCGATAAAGCTGAATCCGTGGGGTTGTAACTTTATAGAACACTAGCGTGAGTGGCTGCGAATGTGGGTAAATGAAACTGCAGCTGCTTACATCAGCTCTAGGAAAGGTGAAAATTGCACAGGGGCCATAGCCTATAAAATATGTGCATAAATTTCTGCTTCGCCCGAGCTCCACCAAATAAATGCCCACAGTGAAAGCACATGCCATCAGTCTGTGGCACATAATTTCAGAATAGCAACTGGCTAATCTCCGCACGTAAGTGGTCATTCATGTGCCTAGTGTTTAGGGAAGCAACCTGGGATCAGAAAAATGAGGATTCAAATTCCACTGACTCTCCTTCTGACGTTGGGCAAGTCACTTAACCCTCTGCTGCCTCAGGAACAACCTTAGATGGTGAACCCTCCAGGGACAGGGAAATACAGCATCTGAGTATAACTCACATTAATCTCCTTGTGGAAAAGTAAACCATCCATAAACTCATGCAGGAATCTAGCTGCCCCTTATAGAATTACCTTCTATAAGTATTTATAACAGCAAACAGAGATTTAAAGGAGGTGTGTCCTAGGTGGGCCCGCCAAGCACAGCAATACAGATACACCTCAGATATTAGCTGTTAACATCTAATATCTGCTACTACTAGTAATCATTTATATAGCACTACAAGGCATAAGCAGCGCTGTCCAGATACATATAAAATGACTCTCCCTGCTTGTCAGAGCTTACAAGCTAATCAAGACAGACAATACAATACCTGAGAACAAGGGTACTGTACAACTAGGATAGGGTAAGGATACAAATAGTAACATAGAACATGACGGCAGATAAAGACCAGCATGGCCCATCTAGTCTGCCCAGCAAGGTGGCAAGAGTAGGTGTGTCCACCACTCCATGCAGGTCACCTCTACTTGTTGAGATATCAGAGACAGTTAAGTTTATTTTGATTTTATCCTGTTGTTATGAAGGGATCCACTGTGTCTGTCCCATACCATTTTGAATTCTGTCACTGTATTTGCCCCCAGCACTTCCATCGAGAGGGCATTCCAAGTATCCACCACCATTTCAGAGAAAAAGTATTTCCTGACGTTGCCTTTCAGTTTACCCGCTTGCAGCTTCATCATATGCCCTCTAGTATTACAGCTTCCCCATCTTTGAAAACGGTTGTTTGTTCATTAATACTCCTTAAGTATTTAAAGGTCTGCATCATATCTCCCTTGTCCCTCCTCTCCTCTAAAGTATACATATCTAGGTCTTGGAGTATCTTTTCATACGTCTTCTGGCACAGGCTCCAAATCATTTCTGGACCATTTCCAGTCTTTTTATATCCTTTGTGAGATACGGTCTCCAAAACTGAACACAATATTCCAAGTGAGGCCTCACCAGTGACTTGTACAGTGGCATTAGTACCTCTTCTTTTCTGCTGGTAATTCCTCTCTGTATGCAACCCAGCATCCTTCTGGCTTTGGCCACCACCTTGTCACATGGTTTTGCTACTTTAAGATCCTCAGAAACAATCACTCCGAGGTTCTTCTCCTAATCCGTGCATACCAACCTATTGCCACCTATTTCATACAATTCCCTTGGATTTCTGCATACCAAGTGCATGGCACTGCACTTCTTCACATTAAATCTTAACTGCCAAGCATTAGACCATTCTTTCAGCTTTTGCAAATCTTTCCTCATGTTATCCATTTCCTCAGGGGAGTCCACTTTTTTGCAAATTTTCATCTCATCTGCAAAAAGACAGACTTTTCCATTCAGTCCTTCAGCAATATCACTCACAAATACATTGGACAGTACCGGTCCCAGGACCGAACCTTGGGGCATGCCACTAATCACCTTCCTTTCATCCGAGTGAGTTCCGTTTACCATCACCTTCTGTCGTCTGTCAGTCAACCAATTTCTGATCCAGGTCACCACCTTGGAACCCATGCCCAGGCAGGTCAGTTTATTGATAAGCCTCCTATGAGGAACAGTATCAAAGGCTTTGCTGAAATCTCGGTAGATCACATCCATCACATGCTGATCGCTGGAAGTAGCGGTATACAAAATGTATACTAAATAAATAAATAAATGCCCTTGATCTAGTTCTCTGGTCACTCATTCAAAGAACTCAATCAGATTTGTTTGGCATGATCATCCTTTGGTAAAACCATGTTGCCTCAGATCATGCAACCTATTGGTTTCGAGTAAGTCTCTCTTTCAGGAGTGCCTCTATTACTTTTCCCGCCACCAAGGTAAGCCATATTACTACTTTTGTGAAGAGGTACCACTTTGGCCCTTTTCAGTCCTGCAGAACCTCTCCTGTCTCCAAGGATCTATTAAAAACATCCTTTAAAGGCTCTGCAAAAACCTCTCTGAGCTATTTCAGTATCCTGAGATGTATCTCATCCGATCCCATGGCTTTGTCCACTTTCAGTTTTGCAAGCTGTTCAAACACATCATCTTCTGTGAATGGTGTGGTATCTACTCCATTCCCAATTGTATATTTGTCAATCACAGGTGGTCCTCCTCCAGCATTTTCTTTAGTAAAAACAGAACAGAAATATTTATTTAGCATTTTCGCTTTTTCAAAGTCACTTTCCATGAATCCGTTCTCAGCACTTTTGAGTCTTGAAATTTCACCTCTGATCTTCCTTTTCTCCCGAATATACCTTAAAAAAGTTTTATCACCACGCTTTAGATCTTTAGCCATCTTTTCTTCTGCCTTTGATTTTACTATCCTTATTTCTCTTTTTGTCTCTTTTAGCTTTATTGTATATTCTTTTCGGTGTTTCTCTGTTTGCGAACTTCTGAATTTTGTGAAAGCTGTGTTTTTTGCCTTTATTTATGCAGCCACTCCTTTAGAAAACTTTCCTTACATATGTATCTGTTGCCTTTTTATTGCCTCCTTTAGTTTAGCCCACTGCAATTCCACTTTCCTTACCGCCTCCCACCCTGCCAACTCCTCCTTCAGGCACTTGGCTATCTTCCTGAAGTCAGCGTTTTTGAAGTCTAGGACTTTGAGCTTCCTGTGAGAGGATTCTGCCTTGGCTTTTATCTCAAACCACACTTTGTGATGATCGCTGCTGCTCACACAGGCAACCACCCGGACATTCAACACACTTTCTCCGTCGTTGAGTACTAAATCCACCATCGAAATTTCTCTGGTCGGTTCCATAGAACAACAAGTGATCAGGATCCAAAAGCAGCCTCAAAGAGGTGAGCTTTTAGCATTAAATTTAAAAGGGGCAGAGATGAAGCCTGATGTACAGGCCTGATGACTCAGGTAGTTTGTTTCAGGCATAAGGAGCAGCAAGGTGAAAGGACTGAAGTCTGGAGTTGGCAGTGGAAGAAAAGGGCTCAGAGTAAGTAAGTAAGTAAGTCAGTAGAAGAGCGGAGTTCGTGAGGAGGGGAGTAGGGAGAGAGGAAAGGTAGAGAGGAGCAGTAGAATCAGGGCCGGCCTGTTCACTAGGTGAACAGCGGCACACATGGGTGCCGCCCCCCCCCCCCCCCAACTGCCACCAATTCTATTTGGGGGAAGGAGGAGGGCAGCATTTCCAAAAATGGTGGCAAAAAGCTGCTGCTTTTGGAAACACTGCCGCTGCCTGCCTCCCCCTCCTGAGATGGAATAGGCAGCAGCTGGGGGAAGGAGGCGGTGGCAGCTCAGGAGGGGGTGGCATCAGCTGGGGGTGGGGCAGTGGTGAGGCCGGGGTTTCTGCCTAGTGCGGCAGAAACCCATGGGCCGGCCCTGAGTAGAATGAATGCATTTATAGGTCAGAAGGAGAGAAAATATTTTTTTCACTCCGTGTAATCAATCTCTGGAATTCGTTACCGGAGGATGTCGTAAAGGCTATTAGTGTAGCCGGGTTTAAAAAAGGTTTGGACAAGTTCCTGGAGGAAAGGTCCATAAACCATTATTAAAGGGGACCCGGGATATCATTGCTTAACCCAATACAAGCATTGTGGAACCTGTGTCTTTTAGGGAAACTGTTAGATACTTGTGACATAGATTGGCCACTGTTGGAAATAGGATACTGGGCTTGATTCAAGGACCTTGGTCTGACCCAGTATGGCATATCTTATGTTCTTATTGAAGGGGAGAGAGATGACTCAGAGGGCAACCAACAAGGAGGAGGTTGCAATAGTCTAGACGGGAGGTGACTAAACAGTACATAAGTGTCTTATTAGTGTGTTCAGAAAGGAAGGGGCACATTTTGCTAATGCTATAGAGAAAGAAACGATGGGTTTTAGCAATCAGTTGGGGGTGTGTGGAGAAGGAGAGGGAGGAGTCAAAGATGACCTCAAGGTTACGGGCTGAGGAAACAGGAAATAAACGAGCTATTCACAGAGATAGAGAAAGGAGGAAGGGGAAATGTGGGTTTACGGGGAAAAATAAGAAGTTCAGTTTTGGCCATGTTCAATTTCAAATGGTGGTGAGACATCAAGGCAGCTATGTCAGAAAGCCAGGCAGAGATTCAGGCTATTTACACCTGCTCCAAGTCACGTTTAACCCTCTTGAACTGTGGCTTGGAGGATTGCTTGAGGGAGGAATTATGGTCTGCACTTTGGCATTCAAAACCACCTTCCTGGAGACAAAAGCCTGACTTTTGGAGGATAGCTCCCTAACAAGCTCACCTGAGATATGCAAGGTTATGCAAGGTTATGAAAGCCACCACTTATACTTGTAAGCGGTAATACATACATCAAAAAATTGTTAAATCGTGTCTTAAACATGAATGTGGCACTACTTATATGTATATACCTCCAAAGATGGTGCACTTCTTTTCAACATGTTCATTTACAAAATGACTTTATCTGCTTTAGTAGTATTCAATATGTGTGTTTTTTTCAGCGGCGCTATATGTATTTTATAAACGGCTCAGAGCTGACTAAGCCATTTGTTAAATGATTGCATAATTATAAATGGGCAGATTTAGATTACCATTTCCCTAGCTAGACAGCCTCTACAAAGATATTCTCGAAGTACTATACTTGAAATATCCATCCATAGACAGAGCACAAAGGCAATTAGACAAGAACCAATGAACAATTCGGGAAACAGTTGGTGAAGAGTTTTT
The DNA here is from genome assembly GCA_033557465.1 of Ichthyophis bannanicus. Taxonomy (NCBI): domain Eukaryota; kingdom Metazoa; phylum Chordata; class Amphibia; order Gymnophiona; family Ichthyophiidae; genus Ichthyophis; species Ichthyophis bannanicus. The sequence goes on along the minus strand of CM066033.1, from coordinate 1,377,761,485 downwards.
CATCACATTTTCATTTAATTATTTATGTTCTCCAAATAACAATTCTCCTGTTGTATTATGCATATTGGTAATGCTATAGTTGATCAAAGTGCATCATAACCCCTGGGAGCCAAGTAAAAAAGTTAAGAGGTCTGACATTCTCAGATATCAATATGCTAGCCAGCACATGTCATGATGAGCACAGATAAATACTAATGTAAAAGAAAACTGAGCTCACATTGTACTACTCGATGTTTCACAGGTACACATGTGGAGAGTAATTATATAATCGGGTACCTAGTTTTACATACCCAGAATGCACCTATCAATAAAGAAAAGCGGGCGCCTACTTCTCTTTATCAAATAGGTTCATCAAATCTAGGCACAAGTACTTATGCCTGCCCTCGGGCTGGTACATATGGCCGTGCCAAACTTTGTAAAGAACATGCATAAGTTATAGTATTTTGTAACTTTCGTCACTAAATTTGAGCTCTGCCCCAAGCCACTAAATGCATGCACCATCGGCCTGACACAAGTACCTAAAGAATAGTAGAATAGTGTCCACCTGAAGTACGTGTGGAAGTCACTGAAAATAGGTGAACTACATGTGCAGATTGCACCTACTTTTATACAGCTCTTTATAAAATTACCTCCTAGGTGTATGCATTCATTAGTGTACCTTAAAAAATCTAGTGTGTATTATATGGAGAAATTTTGCTTGCTGTTAGCCTGTGGCCATGACAGTTAACTCATGCCAATTCCCACGCTAACTGCGCACCACGCGTTACAGTGGGAAATGATCAGCTTAGGGGAAGAGTGGGAAATGATCAGGTTAGGGGAAGAATGGGCATACCACATGTTTAAGCATGTCTTGCAAATGGCATGGGTGCAATTACCTCCATCTCACTAGGTGAAATGAACTGCACCCATGGCATTTAAAAGAAGGAATGAGTAGCCTAGTGCTTACGGCAGCCCTCTGGAACCAGAAAGACCAAGGTTTGAATCCCATTAGCACTCCTTGGGACCTTGGGCAAGCCACTTAACTCTCCATTGCTTCAGGTACAAACTTAGATTGTAAGCCCTTCAGGGACAGAGAAATACCTACAGTACCTGAATGCAACTCACCTTGAACTGCCACTGGAAAGGCATGAGTTAAAAATTAATTTAAAATAATTCCATCTTTTACAGATGGATGATGAAATGCTAAAAGAAATCAGGGACGCTAACAAAAGTTACAATACACTGATAATTGGCGATTTCAATTACCCTGGTATCGACTGGGTCAGTGTCACAGTAGGACATGCTAGGGACATAAAGGGGCTTGTTTACAAAGCTGCGGTAGCGGTTTGCGATCGTAATCGGAGCCGCGGCCCCATTGATTTCAATGGGGCCGCGGCTGCGATCGCGATCGCGAACCGCTACCGCGGCTTTGTAAACAAGCCCCAAAGTATCTAGATGAAATAAATGACTGCTTCTTGGAGCAGCTGGTTCATGAACAGACAAGAAGGGGAGCTATTTTGGACCTAGTCCTTAGCGGAACACAAGATCTGGTGCAAGAGATAAGGGTGTTGGGGCCACTTGGCAATAGTGATCATATGATCGCATTTGATTTAATAAACGGAAGGAGGACATCAAGGAAATACACTGTGTTACCTTTTAACTTTCAAAAGGGATACTATGAGGAAAACCATTAAGAAAAAACTAAAAGGAGCAGCTGCAAAAGTTAAAAGTTTACATCAAACATGGGTGTTGTTTAAAAATGCTATCTTTGAAGCCCAGCCACATATATTCCACGCTTTAAGAAAGGTAAAAAGAAGGACAAAAAACTGCCAGCATGGTTTAAAGCTGAGGTCAGAGAGGCTGTTGTAGCCAAAAATGCATCTTTCAGGAAATGGAACAAGGAACAAAATTATAAAAATGGGAAACATAAGTACTGGCAAGTTAAATGACTGAGAAGGCAAGCAAAAAGAGAATTTGAAAAAAGCTTGCCATGGAAGCAAAAAAACCACAATAAAACCTTTTATTTATTTATTTATTTAACAATTTCTTCTATACCGCCCCTTCCAGAGATCAAGGGCGGTTTACATGGAACAGTTAACAAAATTTTGTATACTTCTGTATACTTTACATGGAACAGAGTTTTTAACTATTTACAGGTAATATTACATGGAACATAACAGAACTAATTACAAGTGATTATTTACAAGAGCAGTAAAACAACAGTTTGGATAAGACTTTTCCGTATTGGGTGGAATGTATAAGTACTGTAAGGTTTTCTTGTGTTAGTCGTTTGTCCTATCTTGAGTACTGTGGATGTGTTTCTGTGATTGTTGGGGAGAGGTTCTCTGTTGATAGGGGATTTCAAAATGGTTCGTGAAGAGGTAGGTTTTAAGTTCTTTTTTGAATTGATGAAGGTCTTTTATCATGCAAAGGGTTAGTGGGAGTTCGTTCCAGAGAGTGGGGGCAGCGAAGGAGAAGGCCCTATCACTTGTAGTTGCTTTAGTTTTTCTGAAGGTTGTTTTTATGTTGAGAGAATGGGTTGCGTTTTGTCTGCGCATTCTAGTTTCTGATGGGGGGTGTATTAGGGTAGACAGATGTGAGGGGGAGATGTTATTAAGGAGTTTGAAGGTAGTTAGTAGGATTTTATATTTTATTCGGCTACTTATAGGGAGCCAATGCAAGTCTAACAGTATTGGGGTCACGTGGTCTGTTAGTTTAGCTTTTGTGATCATCTTGGCGCATATGTTTTGGGCTCTTTGTAGTAGGTAGATGCTCTTTAGCGGTAAACCATTTAGGAGACTATTACAATAGTCGAAGTGGGGGGTGATGAGGTTATTGACTACTGATCTAAAATCATGTGTGTCGAGTAGGGGTCTTAGGTGTTGTATTGTCTTGAGTTTGTAGAAAGCACAGTTACTTACCTGTAACAGGTGATCTCTGGGAACAGCAGGGATAAGTCTTCACATATGGGTACATCGGTACCGACGGAGTCTGCGTGGGAATGCTTCCCAGCGTCCAATCAGAAAGCCTTTGGAAGCATCCCACCATGCCTGCGTGCTGCCTTCCCGCCTTCCCAACTGTCTCTCCTCAGTTAAGTTTGAAAGCTGAGACAAAGAGAGAGAGAGAGCAAGGAAGGGAAATATAGAGATATAGAAAAATGCAACTCCTAGGGGAGGTGGGTGGGTTGTGAAGACTTATTCCTGCTGTTCCCAGAGATCACCTGTTACATGTAAGTAACTGTGCTATCTCCAGGAACAAGCAGGAATGAGTCTTCACATATGGGGACTCCCAAGCTCAGATGCCTAGGGGGAGTCCTAGCATGTTGCAAGTCTAGAACGAGCCATGCTATTGCTTAAAACCTCAGGCATCCTGGGATGGAGGGTAGGAGTTGAAAACAGAAAAGGAGCTGTGGAACAGCTGCTAGAACAGGGTTACTAAAGAGAAATACCCTGTATAGAGAATATTTTGAAATCTGGGCCTCCCCTGTTGATCTTGCACAAGTTCACTGAGGTACATATGGATCTGTTAAAAGAGCCAGTGAATGTGCTAAAGGGGTACCTCACTGAGAAGTGGAGGTAGTAAAATTAGAGAAAAAACAGTGGAGGTCAGAACTATTTAGGGTGAGAAATAGCCCCAGGGGAAAAACTGGGGTAGTATAAGAGGTAGAACTTCAGCGGAGACGCAGAAGGTAGCATGACAGAAAGCTTAAGCTGATCAGGTCCAAAAACAGTACAAATTTAGGACCAACAGAAAAATTGAGTCTGACCTAACTGAACTGGGATGGAATCGGTCCATGTAGGAAGGAAAGGGTATGGAGACCCCTGTATCTGACAAGAAGTAAGGACAGACTCAGGAGCGCTAAGCTTTAGATTGACTGAAGCTCCTCAACGTCTTTCCTAAATGGGGTTAATTAGGAAAGAAGAAGGTATATGGAGAGCTTCAGGAGTACCTAACCTACATGGCAGGTGTTAACTACCACAGGAAGTGGTTATAGGTGTAGACCCCTACGTATGCTGGCATAACACTGATAGGGGTATTGCCCATCTGTCAGGATCATATAGGAATGAAGGACATTTGAACCTGACAGAACAGATAGATAAGTATATGGATACATATCTATCTGAAAATATATCTCAGTAGATGTAAAAATATATCTATGTATATAAATATTGGATATATATACACATAGGATGTATATGCATATATCTACAGGAGATATGAATGGGCAGAAAACACACAGATAGATAATAGATGAATATATATATATATATATATATATATATATATATATATATAAATATATATATATATGAATATATAGACCTATAGACACATATCTCTAGGTATGTTGAAGGAGAGAGGTCTATAGAAACTGATCCACCCTAGGAGGAAAATTCATCTAAGAGCAAGAAGGTAAATACCTGCTTGAATAGATATACAGAGAATTCTCTTTTCCTGGTTATGATTGGCGGAGTCAGAGGAGAGGTCTCCCTGACAAGAAGAAGCTTTGAATAACCAGGATGGTCTACGTGAAAAAGGCAGAGGATAATTTCAGTCTGTAGGCAGGAAGGACAAATTTCTCCAGAATTGCCATATGGAGAATGGATAAAGGACACCACTGGAGGAAGATACCCTACCGACTTGCCCTTGAGGGCAAGAAGGGTATTGGGCATTCCCTAACTGCCAGTGAAGAAAATTATCTCGGAGGAGAAGACCAGAGGGGATGTGGCTAGGGAACTGGCCCTTCTTTAGGTTTTCACGTAATGAAAAGCCCGAGACTGATGTCTCAAAAGAGATTTAAGATGAGATGGTAAGGGTAGGAATACCTACCAGTCATGGAACATGACTGGGGGAATCCTGTTAACCATCTGGGGTTATCTGTTAGGCAAGATAGTAATGCTCTCTAGCAAGGGCCCATAGTGCAAAGCTACATTGTAGAGTTGCAGAGAGCATGCTGCAGGTTTGGTTAGAAGAAAAAATGGCTGTGGAAAACCAGCAGGCAACCAACTATTCTGCCCAGGACAAGGGGGCGAAGAATAGATGTTAACCAACCAAGCCTTGCTAAGAGGGTTTCCCAAACGAAGTTGATAACCTGTTTGGGACCTAGCAGTGAGGCTAGAAGTATTGCTAGTGGAGGAGTATCCCTGGTTGTGTGGTGGACATAACCAGTGACTTAACACTAGGAATTGCTGTATCTGCAGCAACATACCAGGGCAGCGGAGAACATCTCTCTTTCCTCTCCCTCTTTTGGATGTGGAAAAAGAACAACAGACCTAGTAGGATTTCCTATTGTCTGATGGGCTGCCCTAAAGTAACAAGGGGGAGACAACTCCAGAAGGGAGGATCCCCCTGTAGAAGAAGTAAAGGACTATAGGAGCTTACCAGCATAAAAGGGGTCCCTCTTACAGACCAACTGGGATAGTAAGAGGGGGGTAAGCCAATGTTGAAAAAGACTAACTATGGAGGAAGTATCTGACAGGTGAGATGATACATGCCAGTACAGGGAAAACAACTGTCTATTAATAGTTGTTAGTTCTCTTTCCTCCAAGAGGAAGAGGAAAACCCTGTTAAGTATGGGCATGATCATCATAAAAACCTTTAAAGGTTGAAGAGAAAATATCTCACATAACAGATATGAAAAAAGGTTAGAATAAAGTTAGTGCAGACACTGCAAATAAAAGAAGCAGACTGCTACTCTAACCCCCAATCAAGAATTGCAATGATGAACTATTTGAAGTCCTGCGATTGCTGGGTTTGCTGACCCTGCTGAAGTTGCGGATTCATCAACCCAGGATGATGTTTCCCCTGTTTGGGAACATCTGTATGATGGGCAGAAGATGGATAAAATTTTCTTCTCCTAGGGGAAGAAATTTTGACAGGACCTTTCCTACCAACTGGGAAAGGAGAAGGCATTGAACAGCCTCTGGAAACAGGATAGTCAGTTGTTAACTGAGCAACCTGGAATAAAGACTCCTTGTTAAAGATATTTTCTCCAGTGCAAGGAGTATTTCCCAGTCTAACTTGTGCCCATTTGTCCAAGTCTGAAGCTTGAAGCCAGGCTTTACGTCGTGCTCCTATAGCTATAGCAGAAGTCCTGCTAACAGACTCAAAGGAGTCTAGGGAAGCACGAGTAAGAAACCTAGAGATATCCTGAGCATGACTAACCAGTGAGGAATAGTCTGCACTCTTAGGATCTTGAAGAAAAGGAGTCAAAATATGTAACTTCTTTGTGACCTCCTCAAGAGACAAACCCATATAAAAAATATATTGAGAGAATTCTTGCTGAAAGCATGGATGTCTGGAAGGTTTGACGTCCAAAGGCATCTAAAGCTTTAGACTCACGACCTGGCGGATAAGAAGAGTACTTTTTAGTACTTCTCACCCGCCTCATTGCTGATTCTACAACAATGGAATGATGAGGAAGTTGAGTCTTTTGGAATCCTGGAGAAGGGGGCACCTGATATAGAAGATCAGTTGCTCTGGAAAGTGGGGGTACCTTCAAGGAAGCTTCCCAAATTTGTAGAAGGAGGTCCTGCAAGGAATGATGCAAAGGTAGCATGATGTTTTCCTTTGCTCGTTCAGGACTATAAAGGGATCCTGTATTGCCTTGTGTAGGACCCTGTCCAGGAACAGAAATGGCAAGAGATTTTGCCATATCCAGGATGAAATACCTTGTTGGCCGTGCTTAGTGAATGATTATTACTATAAACCTAAATCAGCTTATTCATTCAACTTTTTCACCATTATACTACTGTTCAGTATTAATTCTACTTGTCTTATGTTAAGCCTCAGACAACACCCTTATTGCTTCGTTACACTAGGAGATTTGTGAATCGTCTCCTAAACGTGTATAGGGTTTGGTACATCAATGGCTTAAATGTGAAGATTCTCCAACCAGTTCAATTAATTTCAAAACAGCTATTTCTGATTTAAATTTTCTTAAAAGACTACTTAGCTTCTCATGAAAAGACTGGTCTTCATCTTCTTCTTCTGTTTTTCTCTTTTCTTTTAATCTTTAGTATTTCTTTGCCTCTTCTTATGTAGTAAGCGGATACCACCACCGGGCATGGCTCAGGTATGTTCTGTGAGGGGTGAACCTCAGGAACAACCTGAAACCCCACACAGGTTTTGGAGGCCGAAGACTCCCACCGGGGTTTTGAAGCCAGTGGATTCCCGAGGGCAAGGCCATAGGCAGCTCCATGCCCTGCATGAGAACTGCCACTTGAGGACTGGCTAGTCTTAACAGACTGTTTTTGGGTTACCTGATCCTGTGTAGAAGAATATATCGTCGGTACCCTGAAGTTGGATGGGGACCACGTGTCGAGGGGAACTCGATGTTGAAAACTTCTTCCCACAATAGTATTGCCTGAGGGCTCCGGAGGAAAATGGTCAGGACCCAAGCAGGTTAGACACCAATTGTGAATGTCTAAAAATAAGGTTGTACCGCCACAGTTTTTACATTTCTTGAGGAGAGTGACTGGCGGTTCCATGAAGGAAAAAGGAGAGGCCTAAGAGGCCTGAGAAACCGTGAGACACTACAGAGAAAAAATATTCCTTAGGAGGGAAAAATTTTACAAGAAAAGGAAAAAGAAACACTGGCGGTACCGGTGGCGTCGGGTAAGGCAGCCGCGACCACAAGAAAACTAAAAAATAAAAGAAGAATTTTCTGCGGTGACAGGAGGACGTCCTGCCGGCTCCGCGGAAAAACGAAAAATGAGGAGAGACAGTTGGGAAGGTGGGAAGGCAGCACGCAGGCGTGGTGGGATGCTTCCAAAGACTTTCTGATTGGATGCTGGGAAGCGTTCCCGCGCAGACTCCGTCGGTACAGACGTACCCATATGTGAAGACTCATTCCTGCTTGTTCCTGGAGATTATCGTTTTTACTGTCTGTTTTATGTGAGGAAGCATGGTGAGTAAGTGGTCTAATATTAGTCCTAGGTACTTTACCTCCTTTTTAACAGGTATAGGTGTTTTGTTTATTGTGATTGTTGCTGGGTAATTGTAATCGGCGTCTGGCTTTCTCGTTATGAACATTGTTTCTGTCTTTTTAAGGTTGATGCTTAGATGGTTGTCTTCAAGCCATGTGGTGGTCTCATTCATGCATTTGAGTAAGTTGTCATATTTGGGGCTGTTAGGGTTTATGGGGATGGCGAGCATAATGTCATCAGTGTATATAAAATGGTTGATTTTATGTTTTTTAAATATGTTTGTAATGGGTTGTAGGCAGGGCCGGATTTACCTTGAGTGAGGCCCTACGCCAACAAAAATTGTGGGCCCCCAGAAAAAATAAAAACGAGATCAACTTACCAAAACAGAAATGGCAATAGATGTATAGAATTGCCTGACATAAAGAGGCAATAGGGACAAAATCAGCATCGGAATTCAAGAAATACATTCAAAAAGACATATTCCAGTTAATAAATTCAAAATAAAAAGTATTTTTCTACCTTCTGTTTGGGCATTTTTTCAGTTGCAATTGCTCCGGTCACTTTCTTCTGGTTTCTTCGTGTCTTCTGCTAGCTATCCATTTGTCCTTTCTTCTCTTTTAGATGTTTTCCATTCTCTCTCTATTTCTGCTTTAACATACTGATTGTTTCCCTTTTGCTCTTTCCCCCAATTCTTTCCTTATTCCTTTATCATCCATTTAAATTTCACCCTTCCATTTTCAAGCCCCTCTTACTCTCCCAATACCCAGCCCATCATAGACTTTTCTTCCACACAAAATATTTTTCCCCTCTCCATTCTCATTCCCCATCCATTCTAGTCCTCCCCCAAAATCAGTTCCCTTATAGTTCTAGACCCACCCAGCATCCACTCCCTTCTAGTCCCATTCTCCCATGCCCCACATCAGCCCATTTCCAGTCCTATTCTAGCTCTTCATCAGCCCATTTCCAGTGCTAGCCTTCACATCACAGGCCATTTCCAGTCCTAGCCCCCCCCATCACAGCCTATTTCCAGTCCTAGCCCCCACCATCACATCCCATTTGCAGTCCGAGTCCCCCTGCACCATCACAGCCCATTTGCAGTCCTAGTTACCCCCCCCCCACCATCACAGCCCATTTGCAGTCCAAGTTACCCCCCCCCCCATAGCCCTTTTCCGGTCCAGGTCCCCCTCCCCATCACAACCCATTTCCAGTACATGTCCCCCCCCCATATCCCTTTTACAGTTCATGTCCCCCCCCAACACAGCCCATTTCTTTCCTGTCCAATTCCCCCCCCCCCCATAGCCCTTTTCCGGTCCTGGTCCCCCCCCCTTCACAACCCATTTCCATTCCAAGTCCCCCCCCCATAGCCCTTTTAAATTTCCTGGCCCCCCCCATCACAGCCCATTCCTTTCCATTCCAAGTCCCCCCCCCCCCCATAGCCCTTTTCCGGTCCAGGTCCCCCCCCCCCCATCACAACCCATTTCCAGTCCAAGTCCCCCCCCATAGCCCTTTTACAGTTCAGGTTCCCCCCCCCCCATATCACAGCCCATTTCTTTCCAGTCCAAGTCCCCCCCCCCCAGCCCTTTTCCGGTCCAGGTCCCCCCCCCAATCACAGCCCATGCAGTCCTTGGCCCCCCCGACCAGCACCGCGGCTGTCTGAGAGGCTTCAGAGGGAGCCGGGTAAGCTCGCGCGAGGCCCCAGCTCCCTCTGTACAGCCGCCAGCATGAAGAGCCTTTTCCTTCACACTGGCGGCTGTATCTGTGAAGCCGCGAATGCTGGGAAAGGTTAAAGGGCATTGCCTTTAACCTTTCCCAGCAATCGCAGCTTTACAGATACAGCCGCCAGCGTGAAGGAAAAGGCTCTTCACGCTGGCGGCTGTACAGAGGGAGCCGGGGCCTCGCGCGAGCTTACCCTGCTCCCTCTGAAGCCCGGCCCCGGGTGGGCCCTTGCCAGCTGTGGGCCCTACGCCATGGCGTACATGGCGTATAGGTACATCCGGCCCTGGTTGTAGGTACAGGTTGAAGAGGAGGGCGGAGAGGGCTGAGCCTTGGGGGATACCCTGACCTTGAGGGAAAGTTTCTGATGTTTCTTGACCCATTTGCACCCGTATTAATCTATGTGAGATGTATGACTGGAACCATTCGAGGCCTGTCCCTCCTATTCCTAAGTTTTCTAGTCTATTGATGAGTGTGTTGTGATTGATGCTGTCAAATGCGGCAGATAGGTCTATAAAGAGGAGTAGGAAACCTTGGTTGTTGTCATTTGTACCTCTGATGAGGAGATCCATCAGTGCAATTAGGAGAGTTTCAACTCCATGGAAGGGGCGGAATCCGAACTGGTGTGAATCAAGGGGTTTGTGTTCATCAATGTGTTCCTGTAATTGGAGTTGTATGGTTTTTTCTATTATTTTGGCAAAGAGTGGTATGCTAGCTATGGGCCTGTATGAGTTTGGGTCTTTTGGGTCTAGTTTATTGTTTTTTACAATAGGGCGGATCGAGGAGAGCTTTAAGGCATTGGGCATAATGCCTTGGGATAGTGATTGGTTCACTATGTATTGGATGTTTTCAGCAAGAAAGTCTTTAGTTGATTTGATCCATGACACTGGGCATGGATCGAGTGGGGAGGTTGTGGTGTTGATCATTGTTATAATTTTAAGGAGGTGTTTTCGTTCAACCATGTGGAAGGTTGTCCATTCATAGTTATTGTCATTATTTGATTTTAGTGTTATGGTTGGAGTATGAGTTTTTTTCTTTAGTTTTTCAGCAAAATGTGATGCTAGGGTTTGTACATTTATCGTGTCTTGATTCGGTTCTGGGTTGTGTGTTTTTGTTAGTGTTTTTACAATTGTGAAGAGTTCTCTTGGGCGATTGAGGGCAAGATTTATTACTTTAGAATAGTAGTCCCTTTTTGATTTGTTAATTGCATTCTTATAGTCATTAAGTATGTTTATATATTTGGTTTTGTTATCATTTGACTTTGCTTTTCTCCAGTTTTTTTCTTGTTTTCTTAGTTGCTTTTTTAGCAGGGCAAGGTCTTTTGTGAACCATTTTTCAGATTTTTTCATTCTCTTCTGCGTGGTTCCTGTGGGGGTGGCTGCTTCATTGATTGTTTGGTTCCAATTCTCTATAGTTGAATTGATGTCTATTAGGTTTGTAGTGAGTTTAAGCAATACCTTTTCAAGGAATGTATTGTTATCAAAGCGGGTAAAACGTGAGTGGTGTGATGTTATGTTTGCAGATTTTGAGGGTGTTTGTGCTAGGAGGTGTAAGGTTATCAGGTGATGGTCAGACCATGGTACTTCTGTTATTATTGGGGGAGTGTATAGTTGATGGAGATTAAAAGGGGTAGGGAGGAAGATGAGATCTAATGAGTTTCCTTTAGTGTGGGTGGGGGTATGGATTATCTGGTTAAATCCCATTTGTGTCATAGAGTCTATGAAGTTGTCCTTTTGGAATTGGTTTAGGGATGGGAGGTTAAGGTCACCTAGGATTATGAGGGGTTTTCTCCGAGATGCTGTACATGTGAGTTCAAGGATGGGGGAAAGGTTTTTCTGATCCGCTGATGGGGGTCTATAGATTAGGGTGAATGCTAGGGTTCTATTTTCAATGTTGATGATGTCCATGCCTTCAACATTGTTTGAGTTCGTTAGAGTGTATTGTAAGTCTTTTTTGGTGAGTATGAGTGCGCCACCTCCACTTTTTATATCACGGTGGCAGTTGAATACATCATATTGTGATATGGGGAGTTGGTTTAATAATATTGTGTCTGTGGGTGTTAGCCAAGTCTCAGTAATGAAAAGATGTCGGGTTTTTTATCTCTTATTATGTCATTAACAATTGGTATCTTGTTTCGTATGGAACAAATGTTGATTAAGATGAGTTTTAATTTGGTGACTATGTTGGGGGGGTTGATTTTGTTGTTGTGCTGTTTATGGTTTATCTGAATTATTCTGGGATAGTGTCTGTGGGTATTGTTGTGTGAGTGCTGGTTAAATGGGTAATTGTGTAATGGGGAGCGTGTTAAGTTTCGGTTGGGGTTATGGATGATGGGGATGCTGTTACAAGGGAGGTGGTTGGATTTATATGTGAAGATTTGTTGTAATAGGAGAGCTATTAGTAGGAGAATGAGAGGCAGGGTTTTAATTTTTATTGGGGTCATTATGTGTCTTTTGTGTGAGAGTTGGTTGTATGGGAGGCCTGTGTGAGAGAGAGCTAGTGGATGGTAGTATTAGGTACCGTATGGTACAGTACGGAATTAAAATTAGTAGTTTAAATTGGTGCAGGATTTTGGTGCACTTCTGGTAATATAGGTGGTCTATGCAGTTTTCAGTATACTTTTGGTCAAATAAATTTTCAGATAGAGTCCTAGTCAAGCTTAGATAGTACAATTCTTTGTGTGATTTCTGGTAATTCTAGTTCTAAGCAAGCATATAATGTTAATATAATATTAGAGTGTGAGATTGATACAGTACGGATTTTGTGTGACTTCAGGCAAATCTTGACAGGTAGATAATTGTAGTATAGTTGGGTAGCACGTGTTGAAATTGGTGCAGAATTTTAGTGCAATTCTAATAATATAGGTGGACTAATGCATTCTTAGTCGAAAACCTCTGAGAGAGTAAATTGGACCATAAGATGATAGATGGGTAAAAGGGGCACTAAGGGAGGACAAGGCCATAGCGGAGAGACTGAATGAATATTTTGCTTTGGTTTTTACTGAAGAAGATGTAGGGAAGTTATCCAGGTCAAAATGGTATTTAAAGGTGATGCATTGTAAGAGTTGAAACAAATGTCAATAAACCAGGAAGATGTATTACAACTATTTGATAAACAAATAATTTCACCCTCTTGCACTGCTCTTAACAAGCACTCCCTCTAATTTCTGTAGCATTCTACAATTCTAAATATCTTGTCTGTAAATAACCATGCTGTAAGTTTTGTAAACAACCCTGCTGTAAATAATTTTTATAGACTATGGGCCCTATTCTGATGCAGACGTAGATCTCCTCTTTGTGTCTTGTCTGAACCAGATGCACAGAGGGGATCAGAATTGCGAACAGTCCTGCACGTGTAGGACTGCACCCAGCTGACCCAGTCAGGACATTTAAATGGAGCCACAGCGCCATGGCATCTTGTTGCCATGGCACTGCGGCTCCATTTAAAAGCCGCGATGCCGGCCGCCGACCAAAACGGTACATTCCCCACAGCCTGACCCCCGATCCGACTTCCAAAGGCCAGGATCATGCTGAGGGGAATGTCCCTTGGTCCCCACAGCCCCTTCTGTGCCCCGAATTTTAAAAAAAAACGTCCAGGGGAGTTATTCCACCTCGGAGGTGGAATAACTTCCCTGGCCATTTCACCGGCCCTGGACATCCAGGTCTGACATTACAATCGGCCCTGTACATCCAGGGCTGGCAACCGTACACTGCCTGCCCACTCTCCACCACCAGGCTGCCCATTCCCCACCCCCAACTAACTTCCCCGCACAGCCGGAAGGGAAGTTAGTTGGGGACTGCAGCCGGCACAAATATCGGGGATGGACATACCACTGGGATGTCCATCCCTGCTATTCGTGGTTCAGTATGATGCCTATGTATATCTCTTACTGATTGTAAATCCAGCTGTTGTAGGTAGCTGTTTCACGATAGTTCTAAGTTCTTTGTAACCCGACCTTGATCGTGGGAAGGGACAGTCAGGAAAGTTTCCAAGTAAAATAAATAAAATGAAAGACTCTTGGCAAAATTATGGGATAGGAGGCAGTGTAGTACTGTGGATCAAGAATTGATTAAAAGATAGAAAGCAAAGAGTAAGACTAAATTGGCAATTTTCTCAATAGAGAATGGTGAATAGTAGAGTACCCCAGAGATCTGTGCTGGACCTGGAAATGGGAATACTAACTGAGGTGATCAAATTTGCAGATGATACAAAACTAGTCAAAGTTGCTAAAACACAAAAGAGGATTGTGAAAAATTGCAAGAGGACTTTGATAAATTGGAAGACTGGACATGCAAATGGCAGATAAAATTTAATGTAGACAAGTGCAAAGTTATGCACTTAGGGAAGAACAATCAAAACTGAGGTTAGACGACGCAAGGTTCAACATTAGGAACCATCACCCAGGAAAAATGATATAGGTGTCATCGTGGATAACTCGTTGAAACTCTCCATCCATTGTGCAGCGGCAGTCAAAAAAGCAAATAGAATACTAGGAATCATAAGGAAATGAATGGAAAATGAAACAAAGGATATTATAATGCCATGGTGTGACCACACCTTGAATATTGTGTGCAATTCTGGTTGCCATATCTTAAAAAGGATATAGCAGAATTAGAAAAGGTACAGAGAAGAGCCATCAAAATTGTAAAGGGGTGGAAAGATAACCCTATGAGGAAAAGCTTAAAATGTTTGGACTCTTCAACTTTGAAAAGAGAGGGCTGAGGGGAGATATGATAGAGGTCTATAAATTAATGAATAGAGTGGAACAGGTAAATGTAGATTGGTTGATTACACCATCAAAAAGTAGAAAGACTAGGGGACATGCAATCAAGCTACAATTAACCCTTTTAAGACTTGTAAGAGAAAATATTTTTTTCACTCGTTAATCAAACTCTAGAATTCATTACCAGAGGATGTAATAAAAGCTGTTAGTGTAGCTGGGTTTTAAAAAGTTCCTCGAGGAAAGGTCCATAAACCATTATTAAAGAGGACCAGGAAAATCCAGTGCTTACCCTGGGACAAGCATTGCGGAACCTGTGTACCGTTTTGGGAATCTGACAGGTACTTGTATCCTAGATTGGCCACTGTTGAAAATAGGATACTGGGCTTGGTGGACCTTGGTCTGACCCAGGATGGCATTTCTTATGTTATCTTGTCATTGCGTGTTCTTTCACATCTGACCAGCCTAAAAGTACATTCAGAGGATGGTGTAGACATTGCTGGTGCGTGTCCACATGGTTGGGATTTGAGTAGAGCATGGGCGGAGTGAAGAAATCCATGCTTAGATTATAAAATCGTATAATTTAGATTGCATACTAGAAAATTATAGGCACCAGCCCTAAAGAATGTAGGCACCTACTTGTCTCTATAAAACAGGCTTAATATAGGTGCCTTAAAACATGCTTTAACTAGGCACCCTCTTATAAAAGATTACCCTCCACATGCCTATGAGAAAAAAAGCCGTACTATACCTGGCCCTAAATCTTCTAGAAATGCCAACAACTGCATACAAACTGCACGTTTGTCTTTTGTAATCAGTATAAACATGTTTTACATAACATGACAAAACAAGACCTAAAAAAGAATACTTAACAAATCAACCACAAGCATCAAAAGAGAGCGGCAGAAGTTCTGTTTGTAATCCCAGTCCTTGCTTTTTTCTCTGCTATTAACCTTTTCCCACAAATACACTTGCTGAAAGTAAGCTAAAGCCAAACCAAACACTGAAGGGCTTTATTTATCTCTCCAGAATATATTGATGGGAGGTTAATACAGTAATATAACAAACAGCAGCTACTTTTTCAGGTGCCTGCTTGTTTTGCCCAGCTTTGAAACCGGGTTGTGTGATGCAATTAGTCAGTGTACAAAAACACATCTGTCAGAGGGATTATGCATTTAAGTATACAATACGTACATCCCGAACTCCTTTTAAGACTGGTGATTAAATTCAGAAATGCAGGCATTGTAGGCACCTGACACACTTCAACAGGAGAGATTATTTTTACTGTTCCTTGCATGTTCCAGCTGGTAACTTTATCCCAGACAAGCTACAAAGCGAGAAAGGTTTTCACTTTGTCAGATCTGCCTAGCGCTTGACCAGAAGTCAGTCCAAAATCTAGTCACTAGATAGAATACCGCAATTAGAGCTCATTCATCCATTTCATCCCAGACCTTGAGAAAATAATGAAATGTCAAAGAAGCAAGACAATGTTGCGCAGAAGGTGAGTTAGTATTCTTTCCCCCCAAAGCAACACCTGTTCCTCCCACAAAATCTTCCTCTTTTGCCATGCTTTTTCTCCATGTGCTCCCATGGATTACATCAAATACTTAAAGAGAGTAATTTTCTAAGTGATTTGAAAATACAGAAAAGAGTTCTACGTGCTCAAGTAGGTGCTTATAAAAATGTCTTGGTGTATAAAAATGGAGCGCCTACCTTTATGCAATATGGACAACAATTTTATAAAATTGCACCTAGTCAACGTGCCTGTTTTATTTCTAGTTTATAAAGTCAAGTACACGCAGAGAAAATGCCTTAAATTAAGGCGGAATCACTTACACCTGCCCTAGAGATGATGTAAATGATCACATCTACTTTTTGCAGCTATTATTGTAAAAACATGCACACTTGGTTGCAACTGCCCATGCTCTGCCAAACTCCTCCCACATGCAAGCCACAGTGAAAGGACATGCCACGCAAACCGATGTGCCTTTATGCTAGCTGGTATTTTAATAAGAGATCATTTCTGTGTGTAAGTGGCAACTTATGCACATAAATGGATAAAATACCATTTACACACAGTGCTTAAAATGAGGCGGCTGTTTACAAAATTACCACCTATATGCACAGGCATTCTCTGGGCCAGAAAACTGGCTTTAATAGCACCTGTGCATGTATCACGAACTATACATGCATGTCCTGATTCTTACTGGGTATGCCTGCACGGGGTTACTCCTGATTCATAGTATGCATAACCGTGTAGAAATATTTTGGGGAGGAAATTTTATGAAGACACATTAAGTGGAATTTTAGAAGGGACATCCAAGAGCAATCTGTATGTCTGAACAAAATGCAGGCACATCTAGATGCAGATGTGATTTCACAAACGTGGCCATGCCTCATATGGAAATCTGCAGGGGCGTCTACAAAGACCTCCCCAGAACCGTATTTCAGAGTCCAGACATCTAGGATAGCCTAATGTCTAGCGTAGTGGGTTAGAAACAGGAAAGTCAAGGGTGTAGATCCCAGTGCTGCTGTTATTGAAATTGTGCCGAATACTCGGGATGATGCAGTGCTATCTTCTCTAAACCCTTGGGAAGTTTTTCAGCTAAAACAAGCACTTTCACAATGCTTATTTGAGCCTGGAGCAGGTATAACCTTAAAAGCAACTCTGGATGTGCAGGGCATTTCTGAGATCAGGCAGCGACGTCCAGCTTCCTAGGAATGCCCCAGCCACGCCTCCTCCACACCGCCCCCAGAGCTGGCTTCTAAAATGGATGTGAATGTTTCTATGCCTGTTTTCGGACGTCCAAAGCATGAATAGGGCTTCTAGAATTCCGCATGAATAGGGCTTCTAGAATTCCACCCATTGTGCATACGTCTTCTTAATAAAACAAGCAGAACGTATGCATCTACGTACCTTCCCTGGCTGGCCATTATGTCAGGAATTAACCTTAAAATACACACGACATTAAGGGGATATTTTTGTGTCAGGTGATTAAGGCATGACGTGCTAAGAGGGGATTCAGGTTTGGATCTCCTCTCCTTCTATCACAGGCGCATTCAGGTTCATGGAGAGAGAAAAAGGCAGCAACTGCTACCGTTACAGCTCCTGCCATGCTATGACCCCCTTGAATGAAGGATAAGGTGGCATACAAATCTGTCTAAATAAATAAATAAATGGAGGGTGTCTCTCAGAGGAGGCAGAGAGGTCTCTCCAGTCCTAGTGCCAAGAACAGTCCTCAGAATCACCTGTACATACCATCTGAGGAAAGGAATTCAGAGAGGCACGACAAAAAAAAAGCTACTAAAAGCAACAGAGTAAACGAGGGCAGATAAAGTCCAGCAAGGTTCATCTGGTTTGCCCAGTAAGGTGACTAAAGTTGTATCTGCTGTTCCATGCAGGTTACCCCCCCCCCCCCATACACACTATGCCTTTGTTTAGGGTTCTAACCACTGTTCCATGAGGGTTCCCCGCTCTATTTTTTGCAGCATAAAAGTTATTTAAGTTTGCTTTGCTAACATCCTCTTGCCAAATAGGGATCCTATATGTCTGTCCCATGTCTTTTTGAGCTCCATCACTGTTTTTGCTGCTACCAACTCCACCGAGAGGGGTTCCAGACATCCATCACTCTTTCCATGAAAAAGTATTGCCTGACGCTGCTTTTAAGATTACCTCCTTGCAGCTTTATTTCATGTTCTCTAGTTCCCACTAGCACTCCTTGTGGCCTTGGGCAAGTCACTTAACCCTCCATTGCCTTGGAAGAAAGGCTTGGCAATCTACTTCCGGTGACACTGCCAAGAAAACCCAGGAGCTTCTGGGTCGCCAGGACTGACTCAAAGGCACACATTGCATTTGGAGTTCTACAGCTTCCTCATCTTTGAAAAAGTTTTGCTTGTTCATTAATACTTTAACAGGGTTATTCTGAGGCATGAATAGCAGGGATGGACGTCACACGTTTTCTTGTCCCGTCTACCTTCCCCGCATCTTGTGCGGGGAAGGTAGATGGGGGCGGGAAAGGGGAAGATCGGGGGCGGAGTTAGGGCGGGCAGTGGCCGGTCGTTGGCACCGGTCATACAGGGCTAATTCTAATGTCGTCCTTGTACGTGTAGGGCCGGTGACTTGCACGAGGAATTTATTCCACCTCCAAGGTGGGATAAGTTCCTCTAGTTGCCAGGGATCAGTGGGCCCAGGGCAAGGATGGGGCAGAGGGGGCCAAGGACGTTCCCCGTAGTCCAACCGGGGCTTAGGAGGCCAGATCAGGGGTCGGGCTGAAGGGAAATCAATGTTGGGGCCGGCAGCCAGGGATCACAGCTCTTCAATGGAGCCACAGTGCCATGGCAACCGGAACCATGGCACCATGGCTCCATTAAAAAGCCCTGACTGAGTTAGTCGGGGAAGGCCTGTACATGCAGGCCAGACAGAATTGGGGTCCCGGCCTGCACGTACAGGTCTGTTCATGATTCTGATACCGTGGTGCTAGACGTGCCCCGCGGGATCAGAATCGCAATTCCCTCTGTGCGTCCAGTTCCGGACGAACACACAGAGGGCCTGGATGTGCAGAATGGAATCAGGCCCTAAATATTTAAATGTCAGTATCATATCTCCTCTGTTCCTCTTCTCTTCAAGGATATATATATATATATATATTGTGGTAAGGAAACCTATCCTGACTTAGGGGAAAGGGAAAAAGGAAAAGAGTTCACCCTAGTAAAAGGGCCCCTTTTGCAAGGTCAGGGTAACGAAGCCACAACCTCACCTGGGAACCAGAAAACCCCCAGCTGGAACAGGTTTTATGTTTCCCCTAGTGAAATAAGGTAGAGTGAATACAGTCCTAAGGTCCAAGACCCTTACGTCAGTAAGCTCCCTGATTACTCAGGTGCCAGAAGGCAGAGTGATCTCTGTCACCTGGGAAGAGAGGAGGTGGGGTTAGAATCCTGGAGATATAAGCCTATGCTAGATTATAAAAGGGGAGAAGGAGAAAGAAGAGAAGGAGAGAGGGTGGTAGGAACGTCAGAAGCAAGGGCTGAGGCAAAGGCAAGAAGAGGAGAAAGAGAGAGAGAAGCTGATACAAGCCGAGGCACGGGTATGAGCCTAAGAAGCCTGATTTATGCTGAGCAGAGCAGGAGAAGCCTGACTAATGCTGGGCAGTGCAGAGGTGCAGAAGACACTCTCAGCTCTAATGAGAGGCTGTCAGCTGAGCCCAGTGAGCCAGAAGGAGAGTCAGAGTCTATGCAGCTAGGAGAGCCTGAAGCTGAGCTGAATGAGGAAGACACCTTCATGGATTGCTCGTTGTGCCAAGCCTTAGTCACAGAAGGGTTGAAGGAAAGCCAGCCCTGAGAGAAAACCCTCCAGAGAAAGTTAACCATAAGAAGCAGGTAGATGGATTGTAAATTCCCACATGGTAAAGAGGGGAAGTTTTACTAAGACGTAAGAATAAGCTGGAGTTGTGAATTGTGCTTGTTAACCACCTGATACCTGTGAAGTGAGATGGCAAGAAGCCAAATTAACTATGAGGAAAAAGCTTTCTTTTTGTTCTTGAATTTTCCTGAGAAACCTGAATAGAACTTTCCTTGCACGTTGAAAGTTTGTTCCTGTTTGGAGTTTTTGTTTTTGCTTGTTAATTGGAAAACAGCCTGGAAAGGATTGAGGCTGGAAAAGAAGGCAAACTGCCACAGAAGAAAGTCTGTTTTGTGTGTTTTATGTTTTAACCAGCAATGCTAAAGGAAGCTGGTAGCCTTGCTGTCAAAAGGCTATGTTTTTTTTGAGCTGAAGAATACTTTAAGCTGTCACTTTGGTTTTGGGTTTTGTTTTGCTTATAACCTGTTGTACTTTGAAAAAGCCTGGAGAGGTATGCCTGAATGTGGTATTTATGAACCTTTTTTGTGCTCAATAAATTTCTGTCATTGCCTTACCCAAGGAGCCCGACTACAGCTTTCTACCTGAAGCCCATATATATCGCAATTAAACTACACAACAACATGGAGAAGAAGGCTCCATGTTGGAAAAAAGCCTGGTAGGCCCAAAATAGTTAAACAAAAAACTGAGGAGAAATATTTCTCGAAGTTTGAAAAAGAAAATAATAAAGCACCGGCGGTACCGGTATCGGCGGGAAAAACAGCCGCGACCACAAGAAAATAAGAAAATAAGGATTTTTAAAGAAAAACGTTTCTGCGGTGACAGGAGGACGTCCTGTTGGCTCCGCGGTAAAACGAAAACTGAAGAGAGGCAGTGGGAAAGGCGGGAAGTCACCGTGCAGGCGCGAGGGATGCTCCCAAAAGCTTTCTGATTGGATGCTGGGGAGCATTCCCGTGCAGGCTCCGTCAGTACCGACGTACCCATATGTGAAGACTCATTCCTGCTTGTTCCTGGAGATAGTTCCTTATACAACTACGCCCCTCCAAGCTGGAGGCGAGTGGTGAGGGCGTAACAATATATATATATGGTATGTAGATCTTGAGTTCACTTCTCTCACGCCTTCTGGCACAGGCACCATACCAATTTGCTCGCCTTCCTCTGAACCGTTTTAAGTCTTTTTATATCTTTTACAAGGTTCATTCTCCAAACCTGTCAGTATGCTCCAGGTGAGGCCTCGTCAACAAACTTGTGCAGAGGCATTAATACCTCCTTCCTTCTACTGGTTATGCCTCACTATGTGCAGCTTTGTCACCACCCTGTCACACTGTTCTGCCACCTTGAGATCCTCAGACCCTATCACCCCAAGGTTCCTCTCCTGGTCCATGCACACCAGCCTCTCCCCATCCCCCCACACACACCACCATAGCATAAAGCTCTTTTGGATTTCTGCATCATTCTGCACGTCTTTGCATTAAATCTTAACTTCTGAACATTAGACCATTCTTCTAATTTCTATAGATTTTTCCCATGTTGTTTACTCCTTCTGAGGTGTCCATTCTGTTGCAAATCTCCATGTCATCTGCAAAAAGGCAAACTTTTCCTTTAAATTTATTTGGAAATATCACTCACAAAGACATTGAAAAGTAGCAGTCCCAAGACCAGTCTCAAAGGCACTTCATTACTTTTCTTTTTAACTGAGTAAATTCCATTTACCACCACCTTCTGCTGTCCACCCGTCAACCAATTTCCAGTCCATTTCACTACCTTAGGACCCATTCCCAAGCTTCTCAGTTTATAACCGGGTACGGCGGACCGGTCGCCCATCCTCCCTTACCAAACCCCCCCCCCCCCCAATTCCCCGACCCCAGACATTTCTTAAACAAAATACCAACACTGTATTGGGAATTAAACTGGTCGCAGCTTTATTAACCAATAACAATAACCAACAACAATTCAACACAGTTAACTTTCCCCCCCCCCAGCAGAGCGAGCCCTCACCAGCCATGTGAGTAGCAAGGTGACGCTGCTTCCGCTTCCACCAGGTCCCAGCCCCGGCAACTTGCCTCGCCTCCCTCATTCCGGCTTCGCCATATTATTAGCAAAAACCTGAGGGACTGTCCGGGTCGGGGGTACCCCACCCCCGCCCTCCAGCTTGGCTCCGGCTCCGGACCCCGGAAACCTCCGGGATCCCGCCACCCCCGCCCAGCTGCAACACCCCACAACCTCCGAAACCGACTTCGGAACCTAAACTCTGGGCGGGCGGGCGGAACGTCCGGCTCACACGGCTCCCTCGAGGAAAAGGCCGTGTGAGCCGCTGCGCCTACCAAGAACCCCCCCTGCCACCTGCCTGCCACCTTCCCATTGGCTCCCGCGCCCTTCACTGGCCCGCGGGAGCCAATGGCCCGCCGCCGCTGCCAGGGCCCACCCCCGCGAACCCTCGCGGCCGCAAACTGCGAGAGCGCGCGACCAGCCGCCCCCCGATTAGTGCCAGCCACGTGCACTATGGAGGCTCCGCGGCCTTGCTATAACCGGGTACGGCGGACCGGTCGCCCCTCCTCCCTTACCAAACCCCCCCCCCCAATTCCCCGACCCCAGACATTTCTTAAACAAAATACCAAACACTGTATTGGGAATTAAACTGGTCGCAGCTTTATTAACCAATAACAATAACCAACAACAAGTCAACACAGTTAACTTTCTCCCCCCCCCAGCAGAGCGAGCCCTCACCAGCCATGTGAGTAGCAAGGTGACGCCGCTTCCGCTTCCACCGGGTCCCAGCCCCGACAACTTGCCTCGCCTCCCTCATTCCGGCTTCGCCATATTATTAGCAAAAACCTGAGGGACTGTCCGGGTCGGGGGTACCCCACCCCCGCCCTCCAGCTTGGCTCCGGACCCCAGAAACCTCTGGGATCCCGCCACCCCCCCCCCCAGCTGCAACACCCCACAACCTCCGAAACCGACTTCGGAACCTAAACCCTGGGCGGGCGGGCGGGACGTCCGGCTCACACGGCTCCCTCGAGGAAAAGGCCGTGTGAGCCGCTGCGCCTACCCAGAACCCACCCTGCCGCCTGCCTGCCACCTTCCCATTGGCTCCCGCGCCCTTCACTGGCCCGCGGGAGCCAATGGCCCGCCGCCGCCGCCAGGGCCCACCCCCGTGAACCCTCGCGGCCGCAAACTGCAAGAGCGCGCGACCAGCCGCCCCCCCGATTAGTGCCGGCCACGTGCACTATGGAGGCTCCGCGGCCTTGCTATAACCGGGTACGGTGGACCGGTCGCCCCTCCTCCCTTACCAAACCCCCCCCCCCCAATTCCCCGACCCCAGACATTTCTTAAACAAAATACCAAACACTGTATTGGGAATTAAACTGGTCGCAGCTTTATTAACCAATAACAATAACCAACAACAATTCAACACAGTTAACTTCCCCCCCCCCCCCAGCAGAGCGAGCCCTCACCAGCCATGTGAGTAGCAAGGTGATGCCGCTTCCGCTTCCACCAGGTCCCAGCCCCGGCAACTTGCCTCGCCTCCCTCATTCCGGCTTCGCCATATTATTAGCAAAAACCTGAGGGACTGTCCGGGTCGGGGGTACCCCACCCCCGCCCTCCAGCTTGGCTCCGGACCCCGGAAACCTCCGGGATCCCGATACCGGCTCGGGCACCCTACTAGCCCGAGTCGACCCCCCCCCCCGGCAAAGCTGCGACCAGCACCTCTCTCTCGCAAGACATCTTCCAAGGCCTCCTGCCAATCGTTCAAGAGCAAATCTATCCCGACCGGGGATAGGTGTACTCCATCCCTCCTATATAGGCCGGCACAATCTACATCGGCCCATGGGTGCAAAATCTGGCACCCCCCCTGCTCCCTCACCCACCTGCCAATCTGGCGATTAATCTTCGTCAGACCCCGCAACCAGCGCCGCTAGTCCCTGCAAGCCGGCCTGGGAATGATGTCTGACCACAACAAATGCACACCAGGGAACATTGTCAAAATCACACGCAAGTCCTTTTGGACGGTCCGGATCAGCTACCGACAAGTCCAGGACACCAGGTCGTTGCCACCCAGGTGTATCAGCAAGGCCTCGGGTGTCCCCTGCATCCTCTCGTGGTGCCGCAGCAAAGGCAGGAGTTGAATCCAGCGCAGCCCGCGCTCGCCCAGCCATAAGACAGTCACTCCGAGAGCATCCAATCCGATATTCCGCCCCACCGGGCGCACTGCTGCTCGTCGACCGGCCCAGAAGACAAAAGAATGGCCGATCACCCAGCAGCGGCACGAAAATGGAAACGCTTCTGCAAAACAAAGAACACGTGGTTAGCCTGCCCCCCACCGCCCCTAAAGGCGCACATATCTGCGGAAGGCACCTGACTTCCATCTACCGATCCGCCGAATGTCCCCGTCAGGTAAACCCACCGCCGCGGCAGTAGTCGCCGCCCCAATGCGAAAGGAATGCGGGGCGAACAACCGAGGATCCTCCCCGATATGGCTCAAGGATAGCCGTAATACCGCCGTAAACTGAAATCGCGTGAGCACCGTCCTGTCCTCGTGAAGAAATAAATTGCCACCCCCCGCGGCCGCTCATGCAAGTACGCCCGCAGCAACCCCACCGGACAAGTGGCGGACCCAGCCACCGCTCGCAAGCTCACCCACGCGACCCTCCCTAACTGATCAGTTTTGGAACGTGCCAGGTAAAGACCGACACCGCCCCCGCCCACTTCACGTGGTGCACCTGCAAGCCCCCCCCGCCCGCAGCGCGACTCGACTCCGCAATCAATTCCCCGATATGAAAGGCCCCGAAAAAGGCCAGCGAAAACACCGCCCGAAAAAGAACACATTCGTATCCGGACGAAACCACCCCTGGCAATGCCGAACACAGCCGCTGGAGCAGCTCATGTGTTATGGGCCGTCGCCCATCCCTTGGTGCGGGAAGGGAGCGCTCCCAGCCCTGCAACAGCCTCCGTGTTAAAAATCCCCCACCAGCTGCCCCCCACCCCACCGCCTTTGCAAAGAAGGAGTACCCTGCCAAGTGCCTACTCACCGTGGATCGTGACAATCCCGCCGCCTTCGCAACCAACACATACTGACCCAGCAGATGATTTTATTTAGATTTTTATTTAGACAGTTTTTTGTATACCGCCTTATCCTTCAATCAAAGCGGTCACAACACAATTGGGGGATACATTTAACATGCGGGGATATGAGACACATACACTAATACTTACAGGGAACATGGGCTATAGAGGGTTAAGTGGCTTGCCCAAGACCACAAGGAGCATCTGTGGGACTAGAAACCCCAGTCCTTCCGGCCCAAGGTTGCTGTCCTCTAGTGGGATTTGAACCCCCGACCTTCCAGCCTGAAGTACATTGCCCCAACCACTAGGCTACTCCTCCCTGGTACTCGGGAGGCGGCCCCCACTGCCATCCCCTCTCCTCCAGGAACGCCACCACGCTGTCGCAACCCCGCTGGTAGACCGTCCACGTAGCCGCTGACACCGAAGTCCGCAGGAGCTCAATCATGTCCCTAGGCCAAACTGCCATAACTCTGTGGGGACCGCCCTCCCCGCTTCTTCGGCCTCCGGCACCAGCTTCCGGAACAGCTCCCACTTAAAACGAGAAAAAGCATCAGCGACTAAGTTAGTGTTACCAGGTATGTGCCTAGCCCGGACCACCACATTCAAACGCAAGCAGGCCAACACAATCTGACGCATCAGGTCAGCCACTCGCGGGCAGCGTGGCGTGTAGTTGTTTATCATTGCTTCGTTGTCGCACCACCACACAACACGCCGATTGCGAATCCGATCCGGCCACAGCGCCAACACCACCAGGAACGGGAACAATTCCAAGAAGGTTATACTAGTCGTCAGGCCTGCTGCTATCCAGGAAGCGGGCCACGCTTCCGCACACCAGAAGCCTCCGAAGTATATCCCCAGCCCCACCCCGCCAGCCGCATCCGTAAACAAGCCTAAATCCTGACTAGAGATCTCCCGTTCCCGGAGCACCGTAACCCCATTGAAATCACGCAGAAACTCCCCCCAGATGGCCAAGTCAGCCCGAATGCTCCGCGACACCCGGAGCCGATGATGCGGCTTAACAACCCCCGCCGTTGCCACGGCCAGTCGTCTCAGGAAAACTCGGCCCATAGGAATCACTCTGCACGCAAAGTTCAAAGAACCGATCAACGCCTGCATCTCCCGTAAGGTCATCCTCCTGGAACCTAAGACGTTCGCCACCAGGACCCGGAGTCTAGCCACCTTTTGCGACGGCAAACGTGCCACCATCGCAACCGAATCCAGCTCAATACCCAAGAACGTGAGACGCGTCGCCGGGCCTTCCGTTTTCCCTGCCGCCAACGGAACTCCCCACTCCCGCGTCATTTGCGTGAAACCGTCGAGCAAAGCTTGAAATCGTCCAAGTAGTGGACCACCTGATCACACCCCACCCGATCCACTAAGGCCCAATGCAGAAAGGTGCTAAACCGCCCAAAGTATGCACATGAAATGGAACACCCCATAGGCATGCACCGGTCGAAGTAAAAGCCGCCCTCGAAACAAAACCCCAGCAAAGGGAAAGCCGATGGATGGACCGGCAACAACCGGAAAGCCGACTCAATATCCGCCTTTGCCATCAAGCATCCCCGCCCGCAACCTCTCACCAACTCCACGGCCGCAACGAAAGATGCATAGCGGACTGTACACACCTCCTTGGGAATCCGATCGTTAACCGAGGCCCCGCTAGGGAAGGACAGGTTATGAATCAACCGATATTTGCCAATCTCTTTCTTCGGAATGACCCCCAACGGGGACACCACGAAGTTCGCAAAGGACGGCTCCATGAAGGGGCCCGCCACCCTCCCCAGCCCAATTTCCACGGATAATTTGTCCCGCACGATGTCGGCGAACCGCCGAACAGAGGGCGCATTCCGCCCTGCGCGTACTGCGACCGAACCGGAAACGGGAATCCTAAACCCCTCTCGAAAACCCTCCTCCAAAATCACTCTATCGGCCTTCCTGGGGTACCGTCGCAACCAACCCCGCAATGCATCGAGCCGTATCGGGGTTGGTGCCACCCCACCCCCGGTCCTACTGCTTAGTGGGGGGCAGGCCGGTGCCGATCGGCCCCTTCCTAACACATTTGAGGGCGGAATGCCCGCCATTACATACAGAACAGGCATGTCGGAATTTGCAATCCGAGAAAGGGCAGGAGGATTTGTTAAAGCGCCAACACACGTCCCCCGCGGCCCCTCCTCCGGCCCCCTTCTGCCCCGCCGCCGGCTTGCCGGCCCGAAAGGGCCGCAGGGTCCCAGTCGCCACACCCACCCCTCCCTTCGCACCCCCCGCCGACCCGCCGGCCGGCCTAGCCGCCATTTGCGTGAGCCACAGATTAATATCCTGCGTAGCCCACGTCAGCGTCCGGTTCTCTTCCATCTTGTCCCGAATCTTCTCGTCATAGTTGAGCCAAGCCCAACCATAATGCGACTGAGACGCTTCCAAGATGGAGTCCGCGTACGCCAACAACATCCCATATTGCGAAGGATGCGCACGTCCCCACACGCTGGCCAGCCGCAAGAACGCCCTAGTCCAGTTAGTGACATTACGTGCAACTCTCCGTACTCGACCCGCTTTCTCGTCAGCTTTCCGTTTCCGCCGACTGTCCCCCGAACGCTTCCTACCCTCCAACAACCGAAAGATATCTATGTAACGCCGCTCCTGTATTTTGCGCCGCAACCGCCTCGGAACGCCTTCCCAAAGTTCGGAGAAAAACGCTATGGAAGGTGCGGCCCCAGAGGCCCCCGCGGACCCCATCCTGCCCCCATTGACGTCACCCTTGCTACTGGTGGACGATGACGATGACGTGGACGCTGCGGACGTGGAGGAGTCAGATCCCGACGTCCTACGCCGACGGCAGTGATGCCGCCGCTTTTTTCCCGAGCCCCTCCCCCTCTTGCCCCCCCCCGGGCGCTCCCCTGGACTCACCTGCTGCAGCCGCCGTCGACTCCGAAACCGCAGCGACCTCGGGACACCCCATCGCAGCCGTATCCTGGGCTTCCGCAACACTCCTTGACGCTTCGGACCGTGCTGGCGGACCCTCCCGGCCCGAGTTCCCGGTGTTCGACCATCCCTGAGGCACCTGTGAAGAGAAAAAAGGAAAAGGCCCCGCGGGACCCCCCGCAGCCCAGGGCTGCTGCCACGCCCCCAAACCAATCCACCCTCGAGGAGCCCTGCCCCCCACTCTGCCATTGCTCCCAACTAGGAGCACACCCTCCTCCCATGAACCCAGGACCACTCGTAGGGCCCCTCCACCCCCACCAATCACTACTGCTCGGCCCCCCGGCTGACCAAGGCCTCCCCATCCCAGGACCCGAACCCCCCCCCCTGGCTGCCCGAAGGCGCACCTAAGGTGCCGGGGCCCGCTGTCTCTCCGACCGGCAGGCCTACAGCCGGGCTAGAACCGAGCCGCCCCCTTTGACCGCTTTCGCCAGGGGTCTCAACGCCAGGGCCATCCCCCCCCCCCGCTGCCCCGCCACAGCCTGGCACCCTTCTCCACCCTGCAGCCCCCCCTAGTTCCTTTTCCACGGCTGGGCGCCCTCCCCCTTGCCCCCCCTCCCCGCCAGCAGGCCCACCTCGCAGCCTACCCCCCGCCCCCTATGCCCCCCGCTAGCCTGCGCCACACCAGAACCAGCGCCTGCCTGCTTGCCCCCGCGGACACCCGTCCCCGCTACTCGCCCCATGCCCTTGCCCCTGCCCTTGCTCGTAGAAGCCCCCCGAACCTTCCCATATCACCTGGCCCCAGAGGCTGATCTCCTGGGAACGCTGAAAGCAGTCACTGAACGCTGCCCCCCCCCCCCGCTTGCTCGCCTCCCCGGCCCCCCCTGCTACTGACCCGCCGGTCCCCCCTCTGCCCAGACACAATTTCAGCAGCTCATCGGGGTCCCTAACGGCTGCCAGGTGGGCAGATGCCGCAATCTTTAGCTGTTTTTTTTTTCTTTCGCGCTCCCAACCAGCGCCGTCAGAAGCCACCGGCTACTCTCCACGCCTGCCCGCTATTTACTTAAATCCCCCGATGCCGGACTCCCGCAGCGCACCACACTCACACACAGAACGTCCGGCTCACCACGTCCGGCTCACACGGCTCCCTCGAGGCAAAGGCCATGTGAGCCGCTGCGCCTACCCAGAACCCCCCCTGCCGCCTGCCTGCCACCTTCCCATTGGCTCCCGTGCCCTTCACTGGCCCGCCGCCGCCGCCAGGGCCCGCCCCCGCGAACCCTCGCGGCCGCAAACTGCGAGAGCGCGCGACCAGCCGCCCCCCCCCGATTAGTGCCGGCCACGTGCACTATGGAGGCTCCGCGGCCTTGCTATTCCTAAGCCACCTATGAGATCAGTATCAAAGGTTTTGTTGAAATCCAAGTAGATCACATCCACTGTGTGCCCTCCATCTAGTTTTCTGGTTACACAGTCAAAGAAATTAATCAAATTTGTTTGGCATGATCTTCTTTGGTAAAACTATCTTATCTCGGATCTTGCAACCTAATGGATTCTAGAAAGGCCACTACCTTTCAGCGACCTCTCCATTATGTTTCCCACCAGCAAGGTAAAGTTCACTGATCTGTAGTTTGCTACATTTTTTTCTATTACCACATTTGTGAAGAGGGACCACATCGGTCCTTCTCAAATCCCAAAGAACCATCCCCATCTCCAAGGATGTATTAACCACATCTTTTAAAGAACTGCTCTGATCTCTCTCAGTATCCTAAGATGTAAAACAGAAAAAAAAATGAGACTGCAAAATATACTAACATCAGAAGAGACATTTGACGGGTCTCATGAAAAAATAACAAAAGGAACCCACTCCAAATTTTGGAAAGGGTTATCACTTTGAACTCTGTATATACAAACAAAATACCTTCCTCAGGCCAGACTGAATGAATATTCTATCTAAGCAGAAGTCATTTGACACATTCAAGTCTAACGAGACTCACATTATACTGGGAAGAGAGAAACAAGGAGTCTTTCGTCAATGAAATGGAACAATTATGCACTAACTAGTTCATAAACATCTGTGAAGCTGAAGAACAGTGAATATATGAGTGCTTTCTGACACATTTTGCATGTGTTGTACTATGTCTATAATCCCATTCATGTAAAGAATCTACACACGTGGAACTTAGGTTTCCAGTTGGCTTCCTTTTTTTACCATTTCCTCCATCACTTTTTCTGCTTGGTGTTACAGTGGCATCATAAGGATTCTGACTGGGTTGTGATTTTTTGTTCTGACTCATACATAGGTGTTCTAAAATTCAGGTTCCTTTTTTTCCCTTGATGGAACTTAATTTTTCAAGACTGGTGCATTCAGGACTGGTATTGTCCCTTTATATGCATGGATAATTATCCTTTAGAAAAGTGACAGAGTAAAACCAGGCCTGTCCTGGAAAATAAAATGGAGCCAGTTGACAACCCTAGCAATACATATTATACTGTTTTATAGCTTAAGGCTACAACTCTGGCTGTGTGAGAGGAACAGCCATACAAGACTGAAAGCCCCTAGAGGGCAAAGAAATTATTAATGTATAAACAGAGGCCAACAGAAGAGCCAGAAAAAGAAGAGGCAAAAGGATAAGTGTAGCTACTAAACTGCATACCAATCCTTGATCTTTGCTAGTCTCACACTGCCCTTTCCCATTCTCCTCCAAGCTATAAACCTCCCCTCGCTTCCCTTCTCCCCCACCCTGGCTAGAGGAAAGTGACACGTTATTACCCCTCTATAGGTCACTCCACCAGGCACTTCCAGTCCCAGGATCATAATGAGGGGAGAGGACCAAGAATGA
The DNA here is from genome assembly GCA_033557465.1 of Ichthyophis bannanicus. Lineage (NCBI taxonomy): Eukaryota > Metazoa > Chordata > Amphibia > Gymnophiona > Ichthyophiidae > Ichthyophis > Ichthyophis bannanicus. The sequence goes on along the minus strand of CM066033.1, from coordinate 1,377,730,975 downwards.
AAGCAGAGGGCAGGGAAGAGAAGAAAAAGGGGCAAATATGTTTTGTGTGCCTCTGTCTATTAATAGCTTGCTATACTGAATTGAAAGATGGTTGCATTTTGAAAAACATTATTTATGAACCTACCTATTAAGACTCTATCCAAGAGGAAAGGACATCTCTGTACAACGGCACCAAAACACTTTGTGACAGATTCAAGTTTTAGGTTAACACAGGACAAAAAAAAAATAAATTTGCTTGTACCATTTTGAAGTAGCACATCTTTCTTCCAAGAATTCAAATTTCCTGAAACTTCCACTTTCTGTCTCAAGCTCATCTTTGGACCTCAATATTATCTAATTATCTGTAAACCCTATACATTCGTAAAAATAATAAATTTTAAAAATTCCACAGCAGGTGTAGTTTGTGGATATCGGCGTAACGTACGTTTTTCCATGCAAGACATATCTCACCAAAATGCTCTGCACATAAATCAAACAATTACTATTACCTCATCACCATTAATATTCAAATGACCACAGCCATGCTAGTAGCAATATCCCTTCCAAGCTGTAAGGGAGTCCTCCAGCCGCGCTGTTGCTAGTAGGGGGAGGTGCTGCAATATTGTTCCTCGCAATTAAAAGTATGATATCACAGCACCCAATCAGCTGCAGCACAGACAGAGGACTCCTGCACAGCTGGGTGGGAACAATGGCTAGGACTTGAACCTGCAAATCTGAAGCCGACATCTTAAGCATTCCTCTTCAGATATTACAGATAAATATCAGTTAAAGCAAAAATAATTAATCTGATATGCTGGTGATATCTACAGTTATTGAAATTCTCCACAAAGTACTAAAGATAACGGGGCACAAATAGGAACCAAAATAAAAGATCACTGCACATAACTAGAATCGCCAACAGATGTGAAAAGCCCAGTATAAGAGTAGTATGACATTACTGTTACTATTACCAATTCCATCATCATCGTCAACAAACTGACTATATACAGTTTTATTTATACAGACCTTGTGTAACAGTACCGACAGGTGGATCTGCTTTTACTCTTTTCTATTTTCCCTGTAGTTAACGGCCAAATATTGTTAAAAATCAGGATACTAATTACCTAGTGTAGACAAGTTATGGATAATTAAGTCCTGCTCACACTGATTGGTACTAATTGTTTTTGTAGGCTTTCTTTTCCTGTCATTATGTCACCAAGGAGGCAAATAGTGACAGGTTTGCATGTCTACCTCTGTCACGTATTTTGTCAGAGAACATATATCATCCTTTCTAGCTCATCCTCAATTAATTCTGCTGGCTTGCGGCAATCATCTCTCCCTTTGTGCCTGATCTCTTCGTAAGTGGTGTGCAGGATAGCAGGCTTTTCCCTTTTGTTTCCTGTGGATTTAATTGATTTTTTTCTGCTACCCACACAGAGCATAAGCCATAAAATGGCTGAAACCAAAACAAATGTTTTTACAGTTGCAATTAAAAGCCCTTGGAAGTCATTTCTTGATTATGTTCTCTGGTTTGCCTTACTGCATGGATCAGTTGGTTAAAGTTGTTAACGGCCCTTCTAGATCAATGTCTTCAGCTTGTAGTTGCAATTTTCCATATTGCTGGATTATTGCAGATCTTTGAGTAGATAGTGTCTGTGTTACAGCTGGTTAAACTCAGCAAAAATAATACAAACATGAATAAAACTGATAAACAATTACTTTGTAATACTCAATGGTAAACACATCCTAATTAAGGCATTCTCTGTTCACTAAGAGGCCAATTCACCAAGCTTTTTTTTTGTCCCATGGATATAGCATAGAAGTAAGATCTTAGAAAATTCTGAGTCTGTTAATGTTCATGTACGTCAGAAGATATTTTACAATTTGATTTAAATGCAATTTTTCAGATAAGTTCAATTTTTTAGGCTGTATAGCTAAACAACTCTATTAAAGATGCAGCCAGCAAAATTAAATATGGGTTGTTGTTAATGTGCAACTATCACAGCACAGGTCAAATAATCCTGTTTTCTATCTTCTCTACAACTTTTTTGCACTGGTTAGCTTGGCTTAGGAGTCACAACTTGTTAATCAACATAGACTTCCAACCTGTGCAGTGCTACCACAAGCTCCCGAAAACAAGCAACTCGAAATGCCTCATGATAAATGCTCGCTCAGCCAAGAACAAGCTGCCATTTCTCAGAGACTACATTGAACAATACAAAGTAGACATCCTTTGTGTAACAGAATCATGGCTGTCAGACACTGATGCTATTCTAACAAGCCAACTCAACATTCCCAATTATGATCTTTTCAATTGTCCAAGGACCACAAGGAGAGGTGAAGGCATATTCATACTAGCGAAAAGTGACCTAAAATTCAGCACCATAGAATCTGCAAGTATGGACAGCCCAGTCACAATTATAATAACTCACAAACTAACAACAGTTTGTCTAATACGAGGGGTGGATGATAAGTCTCTGGCCTTGTAATGAAACAGAAAGCTACAGGCATACTTCAGCTCCGAAGGTCCGAAAGATCTCTCTTCAGTTTTGTTTTATTTGGTACCAAATAAAACAAAACTGCAGAGATCATTCGGACCTCTGGAACTCAAGTGTGTCCATAGCTTTCTGTTTCCTTCCAAGGCCAGAGACTTATCAGTCCCCCTTCGTATGCAGATCACCATCAGCAACCACCGACAACCTTCCCGCAATCCTTGAATTAGTATGCAAACACACCACCCAAAGGAAACATCTATGGCTAATAGGCAACTTCAACCTCCCATCATTGTTAACAAAACAATCCAAATCCTTCCTTGACGCAATGGATGCGCTAGACTATAGCCAAATAATAAACATGCCCACCCATAAAAAGGGAAATACACTTGACCTCATCTTTGCCTCCAGATCATCGCACATACAAATGGCTCATGGTTCACCAACAACACTCCCAGTGCCATGGTCAGACCACAACGCCATCATCTTCCGCATCCCTCACCTAACATGCACACAAAAGAACAATCAAACCCCACCATTAACTCACCGTTTTCGATGGTTTGAAAAACAAGCATTTCTGGATGAAATCCTGCCAAAACTGAACACAGAGAACTCCAATATAAACACATTAATTGACACCTGGAACACAAACATAACACAATCATGAGCACAAGAGCACAGCAACCGCACCCCAAAAGACACTCACAAAATCAACACACAGCCACTTGGTACACTGCAGAGTTAAGGGACTCAGAAAACAGAACTAAGAAAACTGGAAAGAAGGTGGTGCCATACAAGATACACATAGGATCAAGAAACCTACATGACCAGCCTTCAACCACACTGAAAGATGACAAAAGAAAAACGTAAAGAATATCACAACAAACTCCTCATGTAATCCTTAAAATGACTATGTGAACTATTCAAAATAGTCAAATACCTAGTAAAAGATCCCAACAAAGCCTCCACCATCAATACCTCACACCCACATTTGCAAAATACTACCAACACAAATTCAAAGGAAACCACAGCATCCTAACAAATGCACAATATCTTGATACCTCCACTCTCAAATTATCCTCCTTCAATTCAGTAACCAAGGACCATATTGAAGACATTATCCAAGGCCTCAATACCACCACACCTCCTCTTGATCTGTGTCCTACCAGCTAGATCAAGGTAGCTGGAAATGAATTAAGCACCACCCTCACCAAGATTGCAAACCTCTATGTCTACTGGCAATGTACCAACTCCCCTCAAAACAGCCTCAATTAGACCACTACTAGGAACCCAAGAGAAACACTAAGGATACATCCTAATTTTCCTGGATATATCAGCGGCCTTCGACACCATCTCCCATAACACTCTTATCCACAGATGCCAAACAATTGGGATCAAAGATACTGTACTCCAATGGTTCAGGTCCTATCTAACCAACCGACAGCAACTGATCCGCACCAAAACCTCAACTTCACCCCCCTTCCAGCAACATCAAGGAGTACTTCAAGGATCCACATTATCAGCCATGCTTTTCAACATCTACCTCCGTCCACTCTGTTCAGTCATACGCACTCACAATGTCAACTTCCACATATACGCCGACGACATAATGCTCTACGCCCCAATTACAACCACAGACCCAACAAACGACCAGCTATCAACCTGCTTCACCGACGTATCCAACTGGCTACAAGAGAACAACTTATCCATTAACATAAAGAAGACCGAAGCTCTTATAGTGACAAAAGACCCAGACTTCAAACCACCCACTCACCTCACCATGGGAACCACGCAAATTCAAATACAACCACACATAAGATATCTCGGCATTATCATTGACCAAGCCCTAACCCTTAAGCAGCAAATCAACAAGACCACTAGAACTGTATTCCACAAGGCGAAAATGGTACAACGTCTCCGACCTCTCCTCGAACCACAGGACTTCAGGACAGTAATGCAAGCTCTGACACTCCCTCATCTGGACTACTGCAACATAATCTACCATGGCCTACCTGCCACACAAACCAATCCCCTCCGAACTGCCCTAAACACCATGGCGAGAATAATTCACAATGCAAAGAAACGGGACCAAATCACCCCAATTCTGAGAGACCTTCATATTCTCCCCATCGAAGCAAGAATCAAGTACAAAGCTCTTCTACTCACCCACAAAACCATCCACCAAACACAAGGCACCCAACTCCGCACCCTACTGCCTCGCCCAACCCACAGCAGAACAACCAGACAATCCTCCAACAGCTCCATTGCCGTCCCCCACAAAAGAACCAAGGCAACACAATGGACCTGCAACAGAGCCTTTGAACTCTATGCCCCATCCCTCTGGAACTCTCTACCAAACCACATCAGGAACAACGGTGATCTCCCATCATTCAAAAAGCAGCTAAAAACCGTCCTATTCCAAGAACATCTCTGAATAGGAATCCCCCCTATTTCTCTTCAAGAACTCCAGACCAGTAACTCTGCTATCCTGTCAGTCTCTATGTTCATCCCAAAATCATCAATGTTGAGCCCCTGGTGATGCCCCCCCCCCACTATTGATCCCCCCCCCCGGTGAAAAGCGGGATATAAATACAGTTAAATAAATAAATAAATACTAAAAAATGCAAAACTTGACCCTCTTACTTCAAACTCATATAGACCCCTATCCAGCCTCCCACTTCTGGCTAAGATATTAGATTTAACAGTCTTACAACAACTCCAGTTCCACATTGATATTCATGTCCCATTGGACCCACAACAACCTGGATTCAGACATCATGGAGTAGAAACACTCATGACCTTCTTACTCAACAGACTAATCAAAGTCATTGAGAAAAAAAAGCAAGGATTCATTCTGATCTTCATTTATTTATTTAGACAGTTTTGTATACTGCCTTATCCTTCAATCAAAGCAGTCACAACACAATTGGGGGATATATTTAACACGCGGGGATATGAGACACATACACTAATACTTACAGGGAACATGGACAATGGAGGGTTAAGTGGCTTGTCCAAGACCACAAGGAGCATCTGTGGGACTAGAAACCCCAGTCCTTCCGGCCCAAGGTTGCTGTCCTCTAGTGGGATTTGAACCCCCGACCTTCCGGCCTGAAGTACCTTGCCCCAACCACTAGGCTACTCCTCCACTTCATGGACTTGGCCTCGGCATTCAACTCAAAATCCTACAGCACTTTATTATGCCACTTGCAAGAAATAGGAATATAACACACAGACTTAAAAGGATTCAATCATACCTTATACAGGACATCAAAAACAAGTAAAAATAGGACAGCACACCTCAGCCATATATGAAGAAACACAAGGAGTGCCATAGGGATCAGCGCTGTCTTCACTACCATTTAACATATACATACAACCCATATGTTCCATAATACAATCCTTCAACATACTGTCTACTATTACATATATGCGGACGACACAATGATATATGCATCTTTCTCTACAACGAAACCCGACCACACATCAATAGTAAACTGTTTTGATGCAATCTCACAATGGCTCACAGAACACAACCTTACAGTCAACCACCAGAAGACAGAAGTAATGTTCATAACCAGAGACAGCGTAGTTATTCACCTGTAACAGGTGATTTCCGGGAACAGCAGGAATCAGTCTTCGCAGATGGAGTATTGTCTATACCGACGAAGCCCACATGGAAACACTCCCCAGCGTCCAATAGGAGAGCTTTTGGGAGTGCTCCACTGCATCTGCGCAGTTGCCTTCCCGCCTTCCCCACACCTCTCTTCAGTTGTGTTTCTAGCTGAGAGAAAGAAGAAAAAATTGTACCCAACAACTCCTAGGGAGGAGGGTGGTTTGTGAAGACTGATTCCTGTTGTTCCCAGAGATCACCTGTTACAGGTGAGTAACTATGCTATATCCAGGAACAAGCAGGAATGCAGTCTTCACAGATGGGACTCACTAACTCACAGGCACCAAACAGAACATGTCCATAAAGTGGAAGAATGAAGCCAAATAGGTAAAGACACAAGTTGGCCTCAGCGGATTAGAGAGCAATAGCCGAGAGCATGGAAGAGGGAGTCAGGTGCCATAGATGGAACTGGTAGGAGTTGAGACGGGAGTCCTTCTCCAGGCAGTAGTGAGCTTTAAAGGTGTGAACAGAGGACCAGGTGGCTGCTCAGCAGATCTCCTGCATGGAGACAGAACAGAGGTTGGCGACAGATGTTGCCATGGCTCTGGCATTGTGAGCAGTGACATGACCCTCAAGAGAGACAAGCCTGATCATGGAAGACCTAGGTGGCTGGGGTCAAAAGAAACAAATAACTGGGAGAATTTTCTAAAATCTTTAGTTCTATTCAAGTAGAAAGCAAGTGCATGCTTGAAGTCCAGGGTATGTAATGCTGCTTCAGCTCTGGAGGCATGTGGCCGGGGAAAAAAAACAGTAGCATTACCGAATGGTTGAGATAAAAAGTGGAAACTACTTTTGGAAGGAAATGCGGATGATTTCGAAGAACCACCTTGCCACCTTGTCATGGTGGAATCGACTGTAAGGAGGATCCACTATTAAAGCTTGTAGCTCACTGATGCAATGAGATGAGGTGAGGGCAATGAGGAAGATTACCTTCCATGATAGCAACTTTAAAAGTGTGGTAGCCAGAGGCTCAAACAGAGCTTTGATAAGTTGGGCTAGGACCACATTAAGGTCCCAAGCCACTGACAGTGGTCTGATCAGAGACTTGGAAAGCAGAAGACTCTGCATGAATCGCTGCACCAAGGGGTGAGAGGAAAAGGAAAGTTTATGATAAGCTGCAGTAACACTTAGATGAACTCTGACTGAATTAATCTTAAATCCTGTGGAGGACAAGTTGAGAAGATACTGTAGAATATTCTCCACTGAGCAAATGGATGGGTTCATGTGCTTGGGAGTGCACCAAAGAGTAAACCAACACCACTTGAAAGCATAAGATCGCCTGGTAGAAGGCTTGTGAAAGGCAAGCAGGATATCCTTGACCGGTTGCGACAAACTGAGGTCAAAGGTCATGCTTTCAGGAGCTATGCTGTGAGACGGAGGGCCCGAGGATTGGGATGGAGGAGAAGTCCCCGATCCTGGGATAGGAGGTCAGGGGCATGACCCAAATTGAGGGGTGGAGCCCATGCTAGACAAAGTAGCAGAGGAAACCACAGCTGACAAGGTCAGTATGGGGCCGTCAAGAGCAGAGAGTCTCCGTCTGCCTGCAGCTTAAACAGATTCTTGGGAATCAGAGGGGTTAGTAGGAATGCATAAAGCAAGTTCTGCCCCAAATCGAGCAGAAAAGAATTGGTTGCTAGACTGATCAGGAAGGGAACTCTGGAGCAAAACAGCGGTAGACGCGTATTCTCCTGCGTGCCAAACAGATCTATTCTGGGAGTCACCTACATCTGGAAGAGCCAAGAGACAGTCTGCTAATTGAGGGTCCACTCATATGGATGGAGAATGTGGCTGAGTCTGTCCGCTAAGATATTGAGAGATACACTGCCCGAAGGTGGATGCAGTGTGTGATTGCAAGGGACCAGAGGTGAAGGGTCTTCCGACACAGGGGATAGGAGCCAGTTCCTCCCTGCTTGTTCACACAGAACAAAGCTACTTGGTTGTCTGTCTCAACTAATATGTATTTGCCCAATAGTTGCAGTTGAAAAACCCGAAGGGCATTCATGAGAGCATGAAGCTCCAGGAGACTGGAGATGTACACCTGGGATTCATGGTCTGTCCATTGTCCCTGAGTTGTGAGGTTGTTCAAATGTGCTCCACAACCCAGTTTGGAAGCATCCATGGTTAGGGTGCACTGGGATGGAGATATCTGAAAAGTTGACACTCCTAGAAGATTTGGGAGGGGGGGGGGGAAACACCATCACTGAAGGGAGTTGACTAGAGAAGTTGTTATGCAAATCTTGTCTGAGAGTCTGCCCGTCGCCTGAGACCATTGGGACGAAAGTGTCCATTGGACTTCTCTCATATGGAGACGGGCATATGCTACAACATGTACCATTGAGGCCATGTGTCCCATAAGGCGTAGCATGTCTCGAGCTGTCATGATACTTTGGCCATGAATCATGAGGGTCAGCTCGATGAGGCATGTAGAACATAAGAACATAAGATATGCCATACTGTTGTTGGGAAATTTAACTTAGGGATAGTTTTGCTCCTTCAGCTGCTATCTGTGACTGTAATCCTGGCCTGCCTGCAGTTTGCACGATGATACAAGAAGATCCTGTGGGCTATCTAAGAAAGTATATGCTACAAGAGAGCTTTGCGGCCTGCTGCAGTCTGGAGGCCTTCCTTTGAGTAGAAGTACACCGAGTCAGGCTCAGAGGAAAATACAGGTCAGCTCAGAGAAATAATTAGCAGAAAACATACTTTCAGCCTTGAAGAAAAGAAAATGTAATTTAGCACCAGGAGATTAAAGACCATAAACGGGCCCAAGGAATGCAGGAAAGATTTGCTCCACAGCTCAGATAAGAAGCACAATTAAGCAAAGACCAGAAGACCTTGGGAACACCAGCTGTACGGAGGGCAGCCCTAAGGCATAATTGGCATAATTCAGAGAAGGAGTTCTAGCAGAGTTTTCTTTCTTTGCAAGTAACTCTGACTTTCTGAGGATGACATCAGACTTTCTAGAAGTTTGTGACAGAGAATATCTATATAAGGGGAGTGAAGAAAACTCCATGATCTGACCACAATACCACGGCTCTTTAGGTCTCTGGTCCATCAGTAGTGAGAGACAGGCAGAGAGTAATACAGAACACAATCACACACACACAAAGTGCTATTTTCTTTGAGCTCAGAGGGAAGACAATAAGCGGATTATGAACAGGCATAATTCCAGGCTTATTGAATTCAAAGTTCTCCTTCTAAAAGCTCCCTTTTTATTAGAGAAAAAGAGGAAGTAACAATCATTATAACCATGAAATAACACAAGGTGTCGCCAAAGTTCTTTTTACAGAGTAAGATCTGATTACAGTATATTAGATGAAATTTACTCAATTATGACAAAATTGTTTATAATTGCAAAAGTTGCAAAAATTATGTTTTGTCAGCAGGGACTTCCAGCTGACTGTACAATGAACTTTATGCTTGCACAGTTCATAGCCTATGTTCTTTTTGCTTGCGTTAACACTGTTCCATCTATTTTAAAGACAGTTACACAGAACCCATGATCATGACATCCTATTCTATTTAAGAAGAAAGTAGGTGAAAAGTCAAACTTCTAAATACATTTTGAATCAAGAACTTCATCCATCTTCAATTACATATTGGGGATTCTGGTATCCCTTTATCTGTCCATCCCTACAGGGACGGCTCCATAACTCAGCGGGCAGTCTGCTCCCCAATTCCAGTAAGGGAAGTGGACTGTCCACCACCTTTCTCAGACAGAGACTTTTGCTCAAAGCAGTTGCTGTTTGTTTGTTTTGGTACCCAAATAAAGAGCATTGTATTAGAGCAATTTGTAGTCTGAGTAATTTGTTGCTAATTGGTGATATCTAAAAGAAAACATTTGTTGTGGGATACAGGGCCCCACACTGTGTCAGACCAAGGTCCATCAAGCCCAGTATCCTGTTTCACAAGTACCTAGCAGTTTCCCCAAAAGAAACAGGTTCCATAATGCTTGTATTGGGTCAAGCAGTGATATCCCGGGTCCCTTTTAATAACGGTTTATGGACCTTTCCTTTAGGAACTTGTCCAAACCTTTTTTAAACCCAGCTACACTAACAGCTTTTACTACATCCTCCATTAACAAATTCCAGAGTTTGATTACACGTTGAGTGAAAAAAAACAATCGAGAGCTCTGGCATCCTTTCCAAGAGGCACTGACAAATAAGTCTTAGAACTCTTAATGTATCTCATTGCCGATTCCACTACCATTTAATGGTGTGAAAGTTGAGTTTTTTTCAAACCCTAGGCATGGAGGAACTTGATACATGGTACCTAGACGTTTACTTATAAGCACAATAGTTAGTGGGGCCTCCCACATATGGGGTTGATACCATAATGACCATCTTGGAAGAATAAGCTGAAGATTGCTATTTTGTGCTGATGGGTCCTTTTTTGTATAGGAGCCTTCTCCTGCTTTTCGATATGGTCAAATGTTGATATGTTAAATGTTGGTCAAATGTTGATATGTTAAATGTTGGAGGCTCTATGATAAGTTGTTTTACTGTATGTGATTACTATAACCATTGATTATGATAGTGGATATCTGTTAAAGCAACTTTTAGTTTGGTCTCCCATCAGTTTTTTGAATTTAAGGTGCTGGTGATGGACGGTGGGGTTGGATGCAGACCGTTGTAAATTTCCTCATATTGGATTACTGAAGCCAGGTTTCTTGGCTTTGAAGCATTCAATGAATATCTGAGGATAGTTCTGAGGTCTGTGCTCCCCGTTGTCACGGCGCTAATAGTTTTTGTAGTTCAGAGGTTCCAGTGCTACAGTTGGTCAATGTGTGGAGTTGTTTTTTGTCTTTATGAAGTATCATTGTTAAACTCCGGTCAGGCCTAGTGTTGTTTGTGTGCTCCCACATATGTAGCATTAGATCCTGTAGGATTTGATGTACTGGTAATGTTGCTGCCTCCTTGGGTATGAGGGGTATTGGAGAATCTCAAATTCCTCAGCTCTTGATTCCGTTTCGGATGAAGCAGTGATTTGAAGACCCACCGCCATATCTTGGATGAAGTCCTGAAAGGACATGTCCTCTGGCGGGGAGCAATGCTGTGTATAAGGAGGGGAAGCATAGGATGGAAAATCCTTGGTGACCCTGGAGTCTTCAGATGTTTCCTCAGATTCATAGGAAGAAGAATCTGACTCTGAAAGGAAATTGAAGTATCGATGGTCTCGAGCCGATGTTGATGCTCAATGTCGATATCAGTGTTCCGAGCAAACTGCACTGGAACAGGGAACCAGTGGGGTATCGATGATGCCTACTGGTTCCAGCAGAGGAGTCGGAGGCAGGGGTCTCACCGATACAGATTCCATTGGAGGCATCTGAGAGAGGGGTCCCATCGATACCATCTCAAGAGGTGGAATCAGCGGAAGTGGTCCCGATGCAACCGGTTCAAGAGCTGGCACTGGACCCACAAGTATGAAAACCAAAGCTGATAGAGGTATTGGAGTTACTGGGGCTGTCGATACCCACAGTACTACAGCGGCCAGTAGCTTCTCCAAGGTCCTTTTCATAGCCAAAAATTGCTGATCGATGGACGTCGCTTTTACCTGGGTTGATTGCAATACAGGGCTGATAGCCACCATCCTAGAGCATGGTACCAGTAGCTCTCTGGAGGTCATAACATAGTAACATAGTAAATGATGGCAGATAAAGACCAGTGTGGTCCATCTAGTCTGCCCAGTATTCAGTTTATTTTGATTTCATCCTGTTGCTGTAAAGGGATCCATTGTGTTTGTCCCATGCCATTTTGAATTCCGTCACTGTGTTTGCCCCCACCACTTCCATTGGGAGGGCATTCCAAGCATCCTCCACCCTTTCAGTGAAAAAGTATTTCCTGACATTTCCTTTCAATTTACCACCTTGCAGCTTCATGTTATGCCCTTTAGTTTTACAGCTTCCCTGTCTCTGGAAGAGGTTTTTTTGTTCATTATTTCTCTTTAAGTATTTAAAGGTCTGAATCATATCTCCCCTATCCCTCCTCTCCTCCAAAGTGTACATATTTAGGTCTTCAAGTCTCTTCTCATAAGGCTTCTGACACAGGCTCCAAATCATTTTGGTCACCTTCCTCTGAACAGTTTCCATTCTTTTTACATCCTTTGCAAGATATGGTCTCCAAAACTGAACACAGTATTCCAAGTGAGGCCTCACCAGTGACTTATACAGTGGCATTAGTACCTCTTCCTTTCTGCTGGTAATTCCTCTTCGTATGCAGCCCAACATCCTCCTGGCTTTTTCCACCGCCTTGTCGCACTGTTTTGCCACCTTGAGATCTTCAGAAATAATCACACCAAGGTCTTTCTCCTGATCCGTGCACACCAACCTCTCGCCCCCTATCGCGTACATTTCCCTTGGATTTCTGCTACCCAAGTGCATAACACTGCATTTCTTTGCATTAAATCTTAATTGCCAAGCATTAGACCATTCTTCCAGCTTTTGTAGATCTTTCCTCATGTTAATCACTCCCTCGGGGGAGTCTACTCTGTTGCAAATTTTCGTGTCATCTGCAAAAAGACAGACCTTTCCATTCAGTCTTACAGCTATATCACTCACAAATACATCGAACAGTGCCAGATCCAGGAACAAACCCTGGGGCACCCCTCTAATCACCTTCCTTTCATCAGAGTGAGCTCCATTTATTTATAGTCTCTTATATACCGCACTATTCGGCATCAGCGCGGTTTACATGGAACAAAAATGCTCAGTACAGTTAACATGTAAGAGTTTACAGATAACAGGGCAAGTAACTTGGATAACAGGGGTAAGCTATTTACAGCATTTGCTACATAAACTTGTATAACAGTGGCAAACTATTTACAAATATTGCTACATAAAGTCGTATGATCATGAATACCATAGAAACAAATGCACCACTAAGGGTTAGGGAATCTTTCTTAGCATGTTGTTGGGAAACCATATAATTGCCTAGCGGGTTGCATCTCTGTCTCAGTGGGTGAGGTTGGGTTCTATGAGGTACTTATTGAAAAGATGGTATTTAAGGGCTTTCCTAAACTGTGTGAGGCTCTTAATCGCCCGGATATCTGGAGGTAATGCGTTCCAGCATCTTGGTGCACTGATACTAAACGCCCTATTGGCTGTAGATGTTGTGCACGCTGTTAATGCTTTCGGGACTTTTAGGGTGTTTGTAGCTGTGGATCTCCTTGCTCTATTAGGAGATGTGATATGGATGAGGGCCGATATTGACTCAGGGGAGAGCTTGTTAATAGCTTTAAAAGTGATTAACAGTGTCTTGAAGACGATTCTAGCCTGGATAGGTAGCCAATGTAATTGTATCAGCAGAGGTGTCACGTGGTCACTTCTGGAGGCTCCATGGATGACCCTTGCTGCAGCGTTCATGGCGAGCTGTAGTGGATGTAAGGTGGATAGGGGCAGGCCTTGAAGGATGGCGTTGGCGTAGTCAAAATGAGGTATGATCAACGCCTGGTATATAGTCCTGAAGTCATTTGGTTCTAGCATGGATCGTAAATGCCTAAGTGAGCGGATCTTATAGTATACTGCTCTGACAGTGTTCACTATGTGGACTTTCATGTCCAGGCGTTGATCCAAAGTGACTCCTAGGTAGCGTATTGAAGGTTTAGAATGTAACTCTGCTCCTTTTACTTTAAGGAATGGTGGTGGGGTGAAGTTAGGGTTCCTCGTAATGAAGAGTACTTCCGTTTTCTTATGTTGTATTCGGAGGTTTTGGGAGGAAAGCCAGTCAGATATTGCGTCGAAACAGCTCGTCAATGAGGAGAGGTCCGGATGTTCAGTAGAGAAGGGTATGTACAACAGGACATCGTCAGCGTATAGCATGCAGTCGACATTGAAGGATCGGATGATCTTGCAAATTGGCTGCATGTAAATGTTAAACAGGAGGGCTGAAAGGGAGGAACCTTGTGGGACTCCCTGGCTTTGGTGGAAAGGTTCGGATGTCATGCCTCCGGAACGCACATGTTGCCATCTTCCGGACAGGTAAGATCTGCACCATTCAAGAGCTCTACCAGTAATGCCTTTCTCAATTAGTCGACCTACGAGAAGCTCATGACTCACTGAATCAAAAGCTGCAGCGATGTCCAGAAAGATGAGAGCAAAACCTTGACGGATGTCATCGATGCCAGTGATACCATCACCTTCTGTCGTCTGTCAGTCAACCAATTTCGGATCCAGTTTACCACCTTGGGACCCATCCCCAAACTACTGAGTTTATTGATAAACCTCCTATGAGGGACAGTATCAAAGGCTTTGCTGAAATCCAGGTAGATGACATTCATCGCATGCCCCTGATCTAGTTCTCTGGTCACCCAGTCAAAGAACTCAATCAGATTTGTTTGGCAAGATCGTCCTTCGGTAAAACCATGTTGCCTCGGATCTTGCAACCTGTTGGTTTTGAGAAAGTTTACTATTCGCTCTTTCAGGAGCGCCTCCATTATTTTTCCCGCCACTGAGGTAAGGCTCACGGGCCTGTAGTTTGACACTTCTTCCCTGTCACCACTTTTGTGTAGAGGTACAACATCAGCCGTTCTCCAGTCTTGAGGAACTTCTCCTGTTTCCAAGGATCTGTTGAAAACATCCTTTAACGGCCCTGCAAGAACCTCTGAGCTCTTTCAGTATCCTGGGATGTATCCCATCCGGTCCCATGGCCTTGTCCACTTTCAGTTTTGCAAGTTGTTCTAACACCTCATCTTCTGTGAATAGTGTGATATCTACTTCATTCCCATTTTTCTCCAGAATTTTCTTTAGTAAAAATGGAGAAGAAATATTTGTTTAGCAATTTCGCTTTTTCAATGTCACTTTCCACGAGTCTGTTCCCAGCACTTCTGAGTCCTGCAATTCCATCTCTGATCATCTTCCTTTCTTGAATATACCTGAAGAAAGTTGTGTCGCCACACTTAACATCTTTAGCCATCTTTTCCTCTGCCTTTGATTTTTCTATCGTTATTTCTCTTTTTGTCTCTTTGAGTTTGATACTGTATTCATTTCTGTTTTCCTCTGTTTGCAAGCTTTTGAATTTTGCGAAAGCTGTGCTTTTTGCCTTTATTTGAGCAGCCACTTCTTACATATTTATCTGTTGCCACTTTTATTGCCTCCTTTAGTTTAGCAAATTGCAATTCCACTTCCTTTATCTCCTTCCACCCTGTCAATAAATAAAATAAACTCCTCCTTTAGGTACTCAGCCATTTTATTGACATCAGTGTTTTTGAAGTTTAGGACTTTGAGCTTGCTATAATTAATTGGACTGCACCTTGGCTTTTATCTCAAACCACATTGTGTGATGATCGCTGTTGCTCACAGGGGTACCCACCCAGACATTCGACACGCTATCACCGTTTGTGAGCACTAAATCCAGCATTGAGCTTTCCCTGGTTGATTCCATAACCATTTGTCTAAGTAACGCATCTTGGAGAGCATCCACAATTGTTTTGCTTCTTTCTAGATTTGCAGAAGGAGTTATCCAATCCACATCGAGTAGATTAAAGTCACCCAATATGATTGCTCCCCCCTTTGTGGCCATCTTGGCAATATCTATAATCAATTCTTTATCTATCTCTTCAATTTGAGTTAGAGGTCTGTAGACTACAGCAGTATGGATGACAGTGCCATCTCCACTTTCCAACACAATCCAGAGCGCTTTTTGTTTTCCGCATGCCCCCTGCATTTCAGTAGCTTTAATATTGCTTTTAAATCACAAAATTACAAAACCCTATCCAGTGAATGCTATAACAATAAATAAGGTAATTCACTTTAAATCTAAAGTCCTCAAATAACAAACAATTTTTGTTGGCACGCACCGAGGGAGGAAAGGAATTGAACTCCGTCCCCACCAGTCGGTACGCTTCTTTTATTCAAAGTAGGTTCCTTCACCTTAAATGATTTTCAAAAAAACGTTACTTAGCTGAAAGCCCCATGCTTCAAGTGAAATATTCAAGGCACACCGCTGTCATTCACTGCATACAGGGCCGATATAAGGCCTTTAGTGCTAGTTCGCTCCACACATCAGCGTTCAACATCAGTCAGATCTCAGGCAACTTGCTGTTTAACATCCCGACTCCCAACTCAGTGCGTGACCTGCACATAGTGTTAAGCATGGTGCTGTGGTATATCAAATTCCTCCTGCAAGAGACGGAAGGGGCAAGGAACACCATCTTCAAATAATTGGTTCACGCGACTAAGCCCCTTATGCCCCCACTGTCAGAAAGCCAAATCACTCATGCCTGGAGGGAAGGCCCTGTTATTAACTATAGGCGCCAACGGGGA
The DNA here is from genome assembly GCA_033557465.1 of Ichthyophis bannanicus. Classification (NCBI taxonomy): domain Eukaryota; kingdom Metazoa; phylum Chordata; class Amphibia; order Gymnophiona; family Ichthyophiidae; genus Ichthyophis; species Ichthyophis bannanicus. The sequence goes on along the minus strand of CM066033.1, from coordinate 1,377,714,573 downwards.
CAGTACCGCCTCCTGCGGCCAAAAATAGCGAGCCCAGCATTGGAGGGTATGAGTTATGTACGGATTATCAACACGCAGACCCTCCCTCAATTTTGTACAGAGCCACAGGTAGTCACCTAGTCCAGGTCCCCCCCGACAGGTCCATTTCCATTTTCACCCAACTGGGAACTGGCAGAATTCATTCACTCCACCCCTGCAAGGCATTGCGCCACCACATAGTACCAATGGAGATTAGGGACTCCCATTCCCCCCTCCCCGGGTGAGCATACAGTATCCGTCAAGCTATTCGAGGGCGTTTGAATTTCCATATGAATTTCATTATCAGTGCTTGCCAGGACTCTAAGGCTCCTCATGGCAGGGGTATGGGGAGTACCTAGAAAAGGTATAAGAATCGTGGCACTACCACCATCTTCATAACAGCAATACATCTAAACCATGATAACATCAAGCTCGTCCAGGACTCCAAGTCCCTTTTAACCTGTTGGAGCAAGGGTCCAGAGTTCGCCCAATACAGAGCCGCCCTATCTACCATGAGATATACACCCAGATAGTGAAGGGTTTTGTCCACCCATCGAAAAGGAAGTTGTGTCTTCGGCTGTGCACACACTGCCTCCTCAACACCCACATTTAAGATTTCCGACTTAGCGTAATTAATCTTAAATCCTGAAACTTGTGAAAAGGCCGCAAAGATTTGCATTGCACAGGGAAGGGAGGCTTCAGGCCTAGTTAGGGACAATATGATATCATCTGCAAAAAGCGCTGTTTTGTAGAGTACGGGTGGGGTGAGCCCACCCGTACTCCGGCTACACCAGGATGCTCACGAAAGCTCTGCGCCAATGGGTCAACACAAACAAAAGTGGGGATAACAGGCACCCCTGTCGAGTATCCCTTTCCATTTCAAAGGTCTTCGATTGGCCCCCATTAACTTGGAAGCTGGCTTGGGGCCCTTGGTAGAGACCATTCACCCATTGCAAAAAATGGGGTCCAAACCCTATTTTATTCAAGACACGCCACAAGAAACCCCAGCTGACCCTATCAAATGCTTTCTCGGCATCAACACCCACCAAAAGTGCTGGTTGAGGATTTATTTTATTTATATTCTCTTATATACTGCGCTATTCTGCATCAGTGTGGTTTACATTGAACAAACTGAAATTACATTGAACAGGGCATTATAACTTGGAGATAACTATTTTACAGGGAACATGGGCTATGGAGGGTTAAGTGGCTTGCCCAAGACCACAAGGAGCACCTGTGGGACTAGAAACCCCAGTCCTTCTGGCCCAAGGTTGCTGTCCTCTAGTGGGATTTGAACCCCCGACCTTCTGGCCTGAAGTACCTTGCCCCAACCACTAGGCCACTCCTCCACTCCATGTCGTGCAGCATGTATCACTTGCAGCATCCACTGAACATTGTCAACGGCCTGACGGCCAGGCACAAAACCAACCTGGTCAGGGTGCACCAGGCCTAGAAGGGTCAGATTTAACCTGGCGGCAAACACAGAGGCCGATATTTTAACATCCGTATTTAACAAGGGAATGGGGCAGTTCGATGCTGCCTCTTGAGACGGCTTACCCTGTTTAGGTATTACTGCAATGACCGCCTCTAGCTGCGTGAAGGGCAACAACAACCCTCGCAACACCTCATTAAAGAGCACTGCCAGAGTGGGTGCCAATTGAGCACTGTATTTTTTATAGTACTCCGAGGGAAACCAATCCCCACCAGGAGCCTTCCCAGCAGTCATTCGGCAGCAGCCCCATCCAACTCCTGCACAGTAACCTCTGCCTCTAGTTGTTTCCTATGCAGATCTGTAAGGCACGGCAAGGGGATATCACGAAGATATCCATCCACCTAAGGAAGGCTGAAGGGCTCCACTTTATACAGGTGTGTCATGTAATCTGCAAACACTGTGCGTATCTCCCGGGACTCCACCCGTAAGATACCTGACGAGTCCCTTATCTCACGCACTATTCGCGAGGTTTGCTGTTTTTTTTAAGTCTAAAGGCAAGGTAAAGGCCAACCTTATTCCCCTGTTCATAGAACGTTTGACGCAGTTGGCGTCGGATGTTATCTAAATCTTTTTGCACATAAGCATCTAATTGGGCTCGGGTCTCCTGCCATTGGCGCCAAACCCTCTTGGAACCAGTCCGCACATGTTCTAGCTGGAGATGCCTAGCATCCACTTCCAATCGTTGGGACTCCCTTGTCCAGGCCTTCCTAGCCTGGGCCGCCTCAGCAATAAGGCGTCCTCAGACTATGGCCTTAAAAGCATCCCAGACCACCGGCAGTGCAACCTGAGAAGGGAATTTGGGTTGTATGGGGAGTTCCTTTAAAAAAAAAAAAAGGCTGTGTTATGACAATTGCTCTAATTGATGATTCTGTGCTTCATTATTGTGCAAGTATTCTGGAAGTGGACTTTTTTCTGTACCTGTGTTGAAGCCTTTAAATAAAAAAAAATACATGCAAATCATCTGTACGTGTGTATACCTTTGAATTAATATGTTTGCAGTCGATTTGCATGCTTTAAAAAGTTCTAGCGCGCCTATGTGTGACTAAAAAAAGAATATGCGAAACAAAGAAAAAAAGCCAAAAAAATGGGAAAAATTTGTTTTAAACAAGCATGAATCAAGAAATTTTTTGACCATACACATTCCTATTATCTAGCCTATGAGTAAAGGGGCAAAGATGTGGTTTTGTGAAAGAAAAATGCCATAACTAATTTTACCAGGATTGTGTGGTAAACAGTACTATCAAAATGAGTAACTTGCTCAGCAAAGAATCTAATTCTGGAATCATTAAGTACATATTCAAGGCAGCACAATTAGTTCCTGAAATGTAAATGTAGTTTAACTATGAATCAAGAGAATTATATAAGATTTGTTCAGAGCTGTAAAAAAAAGAGTACTTTTCAACAATCAGCTTGACTGTCTTTTGCCTACTAAAACAAAATCTTTGGATTTGGATACCAAAAAAAACGCTCATGTATTTATGGAGAGCAATGTGGCTGAGTGACTGGCTGAAGTTCATGCCTGCAAATGAACCAGCTTAAAAGAATTACCCATTACTACATCCTTTCTGTGCCCAGTTCTTATCTTTGCGGGGGGATTAGCCACTTAAGAACTTAAAGATGAAACATCAAGACAGGGCGTCCTAAGTCTTGCCTTAAAGCACTTACTTTAAAATTAAAAATCAACATATTAGTATAAATGACATGTGGTGAAGTTTGTCGAGGTCTAATAATGTTTGTCCTTTCAGATGGTTCTGATTTATAACATTATCAGAAAAGCATGTAAATGACATACAGTGAATAGCTCATTGTGCCAGGAATCCCCTGAGACTGATTAATCTGGTGCAGATGGTGTCAGATTTCCTTTTAATTTTCGCAAGAGACCTTTAGTGCTGATCCAACAAAACTTCCCAATTTTGTATTTATGCATGAGTTTAAACTTCTAAATACTGTGGAATTTCCAACAATCTTAATAGTATTTCACAGATTAATAGAAAAGGAGGAATAACTATGTAAAATAAGGTTCAATAATGGTTCAAGTACAAATAAAAAGTCCTTGTTTAAGGACTGGATATTCTAGGCCATAGACTTGGGTTTTGCATTTATAACTATGGATTTAGTTCATGACTTTTTAGTAGTAACTCAAGCCTCCAGTGGCGTAACATCTGCCTATGCATTCTTTACAGTGTGGGGAGCCAGGCAGGAAGGGAGCCATGTGGCCTGGCAATCCCACATTGAGGAGGTCAAGAGAGAACCACCTTCCTCTTGTCACCGCTAAAGTCTTTCTGGCCCAGCAGATGGACCCTCCTGCTGCCAGGCTATTGCGAGACTTGGACCCTAAAGACGGATGTGCAGGAAAAACATTTAGAAGAATGTAGCAGTGGCATACGGCACGCAACAAATATTTTAAAGTAAATTTTCAGTTGAAAGGAGGAGGGGAGCGCTCTCTGGAAAATGGGAAGTCCTCAGGTAAACTTTGCTTAGGGACCCCTCTTTAGAGCTTTTTTTCCTATGTTTTCTTGGCAAGATATTACCAGAAGTAGATTGCCAGGCCTTTTCTTCCAAGGCAATGGAGGGTAACTACTCAAGGTCACAAGGAGAGCCAGTGGGAACTGAACGCAGATTACTTGGGTGCTAGACTGTTGGGCTAACTGCTAGGCTACTCATCCACTCCAACCACATAAAAATTTACCATGAGATTCACAAACCTATGGTACCTCAGTTCCTCAGGTTAGTGACTTTTGCAGTAAATGTTTTTTGTGTTGCTGAAGTCGGAAATATTGTCCCTAAGTTTGGCCTGCTTTCTTTTAAAGAGGCAGGTCATCAATGGAGGCATTTCATATAAATGCATCTCATGCATATTCATTTCTAATATCCTAAAAACCCAACTGGTTGAGGATCTCGGAATCACATGCTTAGGACCTTGATGCCTCCAAACAAAGAATAGTGGGGAGGGAAAGAAAGAAATGACCAGCCAATAGTTTACGATCTGTAATTTTCTCAATAATACTATGCAAGACCTGTTTCACACAAGATCCATAAATGACATTATCCAATTTTCTCTGGGATTTGCTGATAAATCAAGTTGGCAGGGTTGGAAAGCACTGTTTCCCCAGAACAGATATCTGAACACTGCAGTTTATGCGGCTCTTACATAATACAAATATGATAGAGAACAGAGTTGCAATAGGTTCCAACTGGGCAGGAAGTGTGGAGGAGGACTAATTGGAATTAAAAAATAAAGAAAAGAAAAGAACAAATACAAAGAATTTACAGACCTGATAATTTCTTTCCTTGAATCCTGCTAGACCAGTCCAGACAACTAGGTTATGACTCCCCTGACAGTAGGTAGATGCAGACTTGAACAACTTTCACGGAAGTTATCACTTGATATATTTATTGATTTAACAGGTTTATCATTTCAGTCAAAGCAGTTTGCAATGTAACTTAAACTTAGTAACATACATTAAACAGGGATATTGATAACTTGATTTTTTTTAGGTAATGGAGGGTGAAGTGATTTGCTTAAAGCCACAAGGAGTGCTAGTTTCCCAAGCCAGTGCTCTAACCATTAGGTTACTCCTCCAGGTATGCTACATTGAGAGAAGCCAGCATGAAACTTCCCAAGCAGTAAACAAGGCTGAAAAACTCATAAAAAAGAAATTAGAAAACTATGTTAGTAACCAGTCATAAATTTGAACAAACCTTTGGAACAAGTATTTGGCACTTGTTACCATAAATGAAACTGCACCAGACACTGAAACCGACAATGTAATCAAAAGGAAGCAGGGCTCCCAAATCTTTAGAGTAGTCTTCCAAGGCAGGTCCTGGACTGATCTAACAGGATTCAAGTAAAGAAAATTATCAGGTATGGACATTTCTTTTTTCCTTATCATCCTGCTATACCAATCCAGACGAGGGAATGTACTAAAGCAATCAGGACCCAGGGTGGGAGGAAGACAACATTCTGGAAAGATCTGCCCTACCAAAGGTGCCATCTGCACTGGCTCCTACATGCAACCTGTAATGCTTCACAAAGGTGCCTAGAGATAACCAGGTAGCTTCCTTGTGCTGTCCTGTGGAGGCACAAAAGCAGACTCTACCCAAGAGGAAGCCTGTGCTCTAGTGGAATGAGCCTTGATTCCCTCCAGCACACGTTTTCTAGTCAAAAGGCATGCTGAACCAACAGCCTCCTTAATCCAGTGGGCAATTAAGGACTTAGCCACTGTCTGTCCTTTCTCAGACCACTGAAGAGGACAATGGAATGGATTAGTAGTCTCCAGGTATTTGAACAGTGCCCTTCTCACGTTAACCAGTCATAGAGAGTGATCTGCCTAAAGGTCCCCTTCAGAGGAGGGCAGGACAATGGTTTGTATCAGGTGAAAAGGAGACAGCATCTTTCCAAGAGATGTGAGACTGCAACCACCACATTAAATATTCCTTGATCTCCTGGGGGAGAGGAAGGGTCTGGTCAAACTGCTGAAAACAGGGAGACCACAGAGGGCAAATGTGTGGTCTGGTCCATGAAACAACTCCAGCGTGAAGGTGAAGGTGAAGCTCATTACCCAAATCAGTCATACACTAAGGACCTGAGATTAATTAAGCTTCAGGTGAACAAGGTATATTAAACGTATTAGGTACAGTTTTATTGGTATAAATACCCATAGCAACCCCTAGTAAGTAAGAACTTAAAGATCTGAACACAAACTTAAAACTAAGATGCAGACAGCAGTCCAGCAGCAGGATGGGGGCTTTTCAGTCTTTTGCAGTGAGTGTCACATATATGATTTTCTCCCATTTGGTGAGAGTCTTACGTGTGCACTAGGTGCAAGGAGCTCTTTTCTCTCAGGGAACAAGTCCGTTCTCTAGAGGCTAAAGTAGCAGACTTGGAAAACATAAGACAGACAGAGAGGTACATAGACGAGACCTACAGGGATATAGTCCTGAAGTCCCACCTCCAGTCTGGCAGCACCCCTGTTGCCATGGAGGAGAGAGGTCACGTGACAGGAGAGCATCACCCTGGTGTAGCAGGAAGTGATCCTGTAACTAGGACCTGTCCTCCAGGTGATGTAAAACCCTCTCGCACCGAGGAAGTTTCTCCAGGGCCATGTGCCCATGAGGGAAGGGTTAGGACAGCCGTTATAGTTGGTGATTCGATCATTAGGCATGTAGATAGCTGGGTGGCTGGTGGACGTGAGGATCGCCTGGTAACATGCCTGCCTGGTGCGAAGGTAGCGGACCTCACGCGCCACCTAGATAAGGTCTTAGATAGTGCTGGGGAGGAGTCTGCTGTCTTGGTACATGTCGGTACCAATGACATAGGAAAATGTGGTAGGGAGGTTCTGGAGGCAAAATTTAGGCTTTTAGGTAGGAAGTTGAAATCCAGAACTTCCAGGGTAGCATTCTCCGAAATGCTTCCTGTACCAAGCGCAGGACCCAAAAGGCAGGCAGAGCTCCGGAGTCTCAATGCGTGGATGAGACAATGGTGCAGAGATGAGGGTTTTGGATTTGTTAGGAACTAGGGAACATTCTGGGGAAAGGAGGGGCTTTTCCGAAGGGATGGGCTTCACCTTAACCGGGATGGAACCAGGCTGCTGGCATTAACCTTTAAAAAGGAAATAGAGCAGCTTTTAAAGTAGATATTAGGGGAAAGCCGACAGTCGCCCAAGAGCGCATGGTTCGGAAGAATGCATCCTTGAAGGATACTACCAAAAGCAGAGAGGTTCCACAAAAGAGTAAAGTAGCCCAAATGCCCTCAAGTATGGAGCAGACAGAGCTTAAAGATCCCAATTTACCCATGTCTAACAATAGCCAAATTAACATGAATAAAATACATTCTCTAAAATGCTTGTATGCAAATGCTAGAAGTCTAAAGAATAAGATGGGAGAGTTAGAATATATAGCACTAAATGAAAGGTTAGATATGATTGGAATATCAGAGACATGGTGGAAGGAGGACAACCAGTGGGACACTGTGATACCTGGGTACAAACTATATCGTAATGATAGAGCTGATCAAATTGGTGGAGGGGTTGCGCTCTATATTAGAGAGGGCATTGACTCAGAAAGGATTAAAGTTTTGCAGGAAACAAAATCTGCTGTAGAATCTATATGGATTGAAATTCCATATAAAAGGGGGAAGGCAATGGCAGTGGGGGTGTACTATCGAGCACCTGGTCAGAATGACCAAATGGATGATGAAATGCTCAAAGAAATCAGGGAAGCTAACAAAAGTTACAGCGCAGTAATAATAATGGGTGATTTCAATTACCCCGGTATCGACTGGGTCAGTGTCACGTCAGGACATGCTAGGGAGATAAAGTTCCTAGATGAAATAAATGACTGTTTCTTGGAGCAGCTGGTTCATGAACTGACCAGAGGGGAAGCCATATTAGACCTAGTCCTTAGTGGAACACCAGATCTAGTGCAAGAGATAAGGGTGTTGGGGCCACTTGGCAATAGTGATCATAGCATGATCGCCTTTGATTTAATTAGTGGAGGAGGGATAGTAAGGAAATCCACAGTACTACCTTTTAACTTTCGAAAGGGAGACTATGATAAAATGAGGAAAACAGTTAAGAAAAAACTAAAAGGAGCAGTTGCGAAGGTTAAAGACGTACATCAAGCTTGGGTGTTGTTGAAAAATACTGTCTTGGAAGCCCAGACCAGCTGTATTCCACGCTTTAAGAAAAGTGGAAGGAAGTCCAAAAAACTGCCAGCATGGTTTAAAGGTGAGGTCAGAAAGGCTGTTGTTGCCAAAAAAGCATCTTTTAGGAAATGGAAAAAAGAGCCAAACGACGAAACCTGGAAACAGCACAGGCACTGGCAAGTCAAATGCAAGGCATTGTTAAGGCAGGCAAAGAGAGAATTTGAGAAGAAGCTTGCTGCGGAAGCAAAAATGCGAAATAAAGACCTTTTCAAGTACATTCGTAGCAAAAAACCTGTGAGAGAGTCAGTTGGTCCATTAGATAATAAAGGGGTTAAAGGAGCACTAAGAGGTGACAAGGCGATAGCGGAGAGACTGAATGAATTCTTTGCTTCGGTCTTTACTGAGGAAGATGTAGGGATGTTACCCATGACTGAAGTGGTATTTAAAGGTGCGGAAGAATTGAAGGAAATATCGATACATCGGGAAGATGTCTTACAACTATTAGATAAACTGAAGAGTAGCAAATCACCTGGGCTGGATGGTATACATCCAAGGGTGTTGAAAGAACTGAAATATGAGATTGCAGAACTGCTAGCAGTAATCTGTGAACTATCATTAAAATCATCTCTAATACCTGAAGATTGGAGGATCGCCAATGTAACACCAATTTTTAAAAAGGGTTCCGGGGTGATCCGGGAAACTACAGACCGGTGAGCCTGACGTCAGTACCGGGAAAAATGGTAGAAACCATCATAAAGAATAAAATTACTCAGCATGTAGATAGTCACAACCTAATGGGAGACAGCCAACATGGCTTTAGACAAGGAAGATCTTGTCTTACTAATCTGTTATGTTTTTTTGAAGGAGTGAATAAACAGGTGGACAAAGGTGAGTCGGTTGATATTGTGTATCTGGACTTTCAGAAAGCCTTTGACAAGGTCCCTCATCAGACACTTTTGGCAAAACTAAAGAGTCATGGGATAGGAGGCAGTGTACTATTGTGGATCAGGAACTGGTTAAAAGATAGAAAGCAGAGGGTAGGGCTAAATGGCCAATTTTCCCAATGGAGAAAGGTGAATAGTGGTGTACCCCAGGGATCTGTGCTGGGTCCGCTGCTTTTTGACATATTCATAAATGACCTGGAAAGTGGAATAACGAGTGAGGTTATCAAATTTGCAGATGACACAAAACTATTTAAAGTTGTTAAAACCCAAGAGGACTGTGAAAAATTGCAAGAGGATCTTGATAAATTGGAAGACTGGGCATCAAAATGGCAGATGAAATTTAATGTGGACAAGTGCAAGGTTATGCACCTAGGGAAGAACAACCCAAACTATGGTTACACGATGCAAGGTTCCACATTAGGAACCACTACCCAGGAAAAAGATTTAGGCGTCATTGTGGATACCATGTTAAAACCCTCGGCCCAGTGTGCAGCGGCGGCCAAGAGAGCAAATAGAATGCTAGGTATGATAATGAAAGGAATGGAAAATAAAACAAAAGATATTATAATGCCTCTATATCGTTCCATGGTGAGACCGCACCTTGAATATTGTGTGCAATTCTGGTCGCCGTATCTTAAAAAGGATATAGCGATTTTAGAAAAGGTACAGAGAAGAGCCACCAAAATGGTAAAGGGGATGGAAGGATACTCCTATGAAGAAAGGCTAAAAAGGTTAGGGCTCTTTAACCTGGAAAAGAGACGGCTGAGGGGAGATATGACAGAATTCTATAAATTAATGAACGGAGTGGAACGGGTAAACGTAGATCGATTGTTTACCTTATCAGAATATAGAAAGACTAGGGGACATGCAATGAAGCTACAGGGTAAACTATTTAAGACTAATAAAAGAAAATATTTTTTCACTCAACGTGTAATCAAACTCTGGAATTTGTTACCGGAGGATGTAGTAAAGGCTGTTAGTGTAGCTGGGTTTAAAAAAGGTTTGGACAAGTTCCTGGAGGAAAGGTCCATAAACCATTATTAAGAAGTGACCGAAGTTATCAATGCTTGACCCAGTACAAGCATTGTGGAACTTGTGTCTCTTGGGGAAACTGCTAGGTACATATGACCTAGATTGGCCACTGTTGGAAACAGAATACTGGGCTTGATGGACCTTGGTCTGACCCAGTATGGCATATCTTATGTTCTTATGTTCTTATGATGCCATGGATCCCAGAAGTTGAAGGTAGTCCCAAGTCCAAGGAGTTGACTTAGTATAAAACACCCTGAGTTGGTTCTGCAGCTTGATAGAGCTCTCTGATGAGAGGAAAACTTAACTTGGGAGAATGATGAACAGAGTTCCGAGGTACTCCAAGTTCTGGGAGGGGGATCAGGCTGCTCTTGAGATAGTTGATCACTAATCGTAACCTTTCCAGCAGCTCAACACCAGGGCTGTGTCATCCCTGGAATTCTCGATGGAGTCTGACAAAATCAGTCAGTTGCCCTGGTACGGGTGAACCCAAAACCTCTGTCTGCCCAGAAAGACCACCACCACTACTATGACTTTTGAGATGGTACAAGGAGCTGTGATCAGGCCAAAAGGCAGAGCCCAAAACTAGAAATAGCAGCCCAGGACACAGAAACAAAGAAATTGCTAGTGCTGCTCCCAGATGAAGAATATGGAAGCATGCTCCAGTGAGATCCAAGAAGGACTGCCGGACTGACACAGTGACTGACTTGATAGTCTCCATGTTGAAATGTATGACTCTGAGCTTGGCACTGACCACTTTCAGGCCTAGGTTGTGTGTTTTTTCACCTCCAAAAATGAGGGCATTAACCCAAGAAAACCCCCAAAACTGATCTCTGGGGAAGAGTGTAGAATTGAGAGATGACCTGAGGGCCCTTAAGGCTAAGCTCAAGATTCTGCAACTGTGACACCAAGAGCTGCTGCTTAGTTTCAGGTAAAGGAAAGATGCCAGAAAGACACTTGACACCCTTCAGAATAGTGTCTGCTTCAGCCTCTTTAACAGAGGTAGGCTTTGCAATATGTAAAGCAGCCATAGTATCCTGAATAAGAATAAAAAGGCCTTTGTGAAAAAGGCAGATCACAGAAAGATCCTTGCCTGCCATTGGAGGAAACTCCCCTTCCTCCTCAGACTCACCATCTAAAGAAAAAGCTTCCTCTTCTACCTCCCATCCAACCCCCATTGCGGATAAGGCTGGATTCCCTAAGGAATGGACGAGTGAAAGAGTGAAGCAGGAGTGCTTAATTCTTTTGTAGCCAGAGACAAGGACACTCGCGGGCTCTGGTTCCCCAGCAGAGAAAGTCTGGGACTTGGACCCCCCACACACAGCAAAGAGGGATGTCAAGCAGCGGGATAAGACTGAAACAGCCTTTGAGCTGTTTCAGCAGCTGCTGCTCCTCAAGTTTGACTGAAAGTGTACCCTGGGGCCCTAAGAAGTATTTTCGGCTGAATCCTGAAGCCTCCGCAGAAGTTCTCTGTACCTCTGAAATGGTCACCTGCCCTGTAGGCAAGAGAATTACAGGGGAATCACAGGAGGTATTTGAACTGGCATTAGACTCCAGGGGTCCCAATAATGCTATAAGAATTGTGCTCAGGGGATCCCCATCACACAAAGGTCAAAAACAGCCCACTGTTGAGTCAACTTGTGGGAGCCACAAGAGTTACATAGCCAAGTACTTGGCATGACAGCAAGGTTCCACGCGGCAAAGTAAAAAAAGAAAAAACAACCCATGAAAAAGAACTTCTGAAATAAAGGGAAAAGGCCGCAGCAAAAAGAAAAAACTAAAAAGGGAACCCAGCTGTCAGCTCCAGAAAACAGAGGAATATCCAAGTTCCGAGCAAACGCTAGACCTACAGGTCTCAGTCACCCAGACCACAAGAATATGGTCTGGGCCAGGAGAGACAAGCTTAATTGCACTGCTGCACCAGTCCAGACACTCTGCCACCTGCTTGTTTCTTGTTTCTCTCAATGCTGCACCAGCAGATATACCAAGTGATGGCATCACTAATAGCTGCTCAATTCTGCCTCCACCTGCTGGCAAGGACTGGTCTAGCAAGATAACAAAAAAGCTAGGTTTACTATACGGTTTACAAATATAACTACTTTCAGAACAAATGTTGAGACAAGAATGAGATAATGGCAAGGTGAATTCTGTAAAACCTGCATAGGTATGCCATAAAAATGTAACCTCTTGCTTAGTTCAGCCTTTTCAAACAAAAGTAATGCATTTTTTTCCTTTTTATATATATATCAACAGCGATTGTTGTGCTCACTTTTGACCCCTTTTTCTTTTGCTCTTCTTATCCCACATAAAAAGTGGGGGTTTTACTGTGCAGGGAGGTAGGGCAAAAAGAGTCTCAGTGAATAACACTAGGTGCCTGACTCATTGAAGAGGACAAAAGGCCACATCTTCCTGGAAACCTCAGTGAATTCTGTTGTTATTATTATTGTTATTATTATTATTATTAATAATTTATATAGTGCTACAAGGCGTATGCAGCACTATACAAGAACATATAGAAGACGGTCACTGCTCTTTACAGCTTACATTCTAATCAAGACAGACAGTACAATACAGATGTAGTACTTCGTATGATTTTTCATCAGTAGTGCATTCCTGTCCGTCTATGCAATAACATGTAAATTGTATCAAATTAATTCCTATAATTCATTAATGCAACTGCATAACGGCAGGTGTACAAGGAAAACAAGAATGGTGTTTTCATACAGCATTCGAGGATGATTCATTCATTCGTAAAGCCAATCTTAAATATTGGAAAATACTGCAGAATTTCCAATTACTAAGAACTTATGAAATAAAGCTACATTGCACAGATACACCACGGGAGAATGTGAATTTCTGATAAATATGCTGTCATGGTACATACTCTGAAAAGCATTAATTTGGCTTTCTACACTTGCATCTCTCTAAATAAAGCACGTGGGTTAAAACTTCATTTGGAAACTGATCTCCTGAGACTGTATGCACTATAGATTCTTACCAAGAGCAAACATACTTACTGAAAGGCCCCAAAGATCTTAAACTGGCTGTTAGTCCTTTATTGTGAGCTATTACAATAAATGTAGCAAATGGCCTACCATTTTAGGAGGTGTCTGAGAGAGCAATGCCCCAGTGGAATGAGAGCTTCTGGTGGCAAAATGACCCATCTTTAAGGTATGGAGAAATTTACATAACCTATTTTCCTTGAATCCTGCTAGCTAAGTCCAGATGAGTGAATTATGCTCCCTTGCTAGCAGGTGGAGGAGGAGTTGAGCAACTTTCAGTGAAGTCATCACTTGGTATGTCATCTGATACAGCACCGAGAAGGCAGTAGGAGACTTCCAAATCAGTAAGTAAGACTGAAAAACTGAGAAAACACTCGGCAGCTCTGAATGTTCATAACTAGTCATTAACTGAAACAAGCATTTGGAAAGAGTATTTGGCTCTCTTACCATAATCAACTCAGTTATGCACTGATACTGACAATACAATCAAAAGGCAGCTGGGCTTCCAAACCTGTTAGAAGAGTCTTCCAAGGAGGGTCCTTGACTGGTCTAGCAGGATTCAAGGAAAAAAAATATTAGGTATGTAAATTTCTCCTTCCCTATCATCCTGCTTGGCCAGTCCAAACGAACGGGATGTACCCAAGCAGCTACAACCCAGGGTGGGAGGAAGATGACTCTATGGACAGAACTGTCCTGGTTACCAAAAGTGTCACTTGCTCCAGCCTGTGGCACCTGCTGCAACCTGCAGTACTTCACAAAGGTACTCAGACAACCAGATAGCTGGCTTACAGAAGTCCTCCAGAGACACCAAGGTGAACTCTGCTCAGGAGGAGTTCTATGCCATAGTGAGGTGAGCATTGACTGGCCCATTTTCCAGCCAGAGGTATGCTGAACTAATGAGAACTTGACTTAATCCAGCAGGCTATCAAAGGCTTGGCCACAGCCTGTCCTGTCCTCAGACCACTGAAGTGAATAAAAGATTATCTAACTGCCAAAAAGAATTAGTAATCTCCAAGTATTTGAGTAGCACCCTCCTCACATCCACAAGATGCATAGAGGAGTCCATCCAAAGGTCCTTCTGAGAAATGAAGCCTGATTAAGAAAAAGAGACAGCACCTTTGGGGGGAAAAAAGGCACCATCCACAAGAAAATGGAACCTCTTAAGATGATCAAAAAGGGCTCTCTATAAGACAAGGCCTGCAGCTCCGACACCCACCTGGCAGGCACACCAGAACCAGGAAAACCACTTTAAGGGTAAAATCTTTGAGAGCCCTACAAGTAGACTCAAATAGGAGCCTTTTCAATGCTTTCAACACCAGAGAAAGATTCCACTGAGGAATCACTGGTTGCCAAATTTTCTTTAATCCCTTGAGGCAACGAGAGACATTAGGGTGTGCTGCCAAGGACATACTTTGAATATGCCTCCAGTATTTTGTTTGAACTTGGAAATGCTGGTCTTGCTGATCTGTTTCCAAGTCGCCCCTGGAGGGCCCACTATGACTTGTATTCAGATGGCTCGCTACTAGGCTCTGACATGGATGTAGAAGTACTCTCGCCTTCAGAAGATTGTGAGGAGGCCACTGTGATCTGCCTATTCCAGAAGGAAAGGATAGTGGCGATGATTGCCAGGGTCTCATCTGCCTTGAACTGACAGATGTGTCTGGCATGGAGCAGGAGCCAAAGGTACACCCACTCCTTCAAGGGGTGTGAATGTCCATTACTGTCTTCCCATTTCCAGATGTGATCAAAGATGTGATCCAGTTGGAGTGGGATTCTCTTGACTCACTGCCTAAAGGATAATGGGCTGTGTAAGATCATCTCCACTCTCCTGGAGGAGGAGTGTGTTGAGTGGTTTGGCATTCTCAAGGTATATGCACTGATCCACGGGGGTTACCAGAAGGACCACCATATCCATGGAAGGCAGATTGGCCTTAAAGGATTCTCTGGACCATACGGTGGATTTGTGGTTGAGAAGCCAGTTTCGCCATGGTGGCAGCTATTCTGCTAGGCAGTATGTACCAGTCTGAACATCTCGAGCCCTGCTCCAATGGATTCAGTCTCTTCCGCCGGATGATACTACCCCTCTTTTAGAGTCTGCTATGGCTTTCCTTTATGATGCCATGTTTGGTTGCCACGGATGGTGCCTTGGTGACTTTGTCACGACATTGGATTTGGCTCCTACAGTGGGCAACGAACACATCTTCCAAAGCCCGGTTGGCACAACTGGTTTTTAAGAGGAAGCTTCTGTTTGGAGCCAATTTGGAGGACCTGGTGAGACAAAATCTATCACCTTCTGGAATACAGGTCCAAGAGACCTGTGAAATGGGCTGGTGCCCCTTCTTGTCAGCCTCTGCCCATCCACCTAGGGCACGCTTGTCAGATTCCTGAAGGCCTCGGGACTCTTGTCGTCACAGATCTGGAAACCCTTTCTTTCCTTCTGCTTCTGGGGCTCGAGTTTGTTCTCAGTCCTCTCATATGTAAAGTGACTAATGTGCTGGAGGTTTTTTCTGACCTATGATGTTGTGATACAATAAGCTGTTTGTGAGAGGCCATTATTGGCTAATTCAGTGAAATTGCGTTAGTCTATTGATCTGACGTCTTTTTCCTCCAGCACTTTTGCAACATATCTATTAGGTGCTGTGCAGTATTTATAAGAAGGATTTTGAGATATCCAGTTTTTGTGAAGTTTCCAGTATTCCAGAGCCAACACCTTGAGAAAGTTCAGGGCTAAACCCTGGTCTAAGCCAAACTTAAAGACAAAACTGTGATGAGGTTCACCTTCCTGGCCTCCAGGACCTAAGAGGAGCATCACCACTCTAAAACCCTCCAAACTCTTACATAGGCTAAGGAAGATGAGGTCTTGCGGGTCTTAAAAAGAGTATCTACTACCATTCCAAAGTAGCTCTCTTGGAGAGTTTACGCTTCTCAAGGGCCAGGCTGTAAAGGAGAATGGAACTGGATCCTCCATCACCAGAGGCCTGTGCCAAAGAAGGCCCTTCTCTTGAGGTAACAAGAGCGGAGACCCCACCAACAGACTCATGAGATCTGTGGACCATGGCCTGCATTGCCACCAAGCCTAGATGAGAACCAATCCTGTGTAGGAAGCTGCTCACTAAAGGGTCAAAGGGAGCAAGACATGCAGGAAACCTCTTTTAGGGCCACACTTCAAGGAAGGCATCAACGTTTGCTGCCCACGGGTCCCTCCTGTGGTTGAAAAGGTTCTCCATTCTAGCATTCTCCCAAATGGTCATCAGATCGAATACTAGGTCTCACCTTTGCACCATGAGGCTGAATACATGAAGGCTCAACTCCCACCCTGGAATTCCCAGCATACCCCACTCCCTTCAGACTAGTTTAGCAGGATGATAAGGAAATGCAAATTTTAACTACTGCAAACTACAAAATAAAAAAAAAACAACAACAATATCCTATTACTTAACGTTTCCTAAAACAACAAATAAGCTTGTTAAATATGGGCTCATAATGTATTTTTTAAGGGATGAGACTTGGGTGAAGACCATGGCATTCGAGCAGAGAAGGCATCTTATTTTGAAATAACTGGGAAGGACTTTGTAATATGTCCCCATAAGCACAATAAAGGATTATATTCATCCAAATTGTGTCATCATGTATGAATATGAATGAAAAAGTCAAGCACTACTTCTACCATCTAATTATCAATCAGGGTCGGTCATTCCTATCCTGTTACGTACAAACCAATTTTTCAGAATCCTCACATACTATCCATTAGTCCTGCCAAGACTACTCATCAAATCTCAGGTGATATGATTTTAAGGGTGTGGTGGAGTGGGGGTGGGACAAAATGAGGAAATAAAGCGTTAGACTAGTATTTTAACAACATGAAATGCAGCAATTTACTACTTTGAAAATGCTAAGATTTTCTGCATTTATGAAAAGGTTGGGGGGGGCAGCATTAAGCATATAAACACATATTTATTTATATTCTCTTATATACCATGCTATTCTGCATCAGTGCGGTTTACATTGAACAAACTGAAATTACATTGAACAGGGTATTATAACTTGGAGATAACTATTTTACAGGGGACATGGAGGGTTAAGTGGCTTGCCCAAGACCACAAGGAGCACCTGTGGGACTAGAAACCCCAGTCCTTCCAGCCCAAGGTTGCTGTCCTCTAGTGGGATTTGAACCACTGACCTTCCGGCCTGAAGCACCTTGCCCCAACCACTAGGCTACTCCTCCACTCCACTCCACTCCACTTCAAACTACTTTTTCTTTGTCCTGTTCCAGATGACATACTCAGGGGTGGCCTACGGGTGATGAGGAACCATGTGGTAAGACTCATTATGAGGCTTCATTTGCATAAATATTTGCATATCCACTGAAGGGGATGTTAAAAGTAGGACAACAAAATGAAACTATGAAACACTACAAAATAAATAAATAGCTTTAACTCTGCCTACTAAAGGTTTTTCACTCCCTTGTACATTTTTCACATTCTGGTCTCTAAAAATGCAATTTAAAATGCATTAAAATAGTTTGTGCATTTTTATCATAAAAGAATAATTACAGAAAACACTCAAAATGCAATTAAAATAAGAAACCAAAAAGTCTTGACTGCCTAAGTCTTCACACCCCTTTACTCAATACTTGGTGGAAGCCCCTTCTGTAATAACAACTATGAGTAATTCAGGTTAGTGCTACTCAAAGTGAGGTCAGTGGACTGGTACCAGTCTGTGATGAGGTAAGTACAGAAATTGAGAGTAAGCATATAGAAATTTTTATAGCAATTTGACATTTCTCTGTCATCCAAGAGAGTGATCAGTGGACCTCTCATTGAACAGGGTATAGGACGTGGCCGAATTCGCGTGGTGAGTTGCACGTGGTATGAGCTGCGTACTGGTGAAGCGCAGTAGGACGTTACAACATGTGATATTTGTCACATTAAAAACTTTAAATATTGATATACATGGTGTTTGTTCAAATTGTGCATGTAGGCCTCAATACAAGCATTATGGATCCTGTGTCTTTTGGAGAAACTGCTAGGTTCTTGTGACCTGGACTGGCCACTGTTGGAAACAGGATATTGGGCTTGATAGACCTCGGTCTGACCCAGTATGGCATATCTTATGTTCTTAGGCGTTTAATATGGGGAATTGCTATTTCACTCATAACTTTTTGTTTAGCTACGATTGAAGAATGACAAAGCGTTATGAGTGAAAAAGCGATTTTCTATCTTAATAGGTTATATGTACACTTTCAATGAACGTGTACAATTTATTTATTTATTTATTATTATTTATTTATTACAGGCTCTTATATACCGCTCTATTCAGAATCAGCCCTCGAAACGTGGCACGTTGTGTCTTTTGAATTCCTTCTTGGCTGAATTCAAGCAAGATAAGTAAAGTTTTTTCAAGCATTTAAAATGATTAAAATGGAATGACCGTGGTGGGGGACGGGTGACAGTTCCTGTATCCTCTGATCGGTTACTCCGACAAAAAGAATTAGATAAAGTGTTGCATGAGCACTTTTATGGTATACACGGAGGTTTGAAGCTGGGGCTACATTATTTGATTTGGATTTCTCTGCCTTGAGCTGGGTGTTTTTTTTGTCTGCCTTTTAGGTCCTGCATATGGAATAGTAAGCATTTCTGAGAATGTTACCCTGGAAGTTCTGGATTTCAACTTCCTACCTAAAAGTCTAAATTTGGCCTCCAGAATCTCCTTCCCACATTTTCCTATGTCATTGGTACCAACATGTACCAAGACAGCAGGCTCCTTCCCAGTACTATCTATCTAAAACCTTGTCTAGGTGGCATGTGGGGTCCATTATCTTTGCACCAGGCAGGCATGTTACAAGGCGATCCTCACGTCCACCATTCAACCAGCTATCTACATGCCTAATGATAGAAGTGTTAACTTAAACGGCTGTCCTAACCCTTCCCTCATGGGCATATGGTCCTGGAGAAACCACCTCAGTGTGAGAGGGTTTTATGGCATTTGGAGGACAAGTCCTAGCTAAAAGATCACTTCCTGACACACTAAGGTGATGCTTTCCTTTCACATGATCTCTGCTGCATGGCAACGGAGAGGCTGCCAGACTGCTGGGAGGACTGCAGTACTGTGTCCCTGTAGGTCTTGTCTATGTCCTGTACCTTTGTCTTCCTTATCTCCTTCAAGTCTGCTACTCTAGCATCTAGAGATCAGACTTGTTCCAGGGAGCAAAGAGCTCTTTGCACCTAGTGAACACTAAGACCTCTCACCAACATACTAGTATTAGCAGGGTGATGTGCTGTATTTATTTTATGCTACACACAACTATTAGCACGTAGACCTAAAAGTTCCACTTTGGTTTTATCAAACCATAAAATCCTTTCTAAATGTGTGCAATGTCCCCTAAGTGTTTCCTTGAAAAGGATATTGCAGCACATCATACGGTCTTTTTAATTCAGCAGTGGCTTCCTTTTTGCCACCTCCCACACAGGCCATATTTATAGATTAATCAGGCAATATTTTCCCATATCATAGCCAAAGACATCTAAAGTTCTTTTACAATATTGTTAGGCCTCACAATGATGTTGCTCAGCAGTTCCCTTAACCCAAGGCTACTGACTTTGGAGAGATGGACTGACTGAGGTATATCTTGGTGGTGCCAAAATGTTTCCACTTTACAGTACCTCATGGGATATTCACACAATGATATTTTCTTAAAGCCTTTCCCCAGTTTGCACCTTTGATTGATTTTATTACAATTCTTTTGGTACCTCCATGCTTGGTATGTTTAGATGTTTGCTTCAAATTAACGTCATACTATAAAATGGCATAATTCTTCATCTAGGAATATTTGAATCAGCTTAACTACTGTGAGTGGACATAGACAGACTAACTACCTTATTATCAGACTTGTTAAGAACATTTTTGAAAATGGAGCTATTTGGAGTTTTCTATGACATAGGGTCTGATGATTTAATCCAATCAGGACTTTTTGGATTCTTATTACTTTTTGAGCATTTCTATAACTGTTTCTTCATGCAAAGCTTGTAGAGTATGTTGTACAGATTGGTGACAGAAGCTCCAACTTCAATACATTTTGAATTGTATTTTTTAGATGGCAGAATTTGAAAAACGTACAAGGACATGAACATTTTTACAAGGCACTTGATTTACCTATATATGTGTGATTACACTAGGAAAGAAAAACATTGGTGAAGAATACCATGCAAAAGTACTATCAACAGGATATGAAAGAAGAGGCGGAATCACAAAGTATAATAACACAGAGTATATCCTTCCTGCAGCTACTGTAGTCATTAATCCTTTAAGCTTACCTGCTTGTCCAGTGGTAATACTAACAGCTGCAAAAAGTCTCTGGGAACGACTTAAGTCCGATACTCCGTTAACAGCTTCAACTTCAAATGTGTAGTTTGCATGGGCTAGAAGGTCCACAACTGTGACATACGTATCTCCCAATCCACTCTGCTGGGGAACATATCCAATGCTGCTGCCACAGGAAACACATTCTCCCTGCTCCCAGCTGCATCTCTTGCACAAAATCCGATAGGTTACATCGTTTCTTCCCCCGCTATCGGCTGGAGGGCTCCACTCCAAGCTCACTGTAGTCTGGTTGATGTTATAAATGAGGTTCTGGGGTGCAGATGGAGGCCCTGTGCAACAGAATATGCAAAAGCCATGAAGTTAGTAAGGAATGCATGGGTAAAGCTCATTTTAATTAGTGCTCACATAGTCAGCATTTGGCATTTTAACAGTAACAAAGGGTTCCTTATGCCCACTCCAATAACCAGAAAAACCCTCCATGAACTTGCATGGTAGGAAGGGAAAGAGGTAACAATACAGCCTGTGTATGCCTTATAGTGCTATACAAATGATTAGTAGTGGTAGTAGTAGTAGTAATTGTCTGCATGGTCAGCACCAAAGATTTCATGGACCCTTTACAGCTGCTAGTTATATGTTGTCTTGCCGCAAATGTAACTATACACAAAATTTTGTGAATTTGATGTCCGGTCAAAAGCCAACTGTTTCAAAGGAAAGCAGGCCGGCAAGTTCCAATATTCAACACTAACTAGTTTAAGATAACTTTTAAGTTTAGTACAGGCAAATACCTGTTCTGATATTAACTAGATGTTAATCCTAAAAAAGGCAATATCCCTGCTTGTAGGAATCACAGATAAGAATAATTGGCTGGCTGAAGTCCTTTTGGATAAAAATCACATTCCACTGGTATTAGAGGTATGCATCTAGGTGTCTTACTAGAAAACCAATCTGAAATCACAGATTTAAAGAGTCATGATGTCAGTTTTCAGCAAGCTTCATGTGTTGCAGCACTGGAAACTATTGTTATTCTATGAAACCTTTTACATCATGCTGCAAGTTTTAATATTTCCAGTTTTGGACTACTGCAACTTTTTATATTTTGGGTTACTTGCTGTCACTATTTTAGCCTTACAGTTCACACAAAACACAATAATCCATTTTTTGATTGGCTGCATTTTTTGAATGCATAACTCCCAGTCTTTGCCCACTATGATTGCAATGGATTTTGTTAAATTTAGACACCATTCACATAAGCTATGGCACCTATTGTTGAGGCTCCAGCCATGTATTTGTTTTGTCTATCTGTGCGTATAGGGTTTTTTGTGCAATCTGAACCTATAAGACAGGACGTCCAACCCCGCAATCCGTGCCCCTTGCCGCCAGTGGCTAACTTCCCCATGGGTTGTACGGGGAAGTTAGACGGGGCGGGCAAGGGGCAGATTGGGGACGAAGTTAGGGCGGGCAGTGGGTGGTCATCAGCCCTCGACGTACAGGGCCAATTCTAATGTCGGCCCTGTACGTCCTGGGTTGGCAACCTGCACAGGGAAGTTATTCCACCTCCGAGGTGGAATAACTTCCCTTGTTGCCAGGAGTCGATGGGCCTCAGGCCAGAAAGCAGCAGGAGGGGGAGGTGAGCATTCCCCGCAGTCCAACCCTGGCCTTGGGAGGCCGGATCGGGGGGCGGGCTGCGGGGAATGCAGTGCAGGAGCCGGCAGCCAGGATCACGGCTTTACAATGGAGCCATGCTGCCATGGCACTGCGGTTGCACTGTAAAGCACAGACTAAGTTAGTCGGGCAAGGCCTGAACATGCAGGCCAGGCTGAATCGCAGTCCTGGCCTGCACATACAGGCCTGACTGTGATTCTGATTCCACGGAGCTAGACGTGCCCCGTGGGATCAGAATAGCGACGTCCTCTGTACGTCCAGTTTAGACTGGGTGTACAGAGGGCTTGTATGTCTGGGATGGAATCGGGCCTTTACTGTCTGTGCACGGGGCTCCCATCTCCCTTGGGTAGAAAAAACAAGAAGAACAGTGTATAGTACTGGACCTATCTGCAGGCCTAGGAAAAGGTTAGATGCAGGGGAGAAGGTGATGCAGAGAAGGCAGTAGAAATTTAAAGAGGCAGTGGGCTTCTGAAAAGAATGGTGGGCGGGAAATGAAGGGTAGAGGTGAGAGTGCTACGGGGAGGGTAAAGGAGAGAGTGTCTGAGAGAGAGAGTGGGGAGAGCTAGGAGAAGGGTTGGAGGGATGAGGGAAGATTGCAAGGAGTTGGATGTTAAAGATGGGGATAAAAGGATACAATGTGTACATGACAAAAAGCATGCCCCCCCTTTGCAGAATACACACACACTCGAGCACCCTACCCCATACCACACACACACACAAGCACCCCACTTCCACAAAGATGCATCCCAGCTCTGCACCACATACCCACAAGTATGCACCCACAGACAGCCCACACATACACAGATACAGTACTTGCTATCTGAAAATAGAGACAAATATATAGATAACAGCAATTTATTTAGTGTACACTTGTATCCCGCTGCTTCCAGCGATCAGCAGCGGTATTCTATACATAATGGGGCGGCTGTACAGGCCGGAATTTGAACATACATTGATTTCAGGGGGGGTGAAAGGCACAACAAGCAATTACAATTTTTACATTGATTGTATAAGAGGAGACTTTACGTATCTACATTGGATTGTACTAGTGGAGGCTTTTCATGTATCCATATACACGTATATTACATACTCTGACTAGGTCAGGTTGAAGTGAGTTCTAAAGAGGTGAGTCTTCAGCTTCTTCCTGAAGTCCTTCAAGTCTTTGTTTGCTCTTAGTTCATAGGGCAGTTGGTTCCAGAGTGTTGGTGCAGTAAATGAGAACGCTCTGTTGGAGGTGTTTGCGTTGCAATTTCTCATGCTATTCGGGACATGGAGGGTGTTGCTATTTACTGTTCTTCTGTTTCTGATGATTGGTTGCTCGGATATTAAGGTGTTTAGGTATGAGGGTGCTATGTTGTAAACAAGTTAGCCCCAGCTACCATAACAAGACACACTTTATCATCTCTCTTCAAACTCTTCCCTCCCTTCCCCCACAGATACGTATGGAGGAAGGAGAAATACAACATTTTGTTATACTATAAGTGTGCTTTTTACAACTTGTTGACTCTTGTGTTCAAGTTCATAATGTTTTTGTTCCTTTGCTCTTGCAGTCTGAAGTGTAGAAATACTACCCAGGATAGTCACTGAACTCAGAAAATCAGGCTTTGCCTGAATTTCCCTCGTTAGGATAGTTGAAGTGTTCCACAGAACAGACTCCAAAGATACAGACTTCAGAATTTCTGTTCATCTGGTCTACTCCTCTAGTATACCTGGCTCTGCAGCCCTGCTCCTAAGTTCATGTTCTATGCTTAGCTCTGCAATCCTACCTCCAGGATCCAGTTCCATTCCTAGATGTCTTCCCCTCCAACTCACACCTTCCAGCCTTTCAGCCTCTCAAGGCTTACTGTGTACCGTTGACTTGAAAAATATTGATGGCATGTGAGTGCTCTCATATTCCTTCTTTTTTTCTGGGGCAGTGTGTCCAAATGAGTTAGTACTGAGCATGACGGGGGGCGGAGCTAGCCACTGAACAGAATGGACGCCTGAATTTTTGCTCCCGTTGCTGCCCAAGAATCCTGAACATATCCCGGTATTCCATTGAAGTTTGTACCCCCTACCTACATCAATAACACCGCAATACAGCTGGATGGCATCCCTGAAGCCTGCCCGGCTGGAATTTCCACAGGGATCCGGCTCAGCAGCGAAACGATCCAAACCCGAAGTGGGTTCCCCGCAGAAAATGGCCGCGGGAGAGAAGGAGGGAGTGACTGCCGGTGGCCTCCGTGAAGTGCTACAGGAATTGAAATGCGTTAAAGAAATGATTGCAGCCAATTCTAGTTCACTGAACATGATTCAAGAAGACTTGCTGGAGGTAAAAGAGAAACTCCTCACCATCACCACTCGACTTAATGCAGTTGAATTACAAACCCAGAAGCATGGCGTTGCATTAGAACAGCTGGGCCCTTTGGCCAAACGAGTCCGGCACATAGAAAATCTGATTGAAGATCAAAATAACCATTCCCGTAGAAATAATATCCGCCTTGTTGGAGTCCCTGAAGGCGCTGAAGGTACCGATCCGATTGGATTTCTGGAAAAAACCATACCGGAGATGCTGCAGCTTGTCTTTGCAAGGCCTTTTGAACTAGAACGGGCCCATCGAATCCCAGCGCACAAAGCTGAAAACACACGATACCCGCGCCCACTCATAATGAAGGTACTGAGATACCCACAGGTCCTACAGATCTTTCAAGCTGCACGGAAGGCCGGATCACTGCAAATCCAGGGACACAAAGTAACACTTTATCCGGATTTGAGCAAGCAAACGGTAGATCGGAGAAAAGCGTTGCTGGCCTGTAGACCCATGCTACAAAGTGCACAGGCAAGATACGGGCTATACTACCCAGGAACCATGCGGGTCACGCTGCATAATGAAACGAGGAATTTTGTTGATGCTGAAAAACTGAAAACTTTCCTACAAGAAAAATGCGGTATGGAAACCTGAGGTCAATATTCTGATCTCTCACGCAGTGTAGAGAACTCAGCATATACTCAGGGGGTGCGGCCGTGCGTTCTCACAAATTTTAGAACGCCTTAAGCCTTGTTAAACACCTCATTGATTGTATTTCTGTTGTTCTAAATAGTTTTAATTAAACAGATATTTCTGCTTGAAATGTAGGGGTGGCAACGGGAGGTCGGGGTTGGTTACTGTTTCAGTGGATTGTGTTCACCTTAGCGATACAATGTTTGCCAGTTATGCAGTTGTTTGTGTCAGTCCAGTCCAGTACAAAACCCTCCACATACACGCAAATGCAAGTACGCGGCAGGCCTATCCATAGGATAGCTTTCACCTATAAGACAGCTTATCCCAACGTTGATGTCTAGTGATCTTTTAATGCTTTCGTTAAATGTAAAAGGTATTACTGGCCCTGTCAAGCGAAAGAAGATTTTAGCGTACTGCCAGCAAAAAAAAGCGGATATTGCCCTCTTACAAGAGACACATTTAACAGATACTGAATCGCAGAAAGTAACCTCTAAATACTTCCTGGTGGCGGCCTCGGCCTCTGCCACTCAACGCAAAGGGGGGGTAATAATATTAGTGCGCAAATTCCTGCAATCCGCCATTACCGACACACGGATTGATCCGCTAGGTCGATGGGCCAGAGTGACGATGAAAATAAATCAACAGCTTTACACATTCTTCAATATTTACGCGCCCAACCTCGATGACCCTAACTTTTTCAAACTGATAGCTAAAGAAGTTACAGCCGCGGCTCACACCAATATCATATTAGGGGGCGATTTCAATGTCATCTTGGATCCACTGTTAGATCGCACGCCCTATCGGGCTGTAGACAAAGTCAAATCGCAGGCGATTCTTAAAGGCATCATAACAGAGCTACACTTGGTAGACCCCTGGCGCCTACTTCATCCCCAAGAAAGAGACTACACATTTTATTCCATCCCACATAATACCCAAACAAGGATCGATTTCTTCCTACTGTCCACAGAGCTGATGCCCCAAGTGTTGTCCGCAGAGATATATGCTACAACGGTATCGGACCACGCCGCTGTCTCCCTAGTGTTGAATACCAACGTTACACAGCATGTTCCACCAAGATGGACATTTGATAAATCCCTACTAGCAGATGACTCCTTTATACAGCTACTGTCAGGGGAAATTGAGACCTATTTTAAATATAATACACCCACTGATACCTCCATCTGGAGCTGGTGGGAAGGTTTTAAAGCGACCATACGAGCTCATATTACCACCTACACCATTAGACGGCGTAAAGCCAGGAAAAAAGAAAAAGATGAATTGGAACTCCAAATAAAAGCTGGGGAAAGGTTACTAGCCAAAAGAGCTGACTCAATGATATTGATTAGACTCCAAAAATTGCGATACCAATATAATGCTCTCCTCAACAAAGAAGCACTGAGTAGCATCCAGCTACAACGTAGTATATACTACTATGACAGCAACCGCTCAGGATCCCTCTTAGCTCGGCAGCTCAGACCAAAAACCAGCAAGACCGCTATAGCGGCGTTGCAGGACAATTCCGGGGCCTTCTCCTGAGATCTGACAAAATACTAGACCGCTGCAAAGAATTCTATGAGGAACTATATCGCTCAGATACCCAATGTAGTGACAGAGCCTTTGAAGATTTTGTCTCCAAGATAGTAGGACCCACATTAACCAGTCATCAAAGTCGAACGCTGGAACAAGAGATCTCAGTAACTGAAATACAAAATGCGATCAAACAGATGGCTCGTGGCAAAGCCGCCGGTCCAGATGGTATCCCGTTGGAATTCTATAATAAATATTGCATTCAATTGGCTCCCATGCTACAGATCTACTACAGTGGCCTGCAAGATGAATCTCCAGAGATTGGAGCCCTGGCAGAGGCTGTGGTGGTAATTCACCCGAAACCGGGCAGGGATACACAAAAGATAGAGAATTACAGACCCATCTCTCTCCTAAACTCTGATTATAAAATCTATGCTAAAGTGCTTGCTAACCGATTAGGACGGATCTTAAAAGATTTGATACATGAGGATCAATGTGGATTTATACAAAACAGATCCACTACAGATAATGGAAGATTATTGGCACATGTACTGGCATCTGCCAAGACCAAGGCCGAGCCCCTGATAGGGCTAGCATTGGATGCCGAAAAAGCCTTCGATCGACTGGAATGGTCCTTTCTATTTCGATCCCTACGGTGGTTTGGGATAGGAGAAAAGTTCCTAAAACGCGTTGAATTGTTATATACCAAACCCACAGCTCGAATAGCGGTCAACTCACACCTCTCAGCCCCTTTTCAGTTGCAAAGAGGGACCAGACAGGGTTGCCCCCTGTCACCGATGCTTTTTAATTTAGCCCTGGAACCCTTATTAATAGCGCTCCGACAGAAGGAAAACATAAAAGGAATTGAGTTAGCTGATGGTCCCTGTAAATTGTCAGCATATGCCGATGACCTGCTCATTTTTCTACAACCATCAGACCTTCCTGAAACACTGCAACTCATAGATGCATACTCAGCGATATCCGGATATAAAGTAAATTTGAATAAAACAACAATTATTCCTCTGAATGAACAGGTCAGCGAAGAAATGATGCGTGGATACCCCTTTCAATATGAGAAGTCATCCTTTAGATACCTGGGCGTGACCTATGGCACCACCTTGGAAGAGACTGTCGCAATCAACATTAAGATGTGTCAAGAAATTGTACATGATAACATCTGCAAGTGGACCCCCCTTCATTTGAGCTGGTGGGGCAGGCTAGAAACGATAAAAATGATGTTGGTACCAAAACTCAGCTATATATTAAGTATGATACCCTTACGTTTCCCGACAGCCTTCTATAAGAAAATGAATAGTCAACTGATAGCCTTTCTATGGAACAACCGAGTACCCCGAATAGCTGCCTGGAAACTGAAGTTACCTAATACACAAGGAGGTGTCCATTTCCCAGATCTCGGCTGGCTACACACTGCCTCTCTTTTAAAGCAGGGTGCTCAATGGGTCGACTCTGACGACACGGATAAAGGACCTAGATGGCTGAGTGTGGAGCGGGCCCTACATTCCCCCCTGCCCACATGGCTACTGGTAGGCACAGTAGTAGACCAGACTGCACCACATAATGCTATTATCCGAGAAACACAGCATGCCTGTCGATTATTGGCATCATGTATCGATGGAGGGGATGACTTTGCCGCAGATATGCCCATCTGGCTGAACCCGCGCCTTATCATCGGAGGGAAGCCTGTCTTATGGAAAAAATGGGTGGAACATGATCTTATCACCATTGGACAACTGATCAATGGAAGTGCATTTAAAACCTTTGACAGATTAAGAACGGAATTCCGATTGCCTAATACATGCTATTTCCAATGGTGTCAGCTCCGATCCTGCATGAGCAAAGCGGGTGTGTCACCTGTCTTGATACGTACAGGATGGCCACTGCGACAGAAACTTTAAGAATTACAAACAGATGCTAAAGCTGTTTCAAGATGTGTTGCGATTCTCCGATCCAAAAGTGACAAGACATGTTCTAAGATACAGTCGGTGTGGGCTACTGAAACCGGTCAAGATCTACCTCCGGAAAATTGGGACACTTTTTGGGGAACTCAAATACGTGCCACGAGAGCAGCGTCTCTCACACAATCGATGTACTTTATAGCACATCGAGCGCATATTACACCGGCTAAGAAAATGAAATGGACACTACAGGAGGGAAATCGATGTTGGTCCTGTAACATGGAAATTGGGACACTGGCACATATGTTGTTCCATTGTAAATCCCTGGAAATATATTGGAACAGAGTTTGGGAACGCATATCACAGATCCTCAACTTACAAACTCCTATCACTTATCGGATAGTGATATATAAATCCATAGCTCTGGAAACTACTCTGATGAAATGGGATGGTAAACTGCTGGACTTAATGCTCGGGATAGCGCTTAAAATAGTTCTAATACACTGGAAGAATCTCGACAAAGCTTGTTTCGAGCATTGGTGGAGTCTCTTAATCCTACATAAGACCTACGAAGAGATCTATATAGCCAAGAACCCATGGTCTGGTAAACTAAGTAAGAAATGGTCAGCTTTACAAAATTATGTTTGATGAAAATGATTGCTGGAGGCTGCCTTGTGGAATGGTCTCTGCTGTAACCACATTGAACGGAGAGAGGGAGGGTGGCGTGCTGGCATGGACTGATACTAGTTCTTGTTAACGTTATTGTACTGTCTTGTTCAAGTTATTATATTCTTTTGCTATTTTGATCAATAACATCTGCTTGTATCCTGCTATATCACGATCGTTTGTATTGTTATTTTATATGTTAAAACTGAATAAAAACTACTATTAAAAAAAAAAAAGTACTGAGCATGACATGATAGGAATGAACCATTCCTATCAAGGTATGCTGAGTATGAGTTTGTGCCTGCCTTAGTATTTGCATTATGCCAAAGAGAACTTCCTTCTGGAGTTCACAATGGGTGAAATTTTAGAAGCCCCGTTCCTGCTTTGGATGTCTGAAAATGGGCATAGAGACATTCAAAGCACAAAGATGTCTCCAAAGCCAGTTTAGAAGCTGGCTCTGGGGATGTCCCCAGCATGAGGACATCCAATTCTGAACAGAGGAGTGGCTGAGGTGTTCCCATTGAACAGGACATCTCCACCTGATTACAGAAACGTCATGGATGTCCAGTGTCACATCTAACTTTAAACCAAGGCACGCATAGCGATGAATGAACATCTGAAAGGTGCTTGTTTCAGCTGAAAAACATTCAGAGGGTGTAGAGAAGAAAACACTCTATCATCCCCAGTACTCAGCACAAGTTCAACTATAGCAGCAGCGGAATATCAACACTGGCTGCCCTATTCCCAGCCCACTACTCTAGCCATTAGGCTATCCTAGACGTCCAAGTTCTGACATAGGGTTCTGGGGACATCTAAGTAGATGTCCCTGCAGATGTCCCTAATGGGCACAACCAGGTTGTGAAGTCATGTCGGCACCTGGATGTGCCTGCATTTTGTTCAGATATTCTGGCTTAGACAGCCCAGACTGCACTTGGATGGATCTTCTAAAATTCCCCTCACTAAGTATAAGCAACATATCAAGGTATGCTTGAAAATTCTATTTCATCAGAACAGTTGTCCAAAAAAATGGACAACATTTCTGTGC
This sequence comes from Ichthyophis bannanicus, assembly GCA_033557465.1. Taxonomy (NCBI): domain Eukaryota; kingdom Metazoa; phylum Chordata; class Amphibia; order Gymnophiona; family Ichthyophiidae; genus Ichthyophis; species Ichthyophis bannanicus. The sequence goes on along the minus strand of CM066033.1, from coordinate 1,377,684,326 downwards.
CTATCTACAACATGTTTGGTTCTCTGCATTTCCTGATAGTCTTGTGCTTTTTTTTTCCTTTACTACTATATCTGTTTTTCTTGGATTGAGCTTTTTATCACTTGGAATGGAAATATCCAGGTGATCACAAATTCTTCATTCTCCACAATTCCGTTAGAGCCATGATCCTAATGTTTTCCACCCCTCACCCCCAACACCTTTCTAGCTCTTACTGAGGTCCCTGGTACTCGAAGTCTAGGAGGAGCAGGAACTGCTCCAGCTCCATTTGGCTTTGGGTTCAAAATGGGAGCTCTGACCACTAGTGTTAGTCTCACAGTGCTACTACAATGGGTTAAGCTGTCAAATAAAGGCAAACTACTGCAAGGGGGTGAAAGCTGCCATTTTGAACTCAGAGCTGAATGGAGGAGTGACTATATATCATGCCTCTTCCACCTAGACCAGCATTGACCCCTGTAATAGCTAGGGGGATGTTGGGGATAGGAGTGGAATGCAATGATTTTTGAGGGGGAGGTGTCACAGGAGTCAGGGACTTTGATGCTATGTTGAGGAGGTATTGGGAGGATCGGAACTGTGATGGTGTGTCAGGGGATATTGGGGGGAGTTATGCCTGGCAGTGGAGATTTGGCATGGGAGGGGATCAGTGGGTACATGGATGTCAGGAGCATTTGGGGGGAGCAGGACACTTTTTTCCCCATGTGCAGATTTTTTAAATTGTTGCACCCTATGGATGTACTAGCAAATACCCTTCTATTTGCCAATGTCCATCAGGGTAGTTTAAAATACAGAGGGAATTGTGCATCTCCTGACCTAGACATCTCAATTCCCTTCTCCATCGCATAAATAAACTGTTTCTACAAGAACTATTCTTCCTTTAACTCCAAGAATGTGCAATCCTGTCGTACACTTACAGTATTTTTATAGATTACCTCATGGTCATAGAGGAATTTTCTCATTCATACATCAAAATTGTGAAAATCTTTTTCGAACCAGTCTAATAATTTGAAAGCTATATGAAAGTCTTTAATCTTTAATCTTTAATCACACTAGATAGACCGCTTTGTCGAAACATTAAGCAGTGTACAATAAAATAAAAGGGACGCACTGCAAATTATAAGAAAAGGAACGCCATAAAAAATAGGAAAGAGTGAGCAGGATAGAACACATATAATAAATACTAAAATACAATAAAATATTAAAATATTATAATAAGAAAATACACTCCAGCAAACCGGAGGTCCAAATAAAACTGACACAAAACAGGGGCAAAGACAAACAGTGGAGGGGCAAGACAAACCTAGGCTGGCAGCGGAACAAATGTAGCAACTTTACGGGGGAACCACAAAGAGGAGCGCCTGCTCTTGCAGTCAATCACAGGAGAACACAGGAAGCAAGAGTCGTAGATGGGTGGAACAGGTTTATTAAAACCCCTACGCGTTTCAGCCATAGCCTTCTTCAGGGGGCACACAAATGTGTGACACTGGAGAGAATCTGCAGACGCAATTGCGCATATGAGAGAAGTGAATATCAAACCACTGGAAAGGGAATGGAATGGACACAATGTGATGAATCACTATGAAGTATTCCAGGAAAAAACTCAAAGAAAAACCTTCTTCTGCCAACATCGAGTTTTTTCCTGGAATACTTCATAGTGATTCATCACATTGTGTCCATTGAGTTCCCTTTCCAGTGGTTTGATATTCACTTCTCTCATATGCGCAATTGCGTCTGCAGATTCTCTCCAGTGTCACACATCTGTGTGCCCCCTGAAGAAGAAGGCTACGGCCGAAACGCGTAGGGGTTTTAATAAACTTGTTCCACCCATCTACAACTCTTGCTTCCTGTGTTCTCCAGCAACTTTATGGGGGGGCATCGGGGGAAAGATCGAAGGCTTGCTGAAACAAGTGTGTCTTGAGTAATGACTTAAATTGAGCATAGGAAGGTTCTAACCGAAGAGTTGGGGGCACTGTTCCCTCTAAGCTGTGCGCGTGCACACACCTCGCCGAGTGAGCGCACATACTTTACAACAGAGCGCACAAAAATTACGGTTCTGATTCTGATAGAAAACAACACAGACGTTCTTAAAATTGAAAAGTTGTTGTGTATTTATGGTTTTCACAAGTTCTACAATATTTTCTAGTGCAATCAATGTGGTGTACATACTGTATTCTGACGTGTAGTCAAATTTTAAAGTATATAACTCCGAGTGTCGTTATGTGGCGCACAAAAATTTAACCTTCCTTCAAAAGCTGCACAGCTGATATTTTATGCGCACACAGCCTACAGAAAATTAGAGGGAACATTGGTTGGGGGTAATGCATTCCATAAAACAGGGGCGAGAAAAAAGAAAGCCGAATTGCGAGTCAACTCCAGACGAGCTTGTGATGGAGCAGGTAAAGATAGACAATTAACATAGAAGGAACGGGACTGGTGATAAGGAGTATGGAAAGAGATATGATCTACAAGATATAGGGGATTATTAGTGTAAATAGCACGGTGGGCTAAAATAAGAAATTTATATCTGAAACGATAGCGGAGAGGCAGCCAATGTAACTGGAAGAGAATGGGAGTAATATGATCAAACCGGAAGGAAAAATGTAATTAGACGAGCCGCAGTATTAGATATACGAGCTGATTTTATTCATAGAAACATAAAAAACAATGGCAGATAAAGACCATGCGGCTACTCTATCCAGTCTGCCTATCAATAAGAATGACTGCGTTCTACACTCCCTTTCATTCCTTCGGAAATCCTCTGTATTTGTCCCATGCTTTTTTGAATTCAGAAACAGTTTTTGTCTCCATCACCTCCACTGGGAAGCTATTCCATGCATCCATCACCCTTTCCATAAAGAAATATTTCTTCAGATTACTCCTGATTCTATTTCCTTTCACGTTCATCTCATGACTCCTCTATCAGAGCTCCCTTTCAACTGGAAGAGGGACACCCCCTGGGCATTTATTACATGGGGGTATATAAATGTCTCTATCATATCACTACTCTCCCGCATTTCCTACAAAGTAAACATATTGAGATTTTTAAGTCCATCCCCATATGCCTAATGACAAAGATCACTCATCATTTTAGTAGTCGCCCTCTGGACCGATTTGATCCTGTTTTTATCCTTTCGGAGGTGCAGACTCCAGAATTGTGCACAGTACTCCAAATTAGGTCTCACTAGAAACATGTACTGCATAAAGGCACTATTACCTCCTTTTTCCTTCTGGTCATTCCTCTCCCTATACATACTGAAATGCAGTTTTGGAATAAAAATAGTAGAATAAAAAACTAGAAACAAACCAACCACAGTGGCAGGCAACAGAAGAAAAAAGCGATGGTGAATAAAATCTAAACCACTGTGAAGGATAAACAACTAAGTTTAGACCAAATTCTAATCAGATTGTGCATATATAATTTCTTTCAAAATTCAGTTAGACTGTACAAAGCAATGCAAGCAGTGTGCGCCTTTGAGTCAGTCCTGACTCCTAGCGACCCAGAAGCTCCTGGGTTTTCTTGGCAGTGTCACCGGAAGTAGATTGCCAGGCCTTTCTTCCGAGGCAATGGAGGGTTAAGACTGTACAGATAATAAAATCATAAATTGAAATAGAAAACCACACATTTATCCCCTTAATATATACCCACTATGGCTATGTTTCAGCATCTCCCCTCAGTCTAAGCTATAATCTCCGCAAACATACACAACTAAGAAAGTCCTAGAAACAGAAAAAGCATTTAATTTCCAGCCCATTAAAAAAAAAAATCTTAAATGGTTTCACATTCCAACTTTGAAAGCCAATGTTACATTCTTCTAACTGGACAGCACTTTCTCATCAACTAGGAAGAATGGACACTGCAGCATAACCAATCATGTGAATCGGTGCGGTCAAAAGCCTCACCAGAGGCTCCCTGAGAGGAAACAGGTCAATGCACCTTTTGTTCTTCAACCAGTACTTTTGCCACCTGCTTCAAGATTGCACTCTCGCTGCCACTATCTTTAGCTCTAGTGAGTAAGCTAAAAGTGGGAATCTTTTTGTCCTGAGCAATGTCACATCAATATGAAATTTCCTTTTTTCCTTCCTGACATGCTTTAATTGTAGTGGTCACCTTACTGAGATTTGATATAGATCAATGATTCTCAACATGTGGTCCGTGGACCCCTGGGGGTGCACAGGACACAGAAAAGAGGAAAAAAAAGAGCAACTGGTGGAGATTGTCTGGGGAAAGAGAGAGAACGAAAGGAACTAGTTGGGAGCAGAGAGAAAGAGAGGACAGACTGTGGGGTCTTGCTTCTGGGAGAAACTGGTGGAGACAAGGTATAAGAGTGATAAACACACACATGCAAGGCACCCCATCTCCACACACACACACAGGTATAGATTAAAAGGGATGGAGAGGTGGAAGAGGAGTTGGGTCACAGCCTTCTGTTGGCATTGTGCAGTGTGCCTGATTTATTAAGCTTTTTCCATAGAAAATGGGAAAACAATCTTAGGAAATCAGGCCCTAAAATCTAAAAAAGTAAATGTGATACATCTTTTTGGAGAGCGGGGAGGTGCACTGTGACCTAGGTTTTGGCGGCCAGCTCCTAGATTTTTAGGCTGGTTCCTAGATTCCAAGAAAATTTGTCAAGACCTGACGTAAGAGACAGTCCCTGCTCAAACGAGGTCATAATCCATCCAAGACAGACAAACACAACAAACTGGGAACAAGGGTAGAACTAAGGGGACAGATGGGTGGTAAACAGGAGAATAAGGGGGGGGGGGGGGGGTCAGGATCCTAATGCAACAGCCTCATTAGATGGATTTTTAACCTGGATTTGAATATAACCAGAGATGGAGGCCATGCATAGGGTGCAACAAGGTAGAACATACAAAGTCTGGAATTTGCAATGGAAGAGAAGTGCACAGAAAATATTATTTTGCCTGTTGAGTAGAGTTCCTGAGGAGGCATTTAGAGAGGGATAAGAAAAGAGGTAATGAGGAGTCATAGAATGCACTTGTAGGTCAGTAGGGAAAGTTGAACTGGATGCAAAAATGAATAGGAAGCCAGTAATGTGACTTGAGAAGAGGGGATACTAATGGAAGATTAGCTATTTGGCTGAATTTTGAATAGATTAAAGAGGGGGATCTCTCCAGGGCCAGGCAGACTGCTCTAACCTCCAACCAGTTGATAAAACAGGACGTTTCCTGTGGGGACAAGCATCCCTGAACAAACTGACCCAACAAATGAGCTTCCCAGCCCTTCAGACCTGCATTTGTAGTGACCATCTCCCATTCCAGTACTTCAGAATCATTCTATCCATCAGAGGGCGAGACTGCAACCAACAGACCAACTGCAACTTGATCTACCAGGGGAGAGGAAGGTGCTGACTGAACAACTGAGAACAGGGAGACCAGCGAGTCAGCAGGTATCTCTGTAGGGGGTGCATACGTACCAAGGCCCAAGGGAACAGTTCCAGGGTCGAAGCCATGGACCTCAGCCTGTACAACCTCTCTGGTGTGAGAAATACTTGGCCCAAGAGAGTGTTGAACCAAGACATGAGCTACTTTAAGTCCTGTGAGGGAACTAGGCTACTCTTGGAATAGTTGAACAACCGCAAGGGTTCTAGCCAGCGAATCACCAGGGCTAGGTCATCTCTGGTCTTCTGCAAGGAGTCGGACTGAATCAGCCAGTCATCCAGATATGGGTGAATGCAGATTCTCTGCTTGCCTAGAAATTGCTGCCAATACCGTGACCTTTCATAAGGTATGATGCCATGCCCAGGCCAAATGGTAGAGCCTGAAACTGGAAAAGGTGACCCAACACATAGAAGCAGAGGGACCACTAATGCTGTTCCCATCTGGGAATATGAACATATACTTTGGCAAGTTCCAAAGAGGTAAGAAACTCCTGGGCGTCTACTACTACTACTATTTACCACTTATTTGAGCGCCACACACGCAGCGCTGTACAGCTAACCCACAAGAGGCAGCCAGTATACAAGAGACAGTCCCTGCCCATCAGAGTCATGCTCATCAGAGCTTACAATCTAGTCAGAACATTACAGAGCATTGGTCGATTTAGTGCAAGGCATGGTATGGTCTATACAATTTGGTCATGAGAGTTGACGGGGGTTACGATAAAATAAGGATAGAAGTCAGGATCTAAAAGCGACGGTGAAGAGGTGGGTCTTCAACCTGGATTTGAAGAGGGCCAGGGAGGGTGCCTGGCGTATAGACACAGGTAGGCTGTTCCAGGCGTGAGGTGCAGCAAGATGAAAGAAGCGATGTCGGGAGTTAGCGGTGCGGGTGAAAGGCATAGATAGAAGTAATTTGCTAGTGGAGCGCAGGTTCCGAGAGGAGATGTAGGGCGAGATAAGCGCTGCACACGCCGCCAACAGAGGAGAGGGCAGTCGGCCCTTTAAAGTGGCGTGCTCCATCGGGCGCATCAGCGCTGCACACGCCGCCAACGGAGGAGAGGGCAGTCGGCCCTTTAAAGCGGCATACTCCATTGGGCGCATCAGCACTGAACACGCCGCCAACGGAGGAAAGAGCAGTCGGCCCTTTAAAGCGGCATGCTCCATTGGGCGCATCAGCACTGCACACGCCGCCAACGGAGGAGAGGGCAGTCGGCCCTTTAAAGCGGCATGCTCCATTGGGCGCATCAGCACTGCACACGCCGCCAACGGAGGAGAGGGCAGTCGGCCCTTTAAAGCGGCGTGCTCCATCGGGCATGCCCGTGCCTGAGGGCCTCGCCAGAGGGCCTTTGGCGTGGCCCTTAGGCGCAGGCCCGAGGGGGCGCTCTGGCATGAGCCGTTAACCCTGCTCCTCTAAATCTCCGTAGCTGCCGGGGGCCAAGCAGGCACAATCGCTCCTCCATACTTTGCCTCCTGACCCCAACCATCTCACGAACACCACCCCATTACCTTCAAGTATCGAGGGAGGAGTAGCCTAGTGGTTGGGGCAAGGTACTTCAGGCCGGAAGGTCGGGGGTTCAAATCCCACTAGAGGACAGCAACCTTGGGCCGGAAGGACTGGGGTTTCTAGTCCCACAGATGCTCCTTGTGGTCTTGGGCAAGCCACTTAACCCTCCATTGCCCATGTTCCCTGTAAGTATTAGTGTATGTGTCTCATATCCCCGCGTGTTAAATGTATCCCCCAATTGTGTCATGACCGTTTTGATTGAAGGATAAGGCGGTATACAAAAACTGTCTAAATAAATAAAAAATAAAATAAATAAAGTAACTCTGCCTTAGTCTTGCTTCCCACTGTTGGCATTGATCTTCCTTTCCATTACCCGCTTAGAACTTGCTACCTACTGCCTGCATAGAACTGCTACCCATTGTTTGCACAGAACTGATACCCATTGCCTGCACAGAACTGCTACCCACTGCCTGCATAGAACTGCTATCCATTGTTTGCATAGATCTTGCTACCCACTGCTTGCATAGAACTGCTACCCATTGCCTGCATAGAACTGCTACCCATTGCCTGCATATAACTGCTATCCACTGCCTGCATAGAACTGCTACCCATTGTTTGCATAGAACTGCTACCCATTGCCTGCATAGAACTGCTACCCACTGCCTGCATAGAACTGCTTCCCATTGCCTGCATAGAACTGCTACCCACTGCCTGCATAGAACTGCTATCCATTGTTTGCATAGATCTTGCTACCCACTGCCTGCATAGAAATTGTTGCCCATTACCATGGCCCCACATCACATTGTCCTTCTCTTCCTCATCCTCCCCAACTGCCTCCCCTCCTACCAACACCCTCCCTCCTCTCCCCCTACCCCCCCACCTTCCTCACTTCTCCCTCCATTCTGTCCTCTTACCTAGCATCTGCTCTTGAGCTTCAGCACATCATCCCCCGCATTCAAACAACCCCTCTCTCTCTAAGGCAACCCCACCATCGCTTCTGCCGTACCGTCTCTGCTTTACCACGCTCTCTACTATTCCTTCTCCTTCTCTCATCTGGTAATATCAAACCCAACCCTGGCCCCCCTCGATTTCTTTCTCACACTAAAAAGAGTTCCTCACGTACCTTATATAATCTCATCCACATCCCGCTCCTTCCCCCTTCCACCCTCCCTCACTCATCCCCCAATCATTCATACAGAGATATCAACCCCTACCTTATCTCCAAAAAGAAATCCTCACATAACCTAACTGATACCATCAATATCACCCCTCATTCACCCCTCACTTCCCTTCTCTCAAGTCCCTCTTGGAGGGCACACACACCCAGACATATCCACCCACACCCTGCTCCCTCTAAATCTCTGCACTTCTCTAGAAATAAAGCCTCATGTTACTCTGATAAGAAATCCTCACGTAACTTATCTAACCTTATCCATATCCCTTTCCTTCCCCCCTCCGCTCTCCCATTTTCATGTGCCCTATGGAACGCATGCTCAGTCACTAACAAACTTCCTTTTACTCACGATCTCTTTATCTCTAATGCCCTACACCTTCTTGCCCTGACTGAGACCTGGCTCCCCCCAGATGACACCGTATCCATTGCCTCTCTCTGCTATGGGGGTTACCAGTTCTCCCATACACCTTGATCCACTGGTCGCGGTGGTGGTGTTGGTCTCCTACTTTCTCCCTCATGCCAATTCCAACCTCTTCTGCTACCTCAGTCACCCCTCCCCTCCTTTGAAGTCCACTCCATCCGCCTCCTCATACCACTTCCCCTCCGTGTTGCTGTTATTTATCGCCCACCCAACAAATTCCAATCAACCTTCCTCACCGACTTCGACTCCTGGCTCTCCGCCTTTCTGGATCCCTCCTCCCCCACTCTTATTCTTGGCGATTTTAACATTCATGTCGACAACCCCTCCGACCCCCTTGCCTCAAAGTTCCTCACCCTCATCTCCTCGTACGACCTCCAACTTTGCTCCACCACCCCCACCCACCTACACGGCCACTGCCTTGACCTAATACTCTTCTCTAATTCCTCTCCCTCAAACTTCCGCAACTTAATCCTTCCCTCATCTGACCATCACCTTTTAACCTTTACTCTTCAGCTTCCGCCGTCTCAACCTCATCCTGTCTCCTCCAACCTATTTAGAAACCTCCATAATATTGATCCCCTGACCCTCTCCTCCACCATTACTCCATCGCTTTCCTCCATTATATCCTCCAAGTCCGTCAACGAAGCACTATCTTCCTACAATGCTATACTATCCTCAGCTCTTGACACTTATGCCCAAACCACCCCAGTCCAGTCAAACGATCTACTCCCCAGCCCTGGCTTTCGCCCACAACCCGCTATCTACACATCTGCGCACCCGGAGGACCTTCTACACTTCAAACTCATGCTTGGCTCCTTCCAGTCAGCCATAGCACTTGCCAAGCAAGACTACTACATCCACCTGACCAACTCCCTTGCCTCTGATCCTCGCCGTCTCTTTAATACCCTCAATTCTCTCCTCAAGGTCCCCCCGCTCCCTGTCTCGCCCTCCCTTTCTGCCCAACCCCTAGCCGACTACTTCTTTGACAAAATCCACAAGATTACCCTCCAATTCCCCACCCCCTCATCTACCCCCTCCCCAATTCTCCCCCCATCCGTACTTCCTCTGCTACCCTCTCCTCTTTCCCTCCGATCTCTGAAGAAGAACCCGCACTCCTTCTTACCTCCTCCAAACCCACCACCTGTTCATCTGACCCTATCCCCACCCATCTCCTACACCCCATCTCCCCCACCATTGTACCCCCCATCTCTCACATCCTCAACCTTTCACTCTCCACTGCAACTGTCCCCGTTGACTTCAAACATGCTGTTGTCACACCCCTCCTCAAGAAACCCTCACTCAATCCCACATGCCCTTCTAACTATCGACCCATCTCCCTCCTTCCCTTCATATCCAAACTACTAGAACGAGCAGTCCACCGCCGCTGCCTTGACTTCCTCACCTCCCAGGTCCTCCTGGACCCACTACAATCCGGCTTCTGTCCCTTACACTCCACTGAAATGGCTCTCGCAAGAGTCTCCAATGACCTGTACCTGGCTAAATCTAAGGGCCTCTACTCTATCCTCATCCTTCTTGATCTCTCTGCTGCTTTCGACATCGTTGACCACAATCTTCTCCTCACCACCCTCTCCTCCCTTGGCTTCAAGGGCCTGGTACTATACTGGTTCTCCTCCTACCTCTTCCATCGCTCATTTAGTGTATGCTCTGGCGGCTCCTCCTCCTCCCCTACCCTGCTCCACGTAGGTGTACCCCAGGGATCCGTCTTGGGCCCCCTCCTTTTCTCTCTCTACACCCAAGCCCTTGGCGCGCTTATCTCCTCCCACGGCTTTCAGTACCATCTTTATGCTGATGACTCCCAAGTCTACCTCTCTACACCTAATATTTCTCCAGCAACCCAGTCCAAGGTCTCTGCCTGCCTCTCTGACATTGCTGCCTGGATGTCTCATCACCGATTGAAATTGAACATGGCAAAGACTGAACTCCTTGTCTTTCCCCCCAACTCCTCCCCTCCTCTTCCCCCTTTCTCAGTCTATGTGGGCAGTGCTACTATCCTTCCTGTTCCCTCGGCCCGCAACCTAGGGGTTATCTTTGACACCTCTCTCTCCTTCTCCGCACATATCCAGCTTGTAGCCAAGACCTGCCGCTTCTTTCTCTACAACATTGGCAAAATACACCCCTTCTTCTCTGAACACACCACCAAAACGCTTATCCACTCCTTAATCTCCTTTCGCCTCGATTATTGCAACCTACTCCTTGCTGGTCTCTCCATCAGCCACCTCCTTCCCCTTCAATCTATACAAAATCACGCTGCTCGACTAATCTTCCACCAGTCTCACCATGCCCACATTACTCCTCTTCTCAAGTCCCAGAACAGTGGATTACGGACGAGATGGTTTACGGCACACATTGAAAAAAATAGCAAAACAGACATATGCCAATTCTGTAAGAGAGCTGGAAACAGTGATTCACCTTATAGCAGGCTGTGAAAATGTGATGATGGAAAATTTCTATACAGAAAGGCACAACAAAGTTGCATGCCTCCTCCACTGGAAACTCTGTAAAACACTACAACATCACTGTCCCTGAAAAGCACTGGGATCCTTACACTAAAAGAATAACAGAGAATGTGGAGGTTATGATCACCTGGGACCTTCCCATTCTGATGGATAAGAAACTGGATGCCAAGAAACCTGACATAGTGGTAAAGGAAAAGAATACCAGTTATTCTGTGAATCACATGGAAAAGCAGAAGATCTTGAAGTACCAAGAAATGCAGTCAAAGATGAAGAAAATGTGGCAGAAAGATACAGAAATATTTCCCATTGTACTGGCAGCAACAGGCTTGATAAAAAAGGATTTTCAAGCACATCTTGACAGACTACCCATACCTGTTACATTTTACGAACTCCAGAAGGAAACTCTCTTTAGCAGGATGCAAGTATTACACCAAGCATTAGCAATAAATTTGAGAGTCTAAGATCATACTCCACATACCCTGGCTTAGAAGTGAGATTCACGACTGCCATAGTATGTGCAAAACTAACCCATTTGGAGAAACTACCCAGAGTAACAAACTTTTATTCCTCCAATTTGTCCCAAAACAAAGCACTTTAACAAAATAAAATAGGCTTCTTATACAGGTTTCTGTAAATCTTAAACACAACTACAAGTCTTTCTTTCAGGCTTCTTAACCCTATGAACTAGAAAATACAATGAGTCATGCTTCCATACACTTTAAACATTCCAGAGCAGGCTTACATCTACACTGCCCCTGACACCAAGGCTGAGAAAAATGTCCTCCCTTTAGCCCCTGCCTAGAGGTTTCTCTCTTGCTCACCTTATGTCTCCGCCTGTCCCAAATCTGACAGGACTTTGCGGCTCCCAGCCGCTTTCTCTTCCTGAGATCATCAGCCCTCCCCCTCTTTCCCTGAGGGTCCTGCCAGGCCCCCAGCCTTGAGCTCCCTGCTGCCCATGCAAGCAGATTCCTCTTTCTCCTGTGGGAAGTGAGCATTTGCCATACCCATGAACTCTAGGCCCATCTCTATGCCCCACTCCGATTGGCAGAGGCTATTTCTGGGTGGAGTCAGGAACTCTGCTATAAAAGACTCTAGCTTCGAGGAGAGAAAAGGTCCTTCTGATAAGGCGCAAAGCGTATGGCATGGAACCATCTGAAAACTCGGGCTTGATCCTATGCTGGCACTGAGGAACGCCCCCTTTAGACTCTCCCAGGTCTTTCACCAGCTAATCCAGCTCCTCCCTGAATAGCAGCTTCTCGTTAAACGGAAGAATATCTAACCGGGCCATGGAGTAGACATCCGCCGCCCAATTATGCAGCCACAGAAATAGGCATGCAGTGATCACCAAGGCCATGCCTTTGGAAAGACCTCTGTGTAGATCATAGAAGGCATCTGACAGACACTCAGCCCCTGACTCTAGCCATGCCGCTGCTACTGATGGCTTAGGGGGAATTTTCCACTGGTTCCGGATTTCCCTAGGCTCAATTTAGGTCCAACCTGCTAAGACCGGGCATTCATACTCAAAGTCTCCTTCTACCAAGCATCCAAATTCCTACCTTATACATATATGAGCATACTGCACTTCACCGGGACAGTCTTACTGAACACGGCTGACACCATGGCAGCTACCTTCAGGGAGCATAACAGCTCCCACTCCTGTTCTAGCAAGGGGTACAGATGGGTCATAGTCCGAATTCCCTCCAATCCTGATTCTGAGAGATCCCAGTCCTCCTGTGTTCCTTGTCTGATTACTTCCTGCAAGGGATAAAAAGCCCTGGGGTTTCCAGACGGCTTGAAAGAGTGGATCTTCTAGCGCATCCTCCTCCAGCAGCTAACCCGCCGGCTTACTGAGCATCTTTAGGGACCCCACTATAAGAGTTGCCAGCTCCACTTTGTGGGTGACCTGGACTTTGCGGGATCTCCCCCTCTTCGAGCCCCTCCGGCTCTGCATCCAACACAATACCCTCCTTCAAGGGTGAGTAAAGGGAGTCTGCGTCCTCCCCCAGCCCATTGGTGAGGCCACGTCTGGCCGAGACTGCCTCTTGCCCCATAAAGGGCCCAAGCCGGCTCTCTCCTGTTGTCCTCTCTTTCATCTGCATCTTGGCTTGGGGGGATGGGCAACTGCTTATCACCATCTCATGCAGAGTGCCTAGTGCCTGACCACGAAGCACTCGGAAGAAAAACCCCCTGAGCTCCCTTCCACCAGGGCCTCTTGGGGACATGGGCGGGCCTAGAGATACAGGGTTGTTGTAGAACAGTTCCAACAGCAGTGGACCCGAACTAACTGGCCCCTCACACTGGACCAATGGCCTCCCGCTGTGCAAAGTGTCAGCCTGTAAGTCCGCATCTGAGCCCACTGTCATGGCTTCCCCAGAGTGGCCTGCAGCAGCCTCTTCTCCAGTTTACTTATCTGTGATTCCTGCAGGCGAGACAGACCCTCTGCAAGCCCCACATGCATCCCAGGGAATCAAAGGCACTAAAAAGAACTCTAAATGAAAAATCATGAAACTCATGAAAATCAAATTAAAGTAAAAAATAAAGTTAAAATTAAATTAATTAAAAACTAATGGATATAATTAAAAATACATGGGGGATCTTTCCCGCCTAATGGAAAAGTACAGGGGTAAACATACAGGCAGCTTTCTCACATTTCCTGTCCCGCCGGCCCTGAAGCGGGCAGAGAAACCCCCCATGCCGCAGCACAACTACCTCACATGCCAGCTAGGTGAGAGAAAACAGGCAGGCTGCAAATCACAGTCTTTCTGCGCCACTGCTATGAGCCCACCACGTGATCCTAGGCCATGTGCCGCCACAACATGCTTGTGCCTCGAAGAAAGTACTCGGTCGGCAGGTAACACACGCGCCTCTCTCCTGCTGACAACTATTGTTTTACTTCTGGATTACTGTGATGGCTGCCTCTTCGTCTCCTCTTCCCCTCGTGCTCAGCCGCCACTCTCCGGCTTCAGTGCTGAGGGGAGGAGGGGGGGATGTGACCCGGGAACTGCTTTTACCAGCTTATCTCCACTCTGTAGGCACACCACGGTGGCTCCTCATCTGGTAACGGGTTCGGGAGCCACCGCTATGCCCAGGTCACTCACATCCGCACAAACCTGCACCTGGGGGGGGGGGGAGACTCCTCCCTGGGAAATGTAGTTCCTATCTTGCCTGTAGTAACTTAAATATTTCTGAAGAAAGCAAATCAAAAGCCAAAAGAAAATATCCCCTCAATTTCAGACAGGGAAGTAAAAACTAGCCTAAACCTATGCTCCTAATTGTCTCTTCAGTGAGTCCAGCACCCTGGCTCACTACCTCCTCCAGGTGCTTGGAGACTGAGCATACTGGGACTGGTGGGCGGTGCCAGCTGCCTAAGTAGGCTGATGTCATCAAAAGATGACATGCTCAGTCTCCAAGCTGCTGGAAGAGGTACACTACACAGAGGTGTGGGACTGGACTGGAGAGACAATAAGGAAACATTGTTAGAAGTCATTTATATTAGGCACTTCATTCCAGACTAGCATATTGAGCCCTGGTATGACAGTGGTATGCTTTACTATGCGTACTGCTCTGACAGTGACAAGGACCAAAGTTAAGGACTCGGCAGAGTATAGAAAAAAAGAAAATTCCTCAATTTAACTTTCTTGCATAAATTTAAAATGGAACATCATGGGCCAACCCAGAGACCCAGTGGTAATGCAGTGAGCCACTGTATGGAAGGGAAAATTTAGACCCTACATTGCTATAGTTATTTGGTTGTTATGAAAATTAGAAAGGAAATAATGCCATATTGGCACACATGCACCCAAAGAAAGGACACCGAAGATGGACAAGAACCTACTGGCTGCTATGTCTGTCTAATCTATTCTCTAATCTATTCAGTAATCTCTGCAAATTTCATAAGCATTTGAACCCCTGAAGAAACATCTGTGAAACGGAAATTAGGTGCCGAATGATGGCGTCGGAGAAGACCAAGCGATACACACAAGACGGGGAAAGATCAAAATAGTATCTATACAATTGAAGATTACAAGATAAGTTTCAGTTATACACTGCATTCATATATTCAACGAAATACTAAGTTTGACAATTTCTTAGTGCAAAATATTATACCATCTATTTAAGATAAGAATGCAAGTATCATGAAACATACTTTGAACCGTGGTCATTGATGCAAAGCTTGTACCGACGGGAGTTAATCCCATCATAAGTACTACAAGAAGTCTGAGACCTGGTTCTTATTAATGCACAAATGTGAAATGAAGTAAGAAAATGGTTGAACATTGTCTTAAGAAATGGTGATAATTGAGAAGGGATTGAGAAAATACACAACCCATGTAGTAATAGCCTTTGCTATCATTGAGGATTAGATTATATATATTTAGTGGTTGTCTAATCTATTAAGCCAGACCACTACAGAATGGAAATATCGATACCCTGACCCCAGCACGAGAGCAGCCCCCAGGGGCAGAGCTGCCCTCATTTCTCTATCCAACCAGTCTCCCGGAGATGGCAAAAATGCCAATCCCATAGCCAACCTGACAGCGAACCGCCAACGAAGAGACACAAATCGACACAGGGAAAGCATACCAGAAACTGCAAAAAAGGCTAACTGAAATATAGCCCAGGTTGGCTATTCTTGTCTGCAAGATGACATCAGTCTCTCCCTACCATGAGACGTATTTGCCGAAAGGGAAGGAGTGAAAGAAAAAATGATCCAGACGCAGTATCGCAAAAAAGGCAATGCTACCTGCACAAGCACTCCCAGAAGATGTAAAAACAAAAACTGTTAGGGAAAACGGCCGCCGTTCGCACGTAAATCCCTTCTGCTCCGAAACAGCAGCTTGTCTCATTCCCCAGATCCTGAGACCTTGCAGGACAGGCAACGGTGGGGATATGGCCTTTTTGGCCATGTGCACATTTTTACTGGGCTTATATTTGGAAACTTGAGCTATTGTACACGTTGTCCCATTTTGCGCTTGTGCTTCTTACCTCTCGTCCAGGCAGCCCTCAGTGCAAATGTCCCCAACTTGTGGGAATTTGCCTCCATCAGTTGAGATCGTTAAAATCCCCTCGCAAACCGCAGATCAAAAACTGCAGAGCACCAGCAGATGTTAAGAAACCTGAGGGAAACCAAGAAAAAAATGGCAGAGGTCCCCGCCAAAATTCTTTCAAGCAGACAAATGAGACTCTCACCGAGGACAGCTGATCCGGCCTGCTGTGGCCCTATCCTACTGACTATTTTTTCTTTTTTTTTGAACCCTTGGAAACAAAGGTAACTGAGCACCCAGAAAAAAAACAACTGATGGCTCTGCCTGCTAAAACACATCTTTCTTTTTTTTAAAGTTTTGGTCAGTGAATCAAAGGCCCAAAATCCTTTCAGGTGGAGTTCAGGCATGGGAAGTGCCACTCCAGCTGCTAGGGACTGAGATACCAATTTCTGGAGCCTAAGCCCAAAATCTGACATGCTCAGTCCCCAGCTACTGGTGGAGGGATATAACTCACCTGGACTGGAGGGACGATAAGGAAGTGCTAGTTCTGATCTCACTAATCAGGATGCTGGAACTTGATACAAAGTCCAAGGGAAACCAGGAATTCGAGATGGAGATCTGCCTGGTGCTCAAACAGGCATCAAGATTAAGGGGCGATGCTATCAAAGAACACCCGTAGGAGGAGTTCCATCACAACATGCAAACTAATTTTAAAAAGATGAAAAAACTCCCTCCCCACTCACATAGCAAGTTGCCTACTTATGTAGTATAAAAAAGAATAGGACATATTTAATCACAAAAAGGGTAGCAGTGGATGTCTGACATGAACATCCAGAAGAGGTGGTGGACATAGAAATAATACTGGAATCCAAAAAATCAGGGGATGAATATAGAGAATTCCCGGTGGCAAGAGGATGGGAATGAAGGACTGTGGCACCTGCAGTTAAAATACAGTTACAACCTAAAACAGCAAGATAGTATTGGGGGGGTCAACCTTACAGACTGGAAGCTGCAATTCTAAAAATCAGGGGATCTAAGAGAAAGCACTCGGGTGCAACCTGCATAGAGCAGTAGCTGAAGCCCTAAAAGGCAACAGTATTACTTTACTAGGTTAAGCAAGGGAATGGGGGAGGGGATCTGGGTGCTGAGTTCATATAAGATCTTATCTGGTTAGCTAACCGGATCGGTCTGGCTATCTGGATAGCGACTCAATATTGTCACTATCCAGCTAGCCAGAGGCGATTACTGTTGCTATTCAATGGAAGCTGCTATTCTGTCAATTTCATTTTGCCCACAGTGATATTCGCAGGCTGAATAGTGGGCAATAGTTTTCTATGCATTAAATGAAGGCAAATAGCTTTATTTATTTATATAACAAGGCACATACATAAAAGTCAAACAATAAAGTTAAATTTTAAAAAAAGAAAAAATGAAGGCAAATAGTATGAGCAAATGGCTTCTATTCCTATTCATTAATACGCAATCATCTAAAGCAAATCAAGATATTCTCCTTTCATGGGTCACTGTTCTGTAAGAAATAAGAACAGTGACACAATTACATATTATCAATCTCATTAGCCTCTGTGGTGACCCTGGTATAGCAGATCCATCATTCTTATAATTTGTTAACAGACTGGAGGGAAATAGAGCAAAGAGGAAGAAACTAATTTAATTTAATATAATATAATTACATTTAAATTTTAAAATAAATGACCTACACAAAAAGTTAAAGGGAGATAAAAGATGTGAGGCAAGGACAGCGACCACAATTATATGCACAATGTCAGTAACTTTGCTAAAACAAGATCCCCAACAAAATTTTCAAAATGTGATGTCCATGTCAACATTAAAGGAGTTGGCTCATTCACATTCAGCATGACCCAGTGATGTGGCTCAATCGCAAATGCATAATCTTGCCAAATGGAGGAAATGGAATTGGTTCTTGAACAGGTCATCTACCGCACATCAGCTTTGCTAAATCTGAAGTCACATTTCTCTTTGTTAGGATGTTATATGCATGCTTATGAAAAAATATTTATCAAAGTTCAAAATAAAGATGAAAGTAGTGAAAAGAATTCCATTAAATAGGACAGTGAAAATAGCAGAGAGTGATGAAGATCATTCTAAGCCAGTCTACCTCCCCTGGAGACAGCAGCCAGAACAGCTCAGAAAATCAATCAAAGGCTAGGATAAATAGATGGGGGAAGGGGGATATTCAACAGGATTTAGCTGGTTAGCAGGCCAGCTAACCAGCTAAATCACTGTGATCCCAATATTCAGGTACACTCGGCCCAGTGTGCAGTGCTACTACTACTACTGAATATTTGTATAGCGCTACAAGACATATACAGCGCTGCACAGACACATGTAAAAGATCATCACTGCTCATCGGAGCTTACAATTTAGTCAAGACAGACAACACAGTTGCTGTAGACACTGGATACATCTAGGGGGAATGGTAAGGGAACTCAAAGGAGACCAGGCGAGTCAAGATCCGAAAGCAGCAGTGAAGAGGTGAGTTTTCAACCTAGATTGAAAAGGACCAGAGAAGGCACCTGACGTACAGATTCAGGTAGTTTGTTCCAGGCATGAGGAGCAGTGATGGCCAAGAGGGCATACAGAAAGCTACGAATCTAAGTAAAGGAATGGAGAATAAAACTAAGGATATTCTGTCTCTGCACTACTCTATGGTGCAACCGCACCTTGAATACTGTGTGCAATTCTGATCACCATATCTAAAAAAGGATATAGCAAAATTAGAAAAGGTACAGCGGAGAGCAACCAAACTGATAGAGGGGATAGAAGGATACCCCTCCTAGGAAAGCCTTAAAAGGTTAGGGCTAACTTATGATACCTAGCATTCTATTTGGTCTCTTGCTGAAAAGCTATGACTTCAGCAGGAATGCTGAGTGGTAGAGAGACTGCAAATTGGAATGGAACAGCATCCCCTCCCTCTGAGAGAGTAGATCTGGAGTAAATCCAAGATCTACAGGCTGAGTCTGAGACAGACATAGGAGGAGAGGGAACCACCGTTGATGTGGCCAGCATGGGGCTATGAGTATCATGAAACCCCTGTCCGCCTGAAGTTTGAAAAGAGTTTTGGGAATCAGGGGCATGGGAGGGAAGGTGTAAAGAAAGCCATGTCCCCAGTGGAAGTGAAAAGCTTCTACCTACTAGCTATCCGATGTAAGAGTCCTGGTACAGAAGCATGGGAGCTTGGCATTCTGCGGAGTGACAAAGAGGTCTATCTCTGGAATCCCCCAGAGCTGAAAGATGTAGGATACTGTGTCTACACGGAGAAACTATTCGTTGTGAAGAAGGATCCGATTCAATTTGTCTGCTAAGACATTTTTTTTGCCTGGAAGATACACCACTTGGAGGTGGATGTGATGAGCAATGGCAAAGGACCAGAGATGTAGAGCCCCCCTGCAGAGGGAACAAGAACCTGTTCCACCCTGCTTGTTCACACAGGACATGGCCACTTGGTTGTCGGTTTGGACTAGGTCTCTGTGGTAACGTAGGTGTTCCTGAAACACTCTGAGAGCATTGAAGATGGCTTGGAACTCCAATAGATTTAACTGGAAAAGTGATTCCTGCTGTGACCAGAGACCCTGAGTGGAGAGATGTCCTAGATGGGCTCCCAAGCCTAGTTTGGATGTGTCCATCATTAGGGTACATTGATGTGGAGGCTTCTGAAAAGGTGACCCTATGAGGAGATTTTCTGGGGAACACCACCAGTGGAAAGATGAGGCCAAAGGGGCATATACTAGTATTCTGTCCCCGAGACAGCCTGAGGCTTAAGTCCACTGGGAGGCCATAGTCTATTGGGTTGTGCACATGTGGAGAAGGGCATAGGGGACTACATGCACCGTTGATGACATATGACCCAGACGTTGTAGCATTTCTCAGGCAGTGAGATAATCCTTGAGACATGCCTGAAATGCTAGCTGACTGAGTCGAGTGCAGCGGAGTTGGGGCAAAAATGCCCTTGACTGCTGAGTGTTTAAGAGAGCCCCTATGAACTCTAGTCTGAGTGTGAACGAGTTGGGACTTTGGAAGATTTATGACAAATCCCAAATGTTGTAACACCTATATTGTGTTAGGCTGGCCTCCTGAGAGGCGGTTGCCCTTATGAGCCAGTCATCTAAGTAAGTCTTGAAGGACTAGAAAGGGGGACTGTTACTTCTGGAGAGAAATCTGCAACTGTGAGTATATACTTCTGGTAATTTTCTAAAAATAATTCTTTGTATTAAAGCTACTTAATCTGTGAACCCACTGTTTTTTGTTGGATCAGTTAGGGCCTAGTAGCAGCAATTAAAGTTTGAATTTAAAACACAGAGGAGAACTTTCTGGTTACATTTCATACCCAAAAAGTAAAAATCCAAACCCTATCGGTAGTATTACTATAACAAAATCCCCCCCAAAAAAAACCGATTACCAAAAACTCACCCTATGTTAGAAAATAATTTTTGTCGGAGATTATCTTCCCAGTGCTGTGTATTCAAACAGAGCACCTCCGTGATTTCTCCTTTTTAATAATGATTTTATCAAAAGCACTTAACTGTAGTAGAAAATTGCCATTGCCGCCAAATCGACTGTCCGACGTAGCGCTCGTTTCGGGTTCAACATTATATTTCTGCTAGTGAACCCTGCATCAGGATTGTCTGTCAGCTGCTCTTGGCAATGTGAAAAGCTAACAAATGGAAGTGTAATCAGCCGTTTAAGTCTTCGGCGTCTGACGTATACAGAACACATGACGTGCCACGACCATTCTTTTACCACATTACGATGGCGTGTATTAGATTTTATACCATTAGATCCCCGGGGGGGTGATCGCGAACAAAGATTGCAATATCAAGAACAGCGCTGGATTCACCGATTGGACTCAGTGACCCCAAGGGGTTTAAACCAACAAATTGACTGGCATACCATTACCTAAGGTTGTTGTAGCTCTCTGAGGGGGATTCCCTGATGGTGGGTGTTCCCCCTTTACAGCGAGCAACTCTGTTGGTCGTGGCACGTCATGTGTTCTGTATACGTCAGACGCCGAAGACTTAAACGGCTGATTACACTTCCATTTGTTAGCTTTTCACATTGCCAAGAGCAGCTGACAGACAATCCTAATGCAGGGTTCACTAGCAGAAATATAATGTTGAACCCGAAACGAGCGCTACGTTGGACAGTCGATTTGGCGGCAATGGCAATTTTCTACTACAGTTAAGTGCTTTTGATAAAATCATTATTATTAAAAAGGAGAAATCACGGCGGTGCTCTGTTTGAATACACAGCACTGGGAAGATAATCTCCGACAAAAATTATTTTCTAACATAGGGTGAGTTTTTGGTAATCGGTTTTTTTTTTTGGTTTTTTTTTTTTTATTACATTTCATACCCAGCAGAGAGCTTGTAGTTTAAATTTAATAGTCACTCAGGGCCAAGTAACAGCAAAGTACTTTTAGTTTAAATTTAACACACAGAAGAGAGCTTTCTGGTTACATTTGGAAACCAGCAGAGAGCTTGTAGTGTACATTTAATAGTCACTCAGGGCCTAGCATCAGAAAAGTACTTTTAGTTTTAAAACACAGAAGAGAGCTTTTTGGTTAAATTTAGAACCCAGCAGAGAGCTTGTAGTTTAAATTTCATAAGAAGTTAGAGCCTAGCAGCAGCTAAGAGCTATAATTTAAATCAAATCAGAATTTAGCTTACCTCAGCAGCACAAGACAGGGTACTGTGTAGCAGCCCTCTTTTAATAAGTGTTATTTCCCACCTACCCCTGGGATAATCATAGCTTTATAGGTACTTACACATCTTAAAAGACAGGAGGTGCTTTCAGGTGAAGCTCATTACCCAAATCAGTCATACACTAAGGACCTGAGATTAATTAAGCTTCAGGTGAACAAGGTATATTAAACGTATTAGGTACAGTTTTATTGGTATAAATACCCATAGCAAGCCCTAGTAAGTAAGAACTTAAAGATCTAGACACAAACGTAAAACTAAGATGCAGACAGCAGTCCAGCAGCGGGATGGGGGCTTTCCAGTCTTTTGCACTGAGTGTCACATGTATGATTTTCTCCCAGTTGGTGAGAGGTCTTACGTGTGCACTAGGTGAAAGGAGCTCTTTGCTCTCAGGGAACAAATCCGTTCTCTAGAGGCTAAAGTAGCAGACTTGGAAAACATAAGACAGACAGAGAGGTACATAGATGAGACCTACAGGGATATAGTCCTGAAGTCCCATCTCCAGTCTGGCAGCACCCCTGTTGCCATGGAGGAGAGAGGTCACGTGACAGGAGAGCATCACCCTCGTGTGGCAGGAAGTGATCCTGTAACTAGGACCTGTCCTCCAGGTGATGTAAAACCCTCTCGCACCGAGGAAGTTTCTCCAGGGCCATGTGCCCATGAGGGAAGGGTTAGGACAGCCGTTATAGTTGGTGATTCGATCATTAGGCATGTAGATAGCTGGGTGGCTGATGGACGTGAGGATCGCCTGGTAACATGCCTGCCTGGTACGAAGGTAGCGGACCTCACGCGCCACCTAGATAAGGTCTTAGATAGTGCTGGGGAGGAGTCTGCTGTCTTGGTACATGTCGGTACCAATGACATAGGAAAATGTGGTAGGGAGGTTCTGGAGGCAAAATTTAGGCTTTTAGGTAGGAAGTTGAAATCCAGAACTTCCATGGTAGCATTCTCCGAAATGCTTCCTGTTCCACGCGCAGGACCCAAAAGGCAGGCAGAGCTCCGGAGTCTCAATGCGTGGATGAGACAATGGTGCAGAGATGAGGGTTTTGGATTTGTTAGGAACTGGGGAATATTCTGGGGAAAGGAGGAGTTCTTCCGAAGTGATGGGCTTCACCTTAACCGGGATGGAACCAGGCTGCTGGCATTAACCTTTAAAAAGGAGATAGAGCAGCTTTTAAACTAGATATTAGGGGAAAGCTGACAGTCGCCCAAGAGCAGATGGTTCGGAAGAATGTATCCTTGAAGGATACTATCAAAAGCAGAGAGGTTCCACAAAAGAGTAAAGTAGCCCAAATGCCCTCAAGTATGGAGCAGACAGAGCTTAAAGATCCCAATTTACCCATGTCTAACAATAGCCAAATTAACATGAATAAAATACATTCTCTAAAATGCTTGTAAGCAAATGCTAGAAGTCTAAAGAATAAGATGGGAGAGTTAGAATATATAGCACTAAATGAAAGGTTAGATATGACTGGAATATCAGAGACATGGTGGAAGGAGGACAACCAGTGGGACACTGATACCTGGGTACAAACTATATCATAATGATAGAGCTGATCAAATTGGTAGAGGGGTTGGCTCTATGTTAGAGAGGGCATTGACTCAGAAAGGATTAAAGTTTTGCAGGAAACAAAATCTGCTGCAGAATCTATATGTTATATGTAATAACCCAGATAAATGTAACTTGTCTGAAGTTTTCTTGTTCCATGTAAACCACGCTGATAATGAATAGTGCGGTATATAAAAAATGTTAATAAATAAATAATAATAAATAAATAAATATGGATTGAAATTCCATATAAAAGGGGGAAGGCAATGGCAGTGGGGGTGTACTATCGAGCACCTGGCCAGAATGACCAAATGGATGATGAAATGCTCAAAGAAATCAAGGAAGCTAACAAAAGTTACAGCACAGTAATAATAATGGGTGATTTCAATTACCCCGGTATCGACTGGGTCAGTGTCACATCAGGACATGCTAGGGAGATAAAGTTCCTAGATGAAATAAATGACTGCTTCTTGGAGCAGCTGGTTCATGAACCAACCAGAGGGGAAGCCATATTAGACCTAGTCCTTAGTGGAACACCAGATCTAGTGCAAGAGATAAGGGTGTTGGGGCCACTTGGTAATAGTGATCATAGCATAATCGCCTTTGATTTAATTAGTGGAGGAGGGATAGTAAGGAAATCCACAGTACTACCTTTTAACTTTCGAAAGGGAGACTATGATAAAATGAGGAAAACAGTTAAGAAAAAACTAAAAGAAGCTGTTGCAAAGGTTAAAGACGTACATCAAGCTTGGGTGTTGTTGAAAAATACTATCTTGGAAGCCCAGACCAGCTGTATTCCACGCTTTAAGAAAAGTGGAAGGAAGTCCAAAAAACTGCCAGCATGGTTTAAAGGTGAGGTCAGAGAGGCTGTTGTTGCCAAAAAAGCATCTTTCAGGAAATGGAAAAAAGAGCCAAACGACGAAACCTGGAAACAGCACAAGCACTGGCAAGTCAAATGCAAGGCATTGATAAGGCAGGCAAAGAGAGAATTTGAGAAGAAGCTTGCTGCGGAAGCAAAAACGCGAAATAAAGACCTTTTCAAGTACATTCGTAGCAAAAAACCTGTGAGAGAGTCAGTTGGTCCATTAGATGATAAAGGGGTTAAAGGAGCACTAAGAGGCGACAAGGCGATAGCGGAGAAACTGAATGAATTCTTTGCTTCGGTCTTTACTGAGGAAGATATAGGGATGTTACCCATGACTGAAGTGGTATTTAAAGGTGTGGAAGAATTGAAGGAAATATCGATACATTGGGAAGATGTCTTACAACTATTATATAAACTGAAGAGTAGCAAATCACCTGGGCCGGATGGTATACATCCAAGGGTGTTGAAAGAACTGAAATATGAGATTGCAGACCTGTTATCAGTAATCTGTGAACTATCATTAAAATCATCTCTAATACCTGAAGATTGGAGGATTGCCAATGTAACACCAATTTTTAAAAAGGGTTCCAGGGGTGATCCGGGAAACTACAGACCGGTGAGCCTGACGTCAGTACCGGGAAAAATGGTAGAAACCATCATAAAGAATAAAATTACTCAGCATGTAGATAGTCATAACCTAATGGGAGACAGCCAACATGGCTTTAGACAAGGAAGATCTTGTCTTACTAATCTGTTATGTTTTTTTGAAGGAGTGAATAAACAGGTGGACAAAGGTGAGTCGGTTGATATTGTGTATCTAGACTTTCAGAAAGCCTTTGGCAAGGTCCCTCATCAGAGACCTTTGGCAAAACTAAAGAGTCATGGGATAGGAGGCAGTGTACTATTGTGGATCAGGAACTGGTTAAAAGATAGAAAGCAGAGGGTAGGGCTAAATGGCCAATTTTCCCAATGGAGAAAGGTGAATATTGGTGTACCCCAGGGATCTGTGCTGGGTCCGCTGCTTTTTGAAATATTCATAAATGACCTGGGAGGAGTGGCCTAGTGGTTAGGACAAGGTACTTCAGGCCGGAGGGCCAGGGGTTCAAGTCCCACCTGGGGACAGCAATCTCAGCCTGGAGGGACTGGGATTTCTAGTCCTGTAGGCACTCCTTGTGGTCTTGGGCAAGCCACTTAACCCTCCATTGCCCATGTTCCCTGTAAGTATTAGCGTATGTGTCTCATATCCCCTCGTGTTAAATGTATCCCCCAATTGACCGCTTTGACCCGGTGAAAAGCAGGATATAAATACAGCTAAATAAAATAAATGACCTGGAAAGTGGAATAACGAGTGAGGTTATCAAATTTGCAGATGACACAAAACTATTTAAAGTTGTTAAAACCCAAGAGGATTGTGAAAAATTGCAAGAGGATCTTGATAAATTGGAAGACTGGGCATCAAAATGGCAGATGAAATTTAATGTGGACAAGTGCAAGGTTATGCACCTAGGGAAGAACAACCCAAACTATGGTTTACACGATGCAAGGTTCCACATTAGGAACCACCACCCAGGAAAAAGATTTAGGCGTCATTGTGGATACCATGTTAAAACCCTCGGCCCAGTGTGCAGCGGCGGCCAAGAGAGCAAATAGAATGCTAGGTATGATAAGGAAAGGAATGGAAAATAAAACAAAAGATATTATAATGCCTCTATATCGTTCCATGGTGAGACCGCACCTTGAATATTGTGTGCAATTCTGGTCGCCGTATCTTAAAAAGGATATAGCGATTTTAGAAAAGGTTCAGAGAAGAGCCACCAAAATGGTAAAGGGGATGGAAGGATACTCCTATGAAGAAAGGCTAAAAAGGTTAGGGCTCTTTAACCTGGAAAAGAGACAGCTGAGGGGAGATATGATAGAAGTCTATAAATTAATGAACGGAGTGGAACGGGTAAACGTAGATTGATTGTTTACGTTATCAGAATATAGAAAGACTAGGGGACATGCAATGAAGCTACAGGGTAAACTATTTAAGACTAATAAAAGAAAATATTTTTTCACTCAACGTGTAATCAAACTCTGGAATTTGTTACCGGAGGATGTAGTAAAGGCTGTTAGTGTAGCTGGGTTTAAAAAAGGTTTGGACAAGTTCCTGGAGGAAAGGTCCATAAACCATTATTAAGAAGTGACCGAAGATATCAATGCTTGACCCAGTACAAGCATTGTGGAACTTGTGTCTCTTGGGGAAACTGCTAGGTACATATGACCTAGATTGGCCACTGTTGGAAACAGAATACTGGGCTTGATGGACCTTGGTCTGACCCAGTATGGCATATCTTATGTTCTTATGTTCTTATGTAAGGGAAGACAAATATCCCTAGAGTCCTTGGGAATGTGGCTATGACCACCATGCACTTTGTGAAGACTCTTGGGGCAGAGGCGAGTCCAAAAGGAAGGACCCCACATTGATAGTGTCTTCCCTGAAACATGAAGCATAGGAACTTTCTGTGTTCTGGATGAATAAGGATACGAGTATATGCTTCCTTTAGATCCAGAGAACAGAGCCAGTCCTGACTCTGGAGATAGGGGAGAAGGGTCCCTAGAGAGACCATCTTGAACTTCTCGCACAAAAGAAACTGTTTAGGTTTCTGAGGTCCAGGATGGGCCTGTATCCTCCTGTTTTATTTGGAATGAGAAAGTATGGAGAATAGAAACCCATTCCCTGCTGGGATGTTGTAACCTCTTCTATGCACCCTGCACCAGGAGAGAGGTGACCTCTTGTAGTAACAGAACAGTGAGAGGAGGCTGAGAATGATACTCTCTTACGGAGGTGGAGGGGAGCAGGTTTTGCAGATGAAGCCTGTACCCCTCTCTCACTATCGTTAATGTCCACTGCTCTGAGGTAATGAGATGCCACCTGTGGGCATAACGGCACAGTCTATCGGCAATGTGGAGAGGATGGGGTTCTCCATAGGCAAAGCAGCTATGTTCTCTAGGAAGGAGCCAAAAACCAGGAGCAGCTTGAGTCTGCTGAGCTGGCTGCATCTTAGGAGCCTGTGATTTCTCTTGTTGTTTTGGAGGCTGTTGCCCCTTCTAAGTAGCATGATGCCGATAATGAGAAGCAGGGGTGTAAGAAGGTTAAAACTTCTTCTATCTTTGCTATTGCCTTCATTTTAGCTGAGTTGGCTGTAGATCTAGAAAGTATATTTAAGGTAGTGTTCTCAGATTCCAACTGAGACGCTTTGTCATACCAATCCTTGCCAAAAGGGTTTTTACCAGTGCAAGGAATATTACCCAGCTTATCTTGAACCCATTGTTCAAGATCTGATGCTTGAAGCCATGCAATTTTGCGTGCACCGATGTAGCTCTACTGGTGCATTCAAAACAATCAAAAGTTGCTCTATTGACAAACTTTGAGATGTTCTGAGCATGCCTGACTAGAATAAGGTAGTCAGCTCTCTTGTCATCAGGGAGAAGAGGAGCCATTGATTCTAAATCTCTAGTTACCTCCTTGAGAAACATATCCATGTACAGTATGTAGGAACTAATCCTGGCTGATAGCATGGAAGCCTGGAAAGAACGGCAGCCAAAAGCATTGAGGGTTCTTGATTCTCTACCCAGAGGGTTAGAGGAATCTGTCTTAGAGTTTTTGATCTGACACAACGCCAATTCTACTACCATTGAATGGTGCAGCAATTGTATCTTTTGGAAAATGGGACATTCTGGTACCCGGTATATGGTATCGAGCTGTCGAATATGTTGAGAATTAGAAAGAGATGTTTCTCACATACGGAGCATGAGATCATGGAGAAAACAATTCAAGAATTTTCTGCGGTGGCAGGATTTGCTTCCTGACGGCTCTCCGGAAAATGAAGAACTGAGGAGGGAGAGTTGGAAAGGTGGGAAGGCAGCTAAGTAGGCGCAGTGGGATGCCCCCAAAGGCTTTCTTATTGGACGCTGGGGAGCGTTTCCATGCAGGCTCCGTCGGTACTGATATCACCCATATGTGAAGACTACATTCCTACTTTTTCCTGGAGATCTGGGCGTAATTGTGTCTGACGATATTAAAGTAGCTAAACAAGTAGAAAAGGTGACTGTGAAAGACAGAAGGATGCTTGGGTGTATAGGAGAGAAATGGCCAGTAGAAAAAAGGAGGTGATAATGCCTCTGTATAAGTCTCTTGTGAGACCTCATTTGGAGTATTGTGTGCAATTCTGGAGACCACACCTTCAAAAGGATATAAGCAGGTTGGAGTTGGTAAAGAGGGTGGCTACTAAAATAGTTAGTGGTCTTTAGTATGAAGCATATGAGGACAGACTTAGATCTTAATATGTATACTTTAGAGGCAAGGCGGAATAGGGGAGATATGATAGAGACATTTAAATACCTCTGTGGCATAAATGTACAGGAGAGTCTTTTTCAATTGAAAGCAAGCTCTGCTACGAGGGGACATAGGATGAGGGTGAAAGGGGATAGACTCAGGAGTAATATGCGGAAATAGCGTAGTTACTCACCTGTAACAGGTGATCTCCGGGAACAGCAGGAATTTAGTCTTCACATATGGGTATCGTCGGTACTGATGGAGCCTGTGCGGGAACGCTCCCCAGCGTCCAATAGGAACACTTTTGGGAGCATCCCTCAGCACATGCACGCTGCCTTCCCGCCTTTCCAACTGTCCCTCTTCAGTTAAGTTTGTAGCTGAGTGAAAGGACAGAGGAGAGAGGAAAGAGACAGAGAGATAGAGAGACAACTCCTAGGGGAGGTGGGTGGGTTGTGAAGACTAAATTCCTGCTGTTCCCAGAGATCACCTGTTACAGGTGGGTAACTACGCTATCTCCAGGAACAAGCAGGAATGTAGTCATCACATATGGGGACTCCCTAGCTGAAGATGCCAGGGAGATGGCCCCAGGAAGCTGCCACCTATAGTAAGGTGGGCCATGCTTCCTCCCATGGATCTCTGGCATCCCACCATGGTTGCTGGGTAGAAGATGAATTAGGTCTGAAAGAGATTTTTAAGAACAACTTGGCCAAAGAATGCATCCCGACGGGAGGCTTTATCTAGGCAGTAGTGGGCTATAAAGGTGTGTAGCGAAGCCCAGGTGGCTGCTCGACAAATGTCATCAATAGACACAGAGTGAAGGTTAGCCATAGAGGCTGCCATGGCTCTCACATTGTGATCTGTGACATGGCCTTGAAGAGGAAGACTCTTACTCTCATAAGCAAAGGATATGCATTGTGCAATACATTTGGATAGAGTTCTCTTGGAGACTGGAAGTCCCAAATGACTAGAATCAAAAGCAATAAAAAGCTGATTAGACTTTATATGTTGCTGTGTTCTTTGTGGGTAAAAAGCCAAAGCTCTTTTACAATTCAAAGTATGAAGCTTCCTTTATGCTTTAGAGGCATGAGGCCTCGGAAAGAATACAGGAAGATAAATTGATTGATTTAAATGAAAAGGCGAAACCACCTTTGGCATAAGGTGTGGATGAGTTCTGAGAACAACCTTATCAT
Organism: Ichthyophis bannanicus; assembly: GCA_033557465.1. NCBI lineage: Eukaryota > Metazoa > Chordata > Amphibia > Gymnophiona > Ichthyophiidae > Ichthyophis > Ichthyophis bannanicus. The sequence continues at coordinate 1,377,654,712 of CM066033.1, read as the reverse complement.
GGTGAAACCTAGTATAAGGAAGATCAGCCACTAAAGCTTGCAATTCACTAATGCGACGTGCAGAGGTGATTGCAATTAGGAAGATGACCTTCCAGGACAAAAGCTTTAGGGTTGTAGTGGCTAAAGGTTCAAAAGGCGGTTTCTTGAGCTGCCCGAGAACTAGGTTTAAATCCCATGCCACCGGTGATGGCCTGATGGGAGGCTTTGTTAATAGAAGACCTCTCATAAATCTTGATATGAGTGGATGAGAGGAAATTGGTTGTCCATTTAGAGCAGTGGTTCTCAACCTTTTTTGTACTGTGACCCCTTTTACCGTTGGTCAACTTGTGGTGACCCCCAATGATAAAATCAAATGCGTCTCTCTTCCTTTACCGTTAACGCATTGTCGCTGTAATCATTTGTTGAATTATTAATATATTATAGGCCTTTGCAATATGTTTTTATTTATAAAATACTTATTTAAATAATCAAAACAACAAGTAACAATATTTGATTTCAAAATTATGATGATTTTGTAGTCAAATCACTAATATGAAATAAAATTATTTTTTCTACCTTTGTTGTCTGACCAATTTATTCTCTGATCATGCTGGTCCCGATCTGAGGCTTCTGCTTTCCTGTCTTCTCTTAGCTCTCTTTCTGTGGTCTATGGTCCATCTGCCAGTTCTTATCTCTTTTGTTTTCTTCACTTCTTTCCATCAGCCTATTTCCAGTCCCAGTAACCCTCCCCAGTATCAGCCCCTTTCCAGTCCTCACTCCCAGTACCTTCCAATGTCAACTTGCATTCCCATGACTGCCACTGGTGTCCATTCCCTTCCAGTCCCCCTCCTTCCCCACTGATCAGTCCCTTCTAGTACAAATACCATGGCAGCCCCTCTCAGATCCACTCCCTTTCAGTTCCATGCTCCCATCCCCTTGTATCAGCCCACTTGTAGCCTTAGCCCCCAGTTTTCTTCCAGGGTCAGCAGCTCTATCCTCCCCTCCCCACAATTAGCCCATTCCCAGTCAAAGCCCCCTAATCAGCTCACTTCTAGTGCTAATCCCCCTCAACCCCATTACCAGTCCTACCCCCACCCAATCAGCCCAATACCAGTCCTACCCCCCATCAGCTCATTTCCAGTGCTAGTCCCCCCCTCAACCCCATTGCCAGTGCTAGGCTCCCCTAATCAGCCCATTTCCAGTCCTAACCTCACTGATCAGCTCATTTCCAATGCTAGACCCCCATCAGTCCATTACCAGTCCTACCCCCCCTTGATAAGTCCATTCCCAGTCCTAGCCTTCCCTAATCAACCCATTACCATTCGTAGCCCCCCCATCTGCCCATTACCAGTGCTAGCACCCCCATCAGCCCATTATAATCCTAACCCGCACTGTCTCTCGCCTCTGTCCAGCATTTATCCCGTCTGTCCAGTATGTCCCCATGTCTCTCCCCTTTGTCCATGCCAGCCTACTCCCTCCATGTCAGCCCCCCTCCCTCCATCCATCCATATCAGCCCCCTCCCTCCCTCCCTCCCTCCATGTCAGCCCCCATCCTTCCATCCGTCCATGTCAGCCCCCCTCCCTCCATCCATCCCTCCATGTCAGCCCCCATCCTTCCATCCGTCCATGTCAGCCCCCCTCCCTCCCTCCCTCCATCCATCCATATCAGCCCCCTCCCTCCCTCCCTCCCTCCCTGTCAGCCCCCTCCCTCCCTCCCTCCCTCCATCCATCCATATCAGCCCCCATCCCTCCCTCCCTCCCCTCCCTCCTTGTAAGCCCCCTCCCTCCCTCCCTGACAGCCCCCTCCCTCCCTCCCTCCCTCCCTGTCAGCCCCCATCCTTCCATCCGTCCATGTCAGCCCCCCCCTCCCTCCATGTCAGCCCCCTCCCTCCATGTCAGCCCCCATCCTTCCATCCGTCCATGTCAGCCCCCCCTCCCTCCATCCATCCATATCAGCCCCCATCCCTCCCTCCCTCCCTCCCTGTCAGCCCCCTCCCTCCCTCCCTCCCTCCCTCCCTCCATCCATCCATCCATATCAGCCCCCATCCCTCCCTCCCTCCCTCCCTGTCAGCCCCCTCCCTCCCTGTCAGCCCCCATCCTTCCATCTGTCCATGTCAGCCCCCTCCCTCCATCCATCCATCCATCCATCCATATCAGCCCCCTCCCTCCCTCCCTCCCTCCATGTCAGCCCCATCCTTCCATCTGTCCATGTCAGCCCCCCTCCCTCCCTCCCTCCCTGTCAGCCCCATCCTTCCATCTGTCCATGTCAGCCCCCTCCCTCCATCCATCCATCCATCCATATCAGCCCCCTCCCTCCATGTCAGCCCCCATCCTTCCATCTGTCCATGTCAGCCCCCTCCCTCCATCCCTCCCTCCCTCCCTCCCTCCATGTCAGCCCCATCCTTCCATCTGTCCATGTCAGCCCCCCTCCCTCCATGTCAGCCCCCCTCTGTCGATGTCAGCCGTGTTGCAGGTTGTCTGCCTCCCTTCTAATGCAGCCGCGGCTCTCTGCCTCTTAGGGAACCGCGGCTGTACCTGTAAAATCATTGCGGAGCCCTTCCTGTCTCGATGGGCTCCATGCAGCATTGTCCCGCCTCCACCGGAAGTGGTGTACCACTGCCTTTGGAGGCAGGACAATGCTGCACGGCGCCCGTCGAGACAGGAAGGGCTCCGCAACGATTTTACAAGTACAGCCGCGGTTCCCTAAGAGGCAGGGAGAGCCGCGGCTGCAGAAGAAGGCGGTGAGTTTGCCGGAGTTTGCTGCTGCCGAGAAGCGGACTCGGCAGCAACTTGTGCACATCTTAATTTTTTTTTTTAAACTTGGTGGAGGCTAAGCGACCCCCGCTAAATCCTGTGGCGACCCCCGTTGGGGTCGCGACCCACAGGTTGAGAACCGCTGATTTAGAGGCTTATAGGAAGCTGCAATTGCACTCTTACTGAAATGGTCTTTAGACCAGAATTTGATAAATGAAGTAGATTTTATTTATTTATTTATTTATTTAACAGTATTTCTAAACCGCCTTATCTTAATAATCAAGGTGGTATCACAGCAAGCAATCAGGTAAAGTGTGTGTGTTGTACATGCAGTGAGGATAAAACTTAGTTGTGTGAGGGATGTGTTGGGTGCTTGATTTGTTTGAGCTATATACAGGGTGGGCTATTTACAGTGGTGCTAGAACAGTGGTTCTCAACCCAGTCCTCGGGACCCCCAGGCCAGTCAGGTTTTCAGGGTATCCACAATGAATATGTATGAGATAGATGTATATATGTACATCTATCTCATGCATTTCATTGTGGATATCCTGAAAACCTGACTGGCCTGGGGGTCCCAGAGGACTTGGTTGAGATCCACTGTGCTAGAATCATATTTTATATATATTCAGTTGTTTGGGAGGATTGGAGTGCTGTTATCCATTCTCTTAGGTTATGTGATGTGACTATAGTGCTCTATGAACAGCATGGTTTTCAGTTGTTTTCTGAAGTCTTTGAGGTCTGGAGTTGCCCTTAGATTGTCCGGTAGATTGTTCCATATTGTTGGAGCAGCCATGGAGAGAGCTCTGTCTGTTGTGTCCTTGCGTGTGTGCTTGTACTCATTTGGGGTGCTGACTCGGTTGCGTGTTTGACTTCTTCTGGGACGTGCGCTGGTTTCCGGTTGTATGAGCAGGTGGAGGCTGTTGGCTGATGTGTGTTCTTTTATCTTAAATAGGTTTATGATAGTCTTGTATCTGATGCGAGCAATGATTGGGAGCCAGTGTAAGTCCTTTAGTGTAGGTGTGATGTGCTCTAGTATCGATTCCAAAGGTATCATAAGGGGGTTTAACCCCTTATGTGAACATCATATAGTAAAATGTTTCCACTTAAAGGCGTAAGAGCATCTTGTGGAAGGTTTTCTAGAAGCCTGAAGGATATCCTTTACTTGTTGGGAAAGGTTGAGATCCTGAAGGTCTAGGCCCTGAGATGCAGGGACTGTGGATTTGGGTTCCATAGCATCCCATTCTCTTGGGAGAGGAGATCTGGGGCATAGCCTAACTCCAGAGGTGCAGCTTGAGAGAGATGTAGAAGCAGGGGATAACATGTTTGGTGTGGCCACCGTGGCGCTATGAGGATCATACGACCTCTGTCTCTCTGAAGCTTCAAGAGTGTTTTGGGGATGAGAGGAATGGGTGGGAAGGCATAGAGGAAGTCGTGATCCCAGTGAAGAAGGAAGGCGTCCCTCGCCTGGCAATTTTGAGCCGGAATTCTGCAACAGAACCGGGGAAGTTTGGCATTCAGTGGACTTGCAAATAGGTCTATGTCTAGGGTTCCCCAGATCTGAAATATCTTGGCCACCTGGTCTAGGTAGAGAGACCATTCGTTAGACAGCAGTACTCGGCTGAGTTTGTCTGCCCAAAGGTTTTGAATGCCTGGAAGATATACCACGAGAAGGTGAATTTGATGCTCTCTGACGAGGGCCCATAGTCATAAAGCTTTATTGTATAATGACAGAGAGCCTGTTCCCCCCCTGCTTGTTTACGTAGAACATAGCTACTTGATTGTCCGTTTTGACTAGGACTGTCTTGTAGCTGAGATGAGCATGGAATACTCGAAGAGCTAGATAGATTGCTCTGAGTTCCAGGAGGTTTATGTGGAGACAAGCCTCCTGTGGAGTCCAGGTGCCCTGGGTAGAGAGATGATGCAGGTGTGCGCCCCATCCCACCTGTGATGCATCTGTTATTAGGGTGGCCTGGAATAGGGGTTGCTGGAAAGGAGACCCCACTAGAATATTTTCCAGTAATTGCCACCATTGTAAGGACAAGATCAGTCGTTGTGAGTCTGATATCTTGTCCGATAGACGTCCTGTGGCCTGTGTCCACTGTGTGGATAGGGACCACTGGGCTGTTCACATATGAAGGCGAGCGTAGGGAACCACATGAACCGTGGATGCCATATGTCCCAATAGTTGTAGTAGTTCTCGAGCAGTTAGGAAGGACTTCACCGCTGCTTGAGAAGCTAGCTGCATTATACGAAGACAGCGGGGTTGTGGGAGAAAAGCCCTTGACTGTCTGGTATCTAGACGAGCTCCTATGAACTCTAGGGACTGAGACGGAGCAAGTTGGGATTTTGGGAGGTTTATGACCAATCCCAAGTACTGAAGGATTCGCATTGTGCGACACAGTGCAGAGCTGGCTTCTGGAACCGTGGGGGCTCAAATGAGCCAGTTGTCCAAGTAAGGGAAGACGAATATCCCCAGGGTTTGCAGAAATGCAGCTACTACTGCCATGCATTTCGTGAATACTCTTGGTGACGAAGCCAGACCAAAGGGAAGAACCCTGTATTGGAAATGTTTTCCCTTGAAAAGGAATCTTAAGAATTTCCTGTGATCTGGATGGATGAGAATGTGAGTATATGCATCCTTTAGATCTAGAGAACAAAGCCAATCCTGACTTTGAAGGTATGGCAGAAGAGTTCCCAGAGAAATCATTTTAAACTTCTCTCAGAACAGATATTTGTTCAATTCTCTGAGGTCTAGAATTGGTCTGTGTCCTCCTGTTTTCTTTGGAATAAGAAAATAGGGGGAGTAGAACCCTGCACCCTGCTGAAGAATGGGCACCTCCTCTATTGCTCCTTGAGCAAGGAGTGTTGAGACCTCTTGATCCAGGAGATTGCCTGTAGAGGTTTGGGAATTGAACTGTCTTACGATTGTAGGAGGGGGCATACTGTGAAAATGAAGCTTGTACCCATCTCCTACAATGGACAAAGTCCAGTTTTCTGTTGTTATTTGGTGCCATCTGTTGGCAAAATGACACAACCTGCCTGGAATGTTTAGGGGTTCTGGACCTTTCAGAGGCAGGAAGGCTAAGTTCTCTATGAAGGAGTCAAAGCTCTTGAGGGGGCTGAGCCTGTGGAGCTGGTTGAACTCTAAGGCCTTTTGGCTTCTTTTGTCTGGATTGTTGTTGTTGACCCTTCTGGGCAACTTTACCCTGATGAGCTTGCCCTTGCTGGGTATAGGACAGATAAAATGTCCTCTTTTTGCTGAAAAAGGGTTTTTTATAGGGTTTCTTTTTGGCTGGAGTGGCTGTAGTTTTTGACAATCTATCTAAAGTGATATTGTCAGCATCTACCTCATTAGCCTTCTCCTGCCAATTCTTGCCAAAGAGGTTTTCTCCTGTGCAAGGGATGTTTCCCAATTTATCCTGTACCCAAATCTGTACCAGGCAATCCGATGTACACCAATGGCAATAGCAGAGGTACTGCTGATGCATTCAAAGCAGTCAAAGGCTGCACAGTTTACAAACTTGGAGACATCTTGAGCATGCTTGACAAGAAAGTCCTGTCGTTTGTCCTCAGGGAGAAGGGGGCTCAAAGCTCCAAATCTCCTGTGACCTCTTTGAGGAACATTCCCATATATAAAATATATGAGCTGATCCTAGCTGAAAGCATGGAAGCTTGAAATGTTTGACGCCCAAAAGCGTCAAGAGTCCTGCATTCACGACCTGGAGGAATGGATGCATGTCTCTTTGCACTTTTCATCCTACTCATGGCTGACTCCACTACCATTGAATGGTGTGGCAACTGAGTCTTTTGAAATCCAGGACATGGTGGAACTCGATACATGGTATTGAGTCTCCTAGAATGAGGAGATATGGTCAAAGGTGTCTCCCACATTCTGAGCATCAAATCATGAAGAATTTCATGAATGGGCAGAGTGGCTGACTCCTTGGGAGCCTTAGGGTATTGGAGAATTTCCAATTCCTTTGTTCTAGGTTCTTTTTCAGGTGCTACCGTGATTGAAAGGCCTCGGGCCACATCACGAATAAAATCCTGAAAAGACATGCCCTCCAGAGGAGACATTCTGCATTGGGGAGAAGAGGAGTCTTACGGGAGAAACACTCTGGTACCGTCAGAATTATCAGAGTCATCGGAATCAGAGGATTCGATGTATCTCTGATCCCGATGTTCATGCAAAGCACGGTCTCAGTATCGATCGAAGTCGGTACTGAATTGGTCAGGTACCGATCTGTCGATGCCAGAAAAAGTCGGCATGGGAAGGATTCCCACCAAGGCCGGTACTGTCAGTGCTGGTACCGGCATCGGTACCGGTGTCGGTACCGGTTGAACCGTTGGTAGCGGTGTCAATGGTACCGCAGCTGTAAGGAGAGCTGCAAGAGCTGGTCTATCGACGCTGCCGATGCCTGGGTATCAGTACCAGTAAAAGCGGCCGGAACCCCTGAGCATGGCACCAATAGTTCTGCCGAGGTCGAAGCCTTGAGAACATCCTGGAACCCCACTGATGCTTTGGAGACTGAAGCCTCCTGCCGGGGCTGTTTTGCCGGTATAGTTTCTTCAAGGGCAATGCCAATGGCCTCTCAATGCTTTGAAGGAGAGCTACTCTTTGAGAACCGGCACTTATGTTTAGTTACCTGAGATCCATGGGAGGAAGACGAGGCTCTTGAAGACGTTGATGCAATGGACCTGATATCCAAAGAAAAGAGGGTAGCGAGCTTTGCAGCTCGGTTCTGTCTTCCTCTTTTAGTCATGCACATACAGGAGGAACACTCAGATGAAGAATGGTCAGGGCCTAAACATTTTAGTTCAAATCATTTTTATTATTTTGAATAATGAAAGACAACCACACAACTTTTCATAACAAATATAGGGACAGCAAAGCCAACTCATACAACTTGCAGGGCACATTAAACAATGCGAAGCATCACATTAGAAGGCTTATACTCATACAACAAAAACAAACTCCGCATATATGCAGAAGAACGCAAGGCTCAATCGACTGGCATATAATACTGTACAATGCGTAGTAACAGAGGTAGCATCCATATACCTACTGGCTGCCGTCCCGGGGTCCCTTCCCTCCCCCCCCCCCACTACATCCCACCACCCCCCTTCCCATCCCTCCCCCAACCATCTCCCCACCCGCTCTGGTCTACGGTCTTTCAAACAAATACTGGAGGTACCCGGGGGATCCGAGAGCAACTGAGTCCCATCCGAGAGGGCCAGTGAGCCCATCCAGTCACCTGGCAACAGGCAAAAAAAGGGGGGGGGGAGTCAGCCCGGGTATTATTCTCCTCCATCTCCCCATACTCACACATTCAGCCATGACTCACACATTCAGAATCACACTCCGCTCTCGGGGGGCGAGTGTCTGAATAACCGGGAGCCATCGTGTCAGGAATGAGTCCCAATGCCGCCCTCCTTGTTGTTTGGCTGTAAGTTTTTCCAGATACAACAATTCGCGCAAGGCCTTTTCCCACATGAATACCCCTGGGGGCGCGGCGTCCAACCATCGAGTCAAGAGAACTTTCTTGACCAGCAGAAAGCCACGCTCCAGAAGCTCCCTGTGGGACGCAGCCGGGGTCGGGTCCAGAACTGTCCAGTCGTGAAAGAGGCAGGCATCACGTAGGCAAACGTCGCCAACATCGAGCCAGCCCGCCAGCTTGATACAAGCCTGGCGCCACACCTCTTGCACTGCTGAGCAGCCCCAAAAACGATGCAGCAGGGAGCCCACATGTTGGGAACACCAGGAGCAGGCAGACGTGGGTCGCAAGCCAGCCTGATAAGCCCACTGATCGGTAGCATATGCTCGCCATAGAAATTTGTATTGCAATTCCTGTAAGTATACCCAGGAAGATCCCTTCGGAATACGGCCAAACGCTATGCGCAAGGCCTCTACTGTCATCTCCTCCACCCCGTCCCTACACCACCGCGTTGCCAAGGCAGCAAGAGAAGGTCCAGGTGAAATGGTATTCAGAAGTTGGCGGTAAAGCGGGTTCCCTCGGTCCCGCTCCACTAGTAATTGTAAGATGGTGCGAGGGGTCCCCAGGGTGGGCTTCTCCCCCCCCGGCCTCCATCCCCTCAGACCCTCTAAATAATGTCGAATCTGTAGGTAACCATAGAACTGACGCGGGGGAAGTTGAAAGCGTACAGCAAGAGTCTGATAAGTCTCAAGAGTTTCCCCCCCCCGGGGTATACAGGTCCCCAAGACACACCAAGCCATGCGCCGACCACGAATGAAATAGATTCCGGGGAGACATCCCAGGGGGAAACGCCGGGTTCCCCACCAGAGGGAGCAGAAGAGAGGACCTGGAGCTCCATCCCAGTCTAGTGCTCAACGCGCGCCACGTTGCACGAAGCGCTCCTAAGTAGGTGCCACTTCCCCCCCCCCTTCCCCATGGATGGCCGCTCCATGTGCAAGACATATAGACTGTGATAGGGGGCACAGATCCCATTTAATTGAGTCAATGGGGCACACCCCTCCCCTCCGTTCAACAGGCCCCAAATATGACGCGCCATGTAGCGAATATTATATAACCGTAGAGAGGGCAAACCTAGACCACCCTCCTCCACTCCCTGCATCAAGACCTTCAACGGGACCCGAGCTCGCCGCCCGCCCCAGAGGAAGCTCCGGAGGAGGCCGTCCAGCTTCCTCCAGTCCTTCGCCAAGATCCAAAGAGGCAACAGACGAAGCACATATAACCAGCGCGGAAGTTCCACCATCGTGAATAAAGCCACCCGCCCCTTCAAGGATATTGGCAGCCCCCTCCAGCCAGAGAGCGTGGCCCTGGTCTTTGCCAGCAGGCCCGGGATATTAGCCTGGTAGAGCTGGTCCGGACGGTCTGGGAGATTAACACCCAAGTATTTTAAAGATTGCTCAGCCCAGACCAGAGGAAAAGACCCGCTCCACGATGGCCGGACCCAGCCGCCCACGTCTAACACCAGTGATTTGGAGGCATTGATTTTGAGGCCTGAAAAGCTACCATAATGCTCTATCAGCTGTAAGACGCGCGGCAAAGATTGTGCGGGATTCGTGAGACATAAAAGCATATCATCGGCGAACGCGCTAATTTTGGTCTCTTCTCCCCCCATCATCACCCCTCGCACCTGTGGGTCACGTTGGATCGCGTGCAGTAAGGGTTCGAGAGCTAAGACAAATAGGAGAGGAGACAGAGGGCATCCCTGTCGGGTGCCTCTCTCTAGAGTGAATGGTTCGGAGAAGATGCCATTGACACCCACCCTGGCCATGGGTTGAGTATACAAAAGCCGTATCCAAGTCGTAAAGGCGCCAGCAAAACCCATGACTTCCATAACGTCCCACAAGAAAGCCCACGCCACTCGATCAAACGCCTTTTCGGCATCCAGGCTCGCCATCAGTAGTGGCGTTTCGTGACGCAACGAAGCTTCCATCCCCAGGAGCAATTTAGCGATGTTCCGGGAGGCCTCCCGACCCTGCACAAAGCCCACCTGGCGGGGGTCAATGAGAGACGGTAAGATAGGATTTAACCTTTTTGCCAGAACTGATGCCAAAATCTTCATATCACAATTAATTAATGAAATAGGTCTATACGAGGCCGGATCCAATAAATCTTTCCCCGGCTTCGGAAGCACCGTTATGTCGGCACACCGCATATCCCGAGGAAATTGACCCAGACGGCAAGCTTCATCAAAGAGAACCACCATAGTTGGGGCAAGACGCGCTGAAAGAATTTTATAGTATTCGTAAGTAAACCCATCCGGGCCCGGAGCTTTATGGGTATTCCCTGCATGGATCGCCCGCTGTATTTCCCTTACCGTTAATGGGGCATTAAGCTGTTGCATATCCAGTTCCGAGAGGCGAGGGAGAGCTAAGTCGCGCAGAAAATTTTTCCCACTCTCATAGTCCCGCTTTTCCTCAGTGTACAGTCGCGCATAAAACGTACGGAAGAGTTCAGCCAGCTGCGGGGGTTGGTGCTGGAGCGTTCCCCCTGCGTCTCGCAGCACCGGTATGAAGCGCGCGCCTCCAGGGGTCTTGACTAGTTGAGCCAAGAGTCTGCCGGATCTATTCCCATACCGGAAGAATTTATGTTTATGACACTGCATAGAGTAGTGGGCTCGGCGCTGCAAACGTTCATGGAGGGCCACCTGCGCTCCAACGTACTCGAGCCGCAGGGCTTCCCCCCCTACCCTACCAGCCTTACGTTGCAGGTCACGGACCTTGTGCTCTAAAACTAAAAGACTGCGGTCCATATGTTTACGGCGCTTTACACAGTATGCAATGATCGCACCGCGCAGGACCGCCTTACTGGTTTCCCATAGCAAGACAGGTGAGCAATCGGGCGTATCATTGAAAGAGATGAACTCATCCCATTGCACTTCCAGAAATTTCCGGAACTCCGTGTCCTCCCACAAGTGAGTAGGAAAGCGCCAGCCCGCTCTAGAAGTCCCCGCACATTCCCAGGTTACCCACACTAGGCCATGATCCGAGATCACAATCGGTTCAATACCAGCTTGTCCCACTTTAGAGACCACCCCTTCTCCCACCAAAATATAATCGATACGAGACCACGATTGGTGCGCTCTGGATAGGTGGGTATATTCACGGGATCCAGGGTTGAGAAGCCGCCATATATCCACCAAATCTCCCATCCTGCACAGGTATCCCACCCCTCTGTTTCGCCACGCCCTTGCATCGCCAGAGACGGATTTGTCCAAGAGCGGATCATGCGGACAATTAAAGTCCCCGGCCAGAATCAGGCTGTTGCTTTTCGCTCCTTGGACAAAGCTCAGTAGCCTACGAAAGAAGGTATGGTCATAGATGTTAGGGGCATAAACATTGACTAACCAAATGTCCTCGTTATACACTTTGGCATGCAACAGGAGATATCTCCCCCCGGGATCTACCGTCAGTTGTTTCACCTCAAAGGGTATGCCCCGTTTCACCAGGACCGCTACCCCAGCTTTCCGAGTTCCAGAGGAAGCACCATAAACCCGTCCCACCCAATCACGAGCCAACTTCTGATGTTCCACCTCACTGAGGTGTGTTTCCTGCACCATTGCTATATGGGCCCCCTTACGCTTAAGGAATTGCAATACTTTGGTACGTTTCACAGGCGAGCCAATGCCCCCAACATTCCACGAGGCGATCTTCAGACTAGACATATGTTATCAAGTGAGGTTCACAATGTAATAATATCACAAATACAGATCCCAGGAGTCGCCCAGCCTCGACTCCCAGAGCAAGACCCGGTTTAGTAGGCAGAGCAGACCCTCTTCTAGGTTCCCCCCCCCCCTCCAGCATCCAAAACCCAGTTAGCACCCACCCCCCCCTCTGCTTCCCTTGTTCCCCCCACCCCCCCTACCCACTTCCCTACCCCACTTACCCAAACACCCACACATTCATTCCTACACGCACTCTCACAAGCACTCTCAACACTTCCCCCTCCCCCGCCCTCCATGAGTAGCCTCCCCATCCTCCCCAAAACTATCTAACCCTATAAAGTATACACCCCGTTAAATGGGGGTAAGATCACCGTCCACCTCCCTTGCGCCTCCAGGTCTCCTCTCACCCAGTGTTACTGATGGCAGCATAAAGTCCATCTGCGCCACCCTAGTGGAGCATGCCAACCAACAGGCGAATTCTCACACAATGCAGGCTTCAAAGTCATGCCAAACACAGTCCCAGTCATGTTATCATCCAGATTAATCAGCCGCTAAAGCAGGAGAGTTCGGCAGGGTAGCTAAAAACTTCCTCGCGGCAGGGGCCTGCTCAAAGGTGTGTGTTGCGCCCTTGTGAAAGATCTTCAGAGTGGCTGGGTAACTCAGGGCAAAACGGATACCCCCTTGAATGAGGTCAGTGCAGATGGGGGAAAACTCTTTCCGTTTGGCAGCCAGCGAGGCCGAATAGTCCTGGAATAAATAAACAGGTACATTGTCCAGCTGAAGGCCTCTCTTTTTCCGGTATGCCTGGAGGATCAGGGTCTTTTGGTGGAAGTCTAAGAGTCGTGCCAGCACCGGGCGAGGTCTTGCGCGGCCTTCCTGCCATTGTCCCAGCCTATGTGCTCTCTCCACGTGGACCCGGCCTTGTAAATCTGTCAGACCCAATTCTTTCGGCAGCCATGTGGTGAACAAAGAGAAGAGCTGCTCCCCTGTCCAAGACTCCGGTATCCCAATCAGCCGTAAATTATTGCGGCGGGAGCGATTCTCTAGGTCATCTACCTTAAGAAGGAGGGCGTCAATCTGTTTTTGCTGTTGTTTCTGGGCCCGCTGTGTCTCTGACTCCCCCTCCTCCAGGCTGGCTACCCTCTGCTCCACTTCCTCCACTCTCTTAGTGAGCTCACCAAACGTGTCGGACATCTCCGCCAATTTTTGCAACACCGCTGCAAACTTGGGCTCCAGCAACTTGGCGACCTCATAGGCAAGCTCTTCTGGCCCCGAATCTACGCTCTCCTTGCTCGGTGAGTCGGGCCCCACTGAGGGTTTCACCGTCGGCGCCATTTTGAGGTCCCGCGCTCCGCCAGCCTTCTCCCTCCTCGTCACAGATTTCATGTTCCAGCCTTTGCTAGTGCCGAGATGAGGGTACCGGGGTGAGTCTCTGGTGTTCAATGTATGAGCAGGAGAAGCTGTCCGCTCAATTGTACAGCTATGCTGCCGATTTAGCTGCCGGTTCAGAGGAAGGCCTGGGAGCTCGGCAAGGACACGTCCTCACCCGCTCATGCGCTCACGTGATCCAGGGCCTAAACATTTTAGACACCAGTCATGTGTGTCGGTGACGGAGATGGTACCACCACATTTAGTACATTTTTTAAAACCACTAGCTGTTTTTTCCATCTTTTGGGGAAAATGGGGCCTAATGCCCAAAATGGCGCCTAGCACCAAAAGAAAACGTTTCTGAAGAGAAACAGTTCAAAAATATATATATATTTTTTTCTTTTAGAAAAGAAGAAAAAAAGAACCGGCGGTACCAGTAGGTGTCGTGTGGAAGCAGGCGCAACCACAAGAAAACAAGTTTAAAGAAGAAATTTTCTGTGGAGAAAGGGTATGTGTCCTGTCGGTTCCGCGGAAAACGAAGAACTGAAGAGGGACAGTTGGGAAGGCAGTGCGCATGTACTGAGGGATGCTCCCAAAAGCATTCCTATTGGACGCCGGGGAGCGTTCCCGCGCAGGCTCCGTCGGTACCGACGATACCCATATGTGAAGACTACATTCCTGCTTGTTCCTGGAGATATTTCTTTACAGAAAGAGTGGTAGATATGTGGAATAGTCTCCCAGTGGAGGCGGTAGGGATGAGGACAGTATCCGAATTCAAAATGCATGGGACCTCACAGAGGATCTCTAAAGAAAAAAAGGGCACTATTGTAGCTTATACATATGGAAGGACAGACTAGATAGGCCATATGGTTCTTTTCTGCCATCATTTTTCTATGTTTATATATTTCTGTGAAAAGATATGGCTGAGGAAAGATATAATAAAGATCTATAAAATAATAACCGGAGCGGAATGGTAAATGTAGATAGGTTGTTTACTCCTCCAAATAGTAGAAAGATTAGGAGACACGCAATAAAGCTACAATGTCGCACATTTAAGATTAATCAGAGAAAATATTTTTTCACTCATTGTGTAATGAAACCCTGGAATTTGTTTCCAGAGGATGCAGTCAAAGCCATTAGTGTAGCTGGGTTTAAAAGAGGTTTGGACAAGTTCCTGGAGGTAAAGTCCATGTTAAAGTAGACTGGGGAAATCCACTGCTTACCCCTGAGATAAGCATCATGGAATCTGTCTACATTTTTGGAACCTGACAGATACTTGTGATCTGGATTGGTCACTGTTGGAAACAGGATACCTGGCTTGATGCATCTTTGATCTGACCCATTATGGCATATCTTATGTTCTTATATCCCCATAAACTTCACAAAAAATGCCCTGTTATAACCAGGTGGTCTGTGGGCGGAGCGGTTGCAGTCCCAGTAGCTATCCGATTAGCAGCAATATTCAGCCACTAACCGGATAGCTAAACCACATAAAGTAAGGATAGGTCAATGGAAGTCTTGACTTTATGCAGTTTTTGCTATCTTATTAGCTGCTGAATATCACCACTAACTGGATAGCAGGTGCCCTGTCCAGCGAAACCAGATATTCAGCACCAGACAATGAATAAGCTCTAACGCTGAATATCAAGGCAGAACGGAATCCCAACATAAAATGTGCTAAAATGAGGATTTTAAACTGAAGCCATTGGGGAGCCGGTGGCTCTCCATAAGGAGATGGGTGATTTGATCAAATTTATGGGAATTGTGAGAAACTTGACAGCAGTGTTCTGAACCGCTTGAAGATGTTTTGAGATTAGATAAAATGGTATTACAGTAGGTGAGGTTACAATAACCCAACTGCGACGTAATCAGGGAATGGATTCATTAGCACATAGCCTGAGTATCGAGATAACATTTCACAGGATGCATTGGACAAAGAAAGTAAAAAGAGGCTGCAACTGTAGCAGAGACCTTGGGCTCCAATTCAAGCTGGAAGTTGATAATGATGCATGGATGTTTAAGGAAGTTAATAAAAGCCAAGGGAGGTTTTAAGAGAAGGGGAAATACAATAGGGTAAGTGGTGTGGCCAGTAATCCAGGAGGCCATAGGTTTTCAGGCATTTAACTTGAGGCAATTATCAGTCAACAAAGAGGCTATCACTGCATAGAAACAAGACTGATAGAGTCAGCCACATAAAGATATGCTCCATTTACACATTTAAATCACATTTACATGAGTACTTTAGCTGGTCACTATTCTATAAGTATACTCATAAAACAAACCTATGTTACTGTTTGCGTGAACATGGATACAGGGCAAATTTACATATGTAAGTTATAAAATGCTATAACTTACATGCATTCTTTAGAAATCTAGGGGTTATTTTATAACCAAGAGCCTATTTTTAGGAACCTACTTTGTCTAAAAATGTGTGTTAAGTCTACGTGTGGGCACTTACACCTGCCCTAGGTCCAGGATAAATGTCTGTGCCTAGATTTATAAAGAACACATGTACGTGTCGCACCTGTGTGTCCCTCCTGTTGCTCTCCGAATTGGTCCCGCCTCCCTGTTTAATTTATATGCAGAACAAATCATCAGAGAAGCAGGACTGTATGAAGACAACAGAGGTGTGAAGATTGGTGGAAGACTCATCAACAACCTTCGCTATGCTGATGATACCACATTACTGGCTGAAAGTGAAGATGATCTGAAACATTTGCTTCTCACAATCAAAGAACATAGTCTCAAAATGGGCCTGCACCTTAATGTAAAGAAGACAAAGATCATGACAACTGGCAAAATCAACAGGTTCATCGTTGAAGGAGAAGAAATTGAAATCGTGAACAACTTTAACCTACTTGGATCAACTATCAATAAAGAAGCAACAAGCAGTCAAGAAATCATACGACGCATTGCTCTTGGCAGAATGGCTATGAAAGACCTAGATAAGATTCTCAAGAGCAGAGATGTCTCTCTCCATACAAAGATTCGACTTGTTCAAGCCATGGTATTTTCAATAACATCATATGGATGTGAAAGCTGGACAGTGAAAAAGACAGACAGGAAGAAAATTGATGCCTTTGAATTATGGTGCTGGCGGCGAATACTGTGTATACCATGGACTGCCCGAAGAACAAACCAGTCGGTACTAGAGGAGATCAAACCTAAGCTTTCTTTAGAAGCTCAGATGACAAGACTTCGACTTTCATACTTCGGACACATCATGCGAAGAGAGAGATCATTAGAGAAAGACATCATGCTTGGCAAGATAGAAGGTCAACGCAAAAGAGGAAGGCCAGCAATGAGATGGATCGCTACAATAACAGCAGCTACGGGTACCAGCCTGTCAACAATGAGCCGCCTGACTGAAGACCGAACACAATTTAGGATAGCTATCCAGAGGGTCGCCATGAGTCGACTCCGACTCGACGGCACTTAACAACAACAACCCTGGAACCGGAAATAGCCCGGACCTCTCTCACCAGGTACTCTGCCGATTATAAAATCAAGCTGCCTGCGGCGGAGTGCGCCCAAGGAGCAGGTCCTGCTCCTTGGACGAGCTCCTTGGGGCGGGCGAGGGGGTGGGCGCGGGGTGGAAGCTGATCCATTTAGACTTTGGAAATTTGTACTACAACTCGGTCTGCTGTGTTGGTTTTCTCTCATGCCTGTTTGTGCAGGCATTTGCAGATCCACATCTCCCCTCATGGCAACTATCCCGGTCTCTTGGGGCTGTCGACCGGCCCCCATTTCTGCGCCTCCCCCTGGTCCACTTGCACGTTGCATTGATAATCTGGTCTATTGTGCCCCCTCCTCGACATCGGCCTCTCTATCCTCTCGTCGTTTCACTTTACCAGCTCCACTGGTGTCCCTTCACCTGGTACTTCTAAATTGCCGCTCTCTCAAATCTAAGTCTCTTTTAGTTCGGGACCTCATTGACCAACACGCGTTAGATCTCTGTTTTCTCACTGAAACCTGGCTCAGGGATGGGGACCTCCCCATCCTCTCTAGTTCCCTCCCTCCCGATTTTGCAGCGCTTTACTGCTCTCGGCGGGGCAGAGGTGGAGGCGGGGTGGCCCTTCTCCATCGTGCCTCCCTTAACTTTGAGGAAGTTCCATCACCGGTACTGCTGCCCCCGGAATCCCTCCTCCTGAGGCTTTCCTCCGCCTCCCCTCCCCTCTACTTTCTCCTTCTTTACTTCCCTCCCTCCCTTGCAGCCTCCCAGTGGGAGGCCGCCCTGCAGGCTATTTCTGATCTTGTGCTACATTTCTCCAACCTTATCTTGCTGGGCGACTTCAACGTCCATCTTGATAATCCCATTATATCAAAGGATCAGGCCTTCGTTAGCCTTCTGAAGGATGCTTCCTTACATCAGCATGTGGTGGGTCCTATCCATGTGGCTGGTCACACCCTAGATTTAATCCTGTCTCCATTGTCACTACAGCCCACAATCTCACTCCCTTTCACCTTAAGTGTTCCTTGGTCGGATCATTTCTGCGTTTTTTCTTCACTTTCCTTCCCCCAGTCAGGGCCCAGCCCCCCAGCCCCTCCCATTCCTCTCCTCCGTCGTAACTTATCTCAGGAAACGCTTCAGGCGTTCCCTCCAGCCTCCGCGATTTTCCCAAGATACACTGACTTTGCCGACCGCCCCATTGATGACCAGGCTACTCTTTGGGACTCCATCTTATCTACCTCCCTCGACAGCCTGGCACCCCTCCATCCTGTTTCCCAGTCTGCTAGGGTACCTCACTCGCCCTGGTATCATCCTACTCTCCGCACTCTTCGCTCTCAGATGCGTCAAGCCCAACGCCATTGGGCCCGTCATCCCTCACCAGAGCTCCGTCTTCGTTTCCAACTTCTGTCTTCTGAATATCGTTCGGCCACACAATCTGCTAGACTCACCTTCTATTCTGCTCAAATCTCAGGGGCAGCTAGCTCTTCCCGGCAGCTTTTTAATGTCCTGCAGAAGCTGTCGTCCACCAAAGCTAAGAACTCACCGGCCACTTCTACTCCGGATCCTCAGTCCCTCACCACCTTTTTCTCCAATAAGGTATTGACCTTACGCTCCTCTTTCTCCTCTCCACCCCCCCTCTCTCCCCGTCCCCTCTTCCCTATAGTTCGACCCCTCTCCCCCTGATCCCTTCCTCTGTCTGCTCTTCACCTACCTCTGTCACTAGTAATCCTGTTTGCATGCATACTTGGTCATCTTTCCGCCCTGTCCTCTCAGCGGAAGTGTTGATGTTTTTGTCTAAATCTAGGAAAACCACTTGTGTCCTCGACCCCATCCCCTCCCGGTGGCTCTCCGAACCTTCCTTACAATTGGTCCCAATCATCACCACTATCATTAATTCCAGCTTTTCTTCTGGCCAATTTCCGACATCTTGGAAGTCTGCTATCCTTCACCCTTTATTGAAACAGCCTTCCCTCGATCCATCTGTCCTTTCACATTGGCACCCAGTATCCAACCTCCCATTTCTCGCTAAGCTCCTAGAACGCTGCGCTTTTGATCAACTGAGTGCCCATGTTGAATCTACCAATTCCCTCCACCCACGTCAGGCTGGTTTCCGCCAGGGACACAGCACCGAAACCGTTCTCCTTGCCTTACTAAACGAATTGCACATCGCCCATGACCCTGGTAATATTACTCTCCTTGTATCACTAGATCTGTCCGCGGCTTTTGACCTGATTGATCATCCTACACTCCTGTCCCGACTCTCTGATATTGGTCTCCGTGGTGCTGTTTGGCACTGGTTTCGCTCCTTCCTCTCCTCCCGTTCCTTCTCTGTACACGTTAATGACCAGGCCTCTCCTGTCCTTCCCCTCACTTGTGGTGTCCCGCAGGGCTCTGTGCTTTCCCCCATATTGTTCAATATCTTTCTTGCTCCGCTGCCCTTGATCATTCAGCAATATCTGGTCTCCTCTTACATTTATGCAGATGACATTGTTCTCCTGTTTCATACCTCGCCTTTATCCCCCGATGTTACTCAGTTAAATCTCTGCCTTTCCCATATCGCTTCTTGGCTATCAGAACATTTTCTTCACCTCAATCCTGCAAAGTCCTCCGCAATGTGGGTTTCCTTGGGTGGCTCATGTCCCACTCTAGCTCCCTCCATCGATTAAATAAATAAATAAATCTATTGTAAATAGTTTTGAATATATGTTATCTATTTATCCCCTGTTATCCATGTTCTCATTTCCTGTTACTTGTAAACTTAACATACGTTTTTTATGATTAAGTACAAAATTGTTAAAATGTAAACCGCGCTGATGATAAAAGTGCGGTATATAAAAGCTGTTAAATAAATAAATAAATAAATAAAAACCAGCATTCCTCTCACATCCTCTTTCCGTTACTTGGGCGTTCTTCTAGATCCTTCTCTGTCCTTTCACGAACATATCTCCATGATCTCCCGCCGTTCCTTTGCTGCTCTACGGCGTATCAGGGCCGTCCGATCCATATTACCCATTAGCTCCCTAATCACTCTTGTCATTGCTCTCGTCATTAGCAGATTAGATTACTGTAATGTTTATTTAGCCAACCTCCCTAAATACAGCCTGCAAAGGCTGCAGCGCATCCAGAATACTGCCGCTCGCCTCATCACCTCTTCCAGTAAATTTGACCACATTACACCTATCCTCCTTCAGTTGCACTGGCTTCCCCTTCATTACCGCTTCCATTACAAATTTCTGATTCTTCTTCATCGGGCCATCTACACCAGTACTCCTCTCTATTTGACTGATTGCATTTCTCTACATTCTCCTCATCGTCAACTCCGTTCCATCAACACTAATCGCCTATCCCTTCCCTCACCCTCCCAAGACCGCCTAGAACAGACACGACACTCTGCCTGGTTCTTTCTCGGACCTATGTTATGGAATACGCTACCCACTTATCTTCGGCTAGAGTCATCATACCCCCAGTTCAAGTCTTTGCTTAAGACATATTTATTCCAGAAAGCCTTTGACCTCCTCCCCGAAGCCCCCTCCTGACTGTCCTATGTTTTGTCTAATATGTTATAAATTGTCTTTGTTTGTCTCCCACTTTGTCTTTATGGTTTATTATGATTTGGTTTCACTATTTGATTTGTTTGCCCTTTCTGTACCTCTCTTTCCTAACTTTGGCGTTCTATTTCCTGGTGTGCAGTGTTTAATCAAATTTTTTATTGTACACCGCTTAATGCTTATGCACCAGCGGTATATCAAATATGTAAATAAAGATAAAGATAAAGATAAAGACCTCTCCTCAAAAAGCCCTCACTAGACCCTACCTGTCTTTCCAGCTATTGGCCTAACTCTCCCCTCCTCTTTGCTTCAAACCTACTTGAACAAGCAGTTCACCACAGCTGTACTGATGTTATTTCTTCTCAAACCCTTCTGGATCCACTGCAATCTGGCTTTTGTCCTCTACATTCCACAGAAACGCCTCTTGACAAAGTCTCCAGTGATTTTTTTCTTGCCAAATTCAAGGGCCTTTACTCAGTCCTCATCCTTCTCAACTTTTCTGCTGCCTTTGACACTGTTGATCATCACCCTTTCTTCGATACCCTGCCCTCGCTTGGTTTTAAGACCTCTGTTCTGTCCTGGTTTTCTTCTTAGCTCTGCCATCGCACTTTTAGTGTATGTTCTGGTGGATCCTCCTATACTGCCATTCCGCTTTCAGCTGATGTACCTCAGGGCTCTCTCTTTTATCTCTGCCCTTCTCTGTCACTGTCAACTCCAGGTTTTGTTCATTTCATCTTGCTTCTCCATATGCCTGGAACAAACTACCTGAGTCAGTGCGTCAGGCTCCTTCTATAGCCCTATTAAAATCCAGGCTAAAGACCCACCTCTTTGAAGCCACTTTTGGATCCTGTTCATCCTCTTCTCTTTGTCCATTACTTATGAGTATCTTACCAGGAATGATGTCTTACATCTATATTTACAGCATTGCATAAGCCTTGTAGCATTACACAAATGATTAATAGTAGTAGGTATCTAAAACATCAAATACTGAGTCTTTTATGCAGGACAAGGTTATAATCAGTCAGATTGTGCAAATATGAATGAGATAGAACATAAGAACATAAGATATGCCATAATGGGTCAGACCAAGGTCCATCAAGACCAGTATCCTTTTTCCAACAGTGGCCAATCTAGGTCATACGTACCTAGCAGTTTCCCCAAAAGACACAGGTACCACAATGCTTATATTGGGTCAAGCATTGATATCCTGGATCCCTTTTTAATAATGGTTTATGGACCTTTCCTCCAGGAACTTGTTCAAACCTTTTTTAAACCCAGCTACACTAACAGTCTTTACTAATCCTCCAGTAACAAATTCCAGAGTTTGATTACACGTTGAGTGAAAAAATATTTTCTCTTGTCTTACCCTGTAGCTTCATTGCATGTCCCTTAGTCTTTCTATATTCTGATAATGTAAACAATTGATCTACGTTTACCCGTTCCACTCCGTTCATTAATTTATAGACTTCCATCATATCTCCCCTCAGCCATCTCTTTTCCAGGTTAAAGAGCCCTAACCTTTTTAGCCTTTCTTCATAGGGGTATCCTTCCATCCCCTTTACCATTTTGGTGGCTCTTCTCTGTACCTTTTCTAATAACGCTATATCCTTTTTAAGATACGGTGACCAGAATTGCACACAATATTCAAGGTGTGGTCGCACCATGGCATACAGAGGCATTATAATATCTTTTGTTTTATTTTCCATTCCTTTCCTTATGATACCTAGCATTCTATTTGCTCTCTTGGCTGCCACTGCACACTGGGCATAGGGTTTTAACATGTTATCCACAATGATGCCTAAATATTTTTCCTGGGTGGTGGTTCCTAATGTAGAACCTTGCATAAGAACATAAGAACATAAGATATGCCATACTGGGTCAGACCAAGGTCCATCAAGCCCAGTATTCTGTTTCCAACAGTGGCCAATCTAGGTCATACGTACCTAGCAGTTTCCCCAAGGGACACAGGTTCCACAATGCTTGTATTGGTTCAAGCATTGATATCCTGGGTCCCTTCTTAATAATGGTTTATGGACCTTTCCTCCAGGAACTTGTCCAAACCTTTTTTTAAACCCAGCTACACTAACAGCCTTTACTAC
Source organism: Ichthyophis bannanicus (assembly GCA_033557465.1). Lineage (NCBI taxonomy): Eukaryota > Metazoa > Chordata > Amphibia > Gymnophiona > Ichthyophiidae > Ichthyophis > Ichthyophis bannanicus. The sequence continues at coordinate 1,377,632,360 of CM066033.1, read as the reverse complement.
ATCCTCCGGTAACAAATTCCAGAGTTTGATTACACGTTGAGTGAAAAAATATTTTCTTTTATTAGTCTTAAATAGTTTACCCTGTAGCTTCATTGCATGTCCCCTAGTCTTTCTATATTCTGATAAGGTAAACAATCGATCTACGTTTACCCGTTCCACTCCGTTCATTAATTTATAGACTTCTATCATATCTCCCCTCAGCCGTCTCTTTTCCAGGTTAAAGAGCCCCAACCTTTTTAGCCTTTCTTCACAGGAGTAGCCTTCCATCCCCTTTACCATTTTGGTGGCTCTTCTCTGAACCTTTTCTAAAATCGCTATATCCTTTTTAAGATACGGCGACCAGAATTGCACACAATATTCAAGGTGCGGTCTCACCATGGAACGATATAGAGGCATTATAATATCTTTTGTTTTATTTTCCATTCCTTTCCTTATCATGTAACCATAGTTTGGGTTGTTCTTCCCTAGGTGCCTAATTTTGCACTTGTCCACATTAAATTTCATCTGCCATTTTGATGCCCAGTCTTCCAATTTATCAAGATCCTCTTGCAATTCTCTACAATCCTCATCGGTTTTAGCAATTTGAAATAGTTTTGTGTCATCTGCAAATTTGATAGCCTCATTCGTTATTTCCTTTTCCAGGCCATTTATGAATATATCAAAAAGCAATGGACCCAGCACCGATCTCTGGGGTACACCACTATTCACCCTTCTCCATTGGGAAAATTGGCCATTTAGCCCTACCCTCTGCTTTCTATCTTTTAACCAGTTCCTGATCCACAAACGTACACTGCCTCCTATCCCATGACTCTTTAGTTTTGCCAAAAGTCTCTGATGAGGGACCTTGTCCAAGGTTTTCTGAAAGCCCAATTGCACTAGGTCAACCGACTCACCTTTGTCTACCTGTTTATTCACACCTTCAAAAAAAACATAACAGATTAGTAAGACAAGACCTTCCTTGTCTAAAGTCATGTTGGCTGTCTCCCATTAAACCATGACTATTTACATGTTCAGCAATTTTGTTCTTTATGATGGTTTCTACCATTTTTCCCAGTACTGACGTCAGGCTCATCGGTCTGTAGTTGACCGTATCACCCCTGGAACCCTTTTTAAAAATTGACGTTACGTTGGCCATCCTCCAATCTTCAGGTATTACAGATGATTTTAATGATAGTTCACAGATTACTAATAATAAGTCTGCAATCTCATATTTCAGTTCTTTCAACACCCTTGGATGTATATCATCCGGTCCAGGTGATTTGCTACTCTTCAGTTTATCAAATAGTTGTAATACATCTTTCCGATGTATCAATATTTCCTTCAATTCTTCCGCACCTTTAAATACCACTTCAGTCATGGGTAACATACCTACATCTTCCTCAGTAAAGACTGAAGCAAAGAATTCATTCAGTCTCTCCGCTATCACCTTGTTGCCTCTTAGTGCCCCTTTAACCCCTCTATCATCTAATGGACCAACTGACTCTCTCACAGGTTTTTTGCTACGAATGTACTTGAAAAAGTCTTTATTATGCATTTTTGCTTCCACAGCAAGCTTCTTCTCAAATTCTGCCTTTGCCTACCTTATCAATGCCTTGCATTTAACTTGCCAGTGCTTGTGCTGTTTCCAGTTTTCATCATTTGGCTCTTTTTTCCATTTCCTGAAAGATGCTTTTTTTGGCAACAACAGCCTCTCTGACCTCACCTTTAAACCATGCTGGCAGTTTTTTGGACTTCCTTCCACTTTTCTTAAAGCGTGGAATACAGCCGGTCTGGGCTTCCAAGATAGTATTTTTCAACAACACCCAAGCTTGATGTAAGTCTTTAACCTTTGCAACTGCTCCTTTTAGTTTTTTCTTAACTATTTTCTTCATTTTATCATAGTCTCCCTTTCAAAAGTTAAAAGGTAGTACTGTGGATTTCCTTACCATCCCTCCTCCACTAATTAAATCAAATGCGATCATGCTATGATCACTATTGCCAAGTGGCCCCATCACCCTTATCTCTTGCACCAAATCTGGTGTTCCACTAAGGACTAGATCCAATATGGCTTCCCCTCTGGTCGGTTCATGAACCAGCTGCTCCAAGAAGCAGTCATTTATTTCATCTAGGAACTTTATCTCCTTAGCATGTCCTGCCGTGACAATACCGGGGTAATTGAAATTACCCATTATTATAACTGTGCTTCCTTGATTTCTTTGAGCATTTCATCATCCATTTGTTCATTCTGTCCAGGCGGTCAATAGTACACCCCCACTGCCATCGCCTTCCCCTTTTTACACGCATACAATGAAGTCAATAATCTGAACGCAAGAACTCTTTCCTGATATTATCTATTTCTGACCCTATTTCAGCCAACTTCCAAAAACACTCTCTAATTCACTTTTCATTCATTTATCTCATTGTTTAACAAACAGGGGCTTTGAGAAACACAAACAGGAAATACTAAAAAACTGTAGCAAAATACTTAGAACAGCACTATGATTCACTATTCGTCTAGCAATTTTGAACCTGTCCATGTTACATTACCCAGCATGAAAACTATAGTCAAGCAAGAGTTTGAATAGGGTTTCCAATGTTCAGTTTACCGTGGGACAACTGATCGCACTAGAGGGGAGGGGTCAAGATCAAATTCTTGACTGGTTTGATTAATCAATCTACAGTACATCACTATTATGTTCATGGTTGACTCACTTGTACATGCAACATACGGTGGATCAGAGAAAGCACGATAGTAGCCGTCCTCACAATCGCATCTGGAAGAACCTTCCTTGTCAGAGAAGCTGTGAACTGGACAACGGGAGCACTGCAAATCCTGGGAAGATGATTTGTAGAATCCAAGACCACAAGCTAAGAATAGAAAAAAAAATATGATTAAACACCTATACTTGTAGGTATGCAAATGTCATTGCCATATTGTTTGAGCTTATTTTATTTAGTAGGTAATTTACTTAGTTTTTATTTCATATTGTAATAAGACAAAATACAGTAAAAAAACAATTCTAAATTAGCAAGTGAAACAGAGAAGATGAAGACTGAGGAGTTACTACCACTGATGTGAACATGGTAAATATGGTTGGCTAATTTTTGATTCATTTGGGCTTTTCAGTTTGTTTCACAAAGTAAATAAAACTTTTTAACATGCACTAACTGACTTATGGGTTTGTAGCACTTACATGTGCAAATTGGCATACACGTGCACATGCTATTTAGAACAGGGGATTTTTAAATGTGGGGATGCTCGGCACCTTTAGATTTCATGGAGGAGTGGTGAGAGAGTGGTTTGGGCAGGCCTACAATATAGAAAGAAACCCCCCCCCCCAACAGCACGCATTCTGAAAGTGAAGTCACCCTTCTGGAGGGCCCCAGTGTTTCAAAGGTATGAAAGAAACATTTTTCTACCTACAACACTCTTCAGCAAATGATGGGCACCTTGCCACTCTCCTGAGATGGTGGTGATAGCTCCATTTTTCAAAATAAGGCAGAAGAGTTTTACCTTCCCTCCATTCTATGAAGCCCTGGATACAAGGCTGGGATTATTGTTTGGATGGGTGTGAGGAGGCATGAGAGTTGGGGTTGAGAGGGGGGCGGGTGTTTGTGTGCCTTGAGGGGGGAGCTGGAAATGAATTTACATGAACTGTGAGGTGGTGGGGGGGGGGGTGTTGCGTGACTTGGGGAGTTTAGTGGCTTTGGCGTGTACCTAAGGGGGCCTGTGCTGAGGTGGAAAAAGCGTAGATACTCACCTGTAACAGGTGATCTCCGAGAACAGCAGGAATAAGTCTTCACATATAGCCCATGTGGGCTACGCTCCCCAGCATCCAATAGGAAAGCCTTTGGGAGCACTCCACTTCACCTACATGCCTGCCTTCCCGACTCCTCTTCTCTCCTCTGAGTTTGTAGCTGAGAAGATTAAAATAAAACATCTCTACAACTCTTAGGGGAGGAGGGTTGGTTGTGAAGACTGATTTTTGCTGTTCCCAGAGATCTGTTACAGGTAACTATGCTATCTCCAGGAACAAGCAGGAATGCAGTCTTCATATATGGGACTCACTAGCTCCCAGGTACCACACTGTATGGGGCGGGGGGGGGGGGGAGTGAGCAGTGCAATCCCTGAGGAAAAAAAAAATTAATAGCCGGAGTCTGAACAAGTTGTGTGCGATTGGACTCGATTCCAGGAGGCAATACTCCCCCAATGATAGTCTGGTATCTTGTAGAAGTCCGAGATGGAGGGTAGGAGTGAGTTTAAGTTCCAAAGAGGTGCTGGAGTACATCCTGGCCAAAGACAGAGTCCTGACGGGAGTCTCTCTCCAGACAGTAGTGTGCAGCAAAGGTATGAATGGAGGACTAGGTTGCTGCCCGACAGATCTCCTCAATGGATACTGAATGGAGATTGGCTACGGAGGTTGCCATAGCCCACACATTATGAGCAGTGAGATGACCATCCAAAGAGTCCTGCCTGTGCATTAATGAAAGAAATGCAATCTGCTATCCATCTGGATAGAGTACGTTTTGTCACTGGTAGACCCAAGTGACTAGGATGAAAGGAGATGAATAATTGCGAAGATCTTCTGTGATACTTAGTTTTATCCAAGTAGTAAGCCAGCGCTCGCTTGCAGTCTACAGTGTGTAATGCTGCTTCAGCCTGAGACGCATGTGGTCTAGGGAAGAAAATCAGGAGGATTACCAACTGGTTTAGGCGGAAAGAGGAACCCATCTTTGGGAGAAAGTGTGGATGGGTACGGAGAACCACCTTGTCATGGTGGAACCGAGTATAGGGGGATTCACTACTAGAGCTTGCAGCTCACTAATGCGGCGAGCTGAAGTGAGAGCAATAAGGAAGATGACCTTCCAAGATAGAACCTTCAGTGAAGTGGTGGCTAAAGGTTCAAAAGGTGGCTTTAGCAACTGTGCCAGAAACACATTTAGGTCCCAGGCCACCGGAGGTGACTTTATAGGTGGCTTGAACAGCAGATGACCCTACATGAAGCATGCTACTAAGGAGTGTGAGGAGGTAGACTGTCCATCCACTAGTCTGTGAGAGGCTGCAATGGCACTAAGGTGAACTCTCATTGAGTTAGTTTTCAGACCTATCAAGGATAAGTGGAGGAGATATTGTAGAAGTGACTACACCAGGCAAGAAAAGGGGTCAATGTCCTTTGGGGAGCACCAGAGGGCAAACTTACGCCACCTGAAGGCATAGGATTGCCTTGTAGATCCTTACGAGATGCTAGAAGGACATCCTTGATCACCTGTAGTAAGTCGAGGTCAGTGAGCACTAGCCTTTCAGCAGCCATGCTGTCAGGCATAGTGAATGAAGGCTGGGATGGAGGAGCATCCCATGGTCCTGAGAGAGGAGGTCTGGTGCACATCCCAGGTTGAATGACCGAGTCTGTGCAAGGAAAGAAGAAGAGGAAACCACGGTTGACGGGGCCAGAAGAGAACTACGAGAATAATCAAGCCCCTGTCGGTCTGTAATTTGAACAGTGTCCTGGGTATTAAGAGGATGGAAGGAAATGCATAGAGCAGTTCCTGTCCCCAATGGAGAAGGAAGACATCTGGGGCATGTCTGTGCAGTGATGGAACCCTGGAGCAGAAGTGTGGAAGCTGTGTGTTTTGCGGAGTGGCAAAAAGATCTATGAGTGGGGTTCCCCACATCTGGGCGAGCCGAGTAGCCGTCTCCTGACACAAGGTCCATTCATGTGGATGAAGAATACGGCTTAGCATGTCCAGAAAGACATTGAGTTCACCCAGAAGGTACACCACTCTGAGGTGAATGTGGTGTGAGATGGCAAAGGACCATAGGTGAATCGCTTACTCGCCAAAAGGATGGGACCCCGTTCCCTCCTGTTTGTTCACATAGAACATAGCAACCTGGATGTCTGCCCTGACTAGAACAGGCTGCCCTGAAAGTTAGGGTTGAAAAACATGAAGAGCAGTTGTCAGTGCCCATAGTTCTAGCAGGTTGATCTGCAGGGCAGATTCCTATAGTGTCCCAGTCCCTGTGTGGTTAGGTTGTTCAGATGTGCCCCCCAATCCAGCTTGGAAGCATCCACTGTCAGAGTGCATTGAGGTAGAGGTATCTGAAAAGGTGGCCCGACTAGTAGGTTTTGTGGGGAACACCACCACTGAAGGGACTTGATCAGTTGAGGGGTGATTTGGATCTTGTCTCTAAGACGCACTTTACCTGCATTCTTTGGGAAGACAGAGTCCATTGCACGTGTCGCATGTGTAATCGAGCTTAGGGAATTACATGGACTGTGGAAGCCATGTGTCCTAAAAGACATGGCATCTCTCGAGCTGTTACTCGGCTTTGCTGTTGTACCCCTCTGCCCAGTTCGATAAGGCAGAAAGAGCGATCCTGTGGGAGGAAAGCTCAGACCTGTTGTGTGTCTAGGAGTGCTCCAATAAACTCCAGTCGTTAGGTTGGAGCGAGATGAGACTTTGGAAAGTTTTTGACAAATCCCAGATATTGGAGCACTGTGATGGTGCAATGAAGGGAGAGTCTTACCTCCCTGAGGGAGTCTCCCCTGATTAGCCAGTCGTCTAAGTAAGGGAAGACAAATACCCCCAAAGTGCGTAGATAGGCCGCGACTACTGCCATGCATTTTGTGAAGACTCTTGGTGCAAAGATTTCCTTTTTTTACGGCCATAAGTTGTCTATTTTTCCCGATGTTTCCCGATATACGCAATTTCGGAGGAGGTCCTTTCTCCAGCTTAAACCTAGGGTTCTGGCTGGGGGGGGAACCTTTTTTCTCCGATTTCCATGTAAGCGTTTGATCACCATACAAGGGATTAATTATATTTTTTCTGAACCTACTCAGCTTGAAACCCTCTTGGTCTCATTACAGGTCTGAGATGAATGTATTTACTTTATTTTGTGATGATTTTCTTTCTTTTATGGTTAGGAGAGGTAGCCTTAAAGTTATGCCCTGGTGTCTTTCTAACGCTGTATTCTCCATAATGTGGACTACGGAGTGGAATTGATGTTTTGATTTTTTCTTTTCCTTTTGGACCTATGATCAGTGTTGTACCACTTATTTTCATTGTATTTTGTATTTGGAAAGCATTAAATGAAATAATTAATTAATTTAAAAAAAAAGACTCTTGGTGCAGAGGATAGCCCAAAGAGGAGAACCTGTTATTGATAATGGTTTCCTTGAAACATGAAGCGCAGATACTGTCTGTGCAAGGAATGGATCAGTAAATGCATGTATGCCTCTTTTAGGTCTAGAGAACATAACCAATCGTGTCGCTGGAGATATGGAAGAACAGTTCCTAGAGAAATCATTTTGAATTTTTCTCTGACTAGGAACTTGTTTAGGTCTCTGAGATCCAAGATGGGCTTGAATCCTCTTGTTTTCTTTGGAATGAGAAAATATGGAGAGTAGAAGCCCATCCTTTCTTGAGGAGGAGGAACTCTTTCTATGGCACCCTGGGACCACAGGGTGGTCACCTCTTCTTTTAAGAAAGTGCTTTAAAGGGGATGGGAGGGATAATCCCCTGTGAAGGTGGTGGCAGGTAAGGTTTCAAAGTGAAGCTAATAACCCCTTTGCACAATGTGGAGTGTCCACTGCTCTGATGTTATGAGGCTTAACCTGTGAGCATAGTGACATTGCTATGTGGAGGGGCTGGGAACCTTCCAGAGGTAGATTGGCAATGCTCTCTAAGAAGAACTCAAAACCCAGGCACAGGCTGTGCCTGTGCAGCTTGCTGAGATTTAGGAGCCTTGGGCTTCTTGAGTTGGTGAGGGCCCCGCTGTCTCTGATGAGGATGCTGAGACTGATAGGCATCTGAAGGTGGGTGAGAAGGATAGTATCTCTTCCTTTTAGAACAGAAAGATTTATTGGGAAGAGCCTTCATTTTGTCTGGGTCAGCTGTTTTTCTGGAAAGGCAGTTGAGGGTGAGATCATCTTTCTCGATCTCTCCTGCTTTTTCCCTCTAATCTATTCTAAAAAGGTTTTCTCCAGTACATGGGATATCAGCCAGTTTATCCTGGACCCACTGCTCAAGATTTAATACCTTTAACCAGGCCAGTCTGCAAGCCCCAATGAAGACTGCTGAAGCTCTGGTTGTTGATTCAAAGGCATCAAAAGAGGCCCTGGTAATAAATTTAGAAGTATTTTGGCCTTGCTTGATAAGTGTCTAGAATGCATTCCGTTTATCCTCAGGCAGCATGGGGGCAAAAGTCTCCAGATCCTTGGTGACATCTTTTAGAAACATGCCCATATACAGCATGTTTAAGTTTATTCTGGAGGCTAACATGAATGCCTGGAAGCATCGATGTCCAAAGGCATCGAGTGTTCTCGAGTCTCTGCCAGAAGACATGGGTGAATGGTTTTTTGAGCTCTTTATTCGGCGCATCGCTGAGGTTTTTGGAAGCCTGGGCACTTTGATACTCGATATATGGTATCGGGCCTCTTGCTGACAGGTGGAACGATGAGTGGGGCCTCCCACATGCGGAGCATAAGATCCCGCAGGGTCCAATGCACTAGTAATGTAGCCGACTCCTTGGCGTGAGAGTGTACTGGAATATCTCCAATTCCACTGACCTCAGTTCCTCTTCTGAGGCTACTATGATGGCAAGCCCTGCTGCCATGTCACATATGAAGTCCTGAAAGGACATATCTTCTGGTGGGGACCAATGCCATTCCTGAGGCAGCAAAGTTCTCAGGAATCAAGTGACCCCTCGTCTGATTCTGAAGAACTGGAATCAGATAAGAAGTCCAGTGGTCTTGTGTTTGAACTCAGTGCTTCATGAATGTCAAGGGTCGATGCCGATACTGATGCCGATACTGATGCACAGAGGTATCAGAATTGAGAGCCATGGCAGTTTGAGCCTGTTGGGTCCTGGTGGTATTGATCAGCTCCAATGAAGACATTGATCTTGGGGGTTCCGACGATGTTGGTATGATGTTGGTATGAGAGCCAGCATTGGGGCAGATACACCTGACTGTAGGCTCAGTGTCGAAGCCTGCACTCCTGGAGCTCTCGATGCTATCGGTGCCAAGGCTGCCAGCAGTTCAGCCAAACTCCTCTCAAGAGCCAGAATGCACCAGTCTAGGGAGATGGCCGATGTCTGGATGGAATTATCCACTAAGCTTTGAGCCACTGTCCCAGAACATAGAACCCGTAGCTCTCTGGTTGTCAATTCTTCGGGAGTGTCCCAGAGTCCCTCCTGTGCTTTAGAGGACCCTGTCCTCCCACCGGGGCTGTTTGGCTGACTGGTCGGCATCAGAAGCACCCCTAGGGAAATTGTGATGCTTATGCTGGGACTTCTCTCTGTTCTTGGTATTGGTCTTCGATGCTGATGACTTAGGAGAAGTCAGATACTTTGACTTACTTTTATGTTTGGACTTTGAAGAACCCTGAGATCCATGAGAGGAAGTCAATGTCCTTGATGAAGTGGCAGCCACCGAAATCGAGTCTGGGGTGAACAACAATCCATAGTGTCTGGCTCGGTTTTTTAGGCCTCTCTTTGTCATTTGCTCGTCCAAAGGACAAGAACTGGCTTGATGTTCAGGGTCCAAACATTTTAGACACCAGTCATGTTCATCAGTAACTGATATTGTACCGGCACACTAGTTGGCATTTACAAGCCTCAAAACAGTTGTCTTTGAGATTGAAGATAAGGCTATGGTGGCCTAAAGGCCTAGTTTGGTGGTGAAAGCCACATTAAAAATGAAGAGAAAAGGAATGAAAAATTTACAAAAGAGAGAATTATCGGGACTGGTGTTGGACTTGACGGAACCGGCGGCAACAGGAAGGCAGAAGCACAATGTTCCACAAAAAAAGATACGTTTTGCAGTGGTGACAGGATCAAATGTCCTTCTAGCTCCATGGAAAACAAAGAACTAAGGAGAGGAGTTGGGAAGGTGGGCATGCAGGTGCAGTTGAGTGCTCCCAAAGGCTTTCCTATTGGATGCTGGGGAGCATTCCTGCGCGGGCTCTGTCGGTGATGTTCACCCATATGTTAAGGCTGCATTCCTGCTTGTTCCTAGAAATTATGGTTTATGATTTATGGTCTAAGGTTTAACCCATTTTTGATAGACCATTTTTTTAACTTAAAATCAAGGCGGTTTACGTAATAATTAAAAAGAAAATGTAAAACGAACTTCAATTTTAAAACGGAAAGAAAGAAAAATTATAAGAGAAAGGGAAGGATATTAGAAATGAAAGCAAAATATACAATCTTACAGCTTTCATATCAAAACAAATTAAAAACATACAAGTAAACACCAATTACATTGCAGGGGATGGGGATGTGCTCTGCTGTAGAGGGTATGAGGTTGTGATTACCATGTGATGAGGTGGTCAAAGATGTTGCCATTTGAAAAAAGGAGATGATCCATACAAACATTAAGGCAGTCTTTGACCCCTAGTGGTAGTACTGTGAGACTACCCCTAGGAGATCCTGAGTGCCATTTTGAACCTTGAGCAGGTGCCGGAAGTGAGAGGGGATCATTCCTGCTGGTCAAGGCCTTCAAAAAGTAGGCCTGGTGACCTTTCAGGATGGGTGGCCTCCAGAGGCAGGATAGGTATAGTCTACTGAGATGAGAGGGTCTTTGGAGAGCCTCTATTTTGGCTGAAAGGGGGTTATTTGTGGCAGGGTAGCCCTCAGTCAATGGTGGTACCAAGGGAGGGGGAACCCCAGACCACCATCTTTTAAAAATCTGGTGCTGCCCCTTTAAGATAGCGCTCTGGAGCATTTGGCCATTTAATAGTGGCCCAATGCGCCCAGTGGAAAATTAACGCCAGCTTTGAGCAGGTATTATTTTTCCCAAAATTATACACTTGCGGTGATTTAGCAGAAGCCAGCATATTCATCTGAATAATAATGAGGTATTTTGCATGCGTTTGTATGCTTTTTATCCCATTATTATTCAATTCCCCGTGTGGTGGTAAATTGCACATTATGTAAAATAGCACATATTATTACTCTTTAACATAAATTAAGGACCAAATAATATTTATGTCCGTAAGGCATTTTACTAATTACCCCTTAAATCTGACACACAATATGATTGCATAGTTCATTTTGTTATTTCTTTTTTTATTGGAATTTTAGAGCTCTTACAATAATTAATTTGTTAATTATTTGTAATTTTTAATTTGTTAATGTTTTTTTAATTTAATATGTTATTTTGGATTAGTGTACTTTGTAAACCGCTCTGTATGGCTATTACCAAAGGGCGTATATCAAACGTACTAAAGGATAACGACTGAGAGCCAGAAAAATGAATGGACTCTAATTACTAGTAGATTTTTCAGAAACCAACACCAAGATTTAAGCATGTTTGAGGCAAATACAGAGAGAAGTGAAAAAAGCAGTGTTAAGGTTAAGTAAAAAAAATTGGGTGTGGAGGGACTGGATCCTGGGTTAAGTTTAGAGATTTATATTGACTTGTATCCAAAATGGTAGAGGACTAAAGGTAGAACACAACAAAACGGACTTAGATAGGGATGATGTTTCGCAAGTAGCCAAGCTGTATGACTAATAGCTGGCATATATCTCTAGTTAGAAAGACACCTATAGGACTAGCCAAGTAGACTGGATGGGCCAGTTGGTCCTTATCTGCTAATATCTATTATGTTACCCTACTGAAACTACATTCACATCCAATATGCAACTGTATACCATTGCTTTATTCGCTCCAACAAGGTAGATCTAATCATAGTTCTTGTGAATAAAAATTTAAAAATCTGGGTCCAATGTCTGCATGACAAGTCTGAAAAAAATAACACCAACCCTTCCGCTGGAACTCTTTCCTGCTATAGACAGTTTGCTAAGGAGAAGGGGTGAACATTTATTTATTTATTTATTTATTTATTTTATTGTTTTTATATAATGCACTCTTTAAAATCTGTGCGGTTTACAGATAACGTTTTTGTGCAGAACAGGCGCACTATTAAGCACTTACAATGAACTGGAGATACAACTTGGGTTTCAACTGGGGGAACTATCTACAGCTATCTACAGTTATCTACAATATTAACATGAGTTGTCTGTAACTTACAATTTCCTAGCAGGGTGTATGGTGGGAGAAGTTAAGTTACTGGGTTGAGAGTAGTGCAGGAGAAAGAGGTGGTGCTTTAGTGCTTTTCTGAATTGGGCAAGATCTGTGATGGCCCGGACGGAGGTTGGGAGTGCATTCCAGCAGCTGGGAGCATGGAACTTGAAGGCTCGGTTCTTTGTTGCCGGGGTGCATTTTGTTATTTCGTTGGCGGTCTGTAAGATATTGGCGGCAAATGTTCTCCTTGCTCTGTTCGCTGGAGTGGGGTGGAGAAGGTCCGTTAGGGAGGTGGCAGATATTTTGTTGATGGCCTTGAAGGTCATCAGGACTACTTTATAGGTGAGCCGGCAGTAGATTGGTAGCCAGTGTAGGTCTTTAAGGATTGGGGTGATGTGATCTCTTCTAGCGGCTCCATGTAGAAAGCGTGCAGCTGCGTTCATTGCCAGTTGTAATGGGTTTAGCGTGTTTCTGGGTAGGCCATGCAGGATCACGTTGGCGTAGTCGAAGTGGGGAATCACCAGTGCCTGAAAAACTGTTCTGAAATTTTCTGGTTGCAGCAGGGGTCAGAGATGTCTCAATGTTCATATTTTGTGGTAAATTTCTTTGATGGTGTTGCTGATGTGCGTTTTGAATTCGAGCTGCTGGTCTAACGTAACGTCCAGGTAGCGGATGCTGGGTCTACTTGGGAGTTCAGCGTCTCTTGTCTTTAAAGTCGGCGGTGGTGAGAAAGATTGATTTCTAGTAATGAACAGTACGTCCATCTTGCTGAAGTTTATCTTGAGGCTCTGTGAGTGGAGCCAGTCGGTTACGGCCTCGAAGCATTTTACTAGTGGGGAGAAGTCTGGATGATCGATCGTGAATGGGGTGAAGAGTAGTACATTGTGTGCGTAGATCAGGCATAATATGTTAAATGAGCGGATTATTTCACATATGGGTTGCATGTATATACTGAATAAGAGGGCAGAGAGTGAGGAGCCCTGAGGTACACCATGTTTTTCTTGGAAAGGCTCAGAGGTTGAGGATCCTGTCCATACCTGCTGCCATCTGTCCGTTAGATAGGATTTGCACCAACTCCATGCTGAGCCGTTAATTCCCTTATCCTGAAGCCGTATCAGGAGTTTCTCATGGTTTACGGAGTCAAACACGGCAGCAATGTCTAGGAAAATTAAAGCATATCCTTGTTTGATGTTGTCAATCCCCGTGATCAGCGTGTTGATGAGTGTGGCAAGGAGCGTTTCAACGCCATGTGATTCCCTAAAGCCATGTTGGCATGGGTCGAGGGGAAGTGTAGAGTCAATGTGATACTGTATTTGACGTTGTACGACCTTCTCAATTATCTTTGCTAGCAGCGGGATGCTCGATATCGGTCGGTATGATTCCACCTTCTGGGAGTTTAGTTTGGTGTAGCCCTGAAGCACTGGACTTCATTCAGTTTCAATTATCACTAACGTACATGCAAACTACCTAATTGGATTTACTGTTTTATAAAGATTTGTTTTGTAAGTCACTTACAGCCTGCTTTGTAAGACATGCAACACAGAAGTGTAATAAATTAAATAAAAAATTATGCAAATATACATCAGCATTATTATTATAAATGTGTTATCTGCTTGCGGTACCTAAGGACTACAGTAGTTTAAATCTATGAAATTATGTACAGGCTTTCACCCACGAACTGCAGAGGCAATCCAGGGGCAGAGAGAGAGGGGGAAGACTGAACAGCACATGATTTGCTACATATTCAAAATTGTTTATTGAACCAAGAACACGTGTCCGGCAGACAAGCCCACAGGCCCGACACATATAAACAACCAAAAAGTCATATGGTATACGTTTTATTAACATTTTCACCCCCCCCCCCCCCAACCCCTCTCTCCAAACAATAGTACTCATCAGTCAATAAACACAATAACAGTAACAAGTTATCTCGGGATGTGGCTACACTTACACACTCCCAGGGTCATCAATCTCACATCGCCAGAGACCAGACTGCCAAGAACAAAATAGCTCCCACACCACACACACACTTACAAGCCCCTGAAGATACCTAGCTCATCAACCCCCACCTCTACAGATTACCGGATGCACACTCACTCCCCCAATGACCATCCCTCCCCTCCCCCGTAACCTGAGACTACCCGCCTGTTCACCAACACCCAGTCAGGCTCGCCCAGCCTGATCATCTATCGCTATAGATCAGCGATGGCGAACCTATGGCACGCGTGCCAGCTGTGGCACGCGAAGGCCTTGCAGCTGGCACGCGTGAAGGTCCGCAGAAAAAGAAAAAGCGGGCTCTGGCTGCTGCCGCGGACGCAGCAGCATGCAGTGTCCCGCGGGGCCCCCTCCGCCCGCTAAGCCCCTCTGCAAGGGCTTTCAGATTCGCGAGGGAGACAGCGTCTCCCTCGCGTCTCTGTTAAGCCCGCAGGGGCTAATGGGAAATTTCCCATCAGCCCCTTTAGACGCGAGGGACTGATGGGAAATTTCCCATTAGCCCCTGCGGGCTTAACAGAGACGCGAGGGAGACGCTCTCCCTCACGAATCTGAAAGCCCTTGCAGAGGGGCTTAGCGGGCGGAGGGGGCCCCACGGGACATTGCATTCTGCCGCTGCCGCAGCAGAAGCCAGAGCCAGCTGCTTTTTTTTTTTTTAAATTTGCCATGGGGGGTGGGTTAGGACTGCTAATGGGCTAGGGGGGGGGGTTAGGACTGCTAATGGGCTAGGGGGGGTTAGGACTGCTAATGGGCTGGGGGGGTATGACTGATAATGGGCGGTGGGCTGATTGGGGCTGTCTGGAAAAGGGGTGGTGATGGGGGGTTAGGACTGGTAATGGGCTATGGGGGGGGGTTAGGACTGCTAATGGGCTAGAGAGGGGGGTTAGGACTGCTAATGGGCTAGGGGGGTTAGGACTGCTGATGGGGAGGGGTTAGGACTTGAGGTGGGCTGTTGGGTGGGGTTAGGACTGGAAATGGGCTGATGGGGGGTTAACACTGGAGGTGGTCTGATGGGGTTAGGACTGGTAATGGGCTATGGGGGGGTTTAGGACTGATAATGGGCTATGGGGGGCTGGGACAAGAAATGGGCTGATGGGGAGGGGTTAGGACTTGAGGTGGGCTGATGGGGTTAGGACTGGTAATGGACTGTGGGCTGATGGGGGGGGGTTAGGACTGGCAATGGGCTATGGGGGGCTGACTGGAAGTGGGCTGATGGGGGGTTAGGACTGGAAGTGGGCTGATGGGGGGTTAGGACTGGTAATGGGTTATAGGGGGGGGCTTAAACTGAAAATGGGGTGATGGGGGGTTAGGACTGGAAGTGGGTTGATGAGGGGGGGATAGGACTGGTATTGGGTTGGGGGGTTGCTAGGACTGGAAATGGGTTGGGGGGCTGCTAGGACTGGAAATGGGCTGATGCAGGGACTAGAAGGGAATGGATGCTGGGTGAGGCTGGAACTAGAAGGGAGCTGGTGTTGGGGGAGGATTAGAATGGGATGGGGCTGGGAGAGTAAAATGGAGAGGGGAAAAATATTTTGTGTGGGAGGGATAAAAAATCTACAATTGGCCGGGTATTGGGAGAGTAAGTGGGGATTGAGGATGGAGGGGTAAATTTTGAGTAGATGAAATAGGAATGAGGAAAGAGCAAAAGGAGAAAGATTAGTATGTTAAAGCAGATGTAGAGAGAGAATGGAAAAAAAACCAAGAAGACAGAAGAAAGGACAAATGGACAGCAGATGGAGAGTTAGCAGAAGACACGAAGAAACCAGAAGAAAGTGGCTGGAACAATTGCAACTGAAAAAAAATGCACAAAAGGTAGAAAAATATCTCTTTATTTTGAATTTATTAATTGGAATATGTCAGCTCTGGGAAATGTGCATCATTAATTTTTGCGCTTTGTTTAGTACAAGAGGAAATTAATATATAGTTTTATTTCTACAGTGTTGTTGTATATTCCAAGTTTGGCTTTTGGGGTTCCCAGTTTAATTATTGTCTTCCTGTTTCTAAATTGTGATTCCTTGTTTGGTAATGGTCTGTTCTGCATGTGTAACTGAGCTGAGGTATTCTGTTTATATAATTCCTATTTGACATTGCCACTTGTTCTTTCCCCAGTAGGTCATGTATTGTTGTTCTCTGAGATGTATTGGTTTAATATTTGCAGTGTTGCCTTTTGATAGGTAGAGTATGGTGCTTTGTGAGTCCTGGTAGTGCTGTTAGGATACGGCGGGTTTGCTATGGGTTCTAAATGGGCAGCGTTTGTAGTAGTTCCTAATGTGCCTGGCGGTTGGTACTGGATTATAGTAATGTAGAAACCTTTTAGTCTTTCTTTATCCATATACTCATTAAGAGGCATGTTTACTAAAAGTTAGTGTATGGTAACATTATGCAAATATTTATGCAAATGAAGCACCTTATGCAAATGGAGCTTTAATTGACGTGCTGGCACTTTGAGGAAATTCTTTGGTTTTGTGCGGCAGTTTGGGCACTCGGGCTCAAAAAGGTTAGCTATCACTGCTATAGATCATTCAAGACCATACTACAACTCCTTGGGGGCAGCCGTTGAATATAATCATTCAATACAGCAACAAACCTAGGGACCCTCTGCCAGGACGCCTTCGCCCAGAGCTTATCAAGTTGCATGTCTGTTGCAATGCATTCCACCACTGCCAGAAGCTCAGCAGCTCCTCTACCTTCTACCCCCATCAAAATAATCCACGTAGCTAACGCCAAAGCCAATTTAACCCATCACCGCCTACCCTACCCAGTTATCACCAACCCCTCCATAACATGAAGCAGGGCCAACTGGAGGGCCAAAGGCCAACATTCCTGCAAGACCCACTCCACGAATGAATGTATCTCCCTCCAATATCCTTGCACTAAAGAACAAAATTAAAGCAAATGAGCCAAAGAGATCCCCTCCTCCCCACACAGGACAGGAGATCCATCCCAAGTAACCCATCTGCCGCAAGCGGCCTGGCGACAGATACACCCATTGCAACACATGGTACTGCATATCCCACAAAGAGACCATGGCTGTCAATCAACAGATCTTCCCATTAAGTTTCCAAAGTTCATCCCCCAGCATTGCGGTACCCAACTCAACGTTCCAAGCCTCGACGAGGCAGTGGCATGTTGTCTGGAAAGTGATGTCTGCAAAAGAGCTCTGGATCCAGGATACCATGATTTTCCTCTATTCCTCTGTAAGGAAGAAATATTTTGAGATCCGTACAGAAATCGCTGGACATATTCCTCTTCTCCAATCACCCACAACACTGATACATGTGCATTATCTGTAACCCCATATAAACATCCAACTTTAAAACCCTTGTTAAATGTAAACGTTTATGTTATTGTTGGTTCATGTTATATGTAATCCGCTCTGAATCCCATGATAGGATGGTATAGAAAAACTGTTAAATAAATAAATAAGAATAAATAACTGCAAACTTGGTAGTAATAAAAAAGGTCTTCCCCCCCACCCCAACTCATACTAGGAGCATAGTTCCTCAAACGACAGTATCTCCCGATCTTCAGCCAAAAGCTGGTCCAGTTGTTGCAAACCTTGCTGCTGCCAAACCCTAAAACATGGAGCAGACATACTGATCTCTGGGCGATGGGGGACTGATGACCCTGGGCGTGTGTAAGTGTACCCATATATGCTGATCTTTGGTTGCCCTGAATTGGTAAATAAACTGACTGAGTGTGTGGTACCCCGGCTTACTGCAAATCCAACACCAGATATAGTGGGCAGATCGAATAAGCACACACCCCTAGAAGGAAGATGACAGATCCCCAGGGCAGGCATAAAGCACATGTTTCAATGTCAGGGGCACCACCAGGGGGCTCTCGCAGCCCAGATGAGTGTATACCTCTGAATAAAAAAACTAGTCCTTTAAGTGCCTAAGCAAATAGGCCAAACCATAAGCCCAGACATCCGTAAGCCCCATTCCCTCTCTATGCCACAATCCCTTGAGGGTTTTCAGGGCAATATGAGCTCTCCAGCCATTCCAAAGGAAACAAGACAGAAGACCATCCATTTTGGCCTGATCCTTCACTAAGAGCCTTAAGGGCAACAATTGTAACATGCAGAGCCAAAGCGTAAAAAGAACCATTTTAAATAAGGTTATGTGGCCACCCAATGAAAGCAGCAACTCCTGCCCCTTCTGCAGAATCTGCGCAGTGTGTGCAAGCAGGGGAGTCACGTTACACTTGTAAAGATCCCTCAGGGCAGCTGGCAGCAGGACCCCCAAATTGCGAAAAGAATGATCTGTCCAAAGGCGCGAGAAGTCACCCTCCCAAACAATACGGACCAAGGCCTGAGTTGGGAGGGCCTCAGATTTATCCAGATTCAACTTATAGCACGAGATCCCTCCAAACTCTCACAATTCCGCCAGCAGAGCCTCCAGAGCCCACTGCAGGTCTGTAAGGTGGACCAAAAGAGCATCCACAAAATCTGAAATCTTAAACTCATAGGACCCTAACTGCACCCCCTGGATCTCCAAATCTGCCCATATGTGCTGCAACAACAGCTCCAAAGTAAGAAGAAATAACAAAGGTGTGAGGAGGTGACCCTGACACATTCCACACCATAGTGGAAAATGCTCTGTGCTGGATCCATTCAATAAAATCCATGCCCAAAGATCAGCATATGTAACGCCCACAAAGCCTGCACAAAAGGGCCTCGGAAATCTATCCAGGGCCAAAAACATATAGTGTCAACCAACCCTGTCAAAGGTTTTTTCTGCATCAAAACTAATAAGTAGTGAGGGTATACCTGCCATTGCACAATAGTGTTGGGAGGCCAGAATCTGACATATAGTCACTACCATCTGTTGACCCTTGACAAAACCCACCTGTGCTGGATGAATGAGTTGTGGCATAAGAGGGGAAAGCCAGCCTGCCAGAAACTTAGACAAGATCTTGAGATTAGCATTGATTACAATCAGGGCCTCATTATTATTATAAGGAAAGGTCTGAAGTGTAATGAGCTGTTGGTACATCTCCAACAGGGGGATGCATAACCTATTCTGGAGAATCTGATAAAATTCGGCACTTAAGATGTCTGATCCCAGAGCCTTCATCATGTGCAGGCCACAGATAACCTGCTGCACCTCCTTAGGTGAAACAGGGGCATTAAGCAAATTCCCCTTTGGGTCTCCCCCAGCTGTGAGAGACCACAAGTCTGTAGATAGGCCCAGGCACATTTGTTGTCACAGTTCTCTGCTTCATACAATTGCCAGTAATAGTCGAAAAAAATCTCCTTGACCTCCTTCTGTGATGTGCCCATTGCCCACACGCAGAGCTGCCACCTGCCAAAGGCCATCATCTGTCTTAATTAACAATGAAAGCAGCAGCCCTGAGCTATTCCCAAAACAATACATAATCGTAATGCAGCATGGATCGTTTGGTCTACGCATGAATAAAGGTGTTAAGCTGGCTCTGCAAAGCCAACAGGCCCTTAGTTCTCCTCTGTGTCCTGCCGGAATAACCATTTCTGGAAAATGTGGAGCTGGTGTCCCCACTCTACCAGCTGACGATTGGCTTCCTCCTTTTTAAGGCTAAGATATCCAATTAGCACCCCATGAAGATAAACTTTTGCAGTATCCTAGAAGAGGGATAGATTGTCTTTATGCATAGTGTTAGTGTCCACAAAAAAAAAAAAAAAACAAAAACAGAACAGTGTCTTGGAAATTAGGGGAATGGGTGGAAAGGCAGAGAGGAAGTTTTTCCCCCAATGGAGGAGGAAGGCATCCCTGGCCTGAACTCCCTGACACGGAATTCTGGAACAGAACCGGGGAAGTTTGGCATTCCACGGACTTGCAAACAGGTCTATGTCCGGGGTTCCCCAAATTCGAAAGATCCTGGCTATCTGGTCCCCATGGAGGGACCATTCGTGTGGAAGCAGAACTCGACTGAGTCTGTCTGCCCAAGAGTTTTGAACCCCTGGAAGATACACTGCCATGAGATGAATTTGATGCTCTCTGGCAAAGGCCCACAATCTCAAAGCTTCATTGCAAAGTGACAGAGAGCCAGTCCCGCTCTGCTTGTTCACGTAGAACATGGCTACTTGGTTGTCCGTGTGGATGAGGACTGTCTTGTAGCTGAGCAGGGTGTGGAAGACTCTGAGAGCTAGAAAAATTGCTCTGAGCTCCAAGAGGTTGATATGTAGAGATGTCTCCTGTGGAGACCAGATGCCCTGGGTGGAGAGATCTTGTAGATGAGCTCCCCAACCCCTTGGAGAGGCATCTGTTGTAAGGGTTGCTTGGGGTAGCAACTGTTGAAAGGGGGACCCCAGCAACAGATTCTGAGTGGACTTCCACCACTGGAGAGACCAAAAGAGGCGACTGGAGGTTGCTATTTTGTCTGACAGGCACCCTGATGCCTGGGTCCATTGGGTGGACAGAGTCCACTGAGCTGCCCTCATGTGAAGGCGAGCGTAAGGAACCACATGCACGGTGGATGCCATGTGGCCTAACAGTTGTACCATCTCTCAAGCAGTTAAATGGGACTTTAACTGAACTTGTGAGGCTAACTGCACCAATCGTAGGCAACGGGCTTGGGGAAGATAGGCCCTTGAGTTGTGGTATCCAGCAAGGCCCCTATGAACTCTAGTGACTGAGTAGGGCTGAGATGTGATTTTGGGATGTTTATTACCAGTCCCAGATACTGAAGAACACGCCTTGTGCAGGCTAGGGAAGCCTGGGCCTCTGTCTGGGATGGAGCTCGGATGAGCCAGTCATCCAGATATGAGAATACAAATATTCCTAGAGTGCGTAGAAATGCAGTTACTACTGCCATGCATTTTGTGAACACTCTTGGAGCAGAGGCCAGACCGAAAGGAAGCACTCTGTACTGGTAGTGCTTTCCTTGATAAATGAACCGAAGGAACCTTCTGTGTGTTGGATGGATGAGGACATGGGTGTACGCATCCTTGAGATCTAGAGAACAAAGCCAATCCTGACTCTGAAGGTATGGAAGTAGAGCACCGAGAGAAATCAACTTGAATTTCTCCTTGCATAGAAACTTGTTCAATTCTCTGAGATCTAATATGGGTCTGTAGCCCCCTGTTTTCTTTGGGATAAGAAAATAGGGGGAGTAGAACCCTGAACCCTGTTGAAGAAGGGGTACTTCTTCTATTGCCCTTTGTGCAAGAAGGGTAGCAATCTCCTGACCCAGAAGGTCGAGGTGAGATGTTGGAGAATTGAACTGTCTCACCATGGTGTGAGGAGGAAGGTTTAAGAAATGAAGCTTGTACCCCTCCCTTATGATGGAGAGGGTCCATTGCTCTGCTGTGATTTGTTCCCATCTGGGAGCAAAGTGAGCTAACCTTCCTGGAATGGTGAGAGGCTCTGGTTCTTCTAGAGCCAGAAAGGCTAAGTTCTCTAGTTGTAAGTCAAAGGCCCTGAGGCGGCTGAGGCTGTTGGGCCGTAGCAGTCCTTGCAGCCTTAGGCTTGGCTTGTTTAGGTTGTTGCTGACGCTTTGCAGCAAAACGACCTGCAGAAGATGCCTGGTGACCATAACCAGGATAATATTTCCCTTTTTTGGGAAAGAAAGCCTTTTTGAATAACCTTTTTCTAACAGGAGCAGAAGTAGACTTTGAAAGTCTATCTAAGGCAGAATTCTCAGCATCCATCTGAGTGGCCTTTGCTTGCCAATCCTTGCCAAAAAGGTTTTCACCTGTACAAGGAAGATTTCCTAATCCATCCTGGACCTAGGGTTCCAAATCAGAAGCTTGTAACCAAGCAAGTCTGTGTGCACCTATGGCAATAGCTGAGGCTCTGCTGGCACACTCAAAAGAGTCAAAGGCTGCACGGTTGGAAAATTTGGAAACATCCTGGGCATGTTTAAGCCAGGTGAGAAACTCCTCCCTCTTATCTTCTGAGATAAAAGGAGATAAAGTTTGTAGATGATCTGTAACTTCCTTTAGAAACATCCCCATATAGAGACTATAGGAGTTGATTCTGGCAGTAAGCATATTGGCCTGGAAGATTCTCCGGCCAAAAGCATCCAAGGTTCTGCATTCTCTTCCTGGAGGATTAGATGAGTGTCTTTTTGCACTCTTTATCTTCTTCATAGCAGACTGCACCACAATAGAGTGGTGAGGAAGCTGAGTCTTATGAAAGCCAGGACAAGGAGGAACACGGTACATGGTGTCCAACCTGCGAGAATGAGGGGAGGTAGTAAGAGGTGTCTCCCATATGCCCAACATGTGATCATAAAGGATCTCATGAATTAGTAAAGTAGCTGCCTCTTTAGGAGTCTTAGGATATTGTAAAATATCCAATTTCTTGGCTCTAGGCTCTGGTTCAGGGGCCACTGAAATAGAGAGGCCCCTGGCCACTTCCCTAATGAAGTCTTGAAAAGACAAGTCTTCTGGAGGAGACATTCTTCTTTTTGGAGAAGAGGGCTCCTGAGGAAGGAGTACCGATGCTTCGACAGAAGCCTCTGATTCATCAGAGACTTCGGAGGAATCGAAGTATCGCCTGTCTGGATGCTCTTGCAGAGCCCGATACGTGTACCGAGTGGTATCGACATCGGGAGTGATCGGTACCGATTCGGTACCGATGGGCATCACAGAACAGGGTACCGCTGCAGTCGACACCGAAGCCGATGTCGATGCAATCGGTACCGGCACCGGAACCGATATCGGTGCCGTGCCGGAACCGGTACCGACAACAGAGTTTGTTGCGGTACCGGAGCCGTCACAGCTTGTATGAATGCCGTAATGGCACGCTGCATGGTCAGAATATTCTGATCCATCGATGCAACCAATGTCTGGATGTCAGTACCAGTGGAAACCACCGGTACCCCAGAACATGGCAACAGGTGGTCGAGGCCACGCCATCGATGTCAACCTGTGACCCCATAGATGAAGCTTTGGAAGCCGGAGCTTCCCGCCGGGGTAATTTTGCCAGTGCAGGATCCTCGAGAGCAAGCCCGGAGGCATCTCGATACTTAGAGGGAGATCTACCCTTCGAGGACCGGCTGGACTTATGTTTGGTTACCTGAGATCCATGGGAGGAAGAAGAAGCCCTGGAAGATGTCGATGCCACCGAAGCTGCATCAGAGGGAAACAGGGTACTGAGCTTGGCCGCTCGATTCTGTCGACCTCTTTTAGACATCATGGAACAGGACTCACAATCGGTGATGGAGTGCTCAGGACCCAAACATTTTAGACACCAGTCATGGGTGTCAGTGATAGAAAGAGTACCGCTGCACTTCGTGCACTTTTTAAACCTGGAAGTGGGCTTTTCCATGAGGAAAATTTTTCTAGGCCTAAGGCCCACAAGGAAAAAATGCACAGAAGTGGGAAACGGTATTTTTTTTTTTTAAAGAAGAAATAAGAAAAGACCGGCGGTACCGGTCCGACGTCGAAGAAGGCAGACGCGCGACCAAAGAAATAAAGAAAAATAAAGAACTTCTTCAGCGGTGACAGGAACACAACCTGCTGGCTCCGCGGAAAAGAAGAACTGGAGAGAGGCGGTTAGGAAAGGCGGGAAGGCAGCGTGCAGGCGCTGTGGGATGCTCCCAAAAGCTTTCTTTCTGGACGCTGGGGAGCGTTCCCGCGCAGGCTCCGTTGGTACCGACAATACCCATATGTGAAGACTCATTCCTGCTTGTTCCTGGAGATCTACGCTATCTCCAGGAACAAGCAGGAATGTAGTCTTCACATATGGGGACTCCCAGGCTTAAGATGCCAGGGAGATAGACCCAGGAAGGTGCCACCCTAGAAAGGTATCTATATCAGGAAAAGTAATAATTATTCCACGCTAAACATTTATGTCAATATTAGGGGAATTCTCAGCTTACTTCTAATTTGCACGGAAGT
This sequence comes from Ichthyophis bannanicus, assembly GCA_033557465.1. Lineage (NCBI taxonomy): Eukaryota > Metazoa > Chordata > Amphibia > Gymnophiona > Ichthyophiidae > Ichthyophis > Ichthyophis bannanicus. The sequence goes on along the minus strand of CM066033.1, from coordinate 1,377,608,537 downwards.
GGTCTCAGACTTGTCGGCTGCCGTTAGCAAGATACATAAGTGACTTCAAGTATCTTATGGCGCCTGTTTGCATCAATGACACACTATCCGGCTTTTTTTGAGCTATTTCCCTCACCAATCTTATTTCACCAATCTTATTTCTCACTTATCTTCTATAGCGACGGCGTTGATACTGTGTTCAAAAAATAGGACTGTTTCTCAAGTAGTTTCCCTTTTTTTAACGCCTCACATATGACGCCGTTGCTGCGTTTCTCTCATAATATCTGAGGTTCTTCAGGGGAACTTTCTTTTAATCAGCCAAGTTATTCACTATAGAAAAAATCATAAAATGTGTATAAAAAATTTTTTTATATGACGACATGTATTAATTTGACTCTCATAATGTCTAATACAAAATTTAAAAACCTACCCCACTAATTCTTAAATTAATGTTTCTTCCATTTTGCTTTTGGGGACTGTTGCCATTCTCCTCTCCAAAAACGCCACGCATGTGCACATGGGTCATGTTAGACTATCTTATAGCTCCTCCCCTGGGAGGATTCTAACTCGCAAGGGCTAGCTATTAATTAACTCTATCCATTCTGGTCTCATCTTGAAAATGTTCCCCTCATCCCAGTCAACAAACTCCCCACTCTATCACCACATTTAATCCATTCGGAATAACTGTCTGGAGATTGTAGATCCAACGTTGCTCGCGATAGAGTAGTGTTTGTTCCAGAGATTTACCATGCATGGATAAAGTTATTTGTTCAATGCAGAAGCATCGCAACTCTTCAAAAGTATGTTTGTTAACCATGCAGTGCTGAACTAAAGGTGCTGTAACTACCTCATGTTTAAGCCGACTTTTGTGTTCCAAAATTCTAATCTTAAAAAGTCTAATTGTTTTCCCTATGTAGAACAACTCACAAGGGCAGGTAATCGTTTAAATAACATTGTTAGATGCACAAGTGGTGTGCGTTCTCAAAGCATACTCCCTATTGTGACAAATAAAGCTCTCCCTTTCACTTGTAATAGCACAAATAGAACAATGACCACATTTCTAATGTCCTGGTTTTATTGCCTCTGTTAGTTCTCCTATTTCAGAACGTAATTTAGCCGGGCTCAATTTTTCTTTTAAGTTCTTATTTCGACGCCAAACACATCGTATGGTTTTGTTTATTAAACCTGGTACTGCACTAAGGGTGTTGATGTGCTTTGAAATAATCTTCTTAATTTTAAAGCTCAATGGCGAGTACTACGTGTTATCAAATTCACCATTTCTACATCTTCTCTCCTGGTTTTATTAGGCTTTTTTAACAAGGTAGAGCGATCATTATAGAGCGCCCGATGATATGCTCTCTTTATAACCCGAGGGGGGTACCCTCTCTCCTCAAAATTCTTAGCTAAAGCTGAAGCTTTTTCCTTAAAATCCCCAACCTCAGAACAGTTTCGGCGATAACGGAGAAACTGTGAAAAGGGCAATCCTTCCTTTAACTGTAAAGGGTGTGCGCTGTGAAAATGAAGCAGGGTATTGCGATCTATCGCTTTTCTAAATACTGAAGTTATCCAGTTTGTAGTGCCTTTTTTGACTATAACGTCCAAAAAAATAATTTCTGACGTATGCGCTACATGAGTAAATTGGATATTTCTATCCTGAGCATTCAACCAGCTCACAAAAAGGTTCAGAGATTCTATTGAGCCTGACCATAACAGAAAAATATCATCAATAAAGCGGTGCCAAAATTTTATACTTGGCATATAATGTGAGAAGATCTTCTGGCGCTCAAAATCCCCCATAAACAAATTAGCTATGGAAGGGGCGCATGTCGCCCCCATCGCCACCCCTGAAATTTGTTGGAATATCTGATCTTCAAATTTGAAATAATTATTGCAAATTGTCAATCTTGCCAAATCTAACAGAAATTGAATCTGATTCCCTGATAGATCCCCCCTAGTTTGTAGAGCTCTGGCCACTGTCTCTAAGGCCTGAGATTGGGGGATACTCGTATAAAGGGTTACCACATCTAGAGTCACTAGAATTATATCGGGAGTTATTGCCCATTGGGAATTATCCTCTAACAGTTGCAAAAAATGGGAAGTGTCCCTAATATAAGAGGGAATATCTATTAACAATGGGCATAAAAACGAATCTATAAAACTAGATAAGGGCTCCAAAAGTGACCCTCTAGTTGACACGATTGGCCTGCCCGGTGGCTGTTCTAGATTCTTATGTATTTTGGGAACCAAATAAAAACAGGCTATTGTTGGATGTTCTACTACCAAAATTTTTTTTTCTTTATTGGTGATAAGTCTATCTGCCAGAGCTTGAGCAGTAATCTTCGATATTTCTTCTTTAAGCCTCTTTGTAGGATCAGCCTGTAATCTTAGATAGGCAGTTGTGTCGGATAACTGTCACATGACTTCCTGAATATAATACTCCCTACTCATGATCACTATTGCTCCCCCCTTATCCACCCGCTTTATAACTATATCTGATCTATTCATCAGTTCTCGTAAGGCTATGCGTTCCAGTAAGGGAAACTACTTGAGAAACAGTCCTATTTTTTGAACACAGTATCAACACCGTCGCTATAGAATATAAGTGAGAAATAAGATTGGTGAAATAAGATTGGTGAGGGAAATAGCTCAAAAAAAGCCTGATAGTGTGTCATTGATGCAAACAGGCGCCATAAGATACTTGAAGTCACTTATGTATCTTGCTAACGGCAGCCTAGAATGAGGAGATGTAGTCAGAGGTGTCTCCCACATTCTGAGCATCAAGTTATGCAGAATTTCATGGATAGGCAGAGTGGCTGCCTCTTTTGGAGCTTTAGGATATTGGAGAATTTCCAATTCCTTTGCTCTGGGTTCCTCTTCAGGAGTTACCATGATTGAAAGGCCCTTGGCCACATCACAAATAAAATCCTGAAAAGACATGTCCTCTGGAGGTGACATTCTGCGTTGGGGAGAAGAGGGATCTTTCGGGAGAAACCCTCTAGTACCAGCAGAATTGTCAGAGTCTTCGGAATCGGAGGATTCAAAGTATTCCTGACTCCGATGCTCATGCAAAGCACGGTCCCGGTATCGATCGAAGTCGGTACCGAGTTGATCCGGTACCGATCTGTCGATTCCAGCCAAAGATGGCGTGGGAAGAATTCCCACCGGGGCTGGTACCATTGGTACCGGTATCGTCGGTACCTGTACCGGTGTCTGTACCGGTGTAGGTACCGGCATCGATATCAATGTCGGTACCGGTGCCCGTTGAACCATAGGTGTCAATGGTACCGCAGCTGTGAGAAGAGCTGCAATGCTGCGTTCGATAGCGAGGAACCTCTGGTCTATCAACGCTGCCGATGCCTGGGTGTCGGTACTGGTGAAAACGTCCGGGACCCCTGAGCATGGCACCAGTAGTTCTTGCGAGGTCGAGGCCTCGAGAACATCCTGGAGCCCCTTTGATGCTTTGGAAGCTGAAACCTCCCACCGGGGCTGTTTTGCCAGTGTGGTTCCCTCAAGGGCAATGCCAATGGCCTCTCGATGCTTAGCAGGAGAGCTACCCTTTGAGGATCGGCTTTTTTGTTTAGTTACCTGAGATCCATGGGAGGAAGAGGAGGCTCTTGAAGATGTTGATGTGATGGATCTGGCATCCAAAGAAAAGAGAGTACCGAGCTTTGCAGCCCGGTTCTGTCTTCCTCTCTTAGTGATCCCCATACAGGAGAGATATTCAGATGGAGAATGTTCAGGCCCTAAACATTTAAGACATCAATCATGGGTGTCAGTAACGGAAATGGTACTGCCACACTTAATACATTTTTTAAAACCACTAGTTGGTTTTTCCATGTTTTAGGAATATGAGGCCTTTTGCTAAAATGGCGCCTAGCACCAAAAAAGAAAAGTTTCAGAAGAGAAACAGTTCAACGTATACGTTTTTGGGGGGGGGGGGTTGGAAAAGAAAAGAAAAGAAAAGAACCGGCGGTACCGGTAAGCGTCGTGTGGAGGCAAACGCGACCACAAGAAAACAATTTTAAAGATGGAATTTTCTGCGGTGACAGGGTATAGGTCCTGTCGGCTCCACGGAAAACGAAGAACTGAAGAGGGACAGTTGGAAAGGTGGGAAGGCAGCGCGCATGTGCTGAGGGATGCTCCCAAAAGCGTTCCTATTGGACGCTGGGGAGCGTTCCCACGCAGACTCCGTCGATACCCATATGTGAAGACTACATTCCTGCTTGTTCCTGGAGATTCCTTTCCACACTGGAGACTTGAGACCTAGGGAAGAATGTAGGAAGATAAACCGACTGGTTTAAATGAAAAGGCGAAACCACCTTTGGCAGAAAGTGAGGATGAGTCCTGAGGACTACTTTATCATGGTGATACCTTGTATAAGGAGGGTCAGCTACTAACGCCTGTAGTTCACTAATGCATCTTGCAGAAGTGATGGCAATTAGGAAAATAACTTTCCATGAAAGAAACTTTAGGTCTGAAGTGGCTAAAGGTTCAAATGGCGGTTTCATAAGCTGACCAAGAACAAGATTTAGATCCCATGCCACCGGTGGTGGTTTAATGGGAGGTTTTGTTAAAAGTAGGCCTCTCATAAATCTTGATATAAGTGGATGAGAGGAAATAGGTTGTCCATCGAAAGGTTTATGAAAAGCAGCAATAGCACTAAGATGGACCCTAACTGAATTGGTCTTCAGACCAGAAGTTGATAATTGTAGAAGATACTCTAGAAGCAACTCTACAGGTATTAAAAGGGGGTTAAGTCCCTTTTGTGAACAACAGATAGAGAACCTTTTCCATTTGAAAGCATGGAATGTCTTGTGGAGGGTTTTGTGGAAGCCAGGAGGATATCCTTTACTTGCTGAGAAAGGTTAACATCCTGGAATTCTAGGCTTTCAGTAACCAGGCCCTGAGATGTAGGGACTGGGGACTGGGATGCAGTAAAGATCCGTCCTTGTGTGACAGGAGATCTGGAGCATTCCCCAACTCCAGAGGAGTGGTTTGAGAGAGACGCAGAAGAAGAGGATACCACGTTTGCCGTGGCCAACGTGGAGCTATGAGTATCATACGACCTCTGTCTCTTTGAAGTTTGAATAAAGTCTTGGGAATGAGGGGAATGGGTGGGAAGGCACAGAGGAAGTCCTGTCCCCAGTGGAGTAGGAAAGCATCTCTTGCCTGACAGTTTTGAGCCGGAATTCTGGAACAGAATCGGGGAAGTTTGGCATTCTGTGGACTTGCAAAGAGGTCTATATCTGCTGTTCCCCAGATTCGAAACACTTGAGCAAGCTGGTATGAGTGGAGGGACCACTCGTGTGGCAGCAGTATTCGACTGAGTTTGTCTGCCCACAAGTTTTGAATGCCCGGAAGGTATACCGCAAACAGGTGAATTTGTAACTCTCTGGCGAGGGCCCGTATTCGCAAAGCTTCGTTGCACAGCGACAGGGAGCCTGTTCCGCCTTGCTTGTTCACATAGAACATAGCTACCTGATTGTCGGTTTGGACCAGAACTGTTTTGTTGCTGAGATGGCCCTGAAAGACTTGAATAGCATTGAAAATGGCTCTCAGCTCTAGGAGGTTTATGTGAAGGGAAACCTCCTGTGAGGTCCAAAGACCCTGAGTGGACAGATCGTGCAAGTGGGCCTCCAAACCCATCTTGGACGCATCTGTCATCAGAGTTGTTTGGCATAGAGGCTGCTGGAAAGGAGAGCCTACAAGGAGGTTTTCCAGGGATTGCCACCATTGCAGGGATGAAATCAGGCGTGAGGTAGTTCTGATTTTGTCTGTTAGTCGACCCGAGGCTTGTGACCACTGAGAGGAAAGGATCCACTGGGCTGCTCGCATTTAGAGGCAAGCATAGGGAACCACATGGACAGTGGATACAATGTGTCCCAGCAGTTGAAGCATCTCCCGAGCAGTAAGGAATACCTTCATAGATGCTTGAGATGCCAGTTGTATTATACTTAGACAGCATGGCTGGGGCAGGAAAGCCCTTGACTGCCTTGTGTCTAGACGAGCCCCTATAAATTCTAGAGATTGAGAGGGGGTGAGATGAGATTTTGGGAGGTTTATGATCAGCCCCAAGTATTGAAGAATTCTCATTGCTCGAGAGAGAGCAAAGATGGCCTCTGGAGCTGTCGATGCTTGAATGAGCCAATCATCTAAGTAAGGGAAGATGAATATTCCTAGAGTCCTCATAAATGCTGCTACCACTGCCATGCATTTTGTAAAGACTCTTGGAGCAGAGGCTAGTCCGAAGGGAAGAACTCTGTACTGGAAGTGTCTTCCTTGGACCAGGAATCGAAGGAACTTCCTGTGATCTGAGTGGATGAGAATATACGTGTACGCATCTCTTAGATCTAGAGAACATAGCCAGTCCTGACTTTGGAGGTATGGTAAAAATGTTCCAAGGAAGATCATTTTGAACTTTTCTTGGAGCAAATATTTGTTTAATTCTCTGAGGTCTAATATATGTCTGTGTCCCCCTATCTTCTTTGGGATAAGAAAGTAGGGGGGTAAAACCCTGTCCCCTGATGGGGAATGGGTACTTCTTCGATTGCTCCTTGAGCTAGAAGTGATGTGACCTCCTGCCACAAGAGGTCGGTGGCAGGGCCCTGAGAATTGAACTGTTTTATTATTGTTGGTGGGGGCAAGTTGAGAAAATGAAGCTTGTACTCCAGTTGTACAATGGACAGAGTCCAATTTTCTGATGTTATTTGTTGCCATCTTTTGGCAAAAAAAGCATAGTCTTCCTGGAATGGTCAAGGGTTCTGAACCTTTTAGGGGCAGAATGACTAAGTTCTCTAGATAGAAGTCAAAGATCCTGAGGGGGCTGGGTCTGTTGAGCTTTTTGAGCTTGGGCTTTCTATGCTGTCTGTTCTGTTGTTGCCCCTTCTGGGGAACATGGAGCAGACAGTGAGTTTGATGGGTGTAAGACTGATAAGGCTTCTTTTTCTTATTTATATTCTCTTATATACTGTGCTATTCTGCATCAGTGTGGTTTACATTGAACAGGGCATTATAACTTGGAGATAACTATTTTTAACAGGGAACATGGGCTATGGAGGGTTAAGTGGCTTGCCCAAGACCACAAGGAGCACCTGCGGGACTAGAAACCCCAGCCCTTCCAGCCCAAGGTTGCTGTCCTCTAGTGGGATTTGAACCCCTGACCTTCTGGCCTGAAGTACCTTGCCCCAACCACTAGGCCACTCCTCCACTCCACTCCTTACTGAAAAAAGGTTATTTTAATATTTTCTTTTTTGCTGGGTTGGCTGTAGACTTTGACAATCTGTTTAAAGTAGTATTGTCAGATTCAAGCTGATTAGCCTTGTCCTGTCAGTCCTTGCCAAAGAGATTTTCTCCTGTGCAAGGAATGTTTCCCAGCTTTTCTTGCACCCACTGTTCTAAGTCTGATGCTTGAAGCCAAGCAATACAAGGTGTTCTTATGGATATAGCAGAGGTTCTGCTAATACATTCAAAGCAATCAAAGGTAGAACGGTTCATGAATTTTGAGACATTCTGGACATGCTTGACCAGAATAAGGTTGTCTGCTCTTTTTTCCTCTGAAACACAAGGAGTAAGGAGCTCTAAGTCTTTTGTGACTTCTTCCAGGAACATTCCCATATAAAGAATGTAGGAACTGATCCTGGCTCCTAGCATGGAGGATTGAAAGCATCGACGGCCAAAGGCATCGAGAGTCCTGGTTTGACGGCCTGGAGGATTAGAAGAATGTGTTTTAGCACTCTTGATTCTTCGCATGGCTGATTCCACTACCATTGAATGGTGTGGTAACTGAGTTTTTTGAAAACCAGGACAACTTGGCACTCGGTACATAGTGTCAAGGCGTCGGGAATGTGAAGATATTGTTAAAGGAGTTTCCCACATTCTGGGTGCCGGTACCGGTGGAAGCGGCTATGGCACCAGTAGTTCCGCAGAGGTGGAGGCCTCTGGAACATCCTGAAGCCCCGTTAGTGCTTTGGAGCCCGAAGACTCCCGCTGGGGCTATTTTGCCGGTGAAGCATCCTCGAGGGAAACGCCAGTGGCATCTCGATACTTTGAAGGAGATTTACCCTTCGAGGACCGGCTAGTCTTAGAAGACATCAATTTGGTTACCTGAGATCTATGGGAGGAAGATGAAGCCCTGGAAGAAGTCGATGCAACTGACATCGTGTCAGTGGCAAAAAGGGTACCGAGTTTTGCAGCTCTATTCCACAGGCCCCTTTTGGTTATCCTCATGCAGGAGAGACACTCCATTGAACAATGTTCAGGACCCAAACATTTTAGACATCAATCATGGGTGTCGGTGACAGAAATGGTACCGCCACATTTTGAGCATTTTTTGAAACCACTAGCTGGTTTCTCCATGCTTGAAGAAAAATGGTCCTAGTGCCCAAAATGGCGCCTAGCACCAGAAGCAGGGAAAGATCCCTGAAGAAATACAAGTTTGTTTGTTTGTTTTTTTTAAGGAAAGAAGAAGAAGAGAACCAGCGGTACCGGTAGGCGTCGAATGAAGACAGACGCGACCACAAAAAAACAAGAAATAAAGGTAATTTTTCTGCGGTGACAGGGTACCACGTCCTGTCAGCTCCGCAGAAAACAAAGAACTGAAGTGAGAGAGGTACAGAGGCTGGAAGGCAGCACGCATGTTCTGTGGGATGCTCCCAAAAGCTTTCCAATTGGACGCTGGGGAGCGTTCCCGCGCGGGCTCCGTCGGTACCGACGATACCCATATGTGAAGATTACATTCCTCCTTGTTCCTGGAGATAATGTCATTTATTTCTGCAGGACCTATTCTTAACGTTCTCTAGCTTATCCTGCAACTTGGTCACCAGCGCTCTCAGAGCCTTAACCTCTCCAGCAATCCAGGTAGCGGCATCCTCCACTTCCCCCATCTCGTGTTCCAATGTGGCCACACACCCCTGAAAAGCCTCCACCGAGGCCATTACCTCATCCATCTTGGTGCAAAGGTGTTCAAATTTAGAATCAGGGTCCTGCAGCACCACTGAAGAGACTTCCTCCACCAGCATGACTGATGCGCGGTCTGAGTTCGCTCCCGGATCTCAGGCCGCCATCTTGGCCCCCGGGGTTCTGAGCTGGTCTTGATCCTTTCATTGCAATTCAGCCGCCATCTGCAGCTCTCAAACGCAGGAAACATGTGCCAACCAATTCAGAGCACTATTAGCACTCCACAAAACTGACAAACAGATCACTATGCCGCAGTTCGGGGGCAGTCTACAAGGAGGGACCGGGAGCTCCAGGAAGACGTATCCACCGAGCTTACCGCATCATGTGATCCTCAACACATGTGATTTTAATAATAAAAAGCATTGTGCATTGCCTTTGGCTGCACAAATTACCGCACAGAGCAGGTGCAAATCTATGCAGGTAATGTTTGAGGGAGTAATAATGAAATCAAAATGAAATTTCATGTTTACTGAGGTCCATACTGGTATCATGCATGTGGCCATGTTACTAGCGTGAGGGGTCAGTGCTAACTCAAAGGGGCATGTGCTTCTGTTCCCTACAGTTAACATGGGCCCAAGATAGCACATGGGTGCACTTATTACCCATTGAAGTGGCTGGCATTAACTATACCCAAACTAAGGGCAGCAAGTGCAGTTAGCATGGGTCTCTAATGCCCTTGCTAGCCGTGACATGCCAGCAGTGCCTGCATTTCTTATTAGTATTTAACTCATGCCTTTCCAATTGTAGTTTAGATACATAGGTATTTCCTGTCCCCAGAGGGTTCACAATCTAAGTTTGTACATGAGGCAATGGAGGGTTAAGTAACTTGCCCAAGCCACATGGAGTGCCAGTGGAATCTGAACCTTGGCTTCTCTGGTTACCAGGTTGTTGCTCTAACCACCAGGCTACCTCTCCATGCCTGCCCTTGTCCTGCCCAGTCCCCACCCTGACATACGGTACCAGTTTAGCGTAGAATTTTTTATATTAGGGCCCATGCTACCTTTTAGCATGGCACCCAAACTGTGTACCAAATCCCACGCTACCCAACATGCATACTTTCACTTTCATTATTGTTGCAAACCCCGACAGCTGGATTTGCCATCTACAGCCAGCGGAGTGGAGGAGTGGCCTAGTGGTTGGGGCAAGGTACTTCGGGCCGGAAGGTCGGGGGTTCAAATCCCACTAGAGGACAGCAATCTTGGGCCAGAAGGACTGGGGTTTCTAGTCCCACAGGTGCTCCTTGTGGTCTTGGGCAAGTCACTTAACCCTCCATAGCCCATGTTCCCTGTAAAATAGTTCTCTGTGTGCTGTGCTTTCCTGTCTAATCAATGTGTTTATACCTCAAAAATTTCCTGTCATGATTTGACAATTTCCAATCTGTAATCAAACCACTGCTAATCGCTGGAAGTAGTGGTATACAAATGTATAATAAATAAATAAATACTGACCCCCCCACAGGACAAAGGTATTTTGCAAAGTGAAAATCCAGGGATGCAGTAAATAAACCACATCCTTGTGTTCATATTATTAATGTTTTGTGATGACAAAATAGAAAGATCGCATGACCTTTTCTTCCCTAATCTGATGCTTACTGAGATGGAGAAAGGAAAACTAATGCAATTTCTTGGTATGTCTATGTATCATTTTTTTACTATATACATCAAAAAAGCTAGATTAAAATTCCCATCCACAGTGTCAATGAGTGTCATGAATAGACTCATCTCAAATCCCTGCTGCAGTTAAATAAGTGTGAGATTGGATTTCATTTCCCATGCACAGATTATTAAACAGGCAAGGGTTTTCTTTCCCCACTGATCATCCAAGTTCCCAAACTGGATGGAAATTCTTTGAAGGGAAGATAGTTATATCACAAGGTGCAATGGGAAAATGCCACTAGCCCTAAACAGATAATGACCCCCATCTCACCTTTCAAGAGAAAGGTTCAAGGAGCACGTTTGCTAACATAGCAACCACCATCAACAGAAGGTACACAAGAGAAGAGAATGCCACTGGATGATAGTAATGAAAATTTCTGCAAAAGGCAACACTTCATTCAACTGCTGTCCTGTATATTAAGCCTTCACGCTTTCTGCTTTTTAAAGATGATCTTTGGGGGTTCAACTTAAAGATCCAAATTTTCAACATTAGACTTAAAAAGCGTTGTTGAATGGACTGCACCATTATCAAATACAAAAAAGATAATCATCTTTCAGTGTACAATAGCGATATTAGCAATATTTGCAAGGGCACTATAAAATAGGGTGTCGTTTGGGAATAATTTATAACTGCTCACAGACTACCGTGTTTCAAAGCGAAAGTATGCTTTGAAAATTACCCCAGGAAAACTATAGTACATGCACACATTCATACCTATTTGGGGCACACACTTCTTCCGTGAAAAAATGAAGCATATGTAAATGAAGCCCCTCATCAGCCTTGCCCCCGAAAATGCCTCCGCTTACTGTGGGTAAAATTATGTACATACAAGACACATGCATTTACTATTCCATGTCTAATGGGCAGGCATCTTTATAAAAGCTTGTTTGCATGGATAAATGGTTTTGAAAATAACCTCCCGTATTTTTACTTTGGAAAGCAAACTGTACAAATCAGAACTTTACTCATTAGGGGGGCAAGTTTGAAAATTCATAAGTAGTCCAAAGCTGAGAAGTGCTTTGTACTTGCAGACTTGCAACCTAATTTTCAAATGGAAAACTCTCTGCGGGAAAGCTGGCATTGTAACCTAAATGACACAGAATGGAGATGTTTTCAGTTGGAAAAGATTTCTTCCTCCAGGATACTAGTAGATGTATTGATCCTTTCAGGAAAATTATTCTTTGCAAGCTGCCATTCCCTTTACTGGTCATTGTAAGAATAAGTTAAAGCTTGCAATACAACCCAGGTCTCGTCTTCAGTTAACCTCAGGCTGGTGAAATATAAGATAGCACAGCCTAAAAGGAATTGGTGTCCCTGATATCATATGCAATTATAGAACACTGAAAAGAAATTATATAAAAAATATATTCAGAATTCTGGATACAAATACAAATGTACCTGCATCTCCTTTTACTCTTGCTAAGTCTGAGAGAGAGAGAAAGAGAGAGAGAAAACAGTATAAATATACTCGGAGGGTAATTTTATTAAGTCACTTTTCCGTTTATGTGGCCTTCTATAAAATTCTGAGTCATGTAAAATATGCATGTTGATACGAGCATAACATGAAGCTGCTAGGAGGTAAACTTAAAAGTGACGTCAGGAAATAGTTTTTCACTGAACGGGTGGTGGATCCCTGGAATGCCCTCCCGAAGGAGATGGTAGTAGCAAAAACAGTAGAAGGATTTAAAAAGGTATGGGAAAGACACAGAGGATCTCTATATAGCAAAAGGATGGAATCAACTTAAATTTATTTTTGACTTCAAAAAATAAAGGGCAGACCTGCACCCAATGGCAGGCACAACTACTCTACTGGGCAGACTAGATGGACCATACTGGTCTTTATCTGTTGTCATCTACTATGTTACTTAGATAGCATGTACTTTGCTAGTAGACATGTACAGAGGTGGAGTTTAGGCAGGTTATGGAGAGTGTGTGCAAGTATGCGCACACATGGTAAAATCTACTAATTTATGTGCATACTTAAAAAATCTGGGTACAGACATATATGCCTGCTTGAAAGCCCATCTAAATGTCCACGCTTGCCTTGCAGGCAGTTTTTTACACCTGGGGGAATTCAGTGAAAAAAAATTACATTTTGTGCAAAAATTTAGAAAATTCTGCATAAGGTATTTTAAAATTCTGCACGATTCCACGTTTTATTAGTAAATCTTTGTGCAGAATTTCCCCATCATAAAGCCTAACTCTACTCTAAACCAGAAATTCCCACTGCCTTTTTCTTCCTCAGCTCTCTCGCTCTAATCGCAGCTCACTTCCCAACACCCAAACTGTCCCTGACCACCCCCCCCCCACCTCTCTCTCCCTGTCTTCTAGGAAGATCCCTACTGCTGACTGTCCCTAAGGTCTACCCCTCTTTTGCACACCCACACCTTACCTTCCCGTACATCTACCCTTATCTCTCCCTTACATCTCCTTCTTTCTTTCCAGGCACACACCTCCACCCTTCTTTCTTGTCACTCCCCCAGGCATATGCCCATCTCCAGCTCTCACCCCCCCCCCCCCCCAATTCACCATCACACACTCTCAACATTCCTAGACTCGCTATCAGCTCTCCTCCAGCCACCAATCTCCCCGACTCACCATTTGTCCCTCTCCAGGCCCCAGTCACCTCCCTGACTTGCCATCAGTCCTTTGTAATCTCAGTCATCTCTCTGACTCACCATCACCCATCTCTAGCCATAAGCTCCCCTGATTCATCATCAGCCCATCTTCAGCCACCAGCAGGCCCCCCCCCCACTCACCATCAACCCCCATCTCCAGCCACTAGCCCCCCATTCACCATCAGCCCATCATCAAGAACTAGCCCCCCACTAGCCATCGATCCAGCTCCAGCACCAACTCCTCACCAATTTCCAGCCCCAGATACTCACCTACTCTGCCCGATCACCACAACATTTTAAACACAGCCGTGAGAGCCTTTCCCTTTGCTCTCGTGGCTGTGCTACACTTCCAACACCATCCTTGCCACATCTTAAGAAAGCAAACAGAAGCACTCCCTGCCCCTAGCAAGGAAAAGGAAGCGCTTCAGTTTATCTTATTAAAACCTTGTGGTGCCAGCATCAGAAGTATAGCACAGCCACAGGAACAAAGGGAAATGCTCCCGCCGCTTTGAAGAAGCGAAGCGAGGCAAGCTCAGGCGCCCTTAAAGCTTGTACACTCCAAGTCTGATGTAGGTGCTGGAACCTACGCAGTTTTCTCCATAGCAAGTGCAGGTTTCTATGCTAGTGGGGAACTCTGTGCGCTGCACAATTGCACAGAAATCCCCCAGGAGTAATTTTTGCCACTTACACTAGTATTTTATAGACACAGAGCCCTATTAAAGAAGGGACACGTCCAGGCTGTCCGGATGGCCTCAAGCAGGACAGGCCCATTAGGGCCCGATTCTGTAACACGGGAGCAAACGTTCTCACGGCATGCAGAATTGGGCCTGAGGATGGCCCAGCATGCCCCAGCATGGCCTGCAGGACGTCCACCCCGCAGGCCCATGCATGCCTGCAGTGCCCTAGCACTTACTCCACCGCTCGACTCCCAGCAGGGGCTGCCAGAGCCTGGATCTGGTGGGGGGCACTTCTCTGGTGGCCTGCTGCTTTGGTAGTGGGCCACTGTGCTCCCGTGGGGGCTGCCGGGTGGGATCGGGGGGGGGGAGGAGGGGGCGGCTTGCCCTTATTCCACCTCCGAGGTGGAATAACCAGGCTGTCCCCCCCAGTGACCCCTGGATATACAGGGCTGTCAATGGAATCAGCCCTGTACGTTCAGGGATCAGACCCCCCTCACGCCCACACCCCTCCACGTCACGCCCAATTCCTCTCCCTCAGACTTCCGCAAATCAATCCTTCCCTTATCTGATCATCACCTCTTAACTTTTACTTTTCAGCTCTCGCCATCCCAACCTCGTCCTGTCTCCTCCATCCTATTTAGAAATCTTCATAATATTGATCCCCTGACTCTCTCCTCCATCATTTCTCCATCTCTTTCCTCCATTTTATCATCTGAGTCCGTCGACAAGGCACTATTCTCATACAATATTACACTATCCTCAGCCCTTGACACTCTTGCCCCTCCCACCTCACGTCCTGTAAAACAATCTACTCCCCAACCCTGGCTTTCACCCACAATCCGTTACCTACGCATCTGTGCCCATTCTGCCGAACGAGCCTGGTCCAAATCCTGCTCCCAGGAAGACCTTCTACACTTCAAATTCATGCTTGGCTCCTTCCAGTCAGTCTTAGCACTTGCCAAACAAGATTACTACATCCACCTGACTAATTCCCTTGCCTCTGATCCTCACCGTCTCTTTAACACCCTCAATTCTCTCCTCAAGGTTCCCCGCCCCCGACCCCTCCCTCCCTCTCTGCCCAAACCCTAGCCGATTACTTCCATGACAAAATACTCAAAATTACTCTCCAATTCCCTACCCCTCATCCACCTCCCCTCCCCCCATTTCTCCTCCCCCATCCATACTCCCCCTGCCACCCTCTCCTCCTTCTCCCCGATCTCTGAAGAAGAAACCACACTTCTTCTTTCCTCCTCCAAATCCACCACCTGTTCATCAGATCCTATCCCCACCCATCTCCTATGTTCCATTTCCCTCACCATTGCCCCCTCCATTACTCATATCCTCAGCCTTTCACTCTCCACTGCAACTGCCCCATTGACTTCAAACATGCTGTTGTCACACCCCTCCTCAAGAAACCCTCACTTGATCCCACATGCCTTTCTAACTATTGACCCATCTCCCTCCTTCCCTTCATATCCAAACTGCTAGAACGAGCTGTCCACCGTTGCTGCCTCGACTTCCTCACCTCCCACTGCAATCAGGCTTCCGCTCCCTACATTCCACCGAAACGGCACTCACAAAAGTCACCAACGACCTGTTCCTGGCCAAATCTAAGGGCCTCTATTCTATCCTCATCCTTCTTGACCTTTCTGCTGCCTTCGACACCGTTGACCATGACCTTCTCCTCACCACTCTCTCATCACTTGGTTTCAAGGATTCTGTACTATCCTGGTTCTCCTCCTACCTCTCCCACCGCTCATTCAGTGTTTGCTCTGGAGGCTTCTCCTCCTCCCCTACCCGGCTCAAGGTAGGTGTACCCCAGGGATCTGTCTTGGGCCCCTTCCTTTTCTCTCTCTATACCCAAGGCCTTGGCGCGCTTATCTCTTCCCATGGCTTTCAGTACCATCTCTATGCCGATGACTCCCAAATCTACCTCTCTACACCTAATATCTCTCTGGCAACCCAGTCCAAGATCTCTGCTTGTCTTTCGGACATCGCTGCCTGGATGTCTCATCGCCGATTGAAACTGAACATGGCCAAGACTGAACTCCTTGTCTTTCCACCAAATTCCTCCCCCCCACTTCCCCCTCTCTCAGTCCATGTGGATGGATCTACTATCATTCCTGTTCCCTCGGCCCGCAATCTAGGGGTTATCTTTGACACCTCTCTCTCCTTCTCTACCCATATCCAGCTTGTAGCCAAGACCTGCCGATTTTTCCTCTACAACATCAGCAAGATCCACCCCTTCCTCTCTGAACACACTACCAAAACGCTTATCCACTCCTTAATCTCCTCTTACCTCGATTACTGCAACCTACTCCTCGCTGGTCTCCCCGTGAGCCACCTCCTTCCCCTTCAATCTATACAAAACCACACTGCTCGACTAATCTTCTGCCAGCCTCGTCATGCCCACATTACTCCCCTCCTCAAGTCACTTCACTGGCTCCCTGTCCAATTCCGCATCCAGTTCAAGCTTCTCCTGCTGACCTATAAATGCATTCACTCTATGGCCCCTCAATACCTCATATCCCTTATCTCTCCTTACGTCCCCTCTCGAAATTTGCGCTCCGCCAGCAAATCGCTTCTTTCAATGCCTTTCACCCGCACCGCAAACTCCCAACTGCGCTCCTTTCACCATGCTGCATCACACGCCTGGAACGGCCTACCTACATCTGTGCTCCAGGCGCCCTCCCTGACCCTCTTCAAATCCAGGTTGAAGACCCACCTCTTCACCGTTGCATTCAGATCCTGACTTCCATCCTCATCCTACCCTAACCCCCGCCCTCCCTGGCCCTCTTCAAGTCCAGGTTGAAGACCCACCTCTTCACCATTGCATTCAGATCCTGACTTCCATCCTCATCCTACCCTAAGCCCTCGTCAACGTTTTGAACAAACTATAGACCAAGCTGTACCAAACTGTACCACACCGTATCTTCTGAAGAAGTGACTAATGCTCTGTACTGTTCTAACTAGATTGTAAGCTCCGATGAGCATGACTCTGATGGGCAGGGACTGTCTCTTGTTTGTTAGCCACCTCTTGTAGGTTAACTGTGCAGCGCTGCGTGCGTGGCGCTCTATAAGTGCTAAATAGTAGTAGTAGTATATACACTTGTAACAGTCTGAACCTCCTAATATTTACATGGAGTGCTGTTGGTGGGGTTAGCTGCAGGAGAGTGAGTTGGGTGTGTTGTTGGCAAGGTCCTGTAGCTTGGGGTGTCTGTTTGTATGCTGTCTTCTGGGTAGTACTGCAAGAATAGGTGGTGCTTCAGCGCCTTCCTAAATTGGGCCAGGTCAGTGCTTGCTCTAATTTATTTTATTTATTTATTTACATTCTCTTATATACCACGCTATTCTGCATCAGTGCGGTTTACATTAAACAAACTGAAATTACATTGAACAGGGCTGTCGGGAGGGCATTCCAACATCTGGGTGCATAAAGCATGAACGCCCTGTTGGACACTCCATACTAGAGACAAATCCAGTACTGTTTTTTGGTCCTGCTTTGCTTAGCAGCCTCTGTCCTCTATTGCTGGGACCAGTTCAAATCCAGGATACGGAAATCTCTCCTTTCTCTGCTTGTAGCTGCATGTAAGGGCCAGGCTTTAAAGACCAGATGCCTTGTCCCTGTCACAGGACCCCTTTCTATAATTTAGTTCTTCAAAGAAAAGAGCATGTTGCAGTACAGTTCAATAAAACATTAGCAAAAAGAAAAATAAGAACATAAGAAATGCCATACTGGGTCCATCAAGCCCAGTATCCTGTTTCCAATAGTGGCCAATCCAGGTCACAAGTACCTAGAGAGTTCCCAAAAAGGCACACAAGTACTACAATGCTTGTCCCGGGGAAAGCAGTGGATTTCCCAGGTACTCAATAATGTTTTATGGACTTTTCCTCCAGGAACTTGTCCAAACATTTTTTTTAAACCCAGCAATACTGACAGCTTTTACTACATCCTCTGGTAAAGAATTCCAGATTTTGATTACGTGTTGAGTGAAAAAATATTTTCTCTTATTAGTCTTAAATGGGTTACATTGTAGCTTCATTGCTGGTCCCTTAGTCTTTCTACTTTTTGATGCTGTAAACAATTGATCTACCTTTACACATTCATTAATTTATACAGCTCTATCATATCTTCCCTCAGCCATCTCTTTTCCAAGTTGAAGAGCCCCAACCTTCTAAGCCTTTCCTCATAGGGGTATCCTTCCATCCCCTTTACTATTTTGGTGACTCTTCTTTGTACGTTTTCTAATTCTGCTATACCCTTTTTAAGATACGGCGAACAGAATTGTACACAATACTCAAAGTGCGGTCGCACCATGGAACGATACAAAGGCATTATAATATCCTTGGTTTTATTCTCCACTCCTTTTCTTATGATTCCTAGCATTCTACTTGCTTTCTTGGCTGCCACTGCACACTGGACGGAGGGTTTCAACGTGATATCTACGAAGTGAAAACCCCAACAGATGGCACCAAAATCTTTTTCCTAGGTGGTGGTTCCTAATGTGGAACCTTGCGTTGTATAATCATAGTTTGGGTTGTTCTTTCCTAGGTGCATAACTTTTCACTTGTCCACATTAAATTTCATCTGCCATTTGAATATCCAGTCTTCCAATTTATCAAGGTCTTCTTGACATTTTTCACAATCCTCTTGTGTTTTAATAAATTTTCTGTCACCTGCAAATTTGATCACCTCACTCGTCATTCCCATTTCCAAGTCATTTATGAATATGTTAAAAAGCAGCGAGCCCAGCACAGGTCCCTGTGGTAATCCACTATTCACCTTTCTCTATTGAGAAAATTTGCCATTTAGCCCTACCCTCTGCTTTCTATCTTTTAACCAGTTCCTGATACACAATAGTACACTGCCTCCTATACCATGACTTTTTAATTTTTCCAAGAGTCTCTCATGAGGGACCTTGTCAAAGGCTTTCTGAAAATCCAGATATACTATATCAACCGGCTTACCTTTGTCTACATGTTTTTCACAACTCCAAAAAAATATAACAGATTAGCAAGACAAAACTTACCTTGGCTAAAGCCATGTTGGCTGTCTCCCATTAAGCAATGACTATGTACATGTTCAGTAATTTTGTTCTTTATAATCATTTCTATCATTTTGCCTGATGACAATGTTAGGCTCACCGATCTATTTTTTTTTTTTTAGCATAGCATTTTTGCATCCTATGAAGTATATATGGCTGTGCTTTTACTTTGGATATTAGCCAGGACATGTAAGGTCTACACTGCTTTGCCTGCTGCTCTCCTTTGGCCATCTCCCTCAATGCCTTTGTATGTTTGGTTTCACACTTTATGTGGGTCTTATTGTCTCGAACACCCTATATTTCCACAATATAGTACAGTCTATGATAATTCACAGATTACTAATAGTAGGTCTGCAATCTCATCTTTCAGTTAACAACCTTGGATGTATACCATCTGGTCCAGGGGATTTACTACTCTTCAGTTTATCAAATACTTGCAATATATCGTCACAGTTTATCAATATTTCTTTCAGTTCTTTCACTATATCTCCTTTAAATACCATTTTAGGAATTTATGGCCAATGCAGTCCTGGCTTTCTTTCAGTCCAAAATCCAGGGCTGAGGCTGCTGCCCAGCCCTCATTCTTTAGGCCTGGCTGTTTAACCTGCTTTATAGCACAAACAGAATGTCAGATTTAAACCCCATTTCAGTCTTTCAGCTCATATTATGCAGTGTATTCTTGCATCTCTAGTAACTCAGTTCAGCAAACTAAAGCAAAGAAAAAGGTAGGAGAAGGATTTTATGATCCTCCCATACCAGTGGTTTCTCACTGTCCCCCACACCTGCCAATGATTGGGTCCTTCACCATCTGAGCTGGAAACAGCAAGCAAAACACAAGTCCCAGAATAAAAAACTTCTCTGTCTTCTAGTGAACAGGCCCCTGTTATTCAATATCCATCGAATCTTCTTCCTCAGCATCTGGAAAGGTAATCTTGAGCTCCATCTCTTCCACACTGCTTTCTGGCTCCTCTGCTAGGACTTCTTCTTCTAATAGATGAAATGGATTCAATGCTCTTAACCAGACTATTAATCTTCTTTACTTTATAATGATGGACTCCACTGTTTTTTCAGCCCTTTATTCATCATAAACATGGAATCCACTCCTTATTCAGCATTTGCTGCCATGGACACAAATTTTATGCCATAGCCTGCACAATGAGTTCTACTCTATTCTCCACTTTCATTGTGCAGACTGTGGCATAAAGATTGATGGTCCAGTTAAGGATATTGGATCCATTTCACCTATTACAAGAAGAAGGCCGATGTTCCTGTTAAGGATGGATTTATTTCATCTATTACAATAAGAAATCTATTAACTTTTGGATTGTGATTCTAATACAGTTTGGTTTTTGGAAAGGTCATACTGCAGAATTATTGCCGGGCGTTGTTTATTTATTTATTTGACAATTCTTATATACCGCGCTATTTCTCATCAGTGCGGTTTACATTGAAACAATAAACACTTGGACGTACAAATAGTCCTACGTTTACAGAAAACAGGGATTTGAACTTGGATAACTGGGGAAACTATATACATTTGAGTTTAGCTACATGTAATTAACAGGGTGGGATCGTAATAAGGTTTTGCTGCCAAGTTTAGCTACAGCATGTTTGTATATCCAACAGACTACAAACAAGAGGAGATAGAGAGCTGTAATGTCATGTGGGGTAGGGTTAGGTTTTAGTTTTATGGAGGTGGAGGTGTTTCAATTCTTTCAGAGATTAATAATGCCTTAGCAATGGGGCAGGCAGTAGCTCTACTGCAGTTTGATTTAGCTGATTATGTGATATTATTGGCTATTTTGTATTATTCTGGCCTGTCGGGGGTGGTTTTGGAGGTTTTTTTGCGTATCGTGTGTATTGTGTTAAACACAGTGCTGAACGATTGAGGCCCTGGAGGTCGGATTGTGGGGTAGTTCAGGGATCACCGTTGTCTCCAATATTGTTTAATGTGTTCATGGTGTTGTTAAGTTGGACTTTGATTGGTGCGGATGTACATTATTATGATTATCCAGATGATATTTTGGTTTTGGTTTCATTTTCTAGGCATTGTTTGGATTATTCTTCTCAGCTGAATGAGGTTTTATTGTTGATGCATAGATGGGCAGAATGCTTTCATCTTCAGCTGAATGTGGCTAAGACTAAAGTGTTTTGTTTTCATAATGGTAATCCTGTTCCAGATTTGCTGTTGACAGCTATTACGCAATTAGATCTGCTTAGGGAGCCAGTGTTGCGGGTGTTAGGAGTTTTGTTGGATGAGGGGTTGTCGTAGACTGCACATGTTAGCTCAATCATCTCTCATTCCTTTTTTCAAATGCGGCATCTTAGACATTTTCGACCATATTTTGCAGTTGAAGATTTTCGAATGTTGGTATACTGTAAAGTATGACTTTAGCGTTTCTGGATTATAGTAATATGGTGTTACTTGTACAAAACAACAACTTGGGAGGCTGCAAGTATGTCAAAATACAGCAGCTAGGCTGATTTTTGGGGTCTCTAAGTTTGCTTCTGTTTCTCCATTATTTTGGATGCTTCATTGGCTTAAGATTTCTGAGAGGGTACAATTTAAGTTTTATGTCAAGGTCCCCCATCAGAGACTTTTGGCAAAGCTAAAAAGTCATGGGATAGGAGGCAGTGTACTATTGTGGATCGGGAACTGGTTAAAAGATAGAAAGCAGAGGGTAGGGCTAAATGGCCAATATTCCCAATGGAAAAAAGTGAATAGTGGAGTACCCCAGGGATCTGTACTGGGTCCGCTACTTTTTGACATATTCATAAATGACCTGGAAAAGGGAATAACTAGTCAGGTTATCAAATTTGCAGATGACACAAAACTGTTTAAAGTTGTTAAAACCCAAGAGGATTGTGGAAAACTGCAGGAGGATCTGGATAAATTGGAAGACTGGGCATCCAAATGGCAGATGAAATTTAATGTGGACAAATGCAAAGTTATGCACCTAAGAAAGAACAACCCACACTATAGTTACACGATGCAAGGCTCCACATTAGAAACCACCACCCAGGAAAAGGACTTAGGAGTCATCGTGGATAACATGTTAAAACCCTCCGCCCAGTGTGCAGCGGCAGCCAAGAAAGCAAATAGAATGCTAGGTATCATAAAGAAAGGGATGGAGAATAAAACAAAGGATATTATAATGCCTCTGTATCGCTCCATGGTACGACCGCACCTTGAATATTGTGTGCAATTCTGGTCGCCGTATCTTAAAAAGGACATAGCGTTATTAGAAAAAGTACAGAGAAGAGCCAACAAATTGGTGAAGGGGATGGAAGGCTACTCCTATGAAGAGAGGCTAAAAAGGTTAGGGCTCTTTAACCTGGAAAAGAGACGGCTGAGGGGAGATATGATAGAGGTCTATAAATTAATGAATGGAGTGGAACGGATAAACGTGGATCAATTGTTTACGCTATCAGAATATAGAAAGACTAGCGGACATGTAATGAAGCTACAGGGTAAACTATTTAAGACAAATAAGAGAAAATATTTTTTCACTCAACGTGTAATCAAACTCTGGAATCTGTTACCGGAGGATGTAGTAAGGGCTGTTAGTATAGCTGGGTTTAAAAAAGGTTTGGACAAGTTCCTGGAGGAAAGGTCCATAAACCACTATTAAAAAGGGACCCAGGATATCAATGCTTGACCCAGTACAAGCATTATGGAACCTGTGTCTTTTGGGGATATTGCTAGGTACGTAGGACCTAGATTGGCCACTGTTGGAAACAGGATACTGGGCTTGATGGACCTCGGTCTGACCCAGTATGGCATGTCTTATGTTCTTATGTTCTTATGTGTTACTGTATAGGCTCTTTAATGATTATGTCTCAGTTTGTTTTGTGGATTTGTTTGTACCGTTGATGGGAGTTCGGTTTAAATGTCTCCAGGAGGCGCAGACTTTATTTCCACCAAGTCGGGGTGTGGTTGCCATTTAAGCTGTGGAGTTTTGGTCTAAATTGACTTTATCTTTGAAATCTGCAAGTCGGATCACTGTGATTGACAGTATTTCAAATAAAAACGAAGAATAAAAAAACCAGTGTTATTTTCTTCTTAACACTATTTCTTTTTTTTTATTCTGTGTTTTTATTTGAAATACTGTCAATCGTACTGATCCGACTTGTTTGAGTGTAATGCAGTATTGAAATTGATTGAATGAATGAGTGAATGAATAAATAAATAAATACAGCTGAATTAATTCAGGTAGTTGATTCTATGAGGTCATCCTCATTCTTTCGTGATCCTGTAGCTGTCCCTTTTCTGAAGCAGATTATTGATTTTTTTTATTTCCTTTTTCATTTTATGCTTGCTTCTAGACTAAATCAAGAGAATTTTCCCCTACTTAGAAACATGTTATTTTGTTTTCAAGACTTAAAGACCCAACAATAGATCCTTCTTTTGTTTCTAACTATTGACCAATCTCAACTTCTCCACTTGTAGCTAAGGTTGTTGAGAAGGTTGTAGCAATGCAATTGACCTCTTTTCTTGAGTTGTCAGGTGTCTTGCATCCTTGAAAAATGGGTTTTTGTGTCCATCACTATTGAGAATATGCTCCATGCCTTGGCGTATTATGTCTGCCTTCAGTTTGATTCTGGTTTGGATGTTTTGCTTCTCTGGTTGAATTTAGGTTTTGTGTTTAAGTTAGTTAATTATTCTCTCCTTCGTGATTGTTTGGCATCTTTCTCCATTTCTGGTAACATCATATATTGGTTCCATTCTTATTTTTCAGCCCACATTTTTCCAGTTAATTGGCAGGGTATCTCTTTTCTGCTTGTGGGATCCTCCAGGGTTCTATGCTGGGTCTCATATATTTTTTTAATACTTTTCTTGCTCAATTGGATGTTTTCTTGGCTTCTTTGATATTCACTCTTTTTATTTATGCTGATGATATTCAGCTTATTGTTCCCTTCACACTTTCTCATTCACAACTCATTATTGAGGTTTCTTCAAAGTTGGATAAGGTTGCCTCATGGTTACATTCTAACACTCTTAAGTTGACTATCGAGAAATCTGCAATTATACTCTTCTCAAGGTCTACTACTATTTTGGATTCATCTCTGTTTCCCACCATCACTGGATTCTACTTCTCCAAAGAGATTCAATTTGAGTTCTAGGAGTCCTGCTGGATAAGGGACTTAACTTTTGAACAACAAATTTATTTTCTATCAGTTACCATCTATTCGGTCTCTTTGACCGTTTTTGACTTGTGCAACATTTTTCTGGAATTCTTTATCCCTCAAATAGATTACTGTAATTCCTTATACTATAGCTTATCTCAGAAATTTATTTTGCATTTTCAACTGGCTCAGACTACTGCTGTTAAGCTACTTTATAGGGCTGAGAAATCAGATCATGTAACTCTCTATTATTATATGCTGAACATTGGTTACTGGTTCATTATCATTTGTGTTTGAAGTTTCTCTTAATTGTCCATCAAATATACTTCCTTTTTTTCTCTGATCTTCACTGGTGTCCTATGTTTCTTCTGAGCTACTTCGTTCCTTGCAGCATAATTTGTTTTTTCTTCTGCTATGGTTCATTTGCAAGGCTGCCATCATTCTTGCTCTTCTGTGGTTGGGTCTTCCTTGTGAAATATTTACTGCCCCAAATATGGTTTCAGTCCTCTCTTCATAGGTTTAAGGCTGTTCTTAAGACATTTTACTTTGTACAGGCTTTTCCGCTGAACTGATTTTTGCAAGAAACAATCTTTGTTTTGTTTGGATGAATTTTGAATTCCCTTTACCTTCTGTGTCCTATTTCCTTTTGGTTTTTCCTTGTTTTACCCTGTAATGGTTTGGTACGTTTTTCCTTCTTTCTTTTTTTTTTTTTTTTGCTTTTCTAAACAGCATAGATATTGGCATTTTGATTGGCAGTATAACAAATAAACTGTAAAGCATAAAATATGTCTAGTTCTGTCATAGTTATTCAAAGATCAAGAAGCCTGTCACCAGATCACCAGAAGGACAGGTTGCAAAACAATAGGGTGCTATGGTTCTTGCCTATGGCAATATGCTATACAAAGAGTGAGGAGGGAGGGACTAGGGCATCCTGGAGGCGGGGCCACAAATTATACATATAGGCACCACTATTCAGCTCCTATACACGGTGAGGCACATTTCAAATGGGACGTCCAAGTGCAATTTGGGACGTCAAAGCCAGAACATCTGAAAAGAAAGGCAAGCACAATTCCAGAAACATAGACGTACCCGATATGCACGTGTATCAAATGTCTGTACAGACGTCCCCAGGACAGCATTACAGAACCAAGACACTGAATAGTATAATGGTTAGAATAGTGGCTTAAAAGCTGGGTGGCCAGGGTTCAAATTGCAGTGCAGGACTTTGAAATCTAAACCTAGTCATTTAATTCTTCATCTTCTCTACACTCTCTGGATGTTTTAAGGTGAAAACACTTTCCTGATGCCTATTCGTGACTGAAGATGGCTCCACGGTTTCTGCGATCCAACAGAGGGGGGGGGGGGGGGTAAGTCCATTACTCCTCCCCAGACACGCCTCCACCACACCCCCATACCTACTTGAACATCCCCATACTGGAGAGGTCTGGGAATGGCATTTGTGGAATGGTTATAGTGACATGTCCATGATTTCAACATCCACATGCATATCTGCCGACATCCAAACCACAACTAAACCTTTTAGAATGACCCTCATAGCTTATACAGTCAGCGCAGACATATCAAAACAAGGTATAATTTGAATTGTCCAAGTGAAACGTAGAACTTATTTGTAAAAGCCCTGCTATCCAGATATTTTACCTATACAGTAGTAATATATATATTTACATGTATAATTTATACTTGTATATTCAGCAACACTAGCTATACATATAGTGCCACTGAAGAAAGGAATAATTTGAAGCATCTAGATTAGATGTTGCAAAGATGTTTCAAATTATTCTTCAGACATTTTACTGACTATTGGCCTCAGTATGACCCTCGAATTTCAGGCACAACTACCAAAGTATTTATACATAACATCTAAAGTAGTCTCATGAATATCTGTCAAAATTTTCCATATTCTCTCTTGAAGCAAAGCTAATCAAATCTGCACTCACCCTGTGGATGATGCACAAGAATCGAGATGAGATTTCCTTAGAATAAACATAGCTTATCAATTTAAAAAGAAACATTTCAGTTTCTCCTGAATTTGGTAACAAAGCACACCAAAGTTCCATTTTCCTCCCTTACAATTTAGAATAGTAGCCAACTACATTAATCCTTTTTTTAGTGCCATCAAGTCAATGTCAACTCCTGGTGACTCAGAAGCCCCTGGGTTTTCTTGGCAAGCTATGACCAAAAGTAGATTAGCAGGCCTTTTCTTCCAAGGCAATGGAGGGTAAAGTGCTTTGCCCAAACTCACAAGGAGTGTCAGTGGGAATTTAACCCTGATCTTTTAGATACTAGGCTGTTGCTCTAACCACTGGGCTACTCCTCCACTCTATTAATCATATTACATATTTTTAACTTTATTCAAGTTGTCTACTCCCCGGTAAGAAACACAATAACAAGTATTTCAAAGAGTTTGCTATCTTGGATTAAGTTTTATTTGTTTCCTTGCAACAATCTATCAACCTGATAAAAAATATAATTTTAAAATGCACTGTTCATTTTTTTTTTTTTTTTTTACGTTTTTTCTCATTTTCCGGTATAGCATAACAAGTGATCCAACTAGACGGAAAAATCCCCTCCCCCCTCCTTTCACCTTTCCTCCACACAGATTGAGAAAAAGACATCTGGGTTCACTAAGGTTTTAAATGAAACATGTGGACAAAGTAAACTTGTCAAAAAAACCCTGATGTTTGCCAGGGTTCAAATTTGATTAAGAAACTGCATTTTCATCTCATTTGGGGAAATGTCAGTGTTTCCAGGTCAGGAATGAGGAGTGTTGTTGCTGATACACTGGGAACTGCTACAGTGATTTGTGAATATATATATCATAAGCAAGGAAAGAGGGAGGGAGAGTGAACGACAAACAAAAAGAGAGTCAGCGTGAAAAACAAGTCAAAGATATGAAGGCAAATTTTACACAGGATGTGGAGAGGAGAATTCAGACGTCCAAGTAAGAACATTGAAAAGTCCCATAGGATCTGACAAGAAGTTAACCAAACGTAGAGCCTCTTATAAAACAGGTGCAGGACTGCAGACTGTTATCTCCCCGTGTTGAACGGCAGCAGCATGGGGAAAAGCTTACAAATGATACCCACATGTGTGAAAGCAGCTTTTTAAAATCATTGCTCATGTTCTCGATGAAAACCTTGATCCAGCAGCACAAGTACCTCCCCCAGTCACCACCCTCCCCTCCCAATAATGATCCCTAACCGATCAGCCTCTGACATTTGATTTCCCCAAACCCTAAGGCATTTGATCCCCCTCACTCCCCTTGCAGCTGATCCCTCTGCCTCCCCACCCCCTCTTTAAGGCCAAATATTTAAAAGTGTTCTGGAAAGCAACATGGATTCTGTCATCAATGCCATGCAAAATGGTAGAAACCATTATAAAGAACATAATTCTGAATATAAAGAGCGACATAATTTAATGGGACAAAGCCAGCATGGATTTAACAAAGGGAAGTCTTTTCTCACTAATCTGTAATACAATTTTGAAGTGTGAATTAGCAATTAGGTAAAGATGAGCTGGTTGATTAGTGTGTCTGGATTTTCAGAAAGCCTTTGACAAGGTCCCTCATGAGAGACGCTTAAGGAAATTAAAGTCATGGGATAGGAAGCAGTGTTCTATTGTGGATTGGGAACTGGTTAAAAGAAAGAAAACAGAGTAGGGTTAAATCGCCAATTTCCTCAATGGAGAAAGGTGAATAGTAGAGTACTCCAGGGATCCTTGCTTGGCCCACTGCTTTTTAATATATTCATAAATAATCTGGAAATGGGAACTACAAGTGAGGTGATTAAATTTGCAGATGACATAAAATTATCCAAAGTTCTTAAATGGTAAGATGATTGTGAAAAATTGCAAGAAGACCTTGGGAAACTGGGAGATTAGGCATCCAAATCTCAGATGAAATTTAATGTGGACAAGTGCAAAGTTATGCACTTAGGGATAAACAACCCAAATTACAGTTACACGATGCAAGGTTCCACATTAGAAGTCACCACCCAGGAAAAGGATGAAGATGTCTTCATGAATAAAGCATAGTTACTCACCTGTAACAGGTGATCTCCGGGTACAGCAGGAATTTAGTCTTCACATATGGGTATCGTCGGTACCGACGGAGCCTACACGGGAACGCTCCCCAGAGTCCAATAGGAAAGCTTTTGAGAGCATCCCACAGCCCCTGCGTGCTGCCTTCCCACCTTTCCCAACTGTCCCTCTCCAGTTGAGTTTAAAGATGAGACAAAGAGAGAGGGAAAGAGAGAAAAAGAGAGAGACAGAGAGATACAACTCCTAGGGGAGGTGGGTGGGTTGTGAAAACTAAATTCCTGCTGTTCCCGGAGATCACCTGTTACAGGTGAGTAACTATGCTATCTCCAGGAACAAGCAGGAATGTAGTCTTCACAAATGAGGACTCCCTAGTTGCAGATGCCAGGGAGAAGGCCCCAGAAGTTGTGTGCCCCTGTGAAAGGGCTCCACTTCCCCCCATGGATCTCTGGCATCCTACCAGGGATGGTGGGTAGGAGTTGATTAAGTATGGAACAGGTGTTGAAAAACAACCTGACCAAACAAGGCATTCCGGCGGGAGTGCTTGTCTAAGCAGTAATAGGCTGTGAAGGTATGAACCGAAGCCCAAGTAGCTGCTCGACAGATGTCGTCGATAGACACAGAGTGAAGATGAGCCATAGAGGCTGCCATGGCTCTCACATTGTGAGCTGTGACATGGCCTTCAAGAGGAAGGTTTTTACTCTCATAGGCAAAAGATATACACTGTACAATCCAGTTGGACAGTGTTCTTTTGGAGACTGGAAGTCCCAAATGACTAGGATCAAAAGCAACAAAGAGTTGAGAGGACTTTCTATGTTACTGTGTCCTTTGTAAGTAAAAGGCCAAAGCCCTTTTACAGTCCAAAGTATGAAGATTCCTTTCTGCATTTGAGGCGTGAGGTCTTGGAAAGAATACAGGAAGGTAAACCGCTTGGTTTAAATGAAAAGGTGACACCACCTTTGGCATAAAGTGTGGATGAGTCCTAAGGATTACCTTATGATGTAACCTTGTATAAGGAGGATCAGCCACCAACGCTTGCAGTTCACTGATGCGGCATGCTGATGTGATTGCAATAAGAAAGATGACCTTCCAGGAAAGGAATTTCAAAGAGGCAGTGGCTAATGGTTCAAAAGGCGGTTTCATGAGCTGCCCAAGAACCAGATTTAAGTTCCATGCCACCGGTGGTGGCCAAATGGGAGGCTTAGTTAAAAAAGGTCTCTCATAAATCTCGCTATGAGAGGATGAAAGGAAATAGGTTGTCCATTTAGAGGCTTGAAAGAAGCTGCAATAGCACTCAAATGAACTCTCACTGAATTGGTCTTAAGTCCTACATTTGATAAATGAAGGAGATACTCCAGTAATGATTCCAGAGGTATCGCAAGAGGGTTAAGACCCTTCTGCGAGCACCATATGATAAACCTTTTCCACTTAAATGCATAAGAGCGTCTTGTGGAAGGCTTCCTGGAAGCATAAAGGATATCCTTTACCTGCTGGGAAAGGTTAAGACCGTGAAGTTCTAGGCTTTCATCAACCAGGCCCTGAGATGCAGAGACTGGGGATTGGGATGCCACAGCATCCCGTCCTCTTGAGAAAGGAGATTTGGAGCAGATCCTAACTCCAAAGGCGGAGCTTGAGAGAGATGTAGGAGCGGAGGGTACCACATTTGCCATGGCCAACGTGTAGCTATGAGAATCATATGACCTCTGTCTCTCTGAAGCTTGAACAGGGTTTTGGGAATTAGAGGATTGGGTGGAAAGGCATACAGGAAGTCCTGACCCCAATGGAGGAGGAAAGCATCCCTGGCCTGACAACCCTGAGCCGGAATTCTGGAACAGAACCAGGGAAGTTTGGCATTCAGCGGGCTTGCAAAGAGGTCTATGTCTGGGCTTCCCCACATTTGAAAAATGTTTGCCACCTGGTCTGCATGGAGAGACCATTTGTGTGGAAGCAGAACTCGACTGAGTCTGTCTGCCCAAGAGTTTTGAATGTCTGGAAGATACACCACAAGGAGATGAATCTGATGCTCTCTGGCGAGGGCCCATAGTCGCAAAGCTTCATTGCAGAGCTACAGAGAGCCTGTTCCGCCCTGCTTGTTCTCATAGAACATGGCTACTTGATTGTCTGTTTGAACTAGGACTGTCTTGTAGCTGAGCTGGGTGTGGAATACTCGAAGAGCAAGGAAGATTGCTCTGAGTTCCAGGAGATTGATGTGTAGATAGGCCTCCTGTGGAGTCCAGGTACCTTGGGTAGAGAGGCCTTGCAGGTGGGCTCCCCAACCCACCTGTGAAGCATCTGTTGTTAGAGTGGCTTGTGGTGGGGGTTGCTGAAAAGGAGACCCCACCAAAAGGTTTTGGGGTGATTGCCACCATTGGAGGGACAAAATAAGGCAATCTGAGTTTGCTATTTTGTCTGACAGGCAGCCTGAGTCCACTGAGTGGATAAAGTCCACTGGGCTGCCCTCATATGGAGGCGAGCATAAGGAACCATATGCACGGTGGATGCCATGTGGCCTAGCAACTGTAACATTTCCCGAGCAGTGAGGTGAGGTTTTAGCACTGCTTGGGAAGCTAATTGCACAATGCGAAGGCAGCGGGGCCGTGGAAGGTAGGCCCTTGTCTGTCTGGTATCCAGCAGAGCTCCTATAAACTCTAGGGACTGAGTGGAAGCAAGGTTGGATTTTGGGAAGTTTATAACAAGTCCCAAATACTGAAAGATGCGCATTGTGCGAGAGAGAGCAACCCTGGCCTCTGGCTCTGAAGGGGCTCGAATGAGCCAGTCGTCTAAGTAAGGGAAGACGAATACTCCCAGGGTGCAGAGAAATGCTGCCACCACAGCCATGCATTTTGTGAACACCCTTGGTGCAGAGGCTAGGCCAAAAGGAAGAACATTGTATTGGTAATGCTTTCCTTGATACAGAAAGCGAAGGAATTTTTGGTGAGTTGGATGGATGAGAACATGAGTGTACGCATCCTTGAGATCTAGAGAACAAAGCCAATCCTGACTCTGAAGGTATGACAGCAGAGTTCCTAGAGAAATCATTTTGAACTTCTCTTTGAACAGGAATTTCTTCAATTCTCTGAGGTCTAAAATGGGTCTTTGTCTTCCTGTTTTCTTTGGAATAAGGAAATAGGGGGAGTAAAACCCTGTACCCCATTGGGGATTGGGTACCTCTTCTATTGCCCTTTGGGCAAGAAACACAGTGACCTCTTGACCTAACTGGTCGTTGAGAGAGGTCTGAGAATTGAACTGTTTTACCATTATAGGAGGGGGCATACTGAGGAAATGAAGCTTGTACCCCTCTCTTACAATTGACAGAGTCCAATTTTCTGCTGTTATCTGACCCCATTTGGGGGCATAATGACATAACCTTCCTGGGATGGTGGAGGGTTCTGGGCCGTTCAGGGCCAGGAAGGCAAAGTTCTCTAGATAGGAGTCAAAGCCCCTGTGGAGACTGAGTCTGCTGAGACGGTTGAGGCTTAGCTGCTTTTGTCTTTCTTTGCCTAGGTTGTTGCTGCTGTCCCTTTTGGGCAGACTGACCTAAACGATGCCCCTGTTGGGTATAGGAGGGATAAAACTTATTCTTCTTACTGAAGAATGGTTTCTTAAAGGATTTTTTCCTTGCAGGATCAGCTGTAGATTTAGACAATCTATCCAAAGTGATATTGTCAGCATCTATCTCATTAGCTTTTTCCTGCCAATTCTTGCCAAAGAGATTCTCTCCTGTGCAAGGAATATTCCCTAGTTTATCCTGTACCCAAATTTCCAAGTCAGATGCCTGGAGCCAGGCAATCCTACATGCACCTATGGCAATGGCAGAGGTTCTGCTTATGCACTCAAAGCAGTCAAAGGCTGCATGATTCACAAACTTGGAAACATCCTCAGCATGTTTGACAAGGGTGAGGAAATCTTGCCTCTTATCATCAGGAAGGAGAGGGCTCATAAGCTCTAAATCTCCTGTGACCTCCTTAAGGAACATTCCCATATTTAAAAAATAGGAACTGATCCTAGCAGAAAGCATGGAAGCCTGGAAGGTTTGACGTCCAAAGGCGTCAAGAGTCCTACACTCACGTCCTGGAGGATTAGATGCATGCCTTTTTTGCACTCTTTATCCTTCTCATAGCTGATTCCACCACCATGGAATGGTGTGGTAATTGAGTCTTCTGAAATCTAGAACAAGGAGGAACTCAATACATGGTGTCGAGTCTTCGAGAGTGAGGAGATGTGGTTAGAGGTGTTTCCCACATCCTCGACATGAGATCATGCAAGATCTCATGAATAGGTAAGGTAGCTGCCTCCTTGGGAGCATTAGGGTATTGCAGGATTTCTAATTCCTTTGCCCTAGGCTCTTTTTCAGGAGCCACTGTGATGGAAAGACCTTGGGCCACATCTCGGATAAAATCCTGAAAGGACATATCCTCTGGTGGAGACATTCTATGCTGAGAAGAGGAATCCTCAGGAAGAAGTACTCTGGTTTCGGCAGAGCTTTCAGAGTCTTCAGACTCATCCAAGGATTCGAAGTATCTCCGATCCGGGTGATCGCTGAAGGCACGGTACCGGTACCGATCAAAGTCGGCATCGAAGTGGTCCGGTACCGACCTGTCGATGCGAGATAGATATGCATGACTTGGTCCCGGTAGAATACTTCGTTCAATAGCCAAGAATCTCTGGTCTATCGATGCTGCCGATGCTTGGGTATTGGTACCGGATGAAGCAGCCGGTATCCCAGAGCATGGCACCAGTAGTTCTGCCGAGGTTGAAGCCTCGAGAACATCCTGGAGCCCCATTAGTGCTTTGGAAGCCGAAGCCTCCCACCGGGGCAATTTTTCGGGTGGCAACGCCAGAGGCATCTCGCTGTCTAGAAGGCGATCTACCCTTTGAGGACTGGCTAGATTTATGTTTAGTTACCTGAGATCCATGGGAGTAAGACTAAGCCCTGGAATGCGTCAATGTCACGGAGGCTGCATCGGAGGGGAAAAAGGGTGCTAAGTTTAGCAGCTCGATTCTGCCGGCCCCTTTTTGACATCATCCCACTGGCAACACACTCTGAAATAGAGTGGTCAGGACCTAAACATTTGAGGCACCACTCATGGGTACCGCCACACTTAGAACACTTTTTAAAACCCGAAGCGGGTTTTTCCATTTTGAAAGAAAAGTTGGGCCTAGTGCCCAAAATGGCGCATGGCACCTGAAGAGAAAATCACTGAAAAGACTCCATAAGAAAGTTTTTTTTATTTTTCTAAAGAAGGAAAGAAAGAAGAACCGGCGGTACCAGTGTAGCGTCGAGGGAAGGCAGACGCAACCACAAAAAAGAATAGAAGGGATTTTTTTCTGCGGTGACAGGATGTGCGACCTGTCAGCTCCGCAGAAAACAAAGAACTGGAGAGGGACAATTGGGAAAGGCAGGAAGGCAGCACGCAGGTGCTGTGGGATGCTCCCAAAAGCTTTCCTATTGGACGCTGGGGAGCGTTCCCGCGCAGGCTCCGTCGGTACCGATGATAGCCATATGTGAAGACTACATTCCTGCTTGTTCCTGGAGATTACCTTGAAACCCTCTGCTCAATGGGCAATAGCAGTCAAGAAAGCAAATAGAATACTAGGAATCATAGGAAAGGAACAGAGAATAAAACCAAGGATATTATAATGCCTTACTGTGTGCAATTCTGATCACCATATCTGAAAAAGGATATAGCGGAATTAGGAAAATTACAGAGAAGAGCCACCAAAATGATAAAGAGAATGGAAGGATACCCCTACAAGGAAAGACTTAAAAGGTTAGGGCTCTTCAGCTTAGAAAAAGACAGCTGAGGGGAGATATGAGAGAAATCTATAAAATAATGAATGGAGTGGGAACGGGTAAACGTAGATCAATTGTTTACTTCTTCATAAAGTAGAAAAACTGGGGGATACACAATAAAACGACAATGTAGCACATTTAAGACTAATCAGAGAAAATATTTTTCCACTCAACGCATAAATAAATTCTGAAATTTGTTGCCAGAGGATGTAGTAAAAGTTGTTAGTGTAGTTGGGTTTAAAAGAGATTTGGACAAATTCCTAGAGGAAATGTCCATAAACCATTATTAAGGTGGACTGGGGAAATCCACTGCTTACCCCTGGCATAAGCAGCATGGAATCTCTGTTTTTTTGTGACCTGGATTGGCCAGTTTTGGAAACAGGCTACTGGGCTTTGGTCTGAGCCAGTATGGCACATCTTTGGTACTGACATGGCCCCTTCACTAGAGACATTGGTTATATTTTTTGTCATATTTTTTCCAATGTGATATTTTGGTGCAGGTTTTTGGATGACATTTTTGTCTGTCAGGTACTGCATAATTTTTGATGGGAATTTATTGATGGTCTTAATTCTATGAATGTTCATTTAAAATTTACGATGAAGTGTTCTATGACCACTACTGAGTTTTTGGAAGTGCTGGTATTTTAAAAAGGATGGAACATTGCACACCACATTATATAGAAAACCTGTGGATCGCAATAATTTGTTGCAGTACCAGAGTTGTCATCCTGACAGATTAAAACAAAGCTTACTTGTGGGACAATTCCTTCATCTTAAAAAGAATTTGTTCTTCTCAAGGTCAATTTTTTGAAGAAAGCAAAGCACTTGATTTTACAATTATTACAACGCTGATATCCTGAGGACTCTATCTGGAAACCTTTTCATAGAGCAAAATATGTTTGTCGTGAACATCTTTTGATGTATAAGCAATACACAGATGATCAACAATTGCCATGGCAATGGGAAAATTACCAAACTGATACGGTCACATTGGGGGGAAATTTAATTCTTAATAAATAATAACATTTAATTCTTAATAAATAATAAAATAAATAAATAATAAATAACTGTGCTTTGGACTTAATGTTAAAGGGAGGAGTGGCTCAGTGGTTAGGACAGGTTACCTCAGGCCAGAAGGCCAGGGGTTCAATTCCTGCATGGGGACAAGCAACTTCAGACCAGAGGGACTGGGGTCTCTAGTCTAACCTCAACTCAGTTGGCTGTTTTAGATAAGGGGCTCAGCTTTGTTCCCACTATTTCATATGATCCATTTAAGTGCCATTTGGCAAATTTTCAGTTAGTTCGGAAGTTGCAATTACGGGTCTTTTTTTACGGATCAACCTAGTTTGGGTGAAAGAGCTATCTTGTATAATAAATCGAAAAGGTGCCCCCCTGGTATTTTAGATCTGGCAGTAGCTATATTTCAATCATTACTGCTGAAGAATTTGGAAGACTATGAGAAGACAATGCCTTTGACATATCGGAATTTGACAAGAGATGAATGACATGCACTGAATGAGTTACGAGGCTTTTATGATGTCATAATTCAATAGGCTGGCAAAGGGGGCAGTATTGTACTTTAGTCTCATTCACAATATCATAATGAAATGCTGCATTAGATTTCTGATATTTCTTATTATCGTAAATTGGATGTGACCCCTTTGAATGATCTTGCTATATGAATAAAGGGCATGGTGGCCCTTGCAAAAACATGGGGTATGCTATTGGATAAAGACTATGAGTTTCTTATTGAAAAACTCCCTACGATATCATACATCTACATGTTGCCAAAAGGATCTGGTTTTCCCTCTGGGGCATCCCACAATATTCTTGCCAGGTACCATTTTAGAACCTTTGACTAAATTTGTAGATGTTTTTCTCAATCCGGTAACTAGTAATATGACCTCTTTTATACAGGATACCTCTCATATTTTACAATTGTTGACTAGTTTCCATATCAGTGGCTTCGTTGATCTTGGTGACCATGAATGTCAACTCATTATATGCAGTCATCCCTCAACAATGTGAATTAGAGGTGCACCATTTTAATATTTCTCAACAGGATCATTGGATTTTGGCTGATTTTTTTAATGGAATTGCTAACACTGGTACTAACATGTAATTACTTTTACTATGCAGGAGAATATTATATTCAACATCATGGCATTGCCATGGGATCTTCTGTGGCCCCTTCACTAACAATGTTGGTTATGGCTGATTTTGAGGACAAACTTGTGTATTCTGAGTACCACCAGAGTGTAAGTTTGTTTCAAGACTAAAACAATTTTATTTACTAAAATTATTTGGCAACTACATTATCTGAAGTTTTAGGTTTCTGATAGTACTGTAGCTGACACACCATGGTGCAGAAGTAAAGCAGCAAGATGCTTTATACAATGGAGAAGTCTCGCTCATTCTATCAGGAGCTTTCTTCCCACTTCCCCTGTTTTGAATGGCTATGTCTCTTGCAGGATCTTTTACATTATAAAATCAAGCATTTTAGTCTAAAAGTTGTATTGTTTTGCTAGATGATGTAAAAGCTTTTTGCGATTTCACGAGAAGACGTTCCTGATGCAATCATAAGCATGTGATGAAGCTTCCAAATGACCCCAATAGCCAAGGAGGGATCCTCAATGTACCATCTGTACTAAGTATTATCCTATCTAATTACACTGCATTTAAAGCGACTGGATTAACCAAGAACACAGGTACACTAAAAAAAATTTTTTTTAAACTGCCTGTAATGTTTCGATTGATTTTTACGTTTTTTGGTGCGCTGAATCCAAATCTGGTAACCAATTTGCTCCATCACGTACAGATTTTTTGCTACATTGGGTTAGCAGTTTGAGGTGAACGTTTCAGATTGAGTGCGATCGAGAAAAAAGTTTCTTGGATGAATTCTTTATACTAATTGTTTAGTAGTTATTCAAATAAGAATAAAGAAAATTGTAACAAGGCAGCACCTAAGAATAGAGTAATGTCAACAAAACACACTGTGATGGTAGCAAAATTGTCTGCACTTAAAACAGCCACATACATGTGCACAAACATTGAGTATATAAGAGCGAGGTTAGACACAAAGCAAAGCAAAGAAATGTGCAAAACATGTTGTACAGGTATGTATGTAAGAATAGAAAACGCAAACCGCACCATTGCAATACATGAAGACAAACATCCGATGGTGTCAAAATAAAATTCTAATAAATGAGATCCGACACTGTGGTAATAACTAGCAAATTTTTATTTCAAAGTTTAGTAAAAACACAATATTTGTCAACACAGTTTAGATTTT
Source organism: Ichthyophis bannanicus (assembly GCA_033557465.1). NCBI lineage: Eukaryota > Metazoa > Chordata > Amphibia > Gymnophiona > Ichthyophiidae > Ichthyophis > Ichthyophis bannanicus. The sequence goes on along the minus strand of CM066033.1, from coordinate 1,377,571,338 downwards.
AAAGTCATTCTTGGGTCAATCAATCTCCTGGTGGGCCCATTTCTTCTTCCCCCGAATGCTTCTCTGGGTGCACTGCTTGGCGTATTTTTCATCTGGGGTTTCCCACAGCAGCAACCAGCAGAAATCAGCCATCATAGTGGTGTTCCATCTTCCTTGGTACCTTCTCTCTGCGTCCTTGATGTCCTGGTGAAACCTTTCACCTTGTTCTTCACTGTATGCCCCCAAGATTTCGGGAAAGTAGTTCACATTGGAGTGCAAGAAATGGACTTTCAGGCTCATGTTACAGCCTTGTTCTTTGAAGGCATTGAGCATCCTGGCAACAATATCCTTATAGTTCTCATCCCGCCTGTTCCCCAAGAATTTGAGAACAACATCCTTGAAGGAATCCCAGGCTTCTTTTTCCTTCTCAGACATCGTTTCAGCCAATGCTCCATCTGAAATGAGTTTCCTTATATCAGGGTCAACAAACACTCCTTCCTTTAGCTTTGCTTCAGAAAGTCGGGGGAACTTTGAGCAAAGGTACCGAAAGCACTCACCATCTTTTGGAAGGGACTTGATGAATTGCTTAATGAGACCCAACTTAATGTGGAGAGGTGGTAATAGAATTTTATCACGAGGTACCAAGCTCTCATGAAGAACATTTTTCTCACCGGATCTCAAATACTCCCGAATTGGCCAGTCTTTTTTCCCCCAGTGTAGGTCGCGGGCCCGGCTATCCCACAAGCAAAGGAAGCAGGGATATTTGGTGAAACCGGATTGCTGCCCTAATAGCATGGATAGAATTTTAAAGTCTCCACAAATCATCCACTTATGCTCATCATAACGAATCTTCTGAAGAATCAGGGCCAAATTCTCGTATTTTTCTTGGAGAATAGCAGAGTGAGCAATAGGAACTGAAGCGAATGTGTTGCCATTATGAAGAAGAACACCTTTTATGCTGTCTTTTGACGAATCAATGAACAGCCGCCATTCAGCAGGATCATACTTGAGTTTAAACTTTTCCATCACTCCGTATATATCGTTGCAAAATACCAAATCTTCCTCTTTGCTGAAATACTTCAAAAATTGTGTCTCGCGGTTGCGGTACCAATAAAAAGTTGTTCCTGGTGACAATAGATTTTTCTGTTTAAGCCGAGAACCTAGCAGTTGGGCAGCATCTTTTGGGAGTCCTAAATCCCAGACTAAATCATTCAATTCAGCTTGAGAGAAAAGTTCAGGTTTCGGATCTGGTTCAGTTTCAAACTCGGAAGTACTGGACTCATCGGGAAAAGCCATCTGATGAGTCTCATCATGATCAGAACCATCCACACAAATATGATCCAAAGATTTTGGTGGGTCAGGCACAGGTACTTCGTTGCTATGAGGCATAGGCCTAATTGCTGAGGGAAGGTTGGGGTAACTTATTATGTTCTTATTTTTTAAGTTGTATCCCTTCACAATGCAAGAGCAAAAATAGCAGTCACTGCTGTGGTCTCTTTGTTCACGCCACATCATAGGTATTCCGAAACGAAATGCTTGTTTTTTACCTTTCATCCATAAGCGTAGATCTTCCTCACATGTCTTGCACACTTTGTGAGGAGCCCACGGTTTGTCTTGATCGCCTAACTTCAAACCGAAATAGGCGAAATATACTTTTTTAATAAATGCAGAAATGTTCCTCTGCCGCTTTTTCACGGTATATTCCCCACAAATAAAACAAAAACTGTCCGGAGAGTTGACGCAACCTCTGGCTCTGTGAGCCATCACAAATACACAGCACTGCAAACTACAACTGTAGTGAACCACTTCGGAATAAAGCTGGATTACGACTGAGCAACCAACCGGTAATACTGCACTTGCCAGAAACTGCACTTTGCCAGGAACGTTCATGTCGCAACCACCGTGTTTGAGCGAGCGAACGAGGCGAGTCGAACAGGAAAGAACATGCGCCAGCGTGAATACTGGATTTAGCCCCCCGCCTCCCAATTGTCCTGTTAATGTATAAAATGAATACAAAACACTCTAAAATATCATGAGGGAGTGTTTCTAGTTAGTTAACCATTACAACCTCTATTTTGGGCCAAGAAAATAAACTGCAGTCGGCTAAAAAGAAATTATGTGAACATTCCTTATATGGGTAAGAAATCTAATTTTGCAAGAAAATGTGACGTGATGGAACATTTTGGCTATTTTTCCTGGATTCATCACCCCAAAATCTATAGGAATCAGTTGCAAAACTGGAGGCAGTTTTTTGGTAGTGTACCTGTGGAATCAAATCTAGGATGTGCAAGCTTTTCAAAGTAAAGTAACTGGGCAGACTGGATGAGCCAACTGGTCTTCATCTACCCACATTTACTATGTTAAAGCTTGAAGTATATAGATATCACCTTGGTTTGATCTTGACAAAAGCCAGAACTGATCTACAACTCCACAAAAGATTTTGCTGGGATCCACTTGAGACTTCCATGAACCCTTGGATTTTCTATGAATTCATCAAATTGGTTTACAAATTTCTTTAAAGACGTTTATAAAGCATATGAGGACAGACTGAAGGATCTTAATAGGTACACCTTAGAGGAAAGGCGGGATAGAGGTGATATGATTGAGATGTTTAAATACCTCCGTGGCATAAATGTTCAGGGAGAGAGCCTCTTTCAATTGAAAGCAAGTTCTGCTACAAGGGGACATGGGATGAGGGTGAAGGGAGATAGATTCAGGAGTGATATGCGGAAATATTTCTTTACGGAAAGAGTAGTGGATCCGTGGAATAGTCTCCCAGTGGAGGTGGTAGAGATGAGGACAGTAACTGAATTCAAAAAAGCATGGGACAAACACAGAGGATCTCTAAAGGTAAAAAGGGGACTGTTGTAGTTGTTATGGAAGGACAGACTAGATAGGCCCTGTGGTCTTTTTCTGTCGCCATATTTCTATGTTTCTATGTTTATGAATCCCCTTTCAAAATTAGTGTGCTCAGTTGGAAGATCCAAAACAGTTTAGGCACTAGGAATGGAGGAGGGTATTTATGCTACTTAGGAACCAATTCACTAAAACCATGGAAATGCCATAACCACGTAAAAATACTCCGCACCTGCATGCTAATGTTAATTAAGCTAACAAGCAACTTTGCATCCCACAAACATTTGCATACTGTTCACTAAATGAAGTAAACTTGCAAAACTACTTTCATGGGATTTTGCGATCCACTGCAGGACCTTGCACTAGAGGTACACGAGCAATCTGAGTTCCCTTTTTGCCCTCAGGAAGCATTTCCATTTTCATTTATTTGTTTCATATGCCATGGTATCCAAATGCTCTATATGGTTTGCAATAAAACATGCATAGCATGTTTAAAAAAGGTTTGGACAAGTTTAAAAAGGTTTAAAAAAGGTTTGGACAAGTTCCTGGAGGAAAGGTCCATAAACCATTATTAAGAAGTGACCGAAGATATCAATGCTTGACCCAGTACAAGCATTGTGGGACTTGTGTCTCTTGGGGAAACTGCTAGGTACATATGACCTAGATTGGCCACTGTTGGAAACAGAATACTGGGCTTGATGGACCTTGGTCTGACCCAGTATGGCATTTCTTATGTTCTTATATAAACAAACCGGCATACAAACACATAAATCTTTACATAAAATTCAGTTTAGTAAAATGTTAAAATATGATTATACTATTTTAAAACAGCTTCATCTATCTACCTTTTTTTTTTAGTGCAATCAAGTCAGTGCTGACTCTTGGCGACCCAGCTGCTGCTGGGTTTTATTTACTTATTTAACAGGGAGTTTTTTTATACCGCTCTATCCTTCAATCACAGCGCTTTACATTGAACATTAACTTATGCAGACAACAAGAAACAATGTGGTCTGCTACATTAAGTGATGTGTCCAAAGTTTTCAGAGTAGAAGTAGATCTTTAGTTTTTTGCAGAAGCCCTTGATATCCATGGTTGATCTGATGTCCTCTTCTAGGGTGTTCCATAGTGTTGGTGCAGAGAGGGAAAGTGCTCTAGTGGAGGTAATCTGGTTATATTTCTTGTATTCTGGATGGGTGATGATCATATTTTTATTGCTTGTCCTCCTGGGATGTGTGCTAGTGTCTCGATTGAGTAATTCCTGTAGAATGTTTACAGCGGATTTGTGTATGACCTGTTTTTTCTTGGCAATGTATCACCTGAAGAAAACTACCAGGCCTTTTCTTCCAAGGAAACAGAAGGTAAAGTGATTTGCGCAAGGTGTGCTTGTAGAAATTGAACCCTTGACTTTCTGGGTATTAGGCAGTTGCTCTAACCACAAGGCCACTCTTAGGTGCTGAAAATGTCTGAGGGAACAGAAAACCTTTTACCTGCTTCCTGAATTTCAAATAATCTTATTTCATGCATAATGAGGCTGGAAGCAAATTCCAAAACATGGGCTCTTCTATTCTAAATATAATAAATTATGTTTAGAATAGATGATAATAAATGATGAATGAACAACTGACCAGGATCTCTGTCTTCTTTACATTAAGATGCAGGCCCATTTTAAGACTATGTTCCTTGATCTTGAGAAGCAAATGTTTCAGATCATTTTCGCTTTCAGCCAGTAATGTGGTATCAACATAGCAAAGTTGTTGATGAGTCTTCCACCAATCTTGACACCTCAGTTGTCTTCATAGAGTCCTGTTTCTCTGATAATTTGTTCTGCATATAAATTAAACAGGTAGGGAGAACGTATGCAGCCTTATTGTACACCTTTGCTGATTTTAAATCATTCAAACTGTTGCTTCCTGATCAATGTAAAGGTTGTGCAAGAGAATGATCAGGTGTTCTGGTAGTCCCATGCTTCTTAAAGTGGCACAGCGTTTCTCATGGTTTACCCAGTCAAAAGCCTTGCTGTAGTCAATAAAACACAGATATTCTTTGGTATTCTTTAGTCTTTTCAAGGATCCATCTCACATCCGCAATGATGTCTCTCATTCCTTGCCCTTTCCTGAACCCTGCTTGCACTTCAGGCAGTTCTCGTTCCAGGTATGGTTGTAGTCTGCTTAATAATCTTCAGTAGAATCTTGCTGGCATGTGGGATCAGAGCGATTGTGCAATAATTTCCACATCAGTTGGATCAGTTTTCTTTAGTACTGGTATAAACACAGATCTTTCCAGTCAGTTGGCCATGATGTTGTCTTCCAAATATCCTAGCAGAACCTTGTAAGTATGGTAACAGCTGCATCAGATTGCTGTAATACTTCAATAGAAATGCCATCAATGCCTGGTGCTTTGTTCTTTGATAAGGCTTTCAATGCTGCTTTGACGTCTTCTTTCATCACCAATGGTTCCAGATCATAAGGTACAGGTTGAAACAGTTCTTGGTCCACTTGATCTTTATCATATAACGACTGTATATTCTTTCCACCTTTTCTTGATCTTCTCAGCATCATTCAACATGGATCCTTGAGCATCTTGTAACATTCCAATTCGAGGCTGGAATTTTTTCTTTAACTCTCGTAGATTTAGGAAAGCCAATCTTGTACATTCCAATTTGAGGCTGGAATTTTTTCTTTAACTCTCGTAGCTTTAGGAAAGCCAATCTTGTTCTTCCTCTAATAGTTTCTGCTTCTATTTCCTTGCATGCATCATTGTAGTACTTCTCCTTGTCTTGTCTTGCTACATACTGGAAATCTCTATTAAGTTCTGTGATTGCCTCTCTTTCTCCTCTGGCTTTAGCTTCTCTGTTTTTCTGGGCAATTTTCAGCATTTCTTCGGTCATCCATTTTGGCTGATTTTGCTTTTTCACCTTTTGTAGAGATTTCTCACTTCTTCCAACACAACCTTTTTGATGTCATCCCATAACTCTTCTGGAGCTCTGCCATTTGTATCTAAAGCAGGAAATCAATTTTGCAGGCAGCCTTTAAATTCCGGTGGTATATTCTCAAGGTTATATTTTGTACATTCATGAGTGGTTTGCTCTTTTTCAACTTTAGCTTGAGTTTGCATACTAGTAGATGGTGATCTGTACCACAGTCAGCTCCAGGTTTTGTCTTTGTTGATGTTATTGAGTTTTTCTATCATTGACTTCCACAGATGTAGTCAATTTGATTTTTGTACAATCCATTGGGTGAAGTCTATGTGTACAGTCGCTGCTTGTGTTGCTGGAAGAAAGTGTTTGAGATGAATAGATCATTGGTCTTCCAGAATTCTTTCTCCAGCTTCATTTCTGTTGCCAAGTCCATATTTTCCAACCATTTTTCCTTCTTCTTTGTTGCCAACTTTTGTATTCCAGTCACCCATGACTATCAGGATATCCTGTTTGCATGTTCTGTCAATTTCAAGTTGCACTTGTTCGTAGAACTCATCAACGTCATCCTCTTCTGCAGTTGTTGTTGAGGCATATACTTGAAATATAGTTGTGCTGAAGGACATTCCTCATAGACAAATAGAAATTAAGTGTTCACTGATTGCATTGTATTTCACTACAGTTCTTGCAAGTTTTTTCTTAATTATAAATGCAATACCATTTCTTCTTTGTCTTTCATTTCCAACATATTAGATCATGTGATCATCAGATACGAAGTGCCCGATGCCAGTCCATTTCAGTTTGCTGACACCCAACAGATCAAGTTGTACATGTTCCATTTCATTCTTGACCACCTCCAACTTCCCTTGGTTCATGCTTCATACGTTACATGTTCCAATATGTAAGACATCTTTGCAGCTTCTGACTCTCATTTCTTGTGTGGCTACATCAGCAGTCAGATGTCCCGAGGGCTTTGATCCAGCCACATCATATATGCTGGCTTTACTCTGGAAAGTCTTCAGCTTCTCCACAGTAGCCAGTTGAGTGCCTTCTGACCTGGGAGGTCTCATCTTCCAGCACTATAGTGCAATTTGTTTTGCTGTGACTATCCACTGTATTTTCGTGGCAAGATACGGAAGTAGATTGCCAGACATTTCTTTCATGCAATTTAATTCTAGTGTGTTGCCATTGTCACAGAAATGTGATCCTCTGCCGCCAACACAGTCCCATTTTGCTGCTGCCCAGATGGGTGGTTTGTCTTGGTCTCGCACCTCAGCTGAGACCTGTCCATCTTGGGAGACCCAGACAGTAGTTAAGCTACCGATAGCTTAGCCCTCAGCATCACTGATATGCACAAGCCCTCACAGCATGACAAGCTGCAAACTAAGTGACATTTCCTGATCTTCTAAAAAATCAACAGATGCCTCCACACTATTTTCTCAGTAAGTTTTAATAAAATTTGATACTTCTGCCTGATTAGGTGCACCTTTTTTGTTTATTGGCCATATCACAGTTTACTTTAGTTGTGAAGGATAACACCCATTCTCAAGTAGTTTATTAATAATGGCTATTAAAAAAGATAAAATGTTTTGCTTGTTTGAGAAACCATAATATGCAAAGATCCAAACAACAACCTTTTGCTGGCAAGGCAGTTATTACTTTTCTAACCAGTTTCTCAGAAATAATTGGAACACTCTCCTATTTAGATAGTGTAGGATGGTTCTTAACACTTAGGGGCTTGTTTACAAAGCCGTGGTAGCTGTTTCCGATTTCAATGGGGCCGCAGCTCCGATAACGATCGGAAACCACTACCGCGGCTTTGTAAACAAGCCCCTTAATTGAGTGGCCTTATAGCTGAATTAATCAAATTTTCAGTCTTTGCTATAAAAAATTCTAAAAAGGCTTCAACTGAAGGCCCTGCACCTTCTGATGTTGCTGGGATATAACTTGTTTCACTATCAAAAAGAGAGCCCATGACTCATGTAAAGATTGAGAAATCTTTTGCATCACATTTTTTTTTTTTTTGCATCCTAAATATGCTTTATAAACAGGAGGGAGTCTACCAAAATGGTCAGTGGGCTTCATCAAAAGGCATATGGGGACAGACTTAAAGATCTCCATATGTATACGTTGCAGGAAAGGCAGGAGAGAGGAGATATGATAGAGACATTTAAATACCTCCATGGCATAAATGCACAGGAGGAGAACCTCTTTCAATTGAAAGAAAGCTCTGCAACCAGGGAGCATAAGAGGAAGGTGAAAGGGGATAGACTCTGGAGTAATTTGTGTGAATATTTCAATACGGAAAGAGTGGAAGATGCATGGAATAGTCTCCCAGTGGAGACATTAGAGACCAGGATTGTATCTGAATTCAAGAAAGTATGGGATAAACACGAAAAAAGAAAAAGGGGATGAGTAAAAAAATTTGGTTTGGAAGGACAGACTGTTTGGTCTTTATCTGCCATCATGTTTCTATAGAATTGGCCATTTTTGTCATGCTTCTTACACTAATTCTTTCTAGACACTGTAGATCATGATTTAAATTAATCAAATCCTTATTGAACCATGGTTTAAAGGTTCTGTTTTTGCATGGACATTTTATTACTATTTCAGTGCCTGCAAGTGGAATTGTTACCAATCCTCAATTAACAATGACGAATCATTGTTTACTTTAAAAAGGGATCTAAGGACAATCTCACTTCTTCTTGAAACTGTTCCTCGTCAATCTTTACACACCAGGTGCCAGAAGTTCAAAACATTCCTTATAATGATCAAGCAAATCTATTTGAAAATCCAACACCGAATGATTACACTGGGCTTAATTGTTATATTGAGTACATTTACTACTTTCAGCCGTTCTTGGTACAAGAAAACCAGACTCATTCACTAATTACAAAAAAAACAAGAAGTTGCATGTTTTCAAGGAGAACACTTATTGGTTTGTTGCTCCACATGGAGAGTAACATCACCTTTGAAGATCAAAATACTACTGGAAATGAAGTCACTTATTCTACATTCTCAAAAGGAGAATAGGATGATAGAGGAGAAACACTACCCCTCATGAAAGGAGAAGAAAAGACCTTCTCCTTCATTAGAATAGTTATTGATAATTCTATATATAGAAAATTCTGTTTTAAAAACTTCTGCAACACCACCACCTTGTCTATTCTCAAGAGGTTTATGTAAAAAAAAACATAATTTGATCCTGCAATCTGATTTAGAATAAACACATCTGCTTCTGTGCCTCAGTTTCAGTTACACAACAGATGTCTAAAGAATTCTCTGTAAGCATATCATGAATTCTCTCAAACTTGTTCTTAAGTGACCCAGACCTTCGTATATAAAACTTAAGCATAGTCCAATTCCTGGACATTCTGTGCTTACAAACATAGAACAGTTGGCATATTAGATCTGCTTTGGCTGTTTCCTCCAAGACTACTCTTTCTGGCCGCTCATTAAAACTAAGTCACCATACCTCTCCTGCCCGGTTATAAGAGTAACCGTCTCACCTGGTCACCAAGATGATGGAATTTAACAGCAAGTACTACTACTACTGATCATTGGTATAATGCTACAAGGCATACACAGCATTGTACAGACACATGTAAAGGATGGTCCCTGCTCATCAGAGTTTACAATCTTGTAATAATGTATTTTCACATCTTGCTCTCTGTAAACCGCTTTGACCCGGTGAAAGGCGGTATATAAATACAGCTAAATAAATAAAATAAGTAAATAAATAAAACATAATCTAGTCAAGACAGCACAATAGCTCAGGACAAGGATACATCTAGGAGAATGGTAATGAAACACATTGGAGACTATGCGGATCAGGATCCAAAAGCCGCCTGACGCACAGACTCAGGTAGTCTGTTCCAGGCATAAGGAGCAGCAAGGTGAAAGGATCGAAGTCTGGAGTTAGCAGGAGAAGAGAAGGGCACAGATAGAAGCGCTCTGACAGAGCGGAGTTCATGAGGAGGGGTGTAGGGAAAGATAAGAGAGGAAGTAGATATAGAATAACTAATTCACAGAGAGGAACACAAAATGGTTCATGAACTGGCAATATGAACTGGCACATGAAGGGGCGGACCCCTTTGTCAGTGTGCCAATGGCAGTGAGCTACAGGCACACCAGGCTTTAAAGGGCTCCAAACAAGTGAAGCTGGCATCACTGGAACTACGTAAAGTGCAGCAGTACTTCAACATAATTAATCAAAGTAGCAGCTGTCTTTATGGGGAATAGCATCCCTGAGTTTATTCTTAGCAGTGACCGATACTACTATAAAAGGAAGAAGTCTGCTGTCACCTTTTTTTCCTATACCATGGAAGGCCTTTGGGTGCAGGACTTGGAACTGGAAGGTAAGGGTACATGAGTACAGCAGCAGGACAGGTGTGATAATCCAGCTCAGCAGAAGACACCACACACACATCTGGGAAGGAGGACTAGTTAGCAATTAACGATTAGAGAAAGCCTTGCTGTAGCTACTTTTACACATCAAGATACCAACAGCAGAAATCCCAATTTTAAAAAAAGTTGCTCTAGTCAAAAGAGCATTTTGTAGCACAGAGAAACCATAGACACATTCCTCAGTGATCTTAGTAGTCTTAAGACATCTTGTTGTTGTTTTGTATTGCTTCCTGGAATGGAGGAGTAGCCTAGTGGTTAGCAGAGCAACTTGGTGACCAAGCCAACTGGGGTTCAATTTCAACTTCCTATAGCCTTGGGCAAGTCACTTTACTCTCCACTGCCTCAGAAGAAAGGCCTGGCAATCTACTTCCAGTCACAGTTTGCCAAGAAAACCCAGGGGTTGCTGGGTTGCCAGTAGTCAGGGTTGCCAGTAGTCAGGGTTGCCAGTAGTAGGGTTGCCAGGAGTGGAGGAGTGGCCTAGTGGTTGGGGCAAGGTACTTCGGGCCGGAAGGTCAGGGGTTCAAATCCCACTAGAGGACAGCAACCTTGGGCCGGAAGGACTGGGGTTTCTAGTCCCACAGGTGCTCCTTGTGGTCTTGGGCAAGCCACTTAACCCTCCATAGCCCATGTTCTCTGTGTGCTGTGCTTTCCTGTCTAATCAATGTGTTTATACCTCAAAAATTTCCTGTCATGATTGACAATTTCCAATCTGTAATCAAACCGCTGCTGATCGCTGGAAGTAGCGGTATACAAATGTATACTAAATAAATAAATAAATAAAATAAATAGTCATTTCTTCCTCTACTCCGAGATACTTCTATTCCCCTTTCCTGTTTAAGGTCCTTAATATCACAGCCCTCAATAAGGGAGATGTTTTCAGTTTTGCTCAATTTTCCTCTGAAAATAGTTGACTTAAAACATTTGTTAAGGCCAAAAGCATCCTGATGTCATCAGAAAAGCTTTTCACCACGTTGCTCTGCTAATTGTTGGTCATGGAGCTATAGAGCTTCAGAGCATCTACAAATAGTAGATAGGATGTTGCTTCTGGGTTGTTACCTTCTTTAGGATTCAGGCAATATCCATATCGCAAAGAGTTGATGAGAGTACTCATTGGATTAAGTGCTACACAAAACAGAAGTGGTGACAGGGAATCTCCCTGAAATATTCCTCACCGGATCTTAATGTTAAGAATGATGTACTGACCATCTTCATATCTCAAAAAGAATGTGGTTTGCCATACTGACATAGTGAACTTAATGTGCTCTATCAAACCAGGATGTATTTTATATATTTCAAGGCAATTTATTATGCAAAAGTGTGGGACGCTGTCAAAATCTTTCTTATAATCAATCCATGCTATATTGAGACTTCTGCCTTTCTTAGCACTAGCCATGATGGCCTTATTCAACATTAACTAGTCCTTGGTTCCATATGCTCCCCTCTTACTGCCCTTTTGCTCTATTGGCACGATGTTATTGAGCTCGATATGATCGTATATTCTGTCTGCATCTATCACAGTGAACAGCTTATAGATTGTAGGTAAACAAGTTATTGGTCTATAATTTTTGGAAATGTCACTTGGCCCCCCCTTTGGAAGGAGAAATGTTCTTCCTGTAGTAGCCATTGTGGCTTTAAGTCTGAATGTTGAACAATTGATTTTTGCAATTCACCAGGTTTTGGTGGAGTGATGTTAACGGTTTGAGCCAAATGTTTGTCACTCCATTTGGGCCAGGGCTCTTCCAGTTTGGGGCTCATTTTAATCTGCTTTCCAGCACTTTCTTTGTTACTAAAGGTCATTCCATAGGTTTGATGCTTGTTTTTACTAAATTCTCCAGTATGTAAGATAGCCATTCTTCTTCTTAATTGTGCTCTGTAGGGTCCTCAGATAGCTTCCTCCAGAAGGTTTCAGTTTTGGTTTTAGTTGGTAGTGCTTTTACCATATTAATGTTCTTTCCCAATTCCCTGTAGAATTGTTTTGGGTTCTCTCTTGATATCTTTTTTCCTGTTTTCTTCATATCTTCGCAATTTTTGCGCTTCTGCTGCTACTTTCAACTTATTGTTGGAACATATAAATTTCAGGTCTTCTTCTGTTTAATGCAGCATGCTTCAGTTTGAGGTCTTGAATCTTCCTTAATATCTTTAATTATCTTAATCCTTTTAGATACCAGTCTATCAGGGATAGCTCCGCATATAATGATTGTATTTTTCCTTCGATGCGCTTTTTCCAAGGATGAATTGATATTGTTCTCTTATTTCTTCTGGCCCTGCACTTTAGTGGTTTGGTGCTGTGAGAGTCCCATAGTGCTGTTATGATATGGCAGGTTTGTTATTGGTTCTAAATGAGCAGGGTTTTATACAGTTGTGGTCAACATTATTAGCACCCTTGCATGTTGGTACAATATCTTGAGAAATAATTGGAAATATTCCAACTGTATGTTATCATAATATTTTAATAGTATGTTCAAAGGTACACAACAAAAATAAGATGTCTGAGAAACTTAGTAATTTCTGAGGAAAAAAAAATTAAAATATTACCTGGACAGGATTAATGGCACTCTTCACTAATATTTGGTTGCACAACCCTTGGCAGTGATGACAACCTCCAAACGTTTCTTTAGCCATCTATAAGTTTTGTATATCAATCTACTGGCAATTTCTCCCACTCTTCAACTGTGATTTGTTCCAGCTCATGAATGGTTACAGGATTTCTTTTACCAATGGCAGATTTCAGTTCTTTCCAAAGATTCTCGATTGGACTGACATCATAACTCATTGCTACCTAGTTTAAAACAGTCCTTTAGTTCCTTTTTAACCATTCTTTTGTACTTTTGTATGTATGTTTTGTGTCATTGTCCTGCTGGAGGACCCATGACCTTCAACCCATGACCTTAGCTCCAAAATACCTTGGTAGTCCTCTGAATTCATGATTTCTAATACGTTCCAGGCCTCCAGGTCCTCAGGCAGCAAAACCTCCCCACAACATTATGGAACCTCCACCATATTTAACTGTAGGAAGGATGTTTTTTCCCTTAAAAGCTTCATTTCTTTGCCTGTAAATGTATTGCTGGTCTGCATTGCCAAAAAGCTCAAGTTTGGTGTCTTCTGTCCACAGAATATTTTCCCAGAAGGATTGTGTTTTCTCAAGGTGGGTTTGGGCAAAGATGTCTGTCTTTGAGCAGTGGGGTCCTCCTTGGCCTTGGCCCATGAAGTCCTTCTTTTTTTAGTGTGTGGCGTATAGTGCAGGTTGAAACCACCACTCCAGATTGTTCCAGGTCAGTCTTAAGCTCTTTGGATGTTGCATGTGGTGTTTTTCCAACAGTTCGCACTAACCTTTGAAAACTTCTTGGATTAATTTTCCTCTTCCCACCATGTCCTGGGAGGTTCTTGATAGTTCCATGAGCAGAAAACATCTTAATAACATTGCAAACTGTAGACACAGGAATCCCAAGGTCTTTGGAGATGTCTTTGTACCTCTTTGAACTTTGATGTTTGGTTATAATTGCTTTTCTGATGGTCTCAGGCAGCTCTCATGTCTTCACCATTGTGAAAATGGAACAGGGAGTGAATGTGGCCATTTTAAACATTAGAGCCATCATTCATTGTTGGATTTGAGTCATGTGAGTACTGACAATTGATCACAGGTACGTCTAAGTTTAATGCAATGGGAATGTGGTTCTTCTGTTCAAACTGATTTGAATTGTTTATAAGAGTGCCAATAATCATGTCCTGGCAATGTACCAGTTTTTATACTATTTCATTTCCTTTAAGTGATCTTGTTTTATTTCATTTTTTTATGTGTCAAATATGTGTGCATATATAGTCCAAAGCTATTTCACTGGCCACATTTTTTAGGAGATATTGGACATTAAGGGGTTGAATTGCAAGGGTCCCAATAATGTTGACCACAACTGAATGTCCCTAGCAGTTGGCACTGGAAAATATGATATCCTTTCTTTATCCTCACTGGTATTAAGACACTCATTAAGAGGCATGCTTACTAAAGTTAACGTGCATTCACAAATGTTAACACACTGAGTGCAGCAGCATCCATTTATTTCTATGAACACAGTGACTCTTTATGCAAATTAATGTTTAGTAAGCATGCCCCTAAGTTATTGCTGGGACAAAAAATAGCCTTGTGAAGATCTCCTTTGGAAGCCGCTTAAAATTTTAGATGTGCAGCACATAAATTTTAAAATAAAGTAAATTAAATTGATGCAGAGGATATGCAAATATTTATACATATGAGACCCCACAATGAGTCTCTGCACATGGCCCCACATCTTTCTTTGTTCACCCCAGGTACAAAATTAGAATATACACGTAATGGTAATTTTGAGACGTTGAGATCATACCCAACATACTCTGGGCTTCTGAGCAAGGTTCACTCCTGTCGGGAAATACTATTCCCACTGAATGAACTCGCCTTGATCTACTACTGAAAGTGCTGCTCCCAATAACTTTTCCTCTGTTATCTCTCCCCATGTCCCTCCTTGGGAATCTATTCATTAGGCAAATCTCTTCTATCTGTGCCCTTCTCTTCCACTGCCAACTCCATTCTTTCAATCTTTCCACCATGCTGCACCATATGCTTGGAACAGACTAACTGAGTTGGCGCATTAGGCTCCATCAGTGGCCCTATTCAAATCAAGGCTAAACACTCACCTCTTTGAGGCTGCCTTTAAATCCCAACCCTTTACTCTCCTGTTTATCACTTGTGTGTGTTTAAACCATCTCCAGTCCTTTGTTGTGCTTCTGTCTTGCATAAATTGTAAACTCTATTGAGCAGGGACTCTCTCTCCTGCGTATACATACAGAGCTGTGTACGTCTGGTAGTGCTATACAAATGATAAGTAATAGCAGTAAATAAATTATCCAGATAACTATAGAGGCTATCCTGATAAGAGAACAGAGAAATAATTAGTGGCACTAGCCAGACAGTATAGGGCAGAGCGCGGGCAGTGCCAGCCACTAACCAAATAATTGCTGCCATAATCTGGAGAGAGGCAATTTTCAGCTGATATCTGAATAAGTTATCCAGTTAGCTTGAGCCACCAAAACAGCTGCCCTAAGTTATCTGGATACTGCCACTGAATATCCGAAGGAAACTTTAAATACCTGGTGCTCTGAACATCCACCCCTTAGTTTCTAATAATTGTGAAAGTAACCTATATATAGTTTACATGTCTTATCTGTGAAAACATCGAAGCTTTCAGAGGAGTGAGTTTCTATTATTTTCAGACCAATGATGAAGAGCCCAGATTCTCTTCTTGAGCTGGGGGAGGGAGGCAGTGGTGCCTGGAATAACGGTGCCCTTCAGCAAGTAAGATGCAGTCAAGCATTGAGTATAATCGACTCTATGAGTGTGTGTCTGGCCGCATGGCTGAATCCGTGTGTTTTTGTTTTGTAGCACATATTCATTTTACCATTTCGCTGCTTTTGTAAATGCAACTTCGACTAGCGCAATCACAGAGTCTACTGCTATGCCATCAATGATGGATGCCTGTAATTATAGGTTTCAGCCTTTTTCAGTAGGCTTGTCGTGTATTACTTTGGGGTAGGGGTTGTTCTTCAGTCTTTCAGTCTGCTCTCTAGTTCTTGCTAGCTTTCCTTGCTTTGCAATAGTGTGACACTTTATTAGCTGTGGAGTGAGCTTTCCGATTTCTAGTACCTGCTTCACTTGATTTTCCTGCTACTGTCTCCTCCTTCCGGCCTCTCCCCACTGACTTACGCTATTTCATTCTTTTCCAATCACAGGATCAACTGCATTTGCAACTACATAGAGCAAGTACCAGTCACTGGAAACAGAGATCAACAAAATGTGGCAGAAAGACAGAGGAAAAGTCTGAATTGCATTGGCCACGACCAGCCTGATTCAATTCTTCCAAGCACACTTTGGTATGTGGCTATACATATTATACTATATAAACCCTAGAAGGACGCTAACTTTGGCATAGTGAAATATCAAGATGAACAACAATGATAATTTTGAAGCACAACAATTATGGAGTGGAGGAATAGCCTGGTGGTTAGAGCATTTGCTTGAGAAAGCCAGAGACCAGGGTTCAATTCCCAGTAGCACTCCTTGTAGTCTTGGGAAAGTCACTTAACCCTCCTTTGCCTTAGAAGAATCCAGGTTATCAATGTCCCTGTTTAATGCACATTACCAAGTTTAAATTATAATGTAAACTACTTTGACAAACATGATAAAGCGGTATTAAAAAAAACCCCTAATAAATAATAAATGCCCAACATACTCTGGGCTTATGCCCGAGGTTCACTCCTCTGCAAACCTACTGGGAAATGCTATACCTTTTGCAAAAGGAGCAGAAGTCTCTCGGTGTTAATAGATGTTTTAAGGACTGCAATGTGCTTATATATATATTTTTTTTCTTTAACACAACTAATTTTTCTTTCAAAACCTGAAGGCTTTCTTGCATGGACAGCAGAGCAGACGTACCTCGTGATCTCTTTCCTGATGAATATTACGGAGTTTTCCCATGCCACTGGCTTTCAGATTTCTGTTACCGGTATAAAACCAGGGACTACCTCAAAACAAAAATTAAAGATACTATAAGGACAATTAATAAAACATAAGAACGGATTAAAAAAAAACAGATCTAGGCCATCGACTGGTTTTGCCAACCTTAAGATAATGGAAGAGATAGAGTGTCATATTCACACCCACGAGAGAACCTAAAAAGGCATGAGAGCCAGCTAAAACCAAATAACTAGTGATAATGTAATAAAAGACCTTAAAAGAACAAAAAGCTGGACCCTAAAAACAATAAAATGTCTTAAAAGCAAGGCAACCTACTACTACTACTATTAAACATTTATAAAGCACTACAAGGCATACGCAGCGCTGTACAGCCATATATAAAGACTGTCCCAGCTTGTTAGAGCTTACAATCTAATTAAGACAGACAAGACAAAAGATAAGAATAAGGGGAAACGTGAAGGGTGAGGAGACATAAAGAATAAGGGGTCAGGATCCAAAAGCATCTCCAAAAGCATCTCCTTCAGAATGGATTGAAAAGGGGCAGAGATGAAAACTGACATACAGACTGAGAGAGTCTGTTCCAGGCATAAGATGCAGCAAGATGAAACGACTGAAATGCGGAGTTGGCAATGAAAGAAAAAGGCAAAGAGAGAAATAAGCAACTGACCTTTAAAATAAAAAAAGGCAATATAAAAACATTTTGGCTAAAACTATCATAAAAGCAAAACTCAAACAAGATACTAACATCCCAAAAGAGTAAAAAGAGGGAATAAAAAAAAATTTCAACCTCCCGCCCCCCCCCCCCCCCAAAATAAAAAAAAAAAACAAAGGAGAAAGGAGAAAGCAGAAAGGGAAGGGAGAGGGAAAGAAAGGGGGGAAGGGGAGGAGAGAGGAGGGGGAAAAGGGGACAGGGGGTTTATCATCCACTGGCAAAACTTACCTAACAGCCCTTCCGCAATATCACTAACAAAGATGTTAAAAAGAATCAGGCCAAAGACAGATCCCTGGGGCACACCACTGGTAACCTCCTTCTCCTCAGAGTGATCTCTATTTACCTGTACCCTTTGTCGCCTCCCACTCAACCAATTTCTAACCCAGTCAGTCACTTTAGGGTCCATCCCTAGGGTGCACAATTTGTTTATAAGTCACCTGTGTGGAACTGTTTCAAAGGCTTTACTAAAGTCTAAGTACACCTCATCTAGGGCTCTCCCTCGGACCAACTCCCTGGTCACCCAGTCAAAGAAATCAATCAGATTTGTCTGAAAAGACCTCCCTCTGGTGAATCCATGCTGCCTCAGATCCTGCAATCCACTGGACTCCAGAAACCTCACTACCACCTACCTATGCACTCTGACTCCTTTCTCTGCCACTTCCTCCTCTTTTCTGCTTTCCCTCATTATGAACATAAAAACATAAGAAATGCCATACTTGGTTAGAACAAGGTGCATCATGTCCAGTACCCTGTTTCCAACAGTGGCCAATCCAGGTCCCAAAAAGACACAAAGGTTCCACAATGTTCATCCTGGAGCAAGCAGTGGATTTCCCAGGTCCTCTTTAATATTTTTAACATCTTTGTTAGTGATATAGCGGAAGGGCTTTCAGGTAAGGTTTGCCTCTTTGCGGATGATACCAAAATCTGCAATAGAGTAGACACCCAGGAAGGGGTAGATAACATGAGGAGGGATCTAGCTAAGCTTGAAGAGTAGTCTAGAATTTGGCAGCTGGGATTTAATGTTAAAAAATGTAAGGTCATGCATTTGGGCTGCAGCAATCCAAGGGAGCAATATAGTATAGGGGGTGAAGTACTTTTGTCCACTAAAGAAGTGCGGGACCTAGGCGTGGTTGTGTCCGATGATCTTAAAGTAGCTAAACAGGTAGAAAAGGCGATGGCAAAAGCTAGAAGGATGCTTGGGTGGATATGGAGAGGAATGGCTAGCAGAAAAAAGGAGGTGATAATGCCTCTGTATAAATCTTTGGTGCGACCTCATTTGGAGTATGGTGTGCAATTCTGGAGACCGCACCTTCAAAAGGATGTGAACAGGATGGAGTCGGTGCAGAGGGTGGCTACTAAAATGATTAGTGGTCTTCATTATAAAGCATATGAGGACAGACTGAAGGATCTTAATATGTACACCTTAGAGCAGGGGTCTCAAACACGCGGCCCGCGGGCCGCATGCGGCCCGCGAGAGAAGGTTGTGCGGCCCGCGACGGAGGGAAATAAAAAAAGCCTTGCTTCTGCCGTTGCCGCCGTGGCAGCGGCAGAATCGACTGTCAATTTTTTTTTAAAACGGGCTTCTGCTGCTCAAGCAGCAAAATCAGCTGTGCTGCGGTACCTTCCTCTCTGCCCGGAGATCCTTCATTGTGCTCCATCAGCGTGTGCTTTTCAAGCCGCGAAGAGAGTATTCCCCTCTCGCGAGGCTTGACAAGTGAATAGGCTTAAGCCGCGCGAGAGGGAAATACTCTCTTCGCGGCTTAAGAAGCACACGCTGATGAAGCACAATGAGGGATCTCCGGGCAGAGAGGAAGGGGCCGCGGGACAGCTGATTTTCTGCTGCAGCAGCAGCAGAAGAAGCCAGGTGTTTTTTTTATTTACCCGGGGGGGGGGGGTAGGACTGGAAATGGGCTATTGGCAGGGGGGGGTGTGGGACTGGAAATGGGCTATTGGCAAGGGGGGTTATGACTGGAACAGGCCTAATGGCAGGGGGGGGTGGAGGACTGGAAATGGGCAATTGGCAGGGGGGCGTGTAGGACTGGAAATGGGCTATTGGCAGGGGGGGGTGTAGGACTGGAAATGGGCTATTGGCAGGGGGGGATATGACTGGAAATGGGCTATTGGCGGGGGGGGGGTAGGACTGGAAATGGGCTATTGGCGGGGGGGGTGTAGGAATGGAAATGGGCTATTGGCAGGGGGGGTTATGACTGGAAATGGGCAATTGACCGGGGGGGGTTTTAACTGGAAATGGGCTATTGGCAGGGGGGGTTAAGAAATGAAAATGGGATATTGGCAGGGGGGGTAATTACTGGAAATGGGCTATTGGCAGGGGGGGTTTAGAACTGGAAATGGGATATGGGCAGGGGGGGGTTATGACTGGAAATGGGCTATTGGCAGGGGGGGTTATGACTGGAAATGGCTATTGGCAGGGGGGGTATGACTGGTAATGGGCTATGGTGGGGGCTAGGACTGGAAATGGGCAGGTGGGGGTTAGGAAGGACTGGAAGTGGGCTGATGGGGGGAGATAGGACTGGTAATGAGCTATGGAGGGGCTGACTGAAATGGGGTAATGGGGGTTAGGGCTGGAAGTGGGCTATTGGCAGGGGGGGGTTATGACTGGTAATGGGCTATGGTGGGGGCTAGGACTGGAAATGGGCAGATGGGGGTTAGGACTGGAGGTGGGCTGATTGGAAGGGGGGCTTGAACTGCAAATGGCTGATGGGGAGGGGGCTTGGAATGGAAATGGGCTGTGAGGGGAGGGAGCTAGGATTGGAAATGGGCTGATGGGGGGCTAGGATTGGAAATGGGCTGATGGGGGGCTAGGATTGGAAATGGACTGATGCAGGGACTAGAAGGGAGCGTATGCTGGGTGGGGCTGGAACTAGAAGGGAGCTGATGTTGGGGGAGGATTAGAATGGGATGGAGCTGGGAAAGTGAAATGGAGAGGGGAAAAATATTTTGTCTGGGAGAGAAGACAAATCTACAATTGGCCAGGTATTGGGAGAGTAAGTGGGGATTGAGGATGGAGGGGTAAAATTTGAGTGGATGAAATAGGAATGAGGAAAGAGAAAAAGGAGAAAGATTAGTATGTTAAAGCAGATGTAGAGAGAGAATGGAAAAAAAAACTAGGAGAGAAGAAAGGGCAAATGGACAGCAGACGATGGAGAGTTAGCAGAAGACATGAAGAAACCAGAAGAAAGTGGCTGGAACAATTGCAACTGAAAAAAAATGCACAAAAGGTAGAAAAATATCTCTTTATTTTGAATTTATTAACTGGAATATGTCAGCTCTGGGAAATGTGCATCATTAATGTTTGCGCTTTGTTTAGTACAAGAGGAAATTAATTTATAGTTTTATTTCTACAGTGTTGTTGTACATTCCAAGTTTGGCTTTTG
This sequence comes from Ichthyophis bannanicus, assembly GCA_033557465.1. Classification (NCBI taxonomy): domain Eukaryota; kingdom Metazoa; phylum Chordata; class Amphibia; order Gymnophiona; family Ichthyophiidae; genus Ichthyophis; species Ichthyophis bannanicus. The sequence continues at coordinate 1,377,550,573 of CM066033.1, read as the reverse complement.
GGGTTCCCAGTTTAATTATTGTCTTCCTGTGTCTAAATCTTTTAGTCTTTCTTTATCCATGCACTCATTAAAGAGGCATGTTTACTAAAAGTTAGTGCATGGTAACATTATGCAAATATTTATGCAAATGAGGCCCCTTATGCAAATGAGGCCCCGCGTCTTATGCGGCCCCCGGGTTACTTTACAAGTCCTCATTCGGCCCTCAAAGCAATTTGAGTTTGAGACCCCTGCCTTAGAGGAAAGGCGGGATAGAGGTGATATGATTGAGATGTTTAAATACCTCCGTGGCATAAATGTTCAGGGAGAGAGCCTCTTTCAATTGAAAGCAAGTTCTGCTACGAGGAGACATGGGATGAGGGTGAAGGGAGATAGATTCAGGAGTGATATGCGGAAATATTTCTTTACGGTCAGAGTAGTGGATCCGTGGAATAGTCTCCCAGTGGAGGTGGTAGAGATGAGAACAGTAACTGAATTCAAAAAAGCATGGGACAAACACAGAGGATCTCTAAAGGTAAAAAGGGGACTGTTGTAGTTGTTATGGAAGGACAGACTAAATAGGCCATGTGGTCTTTTTCTGTCGTCATATTTCTATGTTTCTCTGTTTCTAATAATGGTTTATGGACCTTTCCTCCAGAAACTTGTCCAAACCTTTTTTAAACCCAGCTACACTAACAGCTTTTACTACATCTTCCAGTAACGAATTCCAAAGTCTTGATTACGCATTGAGTGAAAAAATATTTCCTCTTATTAGTTTTAAATGGTTACATTCTAGCTTCATTGCATACCCCCTAGGCTTTCTACTTTTGATGGCGTAAACAACCGATCTAAGTTTACCCATACCACTCCATTCATTAATTTATAGACCTCTACCATGCCGCCATCAGCCGTCTCTTTTCCAAGTTGAAAAGCCCTAACCTTTTAAGTCTTCCTCATAGCCCCCCTAAAGTCCTTGCTGTTACCTGGGAGTTGCCACGGGCGTCTAATGCCGCGGAGCAGTGTAGCAGGTGGGAGCTGGGTCCCTGCTGGATCAGCTGCAGGCATTGGAAGGTCGTCCTTGGTGCTGAGGACCCTCCCCCCCCCGAGCCCTACAAAGACCAGCGGGAGCTGTATCACGTTGGGAAAGTCCTTGCTGTTACCTGGGAGTTCCCGCGGGCGCCTACTGCCACGGAGCAGTGTAGCAGGTGGGAGCCGGGTCCCTGCTGGATCAGCTGCAGGCATTGGAAGGTCGCCCTTGGTGCTGAGGACCCCCTCCCCCCCGAGCCCTACAAAGACCAGCGGGAGACATACGCGGCCGCGTGGTCGCGGCCTGCGTGGTCGTGTCCGAAGGGGCGTGTCACAAGGGGCTTGACGCGCTCCTTATGTGCTCCTTCGGTGCTCCTGAGGTTCTCCTGAGTGCCGGCAGTTTAAGTGTGTTTGTCGATGGGGAAGCGTAAGGCGAAAGTGGCAGCTAAGGCCGTTGCCGGCGAGGGTCAACGAGGTAAGACAACTGGCCCCATGGATAAACATCTTTTTCCCCTGCTACCTGTTAATCAATCATCGGATGGGGCTTCTCTCAGCCCTGAGATCTGAATGCCAACTCCCTTCCCCCAGCTTCCGCACTCTTCTATCTTTATTTTTGGATTCGTCTCTTCATGCTGCTACCCCGATATTCTCTCCCGTGGACCCAGCCGTGATGGAAGAAGTGACTGCTCCCCTATCTAGGGAAGTGACTCTTTCTGATATCTGGTCAGCACTTCAACGGATTGATACTCGATTGTCTACGACTGTCTCTTCTTTGTGCAGGTTTACACATTCTATAGTGGATAAAGTTCAATCTATAGATTCTCAATTAGCTTCCACTTCTAAGTCTCTTGCTCGCGCTGACTCAATGATCCAGTCATGCAGGGACACTAATGTCTCTTTTATTAAGGAGTTTTCTTCGCTTTCTTGTCGGCTGGAATCACTTGAGAATCAGCAGCGGGCGAGAAACTTACATTTCCTAAATTTTCCTCAAACACATCTGCTTTCTTTTGAAATATTGCTGAAAAAGTATTTTTCTGAGATTTTGCAATTGAAGGAGACCGTTGACATTGTGCAAATGTATTGTATTCCTGTTTTAGCTTCTGCTTTGCTGACTGTAGAAGGGGTTTCCCCCCCCCCCCTGATATTTTGGTAGCATAGGATCTAACTGCATTTTTGGAGGATTCGCTTGAAGTCATTCCCAAGCGTTGTACCTTGGTGGTGACTTTCGGTTCTGAATCCTTCAAATTTTGAGTTCTTCGTGCATATTTTAAACCTAAGGATGCCTTATTTTGTGGATTCAAACTGCAAGTGTTTCCAGATGTAGGTCGGACCACTCAGGTTCGACGTAGGCAGTTCTTGGAGTTAAAAGCAAGGGTTGTAGCATTAGGAGCATCTTTTTTTCTTAAATTTCCTTGTCATTGCTTAGTCACGTTGGAGGGACAGAATTATGTTTATACTGATGTGGCTCAACTGCGTCAGTTGTTAGCTGATAGGGAAGCTGAGGGGAAAGATTAGGTGTTTATGTATTTTTGGCTCCCTTACATGGAGTGATTGTATCATTCCTTTTTGCTTGTTCGTTTTCCTTCCCTTTTAGGGTTATAAAAGGTCTTTCCTCTTGATGTGTTTCTTTATGATGGGTTTTTAAATTTTTTCTCTTGAATATTGTTTTGTTAATATTTTTATTACCTTACTTTGTATGTATATTCAAGAAAACTTAAATAAAAAGCTTAAAAAAAAGTCTTCCTCATAGGGGTATCCTTCCATCCCCTTTTCTTCCCCTGCCATTTCCTGTCACTTCCTCCATCTTTTCTGCTTTCCCTTCCCTGCCCAAACTTGCACTCTCCCAATTCCCATCTTTCCCCTCCCTGAAATCCTCTTCTTTCCTTCCCTTTCTTTTCCTTTCCTTCCCTCTTTCCTCCTAACCTCACCCCTTCCCTTATGCTCTGCCTCCCACCTACCTCTTCCTTATGTTCTCCTCACTTCTCCCACACCTTGCTTTATGCTCTGCCTCACATATCCCCTCTCCTCCTTTTTAGCCTATACTGTTCCCTTATGCTGTACCCCTATCCTTCCTCTCTCCTCTCTAAGCCTTCTCCTTCTCTTATGCTCCTCCCCCTTGCCTCTCCCTTTCTTTTTTTCTAACCTCACCCCCTCCCTTCCATCCTGCCCATTCTTTCTCTCAGCCAATGGTCACCAGCAGAACCCAGGGACTCCTGCCATTTCTCTGGTAGGCAGATTCTCTCACTTCTTTCTGATAATGGCGCAGGAGACCCCCCAGCAGCTCTTCTGTGGGCAGTGTAGACTTTCCTTTGCTCTAATGTGACCAAGGGACTCCCGCCAGCTCTTCATTGGCAGATTTCTATCTCTTTTTTCTGCAGGTGGGACGGGGTGGTCCTACCAGCTTGTCCATGGGTAGCGCTCTCTTTCTTATGCCATGTCTTGCTGCTTTTTATCAGCAGATGAAGTCTGGGCTCCCCAGCTGCTACACTGCTATCTTAATGACTCCACTGTAGCATTCTAGCTCCATAGGCATAGCTCTGTTTGCACATACACAAAAAAGCTATGCATAGGGACAGACAAACACACAGATAGACGGACTCTCAACAGTAGGCGGTTTCACCTGATGCAGACCCCACCTAATAAAGGAGCATTTGAATAAGCACAGACTACATCCATTTTGTTTATATAAACAGCCACTACGTTAGCTAAAGCTTTCATTTCCACAGTCCCCCATATCAAAGAGCATTACACACTAAAGAAAGGCTGATTCAGCCAACTGGGTGAGCCCACGTGGCCTTTTCCATGTGTAAATTTCCTAGAGTTGGGGGAGGTGGGGTACAAGTGGGTCAGAGAGGCATGAATCAACTCCTTTCTGTCTGCACAATGTATATAAACAACGGCTCCAAAAACACCAGCAGCACAAACCAATCAATCTGTCTTGTCTATCAGTGTGTGTCTGGAAAATCAGCTAGCTACTTCCTCAGCTATCCAAACTATTCTATTGTTTGCTCGATAGATTTACTTGGGATTGTTCTTAGTAGGTAGGTTTTATGCAATTTTACTTAGGAGATGTTTGGAGGGGGCGGGTTGCAAGTAATCCTTAAAGTCCTTCTTAAGTCTCATCCCTGAATATTTGGCACAGCAGAATATTATCAGAGGCAACTAATTCTGCTGTGTTACTTAGTACTGAGCAAGGCCCGAGAAGTTAGCCTATAAAGGGGTCTGGGTTTTCTCCAGCGGAGCTTTTGAATATTCTTGTCATGTCAGTGTCTTTCCCGCTGTAATTCAGTCTTGAAAGCACAGCTTGCACAAACAGTATTCCCACTGTTAATGTTACTGACCTCTTCTGGGATGGACAGGTCCCGAAGCTTTATTTTAATCATACTGACAGCTCCACAGAGGGAACAATTACAACAATCAGCCTCAATTCCAGACCTTCTGCCACCGATAAAATATTAATTTTCATACTGCAAATGAGTAGCAGATGAGGTTGCAACATGGAGCAATAATCACACTGTGCATTAAAATTTACCCCATTCCCCAATTTATTTTCAGGACCTAGCATAAAACGGCCTGATGTAAGAATATTGAAAAAGAAAATCTTTAGACTTCTTTGTGAGGTGTTTCATCTTAAAGTACAAAGCTATGGAAAGATAGTCCATGACTTGCAATAGGAAATGCGAGGCAATACTGAGTATGGGACTGGACAGATCAGCTGTTCATCACTGTTAGAAGATTCCTGGACACTATCAAATCAATTTTCAGAAAGCAGTTGTACGTTCAGCGCTGTGCTGAATGTCTAACCTGCTTTAAAAAAAATTAGGGACATTCTATACAGAGAGCAGGGACAGAAGGGCTGGGAGCATTATAGGGGAAAGGCCAACAATATATATAGATTATAGCTATAGGTGTCAATTTTCATCTCCTAAATGTATGGATTATACGTCTGACTTATGCGTAAAACTTACACTAGTATATTTAGCAGTATATACAGCACCACTAAATATGGAATAATTTGAAAAATGTAAATTAGATGTTTCAAATTTTTCTCCAAGAGTTTTAGTGAAAACTGATCTATACATTTTCATGCTTTTTACAAAAACAGTTACTAATCATAAGAACATTTGCAAGATTTCCCAGTGACAGCTCAAATTAAAATTTAAAATGTTGGTGCTCATGGTCACAGTCATCAGAATGTCAAAGCCATTTCAGTTAGCTCTTCTCTTGGTTTCCCCATGAGAACTTTATGATCTCAGGGTCAGAGTTTGTTGAAGGTGCCATCTTTGACAAGGGCGAAGAATGCTGAAATGCGTAACCATGCAGCATCTATCTTGGGTCCATGAATGCAAAATTCTATGCCCCTGGAACCAAGGTTAATGACAAATTTTGTAGATTTTCACAAGAAACTTAAAGGGTAGTTATGTCTAGATTTTGTCTCTGTATGACTGACATACATATTCATATCTGTAATGTAGACACACATTAAGCTACTTATACTAGTATCATATAAAAACAAGTAGGTACCCACTTATCATTATAAAACTGGCTTAACATGCAAACAATGCAATGTATACCGTTGAGTCAATGCTGACTCCTGCGACCCAGCAGTCCCCTGGGTTTTCTTGGCAAGGTGTGACTGGAAGTAAATTGCCAGGTCTTTCTTCCGAGGCAATGGGAGGAGAGGGGGGGGGATAAAGTGACTTACCCAAGGCCATAAGGAGTACCAGTGGGAATCAATCCCCGGTTTCTTGATCACCAAGCCACTGTTCCATAGGCACCCTAAAAATCTGCTTTAAATAGTCACCCCTTTAAAAAATATACTCTCTGCAATAGGAATTTTATAAAGTCATTAAAGTGCATATGTGGCAACTGACACACATTAATAGCCTCTTGCAAAATATCGACTGGTGTAAAAGTACGTGCATTAGCATGCATAATTTGCCAGTGGGCGTGCTCATTGGTGCAGTTTGGGCGAAGCACTGGCAGAGTGCACACGCACAAACATAGCTTATAAAATATTGTAATTTATGCACGTACCTGAAAAATATAGGTATGAGCATTTACACCAGTTGTAGGGCTGGTACAAATTTCTGCACCCGTAAAGTAAGTGTGTGTTATGCCACTTAGGCTAGTATTTTATAAAGAGAAGTAGGTTCTTTCTCACCTTTAAACAATATGCTTAACATAGGCACTTTAACTTTTTTTTTAAAGTGCTATCAAGTCAATGCTGATCCAGCAGCCCCTGGGTTTTCTTGACAAGGTATGAGTGGAAGCAGATTGCCAGGCCATTTTCTTCTGAGGCAATGGAGGTAAAGTGACTTGTGCAAGGTCACAAGGAGTGCCAGTGGGAATCAAACCCAGATTGCCTGGGTACTAGGCTGTTGCTTTAACCACTGCTCCTCCACTCTAACTAGACACCCCCCCTTATAAAATTACCCTACATGGGGTAATTTTCTAAAGTCATAAACGCACATATGTAGCAATTTACACATATAATTAGCCTCTTAGAAAATACCACCTGCTATAAAAGTACGCATTGATATAAACATGCAGACTTTGCCTGCAAGTGTGGCTGGAGGAGCAGTTTGGGTGCCTCATGGGCGGAATTTGCAAATACAAGCAATAATTATAAAATACCTTAATTTACATGCACTTGTGAACTTTACATGCATTCGTTTATACGGTGTGAATGCCCGCACCTCATACTCCTTGTGGCCTTGGGTAAATCACTTAACCTTCCATTGCTTCAGGTAAAACTTAGATTATAGGCTCACTGGGAACAGGGAATTCATCCTGAACTATTACTGGAAAGGTGTGAACTAAATTATAAATACATAAATTCTATTAAATTAAGACAAGATTTCTGCTAGTATTTTACAAAGACATGTAGGAGCCTACTTGTCTTGATAAATAGGCTTAAAATAGGCATGTTTTAAATACCTTAGTCTAGGCCAGGGGTCGGCAACCCGCGGCTCCGGAGCCGCATGCGGCTCTTTCTCACCTTTGCTGCGGCTCCGGAGCACACTGCCCGCTTTAAACGTCGCGTTATGGGCTCCCTCCATGTCAGCTCCCTCCCTTCTTCTGCAGCCGCGGTTCCCTGTCTCTTAGGGAACCGCGGCTGTGCTTTTAAAATCATCTCGGAGCCCTTCCTGTCTTGACGGGCTCCGTGCAGCATTGTCCCGCCTCTAAAGGAAGTTTTGGAGGCGGGACAATGCTGCACGGAGCCCGTCAAGACAGGAAGGGCTCCGAGATGATTTTCAAAGCACAGCCGCGGTTCCGTAAGCGGCAGGGAGCCGCGGCTGCAGACGAAGGGAGGGAGCTGACATGGAGGGAGGGAGCAGATATGAATGGATGGATGGAGGGGGGGGGGCTGACATGGAGGGAGGGAGCAGATATGAATGGATGGAGGGAGGGGGCTGACATGGAGGGATGGAGGGGGCTGACATGGAGGGAGGGGGGCTGACATGAAGGGAGGGAGCTGATATGAATGGATGGATGGAGGAAGGGGGGCTGACATGGAGGGAGGGGGGCTGACATGGAGGGAGGGAGCAGATATGAATGGATGGAGGGAGGGGGCTGACATGGAGGGAGGGGGGCTGACATGGAGGGATGGATCGAGGGGGGCTGACATGGAGGGATGGAGGGGGCTGACATGGAGGGAGGGAGCAGATATGAATGGATGGAGGGAGGGGGGCTGACATGGAGGGATGGAGGGGGCTGACATGGAGGGAGGGGGCTGACATGGAGGGAGGGAGCTGATATGAATGGATGGAGGGAGGAGGGGGGCTGACATGGAGGGATGGAGGGGGCTGACATGGAGGGAGGGGGGGCTGACATGGAGGAAGGGAGCAGATATGAATGGATGGAGGGAGGGAGGGGCGCTGACATGGAGGGATGGAGGGGGCTGACATGGAGGGAGGGAGCTGATATGATATGGATGGATGGATGGAGGGAGGGGGGCTGACATGGAGGGAGGGAGCTGATATGGATGGAGGGAGGGGGGCTGACATGGAGGATGGAGGGGGCTGACATGGAGGGAGGGGGCTGACATGGAGGGGGCTGACATGGAGGATTGGGGAGGCGGGCTGACATGGAGGGAGGGAGCTGATATGGATGGGGGAGGGAGGGAGGGGGCTGACATGGAGGGATGGAGCACTGGTAATGGGGTTGAGGGACGAGCACTGGAAATGAGCTGATTAGGGAGGCGAGGACTGGTAAGGAGCTGATGGGGGTTGGGGCGGGGATTGGGCGGATTAGGGGAGGCTAGCACTGGTCATGGGGTTGAGGGGGGATGAGCACTGGAAGCGAGCGGATTGGGGGGCTTTGACTGGGCCGGGGCTGATTGGGGGGAGGGGAGGATAGAGCTGCTGGCCCTGGAAGATAACTGGGGGCTAAGGCTACAAATGGGCTGATATGAGGGGATGGGAGAATGGAACTGGATCTGAGAGGGGCTGCCATGGTATTTGTACTAGAAGGGACTGGTCAGTGGGGAAGGAGGGGGACTGGAAGGAAATGGACACCAGTGGCAATCATGGGAATGCAAGTTGACATTGGAAGGTACTGGGAGTGAGGACTGGAAAGGGGCTGATATTGGGGAGGGTTACTGGGACTGGAAATAGGCTGATGGAAAGAAGTGAAGAAAACGAAAGAAGAGATAAGAACTGGCAGATGGACCATAGACCACAGAAAGAGAGCTAAGAGAAGACAGGAAAGCAGAAGCCTCAGATCGGGACCAGCATGATCAAAGAATAAATTGGTCAGACAACAAAGGTAGAAAAAATAATTTTATTTCATATTAGTGATTTGACTACAAAATCATCATAATTTTTGAAATCAAATATTGTTACTTCTTGTTGTTATATTTTCTGGCGTATTTTTTTTGGTGTGCGAAGGAAGAGGGGTAGTCTTATACGGCGAGTATAGGCCAAACACCTATATTTTAACAGGAAAAGTAGGGGGTCGTATATAGCATTAAGGTAAGAAACAATATATGCAGTGTTAGATTTGTTTTAAATGTCGCAATGGTTTTGCGGCTCCCAGTTTTTTTTTTCCCTTCGGAAACGGGTCCAAGTGGCTCTTTATGTCTTAAAGGTTGCAGACCCCTGGTCTAGGCAGCCAATTATAAAATTACCCTTTTTGAGCATAATTTTATAACAGGTCACTTAAATGTAGGTGCCTCTGTTGAGGCTACTTTATAAAGACACATGAAGGCACATTTTAGATTTTCATCCGTTTTCAGAAACCTGCAGGTCTCAGATTTGGAGGTCTGTCATTCTGAGCATATAGACTTGCCGGCAGCAGAATTTTAGAATGCACCTGTGTCGATCTCCCTCTTTACACATTCCGGCCTGCCATTTTGCAAACGGGGACTTGCAGCAGCCCAGGAGCTAGTAAAAATGACTTTTTACTTACTGCCACATTTTTTTGGATGGAGTGAAAATTATCGAGGGAGTGACGGGACATTTCCCTCTTCACCTGACAATTGTTGGTTTGCCAAAACGAGCAATTTTCAGATTCCTATTCGTGCCCTGGAACAGGTGCAACCATGGACATCCCCAAGGGCGAATCGAGATGTGCAGAGCTGACCTGCGAACGCATGCACGCATGTATCTTTTTTGCCCTGCCCCAGTTATGCCCCTAGTGCAACTTTGATGTGATTGTGCCGGACACATTTACATTCAGGGCTTTCATGTTTGGCTTAGGGAATGTCTCCAGCACAGACTTCCTGTTTGCATGGGGGCAGAACCGGCTGGCCAAAGCATAGCACCAACTGCATGCAGCACTGGATACTCTGGGTAAATGCTGCATTGATATTTTATTGTCGCTGCTGCTGCTGCTGCTGCTGCTGCAGGCCCTGGAGAGAGGAGTTACTGGCAGCAATGGCAGAAATGGACCACCCTCTAAATGCTGGTGATCTAGGCCACTGCCTAGTTCGCCTAATGGTCGCGTTAGACCTGTTTCAACATCTGAATGGGCATTTTCAGACACTGAAATCATGAAGAGGGCTTCTGAAACAAACCCCATGGGTGCTTATGTGTCTTTAAAAAATATCATCACAAAAGCGGCTGAAATTGTGGCATGTTTACTAAAGTGCGCTACTGGGGAGCACAGGATTCAACATGCGCCAATTGTTGGTTTGGGCAGCAGAAAACAGCAGCAATGTAGGACGGACACGTTTCCTGTCTTTATTCGGCCACAGAGAGGGGGGGAGAGCATCTCTTTGAGGCACTGGGAAAAAAGACGAGGAGCTGATGGAGGGGCAGAAAAATGGAATAGAGAGCTAAGAGAGGGGTTAAAGAACTACAGTACTTCCAGATTCTTGCCATGTCAAAGCAGTTTACAATAGAGCAAATCACAGGGAGAAACTGGGAGGAGGTTGTGGTGGTATACAATGCCATCAACTGAAAATCTCCCTTTTAATAACTGCTTTCCTTAGCTCTGATATCGAGAGGGGGGGAGAATGGAGAGTAGCACTGCTCCCCTTTCCCACACAAATAAAAATGTCATTTCCTTATGATACACCGCATTAAGTACAAGCAGTGCAGCTACTAGGGACATTGGACTATGTGAGTGCAAAGTAGCACAGCAGGAACAGATGAGAAGAGACCATGGGTGGAGTTTGGAGGGAGAGGAAAAGGTATATTGCCACACAAACTCTGTGCATTTCCTGATTTGACTCCTTGGCTTCTCTCCTGTTTAACCATTGGATCCCTGCTCCCCTCCTTGCTCTTGCTTAACCTCTACAGCCATTTCCCATTTCTTGACTCAGCTCCTCAAGATGAATGCTTATTCTTCAGCCACAGAAGTGGCATCAGACAGACGGGCCAGCAGACAGTGGCTCAGTATGAGAGTGCACGTTCCAGGTTCAGATTTGCTGTAATATGTTTTCCCAACCAGTATGTGATCTCTGAGATTCTATGCTGTGCTTCCAGGACTCAGGATGGGCATTTGGTGGAAGATTTCATGTGGACCCCGCAGGCATGAGGTTGCCACTAGCCTGGAATATGTGACTATCAGAAGTATTGCACAGGTTAGGGAAGCAGGACCAGTCCCAGACAACAAGGATATGCCTGGGACCAGGGAGAGCAGTGCAGGGAAGTGATCCAAGCCTGCTCACCAAGATCCTTAATACGCTTTTCTAAATTTCTGCCAAATAGCAGCTTTCCCCTAAAGGGAAGCTTACTAGAACGAGATATATCCAAATTCCATTTTCTCAACCACAAGGTCTTTACATTGACACTGACACTGCCATAATCCTGGTAGAAGTCCTCTTAAGATCATACAAAGTATAAGAGACATATGCCAAGAACCATATTTATTTTATTTTATTTATTTATTTGGTTTTATATATCGCACTGGCCTTGAAGTTACTGTCCTCAGAAGGATCTTCAGACCACTGCTGAATCCATCTCAGCCAGGCCTGGATCATATAACTGCTACATACTGCTGCTTGAAGCCCAGAACTTCTACCTGAAATTCCTGCTTCAACAGAACCTCAATAGAAACACGGAAACATGACAGCAGAAAAAGTCCATATGGCCTATCAAGTCTGCCCTTCCATACCAACTACTATACATGTAGTCTCTTGTTTTCCTTTAGAGATCTTCTGTGTTGGTCCCATGCTTTGTTGAATTCAGATACTGTCCTCGTATCTACTACCTCCACTGGGATACTGTTCCATACATCTACCACTCTTTCAGTAAAGAAATATTTCCGCATATTACTCTTCAGTCTATTCCTTTTCACCTTCAACCTATGCCCCCTCATTGCAGAGCTTTCTTTCAATTGAAAGAGACTCTCCTCCTGTGCATTTATGCCACTGAGGTATTTAAACATCTCCATTATATCTCCTCTCTCCTGTCTTTGCTCCGAAGTATACATATTGAGATCTTTAAGTCTGTCCCCATATGCCTTATGATGAAGTCCACTGACCATTTTGGTAGCCATCCTCTGCACTGATCCCATCCTATTTATATCCTTTTGAAGGTGTGATCTCCAGAATTGCACAAAATACTCCAAATGAGGTCTCACCAAAGGCTTATACACAGGCACTATCACCTCTTTCTTCCTGCTGGCCATTCCTCTCCCTATAAACCAAAGCATCCTTCTGGCTTTTGCTGCTGCCTTTTCTACCTGTTTATCCACTTTAAGATCATCAGAAACAATCTCCTCTAGGTCCCGCTCTTCTTTTGTGGACAGAGGTACTTCACCCCCAATACTGAACCGCCCCCTTGGATTTCTGCAGCGCAAATGCATGACCCCACATTTTTTAGCATTAAATCTCAGCTATCAAATTCTTGACCATTCTTCAAGTTTAGCAAGATCCCTCCTCATGTTATCTACTCCTTCCTGGGTGTCTACTCTACAGGGGTCATGATCTTCTTAGTCACTACTGTGATCAACGCATTCATCTTAGGAATCTTCAATTTCTCTAACTCTTCATGGTTTAAGGGTATAACTTACCCATTGCTCTTCCCATCCCGAGCCCTGCTTCTGGAGTGTGCCATTCTGCTACCATAAGAGCTTGGACGGCCTGATAAACTGGAAAAATCTAGATGACTTATGCAGTCTCTCAAGAATCAGGTCCCCTTACACCAATTCCACTGCAAACAGGGTCTCTAAAATACTCAAGCCCTCCAAGGCCTGAGTTATCACGCCTGGTACCTCATCCCGCTGTAATAAGTGTACCACTGAAGGATCGTCACTGTCACAAATGGAATCATGTCCTCTTCAAGAACCTCCTTACATGAACCCACTCGAATAGAGGAACCTGACCCTGATGCTCTTACCAAGGTTGATTCAGAGAAGAATCCCAATCCCCCAATAACTCCAGCTAGGATTTTCCTGGAAGACCCTTCCTTTGAGAGCGAGGAAGGGAAGCTGACTCAGACAGACCAGAAATTCCCTGAAACTGGCATAGCACAAAAACTTGGTGAAGCAGCAAAATGAAATCAGGGAAGAATGCAGCGCCCCCTGGGGCCAAGCTGGTCCCTTAATTTTCTCCAAGTTGAAACTGAGAATATAAAATAGCCTCCTTGAGAGCCAAGGAAGGAGGAATCATGGAATGTGTCCCTTGAGAAGAAGACACCCCCAAGATGGCTGCCACTGCCATACTACCATGTCTCAGCTTTGTGCCAAGAAAATGAACATCTTCCCTCATGATGCCAGATTCAGGGTTCATATAGAAAGTCACTTCACTGTTAGAATGGCCCCTACACACAGTATAAAGGTCTGTACAACTGTGAAGCGCTCCACACAAGGAATAGCAGTTTGCACACTCAGCTGGAGCTTGCATTTTATATAACAGCAGCAGCACCCCACAGTACTGCTCCCAGCACATTCCTGAGTCAAACACTGCTAGGACTGCTAAAAGAAAGGCAGGACATTGCAGAGGCAAAACACATGGGAGCTCCCTCCTCACTTAAGACAAAACATCACTGACAGAACTTTTCTGGAGTTTCCCTCGGGGCATTCCTTACCTGCAGAAAAAAATTCTCCTGCTTGAAGCTGCTTTTGGCCTTTGCTGCTTTCCTCTTGCTTCCTTTATTTATTTATTTTTAACAGACCGGGGCAGGGGAAATGGTGCAGCGGGAAATAAAGGCAAGGAGAGAAAAAAACCAAGCAGGAGAAAAACGGAAAGGGACCTAAACTCCTCCAGGTATTGCCCGCATCCAGGCAGCCACAAGCAACCTCAAACTGTCTCTTCAACTGGAACCAGGAGGCCTGATACCGAAAGCACATTCACGGCTACAATCCTTTCCTTTTCCTGGCAAAAGAGGCCAAAAGGGGGGCTCTAGAGGATATTTCATCATTGAAATCACCCAAGAATGCTCTCAAATTAGAGAAAATAGATAGAGACCAACTTATCAAACCACCCTCGGTCTCATTAAGCAATCGAATCATTTGTAAAATACGATGGCAATTAGTTACAGCAATCCCATTACATATGGGGATATTTAGGATCTCGTTAAAATATTTCTGTAAGGGAATCTCTGCAGAAAGCAAATGTGTGACATGAAAATTAAGAAATCAAAGATTTTTACTTTTAGCAGAAGCTTCTAAAGCCTCCAGTTTATTAACGGATAGTCAAACTTTCCCTTATAGAATCTGCACTCATACTTTGGAGGGCGAGAAACTGGGGTCCTACCTTAGTTACCCTCAGCGGCAGTGGGGGAGGAGGGGGCCCAAGCTCTGCCTCAATGCCTCCTTAGCTCAGTCCCTGGCTCCCACTCCAATTTACCCTTATTCATTCCTGCATATATTTTTTTTAGCAAATCATACAGAGTATAATTATTTGTTTGCAGGGGACATTTCCAGACCAACCAATGATGGGTAAAGAGCAGAAGCAGAACATTTCGTTTTATTCCATCCAATTTCAATTACGCCCCTTCTCCTACTCCCAGCCTTGTGCCAGCTCCAGCATTAGACCCCTTATCCTATCTGACCAGCGCCTTTAAATTGCCTGCAGAGTGCTGGGAGATTACCTTTTCGCTCCTCTCAATCTTACTGTTCTCTTTAAGCTCCGGCTAGCGGCACCCCGGCATCAAACCACTCTGCCTGCCCTATTTGCAACATCAGACCATGACACAAACCCAACCTTGACATTCACTCACTCATCGCACACTCAACCACCTACATATATCAAGACTATAATGTTCATACTGCTCCCAGCTAATTGAAATCAAAGCCTTACAAGCATTCATTCACTGTGCACTGAAAGATTCAACTATTATTGTACATCAACATGCATCACTTCGTAAATACACACATCTTGCTGCAAATATAATATCCATTCACAGAATGCACTGTGAGGAAAAAACATCACTTGACAGAAATCCTGTCCATAGGACAGGTATAGAGCAGCTCAGTGAACCCACTCAAAGGCTTAATCAACTGTGTTCCAAAGACCCACCACAGTCCTTCCCAGACAGTCCACCACTCGATCCACAGGGGCCCTCACATGATCCCCAAAGAAAATTCCATTCCAGCCCCTGACTGCACCATTAAAAATTGCCTGCAGAACAGTGGGAGATTACATTTTTGCTTCCCAGATCTTCCTTTCCTCATTTGGCTTTGGATACTGACACCGTACAGCTGTGAAATCAATTACTTCCTGTATAGAAAACAGGAAGCATTTGCTATTATTTCACATCATTATGGTGCTTGCTGCCAGAACCCACGAAGGACAGGCAGAGAAGCAGGAGCGATAAAGCAACCTCCCACCACTCTGCAGAGGATTTAAAGGGACTGCTCTGATGGGAAGAGATGTCTGATGGAAGGGGCAGACAGGGAAATTTAGGTGGGGCCAGGACCCATGTGGCCCCCTCCCCCGTTCCAATGCCTGTGGTTAAGCTCATTTCAGCCCCTTCCAATTGATTTTCTAAATCCTGAATCTTCAGAACTGAATCTCTAGAAAAAATACATTTGTTCTACTGTCCTCTTAGGCATGTGCTCTGTCCTCGGTACCACAGTCCAAGCGTCAGCAATAAACACTTCTGAAGGAACACCCTCCACAAGCTGGCTAAGCTGAACGTCAGCCAGCAAGGACACAGCCTTTGGCTGACACAGACATGGAAGTATCCACTTTAAACACAGGGTCACTGGCAAGAGTACAGTAGAAGAAACTAAGGAGAGTCCTGGCTAAAGAGGACACCAATGAAGAAACCTTCCAGCAGCAGTTCCTCTAATACTCCACTGGTATTCCACAGGTGCTCTGAAGGAGATCCAAACGGGACCTTCCAGCAGCAGTTCCTCTAATACTCCACTGGTATTCCACAGGTGCTCTGAAGGAGATCCAGAATGGTGTTATATGCTCCTTTGAACACATACCCATGTGCCACAGTGCTTGCAGCTCTTTAAAGGTCCCAAAGGACGCTGAGCCAATGGCGTCACCAAGGCAGCTGCTGACCACACTGCCTGCACACAGAACTTTTTGGGGAAGTTCTAAACCAGTGGCACAACTGGTCCCATCCTGGTTTGCTGCACAGATGTTCTCCTCCTAATCCTGGAAAAATATTTGCAGCTCTTTAAAGGTCCCAAATGGTGCAAATCGATGACATCATCGAGGGAGCCACTGAACACACCGCCTGCACAGCAGGGCTGACCCCAGAGTTGGTTCAAAGTGTTGGCGTCTTAGGCAAACCTTAAGCCTTATGTCCCCTGGCTGTCAGAACTTATTGTTTAGCTTTGAAGGTAAAATTAGACCTTACTTGCTAATTTTCTTTCCTGGAATCCCTTCAATTCAGTCCAGAAGCGTGGGTTATGACTACCCACCAGCAGATGGAGAATGAGAAAAAACTGAGTTGAGACAGCCCACAAGGAGCCTGTTCATCCTTCCACACCCAGTATGAGTGTAACAAAGCAGATGAAAGGGTAACCCAACCCCATGATCCACCAGCCAGCACTACTCAAAAAAACAAAAAACAAACAAGACCCAAATAGCCGCAAGCTCTTCACAGGACTCGCAACATGACGAGCCACTTTTTATTTATTTGTTTAACAAGTTTTATATACTGCCTTCTCCTTAAGTCAAGGCGGTTTACATTCCAACTTGAACTATTTACATATAACACTTCAAAAGGGGTGGGGCAACAGAGCAAGCATGGAAACTTAACAAGATCAATGTAACTTATATACAAGTTGTGTAGTGTCTATAGGGTCATGCATCAGAGTCATGTTATGTTGCAACATTGCCCTTGCTGGCCTCCCTCAACATCAATTATGTAGACTTCAATTATTACAGAACACTGCAGCCCGTATTGTCACTCGCGCCTCTCGCACTGATCATGTAACATCTCTCCTTATCCACCTCCATCGGCTCCCCATTGCTTACCGGATCCAGTTCAAGGTTTTAATCCTCGTTCACAAAGCTATTCACATCAGCTCTCCTCAATACCTCTCTAACCCGGTACGTCTCCACACTCCCCAGTGTCTGCTCCGGCATATTCATGTTAACTGTATGTCTTTCCCCCCCTCCCTCGCACATCTGGAATCCTGCCTTCTTCTTCCTCGGCCCCAAACTCTGGAATTCCCTCCCCCAGACCTTTGGCTGGAACTCTCCTTTAACAGGTTTAAATCTCCATTAAAGACCCACTTCTTTTACTGCGCTTTTGATCTCCCTGTCCTCTCTGCCCCCAGCTGAGGTATCTGTTCCCCAATTTTTCTTTCTTGTGCTCTGTCTCCTCTTTGCTAATCTCTCCTTCTGTCTTCTTTGGTTTCCTCTTTCCTGTCATGACTATGGAGTTCTTTTCCCTTTTTTGGCAGTATGTTTTGAATTATTGTAAACCGCTCTGGTGTATTTTCATAGGGTGATGTATCAAGAATCTCAATAAACATAAACATAAACATGGTATATGTTCGTTGTCCAAGGTCCGATACAGAGTAGGGGCGGTTGCCTTATGTGATGTTCCCAAAGTGCTCTATGTACAGTAATGTCTAACTTTTTCCTGAAGTCCTTAATATCATGTATGTTCCTGATGTTTTCTGGGAGGGAATTCCATAAGGCCGGTGCATATAGTGAGAGTACCCTATTGGATGTAGTCCGTTTGGATTTAGAGTAATCACTGAGTGTAATTAACATGTTCTTATTGTTTATTCTTCTTGGGCGGCTTTCTGGGTCTCTTTTTATTAGATCCTGGAGTGACTCTGCTGAGCTATTTGGTAAGATTTTGAAGATGTTGAGTGTTGCTTTAAACTTGGTGCGGCTCTTCATTGGGAGCCAGTGTAATTGGTCCAGTATGGATGTTATGTGCGCATGTTTAGCTGATCTTGTGATGATGCGGCAGCCGTATTCTGTGCCATTTGCAGGGGTGAATGGCTTGTGTTGGTAGGCCTTGGTATAGTGAGTTGCAGTAGTCTAAAACCGACGTGACAATGACTTGAAGTACTGTATGGAAGTCATTCTGACTGAAGAAGGGCTTCAGTTTCCGGACGATCTTCATTTTGTGGTATGCACTCTTTGTTTTCCTGTTAATGCAAGATTGTAAGTTCAAGTTCTGATCCAGTATAACCCCTAGGTATTTGACTTTGTTTCTGATGGTTATGTTTCTGTTTCGTAGTCTTATAGTGCTAGGAGAAGTGAAGGCCTTGTTTCTTGTTATGAGTGCTTCTGTTTTATTGTAGTTTATGCTGAGGTTGTGATCGCTGAGCCATGTGACCATTTCTGTGAGGCATTCGGTGATGAGTGTTTGGTCTGGTTTGTCAATGTCAATGGAGGTGTACATCAGGATGTCATCAGCGTATGCTTGTAGTGAATCTTGTGTTTTTTGATGACATCACAGATTGGCTGAATGTAAAGGTTAAAGAACAGTGGTGATATTGCTGATCCCTGTGGTATTCCTTGTTTTATGCTGAATGAACAGGATGTGTTTTCTCCGTATTTGACGTACTGTTGCCTGTTTTCCCAAGTATGATCAGAACCATCCCCTTCCTCCTTTCTCTGTCTCTGTGGATAACTCCCTACTCCTCCCTGTCTCTTCAGCTCGCAACCTTGGGGTCGTCTGACTCCTCTCACTCCTTCTCCGCACACATCCAACTGATAGCTAAAAACTGACATTTCTTTCTCTACAACATCAAGAAAATTCACCTATTCCTTTCTGAACACAGTACTAAGACACTTATCCACTCCTTAGTCAGCACTCATCTAGACTATTGTAACATACTCCTTGCTAGTCTCCATCTGAATTATCTCTCTCCCCTTCTATCTATTCAACACTGCTGTGCGGCTAATATTCCGCTAGCCTCGCCATGCTCATATTACCCTCTCCCTTCATTGGCTCCCTATCCGTTTGCTAAGACCAGCAAAGGCGAGCTCTCACCACATGGGCCCCAGAGACCAAATCCTTAAGGACCAGAGTGGAGACCTCAAAAGACTTCTTCAACAGGGTCTCCATCTGGCGATCCTGCAGCATCTTAAGAGTAGCCCCCCCCTCAATGGGGATGGTGATCTTGCGGGTCACCGCTGTCACCAGGGTATCCACCCAAGGAAGCCAAAGCCTTTCCTTCTCCTTGATGACCAGAGGGTATAGGTGGGATATGGTTCTGCCAACCCTAAGGTCGGCATCAGGCATCTTCCACTCTGCCTCAATGAGCTCCTGCACCGTGTCGTGCATTAGGAATGCTTTGGGGGGGGCTTCTTCACCCTCTGCAGAATAGGGTCATTGGCTATGTCTGCCGAGACCAACTGAGGCAGCTCCAAGATGTGCAGCTCGGCTAACAGGTCTGAAATCAGGGAAGGGACCTCATCCCTGTGGAAGATTCAAACCATGGTCAGATCCTCCCCAGGGAGCTCGCCCTTCTCCAGTTCCTCTAGGGACACCTCCTCCAGGAGTCCCAAAGGATCCTCCAGGGCCCCCAGAGAGTCCACTGAGCCCATGGAAGCTGCATCCTCCTCAAGGGAAAAGGGCCCCCGATGCAGCCACTTCGGCACTGCTGGAGAGGGTCTCTCACGGGTCACTGGAGGCCCATTCCTCATCAGGGAAACCACCCTGCGCCACTGAAGTTCCCACTAAAGTGTTTGTGACTGCCACGTACTCGTGTAGGCAGCCGCAGCAAAGGCCCTCTGGGGAGAGATGGACCCACTGGCTGTCACATGTGACACAGTGGGCCCTGACCTCCTCATCTGCCATCCTCGCCGAGAAAATTGCACTCTGCACTGGTCGCCCCTCTCCAAGATGACTCACTAGCTGTGTTGTTCAACCGGAGCCTGCAAAACACATGAGCCCTGCACTCCCAGTCTTATGCACTGCCCACTGCCCACTGAACTTTTTCTGCTTTTTTATTTTGTGGACAGAGAGAAAACGGCACAGGCGGCTCTAAGGCTCAACCCTGGAATCTCTCCCAAAAATGAGGGAGAGGGAACGTGGGAGCAAAGTGCGGCTGGAGGGTATAGGGGGAGGGACCCGGACCACTGGGTTCTGCACCCCTGTAGGACCCGAAGCTGAAGAGGCACCAGCAGAAAAAACAACAAACTTAAAGAAGAGTCAGCACAGAGCACAGGCTATGTCTCCACTATCTGCTGAGACTGAGAAAATACTGGCTGTGGAAGGATGCACAGGCTCCTTCGTGTGCTGGCTCAGCTTAGTTTTTTCTCAGTCTCAATCTGCTGGTGGGTGGTCATAACGCATGTGTCTGGTCTGGACTGGATGGACGATTAGGAATGCCCTGCTCTTTACTACCCCACTCCAAGAAGCTGCCACCCTAGGCGGACACCTAGTTTGCCTAAAGGTTGGGCCGGCCAATTACACAGATGTTCTCCTCCCTTCCCCCAAATTTTTTCAAAGTTGGCTCCTATGCTTCATCCGCCTCAGAAATGGACATGGTCTCCCAACCCCTTCTTTGGATTCAAAGATGAGATAATTTATGAGGTGAAAAGAATGAGACCCCTCAACTCTTTGCATTACAAAGGACTGCTAACTGCAAACTGAACGGAGAAACAGACCAAGGACAGCTAACAATGTGGTGTAAGCTGCAGATGCATGGGCCTCAAAATAGTTTTGAACAAATACTATGTTTATTGTACAACTTCCCTAGGGGGCAATTTTATACCAGACGATTCCAAAAATATTTGCTTCTTGATCTGTTGACTGCAGAGTACTATACAAATATTTTGAAATTTCTATTTCAATGCTGAAGGGGATGGGAGCATAGTAAAACTGGCAAAAAAAGGCAGATTTCACAATCCTAGATCATTTACTATACTGACTTATGTGAGTCTACCAACTCAGTTTGACTTAGACAATGTAAATTACGTTTGTTGTCAAATATGTTATTTGTTAAGCCTCCTGAAGCACCTAATATATATATATGTTTTTCTGAGATGTGGTGGCCCTGCAGTGACGGGGGTCACATCTGGGTTACCCAGATTGCCAGGAAGGTACCCGGGCAGCAGCAGTAATTAGCCACTGTCTGGATAGCTTCTGTGGCAAAAGTTAGGCCAACCTTTGCTGCGCCTTACTTTTGCTGCTTTGCCTTAGCCAGGCAGTGGCTTAATACCACCGGTGCCCGGTTATGACCAGGTGCTACCCCACGAACGTCCCAATGCTTACCGGTTAGCATCGTGGCAAGGAGCGGCGGCACCCAGGGATATTCAGCGTCACCGTGTTAGTGCCGCTTAATATCCCAGATATGGGGATTAACACGGTCAGCAGGCCCTACGCTTATTTCAGTCACAGAATTTAAGCTCTATGGTGCAGCCAGAGTACACACAAGCCTTTTAGCGGTGCCCGGCAATAGTGTGAAAGACAAATCTAAGTAGGGCTGCTCTGTGACGGCACATCATCAACAGAAAAATGTTTGCTGTTGCCTATCTCCGTAATCACCTAAACTCAACTGTCAGAATCTCTCTTACAGCTTTCCAGTAGCTATCATAATCTCAGAGTTCCATTACAGAAACCCCCCTCCCAAAAAAAAAATTCACAGGCATATTATGAAGCAGTTTGTAATGTCACTTTCATACCTCTTGATGAATTAAGCCTACCACCAGTAAGTCATGCACTGGAAGATTGAAAGGCAGCCAGCGTAATACCAATTTGTAAAAAGGGTTCCAAGAATGATCCAGGAAACTACAAACCACTGAGCCTAATGTCAATGTGGGGCAAACTGGTAGAAACTATTATAAAAAAAAAAAAAAAAAAGAAACGTATCATATGTGACAGAACCAGCATGGATTTAGCCTGCAGAAGTCATGCTTTACTTATCTGATACTTTTTGGAAGGCATGATTAAACAGGTAGATAAAGGTGAGCCGATTGTTACAATGCATTTGGATTTTCAGAAGGTATTTGAGAGAGTCACTCATAAGAAACTCCTCAGGAGATTAAAAGCTCATGGGATAGGAGGCAATATGCTACTGTGGACTGGAAGAGGTTAAAAGATAGAAAGCAGAGAGCTGGGCTAAATGGATAAATTTCTCAGTAGAGAGTTCAGAGAAGAGCCACCAAAATGGTAAAGGGGATGGAAGGATACTCCTATGAAGAAAGGCTAAAAAGGTTAGGGCTCTTTAACCTGGAAAAGAGACGGCTGAGGGGAGATATGATAGAAGTCTATAAATTAATGAACAGAGTGGAACGGGTAAACATAGATCGATTGTTTACGTTATCAGAATATAGAAAGACTAGGGGACGTGCAATGAAGCTACAGGGTAAACTATTTAAGACTAATAAAAGAAAATATTTCTTCACTCAACGTGTAATCAAACTCTGGAATTTGTTACCGGAGGATGTAGTAAAGGCTGTTAGTATAGCTGGGTTTAAAAAAGGTTTGGACAAGTTCCTGGAGGAAAGGTCCATAAACCATTATTAAGATGGGACCCAGGATATCAATGCTTGACCCAGTACAAGCATTGTGGAACCTGTGTCTTTTGGGGAAACTGCTAGGTACGTATGACCTAGATTGGCCACTGTTGGAAACAGGATACTGGGCTTGATGGACCTTGGTCTGACCCAGTGTGGCATATCTTATGTTCTTATGTGAAGAGTGGAGTACCCAGGGATCTGTAGTAGGATTGGTGCTTTTTAACATATTTATAAATGATTTAGAAATGGGGTCAATGAGTGAGGGGACCAAATCTGCAGAAGACACAAAATTCTTCAAAGTTGACAAATCACAAATGGATTGTAAGAAATTGCAGGAGGACTGGAAGACTAGGCATCCAAGTGGCAGATGGGTTTTAATGTGATGCACTTAGAGAAATATAATCCAAACTATACATACTGTCACAGATAGGGGGCACTGTGGATTGTCCTCCGTGCTTTGATCACCAGTATCCTGACAGTAGTTAGCCACTACTAGCACAGAATCAACATTGGCAATGTACAGGTACGTTGTAGGGTAGTTTTACTAAGCAGCACTAACAGAGTGGGCTTGAGCGCGCACTATACAGCATGCACTGACCCGCACTAACAGCTCACTCACTGAGCAGACAGAATGGAGTTATTTCTATGTTATCTGCTTAGCATGTCAGTGGGTTGGATTGAGGTGGAGAGTGGAATGTCAAATGGTGACAGGCAGTGCATGGGATATTGCCACGTGCTAGATGTCAAGACTGCTGAAAGCGTGACTGCACATAACGCCACCCACGCTACCAGCACCCGAGTAGTGCAGTTGCTTCCTAATGTCAAAAGTACGTCCATGTCATATCCACGACTCCTTCCCCCCAACAATCTAAAACTTCCCCACCAATCCATTTCCCCTCTGATCAGGAGCCTCCACCAATCAAGCCCCGCATAAGGAACCCCACAATCATCCCTCCTTCAGGACCCCCTGAAGTAGCAGCCCAATATGATCGTTCTCCCCAAGACCCTCCCAACCTCCCACCCCATTCAGACTCCTCTCCCTCCAGGCATGAACCACAGGCCTCCCCCCACCTCTCCCAGGATCTACCCAGGGCTCCTTAGTGGTATGTTGGTGAATGGGAAATGAGTGGTCCCATTATGTTCCTGCCCAGCTCCATCAACTTACAAAATGGTGCTGGTCTGACACTACTGACAATTTTTCCATAAGTGCATCATTAGCTGATACAATTGGTTAACTTGGTAGATGCTCCAATGCCTTCTGTATCTTAGGCAATAAATATAAAATTGGTATTCTAGGATATTGTCAATTTTAAACTTTAAATTCTTGTTTTGTCAAAAACCCAGAATACAAACCCCCATAGTTATATAGAAACAAGATGGCAGATCTAGACCATACGGCCTATCCAGTCTGCCCTTCCATAACAACTGCTACAGTATGTACAGTCCCTTTTTACCTTTAGAGATCTTCGGAGTCTGCCCCATGCTTTTTTGAAGTCACATATAGTCCTTTTCTCTACTATCTCCAATGAAATATAGAAACATTTCTGCAAATTACTCCTTGATCTATCCCCTTTCACCTTCATCCTATGCCCCTCATTGCAGAGCTTTCTTTCAAATGAAAGAGGCTCTCCTCCTTTGCAACGGAGGTATTTAAACATTTCTATTGTATCTTCCCTCTCCTGTCTTTCTTCCAAAGCATACATATTGAGATCTTTAAGTCTGTCCCTATATGCCTTATAACGAAGCCCACTCACAATTCTGGTAGCCACCCTCTGCACTGACTCCATCCTGTTAATATCTTTTTGAAGATATGGTCTCCAGAATTGCACACAATAGTATAAATTAGGTCTCACCAAAGACATACAGATGCACTATCACCTCCTTCTTCCTGCTAGCCATTCCTCTCCCTATGCACCCAAGTATCCTTCTGACTTTTGCCATTGTCTTTTCTATCTGTTTAATCACCTTAAGATCATCAAAAACAATTCCTCCAGGTCCCGCTCTTCTTTCATTGAAAGAAGTACTTCACACTCAGTACTGTACAGCTCCATTGGACTTTTGCAGCCCAAATGCATAACCCTGCATTATTTAGTTTTAAATATCAGCTGCCAAATTCTCGACCATTCCTTAAACTTCACTAGATCCCTCCTCAAGTTATCAATACCTTCCTTGGTGTCTGTCCTATTGCAGACTTTGATATCATCTGCAAAGGGGCAAGCCTTATCCGACAGCCCTTCAGCAATATCACTAAAGAATAATTAGACCTTACCTGCTAATTAGCGTTCCTGAAGGAACTCCAGTCCAGTCCCTCTCCACTGGGTTGTACCCCCCTTCCAGCAGCATGTAGACTGAGCACGTCATCTTCTTGATGTCCCTGGGGTATAAGTAGGCCTAGCATCTCCCACCAGCTCCAGTAACCTATTGACAAAGCAGACTTAACGGAGAGACAAGTAAACAAATATAATACTGAACACTAACTAAACTATAACTAGCCAACGGCGCCTCCCTCCCCCGGGAGAACTTCCCACCGTTCCCGGAGAAGAAGGGGCTTACCTGAAAACCGACAGCCTGTTGTCGAGGAACCTGAACCGTCCAACTCGCCTCACCATTGAGGATCTCAGCGGAGATTCCTCCGACCCTTATCTTTGCTTAGCACTTTGGGCCGTCAATGCCTGTAAAAAAGACAAACCTGGGTGGGATCAGGGACTGGACTGGAGTTCCTTCAGGAATGCTAATTAGCAGGTAAGGTCTAATTATTCTTTCCTTAGCGTCTCTCCAGTCCAGTCTCTCTCCACTGGGATGTACCAGAGCAGTTCAAACTTGGGCGGGCCCAGCAAGGCCAGACCGAAGAACCACTCCTCGAAACCTCGCTTCCTCCACGGCCTGGACGTCCAACCAATAATGCTTAGCAAAGGTGTGCAGGGACGACCAGGCTGCCGCTCCACAGATGTCCAACGGCGGAACCAGACTAAATTCCGCCCATGAAGTTGCCTGGGTCCGAGTAGAATGAGCCAAAAGCCCAACCAGAACCTGTCTTCCCTTCAAAATATAAGCAGAAGCAATGGCCTCTCTGATCCATCTGGAAATTGAAGCTTTAGCTGCTGCCTCACCTTTATGCGAGCCGCCAAAGAGAAGAAACAATCGCTCCGACTTACGAAAAGGAACCTGCAATCCAGGTAACGCTTCAGGGCTCTGCGCACGTCTAAATGACACAGGCATACATCATCCCCCTTCCGAGGCCCAGAGAGGAAGGGAAACTGACTGATTCACATGGAATGTCGAAATTCCCTTGGGCAAGAAAGACGGAACCGTGAGGAGAACCAACCTTTCTTTGGAAAATGCAAGAAATGGAGGATGGCAGGACAAGGCCTGCAACTCTGAGATACGCCTGGCCAAACAGATGGCCACCAGAAACAATGTCTTAAGAGTAAGGTCTTTGAGAGACGCCCGTTGCATCGGCTCAAAGGGCTCGGCAGTCAGGGAATCTAACATGAGGTTGAAGTCCCAAGGAGGAACCAGCAATCTCTGTTGAGGCCGAAGCCGCCGTACTGCCTTCATAAACCTTCCTATGTCCGCATGCTCGCCTAAGGACTTGCCCTGGATCTTGCCCCTATAACAGGAAATGGCCACCAATTGAACCCTCAATGAGCTAGCTGCCAGACCCTTGTCGAAACCTGACTGCAAGAAATCTAGAACCTCTGGGACTGACACTCTAAGGGCCTTCTTCCTCTTCTCCACACACTAGCCCTCAAATATACGCCAGACCCTCACATAGGAAAGACAGGTCGAGCGCTTGCGGGAACTTAGCAGGGTGGAAATCACTGTTCTCGAGTAACCTCGCTTTCGCAGCCAAGCCCTCTCAATAGCCAGGCCGTAAGCGAGAACTGTTCTACCTGCAGCATGCGCACTGGACCCTGGACCAGGAGATCGTCCCTCACTGGCAGACACCACAGCCGATTGGCCAGTAGGTGCATGAAGTCGGCATACCACGGACAGCGAGGCCAGTCCAGGGCAATAAGAACCACCAGCCCTGGGAGTGCCTCTATCTGTTGAATAATCCTGCCTATGAGCACCCACGGAGGAAACACATACAAGAGACTGCCGTTCGGCCACCTTTGAACTAGGGCGTCCAGGCCTTCTGACATCCTCTCCTTTCTTTGGCTGACTCCCAAGTCGCCAACAGATCCATGATGGGAGGTCCCCATCTGTGTACAATCCTCTGGTACACCTCCTGAGAGAGCTGCCACTCTCCGTGATCCACCCTGTGACGACTTAAGTAATCTGCCGTTACGTTTTCTACTCCTGCCACGTGTCGCGCCGACAAGGCCACTAGATGGGCTTCGTCTCATAGCATCAGCGCCTCCGCTTCCTCTTCCAGGGAAGGGCTGCTCGTTCTGCCCTGACGACTGATGTATGCTACCGTAGTCATGTTGTCGGAAAGCACCCGGACCGCCCTCCGACCCATCCAGCTTCCGAACGCTCTGAAGGCAAGGAAGACTGCCCTCAGCTCTAATCTGTTGATAAACCAATGTGCCTCCTGCACATTACAAAGTCCTTGGGCAATCCGTCCTTCGCAGTGGGCCCCCCAACTGGAGAGACTGGCATCCGTCGTCAGTTGCAACCAATTTGGCGGCTGGAGGGGCATACCGCACTCCAGAGGACCTGGGTGGAACCACCACTCTAAGGAATCCTTGACCGCCTCCGGACAGGGAAGCTTCACTGACAAGTGCTGCCTCTGGTGGGACCAACGTCGAAGAAGGGATCGCTGGAGAAGCCGCATGTGAGCCCTGGCCCGTGGAATCAGTTCTATGGTCGCCGCCATGGTCCCCAGCACCTGAAGATAGTGCCACGCTGAAGGTGCCTTCATGTCCAGGAACTGGCGCGGCAGGTCCCGAAGCACCCCTGCCCTCCGATCTGGCAAGAATACTCTGCCTCGGTCCGTGTCGAACTGTGCCCCTAGATACTCGATCTCCAGAGAGGGAAGCAACTTGCTCTTTGTTACATTGATAACCCATCCTAGACTCTTCAGTAATTCGACCACCATGGATATGGCCTCTCGACTCTCCCTTTTGGACTTTGCCTGAATCAGATAATCGTCAAGATACGGATGGACCAAGTTCCCTTCTTTGCGGAGAGCCACTGCTACCACCACCATAACATTTGTGAAGGTGTGTGGCACCGTCGCCAAGCCAAATGGCATTGCCTGGAATTGGAAATGTCCCTGGGGAACAACGAACCGCAGGATCTGTTGATGGGACTCGCAGATGGGAATATGCAAGTACGCCTCTGTGAGACTGAGGGAAGTCAAAAACTCCCCTTGCCTTACTGCTACCAGCACTGACCTCAGAGTTTCCATTTGGAAATGAGGGACTCGGAGACACCGGTTGACCCCCTTCAGATCGAGAATCGGACGGAAGGACCCCTCCTTTTTGGGTACCACAAAATAGATGGAGTCTCGACCGTTTCTGCACTGGCCTGATGGAATGGGTACAACCGCCCCCAGCGCCCTCAGCCTTTTGAGTGTTGCTTCTACCGCAGCCAGCTTGGAAGGCGACCGGCACGGGGACTGAATGAAGGAAGGAAAGACGGGTTTTGCGAACTTGAGAGCATAACCTTCTCGTATTACCTCCAAAACACATTGGTCTGTCATGACC
This sequence comes from Ichthyophis bannanicus, assembly GCA_033557465.1. Taxonomy (NCBI): domain Eukaryota; kingdom Metazoa; phylum Chordata; class Amphibia; order Gymnophiona; family Ichthyophiidae; genus Ichthyophis; species Ichthyophis bannanicus. The sequence continues at coordinate 1,377,522,625 of CM066033.1, read as the reverse complement.
CGGGCCCAGGCAGAGAGGAACTGCCAAAGGCAGCCTCCCACCGGCAGGTCCCCTCCCCGAGCCCCCGTGGCTTCATTGGGGCTTCCTAGTGTCCGAGCCGGAGGAAGAGGCTCCAAAACCTTTCCCCGCACCTCGAAACCCCCGGAAGCCTTGTCCCCTAGAGGGGAATCACCCTCTCTGAAAGGACAAAGACCGGTTCATCCGAAACCTCCGAACCTCACAAGGTTGAGTTTGCCCGGGAGTGGGGCCCCGATTCTGCTTCGGCCTATCTTCCGGGAGCCTACCTCCCTTAGACTCACCCAGCTCCTTTACCAGCTTATCCAGGTCCTCCCCAAAGAGCATCTTACCCTTAAAGGAGAATCTGCTGAGCCAGACCTTAGAAGAACTATCGGCCGACCAATTGCGGAGCCAGAGGTAACGACGGGCCGCCACCACAGAAGCCATATTTTTTGCTAGACTTCTTATGAGGTCGTACTGGCTATCAGCCAAGTACGCTGCGCCTGACTCAATTCTCGATGCCTCCTGCGTGCCTTCACTAAGGGGATCCCCTGCCAGCTGGATCCGCTGGGACCAGCACAAGCAAGCTCAGGCCACCCATGCCCCACAGACCGAAGCCTGTAGTGCTAAGGCACTAACATCAAATGCCTGCTTCAACAGGATGTCCAACTTTCTTTCCTGGGAGTCCTTAAGAGTGGCGCTGCCTTCGACCGGTATCGTTGTCTTCTTAGTGACCACCGACACCACAGCGTCCACTCTAGGAGAGCGGAGCAACTCCTTCTCTTCCTCTGGTAAAGGATACAGCCTAGATATAGACCATACTCCCCTCAAAGCAGATTCCGGCTGATCCCACTCCTCCTGGATCATCTGCTGCACCACTCGATGTACTGGGAAAACCCTTTGCGATTTCCTAACCACTTGAATCAAAGGGTCCTCCAGCGCCTCTTCCTCCACTGGGACTCCGGCCGACATATTCAGCACCTTCAGCGCTTCCCCGATCAGGGACGCTAACTCCTCCTAGTGGAAGACTCAAACAATCTTGGCTTGTTCCTCGGGGATCTCGCCTTTTTCAAGTTCCTCTTCATCCCCCACCTCCCTGTCTGACAGATCCCCCTCCAAGGGTTCTGACTAAGAGGAGCAGGGAGCCTCCTCTTGTGCGAGCCGTGGCCGCTTTGGGGGGGGCCACTTCCTCTTGCTCCTTAGAGTCAGGCAACTTAGCACCTCCCTGTGCCGAGTTCTGTCCGTGCAGTTCCTGCCTTCGAAGGCAAAAAGCTTTGTGCAGCAGCAATACGAATTCGGGGGAAAATTCACTCCCAAGCACACCCTCCATTCCAGGCAAAGCGCTAGAGGGCCCGGGCTGAGGCTGAGTCGGGGCCTGATCCAGAGACAAGGGGAGAGAGTCAGGCTGAAATAACTCCACAGGAGTTCCCGAGTCCTGTGAGGTGGAAGGTGGTGGATCCTGTACTGTCCCCGCCTGCATCTCCAGCTCTAAGGAGGCTGCCTCTGTGGTACAGCCTCTGCAAACTCCTGCCTCGGACACCGCACCACTGCGAGTGCCACAGAGCAAGCACTGTGGCCTAGCCGGCATGATGATGGTCTGTATTAGGGGCAACCAAAGCCCTCAAAACTCAGACAAAGAGCAAAAAAGAGGGAATACTTAGAAGGGCAGGCTGTAATAAAAACCAAGCCTCTCTCCTCTTTTTTTTTTTTTCAAATTTGTCTCACACTCTTTTACTTTCTTCCTGAGCATTAATTAGCCCCCTTAGGACTCCTGGCAAAGGACCTTCTGCGCCTGCCGGGCTGGATCCACGCGGGCTTTAAAGCGCGTGAATAAACGGACTCACCTCCGTAATAACTGGCGCAGCTGCAAAGCCCTGTAGGCCACAGCGGAACACGCGGTCGGCGTTCGCATGGCTATCCGCTGCCCCCGCGAAACACCGCCACTCGCCGGATGACTGACCTTTTGAGTGACCGCTGCCCCCGCTAAGGCCTTCTCTCCGTCCTGGTCTTCCTCAGAAGAGCTGCGACGACTCTTCGTCCTCCCGCTCGCACGCTCAGCTGCCTTAAGGGCTTCGGCAGTGGGGCAGAAAGGATGGCACAGGCTTCCCTCCAACTGCTCCCGGCAGGGAAAAGAGCACTTCTGACCACTCTCCTCTTTCCTCCGCTGCCTGGCAAATGCCGGCAATCAAGCCTCCTTCACCGCTCACCTGAACAAGGCCCAAGGTGGGGGGAGAGGGGGGGAGAGAGGGGAAGTCTCCAATAACAGAACCACTAACTAGAACAAATTAAAATAAATTAAAATAGAATGAATGAATGAAAAAGAAACCAAACCAGTACAGGAAAACAAAACCCCAAAGACCTGCACTATCATAGTCTCTCCAGTAAGCCAGATCCCTGGCTTGCTGCACCCCTTCCAGCTGCTAAAAGACTGAGCACAAAACTGGAGCTGCTGGGAGGTGCCAGGCCTACTTATACCCCAGGGTCATCAAGAAGATGACGTGCTCAGTCTACATGCTGCTGGAAGGGGGGCACAACCCAGTGGAGAGGGACTGGACTGGAGAGACGCTAAGGAACAAAAATGGTTTGTGGTTTATGGTTTAGGCACTTCATATGCCGCCCTTTACTATGTGTATCAGAGCGGTTTACAGACATATGTTAAAAAGAATGGGACCAAGGACAGATTGCCTGCGGCACACGACTGGTAACATCCTTTATTTATTTATTTTAATTTATTTAACAGGTTTTTTAATACCGCTTTATCATTTCAGTCAAAACGATTTACATTTTAACTAATGTAATGTATATTAAACAGGGATACTGATAACTTCAATTTTTTATGAGGCACGTGAGCTCCATTTATCTGTACCCTCTGTTGCCTCCCACTCAACCAATTTCTAATCCAGCCACTTTAGGGTCCATCCCTAGGGCATTCCATTTATTTATAAGTCACCTGTGTGGAGCAGTGTCAAAGACTTTAATGAAATCCAACTACATCAGGGCCCTCCCTTGGTCCAACTTGTGTCTTGTAAGACCATGCTGTCAGGGATCCTGCAATCCATTGGACTCCAACCTAATCCTTTTGTCTGCTTCTTTGTAAAGGGATCACATGCACCCTTCTCCAGTCTTCTGGGACCACTACCGACTCTAAAGAAGAACTGAAAAGGTCAAACTGTGGGGCCACTAGAATTCCCTATGTTCGGGGCCAGTGCTACGTTTTTGCTGCCTTGTGTGAACAATTACTGACCCCACCCCCTGCTGATTCCCAAAGAGCCCTTCACAAGGCTCTTTTTGTCCCAGCAATGACTTAGGGACATGCTTACTAAGCATTAACATGCATTAAGTGCCACAGAACCCATAGAAATAAATGGGAGCTGCTGCATTTAGCACAAATTAACATTTGTCAATGCACTTTAATCTTTAGTAAGCATTCCCCTTAATGAGTATATGAGTGTCTGAATACCATTTGCAGGTACAGTGAAGATAAAGAAAGGCTACCATACTTCTATATACTATCCTCCAATGCCAACTGCCAGATACATTAGGAAGTCCTACAAAACACTACTCATTCAAAACCCATTGCAATCCTTCCATATCATAACAGCACTACTACGACTCACACAGTACCATAAAAACATAAGATATGCCGTACTGGGTCTGATCAAAATCCATGTATCCTGTTTCCAACAGTGGCCAACTCAGGATACAAGTACCTAGCAGGTTCCCAAAATGCAAACTGGTTCCACAATGCTTGTCCTGGGGCAAGCAGTGGATTTCCCAGGTACTCTTTAATAATAGTTTATGAATTTTCCCTCCAGGAAAGTGTCCACTTTTTAAACCCAGATGCACTAACAGCTTTTATGACATCCTCCGGTAATGAATTACAGAGCTTAATTACACGTTGAGTGAAAAAATATCTTCTCATCAGTTTTAAATGGGTTATATTGTAGCTTCATTGTGAATCCCCTAGTCTTTCTGCTTTTTGATGGCGTAAACAACCAATCTATGTTTACCTGTTACATTCCATTCATTAATTTACAGACCTCTATCGTATCTCCCCTCAGCCTTCTCTTTTCCAAGAGCCCTAACCTTTGAAGCCTTCTTCATAGTGGTATCCATTCATCCTCTTCACCATTTTGGTGGCTCTTCTCTGTACCTTTTCTAATTCGGCTTTATCCTTTTTAAGATATGGCAACCAGAATTGCACACAATATTAAAGGAGCTGTCGCACCATGGAACAATACAGAGGCATTATAATATCCTTTGTTTTATTCTCCATTCCTTTCCTTATGATTCTTAGCATTCTATTTGCTTTCTTGGCCACCGCTTCAGAGGATTTCAATGAGTTAACCACAATGACACCTAAATTTTTTTCCTGAGTGGTGGTTCCTAATATGGAACCTTGCATTGTGCAATCATAGTATGGGTTGTTCTTTCCTAGGTGCAAAACTTTGCACTTGTCCACATGAAATTCCATCTGCCATCTGAATTTATTTATTTACATTCTCTTATATACCGCGCTATTCTGCATCAGTGCGGTTTACATTGAACAAACTGAAATTACATTGAACAGGGCATTATAACTTGAATGTCCAGTTTTCCAAATTATCAAGATCCTCTTGTAATTTTTCACAATCCTCTTTGGCTTTAACAACTTTGAATAATTTTGTGTCATCTGCAGATTTGATCACTTCACTCACTGGTTCCCATTTCTAGGTCCTTTTATAAATATGTTAAAAAGCAGCGGGCCCATCACAGATCCATGAGGTACTCTACTATTTACCTTTCACCATTTGGAAAATTGGCCATTTAGCCCTACCCTCTGTTTTGTATCTTTTAACCAGTTCCTGATCCACAATCGTACACTGCCTCCTATCCCATGACTTTTTAATTTCGCCAAGAGTCTCTCATGAGGGATCTTCTCAAAGGCTTTTTGAAAATCCAGATACACTGTATCAACCGGCTCATCTTTGTCTACTGTTTATTTACACCTTCAAAAAAATATAACAGATTAGTAAGACAAGACTTTCCTTAGCTAAATCCATGTTGACTTTCTCCCATTAAACCATTACTATCTACATCATCAGTAATTTTTTTCTTTATAATGGTTTGTACCATTTTTCCAGGTACTGACGTCAAGCTCACCAGTCTATAGTTTCCTGAATCCTCCTTGAACCCTTTTTAAAAGCTGGCATTATGTTGGCCATTCGCCAATCTTCAAGTACTACAGATGATTTTAATGATAATTCACAGTGGGTCTTCGATCTCATAGTTCAGTTCTTTTAACACCCTCAGATGGATACCATCTGTTCCAGGTGATTTTCTACTCTTCGGTTTATCAAATAGTTGTAATACATCTTCCCAGTTTATCGATATTTCTTTCAATTCTTCCAACGTATTACCTTTAAATACCATTTTAGGCATGGGTATCTTCCCTGCATCTTCCTCAGTAAAGACCAAAGCAACAAATTCATTCAGTCTCTCTGCTGTGGCCTTGTCCCCTCTTAGTGCCCCTTTTACCCCTCTATCATCTAATGGTCCAACTGACACTTTCACTGTTTTTTTGCTATGAATATACTTGAAAAAGTTTGTATTATGCATTTTTGCTTTCATGGCAAGTTTTTTTTCAAATTCTCTCTTTGCCTGCTTTGCATCTAACTTGCCAGTGCTTATGTTGTTTCCAGTTTTCGTCATTTGGCTCCTTTTTCCATTTCCTGAAAAATGCTTTTTTGGCTACAAGAACCTCTCTGACCTCGCCTTTAAACCATGCTGGCAGCTTTTTGGCCTTCCACTTTTCTTAAAGTGTGGAATACATCTGGTCTGGGCTTCCAAGATAGTATTTTTAAACAATGCCCATGCCATGCTTGATATAAATCTTTAACCTTTGCTTGATGTAAATCTTTAATCTTTTTTTATTAACTATTTTCCTCATTTTATCCTATGGTTACGGTTATGGTTTAGTCTCCCTTTTGAAAGTTAAAAAGTAGTACTGTGGATTTCCTTGCTGCCTTCCTCCAATTATTAAAACAAATGTGATCATTCTATGATCACTATTGTCAAGTGGCTCCAACACCTTTATCTCTTGCACCAGATCCTGTGCTGCACTAAGGACTAGGTCCAAAATAGCTCTTGTTGGTTATGAACTAGCTGCTCCAAGAAACAGTCATTTATTTCATCTAGAAACTTTATCTCCCTAGCATGTCCTGAAGTGAAACTGACCCAGTCGATAACTGGGATAAATTAAATCACCCATTATTATTACTATGTTGTAACTTTTGTTAGCTTCCCTTGTTTCTGTTAGCATTTCATCATCCATCTGTTCATTCTGGCCAGGCAGTCTGTAGTACACCCCCACTGCTATCACCTTCCCCTTTTTACAAGTAATTTCTATCCATAGAAAATGTTAATCCTGTGTGACTCAATGCCCTCTCTAACACAGAGCGCAACCCCTCCACCAATTTGATCTACTCTGTCATTGCAATATAGTTTGTACCCTGATATCGCAATGTCCCATTGGTTGTCCTCCTTCCACCAGGTCTCTGAGATACCAATCATATTTAACCTCTCATTTAATGCTATATATTCCAGTTCTCCCACCTTATTTTTAGACTTCTAGCATTTGCATTCAGGCATTTTAGAGGTTGCATTTTATTCATATTAATCTGGTTATCAGTAGAGAGGGGTAATTTGGAATCTTTCAGCTCTGTCTGCTCTGTTCTTAAGGGCATCTGGGTTACTTTTATCTTTATTAGAACCTGTCGGGATGTGCTGACTTCCCTCTTTTGCTAGTATCCTTCAAGGATACATCTTTCCGAACCATGAGCTCTTGGGCAACTGTTGGCTTCCCCTATTAGCTACTCTGTCTCCTTTTTAAAGGTTAATGCCAGCAGCTGGGTTCCATCCCGGTTAAGGTGGAGCCCATCCCTTTGGAAAATCCCCTCCTTTACCCAGAATGTTGCCCAGTTCCTAAAAAATCCAAAACCCTCTTCCTTGACCATCGTCTCATCCACACAATCAGACTCTGGAGCTCTGCCTTCCTTTTGGGTCCTGTGCTTGGAATAGGAAGCATTTCAGAGAATGCTACCATGGAAGTTCTAGATTTCAACTTCCTACCTAAAAGCCTAAATTTGGCCTCCAGAACCTCCCTCCCACACTTTCCTATGTCAATGGCACCAACGTACCAAGACAGCAGACTCCTCTCCAGTGCTATCTAAAAGCTTGTCTAGGAGGAGCGTGAGGTCCGCTACCTTCACACCAGGTAGGCATGTTACCAGGTGGTCCCCACATCCACCAGTTACCCAGCTATCTACACGCATAATGATTAAATCACCAACTTTAACATCAGTCCTAACCCTTCCCCTCATAGGCACATAGTTCTGGAGAAGCCTCCTCAATGAGAGGGTTTTACATCACCTGGAGGACAGATCCTAGCTAGAGGATCACTTCCTGCCACACCAGGGTGATGCTCTCCTGTCACATGACCTCTCTTCTCCATGGCAACAGGGAGGCCGCCAAAATGGAGGTGGGACTTCAGTACTATGTTCCTGTAGGTCTTGTTGACCAAGCAAAAGTAAATATTAAATCAATACATCTCCTACTGAGAAAAGTGAACAAGTTGGACTACTACATAGAAACTACATGAATAGAATATCGTAACTTGGCCAAACACACAAAACACAGACACACCATCACCAAATGCAGTGCAAAAAGATCACAATGTAGAAATATGAAGGCAATAACTGAAATGGAAACTCCAAGAAACTGAACTTGGCATGTACCACAACACTGGAGAAATAAAACTAGAAATTCATTTCCTCTTGTACTGAACAAAACCTAAAGATGTTAGTGATGCACATTTCCCAAAGCTAACATACTTCAGTTAATAAATTCAAAATAAAATACTTTTTCTAACTTGTGCTCTTTGGGGATTTTATTTTTCTATTGCAATTGCCCCATGCTCTCTCTTATGCTTCCCTTGCCTGTCGTTTGCTAACTGTCTTTACGGTATCTGTTATCTAGTTGTCCTTTCTTCTCTCTCCTCCTGTCATTCCATTCTATCCCCACATCTGCCCTGACATTTATCTTTCCATTTTTGCTCTTTGCTCCATTTCTTTCTTTCCTCCCTCTCCGTCCATTCAAATTTCACTATTCCATCATCAGTCCCCTTTTGACTTTTCACTTACCCATCTCCTCCTCTTACAGTAATTCTTTTCTTTCCTGAGTTACTACTACTACTACTGAGCATTTGTATAGCGCTCCCATTCGTACGCAGCGCTGCACAGACATGTAAGAGACAATCCCTGCTCATCAGAGCCTACAGTCTAGTTAAGACAAAACATCGAAGGTGTAAGCAGAGGTAAAACAAGGGGAAAGAAAAGGAGATCAGGTGAGTCAATACCCAAAAGCAGCAGCAAAGAGGTGAGCTTTCAACCTGGATTTTTAAGAGGGTTAGAGAAGGTGCCTGGCGTACAGACACAGTTAGTTTGTTCCAGGCGTAGGGCGCAGCAAGGTGAAAGGAGCGAAATCTGGAGTTAGCAGTAGAAGAGAAGGGCACAGATAGAAGCAGTTGGCTAGAAGAGCGGAGTTCCCGAGGGAGGTTGTAAGGACAGAAAAGAGAAGAAAGGTACTGAGCAGCCGCAGAGTGAATTCATTTATAGGTCTGCAGGAGAAGTTTGAACTGGATACGGAAACGGATAGGGAGCCAGCGAAGTGACTTGAGGAGTAATATGGGCATGACGAGGCTGGTGGAAGATTAGCCGTGCAGCGGAGTGTTGAACAAATTGAAGGGGAGAGAGATGATTCAAAGGGAGACCAGCAAGGAGTAGATTACAGTAGTCAAGATGGGAGGTGATTAAGGAGTGGATAAGCATTTTAGTAGTGTGTTCAGAAAGGAAAGGGCAGATTTTGCTAATGTTATAGAGAGAGAAATGGCAGGTCTTAGCTACGAGATGGATATGTGTGGAGAAAGAGAGAGAGGAGCAAAGACAACCCCCAGGTTGCGGGCCGAGGAAATAGGAAGGAGTACAGAGCTATCCACAGAGAATGAGAAAGGAGGAAGAGGAGGGGAGGTTTTAGGGGGAAAGATAAGAAGTTCAGTCTTGGCGATGTTCAATTTCAAGCGGCGTGAGACATCCAGGCAGCAATGTCAGAAAGGCAGGCAGAGATCCGGGTCTGGATTGCCGGCGAGAGTTCAGGCGTAGAGAGGTAGATCTGGGAGTCATCAGCATACAGATGGTACTGAAAGCCATGGGAAGAGATAAGCGCACCAAGGGACTGGGTATAGAGAGAGAAAAGGAGCGGACCCAAGACAGATCCTTGAGGTACACCAACTGGGAGTGGGGTAGCGGAGGAGGAGGAGCCACCAGAACACACACTGAAGGAGCGATGGGAGAGATAGGAGGAGAACCTGGATAGTACAGAGCCCTTAAAACCAAGCGAGGACAGGGTATCGAGGAGAAGGTTGTGATCAACGGTGTTGAAAGCAGGAGAGAGGTCAAGAAGGATGAGGACAGAGTACAGGCCCTTGGATTTTTCCAGGAACAAGTCACTGGAGACTTTGACAAGAGCTATTTCAGTAAAGTGTAAAGGACGAAAGCCAGACTGTAAGGGATCCAGGAGAGCATGAGAGGAGAGGAGGTCGAGGCAGTGGCGGTGAACCGCACATTCAAGTAGTTTAGAAATGAAGGAAAGGAGAGAGGTGGGTTGATAATTAGAAGGACAGGTGGGATCAAGTGAGGGTTTCTTGAGGAGAGGTGTGACCACAGCATGCTTGAAGTTTGCAGGGACAGTTGCAGTGGAGAGCGAAAGGTTGAGAATATGAGAGATGGAAGGGACAACGGTGGAGGAGATGGGGCTTAGGAGATGGGTGGGAATAGGATCAGAAGAGCAGGTGGTGAGTTTGGAGGAAGAAAGAAGGTGTGCAGTTTCCTCTTCAGAGATCACAGGAAAGGAAGAGAAGGTAGCAAGGGTAGGGGGAGAGCTGGGAGTGGAGAGGGGAAATAACTGACTTGTGGGGAATTGGAGGGTGATCTTGTGGATTTTGTCATGGAAATAGTCAGCCAGGGTTTGGGCAGAAAGGGAGGGAGGGATCAGAGGTGGAGGCACTTTGAGGAGAGAGCTGAGAGTAGTAAAGAGATGGCGAGAAGCAGCTGTAGCCAGTATTGCCTGTAGTATTCACGTCTGATGCACAACGCAACAGTCCTGCGCGCCGGACGTTAATGCTACTGGCAGCAACAGCTGCTGCCGCTGACTCAGAGAAGAAATGAAGCTGGGGCTGGAATCATGCAATGCAGATCTTTCTGCCATCGGGGCTATATGGCGAACCTCTGCTAGAGTAGCCTAATGGTTAGAGCAACAGCCTAGTACCTGAGTAAACCTGGGCTTGAGTCTCACTGGTGCTGCTCCTTGCGACCTTGGATTTTCCTTCCATTGCCTTCAGGTAAAAACTTAGATTGCAAGCCCTCTGGGGACAGGGAAATACCTACCTACCTACTTGCCTTGAACTTCCATTGGAAAAGCATGAGCTAATAAAGAAATAAACTCTTGCCCAGGGGTAGCTCAAAAAAAAAATCTACTGCCTGAGGTGAGAGGTGAGAGATGAACTGACACACAACCCTGTAGCCAAAAGGTAAAGGCCTCCCCAGAACTCTAGTCAGGCACCCCTCACTCACAACATGAGTCATACGGCTGCCTCAAGAATACTCAAAGAAATACAAAATACAGTATATTCCTAGGCTCTCTAAGAGTTGTGTGGATTTTTTTTAAATTTTGCAACGCTGTTTTTTTGTGCAGCAAAAATTATAGCAGTTTAATTATATAGCAGGAGTAGAGGGGTAGCCTAGTGGTTAGAGCAGTGATCTGGCAACCAAGAGACCAGTGTTTAATTCCCAATGGCATTCCTTGTGGCTGTGGGCAAGTCACTTTATCCTCCATTGCCTTGAAAGAAAGGCCTGGCAATCTATTTCTGGTCACACCTCAACAAGAAAACCTAGGGGGCTGCACACATTGCATTTGCAATTATATAGCCTGAGAATCTAATGTTAAACATGTCACTCCCTTACACTGCACACTGAATTGGCATGCTATCAAATGTAAATATATAGTCTGCAAAGCAAAGGAGATGCCAAGTGATCAAACACCAACGAGCAAAATAAAAAAGCAAGATCCACAGCTAATTTCATTTTGGTGATATAAACTGAGCTGTGCTTCTCACTTTTTAATTGTTAACATATATTCTACATCCGAAGAAACCTTCTCCCAACAATGAGTGCAGAGGACATTTCCCATAGAAATCAACCAGTGTTCTCCCCAGAAATATTTACCAGCTGGGTAGTATGAAGGAGTAGCTGGGTGGGCAGCACTATACGATGACTAGCAGCAGACAACATAACTAGTAGTCTTTCATATATTCATTCCTGCTCATTATATTGTCATGTCAATTCATAAAATTAAATTAGTCGGGTGGTCAGTAAAATCATCTGGGTGGTTTACCCATTCAAAAGGTCCTGGAGAGAACACTGTCAACACGCCAAACTAATTTCTGATTCTGGTGTCATCTCAGTAATAGCAATATAAACCCTCACCAGTCATGGACATAATTAGGGCATATTTTGCAAAGGATGTTCAAGCCTGAACATCCCTAAAATCAGCAAGCACATCCAAGTTTGGACATGATTTCACAAATATGGACATGTCCAATATTGACGTCTGCAGGGACATCTGCACAGACATTCCCGGAATAGTATTTAATATTGGGGACATCTATGAGATATACAGCAATGGTGCAAATCCAAACAAGTTTCCCAAAGATACACAACATAGCACTGTCATCGTGAAGAGTACCGAAGATAGTGTAGTGCCAACTTCAGCACACTCCAGAGGTTTTAGTGCTGAAACTAGCACTTTACCAATGCCTATTTGTACCTGGAGGAGGTCTATGTTTGGACATGGGGACAGACGCCTCCCAAGGTTCTAAATTGATTGGTGGCATCTATGTCCATAGCTCCACCCCAGACATACCTCCATCCCCCCTCCCCCCCCCGCCTATTTAGACATCCCCACAGCGAAGATGTCTAAAAACCCTGTTTCTGTAATCACTCTGGGGGCATCTCTGTGATTTAGTCGTCTATGTGCATGTTTCTGGACATCCAAATTGCATCTAAGTGATTTAAAATGACCCCATTGTGAAGTAATACAAAATCTTACAAAATTACTCAGAATCTACAGAGAAAATCTACCATGAGAGCCTCAACTCCCAAAACTTGCACAAGGAGCTTACACAGAAAAGAGTAGCACTCGAAATGTTGAAGTGTGCCCTGGAGCATCCATTAGTCTATTTGGGAAACTAAACAAGCTGGATTACTACAGATCCTTACATAGGAACTCCATGATAACAGAATACCTGGCCTCCCACACACACTCAGAATAAAGATAGAATCTCACCAATAATAGAAAAAAATTACCACAAACTTAAAATGAAATTCTGTTGACAACAATTCCGTAGACAGAGCCCACACATGAAAGGGCCATTCTGGGCTTTATGCTTACCAATGGCGAAAGAGTTTCTAATGTTAGAGTGGGACATCATCTCACATCCAGTGATCACCAGATGGTACCATTCAGTATTAGGAAAATTTTCAGAAGACTGTTTTTGTGAGGAACTAGCTAAACTAAAAGTAGATAAAGCTATGGAACCAGATGGGGTATATCTGAGAATATTGAAGAAACTTGGGGATGTTCTAGCAGCCCCAGTGACTGATCATTTCAAAGCTTTTCTGTAGTACCAGAGGACTGGAGAAAGGCACATGTGGTCCCTTTACACAAAAGCGGAAGTAAGGATGAGGTTGAAAACTACAGACCGGTTAGTCTAACCTCTATAGTGAGTAAATTATTGGAAATGCTGTTAAAGAGAGAATAGTGAGGTTTCTGAAGTCCAATAGATTGCAGGATCCGAGGCAGTATGGGCTTACCAGAGGCAGGTCTTCTTAGACAAATCTGATTGATTTCTTTGACTGGATGACCAGGGAGTTCGACCGAGGGAGAGCCCTAGATGTGGTGTACTTAGATTTGAATAAATCCTATGACACCGTTCCACACAGGCGACTAATAAACAAACTGAGTACCCTAGGGATGGACCCTAAAGTTACTGACTGGGTTAGAAATTGGTTGAGTGGGAGTTGGCAAAGGGTACAGGTAAATGGAGCTCACTCTGAGAAGAAAGAGGTACCAGTGGTGTCTGATTCTTTTTAACATCTTTGTTAGTGATGTGGCGGAAGGGTTGGCAGGTAAGGTTTGCCTCTTTGCGGATGATACCAAAATCTGCAAAAGAATAGACACCCAGGAAGGAGTAGATAACATGAGAAGAGATCTAGCTAAGCTTGAAGAATGATCTAGAATTTGACAGCTGAGATTTAATGCTAAAACTTGCAAGGTCATGCATTTGGGCTGCAAAAATATAAGGGAGCAATACAGTGTAAGGGATGAAGTACTTCTGTCCACAAAAGAGGATCAGGACCTGGGTGTGATTGTGTCTGACAGTCTTAAAGTAGCTAAACAGAAAAGGCGATAGTGAAAGCCAGAAGGATGCTTGGGTGCATAGGGAGAGGAATGGCCAACAGAAAAAAGGAGATGATATTGCCTCTGTATAAGTCTCTGGTGTGACCTCATTTGGAGTATTGTGTACAATTCTAGAGATCTCACCTTGAAAAGAACATAAGTAGGATGGAGTCGGTGCAGGGATGCCTACTAAAATGGTTAGTGGTCTTCGTTATAAAGCATATGAGGACAGAGTTAAGGCTCTTAATATGTATACTTTAGAGGAAAGGCAGGAGATATGGAGGAGATATGATAGAGACATTTAAATACCTCCAGGCATAAATGCACAGGAGGAGAGTCTCTTTCGATTGAAAGGAAGCTCTGCTACGAGGGGACATAGAATGAGGGTGAAAGAGCGTAGACTCAGAAGTAATATGCGGAAATACTTCTTTACGGAAAGAGTGGTGGATCTGTGGAATAGTCTCCCAGAGGAGGTGGTAGAAATGAGGACAGTATCTGAATTCAAAAAAGCATGGGACCAACACAGAGGATCTCTAAAGGTAAAAAAGGGACTACTGTAGTTGATATGGAAGGGCAGACTTGATAGATCATGTGATCTTTTTCTGCCGTCATGTTTCTATGTTTCTAAAATTAATTGACCCCCCACCCCCCAAAAAAATAGCAGACTCTGCATGCAATGCAACACCAGAGAAACAGAAAGAGTTGAATTTGTCACTGTACTGTGCAGCATATAAAGATAAATCATGTATATACAGCCCAAAATTCAAATGGGGTTTATAGAGTTAGCAGCACTGTTCCCTCTAAGCTGTGCACGTGTGCGCGCGCACACACCTCGCCGAGCGAGCGCACATACTTTACAACAGAGCGCACAAAAATTACAGCTCTGATTCTGATAGAAAACAACACAGACGTCTTAAAATTTAAAAGTTATGATTGTAATTACTAGAGATTTCCCGCTTCATTTAGTAATCGTCTATTTTCATTTAATTTGATTAAAATCAATGTGGTGTACATACTGTATTCTGACGTGTAGTCAAATTTTAAAGTATATAACTCCGTGTGTCATTATGTGGCACACAAAAATTTAACCTTCCTTCAAAAGCTGCACACAGCTGATATTTTATGCGCACACAGCCTACAGAAAATTAGAGGGAACATTGGTTAGCAGGACCTGCTAATCCAATAAATCCCACTGAGAGGGATATTTAGTGGCACTAACCAGCCAGTATCACTGAATATCACCTCTAAACACCATGGCAATGGTCCCAGGGTGGTCTGCTGTCTGGATAGCTATGTAGTCAGTGCCAGAGGATATCCAGATTCTGACACTGAATATCTGGTTTCACTTTAGCCCGTGGCGGTCAGACACTTTACAAACACTGACTGCCCGTGAAGTCCAAATACAGACATATTCCAATCACCAAACTGAAATAAAATTAATTTTTCTACCTTTTCATGTCTGGCCATTTTATTCTCTAATCATATTGATCCCAGCCTTTGATTTCCGTTTTCCTGATCTTCTCTTGGGTCTATGGTCCAACTGCTACATCTCTCCCTTCCTGTCTTCTTTACTTCCTTTCATCTCTGACATTGATCTTTTCCCTGAAGCTTTCTGCAATTTATTTTTCTCTAGCAATATATATTTCATTTCTCTTTCTTATATCACGTTCTCAATCTCCCTCTTTTTACTGTCCACCTACCATTTTTCAACCTTTACCACTGCCCTCTCATTCCATAGCTCTTTATCCTTCCCCAGCCACTTATTCCCCAGTCTTTAACTAACTCTCTCCTTTCTGTCTTCCACCCTTCCTGCATTCAGCAATTCTCCCCCTCTCTCCCCAACCTTGTGCCTCTCTCGTTTTTCTCATCCTATCCCCCCCCCCCCCATCTCCAGCATTCCCCTCTGTCCTTCACCCCGGGTCCAGCATCTCCCCATCTCATCCCACTTCATGTCCAGCATCCCCCTTCTCTCTCCCCCCATCCTGTGTCCAGAATCTCCCTCTCACCCCATGTCCACTATCTGCCCTTCACCCCTACCCTGTGTCCAGCCTCTGTCCTATATCCCCCTATATCCCCACCCCATGTCCACCATCTGCCCTTTATCCTCCTGGATCCATACCATGTCAAGCATCTGCCCTTCATCCCACTATGACACCAACACTATCTCCAACATCTATCCTCATCCCCTTAAACCCTGACAAGTGTCCAGCTCTGCTCTCCATGCCATGTCTACCATTCCCTATGCTCCCAGTCTCTATCCAGTATCTGCCCTTCATTCCTCTATGCCCTTTACCCGATGCCCAGCATGTACCCTCCACTCTTCTATGCCCCAGCCTATGTCCAGTATCTGCCTTTCATCCCCATGCCCTCTATCCGATGTCCAGCATGTGCCCTCCACTTCCCTATGACCCTTACCATGCCCAGCATCTGTCCTCCATCCCATATCTCCTTTAAGCCCCCACACTGTGTCCAGACTCTGCTCTCCAACACTTCACCACATGTCCAACATCTGCCCTCCATCCTTCTAGACCCCCCTCCACTCTGTATCCATCATCTGCTCTCCATCCCCTATGTTCCCCAACATATGTCTGCTTCTACCCATCCACCCTATATCCAGAATGTTCCCCCTGGCTTCATCCCTTTCATTTTGTAACCAGCACATGGCCTCCACCCCCCTTCATCTCTGCCACCCCCCTCTTCATGTCTAAAATCTCGCCCCACCCCAACCCAGCCTCCTCATGTCTAATATCTGACCCCCCATGGCTACCCACCTTCACTGCATATCTTGAATTCCCCCCCCACACACACACACACACACACTGCTGCTATGTTGGGCAGCAGAGGCAGACCTCTGAATTTTCAAAGTTAAAAACAAAAGCGAAGGTCTTTGAGACTCCGCGCGATGAACGCTTTTCTGGTTCTGCCCTCTCTGATACATGCATCAGCGCAGGAAATCAAAACCCTGCATTTTGATTTGTTTTTTTAAAACTGAAGGCCTGCCACTGCCAATGTAGAACAAGTATCTGCAACATTACCATCACTGCTGCAGAGTTCACATACCAGGGGGTGGTGGTCAGATTCCGGCATACCACTACTTGCAGTTCCTCTTGTGTGGTTTATGCAGTAATCTGCCCATGTGGTTTGGGTTATATTGGGAAAACTATGCGCCCTTTCCAGGTGCGTATGAGGGAACATCGAAGCCACCTTAAGCATAAGGTTGTAAAGGCTCTGATGGTTCTGCACTGTGTGCAGCAGGGTCAGACTTTTGCTCAACTGCGGTGCTTGTGCATTGACCAAGTCATAAGGGGAACGGAGGGTAGAACTATTAATCAGGAATTGATTAGACATGAACAGAGGGGGGTCAGCTGATTTCTAAGATGGCGGCGTGAGCGTTTTGGGCTGAACATGCCTAAACGTAAAGGCAAACAGAAGGCTCCTCCCGCAGAGCCCATACCTGCCGTTCCTGTTACTACTTCTGTCGATCCTATGGATCGCTTCGTTCAGCTGACGGATAAACAGAATGGGGAGATTCGTGCAGGCGCTGTGGCATCGGATGGAGTGGCTCCGGTGCTGCCTGCCCTAGAGGTGTCTCTCTCCCCCGATGAGCATTTGCCGCCAACACGAGGGAACTATCCGGTGCCTCCTCTCGCGGGAGGAGAGGCAGCCCCGCCCGGAGTTGGTTGTGCTGCGTCGGATATGCGGGCCTTGCTGGAGGAGAGCCCCGGAGTGCAGCTCTCAGCGCCGGGAGCTGTGGATGTGGATTCCTCGATAGTATCTGAGGCGGTCTTACCTGCACGCTTAGAGGGAGAAGTAGGAGTAAAGGTACTGTCTTTGGAGTCTGACGTTTTTGGAGGTATTTTCTTGAAGCGCCCTGAGGTGATCTCCCTGGGCACGATATGGGACACGATTTCAAAGCTTTCTTCAGCAGTTAGTAAGCAAGTGGAGCTGACAACTTTGTGCTTGGAGAATTTGGAGAGTGTTTCGTCTGGGATGTGGGAAGAGCTGGTCAACTTCCGTTCGAGGATTGAAGTTGGGGAACAGAAAGCGATTCAGAATTCTTTAGTAAATGAGACTATTATGAAAGACAATGTTTCGATAAGAATGAAATTGGAAAACTTAGAAAATGCTGTTAGGACATCTAACATAAGATTGTTAAATTTTCCAATATTAGTAGGTTTATCTCCGATTGAAATGTTTAAGAAATATATACAGGAAGTTCTAAATGTTTCCGCCGATTTAATTCCCCCAGTAGTAAAAGCTTACTTTTTGCCTAAAGCTAAGAAAGAAAGAAATATATCTCAGGATGGTATAGTTATGGATGTTTTGGATGTCTTTGCTCTTCTACAATCACCTAAAGAAGCTGAGTTGTCAGTTTCTACAATGTTAGTGACCTTTGCGTTACCATCAGATAGGGATTGGATATTGAAATTGTACTTTAGGAAAAGGTCCGTATTATATTTGGGGAAGAAGGTAGTGATGTTCCCTGATGTCTCTAGGGAGACTCAGAAACGGCGTAGAGCCTTTCTGTTATTGAGATCTGGTGCTGCTCAGATAGGTGCTTCATTTATACTACGTTTTCCTTGTAAATGTATTATTTCCTTTAAGGTTTAAGGTTTAATAATTTGATAAAAACCGCCTTTCAAAACAATCAAGGCGGTGTACAATAATAAAATACATAAAAAGTCATAAAATACATGAATCACATAATGCGTATAGACAATACATAGTACATAAAGACTGTGACCAATGGTAAAACACATAAAAAGCTAATAAGCTAATAAGTATGTATTTTTTCAGCCTGAAGAATTATCTTCATTTATTAGTTCACAGATAGTTGTTACCTCTTCTCCTCAGTGAATGTTATCGCAGGGTGTCCTCATCATGTTGGATTTTCTCTGTCCTCTCTCGCCATCTTATATTTACTTATTGGTACTTTGTTTCCTATATTTCTCAAGGAACCACTGTCCTTGAGTTTGTCTTTCCTTAGGCTGACTCCCTCTTTATTGTGGGCTAATAATACTCTTGTAATTTTTATTTCCTGTTACCTTTTATTATATTATTTCTTTACAAGTTGTTGTTTGCTGTACAAGCTTTTGCTTGATTAATTTTGTAAAATTGCATAAATAATAAATAAAAAAAAAAAAAGACAAGAACAGAGATTTATTTACCGTCTGAATACATTGGTCCCGAGGGGATTGAATAGTAGCATAGAATGGTCAGCGTGTGTCTAAATCTTTTAGTGGTTTGTGGGAGGTTTCTAGTTCCTATTATGTTCGGTTAGTTTACATGTAGTTGGAGGGGCTAGTTTAGAGTTGATGTTAGCCTAATAGAGATGGGTTGATGATGAAGTCGTGATATCAGAGGGCGTCTTAATTATTGGCAGGGCTGGGTTTTGTTTTAGGATTGTGTGTTTTTTAGCCCCCGTGAGAGGTAGGGGGAGCTAGGACCCCACGGCCCTTGTGGAAATTGTGAGGAGTTGTGTTTTTGATCCTGCAGTGCGTATAGAAAACAGGGGGGGATATCATTTAGAGATAGATCCGGTTGAAGCAGGCTGATTTGGATTGTAGGTAGTGTGACGTAAGTAGTGTTTATTAGTTGAGCAGGCATCAGTGACGTTTGAAGGGCTTCAAAGAAGGGCTCCTACAACACTTCTCACAATATACTGACCCCCCTCCCACACAGACCTTTGATCACGGCTAGTCAAATAAGCTCCCAAAACCTTACCACTCGATCTAGACCAAGCCTCACAAACCCTACCTTTAGAGCTCGAGCATTTAAGAACCTATTGTAAATAATTAAAAATATCTGTTAATTGTTAATCCCTGTTATCCATGTTTTTACTCCCTGTTCTCTGTAAACTTAACATTTGTTTTATGTTTAAGTACAAAATTTGTTAAAATGTAAACCGCGCTGATATCAAAAGTGCGGTATATAAAAGCTGTTAAATAAATAAATAAATAAATAAATAAAGATTGGATCGCGATTACGAGGTCCACATGTGCGGCGTTTTTGTTCACTGTGGCGGTTTTGAGGTTCTTCTGGAGTTGGGAAGAGAGTGAAGCCATAGTTTGATTATACACGGGCTGCATCAAAGGTGAGGCGTTGATTAATGGTATATTTTGGTGTTGTGGAGTAGGAGGTTATGTTTTAGTGTAGTAGGGATGGGAATGACGTTGTTTTTATATTTCTTTGTAGTGTGATTCAGCATTCATGGATCCCCTGAGGAAACATTGCTGTGAAACGTCTTGATGGTACCGGTGGTGTACGTCGGGATCGGGATCAATTAAAAATATGCAGCTGCCTAGTCGCATAAGATAAGTTTTAACAGTTTTTGTTAGTTTTCATTGGAAAGAAACGACTGGTAGTCTGTTTATAATGCAGTTTGGAGGTCGTTGATGTGACAAAGCACTTTGCTATAAATTTGATGTGAGTCTGAAATAGCAGTGCTCTTTTTTACTGAGACCTCAATATTTATTTCTAATCCTTACCAAAGGTGAAAGACAACGATTTTTTCTAGTATTGTGGTTTTGGCTCGTTCTTTATTACAAGGCCAACGATATTGTACAATGTAGAACAAGTGGCAGCGGCAGCAGGCTGCCAGGTAGGCAGCAACAGTGGCGGGGAGGATGTGGCTGCTGCCATATCGGCAGTAAGATCTTGGCTTCCCTCACCACCCCATTCAAACCGCTGCCCCGTGCAAGCACACCACTTGCACAGTGGGTCACGTCAGCCCTCCCTAGGTTCCTTCAATACTCTCAGATGTATCTCATCTGGCCTCAAAATGCTAATATATATTGCCCTACTACATTCTCATCACTGTTTAGGTTGCTCTCTACCATCTGACCTTTGGGTTGGAAGGCAGGCAACTTGCAAAGGAGCCAACACATTTCTCTCAAAGGATGAGAGGGTGATAGTTGCAGCCTAGGAAGCAGCTTACGGATGAGATGGTTTACAGCGAGCATTGAAAAAACTGGTAATACAGACATATGTTGATTCTGTAAGAAAGACCTGGAAATGGTGACTCACCTCATAGCTGGCTGTAAAGTTCTGATGGCAGAAAATTTCTATACAGAAAGACATAATAAAGTAGCGCACCCCATCCATTGGAAACTCTGTAAACAGAACAACATTTCTGTGCCCGAAAAGCACCAGGATCATGACCCTAAGAGAATTACAGAGAATGAGGAGGTTATGATCACCTGGGATACTCCCATTCCAACCGATAAAAAGCTGGATGCGAGGAAACTGGATATAGTGGTTAAGGAGAAACACACTAGAAGGTATTGATAATAAAGGTGTCAGTTCCAAGCAACTACTCTGTGAATCACGTGGAGAGGCAGAAGATCTTGAAATACCAGGAAATGCAGTCAGAGACCAAGAAAATGTTGCAAAAAGATAAAGAAATATCTCCCATTGTGTTGGGTGCCACCGGCTTGATAAAGAAGACTTTCCAAGCACATCCTGACAAACTACCCATACATGTTACAACTTACGAACTCCAGCAGGAGGATCTCTTTGGCACCATGCAAGTACTATGCTGAGCACTAGCAGTAAATTTGAGAGACTGAGATCATACTCTCCATGCCCTGGCTTAGAAGTGAGGTTCACGCCTGTCATGGAATGCACAAAACTACCCATTTGGAGAAACTGCCCCGTGATCATGACCTAAGAGAATTACAGAGAATGAAGAGGTTATAGTCACCTGGGACATTCCCATTCCGACAGATAAGAAACTGGATGTGAGGAAACCCGACATAGTGGTAAAGGAGAAAAACACCAGAACAGCGTAGATGTTTTTGATTCAAAGTGATTAGTCTGTGAATCGCGTGGAGAGGGAGAAGTTCCTAAAGTACCAAGAAATGCAGTCAGACCAAGAAAATGTGGCAGAAAGATACAGAAATATTCCCCATCATATTGGGAGCCACAGGCTTGACATAAACTACCCATAACTGTTACATCTTACGAACTCCAGAAGAATGCTCTCTTTTGCATGATGCAAATACTACGCCGAGCACTAGCAGTAAATTTGAGAATGAGATCATACTCCACATATCCTGGCTTAGGAGTGAAGTTCATGACTGTCATGATATGCACAAAATTAACCCATTTGGAGAATCTGCCCCTAGTCAACACATCTCTTCTACAACTTCAATGCAAAGGATTTTTGTGAGACTGATGAATAGTTATCATAAATCCAGTTTAGAATTACACATTTTTGACACACTATGATTTTGAAAAATCTTTGATACTGTGTGAAATTTATGAACTTACATTAATATTTTCTTGAAGGTTATGTTTTCTATATGGGGGTGAGAATATTTTGTGTTTTTTCATAAAAGACATTTCAAAAATGTTTTGATATATTGAAGAAGCAGTAAAAAATTTGTCTGAATCAATTCAGAGGATTTTTTATGACCAATGATGGCATAAGTTCTATTTACATATATAGAAAATCAATGAAATTGCCAAATGCACCAAGATAAGGGGGAAAAGGACCTTAGACCTCTTCCTTGTGATCTCAACCACAGATTACTCCTATCAGGCGATACATCTAGAGGTCCACAGGACTGCTTCCTCATGGGTCGAAAAATCCCCTATAGTAAACTCTGTATATAGTCAATTCAGGGCTCAGCATGGCAAACAGAAATTTATACCTGGTACCTCGAATTTGCTTCCTTGCCCCCCCCCCCCCCCCCCCGCAATCAATCATGGCTTAGATGCAGCAAACAGCACATGGCAAGAAATCTGATCTGCGGGCAGACAGGAGGAGAAGCCCACAGAAGTACAGAACGGCAGGGATCAGAGCTTTCATTAAAAAAAAAAAGAATAGGAGAGAGGAAGAAAAAATTTAAAGGAGCAGTGTACGACAAGGCTGCATACTTTCCCCATACCTCTTTCATTTATATGCAGAAAAGATCATCAGAGAAACAGGACTGTATGAAGACATTGGTGTGAAGATCGGCGGAAGACTCATCAACAACCTTCGCTATGCTGATGATACCACATTACTGGCTGAAAGTGAAGACGATTTGAAACATTTGCTTCTCAAGATTAAGGAATATAGTCTTAAAATGGGCCTGCACCTTAATGTTAAGAAGACAAAGATCCTAACAACTGGCAAAATGAATATATTCATCGTTCATGGAGAAGAAATTGAAATAGTTGACCACTTTAACCTACTTGGATCAACTATCAATAAAGAAGCAACAAGCAGTCAAGAAATCCGATGACTCATTGCTCTTGGCAGAATGGCTATGAAGGACTTAGACAAGATTCTCAAGAGCAGAGATGTCTCTCTCCATACAAAGATTCAACTTGTTCAAGCCATGGCATTTCAATAACATCATATGGATGTGAAAGTTGGATTGTGAAAAAGATAGGAAGAAAATTGATGCCTCTGAATTATGGTGCTGGTGACGAATACTGAGTATTCCATGGACTGCCCAAAGAACAAACCAGTCAGTACTAGAGGAGATCAAACCTAAGCTTTCTTTAGAAGCTCAGATGACAAGACTTTGACTTCATACTTTGGACACACTATGCGAAGAGAGAGATCATTAGAGAAAGACATCATGCTTGGGAAGGTAGAAGGTCAACGCAAAAGAGGAAGGCCAGCAATGAGATGGATCGATACAAAAACAGCAGCTATGGGTGCCAGTTTGTCAACAATGAGCCGCCTGACTGAAGATCGAACGCAGTTTAGGATAACTATCCAGAGGGTCGCTATGAGTCAACACCGAGTTGACGGCACTTAACAACAACCACCTTAAAAAAAAAAGTACAGAAATGGGTGAATGGAGGGCAGGGGGTGGGAGTGCTGGGGTAGGAAGAAGGGGGTTGAGAGTCCAGCAGGAGAACAGAGTGGAGGAGTAGCCTGATGGTTAGAGCACTAGCTTGGGAACCAGGCAGCCAAGGTTTGATTCCCACTAGCACTCCTTATGGCCTTGGGCAAGTCACTTAACTCTACACTGCCTCAGAAAAATCCAAGTTTTCAATGTCCCTGTTTAATATACATACCAAGGTTACGTTACAATGTAAACTGCTTTGACTGAAATGATAAAGCAGTATGAAAAAAACTGTTAAATAAACGAATTGTGGAGAGGGGTTGAAGCAGGGAGGGAAGAGTGCAAGGTGGAACACCACACACACATACACCTCACCTCTGCGTCACATGTCACATATATGCACACCACCATGAAACACCTGTCTAAAGGCTTTGCCTTTTTAACATTTTTTAGCAGAGGCACAGCAAGGAGGAAGGCTGCTGGCAGATGGAAGAAGTGAGAAAGAAAGAAAATAGGAGCCTACTTACCCACTCCCCCACCAACAATGGCCCCTTGGAATCCAAATACTGCCATGTGAAGGTCCACTAAGGGCTTCATCTGTAGACTGAGCCCAAGAAGGGCCATCCCTAGCTCAATTACAGAAGAGTTTGTGGACCTATCTGTAAGAATAAATAAGACTCTGGGGTCACCTAAGGACAAAGACCACAGCCACATTCTGAGTAAATTAAGAGAAAATAATTTAAAAAAAAATTCTGCTGCACCAATGCACCACCACCATGTCAGAGAATACTGCCTAGCTTCAGGTCTGCACCAGTTCTTATAGGTGTGATGACTACCAAAGCACAGCATTCTCAGCCTCTATCTGCTCGTTGGTGAGCACAACCCACTCGTCTGGTACTGCTCTAACAGGATGGTAAGGAAACAAAGGATATCATAATGCCTCTGTATCACTCCACCTTGAGCACTGTGTGCAGTTCTGATTATCACATCTGAAAACAGATATAGCAAAATTAGAAAAGATACATAGAAAGATGACAAAAATGATAACGGGAGATGGAAAACTTAAAAGGTTAGGACTCTTCAGTTTAGAGAAGAGACAGCTGAGGGGGGATATGACAGAGGTCTATTAAATAGTGTGTGGAACAAGTAATTGTGAATGGATTGTATGTATATTCCTTCATAAAGTACAAAAGGTAGGGGGTATGCAATGAAGCTACTAAGTATTATATTTAAAACCAATCAGAGAAAACATTTTTCACTCAACGTGTAATTAAGCTCTGGAATTCATTGCCATGGGATGCAGTAAAATCTGCTAGTGTGGCTAATTTATTTCACTGATTTATATTCTACTCAATCGCAAAAAGGTCTAAGTGGGTTACAGGTAACATATACAATTTTAAGACAATGCATCAAAGCGACATTAACATATACAAGTTCCTGAAGGAAAAGTTCATAAACCATTACTAACGTAGAACTGGGGAAATCCATTGCTGATCGCTTAGCATCAGCAGGGCCATCCCGTCCATTAAGCAAGAATGTTTTTTGCACAGGGCCCCGCGTTTCAGGGGGCCCCGTGCAAAAAACATTCTGCATCAGCCCACAGATTTAAAAAAACACAAATCGGCTGCTGCTGCCACTGCCGCCGTGGCAGCAGCAGAATCAAGCATCCCGCGGGGCCCCCCCTGCCCGGCAGAGCCCTCCCGGTATCAGCTCTATCAGCGGCAGCTTTCAGAGCTGGGAAGAGAGAGTTTCTCCTCTCGCGGCTCTGTTAAGCCTGCCGGGGCTGATGGGAAATCCCATCAGCCCCGGCAGGATTAACAGAGCCGCGAGAAAGGGAAGCTCTCCCTTCACAGCTCTGAAAAGCCCACGCTTTGGGAGCTGATGCGGCAGGCAGGACTCTGCCAGGCAGGGGGGGCCCCACGGGATGCTCGATTCTGCCGCTCCCACGGCGGAAGCGGCAGCAACAGCCGGTTTGTGGGGTTTTTTTTAATCTAGCTGGGCTGATGGGGGGAGGGGGGTTAGGACCGGTAATGGGCTGATGGGGGGGCTAAGATTAGAAGTGGGCTGATGGGGGAGTTAGGACTGGTAATGGGCTGTGGTGGGGGTTAGGACTGGAAATGGGCTGATGGGGGGGTTAGGACTGGTAATGGGCTATGGGGGGGCTAACAGTGGAAATGGGCTGATGGGGGTTAGGACTGGTAATGGGCTATGGGGGGCTAAGACTGGAACTGGGCTGATGGGGGGGTTAGGACAAGTAATGGGCTATAGGGGGGCTAGGACTGGAAATGGGCCAATGGGGGGTTAGGACTGGTAATGGGCTATGGGGGGGCTAAGACTGGAAATGCGCTGATGGGGGGTTAGGAGTAGTAATGGGCTATGGGGGGCTAGGACTGGAAATGGGCTGATGGGGGGTTAGGACTGGTAATGGGCTATGGGGGGGCTAAGACTGAAAATGGGGTGATGGGGATTAGGACTGGAAATGGGATGATGGGGGGCTTAGGACTGGTAATGGGCTATGGGGGGGCTAGGACTACTAATGGGATGGGGGGTTGCTAGGACAGGAAATGAGTTGAGTGAAAGGGGGGCTTGAACTGCAAATCGCTGATTGGGACGGGGGATTGGAATGGAAATGGGCTGAGTAGAAGGGGGGCTTGAACTGCAAATAGTTGATGGGGAGGGGGGCTTGGAATGGAAATGGGCTGTGAGGGGAGGGAGCTAGGACTGGAAATGGGCTGATGGGGGGGCTAAGACTGGAAGTGGGCTGATGGTGGGGTTAGGACTGGTAATGGGCTATGGTTGGGGCTAGGACTGGAAATGGGCTGATGGGGGGGTTAGGACTGGTAATGGGCTATGGGGGGGCTAAGACTGGAAATGGGCTGATGGGGGGTTAGGACTAGTAATGGGCTAAGGGGGGGCTAGGACTGGAAATGGGCTGATGGGGGGATTAGGACTACTAATGGGCTATAGGGGGACTAGGACTGGGGGCTAAGACTGGAAATGGGCTGATAGGGGGGTTAGGACTGGAAGTGGGCTGATGGGGGGGTAGGACTAGTAATGGGCTATGGGGAGGCTAAGACTGAAAATGGGGTGATGAGGGTTAGGACTGGAAGTGGGCTGATGGGGGGCTTAGGACTGGTAATGGGCTATGGGGGGGCTAGGACTGGTAATGGGCTATGGGGGCCGCTAGGACTGGTAATGCGCTGGAGGGGGTTGCTAGGACTGGAAATGGGCTGAGTGAAAGGGGGGCTTGAACTGCAAATAGCTGATGGAGAGGGGGACTTGGAATGGAAATGGGCTGTGAGGGGAGGGAGCTAGGACTGGAAATGGGCTGGAGGGGCTAGGATAGGACTGGAAATGGGCTGTTGGGGGTGCTAAGATTGAAAATAGGCTGTGGTGGGGGCTTGGATTGAAATGGACTCATGGAGGGGCTAGAACTGGAAGTAGGCTCATTGGGGGCTTGGATTGGAAATGGGCTGAGTGGAGGGGAGCTAGGATTTGACATGGGCTGATGGTGGGGCTAGGAAAGGACTAGAAATGGGCTGATGGGGGCTGGGTTTGGAAATGAGCTGATGGAGGGACTCGGATAGGACTGGAAATGGACGGGGGAGCTAGAACTGGAAATGGGCTGATGGTGGGGCTAGGATAGGATTGGAAATGGGCTGATGGGGGGCTAGGACTGGAAATGGGCTGATGCAGGGACTAGAAGGGAGAAGATGCTGGGCGGGGCTGGAACTAGAAGGGAGCTGATGTTGGGGGAGGATTAGAATGGGATGGAGCTGGGAGAGTGAAATGAAGAGGGAAAAAATATTTTGTGTGGGAGGGAAGACAAATCTACAATTGGCCGGATATTGGGAGAGTAAGTGGGGATTGAGGATGGAGAGGTAAAATTTGAGTGGATGAAAAAGGAATGAGGAAAGAGCAAAAGGAGAAAGATTAGTATGTTAAAGGAGATGTAGAGAGAATGGAAAAAAACTAGAAGAGAGAAGAAAGGACAAATGGACAGCAGACGATGGAGAGTTAGCAGAAGACACGAAGAAACCAGAAGAAAGTGGCTGGAGCAATTGCAACTGAAAAAAAATGCACAAAGGGTAGAAAAATATCTCTTTATTTTGAATTTATTAACTGGAATATGTCAGCTCTGGGAAATGTGCATCATTAACGTCTGCGCTTTGTTTAGTACAAGAGGAAGTTAATTTATAGTTGTATTTCTACAGTGTTGTTGTACATTCCAAGTTTGGCTTTTGGGGTTCCCAGTTTAATTATTGTCTTCCTGTTTCTAAATTGTGATTCCTTGTTTGGTGATGGTCTATGTTCTGCATGTGTAACTGAGCTGGGGTATTCTGTTTATGCAATTCCTATTTGACATTGCCACTTGTTCTCTTTCCCCAGTAGGTCATGTATTGTTATTCTCTGAAATGTATTGGTTTAATATTTGCAGTGTAGGGTAGGTAGGTAGGTCTTTTGATAGGTAGGGTCTGGTGCTTTGTGAGTCCTGGTAGTGCTGTTAGTGCTGTTAGGATACAGTGGGTTTGCTATGGGTTTAAATGGGCAGTGTTTGTAGTAGTTCCTAATGTGCCTGGCAGTTGGCACTGGATTATAGTAATGTAGAAATCTTTTAGTCTTTCTTTATCCATACACTCATTAAGAGGCATGTTTAGTGTATGGTAACATTATGCAAATATTATGCAAATGAGGCCCCTTATGCAAATGAGGCCCAGCACCGAGTCACCGCACATGGCCCCGCACCCCCCTTAGGCCGCCCCTGAGCATCAGGGCATGTTAGGGGCATTCCAGGGCAGAGAGGAGGCGGCACCGATCTCTAACCAGGCAGTGGTGATACTGAGCCAAGGCCCAGTTAGTGATATACAGCGAAAGCCAAGCATAAGAAACCCTGGCCTAACTTTCACCACTGCCCTGTTAGCAATCTGCCTAGGTGACGAACCTGGATATTCAAAGCTGGGGCTAGATATGACCCAGGCATTGAATATCCAGGTTTAATGGTTAGAGCTGGCAGACAGCCATGTTAGCAGCATTAGCTGCCGGCGCTGAATAACGGGCCCTATATTTTTATAAGGTAATGATGTCAAAAATTAGAATATCTACAACGGCTTTCTTGATTGCCAGGAAAAAAAATCTAGAGCCTCCCTTCTACTTCTAGAAGGATCTGGGGTAGGAAATTTGAAGCCTAGTACCAATATTACATTTGCATATTTAATAGAGAGAATTGCAAGCTCCTGAAATCTTATGTTTAGGGGTCTGTTTACTAAACAGCAATAGCGACAATTATGTGAAATCAGTGCCACGGCCCCGTTTTATTCAATGCGGCCGCGACACCAATTTAGCACAATTGCCGCTATCGCAGTTTAATAAACAGACCCCATAATTTTAGTTCACAAAACTTGGCTCCAAGATAGTAGCTGTGGTGCCCTGCTACATAGTTCACTACCACAATAAGAAGGCAATTTTATGCCGCTATGTGTACACAAAAGGCATTTTTATAAAATTATCTCACATGTAAAAGTGTGTACGGCACAATTAGATGCATACTTGTGCATAACTTTAGAGTAGGCATGCCAAGGGAAAGTTACTGTGGAGCATGAAAAGTCACAATTTTTACATAATACGCACTTTGGGTGCTGCATATTCCTTGTAGCACCATACAAATGATAAGTAGTAGTAGTAGTACGTGTCCCCCCTGCAGTTAGCGTGGTGCAAGGAAAGCGTAGTTACTCACCTGTAACAGGTGATCTCCGGGAACAGCAGGAATTTAGTCTTCACATATGGGTATCGTCGGTACCGACGGAGTCTGCGCGGGAACGCTCCCCAGCGTCCAATTAGAAAGCTTTTGGGAGCATCCCACAGCACCTGCGTCCTGCCTTCCCGCCTTTCCCAACTGCCTCTCTCCAGCTGAATTTAAAGCTGAGACAAAGAGAGAGAGAGGGAAAGGGAAAGAGATAGATAGAGAGATACAACTCCTAGGGGAGGTGGGTGGGTTATGAGTACTAAATTCCTGCTGTTCCCGGAGATCACCTGTTACAGGTAAGTAACTATGCTATCTCCAGGAACAAGCAGGAATGTAGTCATCACATATGGGGACTCCCTAGCTTTAGGTGCCAGGGAGAGACCCCAGAAGTTGTGTGTCCCTGAACAGGGCTCCACTTCTCTCCATGGATCTCTGGCATCCTACCAGGGATGGCGGGTAGGAGTTGATTAGGTATGGAACAGGTGTTGGAGAACAGCCTGACCAAACAAGGCATCCCGGCGGGAGTCCTTGTCCAAGCAGTAATGGGCTGTGAAGGTACGAACCGAGGCCCAAGTGGCTGCTTGACAGATGTTGTCGATAGACACAGAGTGCAGATGAGCCATTGAGGCTGCCATGGCTCTCACATTGTGAGCTGTGACATGGCCCTCCAGAGGAAGATTCTTACTCTGATAGGCAAAGGAAATACACTGTGCAATCCAGCTGGACAGTGTTCTCTTGGAGACTGGAAGTCCCAAATGAGAAGGATCAAAAGCAACAAAGAGTTGAGAGGACTTTCTATGTTGCTGTGTTCTTTGCAAGTAAAAGGCTAAAGCTCTTTTACAGTCCAAAGTATGAAGATTCCTTTCTGCATTTGATGCATGAGACCTTGGAAAAAACAAAGGCAGGTAGACCGCTTGGTTAAGATGAAAAGGGGAGACCACCTTTGGTGGATGAGTCCAAAGGACTACCTTGTCATGATGGAACCTTGTATAAGGAGGATCAGCCACTAGTGCCTGCAACTCACTAATGCGACGTGCTGATGTGATTGGAATGAGAAAGATAACTTTCCAAGAAAGGAATTTCAAGGAGGTAGTAGCCAAGGATTCGAAAGGTGGCTTCATAAGCTGGCCAAGAACCAGGTTTAAGTCCCATGCCACCGGTGGTGGCCTAATGGGAGGCTTAGTTAGAAGAAGGCCTCTCATAAATCTTGTTATAAGAGGATGGGAGGAAATAGGTTGTTCATTTAAAGGCTTGAAAGAAGCTGCAATAGCACTTAAATGGACTCTTACTGAGTTAGTTTTAAGTCCTGCATTGGATAAATAAAGGAGATACTCCAGTAATAATTCCAGAGGTACCGCAAGGGGGCTAAGATCCTTCTGCAAGCACCATATGGTAAACCTTTTCCACTTGAAAGCATAAGAGCGTCTTGTGGAAGGTGGCCTAATGGGAGGCTTAGTTAGAAGAAGGCCTCTCATAAATCTTGTTATAAGAGGATGAGAGGAAATAGGTTGTTCATTTAAAGGCTTGAAAGAAGCTGCAATAGCACTTAAATGGACTCTTACTGAGTTAGTTTTAAGTCCTGCATTGGATAAATAAAGGAG
Source organism: Ichthyophis bannanicus (assembly GCA_033557465.1). NCBI lineage: Eukaryota > Metazoa > Chordata > Amphibia > Gymnophiona > Ichthyophiidae > Ichthyophis > Ichthyophis bannanicus. The sequence continues at coordinate 1,377,491,948 of CM066033.1, read as the reverse complement.
ATACTCCAGTAATAATTCCAGAGGTACCGCAAGGGGGCTAAGATCCTTCTGCAAGCACCATATGGTAAACCTTTTCCACTTGAAAGCATAAGAGCGTCTTGTGGAAGGTTTTCTAGAAGCATAAAGGATATCCTTTACTTGCTGAGAAAGGTTAAGATCATGGAGATCTAGGCCTTCAGCAACCAAGCCCTGAGATGCAGAGACTGGGGATTGGGATGCCATAACATTCCGTCCTCCTGAGACAGGAGATCTGGAGCAGAACCTAACTCCAGAGAGGGAGCTTGAGAGAGATGCAGAAGCAGAGGGTACCACATTTGCCGTGGCCAATGTGGAGCTATGATAATCATACGGCCTCTGTCTTTCTTAAGCTTGAATAGGGTTTTGGGAATCAGGGGAATGGGTGGAAAGGCATAAAGGAAGTCTTGACCCCAATGAAGGAGGAAAGCATCCCTGGCCTGAGAGCCCTGAGCCGGAATTCTGGAACAGAACCGGGGAGGTTTGGCATTCAACGGACTTGCAAAGAGGTCTATGTCCGGGGTTCCCCAAATTTGAAAAATCTTGGCCACCTGGTCTGCATGTAGAGACCATTCGTGTGGAAGCAGAACTCGACTGAGTCTGTCTGCCCAAGAGTTTGGATACCTGGAAGATATACTGCCAGGAGATGAATCTGATGCTCTCTGGCGTGGGCCCATAGTCGCAAAGCTTCATTGCAAAGCGACAGAGAGCCTGTTCCTCCTTGCTTGTTCACATAGAACATGGCTACTTGATTGTCCGTGTGAATGAGGACTGTCTTGTAGCTGAACAGAGTGTGGAACACCCGAAGAGCAAAGAAGATTGCTCTGAGCTCTAGAAGATTGATGTGTAAATGAGTCTCCTGTGGAGTCCAGGTGCCTTGGGTGGAGAGGTTTTGCAGATGAGCTCCCCAACCCACTGCTGAAGCATCTGTTGTGAGAGTTGCTTAGGGTGAAGGTTGTTGAAATGGGGACCCCAGCAACAGGTTTTGAGTGGACTGCCACCATTGGAGGGACAAAATAAGACGATTTGTGTTTGCTATTTTGTCTGACAGGCACCCTGATGCCTGGGTCTATTGAGTGGATAAAGTCCACTGGGCTGCTCTCATATGAAGGTGAGCATAAGGGACCACATGCACGGTAGAAGCCATGTGGCCTAGTAGTTGTAACATTTCTCGAGCAGTGAGATGAGGCTTTAGCACTGCTTGAGAAGCTAATTGCACCATGCGAAGGCAACAGGTCTGGGGGAGATAGGCCCTTGCTTTCCTTGTATCCAACAAAGCTCCTATGAACTCTAGAGATTGAGTGGGAGTTAGGTTGGATTTTGGGATGTTTATGACCAGACCCAAATATTGCAGGATACGCATTGTGCAAGATAGAGAAATCCTGGCCTCTGACTCTGATGGGGCTCGAATGAGCCAGTCGCCTAAGTAGGGGAAGACGAATATTCCCAGAGTGCGAAGAAATGCTGCTACCACAGCCATGCATTTCGTAAACATCCTTGGTGTCGAGGCCAGGCCAAAAGGAAGCATCCTGTACTGGTAGTGCTTTCCTTGAAAAAGGAACTGAAGGAACTTTCTGTGAGTTGGATGGATGAGAACATGAGTGTACGCATCCTTGAGATCTAGAGAACAAAGCCAATCCTGACTCTGAAGGTACGGCAGCAGGGTTACCAGAGAAATCATCTTGAATTTCTCCTAGAACAGGAATTTGTTCAATTCTCTGAGATCCAAAATGGGTCTGTGTCCTCCTGTTTTATTTGGGATAAGAAAATAGGGGGAGTAAAACCCTGTAAACTGTTGAGGAATGGGTACCTCTTCTGTTGCCACTTGGGCAAGAAGCATGGTGACCTCTTGATCTAACAGGTTGATGAGAGAGGTCTGAGAATTGAACTGCCTTACCATTGTGGGAGGGGGCATGCGGAGGAAGTGAAGCTTGTACCCCTCTCTTATAATGGAAAGAGTCCAATGTTCTGCTGTTATTTTGCCCCCATCTGGGGGCAAAGTGACATAACCTTCCTGGAATGGTGGAAGGTTCTGGTCCATTCAGGGCCAGGAAAGCTAAGTTTTCTAGATGGAAGTCAAAGGCCTTGTGGAGGCTGAGACTGCTGAGACAGTTGAGGCTTAGCAGTCTGCTTTCCTTTGTTTAGGTGGTTGCTGAGTCTTCCGGGCAGGCTGACCTGCAGAACGTCCCTGCTGATAAGAGGGATAAAACCTCTTCTTTTTGGAAAAGAATGGTTTCTTGAAGGATTTCTTCCTTGCAGGATCAGCTGTGGCTTTGGATAATCTATCCAAAGTGGAGCTATCAGCATCCAACTCATTGGCCTTTTCTTGCCAATTTTTGCCGAATAGATTCTCACCTGTACAAGGAATATTGCCCAGTTTGTCCTGCACCCAGAGCTCCAAATCGGATGCCTGGAGCCAGACAATTCTATGTGCACCTATGGCAATGGCAGAGGTTCTGCTTATGCACTCAAAATAGTCAAAAGCTGCACGATTGACAAATTTAGAAACATCCTGGGCATGTTTAACCAGTGTGAGAAAATCCTGCCTCTTATCTTCAGGAAGAAGAGGGCTCAAAACCTCTAAATCTCCTGTGACTTCCTTAAGGAACATTCCCATATATAAAATATAGGAACTGATCCTGGCAGAAAGCATGGAAGCCTGGAAAGTACGACGTCCAAAGGCATCCAAAGTTTTACACTCACGTCCTGGAGGATTATAGGCATGCCTCTTTGCACTCATGATCCTTCTCATAGCTGACTCAACTACAATAGAGTGGTGAGGCAGCTGAGTCTTCTGGAAACCAGGACTGATATCCAGTCGACGGGAGTGAGGAGAGGTGCTAAGGGGGGTTTCCCACATTCTTAACATAAGATCATGTAAGATCTCATGGATAGGCAAGGTAGCTGCCTCCTTAGGAGCTTTGGGATATTGTAGAATCTCCAACTCCTTTGTCCTGGGCTCTGTCTCAGGAGCCACAGTAATGGACAGACCTCGAGCCACCTTCTTGATAAAATCCTGAAAGGAGATATCTTCTGGAGGAGACATCCTGCGTTTGGGAAAGCTCCTCGGGGAGAAGTATTCTGGTACCGACAGAACTGTCAGAATCCTCAGACTCCTCCGAGGATTCAAAGTACCGTCTGTCCGGATGCTCTTGTAGAGCACGATACCTGTACTGACCGAAGTCTGTGCCGGGGGGCACCGGTACCGGTGTATCGGTACCGGAGGGCATGACTTGACTGGGTGCCGGCAATGCGGACACCGATGTTGATGCCGATGCTATCGGAACCGGTACCGATGCCAGCGCTGAAGCCGGTACCGATTGAACTGTCTGACACGGTTCCGAGGGCGTCGATGCCGCAAGGAGATCCGCCAGACTGCGTTCAATAGCCAGGAACCTCTGGTCTATTGACGCTGCCGATGCCTGGGTATCGGTACCGGAGAAGACAGCTGGTACCCCAGAGCATGGCACCAGTAGTTCTGCCGAGGTTGAGGCCTCGAGAACATCCTGGAGCCCCGATAATGCTTTGGAAGCCGAAGCCTCCCGCCGGGGCAATTTTGCTGGTACAGAACCCTCAAGGGCAACGCCAGAGGCATCTCGATGCTTAGAAGGAGATTTACCCTTTGAGGACCGGCTGGACTTATGTTTAGTTACCTGAGATCCATGGGAGGAAGAGGAAGCCCTGGAAGACGTCGATGCCACAGAGGCTGCATCGGAGGGAAAAAGGGTGCTGAGCTTAGCAGCCCGGTTTTGTCGACCCCTCTTGGACATCATGGCAAAAGCCATACACTCCGAAATGGAGTGGTCAGGACCTAAACATTTAAGACACCACTCATGGGTGTCAGTAACAGAGATGGTACCGCCACACTGCACTTCTTAAAACCTGAAGCGGGTTTTTCCCTAATGGAGGAAATTTTGGGCCTAAGGCCCAAACTGGCGCATGCACCTGAGGAAGAAAAAATTGGAAAAAAAGAACTAAATGTATATAATTTTTTTTTTTAAAAGAAAGAAAGAAGAACCGGTGGTACCGGTATAGCGTCGAGGAAGGCAGACGCGACCACAAAAAGAAGAATAAGGAAAAAATTTCTGCGGTGACAGGAACAACGACCTGCTAGCTCCGTGGAAAATGAAGAACTGGAGAGAGGCAGTTGGGAAAGGCGGGAAGGCAGCACGCAGGCGCTGTGGGATGCTCCCAAAAGCTTTCTAATTGGATGCTGGGGAGCGTGTTCCTGCGCAGGCTCTGTCGGTACCGACGCTACCCATATGTGAAAACTACATTCCTGCTTGTCCCTGGAGATACACTTAACGCCATCCACTGAGGGCATTAAGAGCAACCACGCTAAGAACACCAAGCACAGCTACCAAGAACTAATAAAGCCCATGCTAGCTATGACTTACCATCAACACCTCCTTTCTAAACTCTGGCCCACCCAATCCCCAACCCATTGCAGGCTACTCAATTGGTGTGGGATTTTTAGCATGGGAGCCCATGCTACTTTTAGTGTGGTGCACAAACCACATGCTCAACCCTGCACTACGAGGTAGCCACTTCAGTAAACATGCCCCTAAATGTTAAAAATTTATGCCTGTTCGGAAGCACGTTTAAATGTCTGCAGCTTTCAATCCGGCACTAATTTCTGCCAGTTCACCCCTAGTATTTTATAAAGATAAATAGGTACCTCTATAGGTGTCTTCCTGGCCTTCGTATACAGGTAACCTTGTAATGATCTGCTGGAAATCTGTGTACGGGATCATCATCTTCCATCATTAAGAGCAATGACAGCTCAAGGCAGTGCTGATAGCAAGCCTTTGAGACTACTGCAACTGCGTTTATATGGGGTTTGTTTATTTATTTATTTTTATTGAAGCCCAGATGCAGCGTCTCCCCAATCAGCAGGAGAGTGGATAAAAAGTGCTACTTCAAAAGATGGTAGAGACCAATCAGGAAGTGTCACGATGCACCTTCCATTTTCAAACTCCTGCCCTCTGTTATACGCCAGGGTCAAGCACATGGCTGCTAGGGGGTGCGACAGCAAAATGTGTTTCAGAATTTCAAAATATCGCAATTGTCTGTAAGATGGCGTTAAAATGGAAGTTTGATCATTTGACTGTAGGCTAGAAGCTTACGGTTATATTAAACAACCTTCTAGTAATTATGTAAGAGATCTGGCAGTATGTCAAAATCCACTCAAGAGCAAACGCACTGCTTCTATACCTCAGATTACTAGGGTACCTCATGTAAATAAAATTGCTTCATAAGAGGCTGAGCATTATAGATAGCGATGGGTTAATAAAGAGGTTACTTAAGCGGCCATTAAATCAGTTAATACCTCTATTATGGTTTGCTAAAAATAAAAAAACATAAAGAGAATAAAAAGTAATAAATGTATCATATTCACAAGATCTTACTATTTGTAATCTGCATATTCTTCCTTTATTGATGCAATTTATTTTTTTTAATTTAAAATATAATGCAGACTTTTAGCAAGTAATGTCATAAGATATGCATGATGAACATACGCAAATCACCTATTTTCACTGATCTACATTCATGAATGAGCTCTTATATGCACACTTCAGCTAGTTGCTATTCTATATGTGCATGCATGTGAAAATTACAGCCATGTCCAAACAGCCATTTTAGAAAGGGCCAAATTTGCACGTATCTGTTCTGATCACTTCAAAGTCACATGGGTATGAGGCGGAAGTGTGTCCAGGGTGGTCCAAAAAAGATGCTCATGCACATGCTCGTTCTGGCCAGCTCTCAATAGTAAGAATGACAGGGAAATGTCCTCTCAGCCTCCCAGTAATTTTCTCTCACTCAAAAAAGGATAGTAGGAGGCCAATTTTATTCTGGCCATCCAGCCCTTGTGTGGCCCCTCAGAATTGGGGCAGACAGCGCTAACACCCGATTCTGATCTCAAGGGGGCTAGACTCCCCGTGGGATCAGAATCGGGTCTACCGGCCTGAACGTGCAGGTCAGGCCCCGAGTCAGATGGGCCGCGTGCCCAGCAGATCCCCGGCTAACTCAGCCAGGCTCCTGAATGGAGCCGCAGTGCCATGACGTCCCATCAACATGGCACCGCGGCTCTATTCAGGAGCAACAATCACCGACCACAAGACCCAACGTCCTTTCCCCGCAGCCCGACCCCCAATCCAGCCTCTTATGGCTAGGGTCAGGCTGCAGGGATCCCCCTGCACTCCCTCACCTCAACGCCACCCTCCTGGCTCCGGCATGCCCCAATGTACAGGGCCGACCTCAGAATTGACCCTGCATGTGTGGGGTCACGGCCTGCCCATGCCCTGCCCTCACTCCGCCTCCAAACCGCCCCAACCGCCTCCATCTAAGGCTCCCTGTACAATAGCGCTGTTCATATTGGGAGCCTTTGCACCAGGAGCGGCAGGGGAGTGAATCACAGGGATGTATGTCCAGGCAGGACATACATTTCCGCTGTTCATGGTGCAGAATGACTCCCTAGGTGTATGAAGGGGGCTGATAAGTCTCTGGCCTTGTAACGAAACAGAAAGCTATGGGCACACTTTGTTTCCAGAAGTCCAAATGATCTCTCTGCAGTTTTGTTTTAAAACGAAACTGCAGAGAGATCGTTCGGACTTCCGGAACCAAAGTGTGCCCATAGCGTGCCCAGTCTTCCCACATCGATTTCATAAATGCATGTTTCTGAAATTGACTTCTCTCTGCAGTATCTGGACCTTTATTCTGCACTGCCCTGTTTTTTTTGGAATGTTGATGTGGATATTTACCTTTCGGAGTAGAGATATATCAATTTCAGAATGCATTTACAAGTGTCCAACTCCTCTACTGCTCTTCTTATGACATTTCAGAGATTTTGACTTGTACGTCTCAGGAGCGCCTAAGATATGTCTTCACATTAATGCTCTTCACAAACTGAGGCTAAAGCTTTGCATCAGTGGAAATAAGGTACATATAGTACAGCCTGTAATAGTGGGTATGTATACAATGCTCCACACATTTAAAGCAAATGTTGAGAAACAGAGAGATCTTTAATCCTGAGCTCCACATCCCAACATTTAAAAAGCCAATAGAGGAATCCTTATAAACGAGATTACTCTGATGTATGTTGAAATGATTCACTGCCCTGAAATTAAGTGAGTATAGAAAACATAAATCCAATCCATTCATCTCAAGCTCTTTGAAAATAAATATGCTGATACTTTACGATCCCCCACACTGACCCTTCACCTTAACTTTCAGAAATGTGACGTTTTAACTGGTCTGCTTCAGTGATCAGCGATTTCTGCAGGCATCAATCTTTTGTGAAATTCTGCAGTCGATGAATACTACCTCTTCCATCACCAAAGAATACATAAGTAATTTGCTAAAGTGTAGATCTTTATTAAATATGGTATTTAATTGCATGAAATGCCAAGAAAGAACAGAAAGCAGGAGCCTTACTGGTCATACCTGGGTCAACCAGCAAGACAGTAAAAACACACAGTGTACCTGAACAACTGAGTTCATAGAAGCATAAAAGCTGTATGTTCACACCATATTAGTTATCCATTTACTACAGATATTTTAATTTGTTTTTCTTAATAAGGCAGGTGCTGATAAAAATTGAAACAGAGATCCAGTTAAGAAAACTATAGGGAAATCCTTCCTCTTCCTTTGCCTGTTGTGAACTCTTGAATGGACAGCATTTCTTCGGTTTCTTGAATACTCTCTGACAAGAAGACAATATCATTCCTTAACACTTCAGCCGGGGTAAAGGTTAGGCTGAAATCAGAGCTGCTAAAACCCAATGGATACCATGAAATCTGAAGAGAACGAGCAAGGGAGGATAAAGTGTTTTTCATCCACACAAAACTGAGCACATTATCCCAAAAAGTGCTAAGCAGCCTTAGCACAGATTAGCATGGACAAATGCTCTATTCAGCAGCCTACTCTTTCCGGCAGATAACCATCCCCTATGTTCTTTATTACAATAAGAAAACTGTGCCCTGTATTGTATTTCTGCATCATTTTATTTGTGCACAGCCTGTAATAATGGCAATTTTTCTTGTTATTTTTCCTTTTCTAGAAGTTTCTGCATTTCTGGTTCCCCAGTTCCCCCCTCCCACTGCTACTGGTTGCAACTGGCTTTGTAAAAAAATTTCAAAAACAGCATCACACAGTCTGAAATACTATTGGTTCATATTAGGCCATCATGTTGTGTCATTTCGCATATCATAGCCAGCAATGGCCACTCAAATCCACCAATCTAACAGGAATCTTACTTTAGCCAGCCTGGAAGTGTAGGCAAACTTCAAGGGAGCAAGGTTATTCTTTTTATTGTACTCAGAGGCTTACAACTTAATAGAAGCCAAAGCCATCATTCATGAATACCCAGGGATGTCCCCTTATTTATATCCACTCCAAATTCACATAGCTCAGTCAATGCAGCAATGTTTCTTCTTGTATCAAGGCTCTTTACAGAACCCTGAGATCAAGGTCTTAAAACAAATGACTAGATGTCGCCATCATGCAAAGACCATGACCCTTCTAACATCCCTCTTACCCAAGAACTCTAAACACTGTCTCCACAGCATCCCCAAGACTAGCCAAACCTGGAAATTTAACCCAAGTCCCTCTGCATCAAGATCCTCTGGGCCAGTCCTGGGGAGCAACTTTCCATGGTTTCAGAAATAAAGTACAAACAGAGAAACTTTATAATAAATAGAATATGTGGATTAAAGCTTGTCAAGACAGAGAAATATACACACACATAATTAATAGTTTATTTATTCAAGGATTTGGATTTCTCTACCTCTACACAATGCTTGAAAAAAGGAAAATGAGAGAAGATACTGTGATAAAGAAGTTAGACTTTGACCTCAAAATAGTGAAGACAGTCTTCCCACTGGGACAAAAGCAGGTAGGAGGAGAGACAGAGAAAGTCCAGATCGAGGAGGGGAAGCGGTAAGAAGAAAAGAGACTAAGGGGTATGTTTACTAAACTGTCTTAACGTGCACTCTGCGATGTTATCGCGCGATAAGGTACCTTATCGCGCGATGATGGCGCTTTTTAAGGCGCACAGGTACCATATTGCGCAATAACATGTGCTGCGGCGCAAACGAGCGCTGAAGGCGGGGAAAGGCTCCCGGAGGGCGGAGAGAAGGGGTCAATGGGTGGAGAGTGGGAGGGGAGAGGCCCCCTGCACACCATCGCTGTGAAATCCGAGGCTCAAAACTAACGCCAGTGAAACCCTGGCGTTAGACCTGAATTAAAGGGAAAAGAAACCATTTCCGTCAGCAATGTACAGCAAAACCAGGGAAACCTACAAAAACTGATAAGTGTGATACATGTGCACGGAACAAAAGTACAAATAAACATTGAAAAGGACCCCAACAAAATATACAAAAAACATAACCAAGCTGGGCAATAGTGATAGTAATGGGAAACATCAAAAAACACCCCCAAAAAAGATATAAATTTTGGAAGGGTCTACGCTCTGTCCGCATACAAGGTGAATGATCCCATAGTGAAATAGCACTGATCAGGGTTTCCCTCTCCATTGGACAGGTTTCCTATGGCATGCACAATGTTCCACAACAGCAGGGCGGGCATGTCGGAATGGGCAACTGGACAGATGCTGGGAAAGGGGATACAGAGGGCTGCAGGCGGCACATGCTATGGTGCAGCTGGGGCACAGTGCGGACTAGGCAGATGCCTAGGTGGCACTTAGGAATGCTGAAACTGAACAGCAGCCAGACAGCAACTGATGAGGGCCCAACATGGGCACAAGAGTGTTTATCACAGTGTCACAGGGGATAGTACCCAGCAGGTACCTCCAAGGGCACAGAACATTGGCAGGCGGTGTTGGGGGGAAGCGTGGACATCTATGCAGGCACCCCTACCCCAGAACATGCACCATAGGCAGCCGACTACCTGCACACTGGATGGCTTGAGACTGCACACCACCAGCACCACCAGCAGAAGGGCATGTCAGCATGGTGGCAGAGGGGTACTGGTAGTGGAGGGGGCAGTGGCAGCTGCCCAGAGCAGACCATGACCTAGCCCTGTGTAGGTGGGTGCCATGCACTGCAACAGACAGGCCCTGCCGGATAAACAGTCATGGTATCACCAGGGAATGCACTGCATCTGTGGCAACACGGTGGTGCAGTGCACACAACCAGTGTGTTAAGAGGCAGAAGGTCACAGGTTCAAGTCCCAGCTATGGTGCCTGCCAACCCAGTCTCCATATTTTACCCACTACTACAACGTGCTAATACAGACATAACCTTTATTGCAGATGACGTAAACATGCCCAACACCTACATTTTACCCTACAGAGCAAAGACACCATAAACAGGCGCATTACCTAGAGCAGAGTCTCCCAAATGCAGTCCTGGAGGGCCAAACACCATTCAGGTTCCATGCTGCCTCTAATGAAGATGCCTGTGCTGCATATCTATGCACCACCCCCATGGTATGCAGATGTATCTCATGCATATTCATGAGGGACAGCATGAAAACCCGAACAGTGTTTGGCACACCAGGACTGGAGTTGGGAACCTCTGCCGTAAAGCAGCAGCCAACAGACACACCCACGCCCACAGGCTCCATTAGCCAATGCCTCCTGGAGAGGCAGGACATTGGGCCCTGCGTGCATCTCCCAATACTAGCACTTGCATACCTTAGCAATGCCACCCTACACCTGGAAATACGATACACAGCTATCAAACGTTTGCTATGATTACTGACAGATAGCAATTCCTACGTTAAGCACCGTTTGCTGATTGAGCTCCATCATAGCAACCTTTCTGATGTCTGTGGAGTGTGCTTCAGGTCTGGTCTCTGACAGTGTTTACCACCCTGGGGAGTGACCCCCAACAGTATTGCGTACCATATCCATGCCTGCACTGTGCCCAGGACTGGTGTGGTGGCCAGGGCTGCTAAACCCCTCTATAGTAGCACAATGCTGGCATAGGTGTGGGAGTGTGTGTCTGTCTATCCAGTGTGAGGTGGCTGCAGACACCCTCCACAGCCCACACTGCCAGCACTGTTGCCAGTATTGGCCTGCCAATGTGCATAATGAGGAGCAAGGTACCATGGGTATAGCCCGGACAGGGTGGCCTGGCCAGGATGCATCTGCACAGGGCATAGGGCACTGGCTGGGACATTGTAGTTCCCGGCCACCACCTGCACAGACAGGGTGGCCACGGCATGTTCCGCTGGGAGATCACTCTCACCCTGACTGAGCAGTGACCACGGCATGGCTAGGCTCCCCCATAGTGCTATATAGTATTTCTCTCATGTGATATATATGGGTTCCCTTTTGGGGCCCAGTCACTGACTTATCTGCTTGGTGTGTATGCTGACATCCCAGTTCTGGGTGCACGCATTTCCACCAGGAACATGCACTATGGACTAGCTAGCAGACTGTCTGCAGCTGGTATGTGTCTTGATGGAACGCCTTGCAGGGTGCAGCGGCTGAAGGCTTGCTGCAGGAGAATATCAGATAGTGGTGGGGGGCAGCTTAGCATATCCAGGCCTAATGTCTGTCTACTATTGCATTATGGATGTGTACAGAGCTGCATTGACTGCCCTGTAGGGTGTCTGTTCCCCAGCAGAACTGGGGTTGATGGTCCCCTCTACTGCCACCATTGCAGGGAGGTAGAATGTGGATCTGTTGGTGGGAAACCTATTTACCGCCCTCAGCCCTGGAGGAGGAGGAGGGTGGTGGTACATAATCCTCCTAGGGGTCCATAGGGGCTAAACCTGACTGAGACATACAGATATATCCAAGGTGTGTCTGCAGAAACTACCTATCTCACACATTAGCACTGCTGGGGACCTGGTGCTGGGCGCCCCACCTCACCCTCAGGGTGAGTGCAGTACCTGCACAATGTGACGGTGTGTAGCTACTCTGTGCCAGTACCACACACGGTCAGTTCCCCCTACCAGGCCGAGGTGCTGTGGGGGTGCATACCCCATCTTGTGATCATCTGTAGACTGCTGATTTGCATGTGCAGTGCATCATGGGTATGGGTGGGTTAACCCTATCCTGGTGACCACAGCAGACTTTTTGTGTGGTGACATGCAGTCCTTCTGCAGCCAGCCAGGTGTTTGCTAGCAGCTATGGAGCTGTAGCCCAGTGGTTATTTCACTACTTGTGGAGCCAGAGGTCATGGGTTCAAACCCACAGTAGGGGTTCTTTGATAGGGCTGTCCAAAGCATTGTCTTTTTTTAATGTACATTAGTGCTGCCAGCAAAACACCCTCAGGGTACTGTAACCATAAGGTGCCTCAGAAGGCGCCCTATAAGGCGCCTTATAGGGCACCCTATAAAGCGCCTTCTGGGGCACCTTATGGTTACAGTCCGTATAAGGTGCCTTATAAGGTGTCCTATGGAGCGCCTTATAGGGTGCCCTATAGGGGACATTATAGGGTGCCGTGGCGGACAGTGCACTTTATAAGGTGTCCTATGGAGCGCCTTATAGGGTGCCCTATAGGGGACATTATAGGGTGCCGTGGCGGACAGTGCACTTTATAATGTGCCCTATGGGGTGCCTTATAGGGTGCCTTATGCGGCACCTTAGGTTACGGCACGTGAGGGTGTGTTTGCTGGCAGCAATAAATAAAATACAAATAAAATGCCTCAGGAAATAATACTTACATGTCACAGCTGATGCCTCAGCCAGCCTTATGCATTAGGCACACTGGGAGATCGAATTCATGACCCCTGTATCATCAGTCAGTGTATTAACCATTGGGCTACACTTCTGTTTCTATGTTTGACTGTCTGTGCGCCTACTAAAATTACCGCGCGGTAACGCGCTTAGCAGCGCTTCGCACGCTCATGTGTGCAGCAGCGCGCGTTATCGCGCGATACTCCCGTTTTGCTGCTTTAAGACTGAAACGCCCACTCCTTATATGGCATCCTGCACACTAGCGCCGGGCGCACATTAGGACGGTTTAGTAAACATACCCCTAAGAGCTTTGTTTTTAGTAAATTTTTGTTAAGTTTGAAAGAGAGCTGAATAGAGGACAGAAGCCATTTCCATCAGCAGGGAATCAACAAAAAGGAGTGGAAAGTAAGTATTCAAAACTAGGCAGAAATTGACAAGCTTAATTCTCTTTTTTTTTTTAATTCATACAGCTCCTGCACCACTCAGTCATGAAAGCCCTCTTTGATAAAATGTTAAATGTGTGGTGAATACTACTTTTGCTTAACATTCAATTTTGTGAGTTTCTTCCCAAGGTTAAAGGGCATATCTCCAGCCTCTCATACAAAACATTTTTCTAAATTAAAAATTGTGGAAAGAAAGTCTAATTGTTACCTTAGATTACAAAGTATATTTGGAAGCAGGTCATATTACCAGAAACCCTATGACCTGGGGCTCCTTAGCCATTCCTGAGTTCACTGGTTAATGAGAAACCAATTTGGCATAAAAGCAAAAATAATGTCTTTAAGGAACTCAGAAATTAAACACCAGTCTAAACTGTGCCTGCCCCTTTAACCATAATAATTAAGGCAAACACTCCCGTGGAGCTAGAGTTGCTGGACATACCTACCAGTGATAAAAGTCATTTTGTAAAAATGAGCCCTTCCCTTTGAAAATCTGCCTTTCTGATAACCTTTAGGCCACATTTCCAATCAGTTGATCTTACTTTTATTGAAAACCCTATTGCCAAAGAGTGAAAATATCTCTAGAGCTCTGAGTATATTCATTCCTGTACTAACCTACAGGGTGGCCCAAAAAAGTGAGAACATCTCATAGCATATAAGTTATTTAAAATTTCAAAAAGACAGAAGTAAACGACTGACAATTTTTAAAAAAAGATGGTGACTGGAAATTGTCGAAATAAAGATGTTATATAGCTAAAAAAGGTAAATAAGTAAACTATTTAAGCTTTTAATTTACGAGATGTTCTCACTTTTTTGGGCCATCCTTTATAAATGCACTGTCACCTTTCTAACACATTAACATATAAAATATGATGGTAGATAATGACGGTAAGGTCCATCTAGTGGCCCCAGGTTGCTTCTTACTGCAGTGCTATAACCACTGGCCCTTTTACTAACACTTAGTTCAAGCTGTCTGCTGTATGGCCCATTTTATTCCTATGGATTGTATGCAAATAGTTCGAACTAGGTAAAAGGGACCCTATGTCTTTCCTCTTCATGTCTCCACAGCTAAGGAGTGTCAGAGCTTGGTCCCACAGGCTCTCTTACCGAACAATTTGTATTTAATTCTATATTTTTGTCTCTGCCACCTCCTCTCCCCCCGGAAGGAAATTTCATGTATCAACCATTATCCTCACCACAAAGAAATATTTTCTAATTTTGCTCCTGAGACATAACCCTCCCCTCCAGCATCATATTAGTTCTAGAAGCAACGGCCAATACAGTAAATACCAGAATTTCAGTGCACAGTTCTTGCAGTTGTGGAGCTTCTGAAGAGAACTGGAATGTCTGTAAGCTGTGACATCTTTTAAAGGGGGCAGAAAAGAGGCTACCGCGCATGTGCTGTCAAGGTCACAAAGGTCCTTTCACTTCTGAGGAAGGAACTCATGTGGTCTCCAAGCTTATGTACAGTAGAACATCTGTTGACAGCTCTTATAGAGGTCCATAAAAACTACCAGAACCTTAAAAGTGAATAGAAATATAATTGCAATAATTACTCTTATATAATAACTGAGGGCCTGAAGATGTATTTGGATAATAACATTTCCCAGAGCCTGATCCAGCAATAAGCAGCAGGCTGCACATCTTGGCGCACCTGGGGCAGAGTCAGCCTACAATGCATCATGAGGTGATTTTCCATGTGATGCCTTAGGCATCACTTTCTCATCAACCAGGGTAAACAAATTAGCTGGTGGGAGCAGGAGATGAGCAGGATCTTGAAAAACCTCTCAGTGTTCAAATCTTTGCTTTCTTTTCTGGAAAGCTAGAGAACTTATTCGGTAAATCTATTGACTGGGTATCCGCATACTGAAGGCTGGGGCAGTTGCAACGGAGAAGCGACTGCACATTGCAAAAACATGTTCCATTTCCAAACAAATGTGCAGTAATGTTTCCTATTTTGTACTGTTTGCTATGTATTCTTTATGGTGAGTCCAGTGAGCTCTAAATGCACTGAAGAACGAAAAGGGCGGATTCCAGAACCTTCTGAGAACTCCAGGGAACAAAGCAATTTTTCACTCCTAATTCTATTTTCCTTGTTACTCACTGATGCAACTGCCAAAGAAATCAAGACAATGCTGACGATGCGATACGGAATGAACTACGATCCTTACAGCTTTTAGTGGTCTCCTTAGCTTTATGGATACTCTCATGGGAATTTCATCCAGGCGTTTCATGTAAATTTAGTTGTGATACAAGTGTTGTATATATGTTTTATCATTTTAGTTTATTAAGCTATTTCTAATCTTTTATTTCTTAATTATTTATTTCAGTGGTCAATGTCTTTTATTTACACGAAAGATTTTATCTGAAGGTATTGGTGTTTATATGAACACATTATTATATGTAATGTTTTTATGTTCACTATTTATTATTATTTTGATTTACCTGTCATATTGCATCCTCCTCATCTCTTTCTTTTCTTACACACAATAAGTTTGATATATAATGTTTTATTGCACACATATAAATGTTCTATTATACATGTTTTTATTGGACATATATATTTATAACTTATTGGTGTTTTTAATTCATAATTTAGCTTGTTGCCATACTATTTTTATTTATGTACAACAATCTGTATGTTTATATTTGGTTTTATTTACTTGATTATTTAATTATGTATTTATTCATTTAATGTTTAATCTTTTGATGGTGTTCTTATTTCTTATTTACTTGTTTTAATCTTATCTTTCTTTGAGGTTTGTTTCCTCATTTGATATCCCCCTGAAGAAGGGCGGTGGCCGAAACGCGTAGGGGTCAGTAATAAAAGGGGTTTTTCAAACCTGAATTTCTGCCAGTCCTGGTATCTGTTTCTTTGTTCCCACGTTTCCTATTTTGTACTGTTTGCTATGTATTCTTTATGGTGAGTCAGGTGAGCTCTAAATGCACTGAAGAACGAAAAGGGCGGATTCCAGAACCTTCTGAGAACCCAGGGAACAAAGCAATTTTTCACTCCTAATTCTATTTTCCTTGTTACTCACTGATGCAACTGCCAAAGAAATCAAGGCAATGCTGACAATGCGATACGGAATGAACTACGATCCATACAGCCCATTTCTATGGAGACCAAGAGGTAGAAGAGGTGAAAATTTGCTATTATCCTGAATAATAGAATTGAACAGAAGCTTCCCGCAGTAGCTATCCCCAATGCAAAAAAAAAAAAAAAAAGATTAATGAAGAAATAAAAAATCCATCCATGCTTATGCAGATGATGCTACTTCTCTGTCCCAGCATACTCTTCTGCCTGAATGCCTCAACAAAGAACAGCTGGGCAGAATGACAATATTATACCAGCTGTTGGCAGTGCCACTCTTATCTCTCCGCTCTGACAGCAACAAAGGGGATGTGGCAACTTCCTCGGGCACACAGCTCACAGCTAGAGATGTCACCATTGGTGTAATGAATCTTCCACTGACATTTAATACAAAAGAGCTGTCTTCCGCGTCTTTTCTACAGGGAAAACAAATAGTAAGGTACATTACACCAAACACTTTCAATTTACATTATTTTTGGATCACTTGTTTTGGTTCCCTGTCTAAAGAAAACCAACATTTCTAAGCCACCTTAAACTACAGCTAAAATTTACAACTGAAAGAGGGAAGAATAAAAAAGGAATTAACTTTTCAAGGTTCTTGGTAACTGGTCCACACCATATTCATCTTACTTTCAAGGACACACATTCAGAATGCTGTGCTTTGGGCTGGCATCAATCATGCTTTCTGGCATCATCATCTATAGCCCATCTCTCCAACAAAGAAGAAAGTTACATCTTTAAAATAAAATATGATCCTTTACTTAGCAGGTTACAACAATGCTTTGTGACCTCAAAGTCCAGCACAGAAACAATGTCTGAAACATTCCCAGTTCAGTAAAAAAAATATATATCATCTTTTTGCCTTTGCATGTACAGAGCCTATTGAAGCTGTCATGTTAAATTCATTGTAGCTTAACAAACTTTCCTTGTGAATCTGGATCAATCATTGTTAGATACAAAGCCAAAGTGCTTTTCATTATTCTACAACCTCCCAAATCAACAGTTCCCCTTCCAAGCAAACGTTTTAAAAAAGCCTCTAGGGATCTTGACTATTTGATGGCAAATTTATATTTTCTCTCGAAGATGCTCCTGACTCCCCAGAGGATTTCAAAATGGGTGTTCCAAGCTTACTCGTTATATTGGAAGAACTGCAGTCAATTTGGCACCTTTGACCACATGTGGTAGTTCTGCTCCAAAATTAAAGTTTTTTGGAGTACAGTGCACAAGGTTATATTTATTTATTTAGCAATACTACTATATACTGCTTTTCACTGGGTCAAAGCGGTGTACATTCAGTTATGGTATATATTTCCCTTGTCCCCAAAGGGGCTCACAATCTATGCTATATACCTGAGGCAATAGAGGGTTAAGTGGCTTGCTCAAGGCCACAAGGAGTGTCTGTGGGACTAGAAACCCCAGTCCCTCCAGAATGAGGTTGCTGTCCTCTGGTGGGATTTGAGCCCCTGGCCCGATGCAACTTGCCCCAACCACTAGGCTACACCTCCCTCCAAATTCTAAATACTGAGACCCTTTAGATATAAATGTATCTGCTTGGTTGGTACATCCCACTTATCCATGATAAAATACAAACTCTGGCTAAAAATAACTGCTTATCTATGTGATGTGTTATTGCCAGATATCAGAAGAGAGACAAGTGGAAATACAGTTTAATAGTCTATGAGGTTATTTTAGAAGTATCCTCATGTCCAAAAAGCAACAGCAGTAACACCTGTAGATAGACATAAACGTGAATGCCATTACTGAACAGGGTTCTTTCTTAGCATACCACATCTAAAATTCCTGGAGATGTGGGGAGGGTGGGGAAAGGAGGTAGTTTGGGTAGGCCCTACAGTATAGTCTAGTGCTTACATCACTGGCTTGCTAACCAAGAGACCAAGGTTTGATGCCCCCTGGCCCTCCCTGTGACCTTGGGCAAATCACTTAACCCTTCATTGCCTCAAAAGAAAGGCCTGGCAATCTACTTCTGGTTGCACTGCCAAGGAAACCCAGGAGCTGCTAGGTCACCAGGGGTCAGCACTGACTAAAAGGCACACATTGCATTACAGCTTAAAAGTGGAAATCACATTTCATACAGAGAATTCACTACTAGGCCAAAAGTCTTAGACATCAACATTTACACCCGCCGCTAGGCAAGGGCAACTATGAATGTTGATGTCAGGTGCCCTCCCCCTATCACTTCCCCTGACCTTGATTTCACATTCCTCAACCTCCAACAATATGCAGTCTCCCCCTACTCCATCTCAAAAGAATCTGCCACCTTTATCTCTCAAAAGCATCCAACCCCCCCCCCCCCACATCCTCTCAAAAGCATGTGATTCCCCTACCCCTCCACAAAATCATCTGAACCACCCTACCCTGGAATCCATTTGATCTTCTGCAGCTGCAAAAAAAAACCTCTAACAATACTTAGACCCTCCAAAGTTGCTTATGCCAGGCATTGCTTTTGCCTGGTATAAGCAAAAGCAACGCAACTCGTTCCTGTTCATACCATGCCGAGACACAACATGGCGCCAATGAGAATACCACTAGGGGTCATTGGTTCCCAGCATGGTATGATCAGGAGAATGTGGGCATTGCTACTACTTCCACCAGGCACCAAGCCCAGAGAAAGAGGATCAGAAGGTAAGGGAAGTAGATGGGGACTGCTATTAGTGACCTTGGGAGGGGGCTTCAGTGTTGAGGAGGTGGTGTGAAATGGTGCATTATAGCATACGCGACTGGCCACAGTGACATCTAATGTATGGGCATGTCAGCTACCTATTGCTGAAATGCACATTGACTGGCACTCGCATGTTTCTGTGGAGAGTGGGTGGATTAGGGGTGAAGTGTGAGTGTGGAAAGGACATCAACATGGCAATTAGCATGAGAGCACCTAATAATACCTCTATGGACATAGTTGGATGCAACCAAATTAAGTGCACCGCATATTAATGTACTCAGTCGCACAATAATGTTGTAAACCACTCTGGTACCTTTTGGCAGATAGCGTTGTTACTCACCTGTAAAGCACAGTTACTTACCTGTAACAGGTGATCTCTGGGAACAGCAGGAATAAGTCTTCACATATGGGTACGTCGGTACCGACGGAGTCTGCGCGGGAACGCTTCCAAGCGTCCAATCAAAGAGCTTTTGGAAGCATCCCACCACGCCTGCGTGCTGCCTTCCCGCCTTTCCCAACTGCCTCTCCTCAGTTAAGTTTTAAAGCTGAGACAAAGAGAGAGAGAGGAAAGGAAAGATAGATAGAGATACAACTCCTGGAGAGGTGGGTGGGTTGTGAAGACTTATTCCTGCTGTTCCCAGAGATCACCTGTTACAGGTAAGTAACTGCTATCTCCAGGAACAAGCAGGAATGAGTCTTCACATATGGGGACTCCCAAGCTGAGATGCCTGGTGTCCCAGCATGTCATAGGTTGGAACATGCTATCCCCCAGAACACCAGGCATCCTGAGGATGGAGGGTAGGAGTTGAAGAGAGAAAGGTGCTGTGGAACAGTGAACCTAGCATAGGATTGCAGACAAGGAGTCCATGTGTGGATGATAATTGTCAGCAATGATATTGCAAAGAAAAAATATTGCAATATGGACCTCCCCTAACAGGACTTCAGAGAAGTATGGAGATTCATGGGATCTACTGGGGAACCCAGTAGAGGAACCTCGAGAAGGACCTCACTGTAAGTGGAGGTTGTAACCCTGTAGGAAAAGCAATGGAGGTCAGAATCCTGAAAGGTAGCAGGTAACCCCAGTAGGGAGAACTGGGATAGTACAAAAACGGTGGGCCTTCAGCGGAAGGCTTTATGATAAAAACCGAACTCTTTTGGCGGCAGAGTGGCTCACTCTTAGGACAAAAAGAGAGGCTAACCGATTTGGACAAACAGGTCCAGTCCTTGTGGGGAGAAAGGGTATGGGAACCCCTTGTATCCCAAAAGAAAGGACAAACACCGGAAGCGTTAGAGCCTGTGATTAGCTGAAGATCCGCAATGTCTCTCCTAACTGAAGTCAGCTAGGAGAGATATTGGAACATGGAGAGCTTCAGAGGTACCTAAACCTTAAGGTTATGGTAGGTGTTAACTACCACCAAAGTGGTTGTGAGTGTAGGATCCCAAAATATGCTGGATAGCATAAGTATGGGTAAAGCCCATCTGTCAGAATCATATAGCTAAATGAGCCTTGACAGTCAGGTAGATAAAGCAGGATACATATCTACCGATAGTAAAATATCTCGACAGATACATATATATATAGAGAGATATATAATATATAGATATATGAGAATATATCTATAGTGAGATATGAAGGGCATAAAATACACACAAATGATGGACATAGACATCTGTAAGATGTGTGCTATAGGTATGAATATATAGGCCTCTATATGGAAGTCTGCAATGAAGCAGACAGAGATATGCCTACAAAAAGGTATTCACATAGGAAAATGTGGAGAGGAAAGATTCATCTAATAACAAGAAGGTGGAACCTACTTGAGAAGATATATAGAGAATCAATTCCCACTGGTTATGGCTACAGGGATGCTAGGTAGTAGAATAACCAGGGTGGTTACGTGAAAAGCAGAGGATGATATCAGTCTGCAGCCAGCAAGTCCCGAGTATTCTAGAACTCTAGCATGGTAAGTGAACAGAAGACGCATAGGAATGAGATACCATGCTGACCTGCTTAAGGGCAAAAAGGTATCATGCGTTCTTACCATGAGGACGAGCTGGAAGGAGAAAACATATTCCCGATTGGAAATACTATGGACCAAAGCAGGGAATTAGCAACTCCTTAAGCTTTCATGTAAGAGGAGGCCTATGTCCTTTATATTAAAAGGAGAACTTTTCTAGTCATGGGAGACATGACTGAAAAAGCCTTTTTCAACCATCTAGTATAGCTGTTGGAGAAAAATCCCCCATGCTCTCTAGCAAGGGCCCATAGTGGAGAGCTTCTCTGTAGAATTGCAGAGAGCATGATGCAGGAGAATGAGGAGATAGAACTGGCTGCAGGAGAGCCAGTACCTATGTCAACTATGCTGCCAAACCCAGGGGAATGGAGATGGCAGAAAGAGAAGACAATCCAACAAGCTTGTAGTGAAAAAATTTCCAAGACAGATGACAGCACTGACTTGGAGCCACTACTAAGACCAGACAGAATGTTAATGGAGGACAAATCTGGTTGCTGATGGACAAGAACCAGTGGTCCAAACATTAAGGCTCCTGCATTGGCAGCTGCTTGCCAGACAGCAGAAAGAATGGTACTGTTTAAAAACAGAAAGAACAGACAGAACAAGAGTAGAAAACTCTGGACGTGTCTGATGAACTGCTTCAAAGCAAGATTGAAAAAGAGGAGTCAACTCAGAAAAGAGAACTCCGCACTGGAAAAGTAACAAAACTAGAGAGGCTGAAGAAAAAGCCCTCCAGTGAAGCAATACCACTCTTACAGAGGAAAAACCTAGTAAGAGGGTAAAGAGAATGGAGCTGAAGAAAACTTACAAAGTAGTAAGTTTATAGAAAGGAAAAAAGACATGCTGGCACAGGAAACTATCGTTTGATAGTGGATAGACCTCTTTCCCTAGCAGGAAGAAGAGGAGAACCCTGTGACCTAGAAGCATGAACATCCTGACGGCTCATAGAACATAGAAAGAATGGATGTCTTTCAGGAAGAGATCCATGTTTAGGATTTAGAATGACAGCAGTGGATTGCCTCTATTGAGAAGAAGCAACTGCAGATTCTAATCCCAAGAGTCAGAAGCATCTGATGGATTGATCAGAAACCCTGTGGTTGCTGGGTTTGCTGAGCCTGGTGAGAGGTTGAACTCTGCAGACCAGGACGATGCTTCCCCTGTTTGGGAACATCTGTATGATGGGCAGATGATGCATAAAACCTTCTTCTCCTATGGGAAGAAAGTTTGGCAGGACATTTCCTACCTACTGGGACAGAAGAAGGTGCAGAACAGCCCCTCGGAACAGATAAGTCAGTGGACAACTGAGTAACCTGACGTAAAGACTCCTTGTTGAAAAGATTGTCTCCAGTGCAAGGAGTATGTCCCAGTCTGTGCTGTGCCCATTTGTCCAAGTCTGAAGCTTGGAGCCAGGCTCTACGTCGTGCCCCTATAGCTATAGCAGAAGTCCTGCTAACAGAATCAAAAAAGTCCAGGGAAGCACGAGAAAGAAACCAAGGGATATTATGGATATGCATAAGCAGTGAGGAATAGTGTGCACTCTTGGAATCTGGAAGGAAAGGAGCCAAAAGATGTAAGTGCTTTGCGACCTCCTCAAGAGATAGACTCATATAAAAAATATATGAGAGAATTCTTGCAGAAAGCATAGATATCTGGAAGGTTTGACGTCCAAAGGCATCTAGTGTCTTAGACTCACGACCTGGCGGATAAGAAGAGTGCTTTTTCTTACTCTTTACCCGCCTCATTGCTGATTCCACAACTATGGAATGATGAGGAACTTGAGTCTTTTGAAACCCTGGAGAAGGGGGCACCTGATATAAGAAATCAGTTGCTTTGGAAGGTGGGGGTACCCTAAAAGGTGTTTCCCACATTCCTAGAAGGAGATCCTGCAAGGAATGTGGCAAAGGAAGCATTATGTTCTTTGCTTTGGTAGAAAGAGAGCCCTGTGCAGGATCATGTCCTGGAATAGGAATGGCAAGAGATCTTGCTATATCCAGAAGGAAACTCTGAAAAGAGGGTTCCCCAGCAGGAATCTCTCTTGGACAGGTTAGATCTGGAGAACTAGCCTGAGCACCAACAGAGCTATCCAAATATATAGGAATAGAAGATCCTGCACAGTGCAGTGTGGAATGATTAAGGGATGGTCGCCGGTACTGACTGTCAGGAGCAGCGATCGTCATTACCACACTGTCCATGCCAGGTATCGATCCAAGCTTGGCATAGAAGGGAGCGATCCTGTTGAAAAAAGCATGGCAGGAGTTGGCCACGATGCTACTGTGGATACCGGTACCGATGCCAATACCGGTACCGATGTCGGAGTCAAGCCCGACAGAGACATCGGAGCAGTCATCGGTGACAGTTCAATCGGTACCGAGGTAACCGACAACCTCCGGCCGCTATCCTCTGTACCGAGCCACCGGTATCGATCGGTGTCGGTACCAAAGCGTATTGGTACCAAGTCTTCCAGACTAGAAAGTGATTCTAAACTCGACATCGATAAGCGAAGCATGGAAGGCACCGACCATAAAGGTAATGAGGACATCGGCACCGACTTCGGTACCGTGTCTGATACCGGTGAATGAAGGTCAACCAGTGGCAACTCAATGGGCCTCGAGGGAACCGAGAGTTGTGGATCCGAATCATCAAAACCGAGCCTTCGGTACCGCCGAGAGCCGGTACCAAGGCGAGTCGGTACCCAGTCCTCCAGACTGGAGATCAATTCCAGACTTGGCATCGAAGGAAGCGAGGCTATCGATGCACGTCTGGAGGGTACCGACGTCGGTGGTAGTATCGGTGCTGGTACCGATAATGGAAGGTCAGTCTGGAGTGTATCCACCGGTCCCGAAGGCACCGAGGACGCCAGACAACCATCCCTGGTGAGGAGTGTTTCATCCAACACCAGTGCCGATGTCGGGGTATCGGTACCGCTCGAAGCGGATGCCACCACCGGACACGGCTCAGGTATGTTCTGTGAGGGGTGATCCCCAGGAACAACCTGAAACCCCTGAAAGGCTTTGAGACCAAAGACTCCCGCCGGGGTTTTGAAGCCAGTAGGCCCTCGAGGGCAAGGCCGGAGCCGTCTACATGCTGTGCATGAGACCTACCACTCGAGGGCTGGCTAGTCTTAACA
Organism: Ichthyophis bannanicus; assembly: GCA_033557465.1. Lineage (NCBI taxonomy): Eukaryota > Metazoa > Chordata > Amphibia > Gymnophiona > Ichthyophiidae > Ichthyophis > Ichthyophis bannanicus. Next base: position 1,377,467,928 of record CM066033.1, on the reverse strand, counting down.
GACTGTTTGTGGGTTACCTGTGTGTAGAAGAAGAAGGGGACGGTGCCCCGAAGTTGGAGGGAAACCGTGTATCGAGGGAACCTCGATATTGAAGACCTCTTCTCACCAAACTGGTGTCAGGACCCAAGCAGGTTAGACACCGACTTCGAGGGTCTAAAAATAAAGTTGTACCGCCACAGTTTGAACATTTCTTGGAGAAAGTGGCTGGCGGTTCCATGAAGGAAAAGAAGAGGCCAAAAGGGCCTAAGACACTATGAAGAAAAAATACTCCTTGAAAAAGGAAGATTTTACAAGAAAAGAAAGAAAACACCGGCGGTACCGGTGGCGTCGGGAAGACAGCCACGACCACAAGAAAACTAAAGAAATAAAAGAAATAAAAGAAGAATTTTTTGCGGTGACAGGAGGACGTCCTGCCAGCTCCGCAGAAAAACGAAAACTGAGGAGAGGCAGTTGGGAAAGGCGGGAAGGCAGCACGCAGGCGTGGTGGGATGCTTCCAAAAGCTCTTTGATTGGACGCTGGGAAGCATTCCCGCGCAGACTCCATCGGTATCGACATACCCATATGTGAAGACTCATTCCTGCTTGTTCCTGGAGATCAGGTGATCTCTGGGAACAGAAGGAATCAGTCTTCACATATGGGTACCATCTGCACCAACAGAGCCCATGCGGGAACGCTTCCCAGCGTCCAATTGGAAATCATTTGAGAGCAATCCACTGCAGTACCTGTGCATCTGCCTTCCCTCCTTCCCAAGTCCTCTCCTCAGTTGAGTTTGTAGCTAAGAGATAGAGGAAAAAGAGAATATCCTACAACTCCTAGGGGAGGATGACAGGTTGTGAAAACTGATTCTTGCTGTTCCCGGAGATCAACTTTTACAGGTGAGTAACAACACTATATCCAGGAACAAGCAAGAATGCAGTATTAACTTACAGGGCTCACCAGCTCCCAGCTTGCAAATGGAAGCAGTGGTATCCCTGAGCCTACAGAATAGAGCCAAGAAGGTGTGGATACAAAGTGGCCCCATTGGACTCGATTACAGTTGGCAAGAGCATCACCAGGGAAGTCTGGTGCCAGGAAAAGTCTGGGACAGAGGGTCAGAGTTGCAGTTAAGTCCCAAAAAGATGCTGGAGGACAGCCTGGTCAAAGACAGCATCCCAACAGGAGTCCTTGTCTAGGCAGTAATGTGCAGCGAAGGTATGAATGGAGGACCAAATAACTACTCAACAGATTTCGTCAATGGAGATGGAATGAAGATTGGCAAATGAGATTGCCATGGCTCGCACATTGTGAGAAGTGACGTGACTCTCAAGGAAGAGTCCCGTTTGAGCACAGGCAAAGGAAATGCAGTTCGCAATCCAGTTGGATAGGGTGTGCTTCGTTACTGGCAGTATAAGGTGACTTGAATCAAAGGAAATGAATAATTGAGAGGATTTCCTATGATTCCTGGTTCTGTCCAAGTAGAAAGCCAGTGCACGCTTGCCATCTAAAATGTGTAGCGCTGCTTCAGCCCTAGAGGCATGTGGTCTGGGGAAGAAGATGGGTAGTATCACCAATTGGTTGAGGTGGAAGGGTGAGACCATCTTCAGAAGAAAGTGTGGATAAGTACGGAGAACCACCTTGTCATAGTGCAACCGGGTGTAAGGAGGATCTAACACTAAAGCCTGCAGTTCGCTGATGCGGCAAACTGAGGTGAAGGCGATAAAGAAAATTACCTTCCAAGAATTTTAAAGAAGTGGTGGCTAAAGGCTCAAAAGGAGGCTTTAGAAGTTGCACTATGACCACGTTGAGCTCCCAGGCCACTGGTGGTGGTTTGATCGGTGGGTTGGCCAGCAGAAGACCCCACATAAATTGTTGCACCAAGGTGTGCAAAGAAATAGGATGCCTGTCCACTGGCCTTTGATAGGCTGAGGTGGCACTCAGATGAGCTCTAACTGAGTTAATTTTGAGACCTGACAAGGACAAGTGGAGGAGATATTGTAAAAGGAATTCCACTGGGCAGACAGAGAGTTCAATATGTTTTGGGGGATACCAGAGAGTGAACCTTCGCCATTTGAAGGCATAAGAACATCTGGTAGACGGCTTGCGAGATGCAAGTAGAACGTCTTTGGCCTGTTGTGGAAGGTTGAGGTCAGCAAAGATTATGCTTTCAGCAGCCATGCCATGATATGGAGGGCTTGTGGATTGGGATGGAGAAGTGTCCCATGATCCTGAGAGAGGAGGATGGGCAAATGTCCCAGGCTGAGAGGTGGAGTCTGCGCCAGATGAATCAGCAGAGGAAACCATGGTTGATGGGGACAGTAAGGGGCTATTAGGATCATGGAGCCCCTGTCGGCCTGCAGCTTGAACAAGGTCTTGGGTATTAAGGGGATGGATGGGAATGCATAAAGTAGGCCCTTTCCCCAGTGGAGAAAGAAAGCATCTGTTGCCCGGCTGTGCCGGGAGGAAAGCCTGGAGCAAAACAGTTAAAGTTGTGCATTCTCCTGGGTGGCGAACAGATCTATTCTGAGGGTCTCCCACATGTGGAAGATCCAAGATGCCATTTCCTGATTTAAAGTCCACTCGTGTTGACATAGAATACGGCTGAGTCTGTCCACAAGGAGATGAGTTCGCCCAGGAGATACACCGCCCTGAGATGGATGTGGTATGCAATGAAGAAGAACCAAAGACGAAGGACTTCCTGGTAGAGGGCATAGGAATCTGTTCCCCTCTACTTGTTCACATAGAAATTGACCACCTGGTTGTCCATTCGGACTAAGATCTGTTAGCCTGAAAGTTGGGGTTGAAAAACCCAAAGGGCATTCGTAAGAGCAGTAGCTCCAAAAGACTGATATGCAATTGAGATTCCTGTTATGTCCACTGCCCCTGTGTGGTGTGACTGTCCAGATGTGCTACCCACCCGAGTTTGGAAGCATCCATTGTCAGGGTGCACTGTGGTGGAGGCATCTGAAAAGGTGATCCTCCGAGTAGGTTTTGAGGGTCACCAGTTGCTTGGGTCCATTGAGACGACAGAGTCTATTGAGCTTACCACATGTGCAGGCGGGCATAGGGGAGAACATGGACTGTGGAAGCCATGTGCCCCAGAAGGCGCAGCATTTCTCAAGCTGCCACAGCAGTGTGATCCCTTATGCTGTTGGCCAGCTTGATGAGACAGGCAGAGCGGTCCCGTGAAAGGAAAACTCAGGCCTGACGAGTATCCAGAGTGCTCTGATGAATTTGAGCCGCTGGGATGGGACCATGTGCGATTTTGGAAAGTTTAGGACAAATCCCAGATCTTGGAACACTTGGAATAGTGATGGTGTGATGAAGAGATAGTTTTACCTCTTGTGGGGATTCTCCCCAATTAGCCAATTGTCTAAGTAGGGGAGGACAAAGACCCCCAAAGTACAAAGGTAGGCGGCAACCACTGCCATGCATTTTGTGAACACACAGGGTGCAGAGGCTAACCCTAAGGGAACAGTACCGAGCATGGAACAGTACCGAGGCTGCTAGGAGTGCTGCCAAACTCCTCTCGATAGCACCTGATATTGGTAGTAGGTTTGCTGGAACCAAAAATGCAGATACTGTCCGTGTTGAGGGTGGATCAGCAAATGTGTGTATGCCTCCTTGAGGTCTATAGAACACAACCAGTTGTTTCTCTGAAGGTATGACAAGAGTGTACAGAGGGAAATCATTTTGAATTTTTCTTGAACGAGGAATTTGTTTAAGTCCCTTAGATCTAGAATGGACCTGAACCGTCTTGTCTTCTTGGGGATAAGAAAGTAAGGGGAGTAGAAGTTCCTGCCCTCTTGGGTGGGCAGAACACTTTCCACGGCCCTCTGAGCTAACAGGGTGGACGCTTTGACTGATCGGAGACTTGTCTGCAAGGGGTTTGTGGACTAATCTCTTGTGGAGGTGGTGGGAGTAAGCTTTGGAAATGAAGCAGATAGCCCCTTTGGATGATTTTGAGAGTCCACTGCTCTGATGTGATGAGGTACCACCTGTGGGCATAGAAACAGAGTCTGCCTGTTATGTGTAGGGGTGGGGGACCCTGTAGATGCAGAGTAGCTGTGCTCTCTAGAAAGGAGTCAAAAACCAGGTGTTAGATGTGGCTGTGCAGCTGGTTGTGGCTTAGACTTTTTGGGCTGGCAAAGGCACTGCTGTCGCTGCTGTTGCTGCTAAGGTTGGTAAGCAGCTGCAGGTGGACAAGAAGGATAATATCTTTTCTTCTTAGGATAGAAAGACTTCTTTGGATTAGACTTTCTCCTAGAGGGGTCTGATGTCTTTCTGGAGAGGCAATTAAGAATGAATTCATCTGTCTTAATCTCTCCGGCTTTCTCTCGCCAACCTTTTCCAAAGAGGTTCTCCCCGATTTTGGTGAATTTATTCCTGAACCCACTGTTGAAGATCAGATGCCTGGAGCCAGGCCGTTCTGTGAGCACTGATGCAGATTGCTGAAGCTCTGCTGGATGACTCAAAGGCATTGAAAGATACTCTGGTAAGAAACAAATATATTCTGATTCTGCCTGATTAAGGCCTGGAATGCATCACGTTTTTTATCAGGAAGGATAGGAGCAAAGTTCTCTAGATCCCTGGCGATATCCTTGAGATATATGCCCATATTGTGCATGTAGGAAGTAATCCTAGAAGTGAGCATGCATGCCTGAAAGCACTGACGGCCAAAGGCATCGAGAGTTCTGGAGTCCTTGCCTGGAAGCATGGAAGAATGGTTTTTAGAACTTTTGATGCGACGCATCACTGATTCTACCATGGTGTACCATGGTGTAACAGTTGAGGCTTTTGGGAGCCAGGCATAGTGGAACTCAGTACATGGTATCGAGTCGTTTACTGATAGGCAGAATTGTTAGCAAGGCCTCCCACATATGTAGCATTAGATCCTGCAGAATGCAGTGACCAGTAATGTGGCCGCCTCTTTAGACGCTGACAGGTATTGGAGGATTTTCAATTCCTCTGTCCTTGGTTCCATCTCCGATGCCATGTAATCTGCAGGCCTGCTGCCATGTCCCGAATGAAATCTTGAAAAGACATGTCTTCTGACAGGGACCGACGCCGCTCATGAGGAGGGACAGATCACAAGGGAGATCCTGGGTTACCCTGCAGTCCTCCGATGCATCATTGGAATCGGAGGAGGTAGAGTCCAATTCTGACAGAAAGTCAAAGTATCGACGGTCTCATGCCAATGTCAAGGCCCAATGCCAATTCCGATGATCAGTCGGTGTGGCAGCAGGAACCTGTTGGGTACCAACGATCTGTCGGCTCCAAAGGCAGCATCGAAGGGAGAGGATCCCTCTATGCAGGTTCGAGATCCAGCACGGCCCCAGAGATATCACCGCTGGAACTCTCGATACCAACAGTACCGAGGCTGCTAGGAGTGCTGCCAAACTCCTCTCGATAGCCAGGATGCGCTGGTCGAGGGAGGAGGCCAATGCTTGGGTGGCATCCCGCACGGGGCTCCGAGCCACCGTTCCAGAGCATGGAACCAGTAGCCCTATGGAGGTCAAGGCCTCAGGAGCATCCTGGAGCCATTGTTGTGCTTTGGAGAGCTGCTGGGACTGTTTGGCAGGCCAGTCTGTATCGGATACAATTTCAGTGAATCTTGATGATTATGAAGGGACTTACCTTGAGGACCAGTGTAAAATTTTGATGCCAATGACTTAGACTTAGTCTAATGTTTGGACTTTGAGGAGACCTAAGAACCAAGAGAGGAGGCAGACATCCTCAACGATGTGGATACAACTGAAATCAAGTCCGGGGCAAACAGATACTGTTTGGCTCTGTTCTTTATGCCTCTTTTTGTCATTTGTTGACACAAAGGACAATCAGTCAGTAAATGGTCTGGACGCAAACATTTTAAACACCAGTCATGATTATCGGTGACTAATATTGTACCAGAACACTTGTTACATTTTTTGAAGCCGCTGATGTGTTTTTCCATCATGGCAGAACAAAAGTAGGCTAAGGCCTCGGCGGTAGAAGCTACCAAAATTGAAAAAAAAGAAAAAAAGAAAAAATATTTTGAAAAGAAATATTGGGGCCAGTATCTGGGATAGTACTGGCATCGACAGAAAGGCAGAGCATAGATTTAAACCAAAAAATGACATTTTCAGCGGTGACAGGAAGAAAACAACCTGCTGGCTCTGTGGAAAACAAAGAACTGAGGAGAGGACTGGGGAAAGCGGGAAGGCTGGGGAGCGTTCCTGTGCAGGCTCTGTTGTTGCCAACAACAGCCATATGTGAAGACTGCATTCCTGCTTGTTCCTGGAGATAGCAATGTAGCAAGTTTTTAAATATATATAAACATGCTAGTCACACCCCTGACAGCTAATATAGAGACTTTGCACTTAAGGTTAAGTGCACAACCTTACCAGGATTTAGTAAAAGGGCCCCTTAGGGTATATAAGTATTCTCTAAATACCACGTTTCTTATTGAAAATAGTTTTCATGGTTATTAGCTTTGCTCCCCGACTTTTGGAAGGCACAGACTTTGGGCAAGTTTACTAAGCTGGACCAACAGTTAGCAAGCGCTATTTATAACCAGATCCCATGTAACTTATTGGAACCTAGTTACAAATTATGCATGAAGTTTGGCCAGCTTAGTAAGTGTGTCCTTGTTCTCATTATTCTTTTCCTCTCCCAGGGGGGCTCTCCTCTTTTTATGAGGATGGTAATACTTTGATTTGTGTTATAGTATGAGATGATGGCTCTGTTGCTTGGCTATATAAAGATGTAATCATGAGCTGCCAGTTATAATAGTTTACACACATACTATCAGGTCCTGAAGTGGGTCACCAATCTTGGGCTAAAAGTTGAATGGTGTGTATTTTCTCTTGTTCTGATGTTTCTCACTTAATAAGAATTTATGCAAACAAAGAAAAGTAAGCAGCACCTGACCCTGTATCTGCATGAAAAAAAAACTGCACACTTGAATCGTACATTTGTCTGGGGGAGGGTGGTGTTGCCAGAAATCCCACAAGTTTTCAGTTATATCCTGGAGGCTTTGAAGTTTAGGGTCAAATTCAGTCACTGGACTAAGATAAAAAGCATAAAAAAGGCCTGCAAATCAATTTGCTGGTACGGTTTTGAAATGGTGCATTTTCAAGCACAGCTTTAAGGTATACATTTTCAAAGGCATAGTCTGGATCTACGAACCTAATACAAGTTAGTCTGGCAGAATTTCTAGAAATGGAATGTCAATCTCCTAAAAGTAAACATGTACTCCCACAATGTTCATACTTTCAGTCGCACAGAAATGAGGTCTTCTCTAGGGGCTCGAAACTACAGACAAACAAATCAAAAAATTGCTAATGCAACATGTACTTTCGACCATCCTTCAACATTGCTTAAATATATGCATGCACTTGGCTCCTAATAAGCTAGTCTTCCAAGAAAGCCAAGAATAGGCATTCATTAGCATACCTTAAATAAATTAGTATTTATTTATTTAAAAAACATTTATATTCTGCATATCAAACTGCTAAATCAGTTTAATTCATGCTAATATATGAATTAACACACATGAAGTGGATTAAAGCATTAAAATGTATTAAAACAAATGTGTGCTGTGAACCAAAAAAAGTTTGAAAATGACGTGAAAATTTTTTCCATACACATTCTTAAAGATAATATATGCAAATATCTTGCCACTGAAACTTGGTTGCATCATGGCGGCTTAAAATGATACAAATACTTTCAATGTTTGATGCACTTTTGAAAATTCACAATTTCCCAAAACTTGTGAAAGGGGTAAAAAATAATTCCACAGGAAAAGAACAATACAGTTCAATTCAATCTCCTCAAGCATCTAATAAAGGAACATAAGAACATTAGAAATGCCATACTGGGTCAGACCAAGGTCCATCAAGCCCAGTATCCTGTTTCCAACAGCGGCCAATCCAGGTCACAAGTACCTTGCAGTTTCCCAAAAAGACACACGGGTTCCATAATGCTTGTATTGGGGCAAGCAGTGGATTACCCGGGTCCTCTTTAATAATGAGTTATGGACTTCTTCTCCAGAAACTTGTCCAAACCTTTTTTAAACTTGGCTACACAAACAGCTTTTATTACATCCTCTGGTAACGCATTCCAGAGTTTATGTGGTAACTGAAAAAAAAAATTCTCTTATTAGTCTTAAATGGGCTACACTGTCATATCATTGCATGTCCCCTAGTCTTTCTCCATTTTGATGGCGTAAAGAATCGATCTATGTTTACCCATTCCACTCTATTCATTAATTATTAGACCTATATCATATCTTCTCTCAGTCATCTCTTTTCCAAGATCCCTAACCTTTTAAGTCTTTCCTCATAATGGTATCCTTCCATCCCTTTCACAATTTTGGTGACTCTTCTCTGTACCTTTTCTAATCCTGCTTTATCCTTTTTAAGATACGGCAACCAGAATTGCAAACAATATTCAAGGAGCTGTCGCACCATGGAATGATACAGAGGAATTATAATATCCTTTGTTTTATTCTCCATTCCTTTCCTTATGATTCCTAGCATTCTATTTGCTTTCTTGGCCGCCGCTGCAGAGGGTTTCAATGAGTTATCCACAATGACACCTAAATTCTTTTCCTGGTTGGTGGTTCCTAAAGTGGAACCTTGCATTTTGTAATCATAGTTTGAGCTGTTCTTTCCTAAATTCTTCCCTTTGCACTTGTCCATATGAAATTTCATCTGCCATTTGAATGTCCAGTGTTCCAATTTATCAAGGTCCTCTTATAATTTTTCACAATCCTCTTGGGTTTTAACAACTTTGAATAATTTTGTGTCATCTGCAGATTTGACTACCTCACTCATTATTCCCATTTCCAGGTCATTTACGAATATGTTAAAAAGCAGCGGACCCTGCACAGATCTCTGGGGTACTCCACTACTCACCTTTCTCCTTTGGGAAAATTAGCCATTTAGTCCTACCTTCTGCTTTGAATCTTTTAACCAGTTCCTGATCCACAATAGTATTCTGCCTCCCATCCCATGACTTTTAAACTTTGCCAAGAGTCTCGCACGAAAACTTGTCAAAGGCTTTCTGAAAATCCAAGTACACTATATCGACTGGCTCACCTTTATCTACCTGTTTATTCACACCTTCAAAAAAATATAAGAGATTAGCAAAAAAAGACCTTCCTTGGCTGAAACCATGTTGGCTTTCTCCCATTAAACCATGGTCTCGTCTAAAAACCTCTCTGTCTTCCTTATGTCCTCCAAGTCTGCTACTCTAGCCTCCAGAGATCGCACTTGTTCCCTGAGAGCAAAGAGCTTCTTGCACCTAGTACAAATGTAAGACCCCTCACCAACTGGGTGAAAATCATACATGTAGCACTCAATGCAAAAGACTGGAAAGTCCCATCTCACTGCTGGACTGCTGTCTGCATCTTAGTTTTGAGGTTTTGTTCAGATATTAAAGTTGTTTACTTACTTAGGTTTTCTGGGGATAATTATACTATATCTTATACGTTCAATGAACTTTGTTCACTTCAAGAATAGTTAATCTCAGGTCCCTAATAAATGTATACCTGATGAAGGTAACCAGCTGCAGCTGAAGGTGCTTAGGGGCACCTCCCTCTTTTAATAAATTTAAGAGCTTATAAAGCTCAGATTATCCCTGGAGATTTGATGAGTAGCCTAGTGGTTAGCTCAGCAGTCTAGTAACTAAGAGGTCAGGGCTTGATTCCCACCAACACTCCTTGGGCAGTCACTTTACTTGCCATTTTCATGGAAGAAAAGACCTGGCAATCCCCTTCCAGTCATATCTAGCCAATAAAATCCTGGGGCTGCCAGGAGTCAGCATTGACTTGCTGGCACTTCAAAAAGAAAACAATCTAAGCATAGAGGTAATATGTTAGCCAGTTTTATTCATTTTAACTTTCAGCTGCAGAACTGCTGCCTTAATGACAAGTTCTGAAGAAGACATTCAGGAGGCTAGTTACTAAGCACTGATTTTACTGCAGTGTAATTTGCCACAGGAGTCACTAAACTGTGGTAACTTGGTACGGCAGGTTAGTAACTCCCGTGGTAAAGAAATAATGCAACCGGCAATCAACCTCACAAGCTGAATTATTCATGGGAAAATAATGCCAGTTCAAATCTGGCATAATTCTGGCCAGGAGCACTGGACCACTAATCTTATGGGGGCTGGAGAAACATAAAAATGCTGAGGCTCACCACCCCCCAATCCAGAGCCAACCCCCCCCCCCCAAAGACACACTGAACATCTCAGACTGACCCCCTTCCTCTCAAGCTCACGATCTAGACCCCCCCCTAAGAAGATCACAAAGCCCTCCCCCAAAACAGAGCCTCCACCCACCCTGTAGGTGCCTCCTGGGCCTACCTTAAATGTGTAGTGGTCAGGGGGCAGGAGTGATCCCTAGTCGCTCCTGTGCCTGTTAGTACCGGGTTCAAAATGGCACTAACTGAACCCTAATGGTAGTCTTGCACTACTACCACTAGGGTTCAAGCTTCCATTTAAGAAATGTTTTCCCTTATATTGGTAGTTTGAACTCTAGAGGTAGCACTGTAAGCGTACCGCTAGAGTTCCAGTAGAGCCATTTCAACTTGGCGCTGACTGGGGATTCCTTCTGTCCCATAACCATTGCACTACCATTCCACACTCGAGGTAGGCACGAGGGGGCCTATGAGGCGGTGAGGGGTTCTTTTTGGGGAAGGGGCTTCATCGTTTTCTTGGGAGGGGGCCGAATCATGATCTTGAGGAGGTGGGACATCACTCGACTACTGTATTGTCTTTTGGTTAGAGTTAGGGTCTGGAAAGAGGGGTGGGGGGCCCTGATATTTTTATGTTGCACCAGTCCCTTTAAGATGTATTTTAACATCTCGATGCTCCAGGCCAGGAAAAATAATGCCAGGTTTGAGCTGGTGTTATTTCTCCATGAATAATGCAGTTTGCGGTGATGACCACAGGCTGTTTAATTCTATTTGACCCTCTTATTCTCCTGTTTAAAACCCTTATGTATTTTATCATTTCCCTTAAACTACCCTAGCCCCCCCTGTTGGTTCTGCAGTCTGTCTTGAATAGACTGTAAGCTCTGTCAAGCAGAGACTGTTACATGTTTGTATACAGTGCTGTGTAAAGATGATTGGTAGTAGTATTAATAGTAGTAACGAGGTGTTTTGCATGCATTTTGCATGCTTTGATTCTCATCAGTATTTAATATGCGGTGTGGGAAAAAAGCTCTGTACTATGGTAAAATAATGCACCTTTTAACCCTTTAATGCCTAGTAAGGAGCAAAAAATATTCATTATCCCCATAACAAACTTATTAATTTCTCCCCTCAATAGACAACATAGTTGCAAACCTTTGAGCCCTCGTAAAATCAATATGATCTTCAAACACAAAGGGAGTAATTCTGTAATAGGATGTCTAGATAGGGCAGGAAGACATCTGTCTTTTGCCTATTTTATAAACCTATGTGTCTTTATGAAATACTAGCCGAAACCCTGCAGAAATGGTGCTTAGAATGAACGCACAAACATTAACCTGCTCAAAATCAGGCAAAAATGCCAGCGTGCATTTTAGGTGCAGACACATAGGGCCCGATTCTGGACATTTTTTTTTGGTGGGCCCAGTGCGTGGATGGGGCAGGGGGGCCCCGAGGACATTCCCCGCAGCCCAACCCTGGCCTTAGGAGGCTGGATCGGGGGTCAGGCTGCGGGGAAAGCCTTTGTTGGAGCGGCAGCCGGGATCACGGCTTTACAATGGAGCTGCGGTGCCATGGCATCAGGACACCATGGCGTCACAGCTCCACTGTAAAGACCTGACTGAGTTAGTCGGGCTTTCCCTGTACATGCAGGCCAGGCTGAATCGCAGTCCTGGCCTGCACGTACAGGGCTGCTTGCAATTCTGGTCCCACGGGGCTAGATGTGCCCCGAGGGATCAGAATCACGACCCCCTCTGTTTGTCCAGTTCAAACCGGACGTACAGAGGGGGTGTACGTCTGGGATGGAATGAGCCTGATAGTTTGTAAACTACGCATGTAAATCATGCTTCAGCCCAAACTCCTCCCCTGAGCACACCTAACAACGTTTTAAGTATGAAAATGTTTATAAAATGATCCAAAAAAGAGGCAATTTTATAATAAGCTGCCTCGATTTACATATAACAGACGCAGTCGCTATTCTGAAAGTAGACATTTGACCCAATCGTGTGGACTTTCACTGTGGGCAAGCACATGGATGGAGTTTGGGTGGAATGTGTGCAGAGTGAACAAGCTTATGCGTAAATCATAAACTAAAATTTACACGTGTTCCTTACTAGCCTTAGGACTGGTCTAAGTGATCGCACCTTAAATTAACATGTGTTTTCAGCTATTTAAGCTAATATTCTATAAAGTAATGCATGCTTACTTGACTTTATAAAACAGGTGTTAAATACACACGTTAGTTATGCAGGAGCTTATAAAATTACCCTCAAAGTGTCTGCTTACTTTGTCTTCGAATTGGTGGGTAGATAAAAAGCTTGTATGTCTGAAATGAAAGCATGAAAAAAGAATGTAGATGCACTGCGTTTGTCTCCACCTAAGGGCCATAGCTACTGTGGTGCATTAATGGAATAATGCATATTATTTGCCAAATAGCTAATGCTATCAATAATGTGTGTTACTTGCCCTTAATGCAGCATACATTAATTAATAATTATGCAAAATGAATAATGCAGCTTGCATGAAACCTCACAATGTTATTCATAAACAGATAGCGCTACCTCAAGCGGTGCCATTATCTTGTCTTTTCAGGAGCACTGGGCCACTAAAGCGCGATCTGATGCTCTCAGGGAGCATGTTAAAGAGGCCGGTGCATTAAAAAAGGACTTTCCACCCCCATATCCCTTCTCAAATCCCCCACACCCAATCCCCTCACCTCATGTACCCCAAGCACCTACCAGAGATCTCCCTGGTGGTTAGTGGGGAGGTAGGTGCGAGCCCCGCCCTTGTGGTTCTCGCCCTCAATGGCTGCTTCAGCCCAGTGGTAATACTGCTAGGGGGTAAGGCCAAATAAGGGATTTTAAGGTACTTTTGCACCCTGAGTCAACTGGGGATATTGTAAAGATAAAATTCACAGTGCCTGGGAGTTGGGGCGGAAAACTGTGGTCATTATCTGGGGATAGAACCTAGATGGCAAGAGTCAGGGCTCATCATTATAGGGTCCCACACCAGGCTACATGGCTCTCTGGTCAGAATGGTCTGAATCATATTTGGGGGTGGAGGGGAACAATCAGTAAATATAAAAAATGGAGGGAAAAAACCCACAGGTATTGTGAATGAAGGTTAATGGTGCCGAATCCCAGTTCCAATTGAAGCTTGAGAGAACTGTCAGATCAAAAAAAATGTTTTCCTTTGTCTCCTGCAAGTTTGATGAATGTGAAATCGTGACCTTCCACAGTTTTAAGTTATTAAATTAAAAAAAAATGAATAGAAGGTGATACCTTTTCATCAGACTACTTAATACATTTTTTGACCAGCCTTTGGAAGATAAAACCTCTTTCCTCAGATCCTGTCCTTTAATAACCTGTAAAGAGGATTCACGTGGCAACCACACGGTTTTAAATGTCACAATTCATGGAAAAATATATTAAATATAAACAAATTCTTATAAGGTGATGCTCTTTTATTGGATTAACCTGATGCATTTCTTAACCAGCTTTCCTGCAACCTGCTAACCTGGTTAAAATTACAGTCACAGGTTATATTTGCTGATATGCAGATTAAAAATAAAAAATAAAAAAAATAAAAGTTGATCTATAGTTCAAATGCAAATCTGGAGGGAGGTTGTTATGGAAATCAGTTAAAATGCTGAATAATTAAATAAGGCCTCTTTGCTTACTTGCTCAGCAATCGATAAATAAATAAAACAGAGACAACCTGCCAACATCTGCTTTTTTTGAAGTGTCAGATAACATTATTTCCAAGATGACATCCGAGGCCTTCATTGGCTATGCATAAGGTCAGTGAATATTAACTTCATTTACACTTGCCTGAGAATTGGCTGGTGTCAACAATAGGGGTCTGCCTTCTCAGCAAAGAAGGGTTAAAAGCTTACAGAGATCTGCCACAGAGGAAGATGGATGATCGCAGTGGTTGACCCTATTCTCCCCCTAACAAAGTGTCACCGTTTTTGGCCTCCTTTCTATCGCTATAACAAAAGACCCTCTCGGATCTTCCCAGTGGCCTTCAGCTTTATCGGTGCTAACAAGTCCAGACGTTTCCATCGATCGGATTATATGCCTTTTAAACAGAAGAGCTTGCCTCCTTGGCTAGCTAAACTTTGGCACAGATGTCTTTTTTTTTTGTAATTGTTTCTCTGCTGTCTGTTGAGAAGGATGCAATCGGACATGCAAGCATCATGTCAACACAGAAAATGCCTCACCATTTATCTCACACTCCCTAAGGCATTTTAAGAGAAAGTGATACGCGGTTAGTCCGAGGTACTTAACCCTTTAAGACCTTGCATGCTTTTCAAATGACATATTGAGATGCCCTGGTGACGTGGTAAATAGCTGTGCTAAAACAAGAGTATTGTATCATGCTGGCTTCATCTTTGCAACATGACAAAGACTGATCAAAGCCAAAGAGATAGAAATTCTAAAGCTAGGCATCAGGTCACTGCCTGTGACTGAGGGGCCTTCTACTGTTTTGTCTGCATCCTGTGTCGTTTTATGAGGTACTTCTTTTCCTGGTCGAATATGTTAACAATTCAATTCTACAAACTTGATCACCAGTGCTTGTTTGTAGTAGTGCTGTTAGCAGTTACTCTTTTAGAAATATCAGACTTCTCAGTCTTTAGAGGCATAACTTTCTCTCTCCAGTAAATTAGCAGAGGATTAAGGGCTCACTCTCTCAGCGTTTAGAATCTCGGTCAACACACACTCACACTTTATTCTCTTAGAGATCAATATAATAATGCACACATTTTCTTACTCATGTTTTAATGCATGGTTTTGTGAGTAAACTTTACTCACAATTTAAAGTTTTTATTGCACAAAAACATATTACTTCCAATGGAGGGAAGTGCATTAAAACCCAAAGTGCTAGAAAATTAACTCCTGAGTCAGTGGAGGAGCAAATTTAATATTGGCAGTAGTCTATAGTGCTCTGCCAGCTTGGACCAGGACATAGGGTCCTTCGATGTGGGGCTCCAGAACTTAGTCTCTCAGGCCCGATGTGGATCCCACATTCAGTTGCCTCAGGTCCAGGACCATGCTAGCACAGCAGATTAGATAAATGCTAGCCCCAGAAAGGAAACATTTTATATACCTGATCATTTTCTTTCTTTGAATCCTGCTAGACCAGTCCAAACAAGTGGGTTATCCTACCTTGCCAGCAGCTGAAGAACTGAGCAACCTTCAGTGATGTCATCGCTTGGTATAATCACTGGTGCAGCACTGAGAGAAGCCAATATGACACTTCCCAAGTAGTAAGCAATACTAAAAAAGCTCAGAAACTATTCATATTATTAATCAATGACATAGCAGTCATTAGTAACAAGTATTTATCTATTTAGCAATACTTATACAGTATACCGCTTTTCACCAGGTCAAAGCGGTATACATTCAGGTATGGTATATATTTCCCTTGTCCCCAAAGGGCTCACAATCTACGTTATGTACCCGAGTCAAAGGAGGGTTAAATAACTTGCCGAAGGCCACAAGGAGCACCTGTAGGACTAGAAACCCCAGTCCCTCCAGCCTGAGGTTGCTGCCTTCCAGCCCTTGGCAACTTTCCCCAAACACTAGCTACTCCTCTCTCAGTATTTGGCTCTCTTACCACAAATGACTCTGTGTCAGGGTCTGTCTCTGACAATGTAGCCAAGAAGCAGTGTTGTCAGATAGTAATTCTGACAATGCAATCAAGAGACAGCTAGGCTCTCAAACCGGTAGAAAAAAATCTTCCAGGGTGGGTCTTGGACTGCTCTAGCAAGATTCAAGGAAAGAAATTTCTCAGGTATGTAAACGTTCTCCTTCCTTTTCATCCTGCTAGACTAGTTCAGATGAGTGAGTAGTTACTCACCTGTAACAGGTATTCTCCAGGGATAGCAGGAATCAGTCCTCACTTAAGGGTGACATCGGCACCGATGAAGCCCGCGCGGAGCAATTCCCCAGCTTTCAAAGAAAACCTTTGGGATTGCTGCCAAGCATGCTTGGTCCTCTTCCCACCTAAACATGCCATCTTGCTTAGTCAGGTCCCAAAGCTAGAGCCCTACTAAGCAGATGGCAAGGGAAGGATAAAAAAACCTGCAACTCTTCAGGGGAGGTGGGAGGGTAATGAGGACTGATTCCTGCTGTCCCTGGAGAACACCTGTTACAGGTGAGTAACTATGCTTTCTCCAGGAACAAGCAGGAAGTCAATCCTCACTTATGGGACTCCCCAGCTACAGGCTATCAAACCTGTAAACTAAAAACGCTTCCGCAAGGCCGTGAGCAGAATCCGACGTCCAAAGGAAGCCTGAGTCCTCGGGTCTTCGTGGCAAGCTCTCGGTAGCCACAGAAGGGTCGGAGGGCAGGAGTTGCTTATACCCCAAACAGATTATGGAGTACAGCCTGGCCAAAGCCACTGTCCCGACGAGACTCCCTCTCCAGGCAGTAGTGCAAAGCGAAGGTATTCGCTGAAGACCAGGTCGCAGCCCAGCAGATGTCCATCAGAGGCACTGAGCGCAGCGAAGCCACCGACACCGCCTTGGTGCGGACACCATGCATGGTGACGCAACAATCCAGCGGAGCGCCCGCCTTTGCCTGGGCAAAGGCGATGCAGTCCACCACCCAGATGGAGAGGGTGCGCTTGGTGACTGCCAGCCCCAGGTGGTTGGGATTGTAGACGATGAAGAGCCGCTCAGACTTGCAATGACCTTGGGTGTGCTGCAGGTAGAAGGTGAGAGCCCTCTTGCAGTCGAGTGTATGCAGGACCTCCGATGCTCAGGCGGCTTGAGGTCTCGGGAAGAAAGTCAGCAAGACCACCTTCTGATTGAGGTGGAAATCCGAGACAACCTTCGGTAGGAACTTGGGGTGGGTGCAAAGGACTACCCTGTTCCTGTAAAACCTGGTGAAAGGGGCCTCGGCCATGAAGGTTTGAAGTTCGCTGACTCACCGCACTGAGGTCAGTGCCACTAGGAAAAGCACCTTCCAGGAGAGGTGCCGAAGCGAGTGCGTCGTCATCGGCTCAAAGGGCGGCCGCGTCAGCTGCATGAGCACAATGTTCAGGTCCCATTCTGCCAGAGGAGGCCGGATGGGGGGGTTTGGAAAGCAAGAGGCCCCGCATGAAGTGGGAGACCAGAGGCTGGCCCGAAAGGGGTTTACCCTCGACGGGCAAGTGGTTGGCCGAAATGGCGCTCAGGTAAACCCTGACCGAGTTGGACTTCAGTCCCACCTGCGAGAGGTGGAGGTGGAGAAGGTACTGGAGAACCCAATGGGTGGAGCAGGAGAACGGGTCGATCTGAGCTCGGAGCACCAGATCCAAAACCGCCACCCCCTCAGGGCATAGGCCCGCTTCGTCAAGTCCTTCCTCGACGCGAGGAGGACATCCTCGATCTCCATTGGGAGGTGCAGCGAGGCTAAAGAGACCCGTTCAGCCGCCAGGCTGTCAGTGATAGCGAGACCAAGTTTGGGTGAAGCACCCGTCCCTCCTCCTGCATTAGCAGACCAGGGGTACTGCCCAGGGGAACCGAATGCTCCAACGAGAACAGGAGTAGAAGCGGGAACCAAGGTTGTCAAGGCCACAAAGGAGCTACGAGAATCACCGAGACTCAGTCGCACTGGATCTTGTGGGGGGTCCTCGCAATGAGAGGAGTGGGGGGGAACACATACAGAAACCCGGAGGTCCAGTTCAGGAGGAACGCATCTGGGGCCATCCTGTTCAGGTTTGGTATCGGCCTGCAGAAGCAGGGGAGCTGCATGTTTGCTGGACTGGCAAACAGGTCTATGGATGGAGTCCCCCAGCGGTGGAACAGGTGGAGAACCATCTCTGGACTCAGGCGCCACTCGTGCGGGTGGAGAAGCCTGCTGAGCTTCTCACAAGGACACTGTCCTGGCCTGAGAGGTAGACAGCTCTTAGGGTCATGCCCCGGAGCACTGTGAAGGAGCAGAGGAGGACTGCCTCCTGACAGAAGAGGCAGAAGCCCATGCCCCCCTCCTTGTTTATGCAGAACATTGCAACTCTGTTGTTGGTCTGCACGAGCACCAACCTGCCCTTCAGGTGGTACTGTAAGACCTTCAAGGCCACCGTCCCTCTGTGCATAGGTAGTTGCAGTGGACTCCCCAGCCCAACAGTGAGGCGTCTGTCATCAAGATGAGTTTGTGCAGACAAGTCTGTTAGGGCATGCCCCGAAGGAGGTTGTGGGGGTTCTGCCACCAGACTAGGGACTCGACTAGGCTGCGGGACACCCAGACGGTGTCTTGGAGGCAGCCCGAGGCTTGGGCCCATTGTGCTCTGAGGCACCATTGGGCCGCTCGCATATGCATGCGAGCATGGGGAACAACATGGACAGTCAAGTATATGTGCCCCAGGAGGCGCAGCATGGTCTGCGCTGAGACCCTGGGCCGGCCTTGGACCTTGGCAGCCAGAGCACAGAGCTGATCCACGTGTGCTCGAGGAAGAAAGGTAGTCGTACGTTCTGTGTTGAGAAGAGTGCCAATGAACACCAGGGTCCACACCGGTGTGAGGTGGGATTTGGAGTAGTTGATCATGAAACTGAGGTGCTCGAGGAGGAGGACCATGCACGATGCCGAGAGGTGAGCCTCCTCCGCCGAGGTGCCCGAGATGAGCCAATCATCTAGGTAAAGGTAGACGGATATGCCCTGCAGCCGGAGGTGGGCCACGGCCGCTGACAGGCACTTGGTGAAGAATCGTGGGGTAGACGCAAGCCTGAAGGGGAGCACTCTGTACTGGAAGTGCTCTCCCTACACCCTGAAATGCAGGTACTTCCTGTGCTTGGAATGGACCGGAATGTGGGAGTAAGTGTCTCTGAGGTCCAATGAACATAGCCAATCGCCCTACCAGAGATAGGGCAGCAGGACGTCAAGGGATAGCATTTTGAACTTCTCCCGCACCAGAAACTTGTTCAGATTCCTGAGGTCGAGGATGGGGCGCAGGCCCCCCCATCCTCTTCGGAACGAGGAAGTACCGGGAATAAAATACCTGACCTCTTAGGTGTAGCAGAACTCTTTCAACCGCTTGATGACCAAGGAGGTTTTTCAGCTCTCGCTGTAAACAAGCCTGGTGCAAGGGTAGTCGAGTAGGTTCTGCCGGAGAGAAGGGAGGAGGGAGTCTGTCTAGATGAAGACGATACCCATCCCAGATTACCTGTAAGACCCAGGTGTCCGATGAAATAGCCACCCAGAGGAGTGGCCTAGTGGTTGGGGCAAGGTACTTCAGGCCGGAAGGTCGGGGGTGCAAATCCCACTAGAGGACAGCAATCTTGGGCCGGAAGGACTGGGGTTTCTAGTCCCACAGGTACTCCCCTTGTGGTCTTGGGCAAGCCACTTAACCCTCCATAGCCCATGTTCCCTGTAAAATAGTTATCTCCAAGTTATAATGCCCTGTTCAATGTAATTTCAGTTTGTTCAATGTAAACCGCACTGATGCAGAATAGGGCGGTATATAAGAGAATGTAAATAAATAAAAAAAAATAAGAAATAAAAAAATTACTCACTTTGCCCCAAGAGGTCAGTTAGATTCACTGCAGCCTCTTTCAGCCACTGTTACCTTCACAGTGCTGGGGAAAATCAGGTGCACATAATTAGAG
The DNA here is from genome assembly GCA_033557465.1 of Ichthyophis bannanicus. NCBI lineage: Eukaryota > Metazoa > Chordata > Amphibia > Gymnophiona > Ichthyophiidae > Ichthyophis > Ichthyophis bannanicus. Next base: position 1,377,448,190 of record CM066033.1, on the reverse strand, counting down.
CTTTCTCAGCAAGGCAATACAACAGCTCCGTAGCATTCAATTCACATACGGTAAAAAGCAGTTTCCTTTAGCTTGGCATCTCTACACAGCAGACTGTGCAATCCATGCTTTCACAATCTGGTAAGTCTGTATTATCTTGTGTTAATTCTTCAAGCTGTATGGACTTACTGGCTTCTGGTAACACTGGCTGTCTTCTAGCTTGCAACTCTAAAAACTGCTTAAAACTCTGTAGGAGCAATTCAGCCTGCTGTTTGTGAGATAGGGAATTGCTATCAGCTATACAACTTCCCTCTGGCTTAAGGCTGTTTATTTTCTCCTCTCTTAGATTAATTGTGTCAGAGTAATTGCTAGTCTCTTTTGCTAATGTTTCACACACAGGAGAGTTAGCTTTACGTTCAGCCTGGAAACTTTGTGGCAATTCACTTACTTGTTGCCATGCCGTTCTGACTTCAGATGGCTCCAACGTGAGTGAAGTGATCAAATCTGCAGATGACACAAAATTATTCAAAGTTGTTAAAGCCAAAGAAGATTGTGAAAAATTACAAGAGGATCTTGATAATTTGGAAAACTGGACATTCAAGTTATAATGCCCTGTTCAATGTAATTTCAGTTTGTTCAATGTAAACCGCACTGATGCAGAATAGCGCGGTATATAAGAGAATGTAAATAAATAAATAAAAAATAAATTCCGGGGCAAAAAAGACAAGCGTCCTCCCATGGGTGGAAGCAACCCCGGGGGGCGAGAGGCTATGCTTTCAGCATCAAAACCCTGGGGCTGGCTGGGGTAGTGCCAGTGGCTGGGTCTTGGGCCCCTTGGGTTTCCAGTGACCCTAGGCACCCCCTTTTCCCTGAGCACTGGTAGTCGGCGCAGGGGCAGGCGGTAGGGGAGCCCTTTCCTCTGGAAGAAAGTCTTTTTAGTGTGCTGCTTCTTCTGTGTAAGCGAGGAGCTTTTGTGAGAGAGATGAGTGCAAGTCACGAACCCCATCTTGATCTCGGCTGCCTTGCCCTCCATTGGCTTGCCAAACAGCTGTTCACCGACGTAGGGAACATCCAGGAGTTTCTCCTGAACCCACTTCTTCAGGTCCGAAGACTGGAGTCACACCTGGCGTCGGGCTCCGATGCCGGCCACCGCTACATGAGCGGAAGACTCAAACCCATCATATGCGGCGCAGGAAAGGTATTTCAAGCAGTCTGCGTCCGACCTCAGGAGGGTCTGGAACCAGAGAAGATGCTTCCCACCAAGACCCACGGAGAACCCGCTGAGCTCTTTGGCGAGGTCGTGCAGGAACATACCCATATATAGTTGGTACGCCTGGATGCAGCATGCCAGCATGGGTCCCTGGTAAGCCTTGCACCCAAGGGCATGGGTCTGGGCATGGGACTCCCTACCAGGTGGGACCAAAGAGTGCGACTTCAGGATCTTTTGTTTCCGCATTGCGGACTTGACTACAATGGAGATGTGAGGAAGTTGGGTCTTCCGAAACCCCGGGCCGCGCTGGACCCTATACATGGCATCAAGTCTTTTACTGACAATAGGGACTGAGGCGGGTGCTTCCCACATGTGGAGAAGCAGCCAGGATAGGATGGATGGTACTGGAACCGTATGAGACTCCTTGGGTGAAGACTCGTACTGCAAGATGTCAAGTTCTTCTGCCCTCGGCTCCTCCTCGGTCTGCATCAGCAGATTGAGGGCCCGAGCCATATCCCACACAAACACCAGGAAAGAGATGTCCTCGGGAGGCAACTGCCTTTGTAAGGTGGGCGGGGATGGGTAAGAGGGGAGATCCCTGTGGGCGTGGGTCTCCAGGGAAGTGTCCCCATCTGATTCCCAGCCCAAGAGATCCAAGAAGAACTCAGAGTCAGGCTGATCCCAGTGCTTCCTGGTCCAGGCCCGCTTGGAGCCAGAGGCACTGGCTCTGGAAGACCTCGCCCCCAAGGAATGGGACGGCGAATGAAACCAGTGCCGAGGACCCTCACGAGGCCCGCGGCTCTTGGGGTTTCCAAGGCAGTTTTTGGGACCCCAGTCGGGTGACCCTCGGTCTTGGGGCACGAGCCAGCCATGCTGGGCAAAAGCGCCTGCTGGGAAGTGAGGAAGGCAGAAACGCTGCACTCCAGTGCCAGTATACGGGACTCCCACTCGGTAGTGGGTCCCTGCGACGCCGACGCCGGGGTTACCGGGTCTGGCATGGAGAAGAAGATGGGGTCCTCGCCGGGACGACCCTCAGAAGACCGGGCACCATTGCCAGAGGCCTCCATGTCCGTAAGAGGTACCTTTCGAGGCCGCTCCTTGTCTGACTCTCCGGAATGCCGGGGAGGGCTAAGGGAACGAGGGTGAGACCACTTGTGCTTGTCCGGAGCCCCTGACAGCGACTTTGGGGTATTCTTCTTCTTTTGCCTTTCCACCTCAGGAAAACCCTGGTCAGAATGACGCCTGGGACGCCGGGTCACTGCGGGAGACCCGCAAGCGGTGGATCAGCAGGGCAAGGTGCCACTGGGGATCCAGGGGCTGCCTTGCGGAAAATGTCATCGGACTTCTGCTTGCGGTTTAGCAAGGCCTTAGCAGACATTTTCTTACAAAGCGAGCAGAGCTCCAGGCTGTGGTCAGCCCCCAGACTCCGTAGACAGCAATTGTGGGTGTCCGTGAGCGACATATTTTTGGAGCATTTGTCACATTTCTTAAAACCGGTGGCCTTGGGGCAAAAAGGGCCCCTGCGAGGTCGAAAACCCTCGAGGCCAGTGGTTGGAGAACAAAGGACATGAAAAGGGCCCGAAAGAAAAAACACTAGAGACAAAAAAGGGATCCCCTAGCCCACAGCTGAAGCAGGGGCGAAGGGGAGGAAGGAACAGGCCAAGTACCACCGGAAAAAAGGCCAAAAGGCCGAATCACGAAAAAACGTTTTCCAAGGGACGAGGACATGCGTCCGAAGATCTCTGCAGAAAAAGGGAGACTGAGCAAGATGGCACTTTTGGGCAGGAAGAGGACCATGCATGTGTGGCAGCAATCCCAAAGGCTTTCTTTGAAAGCTGGGGAATTGCTCCGCGCGGGCTCCATCAGTGCCGATGTCACCCATAAGTGAGGACTGACTTCCTGCTTGTTCCTGAATAACCAAGCAGTCAGGATCCAGAGTGAGTTTAACATGATGCTCTGGACATTACTGCCATGCCGATAGTGCCATTTGCCCCAGCTTCTACCTGCAACCCACAGTGCTACACAAAGTTGCATAGAGGCGACTAGGTAGTCGCCTTACCGATATCCTCTGAAGTCACTCAAACAGACTCTGCCCCTGAGGATACCTGGACTAGGCTGTAACTCCATCTGGCACTGACTTTCCACACCAAGATAGGATGAACAAATAGCGACTTTAATCCAGTGGGCAACAAAGGACCTGGCTACAGATATTCTATCCTTGGAATTAACTCATTCCTTTCATTCAGGCACAGAACAGTACCAAGAGACGGTCCAACAGCTGAAAGGAATTAGCAGTCTCCAGACATTCCATCAACACCCTCCTTATGTCTCTGAAATGCCACAGGGGGGGTCAGCCCAAAGATCTTCCATTGCAAAGGAGGGAAGGATGACGAATTGGTTAAAGAGAAAGGAAGACAGCACCCTTTGTAGAAAGGGACAATATAGTCCATAAGGAGACAGAAGTTGTGAAGATGACTAGAAAGGTTTAACTGCAGGATAAGGCCTGCAGCTCTGCCACTATCTGGTGGATTAGACAGCTCCCAGGAAAACAAACTGGAGTCCAATTCTTGAGAGAAGCACCACAAATGGACTCAAAGGAAGGCCCTTTCAATGTCTTCAAACTCAGTGAGAGACTCCACTAAACTGAACCTGCAGACAAAACTGTTTTACTCCTCTGTAGAAGTGGGAGATGTCAGGGAGTCCAGCTAAGGGCATTTCTTTGAAATGCAACCCCAGTAGCATGCTAGGGCACCACCCGAACCTCAAGGGAGTTCAGGAAAACCCTCGGTCCATACCAGACTGTAAGAATGGCAAGGCAGCTGCCAAGATCTGCCCTCCTGACTTCCAAGGCCTGGAAGAAACTATTCCATGACATACTGTAGGTTAAGGAAGAAGAGGCCATCTGGGACTTAAACAGATCCTTCTTAGATAGCCTGTGCCTTGCAAGGGTCCAGGCTATTAATGAGAAGGGAATGAGATTCTCCATCAACAGAGGCCCTTGCTACAAGAGTCCTGTCTTTTGAGGCCGCACAAAAGGGGACCCCAATGACCGGTTCTGATGATCCAAGTACCAAGACTGGCGTGACCAAACCAGGAGTACCAGAATCACCAAAGCCAGGTGTATCCAAATTCTGCACAGAAGCTGGCTTATCAGGACCACAAGGGGAATGCCTAGATAAGTCCTTTGAGCACCATTCCTGCACAAGGGCATCCAGACAGGCTATCCATGGATTCTTCCTACAGCTGCAAAAAGATTTTTCTGTTTGGTCTACTCCCGAGTGGCCATCATGTCAAATGCTGGAAAGCTCCATCTTTCAACTATGAGACCAAATGTGTGGGGGGTAATCCCCATTTGCTGGGATCCATGGCGTTCCAGTTCAAGAAGCTGACCTGCACAATGTTGAGCAAAATCCAGAGCAAGCCATGAGCTGGAGACAAAGGCTATATGGAATTCTTAAGGAGGACCTCTACCCTCCTATCATGAGACTTCATAGCACAGCACCCCTTACTCCCAGATGGTCGTGCGCTTTGACACTGCCATGATGGGGACATCCACTCTAGGGAGTCCAAAGCTGATTCAGTTCATCCTGAGGCGGAGGGTACAATCGAGGGGGGATCTTAGGGCCCTTAAAGCATACCTCAGAGATCTCCCGTAGAGACCAAGAACTACAATTAAACTCAGTTAGTTGGATGAAGTCAGAAGGATGCCTCCAGACTAGGACCCATTTATAATTACTGAACCGTGCCTGGCTCACAATATGTAAGTCATCCAGAGCATCCTGAACAAAAGGAGAAAGGTCCTTTGTTGAAAATGTGGGTCACTAACCGATCCAAGTTTTCCCATAGGGGAATTTCCCCCTTCACATTAAACCCCCTTTCTGGAGACAAGGGATCTGCTTCTGCCACCACTCCAAGCCCTCTAGGGGATAAGGTTGTGTCCCACAATCACCTTGTCTTCTTGCAACTTACCTTCTGAAGAAAAGATTTCTCTACAGCTTTCCAACCAGTCCCACTGGGGATAAGGTGGGGCTCCTAGAGGGATGGACTGGCGAAAACACAGAACAGGGGTGCCTAACCCCTTTGCCACCCAGGTTGGAGGCACTCAAATCCTCTATGGGAGCAGCATTTATTTATTTAACCAGTTTTCTATATTGCCTTATTCTTCAATCAAAGCAGTTTACATTATGTAAAGCGTAGTTACTCACCTGTAACAGGTGTTCTCCAAGAGCAGCAGGAATCAGTCCTCACATATGGGTGATGTCAGCGCCGCCGGAGCCCTCGTGCGGAGCATTTCCCCAGCTTTCAAAGAAAGCCTTTGGGAATGCAGCGCACCTGCACGGTCCCCTTCCCGCCCAAGGGTTCCATCTTGCTCAGTCTGATGACATAGCTAAAAGACAGCAAAAAACCCAAAATGAAGTATATGACTGCAACTCCAGGGGAGGAGGGAGGGTTGTGAGGACTGATTCCTGCTGCTCCTGGAGAACACCTGTTACAGGTGAGTAACTACGCTTTCTCCAGGACCAAGCAGGAAGTCAGTCCTCACATATGGGACTCCCCAGCTCTAGGCTACCATGAACCCATAGCTGAAAAAATGGCTCCCTCTCAAGGGCCTCAGCATCCATGATAAGAATTTTATCTGAGAACACAGCCCGTACGGTAGCCCAACACGAAAACAGTGTCCCGCCGGGACTCTCTCTCCAGGCAGTAATGGGCTGCAAAAGTCTGGCTTGAAGACCAAGTTGCGGCCCGGCAGATGTCTGCCAACGGAACAGAGCGGAGATGAGCTACTGACGCGGCCTTCGCCCTGACACGGTGGGTCGTGACCCGACCCTGCAAGGGGAGGTCGGCTGCCCTGTATGCCCAGGCGATGCAATCTGCTACCCAAGTGGACAACGTACGCTTGGAGACAGGTAATCCCATCCTATTAGGGTCAAACGAGACGAAGAGCTGAGTAGCCCTTTGATGCTCCCGCGTACGTTCTATGTCAAAGGACAACGCCCTTTTACAGTCCAGGGTATGCAAGACTGTTTCAGCCCGGCTGGCATGCGGCCTGGGAAAAAAGGTTGGAAGAACCACCTCCTGATTGAGGTGGAAAGAGAAGACCACTTTTGGGAGGAACTTGGGATGGGTCCTTAGGACCACCCTGTTCCTATAGAACCACGTGTACGGTCTATCAGAAACCAGAGCTTGCTTCCAAATGGCAAGAGCATAACGACGATCGTTGCTGGTCTTGTGGTACAGCTCCAGGGACCTTCTCACATATGCTGTATTACTGCCCACAGCTAACGGCCTACTGGTATGGAGTGTGGCGACGAGTGCAACGGTTGCTAGGGATAGCAACACCCTTAACTTTCCAGATTGTCATATATAAATCCATAACGGATGTGCCGGGCCTCCAAAAACAGCACCATGCTCTGTTCAACTTGCTTCTGAGTTTAGCATTAAAGGCCGTCTTGAGTCACTGGAAGTCTTTTAGTACACTGAACGCAGAGTACTGGTGGAATCTGGTATGTTACCATCGCTCCTGTGAATTGACATATGTCCAGCAAAACCCTTCTTTTCACCGAATACTTGACAAATGGGACACCCTTGAAACGTACTGAAGGCACGAGATAAGCTACATTTCCAATCGGAGGTTGGTGTTCGTGGTCAGCCCCCCCCCCCTCCCCTCCCCTCCCCATTTCCTTCCCCTTTGGTATGCTAAGATATCCTTAGTAGAAAGTTGGCATGTACTTGTCTGTGTTAGCCATGGTTTGTGTAGCTTCCTCTTTGACTATGTTGTTATGTTCAGATGTGTTTTTTCAAATGCTAAATAAATTTCAAAAAAAAAAAAAGAAACCAGAGCTTGTAGTTCACTCACACGTCTGGCCGAGGTAAGAGCCACCGGGAAGAGCGCGTTCCAAGAGAGGAAACGCAAATGGCAAGTAGCCATCGGCTCAAACTGTGGGCGAGTAAGTTGCTGCAAGACCACGTTCAAATCCCACTCGGTCGCTGGTGGATGAACCGGAGGCTTGAGTAGAAGTAGACCTCTGAGAAATCGGGACACCAAGGGGTGAACCGACAGAGACTGTCCGTCCACTGGTGAGTGGTGCACTGACAAAGCCCTGAGGTGGACCCGAACAGAGTTAGACTTAAGGCCTAGGTCTGAAAGGTGAAGTAGATACTGTAGATACTGGCACAAGGCAAGAGAAAGGATCCTCATTGTGCTGAGTACACCATACCGTAAACCTACGCCACTTGAGGGCAGAGGACTTTCTGGTGGACTGCCTCCTAGAGGCCAAGACCACCTCCTCAATCTCCTTAGGCAGAAGTAAGGGAGCTAACACTATCCTTTCAGCAGCCAGGCCATCAGTTTGAGGGACCTGAGATTGGGGTGCAGAAGGGAACCCTGCTCTTGAGGCAGGAGATCATGTTGCAGCTCCAGAGGGAATGGAGCTTCCACCGTCAACTGCAGAAGAAGTGGAAACCACGGCTGTCTCAGCCATCTGGGGGCTACCAGAATCACTGAGGCCTTGTCCCAGAGGATCCTGAACAGAGTTCGGGCCACCAGGGGCATGGGAGGAAATGCATACAGGAGGCCCGTAGACCAAGAGATCTTAAAAGCATCGGCTGCCATTCTCAGGGGATGCGGCTGTCTGGAGCAAAACCTGGGCAGCTGACGGTTCAGTGGACTTGCAAAGAGATCGATGGATGGAAGTCCCCATCATAGGAAGATCTGCTGGACCACCAATGGATTCAACTGCCATTTGCGGGGCTGGAGAATCCTGCTTAGCTTCTCTGCTAAGAAGTTCTCCTGACCAGGTAGATAAACTGCTTTGAGAAACATGCCTTGTCTGACCGCAAAGGAGCAAAGGTCCAGTGCCTCTTGACATAGGAGCCTGGAGCCTGTGTCCCATTGTTTGCTCACGTAGAACATTGCTACCTGATTGTCCGTCTGAACTAGGACAGACTGTTGAGAAAGAGCATGACAGAAAGTTTGCAAAGCTAAGCGGATTGCTCGCAGCTCTAAAAGATTGATCTGCTGTGTGGCCTCCCGAGGGGACCACAGGCTTTGAGTGCATGTGCCCTGGCAATGTGCTCCCCAGCCCTTTAAGGATGCATCTGTTGTTAGCACCCTGGTGTGTGCTGGAGCCTGAAAAGGTACGCCCTTGAGAAGGTTTGGCAGATGTAACCACCACAATAAGGAGTTCAGAAGTCATCTGAACACCTTTACTCTGTCTCAAAGGTCACTGGTGGCTTGTGTCCACTGATCTCTGAGACACCATTGAGCAGCCCGCATGTGCAGGTGGGCATTCGGGGTCACATGTACAGTGGATGCCATGTGGCCCAGAAGCCGCAGGTAATGCCAGGAGAAAACCTGAGAATTGCTTTGGAACTGGTTTGCCAACTCTATCAATCTGTGGGCCCTGTCCTCTGGCAAGTAAGCCCTTGCCTGAAGGGTGTCCAGTCTCGCCCCTATAAACTCTAGGTTCTGAGAGGGGAGCAAAGTGGACTTTGTGTAGTTTATGACAAAGCCCAGATATTGAAGAAGAGAAACAGCGTGAAGAGTGGCCTGTCGGGCCTCCTGGAATGACTGGCCCCTGATTAGCCAGTCGTCCAGGTATGGGAAGACAAAAATCCCCTGATTTCTGAGAAAAGCTGCCACCACCGCCAGGCATTTGGTGAAAACCCTGGGGGCCGAGGTCAGGCCAAAGGGAAGTACCCTGTACTGAAAATGGTTTCCTCCCACCACAAATCTGAGGTATTGTCTGTGGTCTGGATGGATGAGGATGTGAGTATAAGCATCCTTTAGGTCTAAGGAGCATAGCCAGTCTCCCTGCTGGAGGTAGGGAAGCAGTATCCCAAGGGTAAGCATCTTGAACCTTTCCCACTCCAGAAACTTGTTCAGATTTCGCAAGTCTATGATAGGTCTGAAGCCTCCTGTTCTCTTTGGTACTAGGAAGTACCTGGAGTAGAAGCCTTGCCCTTCCAGGTGGTGTGGCACCGGTTCCACCGTCTGTTCCTTTAAAAGACTTGCCAACTCCTGAAGGAGGAGGCTCCTGTGCAGAGGGAGTCTTGGAGGCTCCCCTGGATAGTAGAATGGGAGTAGCTGGTGGAAATGGAGCATATAGCCCTTCTGGACTATGCTCAGTACCCAGGTATCCCCTGTGATGGCGGGCCACCTGTAGGTGTACAGGGTCAGCCGACCCCCAGTGCTGAGTGGAGCCACCGGCAGAGGAGAGGCTATGCTGTAGAAGTCAAAACCCCGCTCCCTGCTGTGCAGGAACCAGAGTTGGCAGCTTGGAGGTCTTCTGCCTACGGGGCCCATGTCCCTGCCCCTTGGCCTGCTGGCCCTGTTGGGGAGCTGGAGAGGCCTGATATTGAGGGTAGGTTTTGTAGGCAGCACCCTTCCTCGGGAAAAAGGGCTTCTTCCCCGAGCCCTTCTTTTTGTGAGAAGGGGAAGAAGTCTTTCTGGACAGTCTTGTCCTGGAGAGAGTCTCGGTCTCGATTTCTGCAGCCTTCTCAGTCATGGGTTTGCCGAATAGGTTGTCACCTCGGCAGGGGACATCGACCAACCGGTCCTGTACCCATGACTCCAGGTCCAACAACTGTAGCCAGGCCTGACGGCGTGCACCGATGCCGGACGCGGCTACCCGGGCCGAAGCCTTGAAGCCGTCATAGGCTGCTTGAGATATAAACTTCGAGCACTCCCGGATTCCTAAGAGAAGGCTTTGAACCTCTGCAAGGGTTCCTCGGAGAGGCCAGCCGAGAACCCGGCAATTTCCTTTGCCAGTTCCCATAAGTACATGCCCATGTACAGCTGGTAAGTCGACACGGCAAGAGAGCATAGAGCCATGAAAGCACTTTCTACCGAGGGCATCCAGGTTCCGGGCCTCCCGGCCAGGAGGCACCGAGGAGTGCATCTTCTGACTTTTCAGTCTGTGCATGGTCGATTCCACAACCATGGAGTTGTGCGGTAGCTGTGCCTTCTGGAACCCAGAGCTCTTACGGACTCGATAAATGGAATCGACCCGCTTGCTCAGAACCGGCGCCGAGGCCGGTGCTTCCCACATACAGAAGAGCAGCCATTCCAGCATCGGAGGAACCGGAATAGTAAAGGCTTCCTTCGGAGGAAAATCGTACTGGAGGGCATCGAGCTCCTCGGCTCGAGGCTCCTCCTCGGCGTCCACCGGGAATGCCAAAGCCTTGGCCATGTCCCTGATGAAATCCAAGAACCGGGTATCCTCTGGGGGGGACCTTCTCCGAGGCTCGGACTCTGGGGAGTCCGTCGCGACTCACCGGGTCCGGAAGGTGTCAGGAGACTCCTCATCCTCCGTCTCCCACGCCGTCTCCTCTGAGGAGGAGTCGAGTGGCTCCGGTCGTGTGGGCCTCAAGGGCACCGGCGTCGACGACCTCGGCCCTGAACGGGAGTTCAAGGGAGACCGTGGCCGAGGATCAACTCGAGACTTGATTGACTCGAGGATCGGCTCGACCTCTAGGGTTGACTTAGATGTCGAGGTCCCGGTGGTCGGGGCAGATGCACTGGTCAGACCGGCGATCAGTACCCACTGCTGCTCCATGAAGGCAGCCAGGCTGCTCTCCAGGGCCATCAGCCTGAGTCCGAGTTCAGGAGACTCTGCAGCCCCTGACTCGGGGCCCAACGGCATTGGGCCCGACATCGGTTCTCCCGGGGGAGAGTCCACGAGGACAACAGACGTTACCTGACTTGGGGACTCCGGCTCCAGACGAGGATGCTTGGTCGGCCGCTCCGACTCTGAGAGCCTGGGGCAGCGGTCAGGGCTGCACAACCTGGCCCTCAAGGATCCAGGTGCCTCCATCGATGCCGCCCTCACGAGCTTCTTCTTCCTTTTGTGCTCACGGGTGGGAGACCCCCTCTCAGAGGACCCACGACACCGCTCGGGGTCAGACTCCTGAGATGTAGAGGCCTCTGACGAAGTCCAGGCCCGGCTGGACGCAGACTCTGAAAAAATTCTTTCACACGGATGCTGACGGCTCCGAAGCGCCTTTGACGACATCTTGTCGCACGGGCCACAGACCAGCGGGTCATGGTCAGGCCCAAGGCATCGGAGGCAGCAGTCGTGTGTGTCGGTGAGAGACATAAGCTTCTTACACCGATCACATTTTTTGAACCCGCTGCCACCCATCGGGGGAAAAAGGGCCCCCTGCAAGGTCAAAAGACCGGGCTGCCAGTGAAAATAACAGAAAAGGCGCGAACGCTAGTCACAAAGGACAAAAAAAAAAAAGGTCCGGACTCGATACCGGTGTACCGAGCCCAGGCGGGAAGAGGAACCGGCGTCGAACCGGAGAAAGAGAAGCAAAAATCGCAGAAAAAAAATCAACTTTTTCCAGGGTGACACGAACTACGTCTGTTGGGCTCTGTGGAAAAAGAGACTGAGCAAGATGTCACCCTTGGGTGGGAAGGGGACTGTGTAGGTGCACTGCATTCCCAAAGGCTTTATTTGAAAGCTGGGGAAATGCTCTGCATGAGGGCTCTGTTGCTGCTGATGTCACCCATATGTGAGGACTGACTTCCTGCTTGGTCCTGGAGAATTAGCACAAACAGATACTGGATGTATTCCCTTGTCCCCAAGGGGCTCACAATCTATGTGCACCTGAGGCAATGGAGAGTTAAGTGGCTTGCCCAAGGCCACAAGGAGTGCCTATAGGACTAGAAACCCTAGCCCCTCCAGCCTGAGATTGCTGTTCCCAGGTGGGACTTGAACCCCCAGCCATCTGGCTTAAGATACCATGTCCTAACTGCTAGGCCACTCCTCCAGGCCCTGGAGATTACACAGAAGGCTTCCAAGCAGCCAGCAGGGTCAGAAAACAACCCCCAAGATGATTCAGCCACTGCCACTCAGAGACAGAAGAAAAAAGGTCCCTGGGGCCCCAGAGGGCAGCTTAAGCATGAGGATTCCTCACCATGTTTCCCTTCTGCATAGACCATGCAACCATCTAAGATAGTAGTGTGTCTCACAGGAAAGAATTCAAGGGAGACAAGAGAGGGGCACTGTTATCGGCATCGGGCCGCAGGCCTCCTACAAGTGATCCCAAAATGCCATAGAATCCATGCCCGATGTAAGCCCATCAAACACAGAGCAAAGGAATTGTGGCAAGCAGAAAAAAAAACATGAGAAAAAGAACCATGGCAAAGAGGAAAAAAGCATGAAAAAGAAAACTGCTGGAAAAAAGTGCACCAGCCACTGAAAAGAAGGAACCCCCAAAAAGGAAGTCCCAGCTGTCCACCCAAATTTGAGAAGCTCAGATGCCTGAAAAACAAAAGGTCTTGTTGTTGTTGTTAAGTGCCGTCGAGTCGAAGTTGACTCATGGCAACCCTCTGGATAGCTATCCTAAATTGTGTTCCGTCTTCAGTCAGGAGGCTCACTGTTGACAGACTGGTACCCCTAGCTGCTGTTATTGTATCGATCCATCTCATTGCTGGCCTTCCTCTTTTGTGTTGACCGTCTATCTTGCCAAGCATGATGTCTTTCTCTAATGATCTCACTCTTCGCATGATGTGTCCAAAGTATGAAAGTCGAAGTCTTGTCATCTGAGCTTCTAAAGAAAGCTTAGGTTTGATCTCCTCTAGTACCGACTGGTTTCTTCTTCGGGCAGTCCATGGTATACACAGTATTCGCCGCCAGCACCATAATTCAAAGGCATCAATTTTCTTCCTATCTTTTTCACTGTCCAGCTTTCACATCCATATGATGTTACTGAAAATACCATGGCTTGAACAAGTCGAATCTTTGTATGGAGAGAGACATCTCTGCTCTTGAGAATCTTATCTAGGTCTTTCATAGCCATTCTGCCAAGAGCAATGCGTTGTCTGATTTCTTGACTGCTCGTTGCTTCTTTATTGATAGTTGATCCAAGTAGGTTAAAGTTGTTCACAATTTCAATTTCTTCTCCTTCATCGATGAACCTGTTGATTATGCCAGTTGTCATGATCTTTGTCTTCTTTACATTAAGGTGCAGGCCCATTTTGAGACTATGTACTTTGATTGTGAGAAGCAAATATTTCATATAAAAGGTCTTACAATTTTTTAAACTTCTATTTGAAGCTGCTTTATTTCAAGCATACCACCATGGAAGACAAGAGGAGACCTATTGAGAAGGAAAGAATACAAAGGGCCTGTAAGGTGAGTTACTGAGGGGGAAGATGATGGTGTAGATGGGTTAGAATGAATGGTATTAGACAGATGAACAGGTGGGTGGGGACCCTGGAGGCAGAGTCCTTCTGTCTCATTGGTCATACAGCAGAATTCCTCTGGCTTGAGATTCCTGGGCTGGACAAGGGGGTCTCCAATTTTTTAAGTTAAAATTGGCAGTAAAGTCAGGGCACATTTTATCTTTTGCCGCCATTTTAATGCACTTGGCCAATGTAAAAAAGAGCACATCTTTTGTCTTTGCATACTTTTTACATGCATTTAGCTATAGTAATAGTGCCTACTGAGGAGAATCTGTCCATCTGTCTGCTTGTCTGTCCATCTGTACACATGGTTTCTTTGCATGCTTAGGGATGGACAGACAGATGAAACAGAGGGCTTAATGCAGGGGCAATCACCTGGGCCAGCCCTATCACTAGGAAGGCTAGGCACATGCCTAGGGCAACACAATTTTGGGGACAGCACCTGTGCACCCTGTAGAAAAGCAGTATCCTGAGCCTGGCCTGACCTGACCCAAAATGATCCTCCAATCCCAGCTGAACCTTCAACCTGGGACCAGTTGAGTCCCTCATGGTACCACCACCCTCCTCCAGCAACACCCAGCAGGAAATGACATCACATGCAACCATCACGGTAGGAGAAGGAAGCAGCTGGCTTGAGGTGGATATGTGTGACTGAGCGCAGATTCAATGCACTCAGACAACAGAAAGCAAAAGGGCTGTGAGCGCCAGGATGCACTTGAGCGCCCCCTGCCATGCATTCCCATTTCTAAAGGACAATAGAGCTGGAGCAACAGCAAGAGAAGAGGAAGCAGGGCCTGGAAAGAGCAAGGAAAGGAAAAAGTGAAACAGATGCTGGACATGGTGAAGGTAGGAGAAAGGAGGTGTCTTGAAGGACAAGAAAAAGGGACAGCTACTTCTGCAGAGAGATCTGCAATTGTGAGTATATATTTCTGGGAATTTTCTGAAAGGGCTTTCTTTGTATTAAAGCTAATTAATCTGTGAACTCAGTGTTTTTGTTAAATCAGTCAGGGCCTAGAAGTAGCAGTTTAAGTTTAAATTTAAAACACAGAAGAGAACTTTCTGGTTACATTACATACCCAGCAGAGAGCTTGTAGTTTAAATTTAATAGTCATTCCGGGCCAAGTATAAGCAAAGTACTTTTAGTTTAAATTTAAAACACAGAAGAGAGCTTTCTGGTAAAATTTAGAATCCAGCAGAGAGCTTGTAGTTTAAATTTAATAGTCACTCCGGGCCTGGTATCAGCAAAGTACTTTTAGTTTAAATTTAAAACAGAGAAGAGAGCTTTCTGGTTAAATTTAGAACCCAGCAGAGAGCTTGTAGGTTAAATTTCATAATAAGTCAGAGCCCAGCAGCAGCAAAGAGCTGTAATTTAAATCAAATCAGAATATAACTTAGCATAAAAGGCAAAACAGGGTCAGTACACTTTGAGCAACAAATAAAGTATTCTAGAGACTTTTACAAAGAGGCCTTCTACCTAGGGGGCAAGAGACCTGTGGAACCTTTACAATAGGTGTTAACACCAGGTGGCAGGTCAAAAGGCCATTTTGAAAGACTCCTTCTATCCAAGCAAGGACTGTTAATCACCCAGGAAGTTGCTCACAGCTTACCTCAGCAGCAAAGGACAGGGTACTGTATAGCAGCCCTCTTGTAGTAAGTGTTATTTCCCTCCTTCCCACCCCAACACCCATCCACGCCTGGGATAATTGAAGCTTTATAGGTACTTACACGTCTTAAGGGAAAGGAGGTGCTCTCAGGTGAAGCTCGTTATCCAAATCAGTCATACACTAAAGACCTGAGATTAATTAAGCTTCAGGTGAACAAGGAATATTAAACGTATTAGGTACAGTTTTATTAGTATAAATATCCATAACAACCCTTAGTAAGTAAAGAACTTAAAGATCTAAACACAAGCTTAAAACTAAGATGCAGACAGTAGTCCAGCAGCAAGATGGGGGCTTTCCAGTCTTTTGCATTGAGTGTCACATGTATGATTTTCTCCCAGGTGGTGAGAGGTTTTACATGTGCACTAGGTGCAAGGAGCTCTTTGCTCTCAGGGAACAAGTCCGTTCTCTAGAGGCTAGAGTAGCAGTCTTGGAAGACATAAGAAAGACAGAGAGATACATAGACGAGACCTACAGGGATATACAAATGAAGTCCCACATCCAGTCTGGCAGCATCCCTGTTGCCATGGAGGAGAGAGGTCACATGACAGGAGAGCATCACCCTGGAGTGGCAGGAAGTGATCCTGTAACTAGCACCTGTCCTCCAGGTGATGTAAAACCCTCTCACACCAAGGAAGTTTCTCAAGGGCCATGTGCCCATGAGGGAAGGGTTAGGACCGCCGTTATAGTTGGTGATGCGATCATTAGGCAGGTAGATAGCTGGGTGGCTGGTGGACGTGAGGATCGCCTCGTAACATGCCTGCCTGGTGCAAAGATAGTGGACCTCACGTGCCACCTAGATAAGGTCTTAGATAGTGCTGGGGAGGAGTCTGCTGTCTTGGTACATGTTGGTACCAATGACATAGGAAAATGTGGTAGAAAGGTAATAGAGGCTAAATTTAGGCTTTAGGTAGGAAGTTGAAATCCAAAACTTCCAGGGTAGCATTCTCCAAAATGCTTCTCATTCCACGCGCAGGACCCAAAAGGCAGGCAGAGCTCCGGAGTCTCAATGCGTGGATGAGACGATGGTGCAAGGATGAGGGTTTTGGATTTGTTAGGAACTGAGAAACATTCTGGGGAAAGGAGGGGCTCTTCCGAAGGGATGGGCTTCACCTTAACTGGGATGGAACCATGCTGCTGGCATTAACCTTTAAAAAGGAGATAGAGCAGCTTTTAAACTAGATAATAGGGGCAAGCCGACAGTCGCCCAAGAGCGCATGGTTCGGAAGAATGTATCCTTGAAGGACACTACCAAAAGCAGAGAGGATCCAAAAAAAAAGAGTAAAGTAGCCCAAATGCCCTCAAGTATGGAGCAGACAGAGCTTAAAGATCACAAATTACCCATGCCTACCAATAGCCAGATTAATATGAATAAAATACAGTCTCTAAAATGCTTGTATGCAAATGCTAGAAGTCTAAAAAATAAGATGGGAGAGTTAGAATATATAGCACTAAATGAGAGGTTAGATATGATTGGAATTTCAGAGACATGGTGGAAGGAGGACAACCAGTGGGACACTGTGATACCTGGGTACAAACTATATTGTAATGATAGAGCTGATCAAATTGGTGGAGGGGTTGCACACTATGTTCGAGAGGACATTGAGTCAGAAAGGATTAAAGTTTTGCAGGAAACAAAATTTGCTGTAGAATATCTATGGATTGAAATTCCATGTAAAAAGGGGAAGGCAATGGCAGTGGGGGTGTACTATTGACCGCCTGGCCAGAATGAACAAATGGATGATGAAATGCTCAAAGAAATCAAGGAAGCTAACAAAAGTAACAGCACAGTAATAATAATGGGTGATATCAATTACCCCTGTATCAATTAGGTCAGTGTCACAGCAGGACATGCTAGGGAGATAAAGTTCCTAGATGAAATAAATGACTGCTTCTTGGAGCAACTGGTTCATGAACAGACCAGAGGGGAAGCCATATTGGACCTAGTCTTGGTGGAACACCAGATCTGGTGCAAGAGATAAGGGTGTTGAGGCCACTTGGCAATAGTGATCATAGCAAGATCGCATTTGATTTAATTAGCGGAGGAGGGATAGTAAGGAAATCCACAGTACTACCTTTTAACTTTCGAAAGGGAGACTATGATAAAATGAGGAAAATAGTTAAGAAAAAACTAAAAGGAGCAGTTGCAAAAAACTGCCAGCATGGTTTAAAGGTGAGGCCAGAGAGGATGTTGTTGCCAAAAAAGCATCTTTCAGGAAATGGAAAAAAGAGCCAAAAGACGAAACCTGGAAACAGCACAAGCACTGGCAAGTCAAATGCAAGGCATTGATAAGGCAGGCAAAGGGAGAATTTGAGAAGAAGTTTGCTGGGGAAGCAAAAACGCGAAATAAAGACTTTTTCAAGTACATTCGTAGCAAAAAACCTGTGAGTCAGTTGGTCTATTAGATGATAGAGGGGTTAAAGGGGCACTAAGAAGCGACAAGGCGATAGCAGAAAGACTGAATGAATTCTTTGCTTTAGTCTTTACTGAGGAAGATGTAAGGTTGTTACCCATGACTGAAGTGGTATTTAAAGGTGCGGAAGAATTGAAGGAAATATCTATACATTGGGAAGATGTATTACAACTATTAGATAAACTGAAGAGTAGCAAATCACCTGGGCCGGATGGTATACATCCAAGGGTGTTGAAAGAACTGAAATATGAGATTGCAGACCTGCTATTCGTAATCTGTGAACTTTCATTAAAATCATCTGTAATACCTAAAGATTGGAGGATCGTCAATGTAACACCAATTTTTAAAAAGGGTTCCAGGGGTGATCGGGGAAACTACAGACCGGTGAGCCTGACATCAGTACCAGGAAAAATGGTAGAAACCATCATAAAGAACAAAATTACTCAGCATGTAGATAGTCACGACCTAATGGGAGACAGCCAACATGGCTTTAGACAAGGAAGATCTTGTCTTACTAATCTGCTATTTTTTTTTGAAGGTGTGAATAAACAGGTGGACAAAGGTGAGTCGGTTGATATAGTGTATCTGGACTTTCAGAAAGCCTTTGACAAGGTCCCTCATCAGAGACTTTTGGCAAAACTAAAGAGTCATGGGATAGGAGGCAGTGTACTACTGTGGATCAGGAACTGGTTAAAAGATAGAAAGCAAAGGGTAGGGCTAAATGGCCAATTTTCCCAATGGAGAAAGGTGAATAGTGGTGCACCCCAGGGATCTGTGCTGGGTCCGCTGCTTTTTGACATATTCATAAATGACCTGGAAAGTGGAATAACGAGTGAGGTTATCAAATTTGCAGATGACACAAAACTATTTAAAGTTGTTAAAACCCAAGAGGATTGTGGAAAATCGCAAGAGGATCTTGATAAATTGGAAGACTGGGCATCAAAATGGCAGATGAAATTAAATGTGGACAAGTGCAAAGTTATGCACCTAGGGAAGAACATCCCAAACTATGGTTACACGATGCAAGGTTCCACATTAAGAACCACCACCCAGTAAAAAGATTTAGGCGTCATTGTAAATAACATGTTAAAACCCTCAGCCCAGTGTGCAGCGGCGGCCAAGAGAGCAAATAGAATGCTAGGTATCATAAGGAAAGGAATGGAAAATAAAACAAAGGATATTATAATGCCTCTATATTGTTCCATGGTGAGAACACACCTTAAATATTGTGTGCAATTCTGGTCGCTGTATCTTAAAAAGGATATAGCGTTATTAGAAAAGGTTCAGAGAAGAGTCACCAAAATGGTAAAGGGGATGGAAGGATACCCCTATGAAGAAAGGCTAAAAATGTTAGGGCTCTTTAACCTGGAAAACATAGTAACATAGTATATGATGGCAGATAAAGACCAGCATGGTCCATCATGTCTACCTAGCAAGTTGGCAAGAGTAGGTGCACCTGCTGCTCCGTGCAGGTCACCCCTCCCCGTGCCTTTGTTTAGGGGTGTACTCACTGCTCTGTGCAGGTCACTCCTATTTGTTGGGATATAAGAGATAGTTAAGTTTGTTTTGATTTTATTCTATTGTTATAAAGGGATCCACTGTGTCTGTCCCATGCCATATGTGTTTGGCAGTTGTCAAACACTCTCTTTCTGCTCATAGAACTCTTTTTTATGCACAGAAATACAACAAAAATATACCATTGTGAACTTGAGTGGTTAGATTTGTTACATACTATTCTCAAAGTCATTGCATTCATAGGTTCTGATTTATCAAAAGATATTCTCATTGATACAGAATGTGAGGAAATCTTTGAGAAGTCAGATCATTCCTGTTTTCTGGTATAAACATACTAATTTATCCAAAAACATACGATGTTTGATCGAGAAAATATTATAACTTAAGCTACATGAAATAAAATATTTCAACAGCATAGCAAATTCAATTCAAGTTCCGGCAGAGATTCGGATGTTTTCTACTGTAACATTTTTAGTGATTTTTGAAGGGTCATTTTAAAAGGTTTGGTTGTCTGACGACGTACACTTGAATGTCAAAATCACATACATGTCTCCATAACCCTTCCATAAATGAGGTTTGCAGACATCTCTGGTGCAGGGACATCCAAGTAGGCATGGGGTATGGCAAAGGTGTGTGTCCAGGAATGGCAATGTACTTTTAAGTCCCCATCCAATCTCTGAAACATTTGCAGGCATGTCAATATGCTCTAGGCATGAAGAGGCATCAGAAAAGTCATTGTTTTCACCTTAATACAACCAGGGAGAATTAAGTGACCAGCCTTAGATCATAAAGGCCCACACTGGAATTTAAACCCTACCCTCTCTGCTCTTAAGCCCCTACTCACGCGCCACACCTAGATAAGGTCTTAGATATTGCTGGGGAGGAGTCTGCTTTCTTGGTACATGTCGGTACCAATGACATAGGAAAATGTGGTAGGGAGGTTCAGGAGGCTAAATTTAGGCTTTTAGGTAGGAAGTTGAAATCCAGAAATTCCAGGGTAGTGTTCTCCGAAATGCTTCCCGTTCCACGCGCAGGACCCAAAAGGCAGGCAGAGCTCCGGAGTCTCAATGTGTGGATGAGACAATGGTGCAGAGATGAGGGTTTTGGATTTGTTAGGAACTGGGGAACATTCTGGGGAAAGGAGGGGCTCTTCCGAAGGGATGGGCTTCACCTTAACCGGGATGGAACCAGGCTGCTGGCATTAACCTTTAAAAAGGAGATAGAGCAGCTTTTAAACTAGATAATAGGGGAAAGCCAACAGGCGCTCAAGAGCGCATGGTTCAGAAGGTTCCAAAAAAGAGTAAAGTAGCCCAAATGCCCTAAAGTATGGAGCAGACAGAGTTTAAAGATCCCAAATTACCCATCCCTACCAATAGCCAGATTAATATGAATAAAATACAGTCTCTAAAATGCTTGTATGCAAATGCTAGAAGTCTAAAAAATAAGATGGGAGAGTTAGAATATATAGCACTAAATGGAGGTTAGATATGATTGAAATGTCAGAGACATGGTAGAAGGAGGACAACCAGTGGGATACTGTGATACCTGGGTACATACTATATCGTACTGATAGAGCTGATCAAATTGGTGGAGGGGTTGCACTCTATGTTAGAGAGGGCATTGAGTCAGAAAGGATTAAAGTTTTGCAGGAAACAAAATTTCCTGTAGAATCTCTATGGATTGAAATTCCATGTAAAAAGGGGAAGGCGATGGCAGTGGGGGTGTACTATCGACCGACTGGCCAGAATGAACAAATGGATGATGAAATGCTCAAAGAAATCAAGAAAGCTAACAAAAGTTACAGCACAGTAATAATAATGGGTGATTTCAATTACCCCGGTATCGACTGCATCAGTGTCACAGCAGGACATGCTAGGGAGATAAAGTTCCTAGATGAAATAAATGACTGCTTCCTGGAGCAGCTGGTTCATGAACCGACCAGAGGGGAAGCCATATTAGACCTAGTCCTTAGTGGAACATCAGATCTAGTGCAAGAGATAAGGGTGTTGGGGCCACTTGGCAATAGTGATCATAGCATCATCACATTTGATTTAATTAGTGGAGGAGGGATAGTAAGGAAATCCACAGTACTACCTTTTAACTTTCGAAAGGGAGACTATGATAAAATGAGGAAAAGAGTTAAGAAAAAACTAAAAGGAGCAGTTGCAAAGGTTAAAGACTTACATCAAGCTTGGGTGTTGTTGAAAAATACTATCTTGGAAGCCCAGACCAGCTGTATTCCATGCTTTAAGAAAAGTGGAAGGAAGTCCAAAAAACTGCCAGCATGGTTTAAAGGTGAGGTCAGAGAGGCTGTTGTTGCCAAAAAGCATCTTTCAGGAAATGGAAAAAAGAGCCAAATGACGAAACCTGGAAACAGCACAAGCACTGGCAAGTCAAATGCAAGGCATTGATAAGACAGGCAAAGGGAGAATTTGAGAAGAAGCTTGCTGCGGAAGCAAAAATGCGTAATACAAGACTTTTTCGAAGTACATTCTTAGCAGAAAACCTTTGAGAGAGTCAGTTGGTCCTTTAGATGATAGAGGGGTTAAAGGGGCACTAAGAGACTACAAGGCGATAGCAGAGAGACTGAATGAATTCTTTGCTTCGGTCTTTACTGAGGAAGATGTAGGGATATTACCCATAACAGAGCACGGAACCACGCGCAACAAACTAACCTAGTACAAACTGTGGTTTGCAAAGGAAGAATATACTTTATTTTATTGATCAGCTCCAGCCATTGGCCCGACACAGGCCGTGTTTCGTTAAGCCTTCCTCAGGGGCTAAAAATGGCTAAAAAATATAATCATAAAAACATATACAATGAGAATAAATAAATAAACACTCAAATGTAACATGTAGGACCAAGATACGAACATCAATGACATATTCTAAATCATAAATCAATTCATGGGCAAACATACACATACAGCAAAAGTTACCTGAATCGGAAAAAACAATAAATATAATAATGAAAAATGTACATTGCTGAGGGGAGATATGATAGAATTCTATAAATTAATGAACGGAGTGGAACGGGTAAATGTAGATCGATTGTTTACATTATCAGAATATAGAAAGACTAGGGGACATGCAATGAAGCTACAGGGTAAACTATTTAAGACTAATAAAAGAAAATATTTTTTCACTCAACGTGTAATCAAACTCTGGAATTTGTTACCAGAGGATGCAGTAAAGGCTGTTAGTGTAGCTGGGTTTAAAAAAGGTCTGGACAAGTTCTTGGAGGAAAGGTCCATAAACCATTATTAAGAAGGGACCCAATACAAGCATCGTGGAACCAGTACAAGCATTGTGGAACCTGTGTCTTTTGGGGAAACTGCTAGATACGTATGACCTAGATTGGCCACTGTTGGAAACAGGATACTGGGCTTGATGGACCTTGGTCTGACCCAGTATGGCATATCTTATGTTCTTATGAGATGTTGGACACGGGTGGAAGGGGAGGGAAGAATTGCTGGAAACCTGGGAAACGGGGGTTGATAGGGTCAAGAAGGAGAGATACGGGACAGGGGGGAATAGGGCCTGGAGCTATCCCTGGAGGGAATGCACAGATGAAGGTCCACCTAGGGCAGTGATGGCTAACCTTTTTGAGCCCGAGTGCCCAAACTGCCGCACAAAACCAAAGAATTTCCTCAAAGTGCCAGCACGTCATTTGCATAAGTGGTCTTATTTGCATAAATATTTGCATAATGTTACCATACACTAACTTTTAGTAAACATGTCTCTTAATGAGTGTATGGATAAAGAAAGACTAAAAGATTTCTACATTACTATAATCCAGTGCCAACCGCCAGGCACATTAGGAACTACTACAAACGCTGCCCATTTAGAACCCATAGCAAACCCGCCGTATCCTGACAGCATTACCAGGACTCACAAAGCACCATACCCTACCTATCAAAAGGCAACACTGCAAATATTAAACCAATACATTTCAGAGAATACTGGGGAAAGAGAACAAGTGGCAACGTCAAATAGGAATTTCCACTTGTACCAAACAAAGCGCAGATGTTAATGATGCACATTTCCCAGAGCTGACATATTCCAGTTAATAAATTCAAAATAAAGAGATATCTTTCTACCTTTTGTGCATTTTTTTTCAGTTGCAATTGGTCCAGCCATTTTCTTCTGGTTTCTTCATGTTTTCTGCTAACTCTCCATCGTCTGCTGTCCATTTGTCCTTTCTTCTCTCTTCTAGTTTTTTTTCCATTCTCTCTCTCTCTACATCTGCTTTAACATACTAATCTTTCTCCTTTTGCTCTTTCCTCATTCCTATTTCATCCACACAAATTTTACCCCTCCATCCTCAATCCCCAATTACTCTCCCAATACCTGGCCAATTGTAGATTTTTCATCCCTCCTACACAAAATATTTTTTCCCTCTCCATTTTACTCTCCCAGCCCCATCCCATTCTAATCCTCCCCCAACATCAGCTCCCTTCTAGTTCCAGTCTCACCCAGCATCCATTCCCTTCTTCAAGCCCCCCACTTCCCCTCAGCCCATTTCCATTCCAAGCCCCGTCCCCATCAGCTATTTGCAGTTCAAGCCCCCCACTTCCCCTCAGCCCATTTCCATTCCAAGCCCCATCCCCAACAGCTATTTGCAGTTCAAGCCCCCTTCCACTCAGCCCATTTCCAGTCCTAGCAACCCCCCCAACCCATTACCAGTCCTAGCCCCCCATAGCCCACTCCCAGTCCTAATCCCACCAGCCCATTTCCAGTCCTAACCTCCCCATCAGCCCACTCCCAGTCCTAATCCCCCATCACTCAATTTTTAGTTTAAGACCCCCAGCACCCATCACCACTCCTAACCCCCCCCAGCGCCCATCACCACTCCTAACCCCCCCAGCCCAGCGCCCATCACCACTCCTAACCCCCCCAGCCAGCCCAGTGCCCATCACCACTCCTAACCCCCCCAGCCAGCCCAGTGTCCATCACCACTCCTAACCCCCCCAGCCCAGTGCCCATCACCACTCCTAAACCCCCCCACCCCAGCCCATCACTACTCCTAACACCCCCCCAGCCAAGCCCAGCCCAGCCCATCACTACTCCTAACCCACCCCAGCCCAGCCCAGCCCATCACCACTCCTAACCCCCCCCAGCCCAGCCCAGCCCATCACCACTCCTAACCCCCCCAGCCCAGCCCAGCCCATCACCACTCCTAACCCCCCCCAGCCCAGCCCAGCCCAGCCCAGCCCATCACCACTCCTAACCCCCCCAGCCCAGCCCAGCCCAGCCCAGCCCATCACCACTCCTAACCCCCACCCACCCCCCCCCAGCCCAGCCCAGCCCCGGGAAAATTAAAAAAACAAGAAAACCTGTCTGCTGCCGTTGTCGGGGCCGCCGCGGCAGAATCGAGCGTGCTGCGGGGCCCCCCTGTACCCACCCGGCAGAGCCTGCCCTCCCCGTAGCAGCTCTCTCTTTGGAGCTACAGTCAGACGTGCCGGCTTGCAGAGCGCGAAGGGAAGAGTTCCCTCGCTGCTCTGTTTAAGCCCGCGGGGGCTGATGGGAAGTTCCCATCAGCCCCCGCGGGCTTAACAGAGTCGTGAAAGGGAAACTCTTCCCTTCGCGCTCTGCAAGCCGGCGCGTCTGACTGTAGCTCCAAAGAGAGAGCTGCTACGGGGAGGGCAGGCTCTGCCGGGTGGGTACAGGGGGGCCCCGCGGCACGCTCGATTCTGCCGCGGCGGCCCCGACAACGGCAGCAGACAGGTTTTCTTTTTTTTTTTCAATTGCGGACCTTCCCGCGTGCCAGCTGCAAGGCCTTCGCGTGCCACAGCTGGCACGCGTGCCATAGGTTCGCCATCGCTGACCTAGGGTGTCAGATTCCCTTCGGCCGGTCCTGACCACCTGGAAGAGTTTGAAGGAGAAGCTACAGCAGCAGCACCACCAGCACAAGCACCACCTCCAACAACACTGCTGCTATCCCGGCTCAACTATCTCAGCCCCTCCTTCTCAAGCTGCTACTTTTACCTTCATGCATCTTCTACGACTCAGGCCAGCGACTGAAGAAGCTGCAAGGGAAGTGCTCAGCTATCCCATGCTGATGGGAGGAATCCAAGTGCAAAGAGGATTCAACTCCCTGCAGCCACGACAGACCTGTCCACTAGGCAGGCTAGGTGGCCAAACGTGATGGGTGGCACGGCGGCTTTGTGCCACCACTTTGGTGCCTGCAATGCAAAACGAATGGCCTGCCGCTTCTGACTCCCCTCCAACACAACATCTTGTCGGAGAGGGGCAGGAGTGGCAGGCCATGTGTGCCGAAGGACATGGCCTTTCTGTTGGTTATTCCTCTCTATATGCAGCCCAGCATCCTCCTGCCTTTGGCTTCCACCTTGTTACATTGTTTCACCACCTTGAGATCCTCAGACACACACAGTACCTCTGTCACTCTGCTATACATACGCATATACACACAAATACCCCTGCCATACTGCTGCATGCACACCGCACACATAGCCCTTCCACTCTGCTGCACTCACAAACACACATATACTCCTGCCATACTTCTACATGCACACCGCACACGTAGCTCTTCCACTCTGCTGCACTCACACACACACACACACAAACACACACCACTGCCACTTTGCTGCACTATGTATATATACTCCCCACCACCCTACTCAGCAAAATATGCCTATTTGTAATTCTCCTATTATTCACGTTCTAGCTTTTTTTTTGCTTACTTCATCAGGATTTAACTTGATTTCTAACGCATCAGTAAACAAATATTTGCTAAAATTCAGCATACTTTTTTCTCCTCATGAGTCTCTAAGCTTTCTAGCCTCACTATTAAGCATGAGACTCCCCTCTTTCGACCCTCCTCCGATTTCTCTCCTCACTAGCTATTGTCCTTTCCATGCAAACAAACAAATCCACTTGCAAAGCGCAGGAAATGACTGGAAATTATGGGTAGGATGAGCACAAATGACTTCCACGTCATCATTTTATGTCCAAACTACAGAATGCAAGAGGAGAATGCATCCAACGCTGACAACGCGTTCTGACCATACCAAAGGGAGCAATGATTAGTAAACCAAAGAGCCCAGAAAGACAGTGAATATAACCGTAAGCACTACAACCCTAGCTGCCTTGCACTGAATCAGTCTGCACCTACTGTATACACAAATAGACCTAAATTGAGGCTATAATTGGTAAAAAAAATGTTTCTCCTCTAGAAGTGCATCATCAATTTATTTTCATTAATTTTTCAAGGAATCCCTGAAACAAAATTAAGTTTCTCTCACGTTCTATGCCTCGCGCAAAATCCCTTAGGGAATAAAGAATTTACCATACTTAGAGCTGGAAAGATTTTTTTTTTCATTACTACAGAATCAGCTATAAATGAACTGTGATTTTTTTTTCTTCCACTGGATTAAAACAGAATTAGGGAGAGATTAAGCTAGTGTTTTTCAACCTGGATTCTCTGAGTTTACAGCATGGACCCCAAAGTGCTCCAGCCCTATCTCAGAATCAACCTTTGAGACTGTGCACTCAAATCGCTGAGAGTCTATGGTGTCAGGAGGAAAAGGTTGTTCTGCGGCACAGGAATAGCAGTATACATCAGGAGAAAGGGAGAAGCCAATGATATTCTGATAGGCAGAGAGCAAGCCTGCTAGCCCTGGGGACAAACAGGTAGATGATGAATGGGACTAATTGATCCTGGTGAGATGCCGTGAGATGGGATGCCAGGCGCTACTGGCAAAGGCACTGAATGGGTTCATTGAAGCTGAAGACAAAACTGAGGGAGTAAGGTCAAGCTAACGGGGCTTTATAAGGATATATTACTTTAAGAACGGACCAAACCTCAGGAGGTTCCCCAGTGAACATCCTGCTCATTTCCCCCAAAAAGCTGAAAACCGCTTGTTAAGCAATCTGAAGGAGGCTGGACATGATAGACCTCTGGTATTCTTTCAAGTTGTATCAGCTGTTTATGTTATGTGATCTGTTTGTCTATTTGTATATTTTATGTATGTTTTTTGCTGTAATCCACCTAGAAATTAGTGCAGAATATACATTTTTTAAACAAATAAATAAACTGTGTAACTATATAAAAATGTAACTGAATCTAGTACATCTAAGAAAAGAAGAATTCTGTCCAGAAGTCGTAATGTCCTATTCCAAGTTACAGGACTTTACACATAAATAAATATGAATCCTGTTTTATTTCTATGCTTATCAGTACACACAGAACTGTACAAGGAGGGGGCTGATAAGTCTCTGGCCTTGTAACGAAACAGAACGCTATTGGCACACTTCGGTTCCGGAAGTCCGAATGATCTCTCTGAGTTTTATTTGGTACCAAACTGCAGAGAGATCATTCGGACCTCTAGAACCAAAGTGTGCTCGTAGCTTTCTGTTTTGCTAAAAGACCAGAGACTTACCAGCCTCTCCTTCGTATGAGATTTGTTCCCCGAGTGCAATGTCCTAACTTCCCATAATTAGGGTAATTTTATTAGCAGACATCTATTTTTAAAAACAAACAACCCATGTACGTTTCAGTATTTTAGGGGCCCTTTTACTAATGTATAGTAACCAGTTAATGTATGTCTTAACGCACAGCAACTTGCAGTCAGGAACGCTAAACCGCCCGCATAAAATATAAGGTCATCCTCACCACCTTCAAAATATGCAACCAGCTCTCAGCCGCCTGCCTACAAACACTAGTTCACAAAGTGACAAAGAACTGACCAAGAAGAAAAAACAGGCATCTCTTTAAAGTATACTTTGGGACTTAACATCTCTACCCCTACCCCCAACCCCTCTTCGCCCTTTCCCAATACTCCTATCCTACCCACCTTCCCTGACCATTCCCGAATCATCTAACCTCTCTCCCTGAAGTACATCACGTATCCTTTTGTTCAGCACTCCTTCCTGCATACACACCATGTTAAACTCTTCCTACTTGTTAAACGTATCACTTAACCATTGTTATTGTTACCCAACGTTCTATACCTTGTTACTTTCCAAATTATGTTATTCCTCCCTCATTGTTTAATGTAATGTTCCAACGCTTAGGCCCTGCTCATGTTCTCTGTAACCCGCTTTGACTTTAAGATAAAGTGGGATAGAAAAAAAACCCAGCTAAATGAATAAATAAATAATGTAGGGGGCATGCCAATGACCGCACATTAAAGTGCGCGTTAATCCGCCATAGCGGGATGGGACGGGAAATACACGGAGTGTGGGCTTGCAGAATGCATCACAGTGTGGCAATTAGCACACGTGCACCTTATGGCACTTCTATAGGTGCCGTTAGGTGCACCAGCATGTTAAGACACTTGGCCGTGCATTGGCTGCCGGGGAACATGCTGGTCATGTCCTTGACAGCTAACACAGAGGTTTCCTCTTTACATGCATTTGTAACACATGTTAAGTGCAAAGCTTTAGTGGCTTTTAGTACAAGGGTCCCTTAGTCATTTATGTACGTAAATGGCCAAATCCGTATGTAAATGATCTCTATAAAATAATGACCAGCATAAAAGTATGAAGGTTCTTTGCATAGTGTGGACTTTCACTGTAAGTATGCACATGGGAGGAGTTAAGGCAGAGCATGGTATTGCATATTGATTATAGAATGTGATAATTTATACGTGTACTTGCAAAACTTAGATGCAGTCACTCAAATCAGCTCTAGGGCCGGTGTAAGTGATGTCGCCTTAATTTAAAGTGTGATTTCTGCTGCTTTAGTATTTTACAAAGACAAGAAGGTTCCTACCTGTCCTTATAAAATAGACTTAATTTAGACAATTTAAAACACATTTTGTCCTGGTGCCCTGTGATAAAATTACCCTCCACATGTCTGAGTACAGGAAAATTAAGTGGCTTGCTCAAGGTCATGCCACAGAAGACTGATAGCAGCCCTGATTCAGAATCCCCACATACAAAGCAGGATAAACCATGGCGTCTGGTTATAAAAAGATGTTCGTACAAGGGCGAAATGGCAGACAACTTTGCATGATGACAGTCCAAGGACACCATGTTCTTTTTCCTTCAGCTAAAGTCCTGTAGCCGTTCCGTAGTCTGTCTACATGTCAATACCTACAGTTCTGCAGCATTTAAATCTGGCATGACCAAACTATTGACCAAACTGTACCACACCGTACCTTGCGAAGAACTGATTAATGCTCTGTACTGTTCTGACTAGATTGTAAGCTCCAATGAGCATGACTCTGACGGGCAGGGACTCTCTCTTGTATATTGGCCACCTCTTGTACGTTAGCTGTGCAGTGCTGTGTGCGTGGCGCTTTGTAAGTGCTGAATAATAGTAGTAGTAGCAGTAGCATGCATTTTTTCTGTACGGCTTCCATTCCTTGTGTATTTTCTTTTTAAACCCACACTCCTACTGATTTAGTACACAGAATGCTACTGTACTCACAAGGAGAACTTTTCATATTAATTATTGTTAATCTAGCCTAGCAGCTTCATTGCTATTCATTTTGGGGCTCACCAGCTCTGACACCTTTAGGGCATCATCTCTGCCGTCATGGTGTCCCTGTGGGGGTGTGACTATCAGTAAGAATCTACAGAAGATGAAGGAGGGAATAACAAACTATGATGGGCATCCCCAGCCTGGAGAAGGTGGAAACAGGCTGGTCGGATACCGACTGGGGAATGATTACATTGCAGGAAGAAGTACTGACAAGGGGTAATTGAGGCTAGGGAGGCACAAGGGGGTGGGGAATGATTAAGGCTGAGATAGGCTTGAGGGGGATGACTCAAGCTGCTGGATAATAATGAGGAGGATGACTGAGTCTGGGAAGGCCTGAAAAGAGGTGGTTCAGGTTGGGGGATTTTAATATAGAGCACTTCACTGTCAGGGGTCCCCCGACTTCCTATTCTAAAATTACATGGAGGCAAACGTGCACCACAGCTTTCTTCAGAGTCCAGTACAAAATGTGCTCGATGGTTAGCACTCCCCCCATTTCCTTACCAAGATGGCTGCACTGCAAAACAGTTTGCATCCCAAGAATAAGTAGAGTTATAGTCCAAAGTGAAGTACCAGGGGTGCGCATTTGTTAGCATGCACATGGTTTATCAATACACCTTTAAAAATTCAGGGGCATGTTTACAAAAGAGCGTTAAGGTTGGGCACCTTAGGGCGTGGCAAGTGCAAAATATTAGCTTGGGAAGTGTGCACCCATGCTAACTTCAACAATCATGATTACTTATTTATTTATTTATTTAACATTTCTTATATAATGCCTTTCATGATATCAAGGCGGTTTACATTGAACAAACTGAAATTACATTGAACAGGGCATTATAACTTGGGGATAACTATTTTACAGGGAACATGGGCAATGGAGGGTTAAGTGGCTTGCCCAATGACCCCAACACTAACCATTATATGCAGTCAACACCCACTCTCCACTCTAAACCCACCTAGTCCTCACTCCATCACATGCTAAGCGGTTAGTGTGGTAATTTTGCTGCACTGACAGTTTTAGCATGTGGTAATGGTACCGTGGTCCCAGGCTAACCACTAATATGGGTTTAAGCACATGATACCCATTGCCACACTTCAGTAAACATGCCCCTTAGTGCAAACTAAGGTGACATTTCACTTACCAGATAATGTCCTTTCCTTGAGTCCAGCTAGATCAATACAGACAAGTGGGTTGTATTCCCCTACCAGCAGATTGGTGGAGACAGAGAGACAATGAAATGTCCAGGTTTCAAAATAAACATAACGATCTCTTATATCGCAACAAATAGGGGTGACCTACATGAAACAGTGGGTGCACCCCTAAACAAAGGCATGGGGAGGGGTGGCATGCACGGAGCAGCAGGTGCACCTACTCTTGCCGCCTTGCTGGGCAGACTAGATGGACCATATTGGTCTTTATCTGCCGTCATATACTATGTTACTATGTTTCAATGACATCACTCCCATGCCTCTATCAACCTAAGCTACTAAAGGGCACCTCACTATTCATCACAAAGCATATGGGCAAGCATGGCAAACCTCACACAACCTCAACGTGAGTAACAATGATGAATCAAACAGTAGAGAAACTATGTCCAGGAGAGATTGAACAGCAGTCTATCAGTGGGATATGGAACTGCAGAGCCAAGCATATAAATCATAGCAAACCAAACACAGTTCCAGGGGACAGGCCCTGGACTGGTCTAGCAGAACTCAAGGAAAGGGCATTATCTGTTAAGTAAAATGTCTCCTTCCATATCATCCTGCTAGACCAGTCCTGACAAGTGGGATGTATGGGAAGAAGACACAGCAGCTCATAAATCTTTGAGCCAAAGGTAATGTCTGCCGAGCATGGGCATCCAAATAGTTATGCTTGACAAAAAGTGGAAAGTGATGCCTACACTGCTGCGCGACAATGTCTGAAGGGGCTACCAAGCTGCACTCTACCCACGAGGATGCTTTCAACCGAGTAGAAGGGGCACACAAACTCTCCAGAACTGGCTGGTTTGGTAGCAGATATGGAGAAGCAATTGCTTCCTTGATCCAGTGCTCCAAGGTAGAGTTGGTTGCTGCAACAGCCTTGCGCAGGCCAGAAAACAGCCCATAAAGATGATCAGACTTAAGCACCTCCAAGTCTCACAGAAGCACCCTCTGGACATCTACAAGGCAAAGATCCGCAAGCAAACCACCTGATTCACATAAAGGGGAGCTATCACTTTGGGCAAAAAGGAAAGCACAAGCTGAATGGAAATGGCCTCCTCTGAAAACAACAAATATGAATCCCAGAAAGACAGAGCCCGCAGCTCGGAAATCCACCTTGCCGAATAAATGGTGACCAAGAAAATACTCTTGAGAGTCAAGCCTTTCAGAGTAGCATGTTTCAGAGGCTCAAAGGGCTCCAACATCAGGGCCCTGAGCACCAGACAGAGATCCCAGGAAGGGACAAATGACCAGAGGGGAGGGCGCAGACACCGAATCCCTTGAAGAAAATGTGAAACATATGGGTACACTTTTCCCAAATGACCACTCAGCCAAGGACTTCCAGAAGGACACCATTTGGGCCAAAACCTGAAAGGCCTCTGACAGAGAATGGGCTCAGGTGAGACAGTTGTCCTGAAATGTGTGTACACATAGCCCTTAGTGCCATAGTGCAAAAGCCACCACCACCATGACCATAGTTTCCATTCGGAAGCGCAATATATGCAAATGAGCATTGACCGCCTTGAGGCCATTGGTCAGAAGGCGCCATCTGTCTCTGGCATCCCAAATGGAATATCTGATCTTGTCCCGCTCAGCTGAGGGCACTGGCATCACCACCTTCAGGCACAGTAACTTGTCCAACATGACCCGTGCAGTGGCTCTAATGTCCGCCAAACCACATGGAGAGACAACAAATGCCTCTGGGATCATCTGCATGCAGTCCAGGACATAGCCACTTTGAAAGGTGTCTAGTACCCTGCTATTCTTGGTGACATTCAGGAATGGATCCCAAAACCTTCAAAGTCATGAACACGAAGCACCTCCTTTGGAGGGGACAGAGTCTCTGGACCCATGAGCCACATCGAAAGGAATGATTATGGATACAAAATCCAGAAGCAGAGAAGAAAGGCTTTCCAGGATGAAAGAGCAGGAATCCTGAGACCCCCGGAAGTCAGTCCAGAGCACCATTAATGGATAAGCAGATGCTAAAGAGGGAAAAGACCCTGCTTGCTTCTCAGATCCTTTCGATCTATCCTCTGGAGGTGATAAGACTTGGCCTCAACCAAGTCCTTCACCAACTTCTCCAATCAGCCCCAAAAGGGAGCTTTCCCTTAAGGCCAGTTGAGTTAGCTGGGCTTTGGAGGATGTATCTGCTACCCAGTGACGAGTCCAAATCCAATGCCGCATCACCACCGAAAGGACAATACCTCTAGCCACCAAGCAGTCTAGAACATACATGGCATCATAAGGAAGGCAGTATTTGACTCCAAAGGAGTGTTAGCATCATCCAGCAGGAGAGGCTGAATCCACAGGAGGAAGGCTTGAGATATCAGGCTTGCACACACTGACAATTGGAAAACAGCTGCTGCCACTGCAGACTGGCTCTTCAGCAGAGAGTCCATCTTTCTATCCTTAGTGTCCTTTAAGGCCAATCCAACTTCCACAAGAGTGGAGGCCCACTTCTTGACCACTGTGACCTGTGTCTCCAACTTGGGCAAGCCAGACCATGTGACACACTCCTCTCTGGGAGAGGTTACATCCCTTTACACTCCTTTATCCCCCTAGGCAGGAAACTGGTAAGGACTCATTCCAATTGGAACATATTCTTGATTATTCTCAATATTACTGTGAATATCTACAATGTCTGTAGAAGCGGGGAACCTGCGACCCCTGCTCCATCACTGGAGTGTCAGTAACATACCAGGAGGAGACTCGAGCAAACAATGCCACCAGATCTCCCTTCTGGGACAGGCAGAAAATGCCAGCCTCCACATGAACCTCTAATGGTAAACCCCCTTTTTTTTTGCATTATACTCCTCAACCAAGACGTCAGAACCAGCACTCAAGTCCAAGTCTTGGACAGACCCCAGCTGACCACATCTCCAGTAGTCAACCTTCATCTGGGTAGTCACTCAACCCGGGCTTCTGCATTCTACCCATCCCTCATGTGACAGAGCTCGAGGGAATCCAAAGGCTGCAGAGTCTTGAGTCTCCACAGGCTTGCTGAAGGAGAAAAAGAATTCCAGGGAGGACAACCCTGATTCCAGGAGAATGATCCCCAACACAGGGGAAGCAAGCCCACCAAGGAAGGGAAGCGGCCAGAAGCACGGATACTGGAACTCAAGGCCAGGCTATTATTCTTACCCACAGTGCCTTCAGTCGCCTCCTACCTTGAGGCGGAAAATGCTGGGCCAACCAAATCCCTTCTTTGGGAGATGAGAGATGGGCCGACCAGTCAAAAGTCAGAGGCTGCCATGCAGGATAAATCCATGGAGGAGGCTCTTTGCTTGACAGAGGTTAAAGCTTCCTGGAAGAAGTCAGAAAGAGTTAAGGCAAGGCAAACATTTGTGCACGCTGCAGCCACAGAGGCACAAAAGCACATACAAATAGAGCATGTACATGAGCATCTGTTATGGGCACTTGGGCAGGAATGTGCATTGAAGACGCTCAGTTACATGGCGAACACACAGAAAACATTGACAATGTGCATTGGGAAATGGCAGGAAGTGCTGATGCTAACTTTTCCCCCACAAGTTATAGATTATTATGCCGTTCTGTTTTACAATTATTGGGAAGCTGGGCCCGAAATGTACATTTACAATTGAATGTGGCTAAAACAAAGGGTTTTTGCCTTAATAATAACAAACCATGCCTTACTTCATTACTTGACGCACTACAACGGCTGAACGTTCGTATGGAGTGGGTGCTGGGGGTTTTGACGAAAATGTATCTTTTGAAACACATTTTAATGCAGTGGTTTCCAACTCACTCTTTACAAATGTGTCAATTACATTGACTCAAACCCTAATTTTCTTTTAATCATTTTCGGCTTCTAGTGTAAAGCTCTGTTTTGGCATACCTAGGTTATGGTAATATACTATTTATAAACGGGGTCATTCTGAGCCGCGGGGATGTCCATTCCCGCTATTCGGTCCCCTCTGCATCCCCGACTAACCTCCCCGTATGAACAAGGTGTTTGTAAGGGGAGGGTAGATAGGGACGGGAAGGGGCAGTGTGAGGCGGAGTTAGGGCAGGCAGTAGGCGGTCCGCGGCCCCAGACATACAGGGCCGATTCTGACATCGGCCCTGTAGTCCGGGGCCGGCAGGCATTGGGGATGGGAGTTCTGGCCACAGCAAAAAGGTGAGGTGGGTGTAGGGGATTCCCTGCAGCCCGACCATGGCCATGGGAGGCCAGATTGGGGGGTCGGGCTGCGGGAAAAAGAGACAGTCGGCGGCTGCTGGGGATCGCAATTCCTGAATGGAGTCGTGGTGCCATGGCAACCGGATGCCATGTCGCCGCGGCTCCATTCAGGAGCCTTGACTGAGTTAGCCAGGCAGGGGCTTGTACGTGCAGGCCAAAGGGAATCAGGTCCCGGCCTGCACGTTGAGGTCTAGTTGCAATTCTGATCCCACGGAGGTTAGACGTGTTCCACGGGATCAGAATCACATCTACTTCTGTGCATCCGATTCCGATCAGGTGCACAGGGGTCTGGACGTCCTGATCAGAATGACCCACAAACTATTCAAAACAACAGTTTCAGCACTTACAATTATGTCAAAATACCGCTGCTCGACTCATTTTTGGAGTCTCTAGGTAGGGAGCAGTAACATCTTTACTTTGTGAGCTGCACTGGCTCAAGATTTCCAAACGGATTTGTTTTGTTTGTTTTTTTAATTTAATATTTATTTAATTTTAACATATTTTTCAAGATAAACTTCTACAGCAAAGAAAAATCAAAAGTAACATAATACAAAAGTAAACTTTCAGTGGAAAACTATCAATGACTTTCCTGCAGTCCTCAATATGAGGAGGGGGGAAAAAGAAATACTCAGTGGATTAGGAGAACACCCACTGAAACCGGGAAATAAATCATTAAAATAGATGAACAATTAACTTGAGAGCCCCAAAACTGAACTATCTACTGTATTAAACTCCATTTACAGGACTAGCAGAAGATGGCAAACTGGAAACTCTGGTATTAAAAATGCAGATAAATGAAGTTCCAAGCTGCAGAACTCCAGGTTTCAAAAGCAAAAATTTCCTGTGCCGCTTTTGCGTTTCCCTAGCCACATTCGGAAATATTAATATTCTAGCCCCATGGAACAGCAACAACTGCTTCATATAATATAATTTTAATAACCAGTCCCTATCTGAGGAAAGTGCACAAGACACCAAAAGAGTGGAGGTAGAAACCTGAACTGGATCAGAAATAGAAGCTTCTAATAATTCTGAAACATTCATAGCATCAACATTCACAATGTTCCTTCCATCTGGTTCTCTCTTTCTTAAAGATAAATAAAAGACTTTCGTAACTGGGGGAACCAAATCTTGGGGAACAGAAAGAATTTCAAGCATATACTTTTTAAACATATCCACAGCCGAAATACCATCAATCTTGGAAAAATTAAGAATCCTTAAATTAGAAGATTGTGCTGAATTCTCCAATTGTTCCACTTTAGCTCGAAGAGCGATACTAACCTTTGAGAGAGCCACAGTCAAATTTGAAACTGAAATCAGTTTCTGAGAGCTATCTTGAGCTTTAGTTTCTAAAGTTGTTACCGAATTCACACATGATACCAGTTCCATGTTAGTATGGTCCACCTTCAATGACAGTGTTGACATCTGCTGGTTAATCGTCGAGGAGAGCTGTAATTGTGTCCCATATTGTTCCAAAGTAATGTTCTTAGGGCAAGGGAGCAGCAAAGTTGGCACTGAGGCGTAATCTGGGATCCCAAATCTGTTACCCATATCAGGGCCACTGGTATGGGGCACCTCCACTGTCACTGCAACTCCAGGAGGACTTCCAGATCCCTCCAAGAAAGACAATGCCCAACTCATACCTGCTGCTTTGCCCTGCACCCAACTCTTCATAGCCACTGACCTCCAGTAGTTCAAGAAATCGAGCAAGTGGGAGGGGGCGAACTAGAGGTTGAGGCAGGTGCTGTACAACAGGAGACAAGGTGGTTTCAGGATCCTCTGCTCCAACAGAGCTCTCCAACATCCCAGGAACCACTCCTGAACTTATCTTCTGCCTGAAAGCCTCAGGAACGGTGACAAACTAGGCCATAGGACCTGAAACTGGAGTCGAAGGCTCAGCAGGGTAAGCCTTCAACTTCCCTTTTCTCTTAAGCATATTCAGATGCAGCACTGAAACCTCTC
Organism: Ichthyophis bannanicus; assembly: GCA_033557465.1. Taxonomy (NCBI): domain Eukaryota; kingdom Metazoa; phylum Chordata; class Amphibia; order Gymnophiona; family Ichthyophiidae; genus Ichthyophis; species Ichthyophis bannanicus. The sequence goes on along the minus strand of CM066033.1, from coordinate 1,377,411,411 downwards.
AAGCGTCCATCTTGAATTAGCTCCTCCACCCCAAACGGCCTTGTTTTAAATTCTATACAGTTCTGTATAACCTTTTTTATGATTCTGTTCCCAAGCAGTTTTCTTTGTTATTACTTCCGTTTCTAGCTGTGAAGCCTAAACAGTTACAGTAATCCTGATTCTTTTTATTCCCATCTAGCAGAGGTGTTAGCTCAAGAACAAGAGTTTCATATACTATTTAATATAAGGCAGCAGAGCTTTCAGCTAAATTACCACTAAAGATTAAGCGACTCTCCTCTACTTCTCTTTTCCAGAAGTCTTTGAAGTCCTGGCTTTTTGATTCATATTATAATTCCTTTTTTAATCTTCTTTTGTAATCTTATCTTTTATTATAAACCACACCGAACCACACCAGTTTTGGGTATAGCAGTATAAAAGAACTAGATTAGATGCCAAGCCAACAGTCGCCCAAGGTCCACCCCAACTTATGCCCCAAAACAGATGAGTTTGGGAGCCCCCAATAAGGAGAATGACAGTCAAGCCTTGGTACTCACCCCCTGGTACTCACACCCCCCCCCCCCCTTGGTACTCACCCTCTCAGGCAGGGCAAACCATGCCAGGCTCATAGCTACTCCTCAGACACTGTTTTATTGTGTCTTGAATTTTTTTTAGAACAGGCTTGCACATACCTCTGAGCTGTCTTCAGTCTTCGGGGGAGAACAGGGGGGGACAGATGAGGAGGGAGGAGGCACTAAGCTTGTATGAGGCTACTGAATTCTTCCAAATCTTTCCAAGTTTCTGGCTGCTCAAGAGGCCCTTATCAGGATAAGAATGTGGAACTGAACCAATTTCCCCTCCTTCTATGGCTACTGAAAAGAGCTCAGTCTAATGGAGCTTCCCACGTCCCACTCAAGTGAGACAGTCACCCTCAAGGTGGTCATTCATGAGCGAAATCACTTTTTCCTCTCAATTGTTCAGATTTTCTTCAGAGTTGATAAAATCCAACCACCATCTGCTGGAGACAGAAGAATACTGGAGTGCCCTCTAGTGGTTTAGTCTGATAGAGGCATGGGAGCGAGGTTATGAAACCTGGGTATTTCATTGGCTCTCTGTCTCCATCAATCTGCTGGTAGGGGAACACAATCCACTTGTCTGGACTGATCTAGCAGGATGATATGGAAATTGATTTAATGCATGGTAATAATCGGCATGCATTAAATCACTTCAGCATCACTACAACATCCCTACTGAAACAAATGTGTTAAAATATTTGAAAAGCAGCTGAAAACCAGAAAAGATTTGCGAAAAAAATGAAAACTAACCTAATTTGTCTTACTTGTACACATCCCTATGAAGTACACATATCAAATAAACCTCTTGTATTGCTGTCCCAGTTTTTCCTCATATATGAATCCAGTCAACTTTCAGTAAGCATATACAACACACATTATGAAGCAGGCTCCCACAATAAAGACATTCTGCCAAGCTGAATCATTATGTTCCAGATTCTAACCCCCCCCCCCCTTTTTCCCCCCTTGTCACTCAAAGCTCACAGCAAAAGCAGTGTGAATACATATTACCCATATTTAACCAGATCACACTAGACACCTCTTAATTGATGACAATGACATTAGAAAACCAAGACTTACCTTATCAATCAAAAGGATCTGAGATGCTGTGGGATGCCACAGAAATAAAGAGGGTGCCCTTGCAAGGCTCTTATTTTTTTTTCTTAGAACCACTGTGGTTTTATAGGTTGAGACGGAAAGACCTAGCAGACTCGTGCACATTCCCAGAGCACGTCCATCAATCAGTCAATGTTCTCCTAGACTCCTTTCTGACTGGCAACTAGCCCCTCAGTTATCTGCTGAATGTTAATGAATAATGAATGTTAGGTCTTTGCTTAAGCAAGCATAAATCTCTTTTAAAAGCTAGAACTTGAAAACTCCAGTTTCAGCTGAAGGAATGGGGTGAGGGGGGGTTGTACTTAGTTGAAGGACGAGAGAAAAGGCTGCACAAAAAAGGAGATGTGTGATTCATTTGCACACTGGCAAAAATAAACGCATCTACTGGCATATCAAACTCATCTCAATGCTTGTACCTATAACTTTAAATGAGCAAGAAAAACATACACACACACACACACACACACACACGCAGACATTTGCATACCAACATGATTGCAATGTACCAGAACACAGCCGTGGAGTCTCTGCAATGACATCTATTAACTAAGACCAAAAGACTGAGAGCAGAGGAGTGAAAATAACCTTTCCTACACTGTAGCAAATAGTCTGATAATACAAGGGTACAAGCGGGCCCTTATTCTGGATACAATGTTGACCATTTAAGATCTGATTCATTAAAGTTTTTCTCACATTCTCCATGTACAGGAAAAGTCCTTGACGAATCCGGCCCTTGTTGTTTCTCTCTTCACAAAGATTTGCTACTTCTAAATGCTTTGCTTGAAGAACGTTTGCCCTTCATTCCTTCAATGCCCCATAAATAAGCAGCAAAATATGAAAAACATTAATATACCCATACAAAACAAAGTAGCAAGCCTCATCCATTGGAAACTCTGTAAGCACTACATCACTGTGCCCGAAAAGCACTGGGATCATGACCCTAAGAGAATTACAGAGAATGAGGAGGTTATGATCATCTGGGTCATTCCCATTCCGACGGATAAGAAACTGGATGCCAGGAAACCTGACATAGAGGTAAAGGAGAAGAATACCGGAACAGCACTGATATTAGAAGTTTCGGTACAGAGTGATTACTGAATCACGTGGAAAGGCAGAAGATCCTGAAATACCAGGAAATGCAGTCAGAGACCAAGAAAATGTGGCAGAAAGATACAGAATTATTTCCCATCGTGTTGGGTGCCACAGGCTTGATAAAGAAGAATTTCCAAACACATCTTACAAATCTCTTTGGCATGATGCAAGTACTATGCCGAGCATAAGCAGTAAATTTGAGAGACTGAGATCATACCCCACATACCCTGACTTAGAAGGGAGTTTCATGACTGTCATGGCGTGCGCAAAACTAAATCAATATACATTAACACCCTTAATAAACACCATTTATCTACTAATGTTCAAAAAATCTTACCAACCAACTTTTCTAACATATAAATATTTCACAATTCAATAAGGCATATATGACCTCAGGATGGCCTTACCCCTACATATGGCGAAACTAGTCCCATAGGGTTAAAAGCAGACGCTCAAATCATAGGTCACTATCCTTCTTATAATTAAATGTATATATTGCACAAATTCTACTAATATAATCAAAAACTACCAACATCCAAAAAAGTACTTTTAGGGATTCTCTGAGTTATTATGGGAACTCGAAAGCGTCTGCACTCCAACATGAAACCGGAACCTATGGATCACACATTCACCTCCTGCAAGAATAGAAAAAATATTTTCTTCAACCAATATTGGCTATACACCGTTTAGTAAGTATTTATCCACTTATCTGAGCAATCTAGGGATTTCAGCACATGTCGGCAAACAGACGTCCTTTTCTACAATAACTGCCTAGCCGCAAACGCCGAACAGCCGAAGATGTCCACCGTTGCAGCAAAGAGTACGAATGCCCAACAAAAGCTTCAGTGCGCAAAACTAACCCATGTGGTGAAACTACCCCGAGACAAACATCTAGGTGCACTGTGTGGGGAAGGCGGAAGAAGAGAAGTTAGCTCACTTGCACTCAAAAAATGTTATTTAGAATACATTATTAAAAACTACTGAACATTTCATTTTGGTTAAAGCTACTGTTGTTAAATGTCTTCGGTCCATGCCTCATGGCAATCCTGTGGACTTTTGTTCTAAACTGTGTTCGCTTTTCAGTGAGGCTGCTATTTGTTAATAGAGTGGCGTGTTTATTTATTTGTTCAAATTTAGCTCACACCTTTTTCAGTAATAGCTCAAAGTGAATTCCATTCAGGTATGCTAGACATTCCCTTCTCTCCGGAGGACTTACAGTTTAATTTTGTACCTGAGGCAAAGGAGGGTTAAGTGACCTGCCCAAGGTCACACAGGAACAGCAGTGGGAATAAACATTTATATTCTGCTGAAGTTGTATGCAGTAATGTGCAGACACATGGACGAGACAATTCCTGCTTTGTGGAGTTTATAATCTAGTGAAGACCAATTTTCCCTCTGTTTTTCAGGGGCATGTTTGGGTACATCATTTTCGAAAAGTGAGTAGTGAGTCCCCCCTCTCCCCAGCTCTATCTTTCTCTTCTCAGTTCCTGTCTCTTCTCACTCCTTGCAAGACTCTCACATCTCTCACCTCTCATCTATGCCTTCCCCCCAATATCCCCTCCCCTTCCCTTCCATTTCTTTTATCTTTCATCCTTTCTACTTACTTCCTTAGATCTCTCATCCATATCACAATTCCCTCCACTCTCATCTCTCGTCAACATCCCTCCATTTCCCTTCCCCCAGCATCTGCCCTTCTGCTTCCTCTTTCCCATCCCAGTATCTCCCCTCCTGCCTCTTCCTCTCTTCCCCCAGCATGGATTCCCTTGTCTCCTGTCCCCTCCTCCAGTATCTCTCCCCTCCCTGTTCCTCTTTCCCCCCAGCCTCTGCTTCCACCTCCTTCAATCTCTTCCCATCATCTTTCTTCCCCAGTATTTGCTTTCTCCTTCCAGCATGTACCCCACCTCCTTCCCCCAGTATCCTCTCCCCTGCCTCTTTATTCCTTCCCCAGAATCTGCCCTGTGTTTCCACTTCTACTTCCTCAGCATTTCCTTCGCCCTCCTTCCCATCTTGCATTGGACCCCATGCCTCCTTCCCCCTCTTGCAGTGTCTATGATGCCCTTCCTCTATCCCCCTTCCTCCAGCACTATCCTACACCAGCATTTGCCCCCAGGAATTCTTACTCAGCATGTAGATCGTCATGGCCTAATGGGAGACAGCCAACATGGCTTTAGACAAGGAAGATCTTGTCTTACTAATCTGTTATGTTTTTTTGAAGGTGTGAATAAACAGGTGGACAAAGGTGAGTCGGTTGATATAGTGTATCTGGGCTTTCAGAAAGATGAGCACAAGGTCTAGTCGTTCTTCCTGTTTCTCTGTCAGGTTATCCATGGCCTAAAGTGTGGCATGTGCAAGCTGCTCAAGGAATGCTGTGTGGATGCACATGTGTGTACCTTAGAAGAAACAGTGGTCAGACAGACAAGATACTAAGAACAGGCTAGCTACCTTAGCAGACAGGGGAAATGGATTCTTCAAAATCTTAATTAGAAAAGAGGTGTAAGGACTGGGATGATTCAGAGTGGATCCCTGTATTTTCACATTTTCTGCTGTAAAAGCCTAACGCCCTTTTATAGACATACCCCTTAATGTCAAAAGAAGTTGAAAACCTCTGACCTAAACCAGAAATAAAATCTGCAAATACCTTTCAAATATTCTGGAAGCAATAATGGCACAACACCTATTTATTTGACATTTATATCTTGCTTTTCAAGGCATAGCAAAGAGGCTAACATTACAAAAATGTATAATTTACCATTTCAGTCATTTAAGATGATACATTTCCAGAAGATTCCCAGCTCAGTCTACAAGTTGGGTCTTCCACTCTCTGGGTCCCGAGGCTGGGAACATGGTAGATTCAGGGCCATGGTTGCAAGATTCTAGGAGGGCCGTACCAAGCCATAACTGCACTCTGTGCGACTTGCAAACCTGGTTCCCCTCCCCCCATGCCATCCCCCATGTCCAGCTTCTCCCCATTTTACTCCACCTCTCCATGTCCAGCTGGCTCCCTCACTGCGCTGCATGCCCAGTTTGCCACCGCTTCTCCTGTTCCCTTGATGGCGGCGGCGGCCCTTCAATTTAAAAAAAAAACACGGGTCTCTCAAGCTCAGAGGAGGGAGGGACCAGACCAGTCATGCAAGTGTGGAGTCGGAAAGACCTGCTTTTTTTGCGCCCTGTGCGGCTGCACCGCTGCCACAGGCCTAGGTACAGCACTGATCACTAGTGCATTGTTCTTACCCCAGGACCATCACTGCTATGAGCAGAGGAGTGGATTAATCACGTCACCCTCCTTTGCCTGCAATACCACTTGAATTGTAAGCCCTGTAAAGATGAGTAATTAATGCCAAAACTCCAAATCCATACTAAATATGTGGTAGGGGGGGATCAATAAGGCTCATGGTGTCAGATACTGCCCAGAAGCAGGAGAAAACTGAGGGTGGTAGAAAAAAAAAAGATTAACCATTTGCAATTTCTGATCCTATCATCTCTTAAGTTAGAGATCTGGGGGTTTCTTTACCAGAACAAACACATCTGGTACCAAAGCTGCCAAGCTACCCAGTTTCAGGAGGGAGGTTTTAGGACAGTCCTGAATCTCTGAAAGCCCTATGCATTATGTGATTTGCAGCAGTAATTTCAATTGTATAATCAGAGACTACAAATACCATGCTGCTTTAAGATATAAGTTCAAAATCAGGACTAGCCAAAAAGTCTCCCTCTGCAACTGGGTAACTTGGAAACTCTGTGGTACTACTGAAAAGAGACAATTCACAGCTTCCTAGATAAATAAACTGTTTGTGAACACTACTTTTCTAACAGTGATAACAAGTGATGATCAGATTTGGGTTACTGCACTGTTTTGCTTTGTCTCCAGAAAGCACTGAAAGCATATTTTAAGGTAGTCAAAATCAGACATGTATGGATTTTTTAGCGGTTTTCAACAAGTTACTATTCATCATCTTTAACACAAGATAGGGAAGGAAAGGTGTAAACAACATGCTGTTGAAGCTTTATCTGCTTGGTGGCAGTCAATGATTAGGTTCTGGTGAATCCCCACTGAGAAAATTTTAGGCTAATGGCTAGCTTTTTGTATGAAGTCTGAACCTGATAAGTCCTCTTCACCCAAAGTTATCATGCCGCTGATGGGTGGACAGAAAAATGAACTGAATTCAGACGAGTTGCTAAATGCTACATGATGTCTGAAAACTGCTAAATGAAATTTCCTGCTGTTAAAAATTACCTTCACATGGACAGTTTAAAGTAAACTCCATATTACTTTAGGAAAATAAAAGGTGTCAGCATGAATGTGTTGCAGAGGTATTTTTGGACTTAGTGTGTGATTTATACTTCTTTGAAGATGTTCAGCAAGAAATATCTCTCTGTTCTGTTGCATGCTTGTTTGACCTTGACGTCCCCTTTGTGGTCTTACACATATGGTTGGTGCTATACTTCAGTTCTTTCCTCATGACCTTTGATCGATGGCTATGCATGTCTCGAAACTCTTCTAAAATCAACTAAATACAGCATTAAAAAAAAGTGCTACAAAACATCTACATAAAAACAAGAGTAGCTATACTTGTTTTTCCACTGCAATCTGAACTGCTAGTCAGATATCAGAATTCTGGAACTATTTGTGGTCTGAAGTTTCTTTTCATGCGGAAAAAATAAACCCTGCTAGTTTTTTCTTCCTTATATTTGGCAGGCAATGCACAACATATTCATATCCTGTAGTGGAAGTGGTCTGTCAAGACATGCCATATTTGCCCACAACTCCATCCCCTGATTGAAAATGTTCAGCATTTAATAGCCAACTAATTCACTCTAGCCTGAGGCAATGTAGGTCCCCTTGACTGCTGGAAGAGTGTTACCTGCATAGCTCTATTCAAATTTACTGGGCAAATGTAAGATGTTCTTCCACAGGCATCCACAAACAGGGGTCCACAAACAAGTTGTAGGCAAAACCTTTTCATAGGACAAACTCAATACATCTGCGACTAGCTTCCAAGCGCTATGTTCCCTTCATTAGATCAGTGAGGAAACAGCATATTTGTGCACCGGGTTTCAGTAGCACAGCCACTAAAGCCGTGGTTTGCACATGTTATTCATTATAAAGTACATACTGTGATTTCACAGGCCATGCATTGCTGTTTGAGTAACACGGTGTAAGCAGTAATTGCATGGCTTCAGCAGTAATCTCAAATTTTACCACAGAACCTCAGAGCTATAGCCAACACTGTTCAGCTTATAAAGTGAGTTGTGCTATAAAGCAGTGACCGGTAGAGATAGAGCAATGAGAGGAAGTGAGCAGACATGCAAAAGTCAGATTCTGAGGCTCTTGTCACCGCAACAGAGAAAACAACCTTAATCTAATTCCTTATTGCCTCTCCCTTCTACCAGATTTCCCTGCATGCCTATCTTACCCAACTCCATCAGTCCTCCCTATTTTCACACATACTTTCTTATGCATCCTTTTTTTAGAATCCCTCTTAAACTCCAATTTGCTGCACCTCACTGCCACTCACAAATAGTCCACAAGCACTCAACGTTCATACCATTATCTATGCAAAGACATAAATCATTAACATTTGGATCATAATTACAATGTTCTTCATCAGCTGCAAAAAACATTTTTATGTATACTGTTTACTTCTTTTGAGTGGTGGTAGTGGGGGGGGAATGATATCACATGAGTGTCAGAGTGGGTGTGGCTATAGAAAGGGAGTCACACTCATCTCCAGTAACTGAAGAGTGTATGCATGCAAGCCTGGATCTCTGCATAGACTCACTAGACCTAAGAAGGCAAATTTCCAGGCTCCACATGTGGGGCTGAAAGTGTACCTGATCCCATGTTGCAGTTACTTTCCTGGATGCCCAAAAGAATGAAGACATGCTAGATCTTTTTTTTTATTGTGCCATCAAGTCAGTGTTGACTTATAGTGACCCAGCTACCTCAGGGTTTTCTTGGCAATGTATCATTGGAAGTAGATTGCTGGCCTTTTCTTCTGAGGCAAAGGAGGGTAAAGTGACTTGCCCAAAGTCACAAGGACATAAGAACATAAGAACATAAGATATGCCATACTAGGTCAGACCAAGGTCCATCAAGCCCAGTATTCTGTTTCCAACTGTGGCCAATCTAGGTCATATGTACCTAGCAGTTTCCCCAAGGGACACAGGTTCCACAATGCTTGTATTGGTTCAAGCATTGATATCCTGAGTCCCTTCTTAATAATGGTTTATGGACCTTTCCTCCAGGAACTTGTCCAAACCTTTTTTAAACCCAGCTACACTAACAGCCTTTACTACATCCTCCGGTAACAAATTCCAGAGTTTGATTACACGTTGAGTGAAAGAATATTTTCTTTTATTAGTCTTAAATAGTTTACCTTGTAGCTTCATTGCATGTCCCCTAATCTTTCTATATTCTGATAAGGTAAACAATCGATCTACGTTTGTCCGTTCCACTCCGTTCATTAATTTATAGACTTCTATCATATCTCCCCTCAGCCGTCTCTTTTCCAGGTTAAAGAGTCCTAACCTTTTTAGCCTTTCTTCATAGGAGTATCCTTCCATCCCCTTTACCATTTTGGTGGCTCTTCTCTGAACCTTTTCTAAAATCGCTATATCCTTTTTAAGATACGGCGACCAGAATTGCACACAATATTCAAGGTGCGGTCTCACCATGGAACGATATAGAGGCATTATAATATCTTTTGTTTTATTTTCCATTCCTTTCCTTATCATACCTAGCATTCTATTTGCTCTCTTGGCTGCCGCTGCACACTGGGCCGAGGGTTTTAACATGGTATCCACAATGACGCCTAAATCTTTTTCCTGGGTAGTGGTTCCTAATATGGAACCTTGCATCGTGTAACCATAGTTTGGGTTGTTCTTCCCTAGGTGCATAACCTTGCACTTGTCCACATTAAATTTCATCTGCCATTTTGATGCCCAGTCTTCCAATTTATCAAGATCCTCTTGCAATTTTCCACAATCTTCTTGGGTTTTAACAACTTTAAATATTTTGTGTCATCTGCAAATTTGATAACCTCACTCGTTATTCCACTTTCCAGGTCATTTATGAAGTGCCAGTGGGAATGCCAGTGGAGTGCCAGTGGGAATCAAACCCTTGATCTTCTGGGTACTAGGCAGTTGCTCTAACCACTAGGCTACTCCTCCACTCCATGCTAGATCTAGCTGCTTCCAATCACACATGGGGCAGAAGACATACCATTTTCTTTTCTATTCCTGGCTTTTCTTCAGCCCACAGAACAGAAGACATATCAGGTCCTACTGGTCCCAGAGGCTCCCAGACCTTCCCCCTCCTACACTAGCCCCTTGCTTCCCAAACCACCCCCTCCTGGAGGGAAAGCTCTGTTGCCTCCTACAACCATGATGTAAATCATGATGTCAGAACATGAAGTAGGGGAGATAAGGAAGAAATTCAAAGTATGTTGGTCATGGACGGGAGAGTGGTGCCACTAGAGAAATGAATGCAGCAAGGCAGCACCAAACGTCCAGAAACTTGGGGAAAGCAAAGAATTTGAGTGTGAGGGAGGATAGAAGGCAACAGCAGAGGTCTAAAAAAAGGAGATTTAAAAACAAAGAAGAAAACCGCACCAACAACATCTAGAGGTGGCTGACAAGTAAAACTGTCACTCTGTGTATAGGTTAGCAAGGAGAACATCTAATGCAGTCCATGACAGCAGCGATATAGTGCTCTAGCAAGCATATTCAGACAGCGTGGTGAATAAGGGCATGAGGCATATGAAATAATGCCTGGATGAAAGCCGAGTCTCTCTAAAACATAAACATTAGAGCTACAACAGAATCTGGTAAGGTTTTTAAATGATATCTTAACACAGGCCTTCCCAAATATTATTAGGATTTAGGAGCTGGTGGTTGAGGACCTCCCCCCCTCCCCCCCGGTTGTCTCCACTGAAGTTCAGCAGTTGGAGGGTGGGGGGAGAGAAAGCTCTTCTGAGGTCTACTGGAATTCCTTTAGGGCTTGATTTACTAAGGCTGTCTTTCTCATTCCATGTCTAAAGGAAAAGAAAGCTTAGTAAATCAGGTCCTTAATGTGACAATGGCGTCTCTCTGCCCACACTTCCCCTCAACCATGGCTGTCAGCAGCATGCTAATTACTCTTGCACACTGCCCTCACCCAATATCTCTCTCTCCCTTGTCTCATTCTCCTACACCCTGCCCTCATCCAATCTCTCTTTCTCTTTCTTCCTCCCTCAACAGTCCCAATCCCTTATCCTTCACCCCCTCTGACTGCCACTCCTCACCTTCTCCCCCACCTCTCAAACACTCCATCAGCCAGTCATCCTGCACCCTTCAGCTCCCAGGAACCCCCTCCCCCCAGTCAGTCATCCTCCATCCTCTACTTCCCAGGCAATTCCTCAGCTAGTCACCTTTAACCTGCTCCCCAGCTCCCAGGGACTCTGTCAGACATTCACTGTGTACCCCTCCAACTCCCAGGTACCACCTCAGCCAGTCACCCTACATCCCACCATCTCTGAAGCACTCCCTAAGCTAGTTACCCCTAACCTGCTCCTCACCTCCCAGGGACTCTGTCGGACATTCACTGTGTACCCCTCCACCTCCCAGGTACCACCTCAGCCAGTCACTCTACATCCTCTACCTCTGAGGCACTCCCTCAGCAAGTCACCCCTCGCCTCCTTCCCACCTTCCAGGCACTTCCGCAGCCAGTCACTCTTCATCCTCTCACACCTTCCAGGCACTTTCTCAGCCAATCATCCTGAATCCCCTCCCCATCTCTCAAGCATCCCCACACCTCTCAGGCACTCAATCAGCCAGCAACTGCTGAAGAAAGCAAGGCTATATGCACTTTGCATCTATTGAGGCTCTCATTAGTCTCCAGCCACATAGTACAGAAACTCACAGTCTCAAGTCTCACGAGAGTTGCACCAGATGATCCTGCACTATGTAACTTAAGCTATTGAGAGTTGCAATGGATGCAAAGTATGTGTAACAGTGCTTTTTTTTTGGTGGCATCAACTACCACTACTCCTATTGAACATTTGTATAGTGCTACAAGGCTTATGCAGCACTGCACAGACACATGTAAAAGACGGTCCCTGCTCATGGGAGCTTACAATCTAATAGAAACAGACAACACAGTAGCTGTAGACATGGGATACAGTTAGGGGGAATGGTAAGGAAACACAAATGAGATCAGGTGAGTCAAGATCGAAAAGCGGCAGCGAAGAGGTGAGTTTTCAGCCTGGATTTGAAAAGGTCAGAGAAGGCGCCTGCCGTACAGACTCAGGTAGTTTGTTCCAGGCATAAGGAGCAGCAAGGTGAAAGGAGCGAAGTCTGGAGTAGACAATAGAAGAGAAGGGCACAGATAGAAGCGATTTGCCACAAGAGCGGAGTTCCCGAAGAGGGGCGTAGGGAGAGACTGGCAGATTGAAATCCCGGGCACCAGGGTTCAATTTTTAGGTGCCCTGACAATCTGGTGCCTGGGATTTGTACAGCCCTGTCTTACAAATATCCTTGTAAACGATGTATGAATGACTGGAGATTTCAAAGTTATTTTTTTTCCAGCGAAACTAGACTATATGCAGAGAGGAAAGAGAAAAGCCTTTGAACTGTGCACCTGAGCTGAGGAAAGGCAGCTCAGGAAGCCTTGCATTTCTGCAAAGCATGGTTAGGCATTTTTGGGTATATGCTTATCCTATAGGAACCACGGCTCAGGTCATCTTTAAAGAAGCTGTATTCAATCTGAGCCAAGAAGTATGGAATCTGAGCAAAGCATTTCAAACCTGCTGAACTGCACTGACACTGAACTGTTTATTGCTTAATAAACAGGACGTTGTTCTGAGCAAAAGGAATTAGTTGACACAGCTGGACACTGTGGAGCTTCTGCGGCCTTGAGAGACATAGTATCCAACCAAGAAGCACAAAGTGGTTGACAAGGTAGCTCTGCCAGAACCCATCCCTCATCATCCAGACTCTTCAGTGAATAAGCTTGGTAATAAAAAAAGCAATGATTTGCTGATTCTACACCAGTATACTGAAGGATAGCCAAACATATTATCTGCCCTGGGATCCTATATACTTGCATGAAGAAAGTAATAGGGGCAATGGAAATTTTACAGAGATTAAGGGAACAGACTGGGGAGGATTCCATCTGCAAATTCCTTTCAGCCTATCTCTGGAGATCTCCACTGCAATTTCCTCCTAGCATGTTTCCTCCCTACTGTTGGAAGTCACTGGAGCTGTTCTGCTAACAAACCAAGGATCAGACCTTGGAATGGCCAGCCCCGGTTCAGTAAGACAGGCACATGCTTGCAAGTAAAGTATAGTAAGGCTGGGCTAGCATTCTTTATGCTGAGTATTCAGATTGCAATGTACCTGTACAAAGCAGTATTTTATGACTGCAGATTCATGTAAGAAACACTTTAAACTAAAAGCAATTTCTAACATGATTTGCACTTGTTGCCATCTATGTCCTGTCATAATAAACTCTAATGTGAGCGTAAATGATTCAAAGAGCGCCTTGTTATCTCATAAACTGGATTTGCAATTACTGGCTTTGGCAATTTGTCCTATAACCGTCCACCATGGCACCGAAAACAGGGGCAAAATCAGCAGCATATCTCCACTATTGCAGATCTGCATATTATTGCCTCCACTGTGGTAAAGAAGAATACTGCGGAGAGGTTAGAGTAAAATGAAAATGATTTATACATTCTATAGGCAGGATCAAGGCCTGCTTTTACAAGTCATGCAAATCCCCCTTGAACATGCATATTGAGATATAAAGCATAGTCCCCTACCTACCCCCTTCTGACCTTTAATCTGAAACCAGAATGCAGATACTCTCTGGTTATCTGCCCTCCCCAATCCCCATGTTTCCCGATTAATTTGCATGAAAATGGCAGACCTCAGCCCACTATGCAGGTGCCGGTTCCTCCTGCATCAGGCATAAATGTTCTTGGCTAACGAGCTGCAGGACGTTGGGTCCTACGATGATTTTCTGCTGTGTGCTAGGCCACCACGGGAGCTACAGCAGTCACCCTCTTAGGACTCAGACCCTCCCACACTGCTTACGATTTCTTCAAATCGCTGGCCTGAGATGCCGGGGTCAGGTAGTGAAGAAGCGACAGTGGCAGCTCGGTTGCAGATGGTGCTCACCCAAATAATGCTGCTGCTGTACCTTCTTCAGGTTTATCTAGATGCTGGCCGCTGTGGTAAGCCCTCCTCCACTTCTCTCTTATCTGTCCGTTTGTCCATCCCTAAACATGTATTTGCACATGCGCAAAAAAAAACCATGCATACGGACAGACAGATGAACTGACCTTCTCCAACGGGTACTATTGCTCTAGCAAACTGCATCTAAAAATATATCACAGTAAAAAAAGGTGAACCAGTAGTAGCACATCTAAAATTGCAGTAGAACCCTGAGACGTTTCTCATAGTCTGGGCATTTTGAATAATAAAATGTAAAATTAAATCTGAAGTATAAAAGAGGACTTATTTTAAAGGATCTATGGAAACAACTTTAAAAAAATCCTTATCTTTCAGATTTTATTCACAGTACACTTATTTTGGGGAAATTTAGATGAACTGGAAAGATTCTGGCATTCAACATTTGTTTTCTAAATATTCTGTTATGGGCATTTCTTGTCAATTGTAACCTTCCAATGCAGCGCAGAGAAGGCTGGATGGATAAAAATAAGGCCATGCATTATTAATGTTGAAAGTGAGGGAGCAATAATTGATTTTCACACTGCGGTTCTCAGTAGTAATAAATACGAGAGTAGCTGCAGGCTCAGATGAAGATCTAAGGGAAGCACACTGTGCGTAGTTTCTCAGGTGGAAGGAGACAGGTAACCTTTCTGAAGTTCCCAAGCTAATCAATAACAAGAGAATGACACTTAGAAACAGAGGGAAAATTAATTTCATTTAGGGCAGCTGCTGAAGCTGCTTGATGCCTGGATTAAGCTCCAGGAAAACTTAACCAACAAGACAAATTGCTTACCACATCCTGCCTTAGCCTGGCCCCCTGAAGGGCCACCACTTGTGAATTACTATGTCAGAAGTCCATTCTGTCAGAAGAATACTAGAAGGTGTTCCCATGGGCTCTTTTTTCTACATTTTTCGCTGTGTTTCTAATTTACCTGCACAATATGAACTGAAGCTGTGCAATTAATAACTAGCATCTCAACAACGATTTATCCCTTCCCTTACCCCAACCATCCCTACCCCCATTCAAAGTTGCTAAAAATACAAGAGAATTGTGAAAAATTGCAAGGGGACCATGAAAAACTGGGAGACTGGGCATCCAAATGGCAGATGAAATTTAATGTGGACAAGTGCAAAGTTATGCACTTAGTGAAGAACAACCCAAACTGCAGTTCCACATTAAGAATCACCATTCAGGAAAGTATCTAGCGTCGTGGAGAATACATTGAAACCCTTTGTTCAGCGTGCCAAGAAAGCAAATAGAATGCTAGGAATCATAAGGAAAGGAATAGAACATAAAACCAAGAATATTATAATAACTTTGTATCACTTCATGGTGCGACCGCACCTTGAATATTGTGTGCAATTCTGGTCGCCATATCTTAAAAAGGATATAGCAGAATTGGAAAAGGCACCGAGAAGAGTGACCAAAATGGTAAAGAGGATGGAAGAATACTCCTGAGGAAAATCTTAAAAGGTTAGGGCTCTTTAACTTGGAAAATAGACAGCTGAAGGGAGATATGATTAAAGTATATAAAATAATGAAAGGAGAGGAACGGGTAACCACTGATTGGTTGTTTACTCCTTCAAAAAGTAGAAAGACTAGGGGGCATGCAATGAAGTTACAATGTGGCACATTTAAGACTAATTGGAAAAAAAAATTTCACTCAGAGTGTAATCAAACTCTGGAATTTGTTATCGGAGGATGTATTCAAAGCTGTTAGTGTAGCTGGATTCAAAATAGGCTTGAATGAGTTTCTGGAACAAAAGTCCATAAACCATTATTAAAGTGGACTGGGGAAATCCACTGCTTACCCCTGGAACAAGCAGCATGGAAGATGTATACCTTTAGAAATCTAAAAAGTACTTGAGACCCGGAATGGCCACTGTTGGAAACAGGATACCGGTCTTGATGAATCCTTGGTCTGACCCAGTATGGCATATCTTACGTTCTTACGTTCTTTTATAAAGCCAACTTAGAAATGTACAGTTGTTAGGTACCTGTAAATCTGTACCAATGGTACAACCTGTTAATAGTCAAATGTAATGTCCCTAAAAGTTATGACTGTTAAATATAAACTGCTTTGACCCCAGGAAAAGTGGCATGGAAGAAAAACTAAATAAATAAATTACAAGGTCTCTTCCTAAAGCACGCTACCTGGGTAGTGTTGAGGTAACATGAGGCCCTGTGCTAAAACCCCTTGGTACCTGGACATTGAGTGTTTGGGTGATGCCTGGGCATGGGCGGGCCATGCTGTCAGCCCTTGGTGGGGCGTAACTACCTCCAGCACAATGGATGGTGGTAGTTGCTCCCGGTGGCCGAATTAACGCTGCAAGCAGTTTTCTTTTATTTTTGTCCATGAGGAAAATACTTAGTGTACATGGCCAAAAGAGACTTAATAAAGGCCACAGAGTAAGCCAGGAGGAGGGGGGATGGTACATGAAGCTGTGTTTCTGGGCTTCACAATTCTGTTTTCCACAATGAGGGTCATTCTAAAAGATTTAGTCGTGGTTTGGACGTCTGCAGACACGCAAGTGGATGTCGAAATCTGTGGAGATTCGCAGACGTCTCCAGTACGGGGACATTCAAGTAGACATGGAGGTGTGGCAGAGGCGTGACTGGGAAGGGGGCAATGGACTTGCATGTCCCTGTTCAATCCCAGAAGTCGTGAAACTGTCTGCAGGCCTGTGCATGTTTATTCCTGCTCTAGGCATGAATAGGGATCAGGAAAGTGTTTGTTTTCACCTTACAACATCCAGAGAGTGTAGAGAATTAAGTGACTAGCTTTAGATTACAAAGTCCCACAATGGGCCACCCAGTTCGTAAGCCACTACCCTAACCATTATGCTATTAGACATTTTGGTTCTGAAATACTATCTTGGGGACATCTATTTAGACATTTGATACACGTGCATGCTGGCCGCGTCCACATTTCTGGAATTGTGCCTGAACTTGCACGTGCCTGCCTTTCTTTTCAGACGTTCTGGCTTTGACATCCTAGACTGCACTTGGACATCCCATCTGGAATCTGCCTCAATGTGTTGCTCTGACCATCATAGATGATGTTAATAAGATCGAGATAAATTTCTGTCTTAATAACAAGGAGGGTTTGGAAGTATTGAGCACCCACAGTAAGCGTAAGTTGAGCCAGTGGTTGTGAGCTCTTGATTTTACTGAGGTCTTTTTTCCTCATTGTTATAGTTATCATTATATATTTTATTTAATATCTATTGGTTAGTGTATATTTTTGAAGAAGACGTGCAATTCTGGGTTGCGTTATTTTTTGGTGATTGATTACTCAGAGTCTTTAGGGGTATTTTGAATTAATTGGGTAGCTTATTTAGACTTGCAGTCAGTGCAGAATATGTGTCACTTAAGTATCACAAACATCCTACCTCTAACCATATTATAATGGACATGCTAATCCAGTCCTGGTTGTATCTATTTTAGGAATGGACCTGAACTTCTGATTGTACCACTGAGTTTCACAAGAAAATCAAAACCACAAATTCAGCTATGCAACAGGGTAAAACCAGGACTGGAGTTCCCTATGACAAGAAGTCATGTGGCAACCCTAAATCTACTTGAATACTCCAAGATACACTCTTCTGAGCATGTGAATCAAGTTACATTAACTGTAAGAGCAGCAGCAGGGAGCTAACCACAACCAGGGTTCTCTTACCAAGGACAACGGTTCCCAAACTCTGGGTCATATCAGTGGACGGGGATCACTGAAATGTAGCCGCTCCCCCCTCTTCTGGGCTTCCCCCGTGACCTAAGCCCAGAAGCAGCAGTCGACACTAGGCCTGTGAATAAGTGAATGTTTATAGCTACTGTGCCCTTCGCTTGTGCAGAATTCCTGTTAGACCAGCGATTCTCAACCTGTGGGTCGCGACCCCCACGGGGGTCGCCACAGGATTTAGCGGGGGTCACCTCACTCTGGCATTAAAAAAAAAAAAAAAGCGCACAAGTTGCTGCCGCTGCCGAGTCCGCTTCTCAGCAGCGGCAAACTCACCGCCTCCCTTCTAATGCAGCCGCGGCTCCCTATCTCTTAGGGAACCATGGCTATGCCTGTAAAACCGTTGCGGAGCCCTTCCTGTCTCTCGACGGGCTCCGTGCAGCATTGTCCCGCCTCCAAAGGAAGTTGTTTACCTCTTCCTTTGGAGGTGGGATAATGCTGCACGGAGCCCGTTTAGAGACAGAAAGGCTCCGCAACGGTTTTACAGGCATAGCTGCGGTTCCCTAAGAGACAGGGAGCCGCGGCTGCAGAAGAAGGCAGACATGGGGAGAAGGGAGCAGGGAACCTGCAACGGGGCTGACAAGGGGGAAGGGGGACTGACATGGACAGAGGGGGGGCTGACATGGAGGGAGGGAGGGGGCTGACATGGAGGGAGGGGGCTGACATTGACAGTTGGGGGGCTGATATGGATGGATGGAGGGAGGGGGCTGATATGGATGGATGGAGGGAGGGAGGGTGGCTGACAGAGAGAGGGGCTGACATGGAGGGAGGGGGCTGACATGTACAGAGGGGGGCTGACATGGAGGGAGGGAGAGTGGCTGACATGGACGGGGGCTGACATGGAGAGAGGGGGGCTGACATGGAGGGAGGGAGGGGGCTGACATGGACAGAGGGGGGCTGACATGGAGGGAGGGAGGGGGGCTGACATGGGCGGGGGGCTGACATGGAGAGAGGGGGCTGACATGGAGGGAGGGAGGGAGGGAGGGGGCTGACATGGACAGAGGGGGGCTGACATGGAGGGAGGGAGGGCTGACATGGACAGAGGGAGGACTGACATGGATGGATGGATGAAGGTAGGGGGCTGACATGAACAGAGTGGTCCTGACATGGAGGGAGTTAGTTGGCAGACATGGACAAAGGGAAGAGACAGGGGGACATACTGGACAGACGGGGGATAAATGCTGGACAGAGGGGAGAGACAGTGCGGGTTAGGATTATAATGGACAGATGGGGGGCTAGGACTGGTAATGGGCTGATTAGGGAAGGCTAGGGCTGGGAATGGACTGATCAAGGGGGGTTGGGACTGGTAATGTGCTGATAGTGGGGTAGGACTGGTAATGGACAGATGGGGGCTAGCATTGGAAATGAGCTGATCGGGGAGGTTAGGACTGGAAATGGGCTGATTAGAGGAGGCTAGGACTGGTAATGGGCTGATGGGGGGGTAGGACTGGTAATGGGCTGATTAGGGGAGCCTAGCACTGGTAATGGGGTTGAGGAGGGACTAGCACTGGAAATGAGATGATTAGGGAAGGCTAGCACTGGTAAAGGGACTAGCACTGGAAATGAGCTGATTAGGGGAGGCTAGGACTGGTAGTGAGCTGATGGGGGGGAGGACTGGTATTGGGTTGATTAGGGGAGGCTAGCACTGGTAATGGGATTGAGGGGGGACTAGCAATGGAAGCGAGCTGATTGTGGGGCTTCGACTGGGAATGGGCTGATTGTGGGGAGGGAGGATAGAGCTGCTGGTCCTGGAAGAAAACTGGGGGCTAAGGCTACAAATGAGCTGATACGAGGGGATGGGAGAATGGAACTGGAAGGGAGTGGATCTGAGAGGGGCTGCCATGGTATTTGTACTACAAGGGACTGGTCAGTGGGGAAGGAGGGGGACTGGAAGGGAATGGACACCAGTGGCAGTCATGGGAATGCAAGTTGACATTGGAAGGCACTGAGAGTGAGGACTGGAAAGGGGCTGATACTGAGGAGGGTTACTGGGACTAGAAATAGGCTGATGGAAAGAAGTGAAGACAACGAAAGAAGAGATAAGAAATGGCAGATGGACCATAGACCACAGAAAGAGAGCTAAGAGAAGACAGGAAAGCAGAAGCCTCAGATCGGGACCAGCATGATCAGAGAATAAATTGGTCAGTCAACAAAGGTAGAAAAAATAATTTTATTTCATATTAGTGATTTGACTACAAAATCATCATAATTTTGAAATCAAATATTGTTACTTGTTATTGTGATTAATTATTGTGGTTTAAATAAGTAAATTTTATAAATAAAAACATATTGCAAAGGCCTATAATATATTAATAATTCAACAAATGATTACAGCGACAATGCGTTAACGGTAAAGGAAGAGAGACGCATTTGATTTTATCATTTGGGGTCACCACAAGTTGACTAATGGTAAAAGGGGTCACGGTACAAAAAAGGTTGAGAACCACTATGTTAGACTGAAAACCCTTCACATGAACACTGATACACAGGACCCTCTTCTGAGTCCTGCCTTGGATTTTGGTATTTAGCTCACACTTTTTCTGTAGTAATTGAAGGCAAGTTACATTCAGGTATGTCCCATAGGTATTGCCCTGTCCCCAGAAGACTTATAGGCGGTGGAGTGTTAAGTGACTTTCCCAAGATCACAAGGCGTGTCAGCGGGACTCGAAACTGAGTTTCCCAGTTCTCAGCCCACTTCTTTAGCCATTAGGCTGCTCCTCCACCCTATAGGCTGGATAAAGGGGGGGAGAAGGAATTTGACTACGGAGGGAAGTGGTATCTGCTATTTTGTTTTTGTCATCATCTGGGGGTCACATGACTTTTCAGCTGCTAAAGGGGATCATACTGGATAAAAGGTATCGGTAAAATTGCTTCTGTAATAGAATTAGAAATAAACATTAAAATTTGATGGTTCACTGAAAAACTTTGTGAGTTTTAAATACTCTGAGCTGGGTAAAGAGCACTGATGTGCATGCTCTTATTTCATACAAACACAAATGCACCTCAAACGCAAAAAGGAATGCATTTCCAACTAGTTTGTGAGAAACATAAGTAAGGAGTGCATCGTATGCACCCACTAAAGCTAAAGAAAATCAAAAGTTTCAAATGACTAATTCCCTCCCTAACTGCACTGCAGACCCCTATAGTTCCATCCTTATAAAGGCAAGCATTCCTGTACCAGCTCTAGAATCTGTGAGGAGGGAGGGAGGGGGTCAAAGAGAGACTGCATGTACTGCATAGAGGTAAACAGCCATGCGGAAGAAATACTGAATCTGCCTAAATCCCAAATCGCTCTCTTAATACACAACCCTGGGGAGCAGCCTAATCTTACCAATTTATACCAAGGCTTCTTCTTGCAGGTAGCTAGTTAGTTACATAGGAAGCAGTATCAATAGTGTGTCATCTGAATACCTACAACCATAGAAGTGTGCCAATCCTGACTACCAGCATCCACTCCCCAGCTCTCTCCTAACCATACCAATGTGTGCCATTGAGTCAATGCTGTGGCTTCTCCCAGACATACGCAATAACATAGTACAGATGTCAGCAGCCTCCAATGCTAGGATCCTAACCAGTTCCATTCAGCCTCATGCATATGTGTTGTAAATCTGCTATGCACGCAACGTTTTCAGACGTGGAGATGCCACGAGGATTCACTTAGCTAAGGGAAGCATCCCTCCCAAAGCGCACTGTGTGGCCTCAATAGGAAACCACGGGCTCCTTTCATACTCTCTAACAGGATCAGCAAAGGCAAGGTGGAGAAAAACTGCAAAATGAGATCCTGGATCATTTCCAAAGCAGCTCCATTCTCCCAGCGATTGTTCTGGAACGGTGCCAAAAAGAGCGAAAAGGCAGGGGGGTGGGCGGAAGTGTCCTTGCACATGAACAGAGGGCTTCGTTCAAGTAGAGCTTTTGTCTAATTCCTTTGTCAACATCAGCGCAATCAGAAATTGAAGAACTTCTTCCATGTTCAATAAACCTGCTGTATGGTTTTCAGTTTTCCCCTTCTTCAAAGTCCTTTTCTTCTTCAGTGAAAGGCAAAGAAAATTAATACAGTAACAGTAGTCAAACTGGTTCACACGTTGCATTCAAGAGACTAAAAGTAGGTGCCGAATTAGTGGGAAACAACCATCGAAAATACATGTCAGGCTTGAAGTGAGGGAAAACAGTGGGCGTGACTTTCAAAGCATTTTAGCCACAGGTGGAAAACAGTAGCATCCCTTTTGAAATCAAAGATAGCATGGCTTTGATACCTTCTACAGATTCAACACAGTAAGCCGAAATGGTTTGGGGCATGTGGGCGGATTTTCACACGTCCAATTTCAACTAGATTATCACCCGTCCTCTTTATACAAGAGGGCGTTGATTCCTTTCCCACAAAAGGAGAAAGACCAGTTATAAGTAAGAGAGGTTTCAGTTTTCTAAATATGAAGTCCCCAAATATGAAGGCAAATGCTTATTTTTTCAAGAGAACGTATCTGTATTGCTACATATGTGTGTATATAATGCATGATAATTGAGTGTTATACCATCATAGCATACCTTGTGGGTAGCACATGCTGACAGTCAGTTTCTGGCTAAAATATTCTAAAAAACTGAACACCATGTTAATTAAAAAGAAAAAAAAACAGTCATCATCTTGCAACCTTTTTTTTAATAGTGTGAATGTTAGACCACTTGAATACCTAGAAATATGAGGTAAACAGAAAGTTGTAGATCTAACTTTTTTTCTGCATGATCCAAAAACAATAAAAGCAATGTAAAAACTTACCACTTAAAACTTTTTATTGACTAACATTTTTATTTCTTCAGTAAGAGGCTGAGGGAGTGGCAAAGCTAGGAAATCAGTTCATCTCGCCATTTTTAAAAACAGACTGATACAAATTAAGGCAAGATTTACTGAAGTGCACTACTGGGCTAGCTTGTGTTATCACTGTTAATATGTGCTATTGGTAAATAAGCCCCATTGCATAACATGGGACCTAGAGGCATGTTTACTAAATCACGCTACCCAATAGTGTGGGCTTTTACTGTGCAATCTGGGCACCGCGCTAAAAGGTAGCATGAGCCCTTGCGCCAAAAATCCCATATTTCCCTGGTAGTGTGTATCGGGGCGGGGTCTGGGTGGACCAGGAGAGGAACACAAGCGCTGCTGGCATATCACCGCTAGCGTAGGCATTAGTGGACCACACTAACGGCACTTGCTGCCATTAGCATGCGTACAATTAACATCACCTCAATGAGTGGCATTAAGTCAACTACCAGATTTACGCAAATGACATTATGCTCTACACACTACTCAACCTCAATAAACCATCATACCACGAACTCCAACAATGCTTCTCAGATGGCTATCCGAAAATCACTTATCCATAAACCTGACGAAAACGGAAGCCCTACTTATCACCAGGAATGTCTCCTTCACCCCCTCTCTCCCACCCACCTCCATCACCCTCAACAGCACTGAAATTCAAATCAAACCAGAAATCATACCTGGGAATCACTTGACAGCCACCTCACGTTGAAGTCACAAACAGCGAATACAGCAAGAACAATTTATTACAAAACCCACATGCTACAACACCTCTATCCTCTCCTTGCCCCATCAGACTTGCGCTCAGCCCTACAAGCCCTCACAGCAGCCCATGCCGATTACTGCAACTCAGTATATCACGGACTCCCAAAATCAATGCTTCAGCCTCTCCAAACAGCTATTCATACAGCTGTAAAGACCATTACACATACATCCAAGTACAGACACATCACCCCTATACTCAAACACTTCCACTGGCTCCCTCTGCAAAACAGAATACTCTACAAGATCCTGCTAATGACTCACAGCCCTATACCATCAGTCATCCACCCACCTCCGCTCCCTCATTACCTCACAACAATCAAACAGATAACGGAGAACCTCCATCATGAATACACTGATCATCTCCAAGCTATAACAAAGAATACCCAACAGGCTCGTACCATAGCCTTCGAATTTTATGCCACCAACTACTTGGAACTCCCTCCCGGCCAACATAAGAAACACCACAGACCTCCCAACCTTCCGCAAACATCTCAAGACCCTCCACTTTAGCCTCTGCCCCACCAACACCCCAACAACTGAACACCTTTCCTAAATGGCACCTAAAACACAACATTACAAGAATATGAGGACAACTCACAAACATGTACATAGCCAACATATCAAGCACTATACAAGAATACATAGATAGATCGTCAACCTGTACATAGTTAATCCTCCCAATCACCCTAACTCTTGTTTACTATACATAGTTACCTGTTATAATGTAAACATTGCTTGTATAATTTCCAGTTCACTGTAAACTGCTTTGACCATTGCGAAAAGCGGTATATAAACTTAGTCAAATAAATAAATAAAGTGTGCCCATGTGTCGGCTTCCATGGTGTGATGCCTTGGGCTCACTATAGAGGGACGGAAGCACAGGCCCCCTGAAGTTAGAACTGACCCCCACCCGCACTAATAACATGGCTCATATGCACATTAGCAGCATGGCCCTTAGTAAACATACCCCTTAATGCATTAATGTACGTCAGCATGTGGTAAGGTGAAATTAGAACTTACCTGCTAATTTTCTTTCCTGGAGTCCCTCCAGTCCAGTCCAGACAAGTGAGTTATGCTCATCCACCAGCGGGTGGAGACTAAGAACACAAACTTGAAGTATACCATAAGTAGCGTATGCCAACTGACAACAGCCAGTATGATCATCACAAAGCAGAGAAAATGGAGCCCAAAACCCCAATTGTCCAGGAAAGCAACCAACGAGAGGAACATTTCAACGAATTCCGACAACCAAAACGGAGTCTCCCAAATATGCAACATCCCCCTGTAAGGAAATTTGATTTTGTTTCATTATATTTCTTTTTTTTAAATTCATATAGCTGCCAAAAAACTGGAACAGAAACACAAAGACTCAGAACACAGAAAACAACTGAGCCAACACCAGCAAAACCCAGCATGTGGTGTCCCAGACGTGCCTGCTCAAAAATGGCTCTGCGAGAGCAAACGCAAGACAGTACCCCACAGAGCACAAATCATCCCAGATGGGTCCTGGACTGAACTGGAGGGACTGCAGGAAAGAAAATTAGCAGTTAAGGTCTAATTTCACCTTCTAGTTCATCCCTCCAGTTTAGTCCAGATGAGTGGGACATAGCAAAGCAGTACTGACGACGGGCAGAAACTGAAACCCCGACCTTCAACACCTGGCCATAAATGCTACATCCTGCCAGGCCTGCACATCCAAACGGTAATGCCACACAAAGGAATGAAGATATGACCATGTTGCCACCTTACAGATGTCTTGAGGAGGGGCCAAACTAACCTCCACCCAGTAAGACGCCTGAGCCTGGGTGGAGTGAGCTGCAAACTAGAGGGCACCTGATGCTCCTTCAAAAGATACACAGACATGACAGCCTGCCAGATCCAATGAGAAATAGAAGCCTTAGAAGCCGCCTCACCTTTCCAAGGACCCCCGAACAAGACAAAGGGGTATGTTTACTAAACCGGGCTAACGGTTAACCCGGGCTATCTGCCACTAGGTCCCATATTATTCAATGGGACCTAGTGGCAGATAGCCCGGGTTAACCGTTAGCCCGGTTTAGTAAACATACCCCAAAGAGTCTCTTGGACTGCTGAAAAGGCTGAGTCACTTTCAAGTACCTCTTAAGAGACCTATGGACATCAAGCTTATGAAGAACCTGTGACTCTGCAGAATCCTGCGACTCCAAGAAAGTTGGCAGAGAAATCTCCTGCTTAAGGTGAAAAACCGGTATCACCTTAGGCAAAAAGGAAGGAACAGGACACAAAATCACCTTTTCTTTAGAGAAGACCAAGAAAAGGTCCTTACAAGACAAGACCTGGAGCTCGGAAATTCAATGAGCTGAACAAATGGCCACCAAATACACCACCTTCAAAGTCAAATCATTCAAAGGTGCCCTGAAGTGGCTCAAAGGGAGATGCCCCCGATGCCACACAGAAACCAAATTAAGGTCCCATGAGGGAACGGACAGACAAGGGAGATGAAGATGCTTAACGCCCTTCAGGAAATGAATCACATCCCTATGAGCTGCCAGGATCTGACCCTGAACATGACCTCTGAAAATTGCCAAAGCCGCATTCTCAAGGTACTCAGGGCTAAACATTTCTCCAGCCCAGATTGAATAAAAGACAGAATGTCCCGCTCTCTACACTAAGCCTCAAAACTGTGCCAGACCCACACATAGGCCAAGGATGTTGATCGCCTGCGAGCCTGCAGCAAGGTATCAACGACATGCAGTGAATAACCAAGTCAAGAGCCAAGTCAAAAGCAAGAACCAAGCCACGTCCAGCATCCACTCTGGCCCCTTTGTTAGCAAGTCTACCTCTGCCAGCAAAAGCAATGGATCCGCTATCAGCAGCCACACCAGATTCGCACGCCATGGATGTCGAGGCCAGTGCAGCGCAATCAGCACTACTTGCCCCCGATGAGCCTTTATCCACTGCAAGACCCAATCAAAAAGGGCTTAAAGCAGATCTGCACTGGGCCAGGACTGGATCATGGCAACCAGTCCCTCAGACATGTGCATCCTGCAGTGACTGAAGAACCTGTTGACCTTGGCATTCTCCAGAGACGCTATCAAGTCCATCGTCGGCAGTCCACAGTGAACCACAATCCGTTGGAATGCCGACTCTGAAAGAGCCTACTCTCGGGGGTCCAGAGAGTTGCAACTCAGGTAATCCACCTGGACATTCTCCTTCTCAGCGACATGGGAGGCTGAGAGTGCCAGTAAGTGGATCTCTGCCCACTGCAGCAACGGGATCGTCTCTGCCACTACCGGAGAACTCTGAGTGCTGCTCTGGCGATTGATGTACATCACCGTCATGGTATTGTCTGACAGAACTCGCACCATCCTGCGACTCAGCAGGGGAAGGAACTCCACCAGTGCCAGATGCACCCACCCATGTCTCCAGGCAATTCATCAACCACTGACTCCCTTCCCTGCTCCATCTGCCCTGAGCCACCTGCGACAGACAATGACCACTCCAACCGAAAAGGATGGCGTCCATGGTTACCACTATTCAGCGTAGGGATTCCAGAAGCATCCCTGCCACGAACTGCTCCAGATTCAGCAACCACTGCAAACTTGGGCTGGCCTCCAGTCAAAGTGGAAGGTGAACTTCCATGGACTGCAACTGTGGAGACCACCGCGACAGAATATCTGCCTGCAGGGCCCACATATGTAGCCTTGCCCAGGGTACTAGGTCCAGCATGGCTGCCACAGAGCCCAGTATCTGAAGATAGTCCCACACCTGAGGGCGGAGGACCCTCCTCAACTCCCGCACCTGGGCTTACAACTTCACAAACCTGCCCTCTGGGAGAAAAAACATGCTCTTATAGGTGTCAAACTGAGCTCCCAGATACTCCAAGGACTGAGAAGGCTCCAGCTTGCTCTTGGCCAAGTTGATCACCCAGCCTAACTGCTAAAGATGACTGATAACCAGGGTCGTGACCTCCAGGCTCTCCTGGAATGACTTTGCTTGAATCAGCCAATCATCCAGATATGGGTGGCCGAGGACCCTTTGCTTGCGCAAGGCCACCACCATGACCACCATCACCTTGGTGAACACCCAAGGCATGGTGGCCAAGCCGAAGGGTAATGCCCGAAACTGAAAATGCCCTCTGGGCACTACAAAGCACAGAAACCGCTGGTGATTGGGGCAGATAGGAATGTGCAAGTAAGCTTCGGTCAAGTCTAGAGAAATCAAGAACTCTCCCTGACGCACTGCCACTATAACCGACTGCAAGTTCTCCATATGGAAGCACGGGACCTTTTAAAGACTGGTTGACCCCTTTCAGATCTAGGACAGGCCACCAGGACCCCTCCTTCATGGGCACCACCGCATACTGGTCGCATCCCCAGTTGCCCTGAGACCAGCACAACCACCTTGAGCTGCAACAGGTGCTTGAGGGTCTCCTCTACCGCCCAGACTCTGCTTGATGCCCAGCACCGTGAGACCATGAAGACCATGGCAAACTAGAGGGTGCAACCATTTCTGATTACCTCCAGCACCCAGGCGTCCAACGTGATCTAGGCCCAGGTGGGAAAGAACTGTTGCAGGTGATTGCCAACCAGCTGAATCCCCACCAGGGCCCCCCTTCACTGGGAAGGCTTTGGCGGCACACAGAGCTCCCAAGGCCCCCCTAGGCCTTCATAGAAGCCATAGTGAACCCCTCTGCTGGCCCCTTTGTGCTTATCCTCCAGCAGTTTAGGAAGTTTGGAATCTCCCAAGTCATTGACCAACTTCTCTGAGTCCTCTTCAAACAACAACTTCCCTGCAAAGGAGAGCTTGCTAAGCCTAGTCTTAGACACCACATCTGCTGACCAACTGCACAACCATAAAAAACAGTGCACTGAGACCACTGTGCTGTTAGCTGAGGCCTGAAGCAAATCACAGAGCAGGTTCACCAGAACGGCCAAGCCAGACTCTAGTCTGGCAGCATTCGCCCTGCTAGCAGTATCTACTGTTTCCTCCGGAATTGTCTGAGACAACCAGACAGGCTCTAGGAGTGGCCTAGTGGTTGGGGCAAAGTACTTCAGACCAGAGGGTCAGGGGTTCAAATCCCACTAGAGGACAGCAACCTTGGGCCGGAAAGACTGGGTTTTCTAGTCCCACAGGTGCTCCTTGTGGTCTTGGGCAAGCCACTTAACCCTCCATTGCCCATGTTCCCTGTAAAATAGTTATCTCCAAGTTATAATGCCCTGTTCAATGTAAACCACCTTGATATCATGAAAGGTGGTATATAAGAAATGTTAAATAAATATAAGTACCACAAATAGTCCTTTGCAGAGCCAGCACAAACACCTCAAAAGCCTGCTTCAGCAGAGCCTCCATACACTTGTCCTGAGGAACCTTTAAGGCTGCACCACCTCCACCAGGATGGCATTCTTATAAGTAGCCACTATAACAAGCACATTGGGGTTTTGGGGTCACATGGCAATAGTGATCATAACATGATCACATTTGATTTAATAAATTGAAGAAAGATAGCAAGGAAATCCACAGTGCTACCTTTAAACTTTCAAAAGGGAGACTATGATAAATGAGGAAAATAGTTAAGAAAAAACTAAAAGGAGTAGCTGCAAAGGTTAAAGATTTACATCAAGCATGGGCGTTGTTTAAAAGTACTATTTTGGAAGCTCAGACCAGATGTATTCCATGCTTTAAGAAAAGTGGAAGGAAGCCAAAACACTGTCAACATGGTTTAAAGATGAAGTCAGAGAGGCTGTTGTAGCTAAAAAAAAGGCATCCTTCATGAAATGGAAAAAGGAACCTAATGAAGAAAACTGGAAACAACACAGGCACTGGCAAGTTAGATGCAAGGCATTCATAAGGCAGCCAAAGACAGAATTAGAAAAGTAGCTTGCCATGAAGCAAAAATGCACAATAAAAACTTTTTCAAGTACATTTGTAGCAAAAAACCTGTGAGTCAGTTGGACCATTGGAAGATTAAGGGGTAAAAGGGATCTTAAGGGAGGACAAGGCCATAGCGGAGAGACTGAATGAATGATTTGCTTTGGTCTTTACTGAAGAAGATTTAAAGAAGTTACCCATGCCTAAAATGGTATATAAAGTTGATGTAGCAAAAGAATTGAAGGGAATATCGATAATCCGAGGGGATATATTATGGCTGCTTGATAAACTGAAGAGTAGCAAATCACATGGACTGGATGGCATACATCTAAGGATGTTGAAAGAACTGAAATATAAGATTGCTGACCTACTATTAATAATCTGTGAACTATCATTAAAATCATCTATAGTACCTGAGGATTGGAGAGTGACCAATGTAACTCCAGTTTTTAAAAAGAGATCCAGAGGTAATCTGGGAAACTACAGACTGGTGAACCTGAGCATCAATACCGGGCAAAATGGTAGAAATCATTATAAAGAATAAAATTACTGAACATGAAGATAGCCATGGTTTAATAGGAGAAAGCCAACATGGATTTATTATTATTATTTAGCCAAGGAAAGACTTGTCTTACTAATCTGTTATATTTTTTGAAGGTGTGAATAAACAAAGGTAAGCCAGTTGATATAGTGTATCTGGATTTTCATTTCATCAACAGTTTCATGACTGACTCTTGAGAGTCTCATGAGAGACTCTTGCCGAAATTAAAAAATCATGAGATTGGAGGCAGTGTAGTATTGTGGATCAGGAACTGGTTAAAGGCTCAGCAGCTTGCTCAACCCCTGGCTTCCTCACAAAGGTTGACAAGGAAGAAAGAGGGAGCCCAACACCGAGAGGGGGGCATGGCTTGGGAAGAAGGGGGGGACCCGGCACCACCGGGTTCTGCACCCCAGACCTGCAAAAATTCTATCAGCACAAATCCAGCACAGACTGCACAGGCTATGCTCACCACCTGCTGGAGACTAACATTCTGGGTATTTTCTGTTGGCACAGGCTACTTACACTATACTTCAAGTTTGTGTTCTCAGTCTCCACCTGCTGGTAGATGAGCATAACCTACTCGTCTGGAGGACGAACTGGAATGCAGTTGCATATTTTAGTTAAATCTAGCCCTGAAGTTGTGACTTAGCTCTCGTTTTCTATAGAAAGGCAGAGCCAGCAATGGTTTTATCTCTTTGTATACACAGGCTTCTACTTCTGACATGCATTTAAAAAAAAACAGAAAGGCAAAGCCACACAGGCAAGGGGGTAAGGAACGGATCTGTGTTAGGCTCTCCTTAAAATATGGAGCCAGTGGCTACTATACAATATTTTATTTAAATGAACCAAAAACACTTGAAATTTGGGAAAAGTCAGAACATTTGTGAAATGAACCGAATGTCTTTTGCCTATGGTGATCTGAGCTCCTTCAAAATGCCTAGTAGTAATCAGCAGCACTTTCCACCCGCTCTTGCCTCTTTTTAAGTCACTTTGCCAGATTAATACATGCTTGCTTCAAAATACTCCTAGTTGGTGCCCTGGGCCTCATTTAATTTTCTAGTCTGACAAAATGATGGAAGAGACGAGAGAGAGGGTAGGCAGGAGATGCTGCAGAAGTCCTTCAAAATTTTGTTGGGACCCATTTAATCCATTACTTCAGGCTGTTTATAATGTTCCTTTAACATTCATTGGAATTCGCTGTTTTTAATATAGGTTAATAATAACGGAGGTTATGTTAGAAGCATACCTACATGAAATGAGCAGTATTTACATGTCGATACTGGCATAGACGTGTAAGTACTAATTTAGAAAGGGGGCTATTTACATGTGGTGATATTTACCATGTTTACTTTGCCTGGAGGCATGGTAGTAATGGGGAGAAGGGGTGGTTTGAGTGAGCCTAAAACACTGGCGTGGATTACCCATCTTACAAAGAGAATCCATGTTGATGTAAAAAAATAAAAAAAAGTCTATACATTGACATTTATACCTCTCCCAGGAACAAATAAAGAGCAAATATAAAGTTTGAGGTCTGGATCCCTTACAGTCACACTCTCTGATCCCCCTACAGCATCGCTGACCTTAAACTCCACCATTCATCCAATCCGCCTTACCAAGACAACCCCCCGTCCATCAGATATCTACACCAACATGACAAACCCCTGTCTATCCAATC
Organism: Ichthyophis bannanicus; assembly: GCA_033557465.1. NCBI lineage: Eukaryota > Metazoa > Chordata > Amphibia > Gymnophiona > Ichthyophiidae > Ichthyophis > Ichthyophis bannanicus. The sequence continues at coordinate 1,377,380,069 of CM066033.1, read as the reverse complement.
CTCCCAACAAGATAACCTCCCCAGCAAGAATCCCCCACCTGACCTCACCCGGGTTAAGAACAGATCTGCGCAAGAGCCCCTCCCTCCCACCCTCCTATCCCATCCCCCAGCTTTATTGGGCTCCCTGGCATCTAGGGTGAACAGGAACAATCCCCAATCACGCCAGTTATCCATGGTGCCCCTTTCAAAATGACCACTAGTGGTAATTTCTCAGAATTACTACTAAGAGGGTCTTTTACTGAAGAACACCAGCTGGCAGTGCATGTATGACATGCACTATAAGCACACTTTGGACATGCATTGCTAGTTAGCGAAGGGCAATGACAGTGCGGGCTGATTCCCACACTAACTGTGCGTCCCACATTAGGAGCATCAGTGGGCAAATTAGGGATGGAGAATGGGCGTGATGAGCTCTGCACAGTGGGCATGGGGTACACACCATGTGATTAGTGTGGGTTCGCCTAACGCTACCTCAATAGATGAAGTTAAGAGCACCCGCACTAATATGGCATGCATTAGGAGACAGGACCCCATGTTAACTACTGGGAAAATGCCGTCCACACTCCCAGCACTTAATGCAGTGGTGCTGCACCTAATGTACCACGGCTTTGGCGCGATTGGCACATTAGGGGCAATAACTTAGCATCTTTTAGTAAAACACCCCCTAAGAGTCAGACCACTAGGGCCAGCAAGGCTAAAGATGATATCAGGGGAAGGAGAGGTCTTGCCCAGGAGGTTTGGGTGGGGGTGTTCCTGATGGGGGGCTGTCTTGTTGGGGGATGATTATATGGCCATGGGGAGTTAAGGTCACCTCTAATGATGGGGGGGGGAAACAATACCAGGGAGGATCAGAGGGGAGAGGGAGCAATAGTTTTAAAAAGTTGCTCCCACGCACAGGTGAGGGAGTGTTACACTTTTTTTCCCATGTGCAGCTTTTTAAAATCTCTGTATTCTCTGGGCACGAACAGTCAACAATGTGGCATCCTGCACAGATTTTACAATAGCCTCTTGTAACATCCGATGACCTGTCTAAAATCTGTTTTAGTGAATAGATTTTGTGAACACCAAGGGGTATTTCTACTAAGCCGGGCTAACTGTTAACAGGCAATTTGCAACTAGGTCTACTAAGCCAGGCTAACAGTTAACCCGGGCTATTTGCAGTCACATCCCATTGAGAACTAACTGCAGATAGATTGGGTTAACTGTTAGCCCGGCTTAGTAGGCAGACCCCTAAGGGGCCCTTTTACTAAGCTGCAGTAATAGGTGCAAAGGTTGTGCACTATTGGGGGCGTGCCCAGCATAGACATGGCAGTTATCACATTGAAATGTACCCTAACAAGTGGCGGCAGCATTTGCCATTAAAGCGGGTGCATTTAAAGTCATCTACCGAGGTGTCATTAAGTGCACTCAGGCTAACTGCAATAATGATAGCGCACAATATATACTCCCGCACTAACCATTATGTGCTCTCCACACATACTTTGCCCCTAACTTACTCATTCCTCACCCCATCGGGAATCAGTGCATGGTATCTGTCCTGCAGCACCGTAATAGTCACCGTGGCCTTTTGTGAAAAGTTACCACAATCTAAAATGCACATTTAGCACTTGCTGCACTCTAGTAAAAGGGTCCCTTAATCTTTTAAAATGCAGTAATAAACTGAATGTGCATTAACAAATGCACGTTCCTACTGTTTACTTATTAGTTAAGAGAAATATGGGTGGCATCACTGGGCTAGCACAGGGACAGAGTCTTTCCTCGGGATTGCCGGTTCAAGTCTGGCTGTGGTCAATAGTGGCTGAAACGTCAATGCTATCTGATGACCAATTGATGGCCTCTAAGTTAATAGGCTCAGTATAATTTCCAGCGGAAAAGGTGTCTACCTCACTATGAAACGCCACTGTCCCAGCAGGTGCTAATCGGTACCTTTATTGGCATTTCACAATCTTGCCCTTAGTCTCCCCAAAACAGGAAGAATATTTGCACTCCTACTGCATCTGCTGTCCCTGCTGCCTGGGGATATACAAGATTTGGAGAGATTTTAATTCATTAACTGGAAATCTATGTATTTTGCTTTACCGGTCCTTCAAGAAATGAAATTAAAACTGTTGCTAATGAGCACACACGGTTCTGATGCTTTAAACAACTGCCCTTACGAGGAAAAACAGTTTTGGCATTTCATAAATTGCACGAATTTAAATTATATGCACACTCTTCCAAGATTGGATAATGTACCTTTCATATTGCTGTTACAGTGCAAATACATTTCCTACCCCTGCTCTCTAATGTAAACTCCCAAAGCTCTATTTCTCACACCACAGGCCTCTGTTTTCATTTTAATCCTCTCTATTAGCAGTCGAATTATCTCCTGATAGCCTGATAACAGAAGGCACACTGCAGGATGAGACACACCACTGACTATACAACTTTAGCAGTAAGGTTCATTACTGTCATGGTATGCACAAAACTAACCCATTTGGAGACAATGCCCCCATGAGAAACCTTTTAGTTTGTTAGGCCTTGTGAAATGACCCTAGCACTGAAACCCCATCTATGCTATGTAACGGGCAAAGACAGTATTTGGAAACTAGTAATAGTGATCTCCTTGCCAGCTAGGAACCATTTCAAAGATGCTGCTTTGAACAGTGAAGAAAGTTCTATTTTCAGACTATTTACAATATCCATGAAATCTGTACATGCAATGCACCACCTATGAACTCTAATCGCGCAAAATGTACTTAACATACTTGTTTGGGACACAAGGGAATACAGCACTTGAGTTACTGAAGGTATGTGGTACAGCAGCAAATAATCACATTGAAACGTACCCTAACACATAGCAGCAGGCATTTCCAATTAAAGCGAGCGCACTTAACGCCATCTACTGAGGTGTCATTAAGGGCACCCACGCTAATTGCAATACTGACAACGCACAATATATACTCCTGCACTACCATAATATAATCTCCACACATACTCTCTCAGAAAATAACACTTTACATTTTTTAAAAATGTGGACTTTTATGGCATTTTACACTAGGCCCAGTCTCACAGTATCCTACAAATTAATGTTCCTCAAACACTGATATTTTCTTGGGGTGTGCATTAATTAGCGCACATTCTGCTTGCCTAGGCACTTGAAAAATGTTAGTGTATGCAAATGGATTGTACGCACATGTAGCTATGAACGAACATGCATACAATCCACTTGCACATGTAAAAAGGTTATGGCATGTATATAATGTGTGTAACAATGAAATGAAATGAAAAAAAAAATAGCAAAATCAGGAAACATTTGGAACAAAATGATATGAACTTTTTTTGGCTATGCACATCTCTAATACCATCTACGGAAATTCTCACAACTCATTTCAATTTCTGAGAAAAGCAAATGATATTTTATTTGGGGAGGGGGAACCGTCCAAAGAATTCTAGTTAGCGTGCATGAAGGCAGAAAGAAAGACAGGTGAACTGTACTCACGTTCACACGTATCTCCTTTTTGCTGGTAGCCTGCTTTGCAGATACACTTCCCAATAGGTACTAGCCACTCCCCCTCTGCACTGCAGTGCATTCTGGGAGAATTCTCTGCCTCCTCTTCTGCGCTGTCAACACAAGTCCCCCGCACCTCCACCAAGGAAGAAAATTCAGAGCCGGTCACAGTATCTGGGAAAACAGCCAAGTTCTCAATAATGGACCAACATTTTTTGTAGTAAACTCTGACAGACACCAAAGCAATGCAGGCCCCTACATCCTGGAAGGCAAGATAGAATCCTTTCTTGGACAAGGGCCCAATCTCTCGGACTTCAGTGTTGAGTTTCATTTTTCGCTCACCCAGATCACCCTGGGTAAAGCTTTCATCTGCTGCAATGGTGTCAATTTTTACATACTGACTTTCCTTTATGGTCCTGACACTGTCATAGTCTGTTTCGTAATAATGCAGGTTAAAGGTTTCCTTGCATGTTCCCAGTACCCCAGGAAGACTATTACAATCCCTCAGAGTGAACTTCAGCTCCACAAAAATTCTTTGTGCACTGCCTTTTGCAATCCAGTTAGTCCGAAGCCAGTTGTTTTGGTTCGGTTCCATCACCTGGCACACCTGGTACGTTCGTATGGGCGTGTAGTTTTCATCCAGTCCACTGATTTCTTCCCACTTTAAAAAAAGACCAAGCAGAGATTAATCCTTTCTCTCTTCACTAGTGTTGTATGCAAAACTATCTATATTATATTGAAAAACACTCAAAGGTCTTACTTTTCTTCACCCGCTATAAGAACATTCAGAGCTTCCAAAATGATTTTGAAAGCCTAAAGAACATATTTACTAGAGCCTGTGCCGGCAACGCACTTTTGGGCCATGTTCTCAGCACAGTGGCAAGCATTAGCCACAAGAGGAACATACATCTGTCCTCCAGCAATTAGCGCATTTCAAATACAAACTCTGCACAAACCGGCATGCAGGTGTATTTAACGTCACCCTTTGAGATGGCATTAAATTCACCCACAATGACGGCAGCCATCAAGATTAGCATGAGCTACTGACACCTGCGCTAATTACAAGGTGCCATCAACACCTACGGACCACCCCTGACCCACCCAGTCCCCTCCCCATCGCACACTACCCAGTTAGTACAGGAGGTTTAACGCAGGACCCCATGCTATGTTTTAGCACGGCACTCTTACCTAGTGTTAAACCCTGCGCACTTTAGTAAATATACTCCTAAATTCAAACCATTCAATAATCAAAACTATAGATTATTTTTCCTGCCACAGAATAATGTAATACAGTTTGTCTGGGATGAGGAAGGCATGTTTTATTATTACTATTTTATTGTCCATTGTTCCTGGCAGTCATGCACTAATCCAGACATTTGCTACCAGGTATGAAACTAATGCATGGAGATGTAAAACTCAACTAAAAAAAAGAAGGAATTAGATGCAGTGTGGCTTTCTACAATTGCTATATATCTATTTTGGATATTTTCATTACTTTTACTATTCTAACTATTTATTACCTGCAATACTGCACACGTTACTGACTTGTTTTTCTCCATGCACCAGTTAATTATCTTGTAACAAGTGGTATATCAAATTAAAAAAATTGGGTAGGACAGAATGGAATAGCATTAAGCTGCAAATGAGTGGACTAGCTACAAAATAATTCACTCGCAGAACAATTTCACAGCAGAAATTGCTACTTTAATACAAATAAATGAAAACATGTGAGATTAGCTTATTTTTAGATGACCATCCTCAAATGATTAATGTATTTACGTCTATATTTTCAGATATACAGAAAGGGAAAATAATCTAACATATTTTATAGTTATTAAAGGAGCAATTTCTACTGTGAAATTATGCTAGGAGTGAATACATATAGGCATTTTTAAAAATAGAACAAAACTTCATGAAGACGATGATGATGAAAATATGAAAAACAGAAAATGTCCAACCCTTCAATAAAGTTGCAAACTGCAAATTTTCTTTCAGGTAATACAGCTTGGAGCAGCTGAAACCGCTGCAAACAAAATCAGAACTTCTGTAGAATTATTTTATTTAATTTTTGTTTAAAACAAAAGCTTATCTCTCTTGGTATTCCATAAGGTGCTCCAAGCAAAGATAATTTTTTGACACTGATTCAGACAATATTCAATTATTTTCCATCCCATTTAACTGTGAGTAGCATAATATGTACCGCTCACATAATTAGATGGTCAATGAGCTGATGCTAGAAGCTATCAGAGGATTACATAGCTTTATGGTAAACGCTAATAAATGCCTTCAAATATTCCTGAAAACTTTTCAATGTTCTATAAGCAATATAATGTTGCTATAAATCTTCCTGTCTATGTTACAGCTTTACAGAAGCAAAATTAATCAGACTGCACAGTCACTCTCAGGTAAATTTCAAGTAGATTGTGACTGTGCAGTTTGAGCCCATTTTTCAGCCCCCGATGCAGGTAGTGGTGGCCGAAACACCATAGCGCCAAAAATGGAGGATGTTGGGTGTTTCTATTGAAAAGAATTTCTACAGGATTTGTCAATAAATCAATGTGCTCTGGGGACTGAGTTCTATGATTGCAACTGCTGTCCATCGAGCTGTTCAAGGTAAGTATGGTAAATGCTAAATCTATCTTGGGGAGCTTTTTCAAAGATTTTTACATTGATCTAGATGTGTAAGAGATTGGTCGAATGACTTGTGAATTTTGCTAGTTATGAATTTTTTTTTAATCCTCCTGAGTTATATTTGTGCGGTGCACACTGGTACCACTTTTTTGGGAAAATGTAGCTTGAGGTAATTGACGATGCAGCATTTTGAGGTGTTTCAGGACTAGTAGGTGCAGTTAGAATCCAAGTGGACCTTGACTGGTGCCCAGACACCCCAGCTACAAAAATTAATTATTTAATAAAGGGGGAGTTGTTATTTTGTTAGTATTATTTTGCCATTTAAATTGATCTTTTTCAGGAGAGAGTGGTGTTTTGATAAGGCTCTGTTATTTCTGGATTATATTAATTACTGCAGAATCGTTTGTCCCCTCTTCTTTTTTGATGAAACCTATTGACACAGCAGAAACTCAAGAACCTCTAGTCCTGTTTTGTGTTTTACACTGGTTACATTTCTTGGCGTAGGGGTTATTGGGAGGAAGGGATATTTGCAAAGTAGCTTGCTTTAAGCCAGTGGTTCTCAACCTAGCCTTTTGGAGGTAGCCAGCTAGTCAAATGTTCAGAATATTCATAATGAATATGCACAAGATATGCTGTATCTTCACGTAATAAGAAAAGTGCACTTCATGTATATTCATTGCCTGAGAAACCTGACTGGCTAAGAGTGTTCCAAAGATCAGCTTGAGAGCCCCTGCTTCAAGCATAAAGAGCAGGTTTGATAGGCAGGACAGCATCCTATTTCTTTAGTTATAAGAAAAACAAAACTTACCCCATTGGAGGGATATGGGATCCATTCCAGTTCGGTTTGTTGTGCTTTAGAATCCAGCAAAATTACTGCAACAGGAAGAAAACAAACAAAAGTTAGCTCTAAGCTCCTGTGTTTAGAATGTAAGCTATTATCACACACCTAAAACAAACATATTAAGATAGCCGCATAAAAGAACTTTACACAAATTGAAAAGACTACTATTAAACAATGAACCTTAATAATTTAATTATATTTGGCATTCAACAAACCAAGAACTTAAAAGCAAGGATTTGTAAGGACAGTTTATATAGCCCACGAATGGAAGGAAAATATTGATGAACAAAGATTCCTAAAATAGAGCTAACACAGTCACCAAAGTTTTTATTAAGGTAAGACACAACATCCCCCACCCCCACACACACAAAGACATATAAAAATAAAGTAACAATAATATGCAAGCAGAAAAAAGTATAACCTTTTATCAAATAGATGGGAGGAGTAAGGTACTGTTTGTTTGGGGGGAGGTTTGGCTGCGTTTTCTATTATATCTGTGTGATGTAGTGTCTTGATGTATTGTTGTTTATTGATGGTAAACCGCTCAGATGCAGCCCTAGTGGGTGTGATGGGCGATATGTTAAATGTTTATAAATAAATAAATTAAATTAAATAATATAGAAATATCGAAAAGCTTCTACTCAGTAGTTCCTCTAGAAAATATGAAACCTGAATGACTGATTTGTAGTTGCTGTTACCAACGTTACTATATGAAGATGTTACAGAATCTTTTGAAAAGATACAATACCAGAGAAAATAGAGGGTTTTTTTCCTATTTTATTAGGATTCACAGCTGTAACCTATTACCCGTTGTACATCAGAGGTGATGCATTTCATACGGAACACTGCTCCATGTGTTTTCCTGGGGTTCTTCAGTATTCTACTCCTGCCGCTCTAATAATTTTCACATATTAGGGCAAGGTGATGGATAGTTAACTGCACTAAAAGACCATTTGTTTACCTTTTAGGGTCTGTGAAACTAAGGATGAGGTCAAAGCTTTTATGCAGTTAAAACTGTGATATACACTGTAGACCCTTTATAACACAGCTCAATATAATACAAGGTTGCTTATAATACAGTCAAGGGCTGGACCCATTTATTTTTCTTATTACGTATTACCCTGTAAACTCAATATATCAAATTCACTTAGCATGGTCAAATATATTGGACACCAAAGACAGCATTATATAGGGTCTACAATATACTTTTAGATTGTCCTACGTTAAAAATACAGTAAAATGTAATTAAGTTTACTTGGGCATTTATATCCCGCTTCTAACCCTATAAGGATTTCAGGTGGTATCTTGCTCTTACAGCAAAATTCCTAACTATCCCTCCCAGATAAATTTATTCCAGAATTGCTATTACATGGTAGCAAACAATTATGTGACTACAACTGCAGATCCTAAACTATGCCAATCACAATTTACTTCCACAATATCCAAATGACTTCCTAACAAACATCAAAGCAATCTAATTCACTTCAAGTTTATTTGATCCAAACACTGGTTATACAGCCAAGGTTTAGGAAGTTTTCTAAATCTGCTACAATGATCTTCTATCTTTAATTTTTTGCCGTTTTATTTTAGTTATGCTTATAATTTCTGTGTAATAGTTGTCCTTTTGGAAATTGCATCATTCACCTAGGAAAAAAAGACGGAAAGTGCTTTTGAATTCAGTTCAGGACTTTTTCTAAGAGTCGCTCAAGGACTCGAGGCACTTCACGCAATTTCCTGACCACAGGGCTTACAATTTAAGTTTGTATCTGAGGCAATGGAGGGTTAAGTGACTTGCTCAAGAAGTGACAGTGGGGATTTGAACCCCAGCTTCCCTTGTTCTCAGTCCACGGCTTTAACTATTAGGGTACTCCTCTACCTAAAAGAATATTCTTCTAGGAATTAAGTTTTCTTTACAAGTAGGTAATATCCTTTTGCAGAACCAAATTCACGCATTTCTAACTAGTTTTCAAGAGCTATGCTCTCTTCCTCAAGTCATGTGTTTTTGTATAAGGAAATTATTGTTTGCAGTTTATACGTTTGACTGCATGAAATCTTTATAGCTATTTCAGTACAGGAAAAAATGTGGTCTTCTACAAAGGTTACTGCTCAACCAGCCAAACTATTGCCAAAGTTTGATTTATCATCAGTAAAAATGTACACTTGCATAAGAATATATTCTTTTCATAAGTTAGTGTATGATTACGGTAGGATCTAGGAGTAAGTAAAGGTGCGTTCATTGTATTTTACATATTTATTTGTTTAATATTTATTATCTGCTTATCAATATATTACTATTATTCCCAACCACCTCTAATACTTGTTTTTAGGTTTTTAAACACAACTACTTATAGACAAAAACCTAAGACCAACAAATGTACTTATAGGTCATTAAAAAGTTGTACTATAGATGGCAAGTTTTGGATTAAGAATTGTCATTGTTCCTGCTGTGAAGTAATTTCAATTTTAATCCCCCCCCCCCCCCCCCCCCCCGCAAGGAAAGAAATAAGCAGCTGTCCAGTTTGTGGCAGGAAAGAATATTGTGGACTGATAAAGGGAAAGAAATATTTAACATTTTTATTCAGCTCTTCTAGTGTCATAGACAAACAGTTGCTGGGATCAGATTGCTGAATTCTTCAGCCTGTAGCAGTGATTCAGGGCTGCTTATAGTATACAACCCACTCACGGGCACTGAAAAGTTTTCCTAAAATGTATTTGTGGTTAGTATCTATTTTTCTTGCACACACACACACACTGAGCTACCTGCCAACACTGATCTATAGAACCAGATCTATGAAACACAAACACAGCGCCTGACACTGCATCTGCCTATCTACACACACACAAAAGCTGAAGACAGGTTAAGCGCAGAGGAGAAGCCTCAGAGCTGCGACCCCCTCCCCCCCTCTCGGTGCTAGGAAGAGGCGCAGAAGCGGCCGCATCTCGCCTCCAAGCGTCAGAGACATGATTTTCCTCCTAACACCGCAGGAAGAACATTACCAAAAGACAAAGACAAGCTGGCTCAAAAGACCCCGGAGCCCCTCTTTCCAAAAGTCCTCTCTCCCTTTTCCTGTAAGGTGTCGCGGGTCTCTCAGATATGCAGCTTCCCCCAACCCCCACCTCCTCCGCCGCACGTGGCACGAGCGCCACCGCCTCCCGCTGCCCTTCAGGGCCGCCGCCGCCGCGCGCCTCCAGCCTGCAGCTGGGGGCCGACTGAACAGCTGCAGCTGCCGCCCGCGAGGCGCCACGCGCAGGTCGGGGAGAGAGCGGCTCGCGCTCGCCGAGCTCCCCTCACAGGACGCTTCTCCAGCCAGACCGCGCCGCGCGCAGGGGGAGGTTTTAGTCCCAGAGGCGCTACGTGCAAGCCAGTTGCCGGTCCCTTAAAATGGATGTTTTCCTCTATTGCGACGACTCTTTCACGAAAAACAAATATAAACACTTCCCTGTCGAAAAAAAATGTTAATCCCCTTCCCCCGACTTCGCCTGTGGGATTTAAAAAGGAAGGGGACGTTTCCAGTTCCTTTTTTCGTTTATTTTTGATCACAACTTTTGGGGGAAAGTTGTTTCCCGAAAGCGTGTCCAGAACCCACAAGTAAAACTGTGCTCAGGTCTCGGCTCAGAAAAGATAAAGAAACGCAATCTGACCAAAGTCGTTTCCCTGCCAACTGTGTAAGAGAAAAATTAACATGCATAAATATAACGTTATGTTGCAGAACAAATCAAATAGTGCAGATAGTTTCACCATGCACCACCTCCAATGCAGCACTCAGAGCCGAAAAAGTTATTTTCGTGGCAGATTTCGTATACTTCAGGCCAAAAAAAGAGGATTCGGTGCTCATCCAGATAAGATTAACTTTTGTGTCCCTAAGTGACCGAAAAAGTCTCGCTTTCAATGAGAATTTAAAGCTCCTACGGCTACTACAGGGACTGGATGTACGTTCCTTCCTAGGTCACGGAAAAACGCACATATCATTATAAAGCGATGTCAATAAAATTAAAAAAAAAACACTTTACGGCAATCACGGCCGAGGCTTCATATCCGATCACGGCTTATCCTCACAAATAACACATCACCCAAGCGTTACTTTGTACAATTTTACATCGTTTCTCGCAAAATGATTATTTACTTTCAGATCCTTGGCTTCCTAATTTCTTTTTTAGCTACAAGAAAGGTTGTGGAACTTATTTTCCGAATTTCTATACTAGTCTTTATCTGCCGTCATTTACTATGTTACTATGACTGCAATTGCATTGCGAAAATTGTTATTTGAAGCCTTCCACGAAAAGCACTTTCAGTGTTTTCTTTTCTACATTTGAAAGATGGCCTGCCGCAAAATATTTTGTTGTTAAATACCTAAATAGATATGAGTTGATGTTAACAGGTTTCTGGGCTTTAGAAAGTCCTACACAGCCTGCATGGGGGACATCTAGCACTTCCCCTGTAGGACGTGGGCATCTCCAGAAAAAAAACTGTATGTGCGAGACGGAAGAAAAAGGTCTAACTTGTATGTAAGCATTTACATATCGCCCCCAATTATTCATCACCTAATCGCCGCCTCATTGATTTACTGCCCATCAAAAGCATTCATCAGAATAATTTATGAAATAAAAGGAACTGCAGATCAGCATCCTTGCTGGTCTGGTGCATACACCCGACCATTGGCAGCTCGTCTTCCGTGCGATGGGCTTTTTTTTTTCTAGCCATCACACTGACAGATATTTCTCCTCGCATAGTTTATTTCTAAAAAATAAAGAAAATAAACTTTGCCTAGCGGACTTACCTTCTTTTGCAGCCTGTGCTTCCCCTGCATGTGCAAATCGAAACAGCCAGATGAAGTGTAAAATAATCCAAGAAGGGTGTCTACTTTGAAATTGCATGGTGCAAGTGCTGGCTTTTATGGATGTTTTATATATATAAATATATACAGTATGCAGTTGTTGTTGATTGCTGATCTTCTGGAAGTATCAAAAGGTTTTATTTCTCTTTTTCCTATACCTGCATGTGCACGTATATCTGAGCATGAATGTCCCCTTCACGGCCCCGCTTGCACCCCCCCTAACCACTTCCAGTTAGTGCGTGGCTGAGCACCCGCTGTAGCAGACTGCTAGTCTCTGACTGCAACCCGGCCGCTTGCTCCACACTCCAATAATATCAATTAAGAGGAAAGGGGGCGGGACGCCGACCCCCCACTCCCCCCGCCAGAGCTACAGTTGTCATTCCTCGTGATGGACAGCGCAAGGCAGCCTATCCGAGACGGAGCTCTAGGCCCGGCGAGAGAGAGTCAAGGCGACGAATAGCGGGCTGGAGGGTGGGTCAGGAACGCGGAGCGGTCCAATCAGAAGAGAGCGGCGCTCGCAGGCTCGTGATGTGCTCGCGGGTGCATTTGCTTTTGCAGGCAGCGGGTTGCGGCTGCTGCATGGGAAGTGTACGGTGGTGTTGGTTTTCCAGGTTTTTCTACGTGTTTATGTGGATAACTCTCCCGTGCTATGAAGTAGTTATATGTGATGTTCCGTTGAAATGATTAAAGAAAATGATAACAAATGCTAGTTGGATTCTTGTCTGAGAACTTGCACCGCTACCACGGGAGGTCCCTGCTTCGACTTTCCCCGGGTTCCGTCTCGTGCTGTACTTCCTCTGAGGGCTGATGGGGTCCGAGGAAGACACATCTGTAGTCCATATCTGGAACGCATGTCATACATGAAATAGATTAACATAAAAATAAAATAGGGGGCGTAGCTGCACTTCCTCGCAATTGTAATTCTCCGGAAAGAATATGTTGCTTTTACGCGCGTTTCTACGGTGTATCTTTATTCGTGCAGGGTTTCTTTCTAAAATTCGGTTCACGTCCAGGCAAAACGAAAAGTACAAACGTTGCACTGCAGAAAATTGCACTAGGAAATTTGGTAGCTGGTTTTTAGATTTCGCTGCCCCGTCTTCGATGGCTCGTCTCTCCTTTTTTAAAGAACGTGTCATTAAAAAAAAAAACATTAAAAGAACTTTCGGTGCCTAGTTGAACATTTCCTTGTTAACTTAAAAAAATATTTTGCAAATAATATTAAAGTTCCTTTTATTTGTAAAGCATGAAAAGAAGTAAAACAAACTTTTTTTGAGCAATTTTTAGTTTAAAAACGGGTTTTTGTGACTGGACTGACTGACAGTCACAAAGAAAATAAAAATACAGTATAAGGAAAACCAGCTATTTAAAGCAAATGTCAGGATCAAATTTAAATATTATCTTTCTTGTTTATTGTAGTACCTTGTACTGGGTGAAACCAAAGACATTGCAGAGCAGTAAAATCATATACTGTAGGTCCCTGGCTTAGGTGTCCTCCTGTGGAGATGGAACCCATGTAGTTTTGAAAGCTACTGTTTTAGATTATTCTGAAGTTGGTTCAATAAAGGTATCACAATTCTATTCTACAAAGAATTTAGTTCTCTCCAGGACCAAAAATGTTTATCAGAACCCTGTGTTCCTACTTACTGAAAGAAAAACAAACAAATATCCATTGTCTTTGTCTTTAAAAAGAATAAAGTAAGGTAGGTTCCATTTGTTTTTACTGATTTTGGTACATAATTAAGCTTCTAAAGGTCTTGCCCCTCCCCTCCCCATAGAAAATCCCTCTGAAGTGAACTGGGTTTCATTCTGGTAGTTTTCACAAAGAAGCTTGCAGCTGGACACACTTTAATACTGCTTCTCTTCTTAATTTTGCCTTCAATGGGTTCATGTGGTCAGTAGGAGGCATCTCTCTTTTTGTCAGCCTCCTGGGGATTCTGGAACATTCCAGAAATGGAGTAATGCTAAGCCATTCAGCGTTTCAGGATCCCCAGCCAGTACCACTCAAATCCAGAGATGTTTCTTTCTCACCACCTGCTGATTTTTTTTAAGCAGGTGGAGATTGAAAACTGTAAGCAAATAAAGATCAGAAAACCCAGTGTTCCACAAACATAGTAATTTGTTTAGTCAAAATTAGCTCTCACTGTCTTAACCGTATCTGCATGCATCCTGATTTAAAAACAAAACACAATGTCTTGACTCAGGCTAAGATAGCAAACTTAGGCAGTGCAAATCTAAGCCAGACATCATTTTTTTCAGTGACAAGCAAGGATATGGATATGGGATGTTAAGACTGCCAAGTTAATTTGCTAATTATGCTCTATTAGATCATAATATGGAAGCCTATCAATACATTTAATAAAATGCAAAATTCATTTATGGATTAGTAAAGAAAACCTCCAGTTAACTGTGTTGGCAGTGTTTTGTCATCTTGAGTGAATTGCATTTTGTGGGAACATTTTTGTTAGTGCTAATATGAAATTGCACTATGTGGAGAAGCTCTTAGAATGGGCTGCACAGGTTAAAGCAGAACATGTTACACTAATACAATTCTTTAAGTATCCCTTTTTAGATATGCAGGGCTAGGAAGAAAAAATACAATAATAAAAAGGAGCTGAAAAATATTGGTAGCATAGGGTGCCTAAAAACTGGAGACACACCAAGTCATCCAATACCCAGGAACTATACCTAACAAAGCAAAAAAACTACAACAAACTCATCAACCAAACAAAGAGAATACCACACAAACATTATACTCAAATCCAACAAACCTAGAGAGCTCTTGGAAATTGTGAAAACCCTCACCAAAGAACAGAAGGCCGAAAGCGAAGCCCAAATAGACCCACAAAAATTTGCAGACCACATCCAAGAAAAATTCCATTCATCTTTACAACCAAAATCAAACACAACCACCAAACCAACCACACCCCTGAAAACCTGGAGCACATTCAGCATCCCATCCAAAGAGCAGCTCTCACACATCATCACCGCACTCAATACAAGCATGGCGCCAACGGACCCATGTCCAGTGACATGGATCAAAGCCACTAAGTCAAACCTCATCCACACTATACGCAACATCGTGCACAGCTCTCTGACCCAAGGAAACACTCCGAACCAACTAAAGCTCGCCACTATAAGACCAATCCTGAAGAAATCCACACTCGATAAGAACAATCCAGCAGCATACAGACCAATCTCAAGCATACCTCTACTGGTAAAAATGATTGAGAAGGCAGTACAGCATCAGCTACAAGACCACATTGACAACCACGCACAACTAGACATCAACCAACACGGTTTCCGCCCCAGCCACAGAGTCGAAACACTCCTGTTATACCTGTTCAGTAACATACTCCGCCTCATAGACAACTGCAAGAGCGAAATACTAATGATCTTCATTGACATTTCATCAGCATTTGATACAGTGGATCACAGAACTCTACTGGAAAGACTGCAGAACATTGGACTACAGGGTTCCACTCTGAAATGGTTCCACTCATATCTAACGGACAGACAGATACAGGTCAAGGTCGGCCCCAACACATCCCGACCCATAAAGGTCCTGCAAGGAGTACCACAAGGATCCGCCTTATCAGCACTATTATTTAACCTCTACATTCAGCCAATATGCGACATCATGAAAGAACACGAGATACAATACACAATTTACGCTGATGACTTCATGATATACACACCAATCACAATCGACAACCCGGACTACTCCAAAATAACAAACTGTCTCATACACATGACCAGCTGGTTTCAAGACAGCAACCTGACCATAAACTACAGCAAGACCGAGGCACTAATCATCACCCGAAACACCGAATTCGTCCCTCCACTCAACATCAAGGTAAACAACACAACCATACCCATAAAACCGGAAGTAAAATACCTCGGAGTGACTCTGGACAAAGAACTGGACCTACAATCACACATAAGCAGAACCACCAAAAACGCATACCACAGGATGAGAATAATCCGACGCCTTAAACCCCTCCTCTCCCCAGAGCACCTCCGCACAGTCTGCCAGGCTCTAATAACCCCAATTCTAGACTTCTGCAACCCAATCTATTTCGGCCTCACAAAACAAACACTCAGACCGCTGCAACTGGCACAAAACACAGCGGCACGCAGTGGCCTAGTGGTTGGGGCAGGGTACTTCAGGCCGGAAGGTCAGGGGTTCAAATCCCACTAGAGGACAGCAACCTTGGGCCAGAAGGACTGGGGTTTCTAGTCCCACAGGTGCTCCTTGTGGTCTTGGGCAAGCCACTTAACCCTCCATTGCCCATGTTCCCTGTAAGTATTAGTGTATGTGTCGCATATCCCCTCGTGTTAAATGTATCCCCAATTGTGTTGTGACCACTTTGATTGAAGGATAAGGTGGTATACAAAACTGTCTAAATAAATAAATAAAATAAATATCTGGTACAGCAAGAAAAGAACACATCACACCCATCCTGAAAAGTCTACACTGGCTTCCAATCAGCTCATGCATCAAATATAAGACAGTCATAAACATATTCAAAATCAACATTTATTTACATTCTCTTATATGCAGTGCTATTCTGCATCAGTGTGGTTTATATTGAACAAACTGAAATTACATTGAACAGGGCATTATAACTTGCTGATAACTATTTTACAGGGAACATGGGCTATGGAGGTTTAAGTGGCTTGCCCAAGACCACAAGGAGCACCTGTGGGACTAGAAACCCCAGTCCTTCTGGCCCAAGGTTGCTGTCCTCTAGTGGGATTTGAACGCCTGACCTTCTGGCCTGAAGTACCTTACCCCAACCACTAGTCCACTCCTCCTCTCCATGCATTTACTGTACACCACCACACACACAACACACACACACTGTATCACTGCATGAACACACATAACCCATTCTTGTTGATTGTTTGCCGTGTAGACCGCCTTGATTGAAGGAGAAGGCGGTATAGAAATCCTTTTAAATAAATAAATAAAAAACTGCAATTAATATTTCGTTGTGACTCGTCTGGCTAAGCTTAAATAACAATTGGGAAACGTATGTGTTTTATCAGTGCGTAATAGGCATCCTTTAAATGGAACAAATCCTCTTGCTTTCTTAACACAATATTATTTTCCAGATCTCTGACTGTTACCTCTGAGAATAAGACTAAAATAGCCTTTAAAGTTAGCAGTGCTCCTTTCATCGATAGAATAACAAGTCACTGATGAAAATGTGAATTCCAACATCCCTATTGCTTGGGAGAAATTTGTGCACAATAATGTATTTTGTTGTCTTTTTCTTGCCCTTTTTCTGTGTTTATCGTAGGAACAGAGAATGTTGTAGTGGGTCAGATCAAAGATTCATCAACTCCAGCATCCTGTCTCTGATAGTTGCCATATCTGTCACAAGTACCTGGCAGGACCGCGGAAAAATAGATTCAAACCTTTTTGCATATACTTGCGAATAAAGACGTGGTTTTCCCAAGCTGAATGGCTAATGATGGTTTAGGGATATTTCCTCCAGGAACTTGTCTAGGAGCAAAATATAAATCAGAACAAAGCAATAATAGTATTTGTGTATGTGTGTGTGTGCATTGAGGTGTAACACGTCCTTATGATTTTATTCCATTTAACCTCAAACATAATGATCTAAACCGGATATTGTTAGTACTACACGTAAGAGAGCTTCTGAATTGCTCTTAAATATCTTTACCAGTCTGTGTCTACAGCAAGAGTTCTCAACCTAGCCAGTCGGGGTTTCAGGATATCCACACTGAATATGCAGGAGATAGATTTCCCTGCACTGCCTTCACTGTATGGAAATCTATTTCCTGCATATTCATTGTGGATATACTGAAAAAAAAAAAGAACTGCCTGAATACTACAACGTACAACTACTTATTGTTCAGAGAACTGGATGGAGAACCACTGGTCCAAATGGAGAAACTATTTGGGGGGCATATTCCAAAGGATTGATATGGTTAGCAAATGTATTGACCGCGTTAATCCCAGTGAGTGTGATATTCAGCGGCACTTAGCTGTTTTGTGCTCCTGAGCGTCCCCTCATAAAGCTGCTGCATGACCCAATGCAAACTGTAGAGGATCGGGGCGTTCTGGGGGCAACGTTTGTGTTAACCGATGAGCGGTGATATTCAGTCACTGTCCAGTTAATATAAACTGGTTAAGGTTAGGCACATAAAAGGTTGGCCTAACTTTAGTTGGTTTAGATAACTGGACAGTGGCTGAATATCTTAGTCCGGGCATATGCGGTATTCTATGCAAGTGGCTGGATATGACTTTAGCATTGAATATCCAGGTCTAATTTGAAATGATGATGACCAGCCGCTTTACTCAGGCTGGCCACCGCTGTTCAATATATATCAACTCCTTAATGTTTAGACTCTTTCCCTATCATATATCTATATGTCTAACTTGATTTTTCTTTTAAAAGTCTGTATAAAATTGATACTTTGTTTAGTAGATGCTGTGGAAATCAAGTAGAAACACACGAACACACACACAAATATAAAATATCATATTTTTCCACAAGATATTCTAAATGTAGCAATATATGTATACATGTAGAGCCCGATCCTAAAAGGGGCACGTCTGGGCCGTCTTGATGTCCAAACTCTGGAAGGGCTCGGATCGTACCTGATTCTGCATTGCGTGAGCTAGACGTTCCCACAGTTGCAGGATTGGGCTCCGAGATGGCCCCGCGTGCCCCTGAATCCGCTGCGGGAGACGTCCTAACAGCAGCATGGCCAGTCCGCCTTATGCTCCTGCTGGTGTGTTGGTGCCGTGGCATCCCATCGCCATGGCATCAGAATGCCCAGCAGGAGCGCTGAAGGCCCGACACGGAGACAGAGTTGATTTTCCCGCAGCGGGGCCAGGATTGGGCAGAGGTGCCTCACCTGACACTGCTCCCTGCTTTGGGGGGCTGCCATGTCCAATCGCCACCATTGCCGACCTCCAAGGTCAAATAAGCAGCACATCAATCCCCCACCTGCCGGACGTACAGGGCCATGACCTGAATTGGCCCTGTACATCCGGGTGCCTCGTCCCGCCCCTGCCCCATCCAATTCCCGCCCCCTCCTTCCCCCATCCAGCTTTCCCCACACAACAGCTCTGTGCATGCGGAGAAAAAATGAGGCAACATACAGTCCCAATGAATAGCGGCCTACATGTCCTACCGGGACATTCAGCCCTGCTAGTCGTGTCTCAGAATCGGGCCCTATGGGGGTTATTTCAGAAGCCTTATACACGTTTTTTTAAGTTCACATATTTCATGTCTTATTCCTGTTTCAAACATAGATGTGGCAACAGAAAAAACATTCAAGCCACATCCATGTGTAAAAAGTGATTTTGGAAGTGCTGTGATTTATGTTTTTGCTTCGGATACTTCTGGGACCATTTTGTGTTATGGCGTGGACGGGGCAAAAATCTACATAACATAGTAACATAGTATATGACGGCAGGTAAAAACCAGTATGGTCCATCTAGTCTGCCCAGCAAGGTGGCAAGAGTAGGTGCACCTGACACTCCGTGCAGGTCACCTCTCCCCATGCCTTTGTTTAGGGATGTACCCACCGCTCCGTGTAGGTCACCCCTATTTGTTGGGATATAAGAGATAGTTATGTTTATTTTGATTTTATCCTGTTGCTATAAAGGGATTCATTGTGTCTGTTCCATAACATTTTGAATTCTGTCATTGTATTTGCTCCCATCACTTCCATCAAGAGGACTTTCCAAGCATCCACCACCCTTTCAGTGAAAAAGTATTTCCTGACATTACCTTTCAGTTTACCCCCTTGCAGCTTCATGTTATGCCCTCTAGTTTAACATTTTCCCCATCTTTGGAAGAGGTTTGTTTGTTCATTAATACTCTTGTCTATTTTCCATCTCATATAGGAAAAGCACATATACTGTACATTCAAAATTGTCCATGTCTGAATTTAAACCTGTTTCCTGACATGAGCAGGTATTTCAAAAGTTCTCCTTTTCCAGAAGGGATTAAACCCCCTAGTGTTTGTTTCCCCTTCCAATTTGAAACAGTTTGAAGACTGTCTGCAGTCCGCCAGATGTATCTACACGTCTAGGTTTCCATAATGGTTGGGATACATAAGTTCCGACATTTACGCTTGTGTATTGTGAATTACTAGGACTTACACTTGGAATTTGCCAGGGTTCCTCTGTCCATTCTCCCCAAAATGGCTCCTTCCACTGCATATAGATATGTTTTAGAACCAGCTCCATGTTGAACAGAGCTGTTTCTAAAATACCCTCAGAATTCTAAACATCGTGGCCTCCATGTCGCAATTCCGACTTCCATGTTTTTTCTAAAGTGTGCCTAAACGTATGCAAGCAAAAACTAAATAGATGGAATCCTGAAGGCATGCTAACAAACAGAAACCACTTATGCAAGTGGTTGAACAAGATTCCTGAGTAGTGTTTTGCTAGGAATTTATGTATCTTGAAGAGGGAAAAAGCCAGAAAGTTTTTAAAATTAAGCAAATTCTCTGTGAGGGCTGTTCCTTTTAGTTAATTAAAGTAAAACTAATTCTGTGTTGGACCTGTTCTTTTTTAGTTAATTACAACTAATTCTGTTGTGTATAGAAAAAAAGTGTTTGGTGGAGAAATACCAATTCAAGAAAAGTTTTTACAAAAGAATAGTTTCCTGTGGAAAGCTCTGTAAGAACTGTTACTATAAAGAAGATCTGTGGTGTTAGATTTCTTCCTCCCCCCAGCACATGGTATAGTTTATAAGTATACCCCAATTAAGAAGTACAAGGGAAATTTTTACAAGAGTCAAGTTGGGATTTTCATCAACAAGTGAGTGACTCTGACCTTATCAACAGTTCAATTGTTGTTCTTTTCAAAGGTCTTTGCCAAACTAACATAAATACACCAAGTAAATTTTAAGCACTTTACAATATATTAAGCATTCCAGCTCCCTTATTATCTTTTAACAACTAATAGATCATCAATATTAAGATGAAGTTCAGCAGTTAGAGGGGGAAAGCCAATCCTTTCCACCAAGTGCTACACATATGAGTGCCAGTGGATGAGAGGTTGTATGTATGTGTTTGATGCAAAGAGCTCCTAGCTCTCAATGAAAGAGTCCAACATAGAAAGGATAAACATAGGACACACAACAGTAGAATCTGAAATGGGGATTAAAAAGAATAGGGGCTGTAGCAAAAAAATAAGAATAAAATAACATAATATATGCCATACTAAGTCAAACAAACAATTCATCAAGCCCAGCTGCCTGCTTTCAACAGTGGCCAATCCAGGTAACTACCTGGCAGCATCCCAAAAGGCAGACAGATTTCATACCACTTAACAGTTGTGGTCAACATTATTGGCACCCTTACAGTTCAATGCCTTAATGTCCAATATCTCCTAATCAAAAGTGGCCAGTGAAATGGCTTTGGAGAATATGTATGAACACATATTGACATACAAAAGAGCCAATAAAACAAGACCAATTAAAAAAGGAAATAGTATAAAAACAGGGACATTGCCAGGACTGAATTATTCTAAATGAAAGGTGTATAGTACCAAACATGAAAAAACCTTCCTAATCCTGATAAACTTGTTGAACAGGAATTTATCAAAAAAACAGGAGGGCAGGAGGGCGACGAATCACTCTCAAAAAGCAGGCCGTCCTTTTTTTAAAATCATTTGTTAAAACATGACCCGAAGGTCCTTGTGCTGAAGGCTACAGGTTTCCCAAAACCAGCCTTCACACCAACAATGTATATTAAAGGCTGCTTACTGCATTCATTATGTGTCTAGACACATCGCATATTGACCCTTTTGTAAAACTTGGCTACTCATCTGGATAAGCAAGGAGGCGCAATCATTCAAATGTGCTGTCCTTCCCAATACGAAGCTCAATCATGGGATATTAACAACAGTTGTTCTTTCAGCCCTTCCCCCAGAGCATTATACGCCAAGCTTTTACTTCATCTGGATCGTTGGGCACCGTTGCGACACAATGATTGTGTTTCGAGCCTCTTTGAATGATTGCGCCTCCTTGCTTATCCAGATGAGTAGCCAAGTTTTACAAAAGGGTCAATATGCGATGTGTCTAGACACATAATGAATGATTTAGCCGCAGTAAGCAGCCTTTAATATACATTGTTGGTGTGAAGGCTGGTTTTGGGAAACCTGTAGCCTTCAGCACATGGACTTTTGGGTCATATTTTAACAAATGATTTAAAAAAAAGGACGGCCTGCTTTTTGAGAGTGATTCGTCGCCCTCCTGCCAGGCAATCCGACAAAAATTGTTTTTTTGATAAATTCCTGTTCAACAAGTTTATCAGGATTAGGAAGGTTTTTTCATGTTTGGTACTATACACCTTTCATTTAGGATTTATATTGTGGTGTTATAGCTGGGTTTAGATTGTATTTTATTAGGATTGAATTATTGGCACCTTTATAAATAATTCAATCAGTTTTAACAGAAGAACCACAATCCTGTTGCAGTAAAATTAGACACACCTGTGATCAATTCTCAGTAATCACATGTCTTTAATCAACCAATAAATGATGGTTCTAATGTTTAAAATGGCTCATTCATTCCCTGTTCCATTTTCACAATGGTGAAGACAAGAGAGCTGCCCGAGACCATCAGAAAAGCATGTCCCCTAGTCTTTGTACTTTTTGAAGGAGCAAACCACTGATCCATGTTTACTTGTTCCACTCTTCATTATTTTATACAGTGTAGACTTCTATCATTATCTCCCCTGAGCTGTCTCTTCTCCAAGGTGAAAAACCCTATCCTTTTAAGCCCTTCCCCATAGATGTATCCTTCCATCCCTTTTATCATGTCAGTTGCTCTTCTCTGTATCATTTCTAATTCCACTATAGCTTTTTTAGATGTGGCAACCAGAACCAGAACCAGAATTCTTAAGGTGTGGTCTCACCATGGAGCGATACAGAGTTATTACGATATCCTTGGTTTTATTCTCCATGCTTTTCCTTATAATTTCTAGAATTCTATTTGTATTCTTGGCTGCCTCTTCACACAGAGCTGAGGATTTCAATGTATTATCTATGACGATGCCTAGATCCTTTTCCTGGGTGGTGATTCCCAATGTGGAACTTTGCATTGTGTAACTGTAGTTTGGGTTGCTGCTCCTTAAGTGCATAACTTTGCTCTTATCCACATTAAATTTCATCTGTGATTTGAATGCCCAGTCTCCCAATTTCTCAAGACCCTCTTGCAATTTTTCATTATGCTTTTGTGATTTAACAACTTTGAATAATTTTGTGTTGTCTGCAAATCTGATCACCTCACTCGTTCCCATTTCCAGATCATTTATAAATACGTTAAAAAGCAATGATCCTAGTATAGATCTCTGGGGTACTATTTACCTTTGTCCAGTGAGAAAATTGACCATTTAGCCCTACTCTCTGTTTACTATCTTCTAACCAGTTTCCAGTCCACGATAAGACATTACTTCCTATCCCATAACTTTTTAATTTCCTCAAGAGTCTCTCATGAGGGTTCTCATCAATTCTTTCTGAAAATCCAGATACACTATGGTGCCCTTTTACTAAAGTGCACTACGTAGTTAGTGTGGGTTTTGGCATGCGGTAACCCTGCACTGCTGCATGACAACATGGGCTGATTTCCATGCTAAATGGGTGGGTTATGGATGGAGAATGGGTGTGATGAGCACGGCGCAGTTAGCGTGGGGGTAAACACTGTACGCTGTTACTGCAGCATTTAGCATGGGAGCAATTACCTCCACGCAATAGACAGAGTTAAGTGCACCTGCAGTAATAGTGCCCTGCATTACAATGCCGTGCCATGCATTAACTGCTGGGAAGATGCTGTCCACATTCCTGACAGATAATACGGTGGCGTTGCACATAGCACGCATACATTTTAATGCTATTCACACACTGAGTGTAAAATCACAGTGTACTTTAGCAAAAGGGTCCCTATGCAGCCAATTCACCTTTATTTACCTGTTTATCCAGACCTTCAAAAACAAAACCTCCCTTGGTTACATCCATGTTGACTTTGTTCCATTAAACCGTGACTATCTATATTTTCAGTAATTTTGTTCTTTATAATAGTTTTACCATTGCCTAGCACTGACGCAAGGTTCACCAGTCTGTAGTTTCCTGGATCACCCCTGGAACCCTTTTTTAAACTTTACTATTCATTAAAAAAAATTTCAAATTTTAGCAGCAAAATATTGCCTTATGAAATACAGTTCTGCTCAAGACTACTGGCACCCTTGCAGTTTTCAGCCCCTTAATGTCCAATATCTCCTGAAATAAGTGACCAGTGAAATAGCTTTGGACTATACTGTATATGCACACATATTTGACACATAAAATGAGATCAATTAAAAAAGGAAATAGTATAAAAACTGGGATATTGCCAGGACATGATTATTATTATTACCAAGAAAGATAAAACATGTGCCCTTAATTGCTATCCTAGCTAGTTACCCCTAAGATTTTGTCGGAGCTTGTGCCATGAAAGAATTTTCTTTCTCAAAGCACAGCACTCCTTTTTATTATATTTAAAAGGGAATTAGCCCTCACCACAAACCAAGGGAAAATTGAAAATCTCCCCGGGGAAAATGAAGGTATACTATAGAGTGGAGGAAAACTCAGTACTTAACTGTCAGGTGAAAATACTTATAGCTGCTGTAGTCAAATGTCCGTCCATATCATTGAACATGCCATCAAAAAATGCTGCAACCGAATTCCAATGGAATCACAGCACCAAACCCTTGCTATCCAGATTCAAAGTTCACGCTGAACATAGCTGCCCTTACAGTAACCACACCTGGCATATGTCAATTCCTCCTTCAATCCTAGCGCAACATGAAGTTCCTAGCGTAACATGAAGTGACACAACACTGTGTTTCAGGCCGTAGAACCTCCTGGCCCTTCTTCAAACTTGTTGCGTGTCGAAGACATCACAACACATTCCCTTCATTATAAAGCAAACCAAGTTCATGTGGTGTCCAAACTCTTGTCGGTCATTGGCTGTCTCAAATCTTCCACATTCTGAACCAACATCTTATCAAATCAAACTCCACCAGTCCTGTGACATATTCAATCCCGTAGGTGCCACTGCTTGTAACAAATAGATCCATAATTGCTCACGATACTGCAAACATGATATCCGATATATTATACCTGGTATCAATATATTAGATCATGGTCTCGCTATTTGGATGACATTTTTTTTGTCTGGACACATTCAGAAATGCAGTTGAATAATTTTTTAGTTTGGATAAATACCTTGGATCTGGACATACAATTTGTCCCTAAATATCACAAACAGTCCATAGAGGTTTTGGATTTATGGCTTTACAAACACAATTCCCAACTTCATTCAACTTTGTATAGGAAGGAGGTGCAAAGGAACACATTGCTGCATTACCAAAGTTATCATCCTAGTCCTCTGCGATGGGGGTTGCCAGTAGGACAATTCAACCGGTTGAGGAGGCTGTGCTCCATGAATGATGAATTTCGGAAGCAGGCTAAGGGTTTGGAATCTCACCTACGGGAGCGAGGATACCCAGATCCGATCATTAAGAAAGCATATAAACGCGCGAGATGCATACATCCAGAATGGTGGGGAGGGATGGAGCTCCAATTACAAGAGGGTAGTGATGATGTCCAATCCTTTGTAGGGGTGTTACCTTAAATGCCCAGTTCATCTTCGGTTATATCCATTTTGAGAAGACATTGTCCAGTTCTATCATTACATTCTTGTTTTGACAGACCCCTGCTGTTAGCATATCAGAGAGGTCATAACATAGCAGATTGGGTTGTGCATACGATGCACGAAACACCACCACCGGAGGACAAGGGGCATTTCGCATGTAACTCTTGTGATTTTTGTTTACCATGGCAGGAGAACAGTGGGAACATCCCATTACTAAATGGATTTTTCGAAGTATGTGGTATACTACCTGTTATTCCTCTTTTGTAGTTTATATTTTATTGTGTCCCTGTAACAATGTCTATGTGGGTCGCACAACACGACCGATGCGTAAGCGCCTTCAAGAACATCGATCGTGAATTTCTACAAAGGTATTATCTGCACTGGTTGCTCTCCATTGTGAGGAACAGCATCATTCCTTTCAGGATCTACGTTGGCGAATAGTAGACCATGTGTTGGAGAGAACCCAGGGAGGGGATCAGATATCACGTTTGCAGTATTGTGAAGGGATCAGATATCACGTTTTCAGTATCGTGAGCAATTATGGATCTATTACAAACAGTGGCACCTACGGGATTGAATATGTCAGAGGACTGGTGGAGTTTAATTTGAAGGATGTTGGTTCAGAATGTGGAAGAGTTGAGACAGCCAATGCCTGACAGAGTTTGGACACCACATGATCTTGGTTTGCTTTATAATGGAGGGAATGCATTGTGTCGTCTTCGACACGTAACAAGTTTGAAGAAGGGCCAGGAGGTTCTATGGCCTGAAACACAGCGTTGTGTCACTTCATGTTCTGCTAGGGACTTCATGTTATGCTAGGATTGAAGGAGAAATTGACTGATATGCCAGGTGTGGTTGCTGTAAGGGCAGCTATGTTCAGCGTGAACTTTGAATCTGGATAGCACGGGTTCGGTGCTGTGATTCCATTGGAATTTGGCTGCAGGAGTTTTTGACGGCATGTTCAATGATATGGACGGACATTTGAGTAGAGCAGCTATAAGTATTTTCAACTGACAGTTAAGTACTGAGTTTTCCTCCACTGTATATACCTTCACTTTCCCGGGGGAGATTTTCAATTTTCCCTTGGTTTGTGGTGAAGGTTAATTCCCTTTTAAATATAATAAAAAGGAGCGCTGTGCTTCGAGAAAGCTCTGACAAAAACCTAGTGGTAACTAGTTAGGATAGCATATAAGGGCACATGTTTTATCCTTTTTGGTAATAGGTTTCTTTGGATAAGCATTTTGGGTTTTTGGGGGGTTTAGTAGGACATGATTATTGGCACCTTTGCAAACAATTCAAATCAGTTTGAACAGAAGAACCACATTCCTAGTACAGTAAAATTAGACACACCTGTGATCAATTGTCAGTACTCACATGACTTGAATCAACCAATGGATGATGGACCTAATGTTTAAAATGGCCACATGCATTCCCTGTGAATGGTGAAGACAAGAAAGCTGCTTGAGACCATCATAAAAGCCATTATTATCAAAATTCAAAGTTCAAGGGGGGGGGGGTACAAGGCAATCTCCAAAGAACTTGGGATTCCTGTGTCTACAGTTCACAATGTTATCTGCTCATGGAATGATCAAAAACCTCCTAGGACGTGGTGTGAAGAGGAAATTTAATGCAAGAAGTCTTTAAAGGTTAGTGTGAACTGTTGAAAAAACACCATGACAACATCCAAGGAGCTTGAGGCTGATCTGGAGCAATCTGTAGTGGTGGTTTCAACTTGCATCATATGCCATGCACTAAACAAGAACTTCATGGGTGAAGGCCAAGCAGGAACCCACTGCTCAAAGACATCAAAAGGCACGCCTGATTTTGCCCAAACCCATCTTAAGAAACCACAATCCTTCTGGGAAAATGTTCTGTGGACAGATGAAACCAAACTTGGACTCTTTGGCAATGCAGACTAGTGATATATATACAGGTGAAGAAATGAAGCTTATAAGGAAAAAAAACACCCTTCGTACAATTAAAATGGTGGAGTTCCATAATGTTGTGGGGCTGTTTTACTGCCTCAGAGACTGGAGGCCTGTAACATCTTAAAGTAAGCATGAAGTCAGAGGACTACCAAGGTATTTTAGAGTGAAATGTGCTACCTAGTGTCAGAAAGCTAGGTCTGGGTTGAAGGTCATGAGTCGTTCAGCAGGACAATGACTCAAAACATACATCGAAAAGTACAAAAGAATGGTTAAAAAGGAAAAAAATGGACTGTTTTAAACTGGTCAGCAATGAGTCCTGATCTCAATTCAATCGAGAACCTTTGGAAAGAGCTGAAATCTGCCATTGGTAAAAGGAATCCTGGAAACATTCATGAGTTGGAACAAACCGCAGTTGAGGAGTGGGAGAAACTACCAGCAGACAGATGGCTACAAGAAATGTTTGGAGGCTGTCACCACTGCCAAGAGTTGTGCAACCAAATATTAGTGAAGGGTGCCATTAATCTTGTCCAGGTCATATTTTGTTTTGTTTTGTTTTTTTTCTCAGAAATTACCATGTCTAAGTTACACAGACATTTTTTTGAGTTGTATACCTTTGAACATACTATTAAAATATGATGACATACAGTTGGAATATTTCCAATTATTTCTCAAGATATTGTACACAACATACCTAAAACACAAGGGTGCCAATAATGTTGACCACAACTGTACAAGGAGGCATCACGCAATATAAATCACAAACAAAATAAGATAACAGGAAATTAACAATCTAAGATCCAAACCTGAGTTAATCTGGGCTACAGAGAAAACGGTAACTTGGCAACATAATTAAAGAAAAGCAAAATATAAACAAACACAAGTAAACCTCATCATATACTGTACTACTAGCGTAGGCGTCTAATTAAATGGGAGCAGAGCTAGATGCTACCACTCTAGATGACAGAATATTGAACAGCTGAGAAGACTCAAAAAATAACATCTAGTTCTCTGAAAGTGAAGAACGCTCTTGCAAGGATAATGCAATACAAATACTGCACCATGATGGATTGCTCTTGGTCTCAGGAGCAAGAATTATCTTCTCCTTTTCTGTGTTTTACAAGAGATGTGAGGAAATATCCTAACTTTACCATCTAGTATTCAGGAAACTTAAATCTTTAAACTTGAAAAAAGTTTCCATGACCAGTCTCGGTCATTCTAAAACCAATTGATGTTGAAGGCATGGATCCCTCCTCTCCACTTTGCTCAAGGAAATTAGTCGATTTGAAGCTATCAAATAGCTGCTCAGACTTCATCTCTTTTGTAGTGGCACACCTCTTGGCTTGTGCAAATAGTACATTTTCGAAATGGGAGGGAAGACCAACTAAGGCACCTTCAGTACGTCTAGTGAATAACGTCTGAACATATCATATGGAGATAGAGAAAGCAATTTAGGAAAATTAATGAACCGTAAGTTCCTATTATGGGTCACATTTTCCAAAGTCTCTCTTCCTGAGGCTAGTTAGATTGCCCCGCCTTAGTTTCTAGTTTAAGGACTCTCGCATATAAACAAGTAACTTTTTTTATCCAAAAGAACAAGTCCTGCTTTTGCTGAGAAGAAATCTGCCAGGACTTGTGTTAATGGAAGATGCAACAATTGGGTCTTCCCTGTTAGACTGCTGTATATCCTGGACTGCTTTCCAGAGCACATTTAGATCAGCCATTAGAGGACAACTTAGCTCCTCTACCTATGCTAGAAATTGAATGACTCACTGTTGCTGACATCGAGTCCCTAAAGTCCACGTTCTTCCCACTTCCAATGCCAGGATCTTCTATGACTAAAGCTCCTGGAACTGACTTCAGCATCTTCAGTGCTTCAGTTCTTTCCTCTCTTAAGGTCACATTGGCTCTGAGCACATCATCAGGCAGGGCTAGGTTTTGCAGTGAGCATGTTTCTCACTTATCATTTGTGCAGGAGCATTGGCTCCCCAGGTGATACAGAGCCTTCCCCCTTAGACAAAGAAGAGGTCTGAAGCCTTTCACCTCTATTCACCAGCTGGAGCTCTGTCAGGGCTAGAAATGAGGTTCTCAGGCTCTTATAGGTGTCCATTAGGCCAGGTTACTGCTGCAATATGTTGGCATAGGGTTTGTGAGGCTTCCTCCTGATCCAGCCCTTCAGCTTAACTATAACAGCACGGAAAGGTCTCCATAGTCTTATGTCCATAGTCTTATGTCCACCATCTTGGCATGCCTCCCTTATTGACAGGGCCGGCCCGTCCATTGAGCAAGAATGTTTTTTGCACAGGGCCCCGTGTTTCAGGTGGCCCCTCGCAAAAAACATTCTTCATCATCCCAAGTTTTAAAAAAAACAAAACAAAACAGCTGCTTCTGCCGCGGCAGCATCAAGAGTGCCGCCGCGGGGCCCCCCCCTGCCCGGCAGAGCCTCCCTGCATCATAGACTAGCGTTGAATCCCCGAACGCGGGCTTCTTTCAGAGCCGCGAGAGTTTCCTTTCTCGCGGCTCTGTTAATCCCTGTTAAGACTGGAATTGGGCTGATGGGGGAGGGTTAGGACTAGTAATGGGCCATGGGGGGGGGGTGCTAAGACTGGAAGTGGGCTGATGGGGAGGTTTAGGACTGGTAATGGGTTATGGGGGGGCTAAGACTGGAAATGGGCTGATGGGGGTTAGGACTGGTAATGGGCTATGGGGGGCTAAGACTGGAAATAGGCTGATGGGGGGCTATGACTGGAAATAGGGTGATGGGGGGTAAGGACGTAATGGGCTGATGGGGAGGATTAGGACTGGTAATGGGTTATGGGGGGGGGGCTAAGAGTGGAAGTGGGCTGATGGGGGAGGGTTAGGACTAGTCATGGGCCATGGGGGGATGCTAAGACTGGAAGTGGGCTGAGGGGGAGGGTGAGGAGTGGGAATGGGTGGTGGGGGGAGCTAAGACTGGTGATGGGCTGATGGGGATTAGGACTGGTAATGGGCTATGGGGGGCTAAGACTGGAAATAGGCTGATGGGGGGGCTAGGCCTGGAAATAGGGTGATGGGGGGGTTAGGACGTAATGGGCTGATGGGGGGGGTTAGGACTAGTAATGGGCTATGAGGGGGCTAGGACTGGAAATGGGCTGATGGGGGGTTAGGACTGGTAATGGGCTGGGGGGGCTAAGACTGTTAATGGGCTGGGGGGGTTGCTAGGACTGGTAATGGGCTGAGTGGAAGGAGGGCTTGAACTTCAAATAGCTGATGGGGACGGGGGCTTGGAATGGAAATGGGTTGTGAGGGGGAGGGAGCTAGGACTGGAAATGGGTGAGTGGGGGGGCTAGGACAGGAAATGGGCTGATGGAGGGGCTAGAATAGGACTGGAAATTGGCTGTTGGGGGGGGGTGCTAAGATTGGAAATGGGCTGTGGTGGGGGTTTGGATTGAAATAGACTCATGAAGGGGCTAGAACTGGAAGTAGGCTCATGGGGAGCTTGGATTGGAAATGGGCTGATTGGAGGGGAGCTTGGATTTGACATGGGCTGATTGGCTCATGGGGGGCTGGGATTGGAAATGAGCTGATGGAGGGACTCAGATGGGACTGGAAATAGATGGGGGAGCTAGGACTGGAAATAGGCTGATGGTGGGTCTAGGATAGGACTGGAAATGGGCTTATGGGGGGCTAGGACTGGAAATGGGCTGATGCGGGGACTAGAAGGGAGCGGATGCTGGGTGGGACTGGAACTAGAATGGAGCTGATTTTGGGGGAGGATTAGAATGGGATGGAGCTGGGAGAATGAAATGGAGAGGGAAAAAATATTTTGTGTGGGAGGGAAGACAAATCTACAATTGGCCAGATATTGGGAGAGTAAGTGGGGATTGAAAATGGAGGGGTAAAATTTGAGTAGATGAAATAGGAATGAGGAAAGAGCAAAAGGAGAAAGATTAGTATGTTAAAGCAGATGTAGAGAGAGAATGGAAAAAAACTAGAAGAGAGAAGAAAAGACAAATGGACAGCAGACGATGGAGAGTTAGCGGAAGACACAAAGAAACCAGAAGAAAGTGACTGGAGCAATTGCAGCTGAAAAAAAATGCACAAAAGGTAGAAAAATATCTCTTTATTTTGAATTTATTAATTGTAATATGTCAGCTCTGGGAAATGTGCATCATTAACGTCTGCGCTTTGTTTAGTACAAGAGCAAATTAATGTATAGTTTTATTTCTACAGTGTTGTACATTCCAAGTTTGGCTTTTGGGATTCCCAGTTTAATTATTGTCTTCCTGTTTCTAAATTGTGATTCCTTGTTTGGTGATGGTCTATGTTCTGCATGTGTAACTGAGCTGAGGTATTCTGTTTATGTAATTCCTATTTGACATTGCCACTTGTTCTCTTTCCCCAGTAGGTCATGTATTGTTGTTCTCTGAAATGTATTGGTTTAATATTTGCAGCGTTTCCTTTTGATAGTTAGGGTATGGTGCTTTATGAGTCCTGATAGTGCTGTTAGGATACGGCGGGTTTGCTATGGGTTCTAAATGGGCAGTGTTTGTAGTAGTTCCTAATGTGTCTGGCGGTTGGCACTGGATTATAGTAATGTAGAAGTCTTTTAGTCTTTCTTTATTCATACACTCATTAAGAGGCATGTTTACTAAAAGTTAGTGTATGGTAACATTATGCAAATAGTTATGCAAATGAGGCCCCTTATGCAAATGAGGCCCCGCACCGAGTCTCCGCACATGGCCCCGCACCCCCCTTGGGCCGCCCCTGCTTATTGCACTTAATCTGCCCCAGGATTCTTTTTAAAAATTGATGTTATAATGGCTATTCTGCAGTCTTGAGGTACTATAGACAATTTTAATCATTTTAATTTACAAATTACTAATAGCAGGTCTGCAATTTTATTTTTTAGTTCTTTCAGCATCCTTAGATATATCCCATCCAGATCCAGTCCAGTTGATTTGCTACCCTAGTTTGTCAAATTGCCCCATTATATTTCCAGGTTCACTGAGATTTATTTCAATTCCTCTGATTTATCATCTTTAAATGTCATTTCTGACAAGCGTATCTCCCCTGCATGTTCTTTAATAAAGGCCAAAGGAAAGAACTTATTTAGTTTCTCCACTATGGCCGTATCCTCACTTAGTGCTCCTTTTACCCCTCTATCATGTAATAGTCCAACTGTCTCTCTCACAGACTATTTTCTTTGAATGTACTTGAAAAAGATTTTATTATGAACTTTTGCTTCCATGGCAAGCTTCTCTTCAAATTCTCTCTTTGCCTGCCTTATCAATGCCTTGCCAGCGCTTATGCTGTTTCCTGTTTTCATCTTTGGACCTTTATTCCATTTTTTGCAAGATGGTTTTATTTGGTTATAACAGTCTCACTCATCCTTAAACCATGCCTGCAGTTGTTTCGCCTTCCTTTCACCTTTTTTTAAAGTGTGGAATACATCTGGTCTAGGCTTCTAAGATGGCATCTTTAAACAATGTCTGGGACTGATGCAAATATAAATGCACGAGAAATAAAATACATGATGGCAAAAAAAAAAAAAAAAAATATCCACAAAAGAACTAGGTCTAAGAACTGAAAAAGAAGTAACGGAGCCTTGTAAAATCCAGTTGCCCATTTATGCCATACAGTTTATGGTGGAGATGGACAGCATAAGCTGCTGACCTCACAAGATTGTTTTGCAAAACATTTTTATTCCAGCTGTTCATATGAGAGCCTTATTCTTTTGCTACTGAACTTCAGCATGCAAGAGCAGACCTCAAAGGAAGAAGCCCTGCAGTGAGACTGAAATCTCCTACAGAAGAAATGTAACACAACTACCCATTTTCATCCACATGTCCTTGAAGAGAATGAAATGAATGGGAGTATCACAAGACAGTGCATTGCCAGTCCTACATCATCAAGCCAAATGGTAAACAATGAGACAAATCTCAAATGAAATTAGTTTTGAACATTATTATTTTTCTCTCACTGAATGATTTCACGGCTTTCTTGTCAGCAAGTAAGTGAATTCTAGCTCTTAACTAATGCCATGTCTATAATGGCAATATATTTGTACCTCATTGAACAATGTTTGTATGGGGTTCAGAGCGCTTTAGAAAAACTTCTGCATCCATGCTTTTTTCAGCATAAAATCACCCCTTGGCACAATCATGATTCCCCTGTGTGACACAATGAGGTCAGGGAGTGTGCTGATATCACTGTGTCACAACGTTTCTGTTTCACACAGTGGGTTAGAGGGCATGCTGAGATCTCTGCTACAGCGACCCTATTTCCCACAGTGAGGTAAGAAGATATGCTGACATCACCGTTTCACCAGGGGCGGCTCAAGACAATCAGCTTGCCTGATGCAAGAGATCAGCTGGCACCCCCCCCCCCTCTCAACAGCCAAAATGGAGGGGCTTCCCCATTCAACATCAGTCAGGTGATTGATTGCCCCGTGAATAAAGAAAGCAATATATTCCCAGGCTATATAAGGTTTATTTTTTAAAAAAAACGGTGTTATACTGTTTTTATGCAGCAAAAAAAAATGTAGCAGCTGAATTATATAACCTGGGAATCTAATGTAAAACATACTGACCTCTGACATTGCACACTTGGTTGGCATGCTATTAAATGTAACTATATATTCTGCAAAAACAAAGGAGATGTCAATTGATCACAAACCAAGGAGCAAAATGAAAAAGCAAGAGCCACAGCTAATTTTATTTTGGTGATATGAACTGCTCTGTGCTTCTTGCTTTTTATTTTGGATCATTTATTTTATATCCAAAGAAACCCTTCCCCAAATAATGAGCGCACAGGACATTTTCCCATAGAACTCAACCAGTGGTCTGCCCAGAAATTGTTGCTAGCCAGGTAGCATGAAGAAGTAACTGGGTTGGACACATTGTAGGCTGGCTGGCTGGCAGCAGACAACATAATTAGTCGTCTTTCCTTTTTCCATTCCTACTCATTATTTTGCCATGTCGATTTATCAGATTATGTTAGCCGGGAGGTCAGTAAAATCAGCTGGGTAGCGCACCCATTCAAAAGGTCCTGTGGAGAACATTGTCAACATACACAAACTAATTTCTCATTCTGGGGTCATCTCAGTATCAGCAATATAAACCCTCACCAGTGGTGGACATATTGCAAAGTGACATAAAACCTTACAAAAATTACTCAGGACCTATAGAGAAAATCTACCATACCATAATAGTATCAACTTCCAAGACTTATACAAGGAGCCTACCCAGAAAAGAGCAGCATTCTAAAGGGGTCTGTTTACCGAAGCGTGCTAGGTTTTTGCAGCTAAAGTGGCAAAAACGTGCAGATAGCATGGTCTTAGCTGCAAAAGCTGGGAGCATGCAAAGCATTTCCCCAGCTTATAATGCACCAAAATTGCAGAGAACGTGTCCCGGCAGCACCATGGATCCATATAACGCCATCCATTGAGGTGGCGTTATGAGCACCTACACTGTCTGAACTTTGACAGTTACCGCACGCTGTTGATGTCTGCAGCAACCGTGCGTTGCACACACCCACTCTCCGCCCATATCCTGCCCAATGTTGCAGATAATATGGTTTCTGCAAATAGTACAGAAAATCGCTGCATTATCTGCAATTTCCCTGAGTTATCTGTTAATGCACCCAGATAGCATGCGCTAACTGCTGTATTAACAGCACAGCTTAGAAAACATCCTCCTAAATATTTTTATTGCAGTGGGCCCATAGAATACCTGGCTTTGGTCACACACTGAGAATAGAGATAGATCCTCACCAAACATAAAATAAATGAACATAAACTGAAAATTAAATTATGTAGACAACAATTAAATTGAAACCCCCAAAACTCAGACTCTGCATGCAATGCAACAGAGCAACGGGAAGAGCTGCAGATGCCCCTGTACTGTGCATTGTATAAAGATAACATATGTACGTACAGCCCAATATTCAAAGGGGTTTTT
Source organism: Ichthyophis bannanicus (assembly GCA_033557465.1). Classification (NCBI taxonomy): domain Eukaryota; kingdom Metazoa; phylum Chordata; class Amphibia; order Gymnophiona; family Ichthyophiidae; genus Ichthyophis; species Ichthyophis bannanicus. The sequence continues at coordinate 1,377,344,719 of CM066033.1, read as the reverse complement.
CTAGTTAGCAGCATCTGCCAACCGGATAAATCCTACTAAGAGGGATACTCAGCGGCACTAACCGGCCATTGCTATTCAATATCCCTCTAAACACTGTGGCGCTGTCTGCAGATTTCCAGGGCGATCCATGGGTGGGACGAGGGAAGTCCCAGCACTTAAGCTGATTAGCAGTGATTTTCAGTCAGGTCATCTCAATAATTGTCCTAACGTTGTGCAGTTTCAGCTATCCAGATATCGACTGAATATTGCCACTGTCTGGATAACTGTGCCAGTCTGCGCTGAAACTAGATATTCAGTGACAGAAGATATCCAGATTCTGGCACTGGATATCTGGTTTTAACTTTGCCCATGATGGTCAGGCGCTATTAAAATGCTGACTGTCACAGGTTGACTATCAGGCCTGTTTCTGCTTTCCTCATCTTCTCTTAACTCACCCTCTAGGGTCTCTGATCCATCTGCCACTTTTCTCCCCTCCTGTCTTCTTCACTTCCTTCCATTTCTGACATTGATCTTTTCCTTTCGGCTTTCTTCCATTTCTCTCTATCAACTCAGGTTTCATTTAATCTTCATCTGTGAACTGCGTCTTTCTACCATTTTTCAATCTCTAATGCAGCCCTCTCACTCCCTATCTATCATTCTCCAGTCAATTATTCCCAGTCTTTAACTCTCTCCTTTCTCTTTCTTCTTCTGCCCTCCCTTTGCCAACATTTCTCTCCTTCCCTATCTTGTGTCTGCCCCTCTCTCACTTTCTAGTGCCTCTCCCCTTTTTCTCATCCTATTCCCTCCATGTCCAGCATTCCCCTCTTTCCACCCCATGTCCAGCACCTTCCCTCCATCCCTACCCTGTGTCCAACCTCTTCTCACTATCCCCTATACTTCCCATCCTAGGTCTAGCATCTGCCTTTCCTCTCCTATGACCCCCACCCTATGTCTAGCCTCTGCTATCCACCCCTCCATCCCATGTCCATCTGATTTCCACCTCCTATGCTGCCAACCCATGTCCAGTATCTGTCCTCCAAACCCCTATTACCTCACCCTATGTCCAGTATCTGCCCACTGCCCCTCCACTTCCCCACCCTATATCCACTAACTGCCCTCTTTATGCCCTTCCCAGGGCTGGCCAAGGATTTTTCTGCCTTAGGCAGAAACCATGGCCTCGCTGCCCCGCACTGCCACCACCCTCCCAACTGCCACCAATTCCTTCTTGGGAGAAGGAGGTAGGCACTGGCAGCAGCAGCAGTATTTGCAAAAGCAGTTGCTTTTTGCTGCCACTTTCTTGTCCGCGACAGGCCATGTCCTCCAGCACACTTGGCCTGCCATTTCTGACTCCCCTCCATCAGAAGGGATCAGAAGTTGCAGGCCACCACTATTTGTATGTCTGCAGCGGCAGCTGGCCTCAGATTTCTAACATTAAAAGAAAAGTGGGTCTTTGTGACTCCACACTTGGAAGGCTTAGAAATGCCCACATGTGATGCGATGTGTCAGAGGTGCTGGGTATTTGCAGCCCTTCCACTCTTGGAGTTGTAAAGACGTGTCTTTTTTTTTCTTTGTAATGTTTCAAGGCTGAGGCCTTCCGCTGCTGCTGCACAGCAACGGTGGCAGCTGCCTCCAGGATTATCATTTTTTAAAAATTAATTAATTAATTTTGGGGGTGTGGGGGGGGGAGGAAAATAAATGGCAGCTGCCACTGGCCTGTTTTGGGAGGCATTTTTTTGCTGCTCCCACAATTTGCCACATGAAGCAGCTGCTTCATCTGGCCGAATGATAGAACTTCCCCTGCGTGTCACAATGTACTTGCTTCCCACAATGGGGACAGGAGATATGCTGACATCACAATGCTTCTTTTCCTCCAGCAAGGTAGGAAATATGTTGACCTCACTGTGTCACAATGCGCCTGTTCCTGTAGTGGAGTAGGAGATATACTGACATCACTGTAGCACAATGCCTATTTCCTACAATGGGGGCAGTGGCAGGAGAGGGTTGCTGACATTCCGTCTTCCCTTTAGCTAGCACAAAGCAACGGCTCTCAGATGCAGCGGCGTACCTATCCATACTAAATTGATTCACAATCCTCATGGAATGAAAACATGTTGTCCAGCCAGGAAGTTGCTTTCACCTAATTAGACAAAAAGTCACCTTGAATTCTCCATTTAGGGCCTGATGCACTAAGTCTCGCATTCTGTGTCTATGGGAAAACTGCTCAATGAAACCGATCCTGAATATATTAAGTATCAATAGGACTAGACACTGCAATAAGATGTAATGGACTTACATGGAGCTTAATATCAAATAAATCTAAATATATGAAATGCATAACTTGCTATTTATTTATTATTTTATATTGTTCAGTTATAATTGTGTCTTGGTTCTTTCCAGTAAAAAAAAAAATTTGAAGGAAAATAAAGCTTACTCCTTTCTGTTATGTGTGAACTGGAATATCTTGACAGATGTAAGATCAGCTGCCTCTCTGTCTTTGTTATGTGAAAGCAATCACATTTTAAGCACCAGCAGAAAAACACTAGTATTTATTCTTTTAATTTTATATTTATACAATTTTACACTGCCTCCACAATAATGAAACCAAAAACATTTTAAAAAAGGAAATAAAACAAATTGGTCAATACAAACATTCTACAGCCCACCATATCAAAAACAACACAAAGATCCAAGTTAAATGCAAATAAGTTACGAACAATAATGAAGTTAACGCACAAAGTGTATCGCCCCCTAATGATCACAGTGGTGCAATTACGGGCATGGCACCTGAAGTTTCTCTTCCTTTGCTATAATAAGATCTAACAGTTGTCTCGGCTCAAAGTACACGTGATTTTTACCATTAAATTGCACTAAAGATACACAGGAAAAATGTAACATAAACACAAAGCCCAAGGCTAACACTCGAGGAAGTAATGCTAGAAATTCTTGACGGCACCTCTGTGCAAACCTGGAAAAATCAGGAAATATCCTAATCTTTGAGCCAAAAGAAAACTTTGTCCATTGAGCAGAAATAAAACCTTAACAAAGAGTTGCAATCATACTCTAAGGCAAACACAACAACCAATGTGGCCCACTGAGTAACCACCTCTTAGGAGGACTCAAGGAAATCCATGAGGTCAGCCCCCAAGGAAACCTCCTCTCCCCCAGTGAGTCCATCCCCAATACCTCAATCAGATACTTTTTCACCAATCAACAGGTAGTATAAGGGGAGACCTGGGAAAGTTATAAAAAACTCAGGTTATTCCGGTGTACTTGGTTCTCTAGATGTTCCAGCCAATGAGATGTAACATTGCTATCTTTAACCAAGGCATCTCCTATGACTTGAACAGCACTTGTTTTATGATTGACGGCTTCCATTTTAATGTAACTAAGTCTAACCTTGGGTACGATCAACAACAGTCCATGTAACCACAGTTAAATCTCCCTCAAGTTTTTGAGAAAAAGCTTGCAACAAAGAGTAAAGCAGTTGAATGATTCCATGGTCACAGCCACAGTTTTAACTATCTCAGACACTCCTTTTCTGGCCGCAATCTCGCCCACTTCTTGTGCAATATCCTGCACTGTTCTGGATCGGGCACCAGCCAAAAGGGGAATTGACTCCATCACTGGGGATCCTCCCGGCAAGAAGACTTCTTCACCCAAACTGGCCCGAGAAGGCTCCAAACCTCTGGCAGCCCCCATGCTTCCAGGATTAGGTGGCGGCGTGCGCACAATGGGGCTCAGTGATGCCCCATCACTGCTGCTCACAATTTGCCTACTGGGCAGATCAAGGGGTACAGATCCTGCAATGTGTTGGATTTGAACTCCCAATCTCTTGGTTGGGGGAAACCATGACATTGCCGCCAATATCAAGCAGTACCATGCCCTATTTGAAGCAAAATGCTGCGATGAAACTAAGGCTCTCTAAAAGCAGTTTGCTTACTTTTGCTGTAATTCTCTTATCTCCTGTGCATGTAGACCACATAGATCCTGATATTCAAAGGCACCTATCCAGTTAAAAGCACGTGCTAACTGGGTAAGCACCAAAACTGGGATATTCAACAGCACTATCTGGATAGTGCTGTGAATATTTCCTCTGTTGCTGCAGCACTATCCAGGGAATGCTGGGGCGGTCTGTGGGCAGGGCAAGAGTGGTCCCAGGCATCATATAGTTAGTGGAGATTTTCAGTTCATTAACTGGGTAACAAACTACATAAAGTTATGTCACCAAAATGGCAGGCCTAATCTTATGTGGTTAGCTATTCTAGATAGTAGCTGAATATAGTTGCTATCCAGATAGCCTGTGACGGTCATGGTTGAAACCAGATTTTCAGTGGAAGTCACTCTCCGGATACTTCCTCTGAATATCTGGCTTCATTTTAACCTTGGTGGCCAGTGTTTAAAGAAACACTGACTGCTATAGGTTTTATATTGGCGTTTAATCTCAGGGCTGGTTCAAGGGTATTAGATGTCCTAGGTTAACCTATTGCCTTATGCCCCATCTCGACTAAATTTCTGGTCTTCTAGGCCCTCCCCTTTCCCCAAGATTTTGATAATTAACCTCAGCAATTATGATCCCTTTGTATTAAACATATGTGTACATAATTGGAGTAATTTTCAAAAGTTATGATTTAGCTGGGTAAATAAGCTGCCTGAAAACTGTCCACCATTCTTTCTTAAAACAGTGTGTAGATGGTTCTTGGCCGTCAGGACCTATTGCTTTGCTATGAGTGTAGCTCCTTGTGTCCACTCATCAGAAGCTGCCACCGTGGGTGACTGCCTTGTCTGCCTAATGGATAATGCACGAGCTTTTAGTTTGAAAACAATTGTTTAGATATATGTTAATATAAATTTTTAAGTCTTGTCCGTATGTTGATTTTACGTCTTTCTTATGTGATTATGGAGAGCCACATAGGAATCTTTGATATGTGGCATATAAATATTGTTAAATAAGTGAATAATGGATCAGATAGCCCTGCTTAATCCCCATAATGTCAGAAGTGGGCCTTCTTAGCTAAATCATTGCTAGAGATTGCTTCTTCACCCCCTGAAATTGGCATAGTTCTCACACTGAAACCATCTCCGTTTAAATTCATTGTTGAAAGGAAAGGCGAGATGAGCACTGCTTTGTCAAGCTGCGTATGCCTCGAATAATGTATGGACTTTAGGAAGGTGGACCCAAGCCTATTACTAGAGGTCATAGAAAAGAGGGAAACGGCATAGTACTCTAAAAAGAAAGTAACAAAGTGGAGAGTGATATTATAAATATCACCTAGGTTAACACATGCTCCAGTGCGCACAAAGCATGCCCATGTTATAACGAAAAGAGCGCACCTACTGTTCTGCATAAAATAGGGACATAGGTCGTAAGCTATGTGTGGCAAACCCAGGTGCAAGTACTTATGTCTACCCTAGACTTGGTGTAAATGCCAGCACCCAGATTTGTAGAAAATACATGTAAACTATATTATGTTATAAATTTAGGCTTCATCTACACTCCGTCCCTGTGCTTGCCCACTCCGAAAGTGTGCGCCATTGCCCTGATGCGCATACTTACAGAGTACTGCCCGCTTATTAAGTGTCATTGAAAATAGGTGACTTGCAAGTATTGATGGCACGTACCTTTATGTGGCTTGAGGGTCATTTTATAACAGTGCACCATGGCTAGGTATCTACAGAAGTGCCCATCTAGGCACTATTTTATAAAGACAAGTAGGCGCTTATTGTTCTTTATAAAATATTAGTGTAGGTTGCAGAGAAAGCATCATGAATGTAGGTATGATCGCTTATACCTGCTCGAAAGCAGGTGAATAAGTGACCTTGTGCACTTTTATACACATATGCATGTAAATTACATTTTTTTATAATCCACAAGAACATGTGAAAACTCCACACCTGACTATGCCTACTAGCAAAGTATGCGCCTTCATGTCAGAAGCTATCTATGTATTTATGTGGTCACATATCCGTGGAAAGGCCTTAATAAAATGACCTCCCTAAGGACCAGTTGGTCAACTCAGTCTGTCCAATTGTTCCTGGCTACATTGCTTGACCATATGCAGGAGATCCTGCCCTATCCAGCTGAGTTTTGTCCTCTTCCTCTTTGGTTCTTTACCGTTCTGGGTAGACGAGCATGAAAGTTCCTACACTTAGACCAAAACCCATTCCCCTCTCTCCTACTCAACCATATCTTCTACCTGACCACTCAAACCTGTTATTACCACCACCCTCCAAAGCCATCTTAAGAACATTTTGCCAAAGTGTTGGTTTCAATCACCTCTCCTGATAGGTTATTCCAGATATTAGCCACTAACTCAGGCAAACAATTACATGTTTTCCACTAGCAGAATTTTGCTGCAATGTTAAGCAACCTTGCAAATTTTGTTAATTCATCATACCTTTTCTTTCTATCACTAATAAATTACCGTGCTGATGGAAAGAATTCATTACCCTTTCTGCACACTTGACTAGTTGCCGATCGTTTATTAATTTGTCTTAGCTGCTGAGAGTGAAACATCTGCAATTGCATTGTTTAACATGGATTAATAAGTCATTCTTATCACTAATGTGCAGAACAAAGCAAAGTACAAATTCTTTTAAAGATTTAGTTTCAAATTTCACCATTATCTTGGGATCCATAAGTGATCTGATTTGCCTGTATGCAGAGCAGGTCCAACTATCAAGCAAACTAGGCAGCTGCCTAGGGTGGCCTCTTCTGGGGGCGGCAAAGAGCAGAGCATTCCAAGTTAAACAATAGATGCTAACAGCCAGAGAGAACATAAGACTTAAGGTTTGCCTAGGGCGTCAACACCTTGAACCAACTGTGGAGACAGACCTGCCTGTACAAATGCAGGAGCTTATTTACAGTCTCAGTGGACTGTGAACACCATCAGTGAAAATCACAAGGCAAACATCCATTTTAAACCTGTACACACATTTTGCACATTATGGGGCTCATGTGTTAACAAACAATGTACAAGTTTAGCGCTTAAAAAATGAAAATGCTAAGGAGTCAGTACCTAACTAAATCTGTGCCACTGAAAGCAATATTCTGTGGTACTATATAGATAATGCCAATGAATATTTTCTCTGATTGCCTTGGCACTATATGGATAGTGCTGGAATGGTGTGGGGGTGGAGCGAAGGTGGAGCCTGCTATTTATGCATATAATGCAATTTTCAGCATTGCTATCTGGATATCTATCTAGATAGACTGGGACAGCAAAAAGCTGACCCAAATGGCTATCCGACAATATCCGGCGTCAGCTGGACTGCAATATTTGGTGTCAGCCACAATCCAGATACTAGTGCTGAATATCCACATTAAATTTAGCCACAAGGGTTGGCGTTTAAAACAAAACGCTGACTGTTGAACCCTTCTCTCAGGGCCTGCCCTCCTTCAGTGAACCTGGATTCTTATAGATAATTATCTGAAACCTTCTAACAGGAAGGAAAAGAACAAGAGACACAATTAGTTAATTATTTTTCCAGAGCTCTGCAAGGAAGGATCAGGGGACCAAAGTAGGCCTTTCTATCTGATTTCCTTCAAAGATTTCTTATCCAGAGATCCAGCTTTTATTGAGGATTACCAGCTGACATAGTTAATTTTTAATTAACATCTGGTGATATTCATATTACAAAATTACAAGTCTAAAATAGAATCTGCTGATATCTTTGCCAAGCAACATGGGAAAGCAGAAGTTACAAGGTCATGACTATATTCGCCAGACACAACAGGTGTCGCTACAATTCTCCCATCAAACAAAAGCTGATTAGTTACTCTTATAATATTTGCTGAATTTTTGCTATTTATTCAAGCTTTGTTTAATTTCCAGTTATATGTTGACCTAAGGTCTGATTCTCGGAAAGTTCATGCTGACCTAGTTACTAATTTTCAACCCATCATCTTGCAGAAATAAGGGGAAGCACTGTCTGTAATCATTAAGTTTTAGAGAAGTTGGCCTGTGACCCAATAACTATGTACACAGCTCTGTTAGCTAATATCTGATGCAATTGCTAACAGTAACCCTTGCAGAAGAACAATCTAGTAGAGAAAAACGCTTTAATATTGCAGTTTAGCTTGTGAATTACAATAAGCATATATTTTGCCTATAGCGAGCTACCTTTACAGTCCTGTTTCATGATTTTCTGTACTATCGCTGCCAGTACCTACATCCAGAATTCCATAAGTAGATTCACTATCACTGTCACTGTCTACCTCTAAATCCAAATTGCTGTAGACAGGATGATCCATAGTTGTATAAGTCACTTTAGTACATAACAACTCATCAGTTTCTTTTATAGTCTTTAGTTTAGTTCTGGAGCCTGGGTTAAGTCACCCTTTTCCACACTGACCACCGCAGCTGAATAACTGGCATCCTCTACATTATAATGCAACCAGTGTCTGGGAGGAGTATGGTTCCTGGGAATGCAGAAAGGAGGAGTGGAGGGCAAGATCTCTCTTCACCTTCAGCTACAGATCCTGAGGTGTGGGGAAGTTTTCTTTTTGCATGCAATATTTCACCATATATTCTTGTTTTGTGGGCTGAAAAGGTTTTTGATTCTCAAATGGTTCGGCAGGATGATAGGGTGGCTGCAAGGTCTATGTGAAGGCACTAGTGTGTGGCCAGGTGGAAGGTTCCACTGTTTACATCAATGTGTAAAGCCTGATTCACATGCAGCAAAGGCCTTTTATAAATCTTTGTGGTGATATACGTGGGTATAAGTACTTGCAGCAACAAGAGGGCATATACTTACATGCGCTACATGTAAGTATTCCTGGGTGCATAGCTTGGGTGAAGCAAGGATTGAGTTACGATGTACATGCATATTTTATAAAATGCATGCATGCATATATGCATAAACCATGTTCAGATAAGGGTACCTAAGAGCATAAGAGATAAAGTGGACAAACAGCCATTTCAACCTGTACCTTATGATCAGGAGCCATTGGTGATGAAAGAAGAAGTCAAAGCAGCATTGAAAGATTTATCAAAGAACAAAGCACCAGGCATTGATGGTATTCCCATTGAAGTTCTACAGCAATCGGATGCAACTATTACCATACTTACAAAGCTCTGCCAGGAAATTTGGATGACAACTTCATGGCTAACTGACTTGAAAAGATGTGTGTTTATACCAGTACTAAAGAAAGGTGATCCGAATGACTGTGGAAATTATTGCACAATCGCTCTGATCCCACATGCCAGTAAGATTCTACTGAGGATTATTCAGCAGAGACTACAACCATACCTGGAACGAGAACTGCCTGAAGTGAAAGCAGGGTTCAGGAAAGGGCGAGGAATGAAAGACATCATCACAGATGTGAAATGGATCCTTGAAAAGACAAAAGTATACCAAAAGGATATCTATATGTGTTTTGTCAACTACAGCAAGGCTTTTGACTATGTAAACCATAAGAAACTCGGAGTCACATTAAGAAACATGGGTATCCAGAACACCTGATAGTTCTTTTGCACAACCTTTACATTGATCAAAAAGCAACAGTTTGAATAGAACAAGGAGAAACAGAATGGTTTAAAATCAACAATAGAGTACGACAAGGCTGCATACTTTCCCCCTACTTGCTTAACTTATTTGCAAAACAAATCATCAGAGAAGTAGGGTTGTATGAAGACAACCGAGGTATGAAGATTGGTGGAAGACTCCTCAACAACCTTAGATATGCTGGTTATACCACAATACTGACTGAAAGCGAGGATGATCTGAAACATTTGCTTTTCAAGATCAAGGAACAGCCTTAAAATGGGCCTGCACCTTAACATAAAGAAGACAAAGATTCTGACAACTAGCAAAATCAATACAGTAACTTCATTGTGGATGAAGAAGAAATTGAAATAGTAGACAACTTTAACCTGCTTGGATCAATAATCAATAAAGAAACGACAAGCAGTCAAGAAATCTGATGACACATTGCTCTTGGCAGAATAGCTATGAAGGACCTAGACAAGATTTGCAAGAGCAGAGATGCCTCTCTCCATATAAAAATTTGGCTTGTCCAAGCCATGGTATTTTCAATAAATGAAAGGCCGCGGGCAGGGTCCCAGCGGCTGCTTGTAACCAGGTGCTCGGCCCGGCGCAGGGACCCTGACCACGTCCCTTGGGAGGGGGTGGAGGGAGGCATCATCGAGAGGACGTAGGAGGTGTCCTTTAAACTCATTGGCTCCCAGCAGCGGGGACGAGCGCTGTGGGAGCCAATGAGGGTAGCGAAGGCATGTGGAGCTGGCGTCCTCACGGCTCAGCTTCACACGTGCTGGGCGGTGGCGAGGCTGGTGTCCCACCCACCCACCCGGTATGGGGAGGTTGGGGGGTAATGGGTTGTTGCAGCTTGGGGGGGGGGGGGGAAGGCGGGATCCCGGAGGTTTCCAGGGTCCGGAGCCTTTGGCTAGGCTTGGGCAGGGGCGGGGTGCCCTCGACCCGGACAGCCCCTGGTAGACTTTTGCTATTGACATGGCGAAGTCGTAAAGGGGTGCTAGGAAGTTGACGATGGCCTGACTGCGGCTGGAGTAGAGGTGAGGTCACCTTGCTAATTGCATGGCTGGTGAGGTATCGCTACGCTGTTGGGTTTTGAGAATTATTATGGTTCTTAATGTTCATTTATGTTAAAGATAATAAAGCTGCGACCAGTTGTTTCCAAAGAATGGATTGTGTGTTGTTTTTTGGAAGGCGGGAGGAGTTCGGGGCTTCGGGGGGGTGTTGGTATCAGGGTGGAGCGCAGGGTCTGACTACCCCGGTTATATCATATGATCTTATGGATGCAAACGTTTGACAGTGAAAAGGACAAACAGGAAGAAAATTGATGCCTTTGAAATATGGTGCTGGTGACGAATACTGGGTATACCATGGACTTCCTGAAGAACAAACCAGTCAGTACTAAAGGAGATCAAACCTAAGCTTTCTTTAGAAGCTCAGATGACAAAACGTCATGACAAGACAGGATGACAAGAGAGAGATCATTAGAGAAAGACATCATGCTTGGCAAGGTTGAAGGTCTACATAAAAGAGGAAGGCCAGCAATGAGATGGATCGATACAATAACAGCAGCTATGGATGTTACTGTATCAACAATGAGCCGCCTGTCTGAAGACTGAACACAGTTTAGGACAGCTATCTATTCTAGAGGGTCACCATCAGCAGACACTGACTCGATGGCACTTAACAAGAAGAATTGCCATACTGGGTCAAATGAAAAGCCCATCAAGCCCAGTATCGAGTTTCCAACTGTGACCAATCCAGCTCACAAGTACCTGGGATATTCCAAAAATAACCAGATTCAATGCAACTTATCCCCAGGGATAAGCAGCAATTTTCTCCTAATTTGTCCAAACCTTTTTAAAACCCACATCCCCCAGCAACGAGTTCCAAATCTTAATTATACATCGAAAGAAAATATATTTTCTCGCATTTGTTTCCAATATACTACTTTGTAACTTAATGGAATAGTCTTTGTACATTTTGAGAGAGTAAACAATTCATATTTACCTATTCTATTCCACTCAGGATTTTATGGACCTCATCCCATATCCCCTCCCAGTCATCTCCAAGCTGAAGAGTTCCAGCCTTAGCCTTTATGCATTGGAGAGCTGTTCCATCCCCTTTGTCACTTTGGTCTCTCTTTTCTGTACCCTTTCTAATTCTGCTATGTATATTTTTTGAGATAAGGTGACCAGAATTGCACACCGTACTCAAGGTGCAGTTGCACCATTGAGAGACACAAAATCATTATGATATCCTTTGCTTGTTTACCTTTCATTTCCTTATAATTCCTAGCATTCTATTAGCTTTCTTGGCTGCTGCTCCACACTGAGCAGAGGATTTAAACATATTATCCTCAATGACACCTAGGTGATGACACCTAATGTGGAATCTTGAAACATGTAGCTATAATTTGAAATTTTCTTCTCTAGGGGCATCACTTTGTTCTTGTCCACATTAAACTTCATCTGCCATTTGGATGGCCAGATTCTCAAGGTCTTCCTGCAATTTCTCACAATCCTTTTATAATTTGACATCTTTGAATAATTGTATGCCATCTGCAAATTTGCTCACGTCGCTTGTTCCCATTTCCATGTCATTTTTAAATGTATTAAAAAGTAGTGGACCCAGTACAGGTTTCCTGGGTACTCCATTATTCACCTTTCTCCATTTAAAAAATTGACCATTTAGCCCTATTCTGTTTTCCATATTTTAACTAGTTCTCAGTCTACAACAAGACATTGCATCCTATCCCATGACTTTAATTTCCTCAAGAGTCTCTCATGAAGGACTTTGTCAAATGCTTTCTGAAAATCCAGATATACTATACCAACTGGCTTTTCTTTATCTACCTGTTTATTCATACCTTCAAAGAAATGTAGCAAATTGGTGAGGCAAGACTTCCATTGGCTAAATCCATGTTGACTTTCATGTTATTTATATGTTCATTACTTTTGTTCTTTATAATGGTTTCTACCATTTTTCCCTTCACTGATGTCAGGGTCACCAATCTGTTATTTCCTAGATCATCCCTAGAAAGCTTTATAAATCTGGGGAACTTCTAATCTTTAACTGCCATAGATGACTTTAATAGTTTACAAATTACTAATAGTAGGTCTGCAAGTTCATTTTTCAGTTCTTTCAACACCCTGAGATTTATACCTTCTGGTCCAGGTGATTTGTTACCCCTTGGTCTGTGAAATTGCCCTACTACATCATCTAGGTTCATGGAGATTTAAGTTCAGTTCCTGCAAATTGTCACTTTTAAATGTTTTCTGGCATGGGTATCTCCCCTATACCTTCTTCAGTAAAGACCAAAGCAAAGAATTAATTTATTTTCTGTGTTATGGCCTTTTCTTTCCTTAATGCCTATTTTTGTCCTTCCTTCATCTAATTGTCCAACACTCCTTTACAGGCTTCTTATTTTAAATGTATCTGAGAAAGTTTTTATTATGCATTTTTGCTTCCATGGCAAGCTTCTTTTGAAATTCTCTTTGCCTGCCTTATCAATGCTTTGCATCGAATTTGCCAGGGCTTATGCTGTTTCCTGTTTTCTGTGACAATTTGTGAAGTCCCGCCTAAGCTCTGTCCCGAGTTGATCCTGGAAGATGCTGTGTTTTGGATTTGAAAAGCCTCCTGGGTAATTCTGTTAGACACTGTGTTTTAGCTCTGTGATGATTTATGAAACCCTACTCAAGCTCCATCCCCTTTGGGCATCCAGAAGATGCTCTGTTTTGGCTCTTTGACAATTTGTGGATCACTGCCCAAGCACCACCCCATGCCAATTCCAGAAGGCATGGTATTTTGACTTTGTGATGATTTGTGATGCCCCACCCAATCTGTACACCCTAGGCTGATCCTGAATGATGCTATGTTTTGTCTCTGTAATGATTTGTGAATCCCCGCCCAAGCTTTGCTCCCTAGCTGATCCTAGAAGATGCTGTGTTTTGGCTCTCTGATGATTTGTAAAGTCTCACCTAAGCTCCACCCCCTGAACAATCCCAGAGAATGTGGTGTTTTAGCTCTGTGAATTTGTGAAGCCACATCCAAGATCCATTCTTGATTAATTCTGGAAGACGCTAGTATTTGCTTCTCACTATTTAGGAACTCACCACTATGGTATGCAGTCCAATTTTTATTTTTGTTGTTCGTCTTTTAACTTCATTTTGAGCTCGTCTCATTTTTGCCTATTTATTTATCCTTTATTGTTTTAGATCTGTAACAATTTGTGAAGCCACACTCAAGTTTTGCTCCCCAGTTGATCCTGGAATACACTTGCACTTCCTCCTAATTATTTATTAATTCTTCACTGTGGTGCAAAGTCACTGCTGGCATGCAACTTGACATGGGCCAAAGGAGCAAATATGCTCCATTGGGTCTCCTCCGGAACCTCCAGAGGGTGCCTCTTTGTCATGCCTCTGTCTCCTTCCTTTCTTCCTTGCCTGTTTGATAGTAATTCTTATGGGTTTTCCATTGTCTCAATCCTGGTACAATGGGGAAGAAGTCTGTTTACACAACAGGGTAGTTGAGGTAAGTTCACTTATGTTAAGAACATAAGAACATATGAAATGTCATACTGGGTCAGACCAAGATCCATCAAGCCCAGTATGCTGTTTCCAGCGGTGGCCAATTCAGGTCACAAGTACCTGGCAGGTTCCCAAAAGGCACCCTGGTTCCACAATGCTTGTCCCTGAGCAAGCACTGGATTTCCTGGGTCATCTTTAATAATGGTTGATAGACCTTTCCTCCAGAAAGTTGTCCAAACCTTTTTTAAACCAAGCTACACTAACAGCTTTTACTATATCCTCCAGTGAAGAATTCCAGAGTTTGATTACATGTTGAGTGAGAAAATATTTTCTCTTATCAGTCTTAAATGGGTTACATTGTAGCTACATTGCATGTCCCCTAGTCTTTCTACTTTTTGATGGCATAAACAACCAATTTACATTTACCGTTCCACTCCATTCATTAATTTATAGACCTTTATCAAATCTCCCCTCAGCTGTTTCTTTTCCATGTTGAAGATCCCTGACCTTTTAAGCCTTTCCTCATAGGGGTATCCTTCCATTTCCTTCACCGTTTTGGTAGCTCTTCTCTGTACCTTTTCTAATTCTGCTATATCCTTTATAAGATATGGTGACCAGAACTACACATAATATTCAAGATGCAGTTGCACCATGGAATGATACAGAGACATTATAATATCCTTGGTTAATTCTCTATTTCTTTCCTTATTATTCCTAGTATTCTATTTGATTTGTTGGCTGCAGCTGCACACAGGGCAGATGGTTTCAACGCATTATCCATGATGATGCTTAAATCTTTTTCCTGGGTAGTGGTTGCATAGTTTGGGTTGTTCTTTCCTAGGTGCATAACTTTGCACTTATCCACATTAAATTTCATCTGCCATTTGGATGTCCAGTCTTCCAATTTATCAAGGTCCTCTTGCAATTTTTCACAATCCTCTTGTGTTTTAACAACTTTGAATAATTGTCTCATCTGCCCCTCTTGACAGTTCTTGAACCAGCTGCTCCAATAAGTAGTCAATTAATTCATCTAGAAACTTTATCACCCTAGCATGTCCTGCTGTGACACTGACCCAGTCGATATTGAGGTAATTGAGATCACCATTATTACTGTGTTGTAACTTTTGTTAGCTTCTCTGATTTCTTTAAGCATTTCATCATCCATCTGTTCATTCTGGCCAGACGGTTGGTAGTACAGCTCTACTGCCATCACCTTCCCTTTTTTACATGGGATTTCTATCCATAGTGTATTTTGTTTCCTGCATAGAGCATAACCTCTCCACCACTTTGATCTATCCTATCATTGCGATATAGTTTGTACCCAGGTATCAGTGTGCCATTGGTTGTCCTCCTTCCACCAGTTTTCTGAGATGCCAATC
This sequence comes from Ichthyophis bannanicus, assembly GCA_033557465.1. Classification (NCBI taxonomy): domain Eukaryota; kingdom Metazoa; phylum Chordata; class Amphibia; order Gymnophiona; family Ichthyophiidae; genus Ichthyophis; species Ichthyophis bannanicus. The sequence goes on along the minus strand of CM066033.1, from coordinate 1,377,329,343 downwards.
ATATCTAACCTTTCATTTACAGCTATATATTCTTGCACTCCTATCTTATTTTTAGACTCCTAGCATTTGCATACAGACATTTTTTCTGCTGTTATGTTTTTATGTTTTTTTATTCATATTACTGGTAGAAAACAGGATAAAAAATTTGTTAAATAAATAAAAATAAATAAAATCTGGTTATCAGTTGATAGGGCTATTTGGAATCTTTCATATCTGCACTTACTTTTATCTTTATTGGAACCTTTCTGCTGGGATGCCCTAAGTTCCTTCTTTTGCTAGTATCCTTCAAGGATATATCCTTCCGAACCATGTGCTTTTGGGCAACTGTCGGCTTTCCCCTATTATAGAAACATAGAAACATGATGACAGGAAAAGACCACATATCCTATCTAGTCTGTCCTTCCATATCAGCCACTACAACAGTCCCCTTTTTTCCTTTAGAGGTCCTCGGTGTTGCTTCTTTGAATTCAGATGCTGTCCTCATCTCTACCACCTTCAATGGAAGACTATTCCACGGATCCATCACTCTTACCATAAAGAAATATTTCCGCATATCACTCCTGAGTCTATCCCCTTTCACCCTCATCCCATGTCCCCTCATAGCAGAACTTGCTTTCAATTGAAAGAGGCTCTCTCCCTGAACATTTATGCCACGGAAGTATTTAAACATCTCAATCATATCACCTCTATCCCACCTTTCCTCTAAGGTGTACATATTAAGATCCTTAAGTCTGTCCTCATATGCTTTATAATGAAGACCACTAACCATTTTAGTAGCCACCCTCTGCACCGACTCCATCCTGTTCACATCCTTTTGAAGGTGCGGTCTCCAGAATTGCACACTATACTCCAAATGAGGCACCAAAGACTTATTCAGAGGCACATTATCTATTTTAAAAGCTGCTCTATATCCTTTTTAAAGGTTAATGCCAGCAGCCTCATTCCATCCCAGTTAAAGTGGAGGACGTCTCTTTGGAAAAGAACCTTCCTTCCCCAGCATGTTGCCCATTTCCTAATGAATCCCAAACCCTCTTCCTTGTACCACTGTCTCATCCATGCATTGAGACTCCAGAGCTCTGCCTGCCTTTTGGGTCCTGTGAATGTAACGGGAAGCATTTCAGAGGATGCTACCTTGGAACATCTGGATTTCAACTTCTTACCCATAATCCAAAATTTAGCCTCTACTACTACTACTACTACTGATCATTTGTATAGTGCTACAAGGTGTACACAACACTGTACAGACACATGTAAAAGACTGTCCTGAGCTTACAATCTAGTCAAGACAGACAACACAACACCTCAGGACAAGGATACACATAAAGGAATGCTAAGAAAACATGTGGAGCCCCATTCCGGGAGAGGGCCATCCGGGCTATCTGGACTGCCCCGCTGAAGACAGGGCCGTTAGGATCAGATTCTAGTCTGCAGGGACAAAATTTTCCCATGGGAGCCAGAATTGGGTCAGAGGATGGTCCTGCATGTTCCCTCCACCTGCAGGGACGTCCTCCCCACAGATGCCCCATGTATCTGCATTCCTAGTCTCTCTTTTCCCCACCGCCGGACCCAAGGCTGGCTTCCTGAAGTCTGGATCGGGCAGTGGGGACCCCTCTGCACCCGGCCCCGGTCCCAGGGGTGGCTCCCCTGCCCCGATCAGCCACAAAATGCTGCTTATACCACCTCTGAGTTGGTATAAACAACACATCCGAGCAGGCCCGGCAGTACATGCAGGGCTGTGACCTGAATCAGCCATGTACATGCTGCCTAGTGGCCCGCCCCCTCCCGCTCCCTCCCACCCACAGTCGGCTCTCTCCATCCTGAAACACAACGATATGGGGAGAGCTGGTGGGGGAATAGGATCTAGGTGGCTTGTGGGGCTGCATGTCCTGGCGGGACGTGCAGTCCTGCAACCCGTGTTTGAGAATGAGGTCATAGCCTCCAGAATCTCTCTCCCACATTTTCCTATGTCATTGGTATTAACATGTACCAAGACATCAGACTCCTCCACAGCACTATTTAAACCTTGTCTTGGTGGCTTGTGAGGTCTGTACCTCTGCGCCAGGCAGGCATGTTACCAGGCGATCCTCATGTCCACCCGCCACCCATCTATCTACATGCCTAATGATCGAATCTCTGGCTATAATGGCCATCCTAACCCTTCTCTCATGGGCACATGTCCCTGGAGAAAATTCCTCAGCACAAGAGTGTTTTGAATCATCTGGAAGACAGGTCTTAGCTACAGCATCACTTCCTGCCACACCAAGGTAATGTTTTCCCTTCACGTGACCTCTCTTTTCCATGGCAATTGAGAGGCTGCCAGACTGGAGGTGGAACTTCAGTAATACGTCCCTGTAGGTCTTGTCTATATACCTCTATATCTTACTTATGTTCTCCAAGTCTGCTACTCTAGCCTTCAGAGATCAGACTCATTCCTTGAGGGCAAAGAGCTTTTTGCACCTAGTGCACACGTAAGACCACTCACTCAATGCAAAAGACTGGGTAGCCCCCATCTCACTGCTGGACTGCTGTCTGCATCTTAGTTTTAAGTTTTTTTTTTAAGTTACTTTAGTTGTCTACTTAAAGTTGCTAGGGATACTTTTACTAATGCAACTATATCTAATATGTTTACGGGACTATGTTCATCTCAACATTAATTAAGGCCCTGAAATTAATTAATCTATTCTTGGTGAGGATAACCAGCTGAACCTTAAAGTGAATTTGACCACCTCTTCCCCTTTAATAGGTTTAAGAGCCTATAAAGCTAAGATTTTGCCTGGGGTGGGTGAGAGGGAATTAACACTTAGTAATGGCTAGCTTGCTGCACAGGTCACAGACCTGCGGTTCTAAGGTAATCTCAACAATTTCCTGGATGAGTCACACAGTCCTTGGTTCATTAGAGGGAGCCTTTCAAATTGCCCCTTTGATCTGTTACTTGGTTTTAACACCTATTTAAAACAATTTCACAGGTTTCTTGCCTCCTAACTGGAAGACCTCTTTATAAAGGTCTCTAGAAACAAGTTATTTCTTTCTTCTCAAAGAATATTTACCCTAGTCTTCCTTCTATGAAAAGCTATACTCTGATTTGATTTAAATTAAAAGCTCTCTGGCACTACTGAGCCCTGACTGAGTTTAAATTTAAAAGAAAGCTCTCTAGAAATATTTTATTTCTACTCAAATAATATTTACTCTATTCTTCCTTCTATGCTAAGCCCTGACTGAGTTTAGATTTAAACTAAAAGCTCTCTGGTGCTGCTAAGCCCTGACTGAGTTAGCAAATACACTGGATTCTAAAATGCACAGATTTATCAGCTTTAACCCAATGAAATCATTTTTCCCCAAGATTTAGAGAATTTCCAAGAAGTAAATACTTACAAGTGCAGATTTCTTTCTAGCAGAAGCAGTCCCTTTTGGTAGTCCCTCAAGATGTTTGTTCTGTTACCTAGATGCAGTAGGCAGCATGCTATCCCTACTCCCTTACCTCCTATTCAATTGTTCCAATACAAGTCGATTTGTTAAACTGCTGTTCTCTTAGGAAGAAAGTCTCTCTTATCCATGATTTAATTTGACCTGTATTTACTCTCTCACTGAAACATGACTTCAAGAGGAAGAGTTTTCTCTTCTGATTCAGGCTTGCTCTTCTGCCTTCATTTTTTTCCACAAAGATAGGGATGGGGAGGTGGTCTTGCATGATTGCTGCCTACACATTGGAAGGTCAGATATCTAGTGCTTAAGGGATCTACATTTTTTGAGTCTTGATTGCTAAAAATTGCAATAAATTGCATTCATTTTGAGGCTCCTCACTACCTTTCCTCTCTTATCTCACTCTACACTCCTCCTCGGGAACTCTGTTCCTCTGGCCGATCCCTTTTATCTGTGCCCTTCTCTGCCATTGTCAACTTCAAATTTCGTTCATTCCATCTTGCTGCTCCATATGTCTGGAGCAAACTGCCTGAGTCTGTGCATCGGGCCCCTTCTCTAGCCCTATTCAAATCCAGGCTAAAAAAACACCTCTTTGAAGCCGCTTTTGGATCTTGATGCACCTCACCCTCTTTTCCGCTACTTATGTGTATCTTACCATACTTTAGTCTCCAGTTTTAAGCTATGATGAGCAGGGACTGTGTCTTGCATCTATATGTACAGTGCTGCGTACGCCTTGAAATGTTATACAAATGATTTTTTATTAGTATTTATTTATTTTAATTAATTGGCTTTGCTATACCATTTTCTACCAGTCAAAATGGTGTACAATCAACAATGTACAAAACAGTGGGGAGTAACAGAGGGGGTGTAGGCAAGTTACATAAATATATCAGCATTCTAACAGCGAGGTACAAACAGGTTACATCAAACAGCAGTATGGAGAACATTGCATCAAGCATCAGCATAATGAGCATTTATTTCTGGCAAGACAGTTAAGATGGGATTTCCTAGAGGGGCTTGTATCATGGCTCAGGGGGGGGACTGTTCTTAGGTGGGTGCCTATGGTAGTGGGGTAGAAGGAATGTTGTGTGCTAAGTGGGGGCTATCTTGCTGTGGGTCCATCTACTGATCTGTGCCAAAGAGGTATGTCTTCAGGATTTTTTTGAAGGCCTGATGAGATTGGATACTCCATACTGTGGGGAGTAAGGCATTCCAGAGGATAGGGTGTCTAGCTATAAACTACAACAAGACTGAAGCTTTAATCATCACTCGAAACCAAAGCTTCACACACCCACCAAACATAAAGATACAAAGCACCACGATACCGATAAGATCGGAGGTGAGATACCTTGGGGTTACTCTGGACAGTAAACTCAACCTCAAACCACACATAGACAAAACAATCCAAAAAGCATATTACAGGATGCGAATCATCAGGAGACTGAAACCACTCCTCGCTCCAGAACACTTCCGTACAGTCTGTCAAGCACTGATAACCCCAATACTGGACTTCTGCAATCCGATATACCTCGGACTACCAAAACAAGCTCTCAAACCACTACAGCTGGCACAAAACACTGCAGCTCGAATCATATCCGGAGCCGCAAGGCAGGAGCACATCACACCTACACTAAAGGACTTACACTGGCTCCCAATCATTGCTCGCATCAGATACAAGACTATCATAAACCTATTTAAGATAAAAAAACACATCAGCCAACAGCCTCCACCTGCTCATACAACCGGAAACCAGCGCACGTCCCAGAAGAAGTCAAACACGCAACCGAGTCAGCACCCCAAATGAGTACAAGCACACACGCAAGGACACAACAGACAGAGCTCTCTCCATGGCTGCTCCAACAATATGGAACAATCTACCGGACGATCTAAGGGCAACTCCAGACCTCAAAGACTTCAGAAAACAACTGAAAACCATGCTGTTCATAGAGCACTATGGTCACATCACATAACCTAAGAGAATGGATAACAGCACTCCAATCCTCCCAAACAACTGAATATATATAAAATATGATTCTAGCACCACTGTAAATAGCCCACCCTGTATATAGCTCAAACAAATCAAGCACCCAACACATCCCTCACACAACTAAGTTTTATCCTCACTGCATGTACAACACACACACTTTACCTGATTGCTTGCTGTGATACCACCTTGATTATTAAGATAAGGCGGTTTAGAAATACTGTTAAATAAATAAAAATAAATAAATAAAGACTCTTAGGCGAGCGTATTGGGTGCTCTTACAAATCTGTGACTGCAGGTTGAGTAGGTTCTGGGTGCTCTGCTTTTGTGGTCTGTTAGTCTTGGAGCTTCTGATAAGTGTCTGAATGTGATAGGAGGTGATGTTTTGCTGGGCCTTGTATATGATGGTAAGAACTTTGTGTTTGATTCTAGAGGCAATTGGAAGTCAATGGAGAGTTTTTAGAATGGTTGTGATGGATGTGTCTGGAGGCTGTGAAGATGGTGCATGCGGCAGTGTTTTGGGCAAGCTGTAGTGGTAGGATGGTAGTTTTGTGGAGCCCCTGGTATATAGAGTTACAGTAGTCAAAGATGGGGGTGATAGAGGCTTGGCATATTAAACGGAAGTGTTCTGAGGACAGGATGGGGCGTAGGTTACATAGGGTTCTGAGTTTGAAGTAGAGTGACTTGGTGGTGTTCCAGATGTGGGTTTGGAAATTCAGTTGCTGATCCAGATTAATGCCAAGATATCTGACCTGGGTTTAGACTTGAAGGTCCAAGTTATCAAATCTGATGGATGATGGGAGTGTAAAAGTGGAGTCCTTAATGAAATGCAGGATCTCCGTCTTGCCGAAATTGACCGCTAAGTTGTGGAGCTGGAGCCAGCTGACTATTTCTTTGAAGCAGGCAAGTAGTTGGGAGCAGTTGTAGAGAATGGAGGGAAGATCATTGTATCGTCAGCATAGATTTGATAACTGACGTTGAAGTTCTGGATGGTCATTGAGAGGGGCTGGATGTAAATATTGAAGAATAGGGAGGAGAGTGCAGATACTTGGTGTACTCCTTGAAGCAGGGTGTAGAGGGCTGATGTGAGCTGACCGATTATTATCTGTTGGGTATGCTAAGAGAGATATGATTGAATCCATGTGAGAGGCTTGCCCTGTACTCCAATACTGTGAAGTTGGTTGAATAGCATTTGGTGGGAAACTGTGTTGAAGGTTGCGGAGATGTCTAAAAATAGGGTAGTTTCTCCTAATGGGTTAGTTTTGTGCATATCATGGCAGTTGTGAACCTCAATTCTAAGCCAGGGTATGTGGAATATGATCTTAATCTCTGAAATTTACAGCTAATGCTTGGCGTAATACTTGCAATTTGCCAAAGAGAGCCTCCTGCTGGATTTCATAAGATGTAACATTATGGGTAATTTGTCAAGATGTGCTTGGAAATTCTTCTTTATCAGGCCTGTGGCTCCCAGTACAATGGGAAATAATTCTGTATCTTTCTGCCACATTTTGTTGGTCTCTGATTGCATTTCTTGATGCTTCAAGATCTTCTCCCTCTCCATGCGATTCACAGAATAATCACTTGGTACCGACACTTAATTATCAATGCCGTTCTGGTGTTCTTCTCCTTTACCATTACATCAGGTTTTCTGGCATCCAGTTTCATATCCGTCGGAATGGGAATGTCCCAGGTGATCATAACCTCTTCATTCTCTGTTATTCTCTTAGGGTCATGATCCCAGTGCTTTTCAGGGACAGTGATGTTGTAGTGTTTACAGAGTTTCCAGTGGAGGAGGCATGCTACTTTGTTGTGCCTTTCTGTATAGAAATGTTCTGCCATTTCTTTCCGTTCCAGTGATGTGAGTTGATAGTAAGGAGGTCAACAAAGTTTTGTAGTAATAGTAAAAACTGATGGTTTATCTGACTTCAAGGCTCACCCACCTTTTGTGTTCTATTATACACCTCCTCCCTTCCTCTTGTTGAGAGCAATATTTTGCCATTTATGGAGGACTGGGGTCTCATTCAGCATGCAGCAGGTCACACCCTTGACCTGGTATTTTCCTTCCTCTTCCTGCTATCACAATTTAGAGATTCCTGTCTGTCTTGGTCTGATCATTCTCTTAATTTTGTTTCAGGTGGCAAGACAAAGTCTTACACCAGCCCTTGTACCTAAGACTGTAAAGAAATATTTTTTGAGCCTAGAAAATCTAAAAGCAGATTCCCTGGAAGAATTCTGGGAACTGTTCTTATAGCTAATGAAGCAGAAGGATGGGATAATGTACCGAGACTAACTTTTTATTTCCCTAGTTCTGCAGAAAAAGAGACTGTAGAACTTCATAAATAAATAAATCATACTGACCTGGACCTGTTGAAAAGACAAGTATGCCAGATTGAGCACAAATGGAAGAAGACCAAGCATCTACAGGATCTTTGGTGATATAGGAAACAAACCTTCTTCTATAATGCTGAAGTCGGTGAAATCAAAATCACATATTTTACCAAGCATATTCACAAGCAGAAGAATGACTTCAGGTGTCTATTCAAGGTCATCTCTTAAATTTCTACCGCTGCAACTTATGCAGCAATCTGTTTCTTTTTATATCTCAGCAGAATAATGTATTGATTACTTCAGTCCTAAGGTTGTCATGTTAAGAGACCAGTTTACTTCCTTCTCTGACTTGCCCCCCTTCACCACTCTTGGTTTGCAGGATGATTCCTGCTTGGATTATGATCAGTTAACCCAACTGCCTTTATTCAAAAGATTGATGCCAATCCAGGTAGTTTAGCTGGTTCCATTAGTCATCATTCAGAGGCAGAGCCTAATTCAGATACTAGCTCATACAGTACACTGGGCCTCACCACTGGAGAGCTTTTAATTCCTTGGCTCTCTCCTTTTTTTCGTTTTGTCGTAACCCCTCCCCCTTTTTTCTTTTTGTTGTGTACCTTTATTGGTAGGGGTTTTCTCCCTCTCCTTTTTTCTTGTGCTATTTTGCTCTAGCCAGGATTCTGTCCTCAATGAGAGTATCTATGGGGCATATCCATTAAACCATGGCATCTGTAGGGGCATTCCTGGGTTAGCCCCTGCAGATACTGTGACAGTTCTGGATTTACTGCAGAGACCCATATTACCTGCCTTGACAGGGATTGCAGGAAAAGTCCCACAGTGCCTGCCGATACAGGTATTGTGGATCCCCACGGTAAATCCTAGAAATGAGATGGTAGTGACTGGATGCACAGAGCTGTTCAAAGGTGCAATTCGTCGTTGCGATCTGTGCCACTGACAATATGAATAATAAAAGATCTGGCCCTCCTGCATAGCCAATGCCAGTCCCCATCAGGTATGGCCCAGGAGATCAGTGCACCTCTTGAGCAAAACCATTTCCTTGCTAGTCAGCTGTGGAAAGCTCCCTCCCTTCCAATGCCCCCGATCCAATCAAGAGAGTCCCGGCTATCTAGTTTATGTCCCTTCCCTTCCCCTCCTTCCTCGCTTTGAAAAGAAATATTACAACTAGCTAGCCAGAAAAGGGGGGCTCCACTGACCCCCCCACCCCCAAGCCTTCCCCTAAGTCATACTTTTGGCAATTCTGATGTTCTAGTGGGCAGAAGGAGCAGGAGCGGTCCTCTTTCCTCCTGCCTCTGTCATCGTGGCCATTCCAAAATAGCTACGATCATAAGTGCTGCTCTCTAGTCATATGACAAGGGGAAGCACCATGAGATTATCTTTGTGAGGAGCACTGATGCACTGAGACTCTTGAGCTCTGCCTGACTCTTGAGTCTTGCACATGGAATGCGAAGAATTTCTAAGAATGCTCCCTGGAGGTTTTGGATTTCAACTTCCTACCTAAAAGGCCAAATTTGGCTTCCAGAATCTACCTCCTACGCTTTCCTACGTCATTGGTACCCACATCTACCAAGACAACTGGCTCCTCCCCCAGCACTGTATAAAATCTTATCTAGGTGATATTGAGGTCCACCACCTTCACATCAGGCAGGCATTTCACTAGGCAATCCTCACATCCTCCAGGCACCAGGCTATGTACATGCTTGAGTGAATCACCAACTACAACAGCCAGCCTAATCCTTTCCTCCTGGGCTCATGCCCCTCAAGACACATCCTTGGTATGAGAGGATGCACTGCACAGGGTCAGCTGCTGCTATTTCCAGAATGGCAGTGCTGGGGCAGTAGCATGTGGACATCGATCCTGTCTCCCAATCAGAAAGGTACATGGGGGGGGGGGGGGGAAGAAAATCAGAGGAACTGGGGTATGGGGCAGCAGGGCATGTTTAATTTTTTAGGGAGGGGGTCGGGCCTACCAGGGCAACTGGAAGCTGAATGGCTCTCCTAACTTTAGCCAGTTTTGCAATCTGGCGAGTGACTTAATATTACGAGCAATCCGAGTAATGCAGATATTCAATGCCAAGGCCTGGAGATGGTCCCTGCAGTGAATATCCAGCCTAATGTTAAAGAGGCAATGGGCAGCCACTTTAAGTGTGCTGGCCATCGCCGCTGACAATTCTCCCCCTCCCCTGACATGTGTTAGCAATCTGTTGGATATGTGCAGAGAAAGAAAGAGGAGTCAAAGATGACCCCAAAGTTGCAAGCCAAGGAGATAGGGAGGATCACAATGTTATCCATAGAAACAGAGAAGGGACGAAGTGGGGAGATGGGTTTAGGGGGAAAGATAAGAAGGTCTGTCTTGGCCTTGTTCAATTTCAGTTGATGGAGAGACATCCTGGAGAAATTTATTTATTTATTTTGTTTTAAAAATCTATATCCTAGGTGGATTACAACAAAATCAAGCATGAAACATAACTCACATAACAAAAAAGCAATACTCATGACACAACATCCTACTCAGTTATTCAATGTATTAAATACCTGAAGAAAATACAGTCAATGCCTAGCTTGCACAGTCAGCTGAAAAAAGCCTGCCAAAACCTATCTGTCAGAAAGAAAGCCTACTGAAATAAATGCACCTTTGATTGTACGGAACGACTCAATTAGCCTGAAGCAATATACTTAAAGTCTAGTTTACGCCATCTGCTGGAAAAGCCTGCCGAAACAGATGCACCTTTAGTTTTTAACAAAACACCAAGATGTCAGAGGTGTTGTGCAATTCAGCTGAGCTATGGAGCAGACATGGAGAACATTCTATTACAGAAGACTTGGAAATGGACACGTCGAAACAAAGGAACATTCACAAGTGAGTTCTCTTGTAAGCGTAAAATGTGAGGAGGGCAGAAAACTTGCAAGGCTGTAGACAAAATGAGTGGAGACTTATGACTTAAAGATTTGAATACCAACATAATCATCTTATATAGAATTCATGATTTAATGGGAAAACAATACAGATGATATAAATTAGAGAAAAAATGCTCAAATCTCTCACAATTGGTATTCAAATGTGCTGCTGCATTTTCTATAGATTGCAAAGGTTGAATAACATAAGAGAGAAGTACAAGAAAAAAAAACTATTACAGTGGTCTAATGATGATAAAACCAACTCTGGAATTCGTTATTGGAGGATGTAATAAAAGCTTTTAGTGTAGCTGGGCTTAAAAAAGGTTTGGACACGTTCCTGGAGGAAAGGTCCATAAACCATTATTAAAGAGGACCCAGGAAATCCACTGCTTGCCCCAAGACAAGCATTGTGGAACCTGTTTGCCTCTTTGGGAACCTGCCAGTTACTTGTGGTCTGGATTGGCCACTGTTAGAAACAGGACACTGGGCTTTATGGACCTTGTTCTGATCCAGTAAGGCATTTCTTAAGTTCTATTGTTAATGTTTGAACTACAGTACAAAGATTGTCAGCTAATAAAAAAGGCTTAAGCCTATGAATCATATTGAGCTTATAAAAAGTGGCTTTGGTGATTCTTTGAATATGTGTCTGCATAGTTTAATTGAGTGTCTAAAACAACTCCTAAATCGTGAACTTGAGATCTTATCGATAACACACAGCCCCCAATCCTCATGATAGTAGACATAGGATCAGGCAAAGTCCAAGACAAAGATAAGACCTCAGTTTTATCCACATTCAACGCTAATCTGTTGCGTGGCATCCAAGCTTTTACAGAGGAGATATATAGCCGTACCTGCTCCAAAGCAGCCTCCATAGTTGGAGAAACAGGAACAGCAAACTGAATGTCATATGCATAAATCCTAAATATGATGTCTAGCCCATTGAAAATCCTACAAATAGGAGCAATGTAAATATTAAACAATATTGCGGAAAGGGTTGTTCCCTGTGGAATACCAGCGGTAATATTCTGCCAGGAGAGTATCATTCTGCAGATCTAACCTGAAACTGGCATTGAGACAGAAAATAAGAGAACCAAGCATAAACTTTGCTAACACTACCAATTTTCTGGGGTAGAGAGCTAAATCTGAGTCATCAGAGTAAAGATTGTACTGAAAGCCATGGGAGGAGATCAGGGAATGAATGTAGAGAGGGAATGAATGTAGAGAGAGATAAGAGGTCCCAAAACAGAACCCTGAGGTACAACAACTGAAAGGGGATAGCAGTGGAGGAGGATCCACTGGAGCATACACTGAAAGTTTGATGAGAGAGATAAAAAGAAATCAAAGACAGAAGAGAGCCCCGAAATCTAAACAAAAAAAAGGTATCAAGAAGAAGGTGGTGATCAACAGTGTCAAAAGCAGCAGACAGGTCAAGAAGGAAGCAAATTTAATAAAGACCCTCTAGGAACAAGTCACTAGAGACTTTGGAAAGAGTCATTTCTGTAGAAGGTAGAGGGTTAAAGCCAGATTGCTAGAATGATGTGAGAGGACAGAAAGTCAAGACAGCAGTAGTGAACCACAAATTCGAGCAGTGTGGATGCAAATGGGAGGAGGGATATGGGCTGATGACTGCTCAGTTACTGCCTTTTCCATGTCACTTCCTCTGATGTCAGCTAGTCATGGGCTGATTGGAACTTTCCTTCCTCCTGGTTCCAGCTAGACTTTTGCCATGAGGAGGAGTGTTCCTCTTTACCTCTGGCTCATTTAGTGCTCCTGTTTGGCACTGCTTCTGTGCCATGGGGGCTTACTGTTCTTGCCTCGTGTCTTCAGCTGCTCCAGACACTTTCACTGCCTTGCTCAGGAGATGTCTTCTTTCTTCCTTCAATCATACTGTCTTTAAGGGCTGCAGTCCCTTTCAGGGTTTCACTCTGGCAGCTCTTCACTCTTGTGGCCCTGTATGCCCCCATACTGCTGCAGCTACTGCGCCCACTGGAGGAATCCCCATTCCTCACAGCTGGCACGAGTCTCGTTCTCGCCCCAGTGGCAGCTATTGCCACTGATGGCTCCATCTTTCCATCATGGCTGGCAGCTGGCCCACTTCCAGATTTGGGGATCTGATAGTTGTTGCAGGAGAAATGCTGGCTTAGCCCCTGCTGAGTTGTGGTTACAACGGGGGCTTGGGACTGCCTTTCTTCTGCAGGCAGGTAATTTTTAAAGTCTTTTATCATTTTATGAATGAAATATTTGTCTGAGCCTATACATGTTCAGAAGAACATCACCCAATCTTTGGCCTAAGAATCAACACAGATAAGACCAAACTTATGACCACGGATTGATCACCAGCCAAAGTTCACCTCGATGCAATCCAAATCAAGCAGGTTCCAGAATTCAAATACCTGGAATCACTGGTACGGAAGAAGGTGGCATCCACCACTGAGATCTACAGCAGGATTGGCAGGCAATAGTAGCTTTTGCCTCGCTCAAATTGTGCCTCTAGAAGAAGACCAGTATCTCCACCAAGTCAAAAATTTGCCTCTTCTGATCACTGATCCTGCCAATTCTCCTGAATGGATCGGAAACATGGACTCTGCTGAAACCTGATATGACCAAACTTGAGGTCTTTCAAATGTGATGCTTGAGACAGATTTTGGATGTCTCTCTTCATGATCACCATCAAAACAAAACAATTCGGACAAGGTGTGGCCATCAACCTTCAGTCGAAGAACAAATCCAAAAATGCAGACTGTGATGGTTTGGCCATGTTTGCAGAATGAACACCAGTCGGTTGCCATACAAACTCCTCTGAGAATAGCGACCTGTCCACTGGAGGGTTCAATGAGCAGCACCGAAGAAAACGTGGCTCAAACACATTGAGGAAGACCTAAGGAACCAGTGACAGACCATCAATGAGGCCAGAAGTATCACCACTAATCATCAGGGTTGGAAGAGCATTGTGAACAACACATGGAATCCAGTGGCACCTAAAGCAATGTTTTGGTTGAGAGGACGACCTGCTGCCCAGATGCCAGCTAAGGACTAAAGAAGAAAGAAGAACAATAAACATGCCCAATTACTTTATAATCATGTCTTCAATCATGTGATCTGATTAATATAAAAAGAGTAAAATCTAAATTTAACAAGTGTCAAGATGGCAATAGGGAGCAATTGTGTTCCCTGATCTCTACTGTGTTTTTGGATCTTCTTTGATGATGCAGTAATTTTCTGAGTGGTATTCTGATTGGATTTGCTCTGTAGATGTTGCAATTATGTCTCAGAGTCTTTTGGTTTACTTTGGAGTTTGTTGGTGATGATTTTTTGTGGTGTTTTCCACGAGGCCACCCCATGACTAGTTGTACTGTGGAGATGTTGTGTGTTTGTTAGCTCTAACGTCCTTGAATGTTGCTGCCTTCTCCAATCTTGCTAGGAGATTCTTAGAAGGATTTTGGTGGCTGCTGGAAGCTGTTTAATAGAACTTCTTAGTACTGTTCTAAATTTCCATTATTTCACATGGAGAAAGAAGAAGGTTCCTTCACTACTAGGAACTTTGGATACTTCTATAGAATAACTGGAATATATATATATATATATATATATATATATATATATATACACATACACACACACACACACACACCACTGGAATTTAAAGACTGCTTGAAAAATCTATTTGCTGCTTTAGATACAAATCACAGAGTTCCAGAAGAGTAAAGGGATGACATCAAGAAGGTTGTGTTGGAAGAAAGCAAGAAGTCTCTATTTAAGGTGAAAAAGCAAAACCAGCCAAAATGGATGACTGAAGAAACTCTGAAAATTGTCCAGAAATGCAGAGAGGCAAAATTCAGAGGAGAAAGATAGGCAATGGCAGAACTCAACAGAAATTTCCAATGTGCACCAAGACAAGACAAGGAGAAGTACTACAATGACACATGCAAGGAAATAGAATCAGAAACTATTAGAGGAAGAACAAGATCAGATTTTCCAAAGCTACAAGAGCTTAAAAAAAATTCCAGCCTCAAATTGGAATGCTACAAGATGCTCAAGGATCCATCTTAAATGATGCTGAGAAGATCAAGAAAAGGTGGAAAGAATATACAAAGTCATTGTACCATAAAGATCAAGTGGACCAACAGCCTTTTCAACCTGTAGCTTATGATCAGGAACCATTGGTGATGAAAGAAGGAGTCGAAGCAGCATTGAAAGCCTCATCAAAGAACAAAGCACCAGGCATTGATGGCATTCCCATTAAACTATTGCAGCAATCAGATGAAGCTGTTACCATACTTACAAGGCTCTGCCAAGAAATTTGGAAGATAACATCATGGCCAACTGACTGGAAAAGATCTGTGTTTATACCAATACTGAAGAAAGGTGACCTGACTGACTGTGGAAATTATCGCACAATTGCTCTGATCTCACATGCCCACAATATTCTACTCAAGATCATTCAGCACAGACTACAACCATACCTGGAATGATAACTGCCTGAAGTGCAAACAGGGTTCAGGAAAGGGTGACGAACGAGAGACATCATCACGGATATGAGATGGATCCTTGAAAAGACAAAAGAATACTAAAAGGATATCCATATGTATTTTGACTACAGCAAGGCTTTTGACTGTGTAAACCATGAGAAACTCTGGACCACATTTAGAAGCATGGGTATACCAGAACACCTGATAGTTCTCTTGCACAATCTTTACATTGATCAAGAAGCAACAGTTTGAATGGAACAAGAAGAAGTAGAATGATTTAAAATCAGCAAAGGTTTATGACAAGGCTGCAAACTTTCCTCCTACCTCTTTAATTTATATGCAGATTAGAACATCAGAGAATCAGGACTGTATGAAAACAACCGAGGTGTGAAGATTGGTGGAATACTCATCAATAACCTTTGCTATGCTGATGATACTATATTGCTGGCTGAAAGTGAAGATGATCTGAAATATTTGCTTCTCAAGATCAAGGAATATAGTCTTAAAATGGGTCTGCATCTTAACGTTAAGTAGACAAAGATCCTGACAACTGGAAAATCAGTAAGTTCATCATTGATGGGGAGGAAATTGAAATAGTTCACAACTTTAACTCACTTGGATCAACAATCAATAAAAAAAGGACTAGCAGTCAAGAAATCCAATAACATATTGCTCTTGGTAGAATGGCTATAAAGGATCTAGACAAGATTCTCAAGAGCAGAGATTTCTCTCTCCATACAAAGATTTGACTTGTCCAGACCATGGTATTTTCAATAATGTCATATGAATGCAAAAGTTGGACAATGAAAAAGATAGACAGGAAGAACATTGATGCCTTTAAATTATGGTGCTGGCGACAAATACTGTGTATATCATGGATTGTCTGAAGAACAAACCACCCAGTACTAGATGAGATCAAACCTAAGCTTTCCTTAAAAGCTCAGATAACAAGACTTTGACTTTCGACACATCATGTGAAGAGAGAGATCATTGGAGAAAGACAAAATGCTTGGCAAGGCAGAAGGTCATTGTAAAAGAGGAAGGCTGGCAATGAGATGGATTGATACAATTTATTTATTTAGCTAGATTTATATACTGCAAATCTGATAGTCTAAGCAGTTTACATGGAAGAAAATGCCCACAGTGGCTTTACATAAAACTTATATATAAAAAAGGTTAGCAGTGGTATTACAAGAAACTATCAATTTTGTAACAAACGTATGTGAGATAACAATTGAAATTAAATAAAATAGGGATTATTTACAACATTAGGAGTTAAGTAGTGGATAAACAACTTTGAGAGGGAGTTTTTCTTTGGAATATTTACAGTCAGAGGTATATAGGTAGTTGTGGGAAGTTATGGTTTAGGGAAATAAGAACATAAGAAGATAAGATATGCCATACTGGGTCAGACCAAGGTCCATCAAGCCAAGTATCCTGTTTCCAACAGTGGCCAATCTAGGTCACCTAGCAGTTTCCCCAAATGACATAGGTTCCACAATGCTTGTACTGGGTCAAGCATTGATATCCTGGGTCCCTTCTTAATAATGGTTTATGGACCTTTCCTCCAGGAACTTGTCCAAACCTTTTTTAAACCCAGCTACACTAACAGCCTTTACTACATCCTCCGGTAACAAATTCCAGAGTTTGATTACACGTTGAGTGAAAAAATATTTTCTTTTATTAGTCTTAAATAGTTTACCCTGTAGCTTCATTGCATGTCCCCTAGTCTTTCTATATTCTGATAATGTAAACAATTGATTTATGTTTACACGTTCCACTCCGTTCATTAATTTATAGACTTCTATCATATCTCCCCTCAGCCGTCTCTTTTCCAGGTTAAAGAGCCCTAACCTTTTTAGCCTTTCTTCATAGGAGTATCCTTCCCTCTCCTTTACCATTTTGGTGGCTCTTCTCTGAACCTTTTCTAATAACTCTATATCCTTTTTAAGATACAGCGACCAGAATTGCACACAATATTCAAGGTGCGGTCTCACCATGGAACGATATAGAGGCATTATAATATCTTTTGTTTTATTTTCCATTCCTTTTCTTATGATACCTAGCATTCTATTTGCTCTCTTGGCTGACACACTGGGCCAAGGGTTTTAACATGTTATCCACAATGACGCCTAAATCTTTTTCCTGGGTGGTGGTTCCTAATGTGGAACCTTGCATTGTGTAACCATAGTTTGGGTTGTTCTTCCCTAGGTGCATAACTTTGCACTTGTCCACATTAAATTTCATCTGCCATTTTGATGCCCAGTCTTCTAATTTATCAAGATCGTCTTGCAATTTTCCACAATCCTTTTGGGTTTTAACAACTTTAAATAGTTTTGTGTCATCTGCAAATTTGATAACCTCACTCGTTATTCCACTTTCCAGGTCATTTATGAATATGTCAAAAAGCAGCGGACCCAGCACAGATCCCTGGGGTACACCACTATTCACCTTTCTCCATTGGGAAAATTGGCCATTTAGCCCAACCTTCTGCTTTCTATCTTTTAACCAGTTCTTGATCCACAGTAGTACACTGCCTCCTATCCCATGACTCTTTAGTTTTGCCAAAAGTCTCTGATGAGGGACCTTGTCAAAGGCTTTCTGAAAGTCCAGATACACTGGTGGTTATAGTCTCATCATTTAGGAAATATTCCATGTAAAGGTGAGTTTTTAGTTTCTTTCTGAAGTCCAGTAAGTCATTAGTGGCTCGGAGGCTGTCTGGGAGCAAGTTCCATATTGCTGGTGCAAACAGGGAAAAAGCTCTTCTTGAAGCTGTAGAACTGGCTTTAGTATTCATTGTTTGGAAATGAAGGGTGTTGACGGAGCTTGTTCTTAGAAACATAGAAACATAAAAAAATGATGACAGAAAAAAAACACATTGCCTATCTAGTCTGTCCTTCCATATCAACAATTGAAAGTTGTGAGAATGGATTTATATTTGATTCATGCAATCATGGATAACCAATGTAGTTGTGTGAGATTGATCGTTATGTGTTCTGATCTTGAGGCATTACAGAGAAGGCATGCTGCAGTGTTCATGGCAAGTTGGAGTGGTTGAATTGAATATTTTGGCAAGCCCTGAAGAATAAGATTGCAGTAAACTAGGTGAGGAAAGATGAGGGCTTATAAGACAGTGCAGAAGTTGTGTGGTTCCAAGAATGGTTTGAGGTGTTGTATACTTTTGAGTTTGTAGTAAATGGTTCTTGTGGTCTTGCTTATGTGATAGGATAGTGTGAGGTGTTGATCTAGAGTTATTCTTAGTTAGTGTACTTCTTTATGACTTGCAGTTGGGTTCCATCAATGGATATGTGAGATGGAGGAGTAAAGTTAGTCTTGGTGATGTAAAGGACTTTGTTTTCTAATTGTTTATAGACAAGTTCTGTGAGCCAGTGTGCGATGGAGCTAAAGCATTCCTTTAGTTGGAGGATAGATGGGTTAGTGGTGTCGAAAGGAGTATAAAGCATGACATTGTCAGCAAATATATGGTAGAGCCTTTTCCCATATTGCCCCTACAATCTGGAACTCCCTCCCAGAGGAGCTACGAAAGCTAACAGAGATAATGGAACTCCGCAAGAAATTAAAAACCTATCTGTTTACCAAACATTATAATATAGATAATTCATTATCTACATTAGACAAAGGTTAAAGAGCTAATCGGATTGCTCCATGCAAAAGCCCTTTAACCCACACAGATAGCACTCACCCTTGATATATTCATATATAAACTTGTACATAGTTTGCACACGGTTTGGTATTATATTGCACTGTTTATTCTACATTTAATATGATGTTCCTTGTAAATAAGTTCTGTTATATCTCAATGTTCCATGTAAAACAAACTTGCTTTGTTAATTGTTGTTAACTGTAAACCGCAACTGAACTTTGGAAGATGCGGTATAGAAATGTGAATAAATAAAAAGAGAGAATATTGTGAGCCAGTATGATTGAGTAAATTGGTTGGAGGAAGATATTGAATAATAAAGAGGATAGGGCGGACCCTTGTGAGACTCCTTGCTGTTGTAAGTATGGAGTAGATTTTTTAAACTCCATTTTGACATGTAGCTATCAATAAAAGCAGCTATGGATACCACTTTAACAACAATGAGCCGCTTGGTTTAAAACCCATTTTGGACCAGCGTATGTTTTACATACATAAGGTTTCCATACTTACTACTCAACTGTTTACTAATTAATGGTTATAAATTCAGTGGAACTATGTTTAGTTATTATCATTATGTCAAAAAGCGTTATATACAGATTTTTTTATCTGAGATCTAGTTAGTTTAATAGGTATTCGAAGTTTGCTGATTTTGATGGTACTGGCGGCTCAACATATAAAGATCACAAAAAATATTAAGTAGCTTATAATGCTATAATACTTTTATTTGCAAAATAGTAGCTATTTGTAGACTTTAGAAAATAGGTTTAGATAACTTAAGTTTCTTAGTGTCAGAGTTATTGGTGCATATATCAGCCTTGTATGTTTTTCATACGCTGGGCTAATATGTTGTCGAAACTAATTGTTGTCAAGCATTCTGTTCTAGGTGTTTCAATGGTGCAGTATTGATGCACCGCATCAGAAGTGTTTTCACGTGTATCACGTGTATCATATTCTGCTGTCAGAATGGACTGTTGACAAACTATATTATATCATAATAAATTTCTGGTTAAATTTAGAATCCAGCAGAGAGCTTGTAGTTTAAATTTCATAATAGGTTAGAGCCTAGTAGCAGCAAAGAGCTGTAATTTAAATCAAATCAGAATATAGTTTTCCTCAGCAGCACAGGACAAGGTACTGTGTAGCAGCCCTTTTTTAGTAAGTGTTATATCCCTCCCTCCCTCCCTCCCCACACCCACCCTCCCCTGGGAAAATCACAGCTTTATAGGTACTTGCACACCTTAAAAGACAGGAGGTGCTCTCAGGTGAAGCTCATTACCCAAATCAGTCATACACCAAGGTCCTGAGATTAATTAAGCTTCAGGTGAACAAGGTATATTAAACTTCTTAGGTACAGTTTTAGTGGTATAAATATCCATTGCACCCTTTAGTACATATAGAACTTAAAGATCTAAACACAAACTTAAAACTAAGATGCAGACAGCAGTCCAGCAGCGGGATGTGGGCTTTCCAGTCTTTTGCATTGAGTGTCACATGTATGATTTTCTCCCAGCTGGTGAGAGGTCTTACGTGTGCACTAGGTGCAAGGAGCTCTCTGCTCTCAGGGAACGAGTCCGTTCTCTAGAGGCTAGAGTAGCAGACTTGGAAAACATAAGACAGACAGAGAGGTACATAGACGAGACCTACAGGGATATAGTCCTGAAGTCCCACCTCCAGTCTGGCAGCATCCCTGTTGCCATGGAGGAGAGAGGTCACGTGACAGGAGAGCATCACCCTGGTGTGGCAGGAAGTGATCCTGTAACTAGGACCTGTCCTCCAGGTGATGTAAACCCCTCTCGCACCGAGGAGGTTTCTCCAGGGCCAAGTGCCCATGCGGGAAGGGTTAGGACAGCAGTTATAGTTGGTGATTCAATCATTAGGCATGTAGATAGCTGGGTGGCTGGTGGACGTGAGGATCGCCTGGTAACATGCCTGCCTGGTGCGAAGGTAGCGGACCTCACACGCCACCTAGATAAGGTCTTAGATAGTGCTGGGGAGGAGTCTGCTGTCTTGGTACATGTTGGTACCAATGACATAGGAAAATGTGGTAGGGAGGTTCTGGAAGCTAAATTTAGGCTTTTAGGTAGGAAGTTGAAATCCAGAACTTCCAGGGTAGCGTTCTCCGAAATGCTTCCCGTTCCACGCGCAGGACCCAATAGGCAGGCAGAGCTCCGGAGTCTCAATGCGTGGATGAGACAATGGTGCAGAGATGAGGGGTTCGGATTTGTTAGGAACTGGGGAACATTCTGGGGAAAGGAGGGGCTCTTCCGAAGGGATGGGCTTCACCTTAACCGGGATGGAACCAGGCTGCTGGCATTAACATTTAAAAAGGAGATAGAGCAGCTTTTAAACTAGATAATAGGGGAAAGCCGACAGTCGCCCAAGAGCGCATGGTTCGGAAGAATGTATCCTTGAAGGATACTACAAAAAGCAGAGAGGTTCCAAAAAAGAGTAAAGTAGCCCAAATGCCCTCGAGTATGGAGCAGACAGAACTTAAAGATCCCAAATTACCCATGTCTACCAATAGCCAAATTAATATGAATAAAATACAGTCTCTAAAATGCTTGTATGCAAATGCTAGAAGTCTACAAAACAAGATGGGAGAGTTAGAATATATAGCACTAAACGAGAGGTTAGATATGATTGGAATATCAGAGACATGGTGGAAGGAGGACAACCAGTGGGACACTGTGATACCTGGGTACAAACTATATCGAAATGATAGAGCTGATCAAATTGGTGGAGGGGTTGCGCTCTATGTTAGAGAGGGCATTGAATCAGAAAGGATTAAAGTTTTGCAAGAAACAAAATTTGCTGTAGAATCTCTTTGGATTGAAATTCCATGTAAAAAGGGGAAGGCGATGGCAGTGGGGGTGTACTATCGTCCGCCTGGCCAGAATGAACAAATGGATGATGAAATGCTCAAAGAAATCAAGGAAGCTAGCAAAAGTTACAGTGCAGTAATAATAATGGGTGATTTCAATTACCCCGGCATCGACTGGGTCAGTGTCACAACAGGACATGCTAGGGAGATAAAGTTCCTAGATGAAATAAATGACTGCTTCTTGGAGCAGCTGGTTCATGAACCGACCAGAGGGGAAGCAATATTAGACCTAGTCCTTAGTGGAACACCAGATGTAGTGCAAGAGATAAGGGTGTTGGGGTCACTTGGCAGTAGTGATCATAGCATGATCGCCTTTGATTTAATTAGTGGAGGAGGGATAGTAAGGAAATCCACAGTACTACCCTTTAACTTTCGAAAGGGAGACTATGATAGAATGAGGAAAACAGTTAAGAAAAAACTAAAAGGAGCAGTTGCAAAGGTTAAAGACGTACATCAAGCTTGGGTGTTGTTGAAAAATACTATCTTGGAAGCCCAGACCAGCTGTATTCCACGCTTTAAGAAAAGTGGAAGGAAGTCTAAAAAATTGCCAGCATGGTTTAAAGCTGAGGTCAGAGAGGCTGTTGTTGCCAAAAAAGCATCTTTCAAGAAATGGAAAAAAGAGCCAAATGATGAAACCTGGAAACAGCACAAGCACTGGCAAGTCAAATGCAAGGCATTGATAAGGCAGGCAAAGAGAGAATTTGAGAAGAAGCTTGCTGCGGAAGCAAAAACGCGAAACAAAAACCTTTTCAAGTACATTCGTAGCAAAAAACCCGTGAGAGAGTCAGTTGGTCCATTAGATGATAAAGGGGTTAAAGGAGCACTAAGAGGCGACAAGGCGATAGCGGAGAGACTGAATGAATTCTTTGCTTCGGTCTTTACTGAGGAAGATGTAGGGATGTTACCCATGACTGAAGTGGTATTTAAAGGTGTGGAAGAATTGAAGGAAATATCGATACATCGGGAAGATGTCTTACAACTATTAGATAAACTGAAGAGTAGCAAATCACCTGGGCCAGATGGTATACATCCAAGGGTGTTGAAAGAACTGAAATTTGAGATTGCAGACCTGCTATCAGTAATCTGTGAACTATCATTAAAATCATCTCTAATACCTGAGGATTGGAGGATCGCCAATGTAACACCAATTTTTAAAAAGGGTTCGAGGGGTGATCCGGGAAACTACAGACCGGTGAGCCTGACATCAGTACCGGGAAAAATGGTAGAAACCATCATAAAGAATAAAATTACTCAGCATATAGATAGTCATGACCTAATGGGAGACAGCCAACATGGCTTTAGACAAGGAAGATCTTGTCTTACTAATCTGTTATGTTTTTTTGAAGGAGTGAATAAACAGGTGGACAAAGGTGAGTCGGTTGATATTGTGTATCTGGACTTTCAGAAAGCCTTTGACAAGGTCCCTCATGAGAGACTTTTGGCAAAACTAAAGAGTCATGGGATAGGAGGCAGTGTACTACTGTGGATCAGGAACTGGTTAAAAGATAGAAAGCAGAGGGTAGGGCTAAATGGCCAATTTTCCCAATGGAGAAAGGTGAATAGTGGTGTACCCCAGGGATCTGTGCTGGGTCCGCTGCTTTTTGACATATTCATAAATGACCTGGAAAGTGGAATAACGAGTGAGGTTATCAAATTTGCTGATGACACAAAACTATTTAAAGTTGTTAAAACCCAGGAGGATTGTGGAAAATTGCAAGAGGATCTTGATAAATTGGAAGACTGGGCATCAAAATGGCAGATGAAATTTAATGTGGAGAAGTGCAAGGTTATGCACCTAGGGAAGAACAACCCAAACTATGGTTACACGATGCATGGTTCCACATTAGGAACCACCACCCAAGAAAAAGATTTAGGCGTCCTTGTGGATACCATGTTAAAACCCTCGGCCCAGTGTGCAGCGGCGGCCAAGAGAGCAAATAGAATGCTAGGTATGATAAGGAAAGGAATGGAAAATAAAACAAAAGATATTATAATGCCTCTATATCGTTCCATGGTGAGACCGCACCTTGAATATTGTGTGCAATTCTGGTCGCCGTATCTTAAAAAGGATATAGCGATTTTAGAAAAGGTTCAGAGAAGAGCCACCAAAATGGTAAAGGGGATGGAAGGCTACTCCTATGAAGAAAGGCTAAAAAGGTTGGGGCTCTTTAACCTGGAAAAGAGACGGCTGAGGGGAGATATGATAGAAGTCTATAAATTAATGAACGGAGTGGAACGGGTAAACGTAGATCGATTGTTTACCTTATCAGAATATAGAAAGACTAGGGGACATGCAATGAAGCTACAGGGTAAACTATTTAAGACTAATAAAAGAAAATATTTTTTCACTCAACGTGTAATCAAACTCTGGAATTTGTTACCGGAGGATGTAGTAAAGGCTGTTAGTGTAGCTGGGTTTAAAAAAGGTTTGGACAAGTTCCTGGAGGAAAGGTCCATAAACCATTATTAAGAAGGGACCCAGGATATCAATGCTTGAACCAATACAAGCATTGTGGAACCTGTGTCCCTTGGGGAAACTGCTAGGTACGTATGACCTAGATTGGCCACTGTTGGAAACAGAATACTGGGCTTGATGGACCTTGGTCTGACCCAGTATGGCATATCTTATGTTCTTATGTAAGTGTTTTAAATGAAAACTGCAGTTTCAATAGTATCATACAGTATGTTTATGTCAATGAATATTGGAACTGAATCCTATCTTTTCTGAAGACGGGCAATATACTATATTGGACCAGTGTATGAAAAACATACACTATGTGAAACTTCTATTTTCTGCAAAGTTTTAATATTTTTTATTATTGCCGGTATTTCATAGTTGTTTGAGTGTAACAAATCGAATAAATCATCCAGAACAGAGAAAGAATATGCAAACTGTCCAAAACGGGTTAAGATCAAACAAAATTTAGGTCAACTATCCAGAGGGCCGCCAGGAGTCGACACCCACTTCACAACACTTGAACATAGAACAATAGAGCAATAACATAGAACTTAATCAACTATTGTTGGCCCCATTGTATACAATAGACATTTGATTTGACTAGCACCTACTGTATTTAGTGCATAAAAAAAGGGGAGGCTCTACAGCAATTGACAGCAAAGGCCTCACAGAAGCTTGGTCAAGCCAGAGATTGCAGAATCATTGTCAAGGCACATCCCAAGGCACCAATGAACAATCTGCTTGAAAAAGCTATTTCTGATTTACTCTGGAGTCTTGCCTGGTTTGGGGATCTGATGGAAAATTTTATTGCACTGGTGAGCTCTATTGGCAGAGCCATCAAATTTAACTTTGCACATTGACTTTCAAAACTTAGAGAAACAAATAAATATACACTGAAATGTTATGCCTCTATGAATATTATTTTATATTATGCCTCTATGAATATTATTTTATATTATGCCACTACTCAGGAAAAAGATTTAGGCGTCATTGTGGATACCATGTTAAAACCCTCGGCCCAGTGTGCAGCGGCGGCCAAGAGAGCAAATAGAATGCTAGGTATCATAAGGAAAGGAATGGAAAATAAAACAAAAGATATTATAATGCCTCTATATCGTTCCATGGTGAGACCGCACCTTGAATATTGTGTGCAATTCTGGTCGCCGTATCTTAAAAAGGATATAGCAATTTTAGAAAAGGTTCAGAGAAGAGCCACCAAAATGGTAAAGGGGATGGAAGGATACTCCTATGAAGAAAGGCTAAAAAGGTTAGGGCTCTTTAACCTGGAAAAGAGACGGCTGAGGGGAGATATGATAGAAGTCTATAAATTAATGAACGGAGTGGAACGGGTAAACGTAGATCGATTGTTTACCTTATCAGAATATAGAAAGACTAGGGGACATGCAATAAAGCTACAGGGTAAACTATTTAAGACTAATAAAAGAAAATATTTTTTCACTCAACGTGTAATCAAACTCTGGAATTTGTTACCGGAGGATGTAGTAAAGGCTGTTAGTGTAGCTGGGTTTAAAAAAGGTTTGGACAAGTTCCTGGAGGAAAGGTCCATAAACCATTATTAAGAAGTGACCGAAGATATCAATGCTTGACCCAGTACAAGCATTGTGGAACTTGTGTCTCTTGGGGAAACTGCTAGGTACATATGACCTAGATTGACCACTGTTGGAAACAGAATACTGGGCTTGATGGACCTTGGTCTGACCCAGTATGGCATATCTTATGTTCTTAAAAAAGGTGCAAGACAATATGATGCAAGATTTAATGGAGACCAGTATATTTTCTTAATCCAATAATGCACTTTGGAATGCTCTAAGGAAAATCTAGTACTTCGAAAAACAAAATGAGATTCTGGCCAACATGCCGACTCTTAAAAAGGTCAGTACTTAAGGTCTGGCAGATGACACTGAAGTTTTCCTGGCACTGTAAGGAAGGTGATTATGGCATCATTGCCATTGGCTCAAATATTGGAAACGGTATTTGAATAGTTGCTGCATGTGGATAAATTCAGCACTATAGGTCTGATAACCTGAAATGCAAAGTTTAGGAAAAATCTCAGAGTCATAAGTACTAAGCCTTGTTCTTATGGACACAAAGGGAGTCATTTTAAAAGTCAGTCATGATTGGGATGTCCGAAGACATGCATGTGGACATCAAAATCACAGAGACATCTCCAAAGCCATTCCACAAATGTCATTTACAGATGTCTTTTCTGCAGGGACATCCACGTTGACAAGGGGGCATAGCAGAAGCACAATGGACTTATACGTCTACAGGCATGTCCACATTTAGACCTGCTACAGGCACAAATAGGCTGCAGGGAAGTGCTTGTTTTGGCCTTAAGAAACAAAAAAACAAAAAACCCCCAAACAAAGCACAAAAGAAATGCACAAAAGAAATGACTGGGCAAAAAACACTAAAAAAGAAGAAAAAGAAAGAAAAAAAGAATGCCCGTTCGCCACACAATGTTGTACAATCCAAGCTGATAATTTTTTGGTATTAAGACATGTTCAATTAAATGAAACTTGCATTGTCTTCTGTTTCGACCTACCTACAGTACATCACAAGGACATGCAAAAATATAAATTACAAAAACTGACTTACAAGTCGTCCCTCACCAGGACTCCCGTCCCGTTGGGAGGCATCCCCACTTTAAACATTCTATGGTCTAAGTGCCACAGGGGAAGTAGCCTGCTTGAATTTTCTCTTGAGAGGCATTATGTGTTCTTCTGATGACTAAATCACCTATATTCCCCATTTATATGTCACAGTTGGAACACTACTAAAACACAAATGAATAGATAAAAAGTTTCAGTGTTGGAAGATTTTATTAATCAACTGCATTGTTATTATAGTGTATAGCAAAACACAGGTTATATCAGGAGTTTCTCTTCTGGTAATATAACAATCAACTTTCCTCTGTGCTCCCATAGGATAACTCCTTTGTCCTAATCTATAAAGTAATATCTTTGCATGTTTATCAAATCCACATTCTTGTGAACAGATCTGTTTTATCCTTAAAAATTGCCCAGCTCGTAAAGCTTGTTTCAACCTTCTTGGATGGCAACTTGTATAATGTGACAATGTATTCCATTCAGTGCTTTTTCTGTACATTGATTCTAGGACTTCTTCATTCCGTATAATAGATATATCCAAAACATCAATTTTATCCTGCACTAAATTAATATGGAGTTTAATATTAGGTTTTAATGTGTTTATTCAGATGAAAAAGGTTATTATTCATATTTTGATCCCTTCCATAGAATCAATATGATTTCTATAATATGGTAGTTGCTGTTTTATTATATTTATGCTTGTTTGTATTGTGTTTTAATTATTTATATTTATTGTTATCCACAGAAGACATGGGACCAACAGGATATATTATCATCCAAAAACCAAAGCCAAAGCTTAATGTGCATCATCCAACTTGAAGTATAAACAAATTTTTCTTGAAAATTTGCCATATACAATGTGACAAACGATGGTGCGACCATTGCGACCATTGCTACTCCATAAGTTTGCAAATAAAAAGAATCCTCATATTGAAAGCATACTAAAGTACTCATTGCAATAATGATTGAGCAAACTGCTTAGGGATTTGCTGAGGCAAAATAGAGCCCACTGATTCGGCTATCAGGCTGGCTAGGCGGGTGTCCCCTTCCTCTGTCAGTGCTCAGTGCTCAGCCCTCCTGTTAGAAGACCTACTGTACCAAATACAAAGAAGCATTCATGGAATGCACTGTAGTCATAAAATGTAGAATAATCTAAGTGTTTCTGCACAGGGGTTGCGAGAAAGGGTAGAAATGTAAGAGGAATGGTGTAAAGTGTGAGGAGGCTATTGCAGGCTGAGAAAAAGCAAGAACCGGGGGCATTGAAGTAGAGGAGTGGAGAAGCAGCACAGCACCAGTAGACAGTCAGAGACAGAATCTGTCTGTCTGAAAAGTGATGGTGTGCATGCGTGTACCTGATTTGGGGGGGGGGGGGGATGAATGCACGTGCATGTGTGTGTGACTGAAGTACAACAGAGTGCGTGCATGTGTATATGTTTCTGTGTCTCTGATGGAAAGAGTTTCATATAAATAGAGTTTCCCTTTGAAAATTTCAGCTGTTGTGGGGACATCCGCTGGTACAAATGTGGAGGAGAGTAGGAGTGGGACACGAGTTTTAAAATAGGGGACATTTGGGCATCCCAACTGAAGCAATACAATTCCAGGGACAAATCCTTAAAAAAGGGACTGTACTGTATAAAACGGGATGGTTGGTCACTTTAAGGAGACAGAAATTTGGTGTTGTTAATAATATGCATTGCTCACTAGAGCCCCCACAGCTCATTTTAACTTGTACACACGGACAGAGGGCCAGAGCCTTTGCATTGTGACCTCAACTGTTCATTCATATCATTTCTAGTGATGTACTCATTGATATCTGTCCAGTTTGGTTGCACTGTGACCACACCCTTAAAAATATGTCTCCTATACTGACCTCTGGGAGCTATCTTTACTTCTTTATTTGTGTGAGGTGAATGTGAGGTAGCCTTCCACCACCATTATATGATGGTGAAACTCTGCCTAGCATGTGTAACCATGGCCTGCCAGAGGTGGAAGCAGTATCCCTAGGTCACAGCAGGGCAGGGAGGCTGGTGCAAGGGCCGCATGGCCAAGCAGAAGAAGGTATTGGGTCACTGATGTTCTGGGGATGTGGAATAACAGAGATATTTCCAAGCTATCTACATACAGTAGAAGCCTCACTGGTTCTGAGACCCTTCCCTCCTTTTATGTGTGTTTTTTTGTGATTTTTTTGTGCTATAAGGTGTGGTTGAAATAAGTGGAGTGCTATTTTGTCACAAGTTGAGTAATCAATTGAGGCTCCAAAAGTGACCATAAATTTTGCTGTAGGCAAGCAGAAGAAGGGACATCACAACAAGCCACATGCAGGTATGTCCAGGCATGGCTTACATCTGGCACTGGTCCCCATTCTATTTAAGGGTTTCTGTTGCTCCACCTATCTTATGTTCTGGGGACATGATGTACCATGTCTTAAACTGTACATGCTGGATTAAGTGTGGTTATGCTTCCATTGGAAGTTGTGGATGCTAACGTGTCTTGGCCCATGAGATACTACATCCTTGTACCCTCCAAAAATTATGGAAGCCATCTCCAGGCCAGAGGACATAGTGCTGTTTTGAGAGAATGTGAACAGAGAGTAATGGCCAAGTAAATGTATGTGTACCAGGATATCTATGTTGTTGTATCAATAGCATGCATCTATACATTTTGTAGTTAGACTGGTTTTCTCCACTTAAACAGGCCACCTCTGTAGGGAGGATTTGATTTTATCTGAATGACTGGGGTTGTGGCACCTGGGCTAGCAGAGTTGGGTCCTACTCCTGCCTTTGTCGTAATATGAGAGCAGCTCGTTACTAATGTAAAAGATTACTTACACCTCTTTCCGTGGTTTTGGCTGCATCTCTTTGAATGTGGCCTATAGAGGCCTAGAATCAGGCAGATTTCAGAGCACAGTGTGGCTGCATTACCTAGGCCGTCATGGTGAGTGCTGCATGTCTATTGCAAGGAGTGGGGTTGTGGGATCAAGCATGCTTGCATGTCCTACTTGCTTCCCTGTGCTGGTACAGACGATGTCTGATTCTGCCCTCTGTATGTGAGCAGCTCTTCAGCTACTTGCTCTCTTGCCATATGCTTGCTTTATGCAGCATCACAACCTGGAGGACCTGCAGACCCTAACATGGCATTGCATTATGACATCACAGAGACTGTGTGTGTATGCTCTCTGGCAGGCTGCAAGGACACTTCTAAACTTTTGGACTTAACCTGGCTAGGAAAATCTATACCACTCCCATGACCTCTGTGCTTCAGCGTGTGGTGCCGTACAACCCTTCTGCTGGTATAATCAGCCCTCATTAGTGAACACCAGACAGACCAGGAGGTTTCTCTCTGCCTCAGGGAAGTTCCATTCCCTCCTGACCAGCTTTGAGGGTGCTGTCTAATGTGAGACCCTCTAGTGGCTGCTGCAGTAGCAGGGACCGGAAATATGTCAACACAGTTCTGCATGGGAAGGCATGCAATGCTCAATGGAGTGCAGTTGGGCATGTTCATTTTTGCCACCAGATGGCACTTACACGTATTGTGGCCCCAGATATGGTCCCTTGCACATGCAGCCTTCCCATTGCTGCCTTCTGTGGCTTCCACGTGTATCTGCCCTGACTGCCACGGCTGCATGTGAAAATGCATTTTAAAATGATGCTCCACGTCTTTGCTGCCCCTTCGCTCTAGTGTATTTCTCCACATGTAGGTGGCATCATTTCATGAAACATACGTGTATAAATTGCCACAACACTTTTTTAAAAAAAACATTGATTTCAATGGGTGAAGACATGTCAATTTTAGGATGGGTGCACACATGCACACCTTTTCTTCTAAAATTGACATAGATTTGCAGACATTCTCATTTGCATGTCCCAACTACCCCCTTAATGGCCTTTCTAAAATGGGCTTTCATATCAGATTAGTGTGCTTGAATATGCATTAACACACATTAACATGTTAACAGACATTAGTCAGAGTCCCTATGTTTGTTTTGCCAACTTACATTAATTCACTTGGTAGGATTATCTTGTTAAGGATATCTACAGTATTTGGTCTGCAGTTTCATTTTAGAAAATGTTATGAGTTATACTATCTATATGGCTGCATTTTTTGGATTGAAAATATTATGTGACAGTATTAAATATATTTTATTGGCTGAACCCAGCTGGTAGAAGCAGAGTAGAAATGATTGAAATTAAATTTGATTAGATCAAATGCATGCACATAAGAGCTCTGAATTAATGTACATAATGTTGACTTATGAATGTAAAAATATTTTTATGTACTGTATGTTAATCAAATGTTACATACATTAATTTCTAAAACAAATCCATAAAATATCTGAAAATTGACCAAAAACATAAAAAATGAAGCAAATATTTTTTCTATGCACATAATGCACATTCCTAGTTCCTATGGTTTGTATAGGTCAACATCTACCTTATATGGAACCTTATAAGGAACCTGAACACACTACTTGTTCCAAACAACTTTTCAAAACTCAATAAAACTACAACAAATAGGGCATTCCCCTTCAATGCTCCTTTAATATGGAACGCTCTGCCAGATAAACTCAGAGATATCACAGATCTTTCAGCATTTCGAAAAGATCTTAAAACTCACCTATTTATAGAGTACTTTGGAGACTCATTCCCAATAGATGAAATATTTCCCACTAAAACTCATGTATACTCATATTCATCAATTCACAACTTACTTTTTCCTTTTTCTTACTCTATCTTACAATACCCAATTCTCCACATTATCACATTTACTCTTTACACTAATAATTCTAGTGAACTACAATACATTTTTCCTTGCTCAGATAAGATGATAACATTTTTGAAATTTGTAAATATTTAAATCTGTATATATGTTTAAACTATCTATATACCTAATCAGCATTTACTCAGCATTGTAACCCTCAAATTACCATTTTTATTGTAATTTCAATTGTTTGAATAAGTTTCAATGTAATGTTCAAGTTTTGTTCTATGTAAACCGCTTTGATTTTTCTGAAAGGCGGTATATAAAACCGTTCAATAAATAAATAATAAAAATGTTCATCATCAAATTCAGAAATTCACTTGAAAAAGAATAGGTGTCTCAAACCCTAATTTTGGAAATGTCATCTTACAGATAGATGAACCTCATACATATCATGGGAATAAAGAAAGGAATCTGATTTCCAACATGCATTAATATATTTTTTTTTGTTTGGAAAAGTTTAACATCACTTTATCTGACACCACGTAAGAAGAAACAAGACTGTTCTAATAGTTTTGCAACCTTTAAATCTTAATATATGCCTCATATAGATCGACAGATAGATAGATATAGATATATAGAGAGAGATTCTATAGATAGAAATTTCTCTGAGGATGCTAAACCATCCCTTAGCTGAATAACAACTGAAAAACAGATGTACTAAAGAGTTTTTTTTCATGCAAAGGCACATTTTACAATGTGACATCCAAATGCAATCTGGGACGTCAAAGCCAGAATTTTTGGAAAAAAACAGACACATGCAAGTTTGGGCACGATTTCAGAAACGTGGACGTGCCCGATATGAATGTCTATAGAGATGTCTACAAAGATGTCCCCAGAATAGCCTCTCAGAAAGTTGACATCTAACAGCCTGGGCTTGGAGTGGGGTAGTCAGGATTCAAATCCCCGTGTAGGTCTGAGATCTTAAACTACTCACTTAATTCTCCATCTTCTCTACACTCTGGATGCTTTAAGGCCAAAACATACGTAAAAATCCCCTCAAGGAGCCAAATTTCTCAAAAAACAAAAAAACATAAACCCCAAACAAAGCACAAAAGAAATGACTGAGCAAAAAACACTAAAAAAGAAGAAAAAGAAAGAAAAACTGAACACCAGTTGGCAGAAGCCTACCCCGCTGGAGAAAAAAAGGCCTCAGCAACCCTCCAACCTACAACCCGGGAGGGATTGAGTCTGCAAAACAACACAAACTATGTCACAACTGATGGTCAGACTCTATTTACATCAATGGCCAAAAAACAAACAAACTCCAGTCCACCAGGATAAAGTAAACTCCCAACTGGTGCAGCCCAATCCAACTGCTGAATTCAGTGATAAACAAATGTTAAAGCCACCCCAAAAATAGAATTGAAGACAGGCAATGGCTCAAAACGAAGAATGGGCAGAAACAACTTATCTGCTAAGACAATGATGATCCAACGCTGAATAAGATGATCCCAGTTGAACCAGAAGAGACCAGTCAAACAGAGGAGGCAGGGAGCCCCGACATCAGATGTTTCGCCTTCCGGCTTCTTCAGGGAGCTCAAATCCACGCTCCACCCGCTATCAGCGACAACGATGCAAACTTTGTCAAAAAGCACATCAAGCCATAGCCATTATGCTGGAACAGAATATGGGAGCTGATGCAAAAACTACAAAAAATAGAAATAGAAAACAGCAGTTGAAATTTGAAACGTGTCATGCCCAGACATTAAAAACAAGACGAAAAACCAGAACCAAGAAATCAAAAAATCAAAAAACAACCAAACAGGAAGCAAAACATACCACTGAGCAGGAGCTGAAGTAGAAAAATGAACACCAGGAGAAAGGCTGCAGCCGTAGCGATCAGACCCACGAACCGCCAAACAGAAACACCAGCGCATGCGCTCCAAAAATATAAGACGGAGTGCCCATGACGTCAGAATTTAAACCCCAGCGGCAGAAAGCCGACTAAGGGCAAAAACCAAACAGGTGTGTAAAACCTCAGACTCCCGCAAAACAGCATGAACAAAAGTATGAAAATAAACCACCCACCCACTCAAACACAGAAAATTGATCAGAATTTGTATATGGCCGATTTTGAGAATCGGTGGTTGACGGACAGCCCTTATCAATCCTGCATTCGTTTATGGGTACAGTACATCAATGATGTTTTTTTACTATGGACCGGTACCGTTGACCAGTTGCTGGTTTTCCATGGCTGGCTTAATCAACGTGATCTACACATCTCTTTTTCCCTGGAGCACAGTTTTACTGCAATTTCATTTTTGGATGTTTTGATAACATGCCAAGCGGATGTTCTGAAGACTTCAGTGTACACCAAGCCGACTCATCGGATGTCTTTTCTTCATTTTGACAATGCTCACCCACAACGTCTGAAGGAAAGTCTGCCCTTCGCACAGTTCCTTCGTTACCGTCGGAACTGTTCGATGGTTTCGGACTACAAAGCGCAGTCTCAGATTTTGGAGGATTCCTTTATAGCCCGGGGTTATCCAGCTTCTTTGGTTCAGAAGGCTCGGACTCGAGCCCGTTTTAATGACCGGGCTTGGCTTTTGATTCCCCGGGATCGTTCAACAAAGTCAGATCCCCCATTTGTGCATTTTGTTATGAAGTTTAATCCTCTCAGTTATCAAGTATCGAAAGTGATTCAGCGGCACTCTCATATCATCTGTTTGACTCCGGGTCTTAGTCAACATCGGATTAGGTCAGTCTATACCAAAGGCTCTAATTTGAAAGATGTGTTGTGTCCTTCTGCCTACACTAGCACTCCATCCGCATTAACTGTATCATCTTTGGTTCAGGGGCACCGTAGTTGCGGACGCTGTTCAGTATGTTTCATGATGGAGACTTGCTGCAGTTTTCAATATAATCATCGCACTTATCGTTTATTTTCTTCTACGACTTGTGACAGGTTTATCTACTTCGCTGTCCGTGTGGACTTGGCTACATTGGAAAAACCAGTCGAGCACTGCGGACTCGTCTGATTGAGCATCGCAGTCGCCTTCGCCACATGGTGGAGGGTGCCCCTTTGGTCCATCACTTTCAGTCCTCAGGTCATGTATTTGAGGATTTAAGGTGTCTAGTGATTTCACAATGTACAATCCAACTGCTGAATTCAGTGATAAACATATGTTACAGCCACCCCAAAAACAGAATTGAAGACCGGCAATGGCTCAAAACGAAGAATGGGCAGAAACAACTTATCTGCTAAGACAATGATGATCCAACGCTGAAAAAGATGATTCCAGTTGAACCAGAAAAGACCAGTCAAACAGAGGAGGCAGGGAGCCCCGACATCAGATGTTTCGCCTTCCGGCTTCTTCAGGGAGCTCAAATCCACGCTCCACCTTTTCTCACCTCTCCTGTCTTTCTTCAAAAGTGCACATTTAGGTCTTTAAGTTTGTCCCCATGTACTTTATAATGAAGACACTGACCATTTAGTAGCCTCCCTCTGGACCAACCCTATCTTGCCTATATCCTTTTGAAAGTGTGTTTTCCAGAAATGTACACAGTACTCCAAATAATGAAGATACTATCACCTCCTTATTCCTGTTGGACTCCCTTTGCGTCTAAGCATTCTTCTGGATTTTATCATCATCTTTTCTTCTTGTTTGTCCAACTTAAGATCATTAGATATGATCACCCCCAGGTCCTGCTCATCTTTTAGAAACATAGAAACATAAAAACATGATGGCAGACAAAGACCACATGGCCTATCTAGTCTGCCCTTCCATTTCAATCACTACAAAAGTCTCCTTTTTTCCTTTAGAGATCCTCTATGTTTGTCCCTTGCCTTTTTGAATTTAGACACTGTCCTCATCTCTACCACCTCCACTGGGAGATTATTCCACAGATCTACCACTCTTTCTGTAAAAACATATTTCTGCATATTACCCCTGAGTCTATCCCCTTTCACCCTCATCCTATGTCCCGTCATAGCAGAGCTTGATTTCAATTGAAAGAGGTTCTCCTCCTGTGCATTTATGCCATGGAGGTATTTAAACGTCTCAATCATATCACCTCTATACTGCCTTTCCTCTAAAGCAGGGGTTCTCAACCCAGTCCTTGGGACCCACCTAGCCAGTCAGGTTTTCAGGATAACCACAATGAATATGTATGAGAGAGATTTGCATACAATGGAAGCAGTGCATGCAAATCTCTCTCATGCATATTCATTGTGGTTATCCTGAAAACCTGACTGGCTAGGTGGGTCCCAAGGACTGGGTTGAGAACCCCTGTCAAAAGTATACATATTAAGATCCTTAAGTCAGTCCTCATATGCTTTATAACGAAGACCATTAACCACCCTCTCTACTGACTCCAAACCTGTTTAACTCCATATGAGGTTGCACTAGAGACTTATACAGAGGCACTGTCACTTCCTTTCTTCTGTTAGTCATTCCTCTCCCTATGTACCCAAGCATCTTTCTAACTTTTGTTGTTGCCTTTCTTATTTATTTATTTAACAGGTTTTATATACTGCTTTATCATTTCAATCAAAGCGGTTTACATTGAAACTTAAACTTGATAATGTATATTAAACAGGAACATTGAAAACTTGGATTTTTTTGGAGGTGATGGAGGGTTACATGACTTGCTTAAGGCCACAAGGAGTGGCAGTGGGAATTGAACCCTGGTCTCTGGATTCCCAAGCCAGGGTCTTCAACCATTAGGCTACTCCTCCACTCCATGCTTTTTCTACCTGTTTAGCTATTTTAACATCATCAGACACAATAACGCCTTGGTCCCGCTCTTTTATTGTGGACAGGAGTACTTCATCCACTATACTATATCACTCCAGCCCAAATAAATGACCTTGCATTTTTTAACATTAAATCTCAGCTGCCAAATTCTAGACCATTCTTCAAGCTTAGCCATATCCCTCCTCATGTTATCTACACCTTCCTGGGTGTCTACTCTATTGCAGATTTTGGTATTATCCGCAAAGAGGCAAACTTTATCTGACAGCCCTTCAGCAATATCACTAACAAAGATGTTAAAAAGAATCGGACCAAGGACAGATCCCTGGGGCACACCACTGGTAACCTCCTTCTCCTCAGAGTAAACTCCATATATCTGTATCCTTTGTTGCCTCCCACTCAACCAATTTCTAACCCAAGCAGTAACTTTAGGCTCCATTCCTAGGGTGCTCAATTTGTTTATGTCGCCTGTGCAGAACGGTTTCAAAGGCTTTACTGAAATCTACATACACCACATCTAGGGCTCTCCCTTGGTCCAACTCCCTGGTCACCCAGTCAAAGAAATCAATCAGATTTGTCTGATAAGACCTGCCTCTACTGAATCCATGCTGACTCAGATTCGGTAATCCGTTAGATTCCAGAAACCTCACTATTTTCTCTTTCAGGAGTGCTTCCAATAATTTACTCACCACTGAGGTTAAACTAACTGGCCTGTAGTTTTCAACCACATCCTTACTTCCGCTTTTGTGTAAAGGCACCACATGAGCCTCTCTCCAGTCCTTTGGCACCACTCCCGACTCCAACGAGGCATTGAAAAGGTCAGTCAGTGGAGCTGCTAGAATGTCACCAAGTTCCCTCAGTATTCTCGGGTGTATCTCATCTGGTCCCATCGCTTTGTCTACGTACTTTAAGTTTAGTTAGTTTCTCACAAACAAAGTCCTTTGAAAATTGTTCAAGATGTCCCTCGCTTTTGTTCCTGTTTGTGGGTGTTTGCTGAGATCCTGCTCCTGATTCTTCATCTGTGAACACAGAACAGAAATATTTGTTAAGCAATTCCACTTTATCCTCATCAGCTTCTACATATTCCTCCCCTGCACCCTTGAGTCTGACAAAACCACTTTTGCCCTTCCTCTTCTCACTAACATATCTGAAAAATGTCTTATCCCCCCAATTTTATTGCATTGGCTATTTCCTCCTCTTTTTGAATCTTTGCTTTCCTGATTACTTTGCTAGCTTCTCTAAGTTTTTCCAAATACAGATGCCTGTCTTCCTCTCTCTGTGATCTCTTGTATTTCGTGAAGGCCTCCCTCTTTTTCTTCACCTTTTCAGCTACTTCTTTCGAAAACCATAGCGGTCTCCTTTTCCTTTTACCTTTATTTACCATTTTAACAAAAAGGTTTGTTGCCTTTCAAATATCCCCTTTCAGTTTTGCCCACTGTTTTTCTACATCACACAGCTGTTCCCATCCTGCTAACAACTCTCTGGCAAATTGGCCCATCTTGGCAAAGTCAGATTTCCTAAAGTCTAAGACCCTCGCTTTTGAATGAATTTTAGCAGCCCTAGTCGTAATACTGAACCTCACCATCTGATGATCACTAGATGCAAAATGATCCCCTACTATAACATTAAAAACACTTTCGCCATTGGTAAGCACAAAGTCCAGTATTGTCCCTTCACGTGTGGGTTCTGTTAATGGTTGCCTGAATAGTTCTCCCTGTAGAAAATCCAGGATCTCTTTACTTATAGATGATACCGCAGCAGGGATGTGCCAATCAACATCTGGCATAATGAAATCCCCTATCAGTAGCCCTTCCCCTTTCCTGGTAATGCTGCGTATGTCTTCAATTAACTCTCCATCCACCTCTTCTCCCGGTGAGAGAGGTCTGTATATCATGCAATGCAAATAGATTTCTCTTTCCCTCTTTCTAGTTTAACCCACAGTGCCTCCTCTCTCCTTTTTAAGCTCTGTATTTCCATAGGTTTAATATTATTTTTTACATATAGTGCCACTCCTCCTCCCCTGGTATAGTTACAGCCCAGTCATGGTTGCCCGTGAACCAAGTCTTTGTAACCGCTGTTGAATCCAAGTGGGAGGAGTGGCTCAGTGGTTGGGACAGGTTACCTCAAGTCAGAAGGTCAGGGGTTCAAGTCCCACATGGGGACAAGCAACTTCAGGCCAGAGGGACTGGGGTCTCCAGTCCCGTAGCCACTTCTTGTGGCCTTGGGCAAGCCATATAACCCTCCATTGCCTCAGGTACCCTTAGATTGTGAGCCCTTCAGGGACAAGGGAATAAATAGTACCTGTTAGTATACATGTAAACTGCACTGATTCTAAAGAGCATGGTAAAAAAAAATAAAAAAGTCATCCTCTCCCATTAAAGCTCAATATCTGGGACCTTATTTTCCATGCTCCAGGCGTTCTTCACACTGCTTTCTATATGTTGCCCCATTTCCATAAAGGTATTTAATGTTTCACTTACCTGGGGGCTTTCTTCACTCATCCCCAATGAATCTAGTTTAAAGCCCTCTTCAGTAGATTAGCCAGTCTGCTACTGAAGACACATCCACCCTTCTTGGACAGATGGACGCCATCTCTGCTTTGCAACCCTTGGAACAGCATCTCATGGTCCAGGAAACCAAAACACTCTCGATGACACCATCCAGGCAGCCATGTATACAGAAGTGTTTCACTACTTATACTGTACTGCTCCCTTGCTTTTTTTCAGCCCAAATGACTCTGCTCTCTTTAGGATTAAATCTTAGCAGCCAAACATTAGACTATTCTTCAAGCTTTGCTGGATCTCTCTTCATGTTATCTACACCTTCGAGGGCGTCTATTGCAGATTTTGGAATCATCAGCAAAGGGACAGACCTGTGATACTGCTTACAAAGTTATTGAAAAGAGCTGGACCAAAGACCGCTTCCTGTGGCAGATCACCAAGGCCTGCCTGAGGGTTTCTGCTGCCCTAGGCAGACCCTCCATGCTAACCCAGAAGATTATGATGCCACCCAGGCTGCCAGGCCACCTCCCTTCCTGGCATCCATATCACCTGGGAAAGAGGGTGGCACGGTGATGCCTCTGCTGTGTTGGGCTTTAAAGTGCCTGCACTATGTGGTCATGGCCTGCCACTCCTGCCCCCCTCCAACGCAACGTCCTGTTGGAGGAGGCAGAGGTAGCAGGAAGTTGCGTCAAATGGGGGCAGCAAAAGCAGACCATGAAAGCATTAGTGTGGGCACTTTAAAGCCTGAAGCAGCAGAGGCATCACTGTGCTGCCCCCCTCCCCTGGGTGATAAGGTGGATGCCAGGAGGGGGGATGGGATGGTAGGCCAGGCAGCAATGAACTGCTGCTTTGCTGTGAAGATAGGGGGAAGGGAGGGGCCCTGCTGCCCACCAGGGCCCTGCTGCCCTAGGTAACCACCTTGTTCGCCTAGTGGAAGGGCCAGCCCTGCACATCACTGCACCCCTCTGCTCAAACTCCTTTCACTGTTACCCTCTGTTACCTCCCACTCGACCAGTTTCTGACCCACTCAGTCATTTTAGGGCTCATACTGAGGGCTCTTGGTTGTTTATGAACCACGTCAAAGGCCTGAACTCTAAGTACACCACATCTAGAGCTCTCACCTGGTACCCATTCAGAGCAATTGATGAGATTCATCTAACATGACCTATCTCTAGTAAACTCATGGGCCTCAGATCCTGCAATCCACTGAAACCCAGGAACTGCACTATTTTCTATTTTAGTAGTGTTTCCATTAACTTACTCACTGCCAAAGTCAGGATACTAAGGAGTACGGTTAAAACGCAATGAAATTATCTGCATATTCAAGAAAGGGAGACTATAAAAAATAAAATGACAGATTCACTTTTTTATATCTCACTTTTTATTGGTATTGCTAAATAAGATGAAACCACTAGAACAAAACATGCAATGCACTATAAAGGACAGCAGAAGCTTTGAGATTTAATAAGAACCATACTGAGTACTATCAAACAAACTGTAAATTAGAAAGGTCAGTTTGATCCCATACTTTATGAAAAAATTGGTTGAAATCCAAGAGTAAAGCAGGCTGTATATCAGTGAATATGAAAGGCAGCCATTCTACCAGATGCTTAAAAACCATTCTTGCAGTTTATCCAAAAGTCTATTAGCGACTGGCAGATACATCACTTATTTGAATGAAAATCCTCAATCAAGTTTTCCCTAAAACTAAGAACAGGACAGAGAAATCTCATGTGGCCCGTGCTTCAAGACAAAAACTATTTCAGCTGTATAAATTTAAAGATCTGAGTCAGAATTTGTTTGTCAAGTTTAAGGAATTTGTATTGTCAAGTTTAAGGAATCAAAACTAGCCTCTCTTAGATCACCGACCTAAGAACTATAGGGAATAGTATTCATCCTATGGCACTTAGCGTTTTTTTTTTTAAAGCTCTGATCTCCATGAGTAAAGACATCTAGATATTCAGCGGCAAGAGCTTGATAGTAGGCTGCCACCGAATAGCTATTGGGATAGTGGCAATATCCAGCTGATATCCGGATAACCTATCCAGACGGCTGAAAATCGATGCTGTTTGGATAAAGTCCATCTCTGTCTAGCTCAGTCCTTGGACCGCCTTAATAGTCTCCGGACAATTCTGGGACGCTCCGTAATGATATTCGGTGCTGCTGAATATCTGGTTCAGCAGCATTTATAGAAGTAATAGGTGCTGCTGCTTGGATAAATGCTTTGGAGTATCGGTCCTGTGGTTTTATTTATTTGAAATTATATACTGCATCTCCACAGAGCTCTCTGCGGGACACAATATAAAATAATCTGCTAAAACGAAAACCAGATAATAGTACAAAGCCATAAAACCACTATTAAAATAAATCCATTATGCTAATGGGGCAGCAGGAGGCAAAAGCTACTCCAAATAGGAAATGGATATTTCGGGGACTCTATCAATTCTTTGAACCCGAGAGCTTGCAATATGGCTCTGAATGCCATTG
Organism: Ichthyophis bannanicus; assembly: GCA_033557465.1. Taxonomy (NCBI): domain Eukaryota; kingdom Metazoa; phylum Chordata; class Amphibia; order Gymnophiona; family Ichthyophiidae; genus Ichthyophis; species Ichthyophis bannanicus. The sequence continues at coordinate 1,377,288,156 of CM066033.1, read as the reverse complement.
ACTGAGAGGTGGGGTGTGCATTTTCTTAGCTTGCTGGCTGAGTGATTAACAGGTACACTGCAAACCCAGGCTGGTGGTGGAGGGTTGGTCACCACATATTAGCTTTAATAGCATCTCTTTTAGATCCTAGTAGTGTGTAAGAACACTCACACGGTGGGCGGCCTGCTTGATAATCGTGGAAAGGTGATGACTCTGGGGTGGGACAAAAGGGAGGGCATTGGCAGGGGTGGGGGATGAAATCTTTTATTGAATTATTCACAAATACAAAAAAATAGACTTAGAGACCGATTCCACAAAATCTACATCCAGCCCGTGGACACATTTTAATCAGAAATGGGCACGGTTCCATACCAATCTCCCATCCACGGGTATAGACACGCCCGCATTCAGGAAATTGACACACAGGCATGTCCAGCACAGCATGTGCACGTATCCAGCACGAGGCTCATGCATGGGTGCAGGCACAGGCCATGGAGTGAAGCCCTTCCCCACTAATATTACGGGGCACGGGTAAATGCTGCAATCATTTTGGATGTCCCCAGGCTTAGCATATTCTGGAAAGTTGCACATTTCTAATCCTGCCTGTCTCCATGATATACCTGTAGACACTTGTGATGGCCACACGTCGTTGGTTAAAATGTGCATCTCCTAAGCTGCTCCTCTCATTGACAGTATTGTGCTGATGTAAACTAAACCATACATATTAGTCTGTTTCTTGCCCAGAACACTACAAAGTAATCTCAGTGCACTCTAAGATATAATAATATCAAGTAGATATTAACATGATTGTCATGACATACCTTGCATCAAAACATACATGGCAGCATTACAACGCCTCAGTTATTCTTGCATTGGTCACCTCTAAAAATACTCTTTTAAATGCTACATATGGACCTTTACCAACCTCACAAAAGCTTAAACTAACTTTTCAATTCCTCAAAGGATCGCTGTGCGACATAACTATGCTTTTCTAATGTCTATAGCTGTCTGGCTATAGCATCTGTTTCCCAAATATCTGGGTACTGGCATTTCTCACAGCAGCTCCCTACATGTGGCTACACCTGTCCCATATAATGTCCACTCTCTGTTGCGGCTTATGTTCGTCTGTACTCAGGGAACATACCATACTCACAGAACCAGCAAGAAACAGAGAGCGAGATGTAAATGAGCAAGTCCTTTATTGGAATCCAGTGATCCTGACATGGCCTCGTTTCAGCATAATCCTTTGTCAGGGGGTGAACCTCAGAACATAAACAATACATCAAAATCACTTTCACATAAAAGAACATATACATTAATAAAAATTAATAAAAAGAAGGAAACCATATTAATAAATACCTTAAAAAAACATTATATCATAATGTAAAAAAGTTAAAATCATAATGAGTCAACAGATAAATAAATAAATGAATAAAAATGTATTAATTCAAATGAGGCACACTCAACTTTAAAAGTGAATATATAAAGAAAAAGTGAACATGTGAAACATGAAAGGTATAAGTGATTGACAGACCACTATTACTCCAATCCAAATAATGACGTGATCACTAACAGAATGATATCAGAACACCAGCACAGGCATAGGAAAAGAAAAAACAACTTACTGAACAATGACCAAGTTTCATTGTATAGGTCCAAGACCATATAAAGACTATAGTCTGAAATACGGATGATATGAAATTCTCATAATTGTGCTTAAATCATACATGCATTCATCAAAGAAAGGTTTCAATAAATGAAAAACATGTCTTAAAAATGCTTATGCGAAAAGTGTATTTGCACTACTAGAAGACACAAGATAGTTGGAAAACGCAAAATACTGACATCAGGCATATAAACAATGTATAACAAAAAAAAAGGGGGGGGGTGAAGAGGTTGCATAACGGAAAGGCACATCTTATAATCAGGGAGAAGAATTGTAATTTGCAAAAGGCATATAAAGCTCATTGGAGATAAACATAATGTTATCCAATTGGGTGTCACATGATACAATATCATTGTATATTGACCAGAAAGGGACAAGATTGTTATGCCCCTGATATATAACAATGAGTGATAAAAATGGCTGATAGAAAGGAATATTAAAAAAGGCAGGCTAGGGCTTACTTATCGGAACAATCATAATAAACATTATGAGTTTTCAAAGCAGGGAGACCAATCAAAAAAGGGGGATATAGCTGCCATTCAAAAAGGTTATGACTTCTTTTAAAACTGAAAAACGGAGAGTTCACATTCATGCTCTACAGTAAAAATCAAACCTAGCTTGTTTGAAACTTCAGAAGTTGATTAATAACCCATAATAAAACAAAATTGTAAATAAACCAAACTTGAAAACCACACTAAATAACTTGTAATGTATCCCTAACAAAATAATGTTTTCACAAAAAACTCTCATAAATGCGCTGCTGTCATGATACTTACAGATGAATATATGGTGACTGAGGACCTCAAATCGCTGATTTTCATAGAAATATTGTGTGCACAAATCAATAAAAAAGATAAGCGAGAAGGCTGTTGCTGACGAGAATGTTTTGAACAGTTTTTGGCTGAGTTGCTTTTAAAGTAATTATTTTTTGTTTCGGAGCAATCTCACTTAATGCACCAACACTATGGAATTCCCTCCCGGCAGGCCTTAGAGCACTACCCGATACGAAAGGCTTCAGGAAGAAATTTAAAACTTACGGTTCACAGAAAACTATGGTAACATCATATAAGAAGGGATGAATGACTATCCCTACTAAAGGCGGACTCTGGTAAACCAACTTACTGCTCGTTCCTGACCTGTTCACGTTACTCAAATGTACATAGTTTTTGCATATTTGCACATGATCCCTTTAACACTATGGGGAAGTTTACAAAGCAGCGCCCGATATCGCACAGAGGCTGCTAGCCCGCTGCTTTGTAAACTTCCCCGTATGTTTTTGTTATTAATCTGCACTCACTTGAAATGTTTTATGTAAATATTGAAAGTTTGAATTAAGGAGACGGCAGTATATAAAACCTGTTAAATAAACAAATAAAATGTCTTTTTAAAATTTTAATACTTGTAAGTATCGCTAGGAAATATCCATCCACCTTAATGATTAAACTTAGGGGTCATTTAAAATGGGGTCAATGTAGGTGTGTCGCTAATTACGAAGAACACAAAATCCCGATAGTCTCATAGTGACTGAAATCAATGACGGTTTTGTCACCAGAACACTTGCTGCCTCTCTGAACAAATATTTTTACTGCAAAAAGCACAAAAGATGAACAAATGTGTTTTCTTATAATTCATAGAAGCAAAATGACCAGCCCAATATTTCAAGAGACACAAAAGCACTGGGAATTCAGTGCTTGTTCAATGGAATTGTCTACCTCTCACCAGAACACCATTTGAATCTTTTTCATGCTTATTTCATACAGTAACTTTCAGTGAGAGTATAAAAGCTTTCAAAACAAAGAGAGGTGAATATACTTATCTTATTCCTCTGTAATATATGCTGGACTCTCACAATATCCCTGAAGCTAGCAGTTTGGTAGAGTTTCTGTCTTTATCAAGGGGAGACTCCTCCCAATATCATTCATTCAAAATCTGAAAAACTCATAAAAATAGAAATATGCACCTATTTATAAATAAGCAATATCTTGTGCTGAAAATAGTTTGTCTTAAAGCTTCTCCTTGTTGTGTCAGGAAACATTGCTCAAAAACACTGGAGCATGAGCTATAAAAAGGTCTTCAACCCAGGGCTGGCTTAACCGCATACAAACGAGGCGGTTGCCTAGGGTATCAACTTCGGGGTGTGTGTGTGTGTGTGTGAGTGCTCACTAAAGAGCAGGGCATTCAAAGCTAAACAATAGATTTGGAAAGCCTGGGGTGAGGGGGAGGGAGTCGTAAAGCTTAAAGTTTGCCTAGGGCAGGGGTGAGCAATTCCACTCCTGGAGGGCCGCAGACCAGTCAGGTTTTCATGATGTCCCTAATGAATATTCATGAGATATATTTGCATCCACTGCCTTCCATTGTATGGAAATAGGTCCATGAATATTCATTAGGGACGTCATGAAAACCTGACTGATCTGTGGCCCTCCAGGACCGGAATTGCCCACCCCTGGCCTAGGGTACCAGCTCTTGGGAGTGGAGGGGTAGCCTACTGGTTAGCGCACTAGCTTGGTAATCAAGAGACCTGGGTTTGATTTCCACTAGCATTCCTTGTGGCCTTTGGCAAGTGACGTTATCCTCCATTGCCTTGGAAAACCCAGGAGCTGCTGGATGACCCAGGAGCTGCTGGGTCATCCAGCATTGACTTGAAGGCATACACTGCTGCTGCCAGAACTTTAAAGCAACTCTGGGCTGGCCCTGCTTCAACCAAGAGCTCCATTTGCACAGCCACAGAGACTGTGGCACGGCACAGTGTACTCAGGACCTTGCTGGATGAATGCAACTGTCTGCTATAAGAATTAATTTAGAAGCCCAGTGGCACACCCAGGTGGTAGAGCTGGAGCCTCAGAGATGTGAGGCAGTACGGCACAGATATGGAGAGGTCAGAGGAGTTGATCAGAGAGCTTTTAAGCATGTGCTGCAGTTCTGCAGCATAGTGGCAACTATGTGTCTGATGGCTTCGGCCCACCAGAGTTTGTCCGAATGCCCTGGCCGGTTTATATATAGATTCCAGTGAGGAACAAGATGGGCACCAAAAGGAAGAAGCAGGCTAAAGCGGCCAGCAAGACATTTATTGACTGAAGGTCAGAAGGTTCTTCTGGCAAATGAGCCGCCTGCAGGCTGGTAGCAGAAATTGCACCTGGACTCTGGCACCTATAGAATCTGTCAGTGCACAGTCATGAGGAAAAGAATTTACCATCAAGTGCAAATCGTGGGTGGAGCCTACATCAAATCACGGTTGCCTTTGGCAGAGGCACATTGGTGACCTGGCCAAGCGCATGTATTCCAGTAGCCCTCAGAGGGACCTGGCCAGAAAGCAAGTATGACTCCAGGGCGATGCTGCAGGCCAGGGCAGGGCATCCCTTCTCCAAACTGATGATGTGGCTGGGGCCACATTGAAGCATCTATGTAGAATTCAATTTAATTATAGCGGCAGCAATGTCGGCAGTTGAGCATGTCCACCTCTTGCGATGACACAGCCTAGATCGCTCCAGCAGCTTGCAGTTAGGAAGGGATAAGGCGGTTCGTGTTAGGGTTGGGGTTGCAGGCCCTGCAGCTAGAGAGGAAAGTCTGCCCCGATGAGAGAAAATTAGGGACATCATTTTAACGCAATCAACAAGACAAATGTATTGTTCACACTTTGCACAGCACAAAGGAGTCTCTCCATTTGCAGTATTTTTCTCTCTTTCTCTCATACATCTTCCTCGCCCCTGTGGACTCTCATCTCTCTCATCTCCTTTCCTCTTCCCCAGCAGTCTCTGTCAGAACGAGATTTTAATAAAGCAAACCATAATTTGCATAATTTAATCTGCAAAGGTATGCATATTTATTTATCTGTAACCTTCCTGTGATTCGCCACTTCAGAGGAAAAAGCCCATGGCCTGTTTATAGTACATTTTTTTTTCAGTTTGACACCTCTGTACTAGCCAGTACATATTTTACCCACACTAACCTAATGCATTCATATCCAACACCTAATCTAACCCACACAGCATCTGACGTACCAACAACATAACCCCCAGTGATTCACAAGCGAAACTTCCCATTAGGAACATTCATAATCAGCATGACTACATTACGACTCTACTACATAATATAGCTTAAATAATTCATAAACCCCTCTGTTTGAACTGTATATAGTTACCCTGTTACTTCCAAGTTACAATCCCTGTTATAATGTAAGCAAAAGATCTTGTTCAAATGCAAAATGTTGTTACTATGTAAACCGCACTGATGCTAAATAGCGCGGTATATAAGAATTTGTAATAAATAAATAAATAAAATAAATAATATCATTAAAACTCTTCTCCTTGTGAAAAGTTGTGAGTTGCTCTCTACCTGTAGGAGGCGCTGGTATAACGTGGCTTACAGATCGCTGCTTACTGCATACAATCATGCTGTCATGTTCTGAGTGCCGTCCCTATTGAATCAAGACATAATTTTTTAGATATGTTTTTCAGCATAAATTGTTCTGTGTGGGTGGGTGGTTGGGGATGTTATTTTATTATGTATTTTTTTAATGATTGTTTTAAATGAATATCGTGTGTGTTACATGATTATTATGGATGTTAATGTTGTTCCCTGCCTAGAGTTGAGAAGAAAGGAGAGTCACAAAATTAATACATGAAATGAAATGAAAATGTCAGTTGCTGAAAGGGTGAAATGTGATAGCTTGTGAAATAATCTTTCTTCTTTTGGAAAGAGCTCAGAGTTACCATGTAGATAACTTTCACAGGCATGCTGTGTAAGCTTGAAAAATCCTTTCCTGGAAAAATAAAATGCTCTCGACGGTAACAAAACAGCCATCGCTGCCACATTCTTTACTGTGATTGCATGTATGGATGACTCGCTCTGTCTCGAAAACGGCATTTTTAAAAAGCTTTTCTGCAGGCAAAAAAGTGTTTTATACATGGAAATGTATTTCTCTTTTCATAAAACCACTCTCACGATGTGCAGCTGAAAATGTGTGTATAATCCCTAGGTGTGCATCATTTTACCTGCCTTTAGAAGCATCCCTGAGGATGCGAGTCATTTGTGTGTATGTTTTTTTTTGTTTTAAAAGAGCGCATGTAAATTTCTCTGGAAAAAAAATAACCACATATTTTAGCAGGTGTTAAGTATGCATGAGCAGTGTTGCTGGGGTAAGAAACTTCTGCAAGAACATTTACTATGAACATTCTTGTAATTTAGGCATACAAGGCACCGTTTAGAAATGATGTCTAGGTGCAAGTACCTTCGGCGTCTGATGTGGTCATTTATGGGGAATGACAGACAATATCCCGCTGTACCTGGAGTCGAGCTGTTGGGGGCTTAAACATGCACGTCATGGGTGGGGAGTTCCATGAAGGTCTTTATGTGATTGATACCATGGTTTATACTTTGTGGGGCTTTTGACAGTCTGTGCAGATTGGGAAGAGTGGTTGCTCCACCCCATAGACGTGTCCTATACACCTTCTATGTGGTTATTTGACCCCTGATGAAGGCCTTTGGCCGAAACTTGTAGAGTTGGGTCTCCAATAAAGTTGTTTTTACCCACTATCCTTGTAGGCCGTGGTAATTTGCCCTCCGCTGTTCCTTTGTTGTTTGTTTTTTTGCAGAAGGCCTCTTTCTTTTGTTTCATAGACTTGGTTAAGGGCAGAAACATGCTGGATGTTTCTGAAATTGGGTACGCACATCTGAGTTCTTCGGAATGCCCTGGGTATGCCTCCATCATGCCATGCACCCATCCTACACTGATGTCCTCACACTGGGGATGTCTCTATAACTGGTTTCTAAAATAGTTCTGGGGACATCCCTGTGATCAGGATATATGTGTGCCCATTTTCAGATGTCCAAAGCACGAGTGGAATTTCTAAAATGAGCAAGTTTATACTGGTGGTTATAAAATTATTTTCAAAGAGGCTGATTCTGATACCAGCAGTCCAACTGCTTTGCCCGGCCTAAACCTCGACATGCTGGGGTTGTACCTGATTCTGCCGCCGCAGAGCCTGGACACACTCGCACTGCCAGAATGTACGTTCTGGTGCTCCTCTGGTTCAGTGGGAATCTACGCACAGGAGCTCGCCCATCCTCCTGCTCATACGCCACTGCATAGGAGAGGGAGGAGTGGTGTCCACGCATCATGGCAACAGACCACCTACCTGGCAGCTCAGATTGCCATAGGCCACAACGGCCCCTGCTGCCCATTCACTGTGCGCCTCCACTGGCTCATAAGGGCCAGATCGGGTCGTAGACTCCACGGAGGCCAGCAATGGTGCAGTTGGGGGACTGCAGATGTGATCCCATACCACGCCTGGCACTTATTCCACCTTCGGGGTGGTATAGGCCGGGCATCCATCTCGGTGTGGCAGGACATACAGAGGGCTGTTCAGAATAGCCTCTATATGTCCTGGCACCTGGCCATACCCCTGCTCTGCCCCAGCACTGCACCCTCCCACCCACATCCAGCACACCCCACAGAAATGCTCTCTATGTGCGGGGAGCACTGGAATTTGAATCGGGACCAGGAGCAGAACATGGGTTGGATGTCCAAACCGGACTTCTAACCCCATTATTCGCTGTAACGAATGAATTGGACACTTTGGGAGTCAATCTTAAAGTTTAATATTTACATTTTTTTTTTAAATGTTGACCCAAATAAAGCTTAATTTGTAAGTAATATTTATAGTATTAGCTGTTTATTCAGTGGAATTTTAGATAACCTGAAATGGAAATGAATCAACCTAGTTTTAATGAAATATACTGAGATTAGGTAAAGTTTTGACTCTTCAATTTAGTTTTTTTCTCAATCTGTTTTGTTTTCTTTTTTTTTTTTTGTTTGACCCTTTGTTATTGAATTTCTAGAGAAATACTTTACTTGCAAAAGAAGAATCCATTCAGCAGTCTAGAGTGAAGATAAATACTTAGCATTAAATATTCTGATAAATCCCTGTAAAGTTAAGAAATATACCCAATCGAGATTTATGAAAGCAAGATACCACTACAGCAGGCATAATTAAAGGACAACAATTAATTTTGCCAGGCTACAGGGACAGCACCAAGATTAAACACCAACCTGTGAAGCACCAATCAACTGAGGTCAGAGAATCACAGACATGTCTGAACCCACCTCATGGAACAAAGAGCTATCTGCTTTTAACTCTAAAGACATATGAAAATTATACTCAGCTCTGACAAATCTTTCTCCAAAAGATGTTTTCAACACTAAAAAGAAAGAGATAGAGATAAAGATATAAACTAATCAGTCCTATTAACGTTAGCCTGAAATCAAACAGCGACTGGAGAAACTGATTTAAAGGATAGCATTAAGTGTATGTATAAGGAATGCATTATCGTACAGGTGCTGTGGTTTGCAATTTTAGATATAAGATAAAGGGGCTAATTTAGAAGTATCCCCACCCGTAAATAGTGGCTTCTAAAAATGGAGATTACCCACATGTGCAGCTAGAACAGCCATACCACACAGAGATTGCAAAGAGGTATGGTTACAGTGTGGAGAGGGAGTGGTTTGGCTGGGCCTAAAATACTGACATGTATTCCCCATTTTACAAGGGGGAATGCACATCACTAAAAAATTCTAGACCTGGATTTACACCTGCCCCATTCTGGACCCTTCCTCTTTTGATCCTAAATTCTGTTCCCATTCTTTCTGACCAAATATAAACAATGCAAAAAGCAAACCTTAAAAGGTCATATATAAAAGTTAACATATTTCATTAAATATTCAGGGATATCATATCTCAATAATAATGTGAATTATTTTATTATACATAAATTATTTTACTTGTTTTTTCTCAAATTTTCTCATAAACGTTCAAATCTAAAGCACTTTGCTTAATAAATACAAGCCTTAAAACATTACAAAAAGGGCATACAATATTTTGCAATGTTTCACAAAGCCATATACACTATGGGGGTCATTCCGAACAGCAAATAGCGGGGATGGACGTCCCGTTTGGACGTCCATCCCCGCTATTTGCTCCCCTGCCGGCCCAGACTAATACCTCCCCTTACGAACAGCGCGTTTGTACAGAGAGGCCTAGATGGGGGAGGGAGGGAACGTTTCTGAGGTAGAGTGAGGGTGAGGAATGGACAGGCCTTGACCCTGGTAGTACAGGGCCAATTCGGAGGTTGGCCATGTACGTCCCGGGCCATGAACATACGAGGTGTGACAAAAAAGAAACGAGACTGTGGCAGCCACACCCATGACTCAATGCCAGTTGGCTAACCGCTTATGTCACTGTGTTGTGCAACATCTCACCACTATTCTGCTATAATATTTTTCATCTCTCTTGCTCTGTTTTTCTTTTTCAGGTTTTTTTTTGTAGCACACTGCTCCAGCGCTTTGTCACGCAACTGGAGGTGGCAGAAATATGGAGCAAAAAATCAACTTGAAATTTCTGGTTAAGTTGGAGAAGGGCCCAAATGAGTGTCTCCAACTTCTCCGAAAGGCTTATGGAGAAGATGCAATGTCCAGACCGCGAGTCTTCGATTGGCACAAACGCTTCAAGACTGGCCGCGAGGAGATGAAGGATGACACCAAGTCAGGACAGCCTACCACGACAAAGAGGCTGAGAACATTGACAGAGTGAACCAGCTAGTGCGGAGTGATCGCAGATTGATGGTGCGGATGATAGTTGAGGAGCTCAGCCTAAACAAAGTGTCAGTGCGTACCATCTTAGTGCAGGAGCTGGCGATGTGGAAGGTGTGCACCAAGATGATGCCCAAGCTTTTATCGGACGACCAGAAGGAGCACCGGGTCAATGTTTGTCGAGACTTGCTAGAGAAGATTGGAGAAGATCCAGATTTCGTTGGCTGAGTCATCACAGGAGATGAGACTTGAGTCTACCAGTACAACCTTGAATGCAAGAGACAGAGCCTGCAGTGGAAGACTCGACTGTCACCCAGACCCAAGAAGACACACATATCCAAATCAAGGATCAAGGTCATGCTGATCGCATTCTTCGATCAGAAGGGAGTGGTCCATCATGAGTTTGTGCCTGAGGGTTGGACAGTCAACCAGCACTTCTACCAGCAGATCCTCAATTGCCTCCATGACCGGGTTTGGCACAGTAGGAAGGCTCTGTGGAGAGACAAGTGGTGGCTGCTCCACCACGACAAAGCTCCCGCACACACCACGCTCAGTATGAGGCAGTTCTTGACCAACAAACAGATCACAGCTCTCGACCACCCTCCTTATTCCCCAGATTTCGCACCATGCGACTTCTGGCTCTTCCCCAGGCTGAAGACTGTGCTCAAAGCAACTCATTTCGCCTCTGTAGAAGAGATCAAGGCCACTGTGATGAGGTTGCTGAGGGACCTCAAGGAGGAGGACTTTACCGAGTGCTTCCGTACGTGGCAGAAGCAAATGCAGAAGTGCATTAACTCTGGGGGGGGGGGGGGGTGGATTACTTTGAAGGGGGCAATGCATAATTTCTCTGTAGATTTTGTAATAAAACATTAATGGGGAAGTCTCATTTCTTTTTTTGTCACGCCTCGTAGATGGGGGACATACGAGTTTTCCACTGCAGAGGTGGAATAAGTCCCCATGGACATCGGGGGATCATGCTGCTGGGCATGATCAAAAAGGTAGGGGGTGAAATAAGTTCTCCACAGCAGGACTCTGGCCATGGGAGGCTGGATAGAGGGTCTGGTTGCAGGGAAAGAAAGAAATCAGCGGCAGCCAGCATGCGCGGCTCCTGAATGGAGCCATGGTGCCATGGCGATGAGATGCCATGGCACTGCGGCTCCATTCAGGAGCCTGACTGAGGTAGCCGAGCATGTGGCTGGGCATGCAGGCCAATCAGAATTGGGGCCTGGCCTGCATGTCTAGGCCGTAGACCCGATTCTGATCCTGCTGGCATGTCTAGCCCCCGCGGGATCAGAATCGGGTCTACCTCTGGGTGTCCTGATTCTGATTGGCCACACAAGGGGCTGGACAGGCAGATTAGAATGTGCTTCTACACTAATATAAACTGAGAATTCACCATCATATATCCTCATACACACAAAATAAAAAACAACACTCCACAGGATAACAAGAGTTGGAAAGTGTTATCACAAAATTCATAAATGACCTTAAGAATCCATTTATGAAAATTCCTCAATGGGAACCACACCATATGTAAAAAAACCCCTCATTCCCAGAACAGTGATATGTCCAGCGCAAAAGTCTCACAGTCCTTTAAAACACCGGACCTTTTTTAAAACAAAAGCAAATGTCAAAGGCTGTCTGCAAAAATCTACCCCAAACTAAAAAGTTGAGAAGCAGATTAAGAAACCACTCGCCAATTCAGTAACCCATGGTATTGAATCCAAAGCCAAAAGCAACCTTCACCAATTCCAACTATAGACCACAGTTTCGCCAAACAATGCTTCCTCTGGGAATCTGTTAAAATTAAAAAAACAATCACTCTTACTGAGATGGACTGCATTCATCATACAACTACAGAAACCAAAAATACTTACTGATCTTTGGCACACTCCGGACAGAGAACAAAAACACCAAAATATGTGCACTATAATCTCTATGAACAACCAACCTACAAAGACATTTAATAGAACCAGTGGCACTGAATCTGATTATTCAATCCCGCCGGATCTACTGTATTCCAATTAAAGATTGCTAGGAAAGAGGAAGTGCTACTGATAGGGGATTTCAATATGCCAGATGTTGATTGGCACATTCCTGCCACAGTATGATATAGACAGGGTCGGCCCGTCCATTGAGCAAGAATGTTTTTTGCACAGGGCCCCGCGTTTCAGGGGGCCCCGCGCAAAAAACATCTTGCTTCAGCCCAACTAGGTTAAAAAAACCCACAAACCGACTGCTGCTGCCGCTGCCACCGTGGCAGCGGCAGAATCGAGCATCCCGCGGGGCCCCCCCTGCCCTGCCCTGCAGAGTCTTCCATGCGGCCTCAGCATCGGCTGTCAGAGCCGCACGAAGAGAGAGAGCTTCTCCTCTCGCGGCTCTGTTAATCCCGCCAAGTGGCTGATGGGATTTTCCATCAGCCCTGCGGTGGAATTAACAGAGCCGCGAGAAAGGGAAACTCTCCCTTCGCACGGCTCTGAAAAGCCTGTGCTGAAGCCGCATGGAAGACTCTGAAGGGCAGGGGGGGGCCCCGCGGGATGCTCGATTCTGCCGCTGCCACGGCAGCAGCAGCCGGTTTGTGTTTTTTTTTAACCTAGCTGGGATGATGGGGGGGGTGGGGAGGGTTTAGGACTGGTAATGGGCTATGGGGGGGCTAAGACTACAAGTGGGCTGATGGGTGGGGGTTAGGACTGGAAATGGGGGAACTAAGAGTGGAAGTGGGCTGATGGGGGGTTACAACAGGTAATGGGCTGTTGGGGGGGCTAAGACTACAAGTGGGCTGATGGGGGGCTTATGACTGGTAATGGGCAGGTTAGGACTGGTAATGGGCTATGGGGGGGCTAGGACTGGAAGTGGGCTGATGGGAGGTTATGACAGGTAATGGACTGTGGGGGGCTAGGACTGGTAATGAGATTTATTTACATTCTCTTATATACCGTGCTATTCTGCATCAGTGCGGTTTACATTGAACAAACTGAAATTACATTGAACAGGGCATGATAACTTGGATATAACTATTTTACAGGGAACATAGGCTATGGAGGGTTAAGTGGCATGCCCAAGACCACAAGGAGCACCTGTGGGACTAGAAACCCCAGTCCTTCCGGCCCAAGTTTGCTGTCCTCTAGTGGGATTTGAACCCCCGACCTTCTGGCCTGAAGTACCTTGCCCCAACCACTAGGCCACTCCTCCACTCCTGGGGGTTGGGTTGCTAGGACTGGAAATGGGCTGAGTGAAAGGGGGGCTTGAACTGCAAATAGCTGATGGGGACAGGGGCTTGGAATGGAAATGGGCTGAGTGAAAGGGGGGCTTGAACTGCAAAGAGCTGATGGGGAGGGGGGCTTGGAATGGAAATGGGCTGTGAGGGGAGGGAGCTAGGACTGGAAATGGGCTGATGGAGGGGCTAGGATAGGACTGGAAATGGGCTGTTGGGGGTGCTAAGGTTGGAAATGGGCTGTGGTGGGGGCTTGAATTGAAATGGACTCATGGAGGGGCTGGAACTGGAAGTAGGCTCATGGGGGGTTTGGAGTGGAAATGGGCTGAGTGGAGGAGAGCTAGGATTTGAAATGGGCTGATGGTGGGGCTAGGAAAGGACTAGAAATGAGCTGATGGAGGGACTCGGATAGGACTGGAAATGGATGGGGGAGCTATTACTGGAAATGGGCTAATGGTGGGGCTAGGATAGGATTGGAAATGGGCTGATGCAGGAACTAGAAGGGAGCAGATGCTGGGTGGGGCTGGAACTAGAAGGGAGCTGATGTTGGGGGAGGATTAGAATGGGATGGAGCTGGGAGAGTGAAATGGAGAGGGAAAAATATTTTGTGTGAGAGGGAAGACAAATCTACAATTGGCCGGATATTGGGAGAGTAAGTGGGGATTGAGGATGGAGGGGTAAAATTGAGTGGATGAAATAGGAATGAGGAAAGAGCAAAAGGAGAAAGATTAGTATGTTAAAGCAGATGTAGAGAGAGAATGGAAAAAAAAACCTAGAAGAGAGAAGAAAGGACAAATGGACAGCAGATGGAGAGTTAGCAGAAGACACAAATAAACTAGAAGAAAGTGGCTGGAACAATTGTAACTGAAAAAAAATGCACAAAAGTTAGAAAAATCACAAAAGATACTTCAGGCCGGATGGTCGGGGGTTCAAATCCCACTAGAGGACAGCAACCTTGGGCCGGAAGGACTGGGGTTTCTAGTCCCACAGGTGTTCCTTGTGGTCTTGGGCAAGCCACTTAACCCTCCATAGCCCATGTTCCCTGTAAAATAGTTATCTCCAAGTTATAATACCCTGTTCAATGTAATTTAAGTTTGTTCAATGTAAATCGCACTGATGCAGAATAGCACGGCATATAAGAGAATGTAAATAAATAAATAAAAAATATCTCTTTATTTTGAATTTATTAACTGGAATATGTCAGCTCTGGGAAATGTGCATCATTAACGTCTGCGCTTTGTTTAGTACAAGAGGAAATTAATTTATAGTTTTATTTCTACAGGGTTGTACATTCCAAGTTTGGCTTTTGGTGTTCCCAGTTTAATTATTTATTTATTTATTTATTTTATTTATTTATGCTTATTTCTATACCGCTTTTTCCAAAGATCAAAGGCGGTTTACAGGTAACATTTAGTGAACATGGTTTTACATAGAACATCGTTTTTTTTTCATAACTATGTACAGTTAACATGATAAACGATAACATGGAACATTGTTACAGAACTAAATACAGTTTAACATGGATTATTGTTACAGAACTATATACATTTTAACATTAGCTAGTAATGCTTTGTCTATTTACATTGATTCTTTGCTAAATTAAGCTTTGTTTCTTAAATGTAGTGAGTGTTGAGGCTTGTTGAGCTGTAGTTAAGGAGGATTGTTATGGTTGTGTGGTGTGTTGGGTGGATAGGATTCATTTAAATTTGTGAAGTGTTCTTTAAATAGAAATGTCTTCAGTTCTTTTCGAAATGTTTGAAGATCTTTTATTTTGCGGAGTTCTAGCGGGAGTTTATTCCATAGGGTGGGGGCTGCATAAGAGAAGGCTCTTGAGCTTGTGGTCTTCTTTGTTTTCCGGATGGATTTTTTTATTTCTAGTGAGTAGGTTGCGTTTTGTCTGCGGGCTCTAATTTCTTTTGGGGCTTGAATCAGAGTGGTTAAATGTGAGGGTGAGATGCCGTTTGTTATTTTAAATGTGGTTAGGAGCATTTTGTATGTTATTCTACTATTTATGGGAAGCCAGTGTAGTTCGGCTAATACGGGAGTTATGTGGTCAGCGAGGCGGGCTTGTGCTGTTACTCGAGCACAGATGTTTTGAGCTCTTTGGAGTAGGTTGGTGCTTGTAAGAGGGAGGCCAATAAGTATGCTATTGCAATAGTCGAAATGAGGAGTGATAAGTGTGCTGATGACAGATCTGAAGTCATGTGTGTCAAGTAGTGGTCTTAAGTGTTGGGTGATCCTAAGTTTATAGAATATGGTTTTCACTGTTTGTTTTATATGAGGAAGCATACTAAGTGTGTGGTCTATTATAATGCCTAGGTATTTTACTTCTTTTTTAACTGGGATTATTGTGTTGTTAATTGTTATAGTTTCAGGGAGATTAGAGTCTGGTTTTCTTGATACTATCATTGCTTCAGTTTTTTTTAGGTTGATGCTGAGATTATTGTTTTCTAACCAAGTATTTGCTTCACTGATACAGTCTAGTAATTTCTGGTATGTGGGATTATTTGTGTTTATCGGTAGGGTGAGCATGATATCGTCAGCATATATGTAGTGGTTTACTTTATATTTTTTAAATATATTTGTGATGGGTTGAAGATACAGGTTGAAAAGAAGGGCAGATAGTGCCGAGCCTTGTGGGATACCTTGTCCTTGTGTGAAGGGCTCTGAGGTGGTTTGTCCTAATTTAACGCGTATCGATCTGTTTGTGATATATGATATGAACCATTGCAGAATTGTTCCACCTATTCCTAGGTTTAGGAGTCTATTAATGAGTGTGTTGTGGTGTACATTGTCAAAGGCTCCAGTTATATCAATGAATATGAGGATGTATCCTTGGTTGTGTGAGTCAGTGCCTTTGATGAGGTCGTTCATAAGTGTTATTAGTAGGGTCTCGACTCCGTGGGATGGTCTGAAGCCTGTTTCTAAATTGTGATTCCTTGTTTGGTGATGGTCTATGTTCTGCATGTGTAACTGAGCTGAGGTATTCTGTTTATATAATTCCTATTTGACATTGCCACTTGCTCTCTTTCCCCAGTAGGTCATGCATTGTTATTCTCTGAAATGTATTGGTTTAATATTTGCAGTGTTGCCTTTTGATAGTTAGGGTATGGTGCTTTGTGAGTCCTGGTAGTGCTGTTAGGATACAGCGGGTTTGCTATGGGTTCTAAATGGGCAGTGTTTGTAGTAGTTCCTAATGTGCCTGGCGGTTGGCACTGGATTATAGTAATGTAGAAATCTTTTAGTCTTTCTTTATCCATATACTCATTAAGAGGCATGTTTACTAAAAGTTAGTGTATGGTAAAATTATGCAAATAGTTATGCAAATGAGGCACCTTATGCAAAAGAGGCCCCAGACAGAGTCTCCGCACATGGCCCCGCACCCCCCTTGGGCCGCCCCTGCATCTAGAAGTAAGGAGATCCTGGATTCTCTACAGAGAGAACTATTCAGGCAACTGTTAACAGAACCCACACGTGAAGGGGCCATAATGGACTTGGTGCTTACCAATGGTGAAAGTGTTTCTAATGTTATAGTGGGAGATCATTTTGTATCCAGTGATCACCAGATGGTGTGATTCAGTATTAGAACTAGGGTTGTTAAAATCTATTCAAAAGAGAGGGTCTTAGACTTTAGGAAAACTAACTTTGCCAAGAAGGTCCAATACCTCAGGGAGTTGTTAGTGGGATCGGAACAGCTGGGGGATGTAGAAAAACAGTGGGCAATAATGAAAGGGGATATTTTAAGGGCAACCAACCTTTTTGTTAAAATGGTAAATAAAGGTAAAGAAAAGGATACCGCTATGGTTTCGAAAGAAGTAGCTTAAAAGGTGAAGAAAAAGAGGGAGGTCTTCATGAAATTCAAGAGAACACAGAGAGAGAAAGATAGGCAACTAGATAGGAAAAACTTAAGAGAAGCTAGCAAAGTAGTCAAGAAAGAAGATTCAAAAAGAGGAGGAAACAGCCAATGCAATAAAATGGGGGTGGGGGGGGGGTGGGGGGGATAAGACATTTTTCAGATACGTTAGTGAGAAGAGGAAGGGCAAAAGTGGTATTGTCAGACTCAAGGGTGAAGGGGAGGAGTATGTAGAAGCTGATGAGGATAAAGCAGAATTGTTTAATAAATATTTCTGTTTGGGTCACAGATGAAGAACCAGGAGCAGAACCTCAGCAAACACCCACAAACAGGAACAGAAGCAAAGGGCATTTTGAACAATTTTCAGAAGACTGTGTTTGTGAGAAACTAGCTAAACTTAAAGTAGATAAAGCAATGGGATCGGATGGGATACACCATAAAATACTGCGGGAACTTGGGGACGTTCTAGCAGCTCCACTGACTGACCTTTTCAATGCCTCGTTGGAGTTGGGAGTGGTGCCAAAGGACTGGAGAAAGGCTCATGTGGTCCCTTTACACAAAAGCGGAAGTAAGGATGTGGTTGAAAACTACAGGCCGGTTAGTTTAACTTTGGTGGTAAGTAAATTATTGGAAGTGCTGCTGAAAGAGAAAATAGTGCGTTTTCTGGAGTCCAGCGGATTACAGGATCTGAGGCAGTATGGATTCACCAGAGGCAGGTCTTATCAGACAAATCTGATTGATTTCTTTGACTGGGTGACCAGAGAGTTGGACTGAGGGAGAGCCCTAGATGAGGTGAATTTAGATTTCAGTAAAGCCTTTGACACCGTTCCTCACAAGTGACTTATAAACAAACTGAATACCCTAGGGATGAACGCTAAAGTTACTGTATGGGTTAGAAATTGGTTGAGTGGGAGGTGACAAAGGGTACAGATAAATGGAGCTCACTCTGAGGAGAAGGAGGTTACCAGTGGTGTTCCCCAGGGATCTGTCCTTGGTCCAATTCTTTTTAACATCTTTGTTAGTGATATAGCAGAAGGGCTGTCAGGTAAGGTTTGCCTCTTTGCGGATGATACCAAAATCTGCAATAGAGTAGATACCCAGGAAGGTGTAGATAACATGAGGAGGGATCTAGCTAAGCTTGAAGAATGGTCTAGAATTTGGCAGCTGAGTTTTAATGTTAAAAAATGCAAAGTTATTCATTTGGGCTGCAGCAATCTAAGGGAGCAATATAGTATAGGGGTGAAGTACTTTTGTCCACTAAAGAAGAGCAGGACCTAGGCATGATTGTGTCTGATGATCTTAAAGTAGATAAACAGGTAAAAAAGGTGACAGCAAAAGCTAGAAGGATGCTTGGGTGCATAGGGAGAGGAATGACTAGCAGAAGAAAGGAGGTGATAGTGCCTCTGTATAAGTCTTTAGTGTAACCTCATTTGGAGTATTGTGTGCAATTCTGGAGACCGCACCTTCAAAAGGATATAAACAGGTTAGAGTCAGTACAGAGGGTGGCTACTAAAATGGTTAGTGGTCTTCATTATAAAGCATATGAGGACAGACTTAAGGATCTTAATATGTACACCTTAGGAAAGGCAGGACAGAGGGGATATGACTGAGACATTTAAATACCTCTGTGCCATAAATGCACTGGAGGAGAGCTTCTTTCAATTGAAAGCAATCTCTGCTATGAGGGGACATGGGATGAGGGTGAGAGGGGATAGATTTAGGAGTGATATGCGGGAATATTTCTTTACGGAAAGAGTGGTGGATCCATGGAATAGTCTCCCAGTGAAGATGGTAGAGATGAGGACAGTATCTGAATTCAAAGAGTGGAGGAGTGGCCTAGTGGTTGGGGCAAGGTACTTCAGGCTGGAAGGTCGGGGGTTCAAATCCCACTAGAGGACAGCAACCTTGGGCCAGAAGGACTGGGGTTTCTAGTCCCACTTGTGGTCTTGGGCAAGTCACTTAACCCTCCATAGCCCATGTTCCCTGTAAAATTGTTATCTCCAAGTTATAATGCCCTGTTCAATGTAATTTCAGTTTGTTCAATGTAAACTGCACTGATGCAGAATAGTGCGGTATATAAGAGAATGTAAATAAATAAATAAAGAAGCATTGGACAAACAAAGAGGATCTTGCAAGGAAAAAAGAGGATTATTCTAATGGTTGATATGGAAGGACAGACTAGATAGGCCATGTGGTCTTTTTCTGTTGTCATGTTTCTATGTTTCTAAAGATATATCTTTGTTTCCTACACCACAACCTTTCAGAAATATTCCCACCACTCTCCTCTGATAATTGTTCAATCACAAAACATCAAAAGACTCTCGAATCATGTCCCAACTAGAACCAATATGACACCAGAGGGGCAGATTCCACACCCTGATGCAATGCTGAAAGATGTTCAGTTATATGAGTTTTGAAAGAACAGGAAATCTGCCCAATATATATATCGTGGGACAACGGCAAAGTATAGCATATAGCACCCAGCAAGATACACATCTGGTACTACCTTTCAAATGATAAAAAAAATTCATAATAAGATGAGTAAAAGTATCTACCTCTAAACTCTAAGTATAAATCACACACCATCCACAACATCGATGTACCCTAACCAAAGACATTGCATCCTTGCACAGGCATAATTTAGTGTGTACCAAATGATCCTTCAGATTCCTACCCCTACGAAGAGCAAATACCAGGGTATCTTTAAATACTGGATGCTCCAAGATGACCGTATGATCAACCTCTGCTTCAAACGTTGTTGCCTCTATGCCTAAACGGAAGGGGAAAATGTGGGGTAAGCCTCCTACCCCACAGGTTTCTCCTCCTAGTATGATTTCCTCTGGATTGATGAATTCCTTTCTTCAGTGTCTGGCAGGTCACCAGAAGGAAACCAGCATTAACCTGACTGTATCGACGCCGGGGCAGGGAAACCCGGCGCCTTCCTCAGGCTGCGAACTTATGCTGCAGATGCCCTGCTTTGCCTGAAGGATTCCTTAGCCTGGAGACTCACGGGGTGTCTGGTCCTGCTTGAGAGTCCATAGATTCCCCAGTGGAAGGACCAGACTTCTGGGCAGTTTTTGGGTCCAGGCTTGAGACCAGGAACAGCTTTGTTGGTCACAGGAGGGGCGTAGGACCAGGTGAAGCCCGCAGATGAAGATGGATGCAGCTCGCCCATCGAAGTTTCGCTGGGTGAGTGGTGATCTCTCCCCCCCTTTGTGCTGGACCATCCAGCGAGTTTTACCTTGGAGACAATATAGAGGGCCATCTCAAAAGTTGGTGAACTAATGGTAACACAATCTAATAAGACACTGTCACAGGTTCATGCTATGTTTCTTCTATACAACAAAACTCTGGTGTTATTTCTGAGTTAAGGAAGTCAGTTGAAGAAGTTACAAATAAAGTGAGTCAACAGGAGGAGCATTCCTTGGCTTTGATAAAGGATGTTGTGCGACTCAGATTTAAATCTAAATTATTGGAGAACCAGGTCTGCGCTTCTAATTTGCACTTGATAAACTTTCTCAGATCATCACTAACACCTGCAAGAGAAATGTTTAAAAGTTATTTGCTTGATATTTTGGGGGTTCCAGTTGAGTCTCATCCTCCTCTGGTAAAAGTGTATTATCTACCTTCTTATAAGAAGGTTCAAGGGGAAGGGGCTACCCGACCTTCTTTGGGAGGTCAACAGCATATGGATATTCTTAATATATCAGAAATATTGGAGTCTTCAGGATCTGAGATGGTGACACCTTCGATGCTTATAGTTAACCTGGCTTTGCCTTCGTATAGAGAATGGCTAATTGTACTTCAAAAAGCATTTGATATCTTTTAAAGGCTTGGTGGTTCGTATATTCCCAGATTTGTCCCGGGAAACACAGAGGCGGAGGAAGGAATTCTCCTTTTGAGGCCAGGGGTGCTCCAGTTGGGGAGTTTGTTTTTTCTCAGATTCCCTTGTAAATGTATGGTGAAGTTACATTCTGTAACTTACGTTTTCTATGATCCTCCCCAGCTAGTATTCTTTATAAGCACTTGCCTGCCAGCTGTTACCTAGGTTATTGACTAGTTTAGCAATATACGCAGTGTATTAATTTAGATGCCACTGACGGGTTGATGGATGTTTTCCTCTCATGTATATAATTCTTACTTTTTTTGTTTTTGGATTCCCCTGAAATGTGGGCTTGAGGGATAGGGTAATACTATATTTCCTTCTATGTGTCCTCTAGTTGGGGGTTTGAGATGATTTTGTTTTTTTGATTATTGCAATACCCAATACATTTTCTGTACAAGTATTTTTTGCTTGGATTATATTTGTAAAAATTGCATAAATAAATAAATATACCAGATGTACTTGTAGGATCGACCAGTGCTTCAAAATTAATCATTTAAGCCCTGATGATTGCGTGGAATAAGATAACACACACAACAAACATTTGTCCTGAGATTTTTGAGACTTCATTAACAGCAAGTCTCAATTAACATGTAAAGCCCGTTTACACGCTCCAGACAAGAACACATCAACCCCATACTCAACCAATTACATTGGCTCCTAATACACTCTCACATTAGGTTCAAGGCGACAATAAACATCTTTAAAATCATCCATCATTCCTAGGCTGACATCTTACATGACCTAATCTAAAGAGACTCAAGCACACCACCCAAAAGAAACATCAACAAGCACATGATTACCATGCCCAATGAGTACCAGAAATCCAAACAATCCACATTTAGAAGAGCGCTTTCATTATATGCCCCAGAGCTATGGAACTCCCTACTGGAAGACATGCGAGCCATTACAGACATCAAAGATTTCCGTAAGAAACTGAAAACATTCCCATATGCAAATCATTTTGGATATGTCACTTAGCCTCCCATCCAAGGAAAGATCTTGAACCCCCTCCCCCAAAAGTTATAGGCCACGTACCAACGATGACTACTCAAGACCATGAACCTAAGTTGTACATATGTTATGCCTTATGTGTTGCATGCCCAAACACCCCCCCATCTGTTCAACGTTTATTGTATACAGTGTAAACCACTCTGATTGAAGGGTAAGGCGGTATAGAAACTGGTTAAATAAATAAAAATAAAACCCCAGATGGATACCTCCTATGTCGAAAACGGGCAAAAATTTGTTGTGACTGTTGCACATATTCCTTGCATGTGGAGCATAACATACGTTATGTCATCAACCCCCCCTGGTGGCCTGTGGCTGCAAGGGCAGGTTGAGCATTTTATTATTGATGGAGGTAAAAGACTCTTTAAGCCAGATGCATCCTGGGTATTGTAGTCCTCCTCCTTATAAGAATGAGTTGTGTGATCCAAAATGGAGGGTAAATAAGGCTTTTATTTCCCTTTTATGCACTGAGGTTCGTTAGATAACAGAGAAATGAAAGTATTTCCTTCTTGTCAGGTTCTTCTACCAAAGCATAAGGTGAACAAATAAACTGTTACAAACTTTCACAGCTTCTTTGTAAAAACAACACAGGCTTTCCAATTTTGGAGCAAAATAACTTGGTGAGCTTTTCTCTTGTGCTCAGCACAAACAAAACAATATTAGAGCTTGTCCATATACAATTATAGCTCAGGGAGTGACTCAAGGCTTCCTGCCATACACATAGAGCAATCCATTAAATCTTCCTGGGATGATATAACTGAATCCCCATATTCCACCTGCATGGGCTCTGGGTCATTTGTGCTTCCCTCAGCAATTGACCTTTCCCTGACTGCAGTGGTTTGCAAGTCAATATTCCTTCTCCCTAGCCTCCAGCTGGGCTGTTCTAGGGCTTTCAAGTAAACAGCAGGGCTTGTCCCCACACCTCTAGGTAATGGCTTGTAAAACTCCTGCCTGCTTTCTTTTCTCTCAAACTGCTTATCTTCTCTCACAGACTCTCTATGAGCTGGGTTTCTCTTTAGACAAAAAGAGTCACTGTACCTTGGCTTTGTAACGTCTGTGTGACCGGTACTTGCCCAACCAGGCACCTCTCTCTGGACACGGTCTCTTTTGTAGACTCCCTCTGGAATCCTCCTTGACAGTGCTTGTCTTCTCTGCAGCTTGGGAAGACCAGATAAAACCTCCAGGCTTCTTGGGTTTCTAGCACAAGTAATCCTCCTATCAGGACTTTCTCTTCCAGTATCTTTAAATCTTGTTACAGACCCTTCTGGTGAGCATAGACCTCTCTCCAGGCTAGGCCCTCTCTTTCTGAGCTCACTGCCTCTGGGATTTCTTCCTACCAGATCTCTTTCCAGTATGGCTCTCCCAGGTCCCACTCCAGCACTTATTGGTCTGTATCTTTCTTTTTCTCCTTCTCAGCCCTCCTCTGAGCTCTCTTCCGAGGTTCCTTCCTCCCTCCAGGCCGGGCTCTCTTCCGAGGTTCCTTCCTCCCTCCAGGCCGGGCTCTCTTCCGAAGTTCCTTTCTCCCTCCAGGCTGGACTCTCTTCTGAGGCTCCTTCCTCCCTCCAGGCCGGGCTCTCCTCTGAGGTTCCTTCCTCCCTCCAGGCTGGGCTCTCTGCTTCTGAGCTGCCTCTCTGCTTATAAAGCCGTTTTACTTCTGAGTTCCTGGAGCTACTCTTCAGGTGGAATTGATTAGCTCCTGCACAATCAATCCCCGGGTGTGTTAGCTCAGCCTCTGTAGGTTCATGCATGCTCCCTCTAGCTGCCTTGCAAGGGAACTGCCTCTTCTGCAAGTTATTTGTTTTGTAAGAAACAGCTTTTTTTCCTAAGTTTCTGCTTTCAGTGGCTTCTGCCTTATCACAGTAAGCATAAAAATTGCTCCACTGGGATATTACCTTGTATATGCCATGGGTGAAAGCTATGATAATCTAATAAAGTATTGCAATCCATAGCCTTCCGAAAAATGGAAGTACCCCCCACACCTTCCGACCGCACCACAGAGTTGAAACTCTCATCACATCCCTAATTGATTGTATAACAAGAGGCATCAACAAAATCAACTAACCATATATCCTAATCTTCTTGGACATAACCACAGCATTCAACTCCATTCCACACAATCTCTGATTTGCCAGACTACAATCCATTGGAATCAGTGGCACCCCCATTAAATGGATGCAATCATACCTCTCAGACTGCCAACAACAAGTACGCATAGGAACAAACAAATCAGGCCCATACAGACAACATAAAGTAGTCCCACAAGGCATAAGAACATAAGAACATAAGATATGCCATACTGGGTCAGACCAAGGTCCATCAAGCCCAGTATCCAGTTTCCAACAGTGGCCAATCTAGGTCATATGTACCTAGCAGTTTCCCCAAATTCACAGGTTCCACAATGCTTGTACTGGTTCCACAATGCTTGTACTGGGTCCCTTCTTAATAATGGTTTACGGACCTTTCCTCCAGGAACTTGTCCAAACCTTTTTTAAACCCAGCTACACTAACAGCCTTTACTACATCCTCCGGTAACAAATTCCAGAATTTGATTACACGTTGAGTGAAAATATATTTTCTTTTATTAGTCTTAAATAGTTTATCCTGTAGCTTCATTGCATGTCCCCTAGTCTTTTTATATTCTGATAACGTAAACAATTGATCTACGTTTACCCGTTCTACTCCATTCATTAATTTATAGACTTCTATCATATCTCCCCTCAGCCGTCTCTTTTCCAGGTTAAAGAGCCCTAACCTTTTTAGCCTTTCTTCATAGGGGTATCCTTCCATTCCTTTTGCAATTTTTGGTGGCTCTTCTCTGAACCTTTTCTAATAATGCTATATCCTTTTTAAGAAACGGCGACCAGAATTGCACACAATATTCAAGGTGCGGTCTCACCATGGAATGATATAGAGGCATTATAATATCCTTTGTTTTATTTTGGATTCCTTTCCTTATGATACCTAGCATTCTATTTGCTCTCTTGACTGCCGCTGAACACTGGGCTGAGGGTATTAACATGTTATCCACAATGACGCCTAAATCTTTTTCCTGGGTGGTGGTTCCTAATGTGGAACCTTGCATCGTGTAACCATAGTTTGGGTTGTTCTTCCCTAGGTGCATAACTTTGCACTTGTCCACATTAAATTTAATCTGCCATTTTGATGCCGTCTTCCAATTTATCAAGATCCTCTTGCAATTTTCCACAATCCTCTTGGGTTTTAACAACTTTAAATAGTTTTGTGTCATCTGCAAATTTGATAACCTCACTTGTTATTCCCTTTTCCAGGTCATTTATGAATATGTCAAAAGCAGCGGACCCACCACAGATCCCTGGGGTACACCACTATTCACCTTTCTCCATTGGGAAAATTGGCCATTTGGCCCAACCCTCTGCTTTCTATCTTTTAACCAGTTCCTGATCCACAGTAGTACACTGCCTCCTATCCCATGACTCTTTAGTTTTACCAAAAGTCTCTGATGAGGGATCTTGTCAAAGGCTTTCTGAAAGTCCAGATACACTATATCAACTGATTCACCTTTGTCTACCTGTTTATTCACTCCTTCAAAAAAACAAAACAGATTAGTAAGGCAAGATCTTCCTTGTCTAAAGGCCCCGCACTATCCTCACTTCTCTTCAACATATTCATGCAACCCATATGTGCCATATTTCACAAGCACAACATTCAGTACAGGATCATGATGTTCACATCCTACGAAATCTGCAATCCAAACCTACACAAAATATCTTCACGCTTCCAAGAAATCTCACATTGGCTTCACAAACACGGACTACAGATCAACTATAAGAAAACAGACATACTAAATATCTCCAGAAATAAATCACTCTCACCCCCAAAACTATCAAAATGCATAACATGAAACAGGAAGTGAAATACCTAGGCGTAAAAAGCGACCAGCAGTTCACCTTCACTCTCCACATCAACAAAACCACACAAGCAATATACCACAAGATAAAAATACTACACAACCTTCAACATATACTAGCAACCTCAAACTTCTACTCTATACTCCTGGCACTCATATTTCCCCCTACTGGACTTCTGAAACAGTATATACCAAGGACTCCTTAAACATGCTCTCCACCACCCTAGCAAATGCAAAAAAGAGGGACCACATTACACCAAATTTGAAAAATCTACACTGGCTGCCTGTACACAGCAGAGTCAAATATAAGTTAACTATATGTTAGTGGAGGAGTGGCCTAGTGGTTGGGGCAAGGTACTTCAGGCCAGGGGTTCAAATCCCACTAGAGGACAGCAACCTTGGGCCAGAAGGACTGGGGTTTCTAGTCCCACAGGTGCTCCTTGTGGTCTTGGGCAAGCCACTTAACCCTCCATAGCCCATGTTCCCTGTAAAATAGTTATCTCCAAGTTATAATGCCCTGTTCAATGTAATTTCAGTTTGTTCAATGTAAACCACACTGATGCAGAATAGCACGGTATATAAGAGGATATAAATAAACTATGATCATTTTCAAAACATTACATGAACAATCTTCAACATACCTAAAATCAATCATCTGTACATCAAATACTAACATAACAAGGCAAAAATGTAATGCAAACCTCCTTGATCTATCTGCAGAAATAACATGCATGAACTAGAACACTCGCAACAGATACTTCTCAACTTTTGCCCCTGACATGTGGAATGAGTTCCCTAGCAACCTCAGGGAAACTCACAAACTAAAGAAATTTCGTAAGGGCCTCAAAACACTATTATTCAAG
Organism: Ichthyophis bannanicus; assembly: GCA_033557465.1. NCBI lineage: Eukaryota > Metazoa > Chordata > Amphibia > Gymnophiona > Ichthyophiidae > Ichthyophis > Ichthyophis bannanicus. Next base: position 1,377,261,217 of record CM066033.1, on the reverse strand, counting down.
GAACACTTAATCACCTGAGCATTGCTCTCCCCTGCACTAACCTTTGGACATTTTATTTATTTATTTATTATTTATTTACATTCTCTTATATACCGCACTATTCGGCATCAGCGCGGTTCACATAGAACAAAACGTCTCAGTACAATAACATGCATGAGTTTACAGATAACAAGGGAAGGAACTTGGATAACAGGGGAAACTATTTACAGTCTATTTACAGATATAATACTACAGCATGGCTACAAGTTATTAGGAACAGGTGCTAATATGTTCAATAAACAAAGCGATTCGTCCTATTTCTGTTATTGAGATACCATGGAACTGAATAGCTGGGAGGAATCATTCTCATATGTCTTCTCTCACATGTCATCTCCTGTCTAGACTATTGTAACCTGCTCATTTCTGGTCTCCCTCTGAGTCATCTCTCTCCCCTGCAATTTGTACAACGCTCTGCTGCGCGGCTAATCTTCCGCCAGCCTCGTCATGCTCAGATTACCCCTCTTCTCAAGTCTTTTCACTGGCTACCTATACATTTCCACATCTAGTTCAAACTTATCCTGCTGACCTATAAGTGCATTCACTCTGCAGTTCTTCACTACCTTTCCTCTCTTATCTCTCCCTACACACCTCCTTGGGAACTCCACTCTTCTGGCAAATCGCCTCTATCTGTGCCCTTCTGTTGTCAACTCCAGATTTTGCTCATTTCTCCTTGTTGCTCCTTATGCCTGGAATAAACTACCTGAGTGTGTACGTCAGATGCCTTCTCTGACCCTCTTCAAATCCAGGCTGAAAATTCACCTCTTGGCTGCCGCTTTTGGATCTTGACCCACCTGATCTCCTTTGCATTTCCTTACCATGTCCTCTAGCTGTATCCCATGTCTACAGCTACTGTGTTGTCTGTCTCTATTAGATTGTAAGCTCTGATGAGCAGGGGCCGTCTTTTACTTGTGTCTGTGCAGCTCTGCATAAGCCTTGTAGCACTATAAAAATGTTCAGTAGTAGTAGTATGTCTTCTGCACTCCTCCCACCCACTCCCCCCGGCTGCCCACCCCCTCCTCTGTATATAAGTTGCCTCATATAAGTTGTAACTGTTAATACATTATCACTGTTAAATATCTCAGAGTGCTATGTAAACCTGTTAAGTTCCTGTTCCTTGTAAACTGCCTTGATTCCCAGATAAGGCAGTATAAAAAAAACAGTTAAATAAATCCCCACCTGTAAATAGTGACTTCTAAAAATGGAGATTACTCACCTGTACAAATAGAACAGCCATACCACACAGTGATCGCAAAGAAGTATGGTTGGGGTGTGGAGAGGGAGTGTTTTGGGTGGGCCCAAAATACTGACATGTATTTCCTGTTTTACAAGGGCAATGCCCGTCACTAACAAAACAACTCTCTAAAGTGATACGAATATCCAAAATATCCACAGAACTATTAGAAACATTAGGGGTAAATTGCAAATTAGCATCCCCAGTTTTAAATCACTGAAGAAAGCTGAGTAAATCCAATTCAGTACCCCGCCAAATGAAAAAAATGTCGCGCCCGATTTTGAGTTAGGCAGGCTATGCGCCACTTTGGTGCATAGCCTGCCTGCTGACCCCCCTTAACTCGGATTTTCACTTCCGCGGTGCATTAGACCACATTAGACCAAAACGGTGACACATAGACATGTCATTCTTTAAAATTATATACATATAACCCAGCTACAGATGGGGCAACATAGCCCCCATGGCAACCCCATGAACCTGGCGACAGAAAACTCCTTCAAACTCAAAATAGTTACGCTGCAACACTAAACCCAATAGACACCAAAAGAATGACAATTCGGTATCTGAATAAGTCAAAGCCTGTAAATACTGCATAGACACGTCCAGCGCCTGCATTTGTGGAATATGCGTATATAACACAGATGTTCTTTGTAACCATAATGTGTGAAGTAAACGGACCCAGCAAGGAATCCAACTGAACCAGTAAATCACCCAAATCCCATATGAAAGAAGCTGATTGTTTGACTAAGGGGTGTAATAAAGAATCAATATATTGTTAGAGAAGCTCTAAACAAGAGCCAATTCCAGACATTATCGGTCGCCCTGCAGGAGAAATGAGGGACTTATGAACCTTATGAAGAGACAACCAACAAAAATAAACATATAAGAGGTGACACTACATGTTTAAAAACATGGATTCTGCATACAGTCCACAGGGGGTAGCTCAAAGTGAAACCTAAAATAATAATCAAGAAGTAAAAAAGAAAAGAAGATGCATAAAAATCAACAGGTTCCCAATCATGATATGCAAATTGGTCTTACATCACTCCATTTAAAGTTCTGCCATGGGGACTCTGCCTCCTTTTGATTTTGGTGCCATTTTCAGAGGTAAGGATGATGCTGAATGTTGTTCCTTTCCTTTTGCTTTCTGGTTGTTGACTTTTCTTGAGATTTCATTTGCTATAGATTGTATTAACCTTGGTCTATTTATCCCAGTTGACCTTTAATTTCCCTCATGACTTTTACCACAGTGGCATGTTCACTTGGCTTTTGGTTGCACATGTCTCCAACTGGCTTCATGGGCTTTTTTCTCCTCCGCTTTTTGTTGGTTGTCTCTTCAATATATAGCTGTTCACAGTCATTCTTCTACATTAATACAATTCATGGCTCTTCTGTCCCCATTGCCATCTAGTTATAATTTTAATCTCTAATTACTTTTAAATTTTCTTCTTTTGATAAATTGTTACACTTTCCCTAACATAGAAATGTATCCTTATAACTATATAGGATTTATTCATTTCATTCCTTGCACTAGATATTTATTTTTATTTATTTGATTTTATATACCACGCTTTTTCAAATTAGTGCGGTTTACATATAACACGAACAATCAAAACATTTTACATAGAACTGGAGATATCAAGAACAAAAACAGTGGAATGGTTACATTGAACAGATTTTGTATAGAACAGAATAAAGAACTTTAACTAAAACAGCGGAACAGTAATAAAAATACAATCTGGCCGATTGTTCAAAGTCAATGTTCATAGGCAGTAAGGTTGGGCAAAAAGAGATGGTCTTGTTTAGGGTGTTTGGTTGTAGACAGATTGGAACAAGTAAGTCTTTAATGCTTTCTTGAAGGATATTATATCTGGGATGCTTCGTATCGTTGGGGGTAGAGCATTCCAGTTGGTTGGTGCATATAATGAGACAGCACGATTCCTGGTAGATTGAGTACAAGACCTTATTGTAGAAGGGATGATAAGGGAGTTTACCATACATGATCTCCTGGTTCTGGTCTCCGGGGTCCGTTGTATGAGTTCAGCAACAGAGGATGCAGACATATCATTAAGAGCTTTGAAGGTAAGTAGGAGAGCTTTGTAACTCAGGCGACTTGTTATAGGGAGCCAGTGTAGCTGTATTAAGAGGGGCGTAATGTGTTCATATCTGGACACTGACAGGAGCCTTCGGGCAACTGTGTTCATAACCAGTTGTAGAGGTTGGAGAGCATGCTTTGAGAGGCCATGGAGAATTATGTTGGAGTAGTTGAAGTGAGGAAAAATGAGGGCTTGCAAACTGTGTGGAAATCTGAGGGTTTGAGAAGGGGACATAGATACCGGAGTGTTCTCAGTTTATGGTAAACTGCCTTGGTGATGTTTTGTACCTGGGTTTCCCAACTCAGATGCTGGTCCAATGTGATTCCCAGGTAGCGTACTTCCTGTTTAGGTACAAGATCAATGTCATTCAACCTGAGGGAAGTTGGTGGGGTGAAAGTCTTGTCTTTAGTTATAAATAAGACCTCTGACTTTCTGCTGTTTACCATCAGGCAAGCCAATCTGAGACTGCATTGAAGCACTCTGTGATGGAAGAATAGTCAGGGTTGCCTGTGGAGAAAGGGGCGTAGAGTAGGACATCGTCAGCATAAATGTGGTTGTAGATTTTGAAAGATTGAATTATGGCACAGATCGATTGTATATACACGTTGAAGAGTAGAGCGGAGAGGGATGAGCCTTGTGGGACTCTTTGTGTCTGCAGAAATGGTCTGGATGACTGCATTTCTATGCGGACTTGCTGCTGGCGATCAGAAAGGTAGGATTTGAACCATTTGAGGGCTATGTTCCTTATACCTATTTGGTGTAGGCAGTTAAGTAGGAGGTTGTGGTTGACTGAATCAAAAGCCGAGGCGATGTCCATGAATATTAGGATGAATCCTTGTTCTTGTTGTTTAATCCAGTGTGGAGTCTATTAAGAAGAGCTGTCAATAGGGTTTCCACGCCGTGATGCTGTCGAAACCCATGCTGTTGTGGGTCTAGAGGTGCCTGTGAGTCAATGTGGTCCTGTGTTTGTTGGTGGACAACCTTTTCAAGTATTTTGGTTAAGTAAGGAAGGCTGGAGATGGGTCTGTAGGAATTGACCTCTGTTGGGCCAAGTTTGATATTGTTTATCAGTGGTCTGATGGAGGTGGTTTTGAGGGGAGGTGGTAGACTTCCTTTGGTCAGTGAGAGGTTAATGATTTTGGAGATGACTGGGCTGAGATTTGTTCATGTTTGCTTGATCCAGAATGCAGGACATGGGTCAGTTGGGGAGGTGGTAGTGTTGATTCTGCAGATAATCTTCTCAATTTGTTCAGGGGAGTATGGGTAAAAGGTCTCTAAAGTGCATTCGAGAGTGTCATTGGCAAGTGGGATATGTCTGGGTAGGTTGTAAAGGTCGAGCAAATCAGAGTGGGGTGTTGTTGAGGTGTTTTTTCTTTGGAAATATGAGGCAAAGGTCTCCGGGTTAGAAGAATTCGCTGTTTTTTTGTGAGGATGTATCTTTTGTGAGGGTTTTGACGAGGTTGAAGAGAGGTTTGTTGAGGGAGCGCAAGAGGGTGCTAGAGTACTGCTCTTTTTTCTTGTGGTTGACAGCTTTACAATGTTGATGTAGAGAATTCAGGTATGCAGCATGGTCGTTGGTATGTCTGGAGCGTCTCCAGTGGCATTCCAGCTTTCTGAGGTGTACCAGAGATTCACGTAGTTCAGCAGTGAACCATACGGCTGTGTGGTTCTTGAAGGTGGGTTTTGTGGAGGGCGGAAGGAGTGCAGCTCTAGAGAGGTTTTTATTCCAAGTGTCTATTAGTTTAAACAGATCATCAGTGTCAAAGTTGAGGTCATGCAGAGTGTTTTTGAGGAATATTTCTTTGTCGAGGCATCTGAAGCGGCGGGTGACAAGAGAGTTAGATGGGGAAATCTGTCGCTTTTCTCTATCATGTGGAATGTTGAAGAGACTGGCATTGTGGTCTGACCAGGGGCCCAGTAGCATGGTTGGTGATGTGAGGTTGCTTAAGTTGTGGAGGGGTAGTGGAGTGAAGATAAGGTCCAGGATGTTGCCTCCGACATATGTAGGGGTGTGGATGAGTTGATGGTAGGCCAGTGTATTCATTGCATCAAGGAATGTTGCAGAGTGCTTGGCAGGGAGAGAAGGGAGATTAAAATCCCCTAGGAGCCAGAGCATTTTTTGTTGAGTATTATGGTTGCATGCCATGTCAAAGATTGTTGCCAGTTCATCAGTGTTTGATGATGGAAGGTGGTAGAGGAGACCGATTGCAAGTGTCTTATTAGAGATTAGGATGTAGTCAAGATTAGCTGTATTCTGGGCTAGGGTACACTGGAATTGTAGGTTGCTTCTGGCTAAGATGATGACACCACCACCTCGTCGGTTCATTCTAGGACAGTTAAAGAGGTCATAGCCTGGGAGTTTTAGCTGCTTGGTGATGACCGTGTCCGAGTCGGATAACCAGGTTTCAGTGTTGAGGAGTAGGTCCAGATTCCTGTTGATGACATAGTCAGTGAGAACTGGCCACTTATTGCGGATGGATCAGGTATTTATTAGCATGCAGTTAAGGTTCCCTTGGTTTGGTAACTTGCGTTTTTTAGTTTTTTCCATTGGTAGACAGGTTATGTGTATCAACCTGTGCTGGTTTGCAGGCAGAGGAGGTCTGCCGGGGTGGGGAGAGTGATAATAGCTTCTGCATCCTGGGGTTTGCATGTTGGATACCAGGCCTTGGAACTGTGTAAAAGAGTCTGCCCATGATATGATTTTGTCTAGGCACAGGAGGTGCAATACGAATGCAAGATGCCCCGACATCATGGATAGGATGAGAGGGAGAGTTAGGAGCCACAGATTTTTATTTATTTATTTAGACAGTTTTGTATACCGCCTTATCCTTCAATCAAAGCGGTCACAACACAATTGGGGGATACATTTAACATGTGGGGATATGAGACACATACACTAATACTTACAGGGAACATGGGCTATGGAGGGTTAAGTGGCTTGCCCAAGGCCACAAGGAGCATCTGTGGGACTAGAAACCCCAGTCCTTCCGGCCCAAGGTTGCTGTCCTCTAGTGGGATTTGAACCCCCGACCTTCCGGCCTGAAGTACCTTGCCCCAACCACTAGGCTACTCCTCCCAGATGGCATCTGAGTCACAATCAGATGGTAATTCGAGGCACTGCTGTGAGCCTATGATGTTGGATGCTTTCTCACCTACATTCCCTGCCTGAGGACCATGCCAAAGGGCCCTCAGGTGCGGACGTGCCGGGAGGCGCTTTAATTTGAAGATCCCATGTCGGGCCCTGATTGGCCTTGCGATGGGGAACAGGAAGGGTTTCCAGCCTCCTGCTCCCTGTCCCGATGCCGATCGGGGCTCCGGAGGAGGGCTGGAGCCGGCGGCAAATGTCGGGCACGCCGGGAGGTGCTTTAATTTAAAGATATGACTTTCTATAGTTTTTTTACTGGCGGTTTTTAATTTATGTAATGCAATTTACCATGGTTTTCCAAAGAAAACAACTCTCCCCCTACAACTAGTGCAAAACACTGCAGCCAGAATCATTACTGGAACAGTAAAATACAAACACATAACCCCCACGCTCCACCAGCTACACTAGCTCCCGGTCTCTGTACGCACCAAATACAAGAACATAATAATAATCTTCAAAACATTAAACAACCTCTCTCCAGCAACGCTCCAACCACTGATCAGGAAGACACCCCCAACCAGAACAAGAAGAGGAGCAGACAACAACAACCTAGAGACCCCACTAAACTTCAGGAAAGCAAATCAATCCACCTGCAATAGAGCCTTCTCCCTGTATGCACCCCAGCTGTGGAACGATCTCACCACCTCAACACGCGCAATCAAAGACCTAGTGGACTTTAGGAAAGCAATAAAAACCCACCTTTTCATAGAATATTTTGAAGCTACCACAGAAGACTATGATCCCTGATGAAATGGACCACAAAACATAGCAACAGTTTCCTTGTATATAGTTAGCAATTGTTAATTGCTTGTTATACCCCAACTAACCTCCAAGTTGTATATCCCTGTTCTATGTAAAGCTCGTTGCTGTAACTGTTCCATGTGAACCGCTTTAAATGTATGAGAAGGCGGTATAGAAGGCCTGCTAAATAAATAAATAAATAGATAATAAATAATAGATGTGATTTGGTTTGTTTTAGAATCTTGATGCACGCTGGCTACTGATGGCTGCTTTGCTGAAAGAATTTTTTGGTTTTTGCACTGTTTTTTCAGATTTTTGGTTTCTTAGTATATTCTATGTTCTATCTTACAAGGCACGATATAATAATAAGGATCCTCATTTCTATTTATCCACTTATTTATCATTTAATTCATATATTATGTTGTTCATTTCTGTTTGTATTCATTATGTAAAATTTTAGAGTCCTTCATTTTATCTATTTATTTATTTATTCATTTATCTATCACGAGCGGCAATTGCCAGCTGCCCTGGAGTGACTCCCATTCCTTGCAGCCTGATCCACGGTTTGGCCTTCTAAGGCCTGGGTTGGGCTGTGGGGAACTCCCTGAGCCCCCTCACCTGCCTACCCATGTCCCGCGCTGAGGTCCCCTTCCGTCTAGGAGGACTTATTCCACCTCTGAGGAATAATCCCCCATCTAGCCTGAAGGCACTGGATGTAAAGGGCCAACCTCAGAATCGGCCCTGTACATCGAGGGTTAAGGGCCGCCCACATCACGCCCTCGTTCCACCTCCAGAACCCACCTCCCACCCCGTCTAGGCCTCCCTGTATATACTGCGGCGCTCCTGCCCGGCCTTGGGGCTAAAGACAGGAGCGGCCATCTGATGCTTCGTGAGGAAGGAGAGTAACCTGTATCCAGGGAATGCTGGGTATTGTAGTTCCTGCTCCTCTCGCTCCGAAATAAAGAGTTGTAGTTATGGGGTTTCCAGTATTTTTATTATAGTAAAGGATATTGTTCCATCACATGGCAAATAAAATGCAAACAAGATAGGTGCTTCAAATGCTAACAGGAAAACTTAGGATAAAGGCAACTCAAAGTATAACTGCTTCTTTTCACTTCTCAGTGGAGGTGTGGCCTAGTGGTTGGGGCAAGGTACTTCAGGCCGGAAGGTCGGGGGTTCAAATCCCACTAGAGGACAGCAACCTTGGGCCGGAAGGACTGGGGTTTCTAGTCCCACAGGTGCTCCTTGTGGTCTTGGGCAAGCCACTTAACCCTCCATAGCCCATGTTCCCTGTAAAATAGTTATCTCCAAGTTATAATGCCCTGTTCAATGTAATTTCAGTTTGTTCAATGTAAACCGCACTGATGCAGAATAGGGCGGTATATAAGAGAATGTAAATAAATAAAAAAAAATAAGAAATAAAGAAATTACTCACTTTGCCCCAAGAGGTCAGTTAGATTCACTGCAGCCTCTTTCAGCCACTGTTACCTTCACAGTGCTGGGGAAAATCAGGTGCACATAATTAGAGCTTTCTCAGCAAGGCAATACAACAGCTCCGTAGCATTCAATTCACATACGGTAAAAAGCAGTTTCCTTTAGCTTGGCATCTCTACACAGCAGACCGTGCAATCCATGCTTTCACAATCTGGTAAGTCTGTATTATCTTGTGTTAATTCTTCAAGCTGTATGGAATTACTGGCTTCTGGTAACACTGGCTGTCTTCTAGCTTGCAACTCTAAAAACTGCTTAAAACTCTGTAGGAGCAATTCAGCCTGCTGTTTGTGAGATAGGGAATTGCTATCAGCTATACAACTTCCCTCTGGCTTAAGGCTGTTTTTTCTCCTCTCTTAGATTAATTGTGTCAGAGTAATTGCTAGTCTCTTTTGCTAATGTTTCACACACAGGAGAGTTAGCTTTACGTTCAGCCTGGAAACTTTGTGGCAATTCACTTACTTGTTGCCATGCCGTTCTGACTTCAGATGGCTCCAACGTTCTCCAGCTGTTAGAATGTTTGTTGCTCTCTGGCTCAAACGGTACTTCACAGAATGATTGTTTTCTTTCTTGTGCCTGCCTTGAAGGCTTCCTTTCCCAGGGCTGTGCCTTCCAACGGTTGTCTATTTCAGGGCTAGGTCCTCTCTCCTCGGGACTTCTACTCACTGCCTCTGAATAGAACTTTGCAGGTCTCCTTCCAATGCCAGGTTCCCAAGTATCAGCATACTGTCTTCTGGACTTCCAATCATTCTTCCTCCTCTCCTTCTTTCTCTTCTCTATCTTAATCCCATTCTCATTCTCCATCTGACTAGCAAAGCCATGCTCTGGTTTAAAACCACGTTCTCTCCTGGACACGCCCCTTCCCAGGACAGGGTGTGCCCAATCAGGACTGCAGGACTCCTCCCCTGGGCTGGTTTCCATGCTCAGCTCTGTGGAATAGAGTCTCTCTTTCTTCCTTGGTTTCTCAAATAGGCATAAATCCTGCTGAACCTCAGGATTTTCCTCTGTCTTCATAGGCTCAGGAGGGCGCTGTTCACCACAATACCCGCTGTTTGTATGAGGAAGTTAGTGATGGGGACGGCAGGGGGACGAATAATAGATTGACCCCCATAGTGTATATGGTTTTGTGAAACATTGTAAAATATTGTATATCCTTTTTGTAATATAATAGGCTTGTATTTATTATTTATTTGTGAATTTGTATGAGAAATATGAGAAAAAACAATAAAATAATTTATGTATAATAAAATAATTCACATACAACCACTATTGGGATATGGTATCCCTGAATATTTAATGAAATGTATTAACTTTTACATATGGCCTTGTAAGGTTCAGTTGTTACATTCTTTTTTTTTTAAATTTATTTTATTTCTTTTTTTTTTTATTTTTTACTTTTTTATTTTTTTTATAATTATTTTATTTTCAATCAAATACATGATCAAAGTAAAAGAGAGGTCAATCTAAACAATTAATACACATGGCAAAAGCCATCCATAATAAAAAAAAAAGAAAAAATATACATGATATAGTCCACATCAAGAGAGAGCGATTGGAACTAAGAAAAAGCATTAAGTACTAAATAAACAGAAACCTAGGACCATAAAGGTCCACAACTATAGAAGGTGACTAACTTCTAACAGAGCCGTCTCCTACCGAACCCTGCCTGTCATGCAAAAACTTTTCCAGATGTGAGCCCCGCTGGGAGATCTCCCCCTCCCTGTCCTAGCTCTGCTCTTTCTTTAGTGTCTAAGGCTCCCTTTGAAGGTTTTAGTGAGGTGAGGTCTGTTATAGATATACCTAATCCAGTTCTGGGAATAGATTTGAGTGCCCCCTCGGAGGCACCGGATCTTTCCCCTGAGGCAGATGTGACCCTAAAGGATGTATTGAAGGCCATTAAAGTTATTGATTTAAAAGTTTCCTCTAAATTAAATTCTCTATCTACCTTTACCCAGGAAACTGCAGTTGCGCTGCAGCAATTGGATAATAAGGTTGTCTTATTGGATACTGCCGTTTCTAAATTGGAGTCCCAGGTTCCCGTTTTACAATCAGTTAATGTTTCTGCTATTAAAGATTCCTTAACTTTACATGCTAAAGTGGAAGCCTTGGAGAACTCAATGCGTCGTTGTAACTTACGATTCTTGAATTTCCCTCAATCTCCTTTGCTTTCTGCCAGTATTTTGCAGTTGTTACATTCTTTATATTTGGTAGTTTTTGATTTGTAACAGTGGTGGTGATAATGTTTTAGAGTTCCCATTCTCTCTGGCTCCTTTATTTCAGAGTTTGCCATTCTATTCCTTTCCCCCTCCCATATTCTGGAACCTCTTTCTTTCCCCCCCTCCCCTAAAACCAGAACTTCTTTCCCTCTCCATGTCACCACCCAGTTCAGTCTCTCTCTCTTGGTAATTTTATAGATATGTATGTTTAAATTGTCACTGTCGGTCATACTCCCCCCCCAAAAAAAGCCTTATTTCTGTTGAGTTTTCAGTTCCATTCATCTCCTTTCCTTACTCTCAGTATCCCAACACAAATTCTCTCTTAAAACCTTAGCTAACGACAATATAAAAGAGGAATGATTTCTGCACATCTATGAGCATACAGAAGGCAATTTTAGTAAACGCACATTGTCATACATCTACGACAAGGCTATTTTATAAAGAAAATAGGCACCTATTTTTCTCTATTGAATACCAGTGGAAATGGCCAAATACAAGCATTTACCTAAGGCGTGATCACTTATGCCAGCCCTAGATCTGCCCCACCTAGATTTGTAGAGAACACACAGAAATTATAGTAGTTTATAACGTACAAGTGTACTTGTGCATTCCACCCAAATTGCACCCATGCACGTGCCCACAGTGAAATTACATGTCATTGGCCTGACCCATGTACTTTCGGAATAGCGAGTGTCTCGATAACATGCGTAAATGCCCACTAAAATACCATGATTTACGAATTTAAATGGCGCGTGAGTATAGGTGACTCCTTATAAAATGACCCTTATGGTGTCTAATCATGGCTAATCATATGGGTGCAGAACGAAGTGCACATGCTATTAACCCTGTCTAGACTCCAAGTCTAGCAAGTGGCTTCTGAGAAGGCTGATAGAAGCCATAACTTTGGTAGCTTCTTGCAGGTGGACAAATTTGAAGCAACCAGGTCCCAATCCCTTAACTTCCAGGCTATAAAGGCTAGCAGCCTAAAGCCATGCGTGCTCACAGAAGAGGCAAAGAATCCTTCTAACCATATTACATCCTGGGACTGAATAGCACATTGAGAGAACTCTGAAAATAAATAGGTAGAGTGCAGAGAAGAACGATCTTTCTAAACGTTTATATAGAATGAGAACTTTATGCCCTCTGCTGGTTGGCACAAGCAAACCAAACAGTTGGTCTCTTCATGTCCAAATTCACACGAATCTTGGGGCTGATATTCAGCGGTGGTGATCAGCTTAGCAGTGTAAGATAACCAGCCAGCAGATGAATATCGCCATTGCCTGGTTAACTGGAATGTGTCCCTCAGAGTGCCTCTGATGCTACGCGGTTGGCAGTGGCATTATGAGGAGATAGTGGCACAAAATGGCTACCTACCACTGAATATCCCACTTACTATGATTAATGCAGTAGCGGGTCTGTTAACCATGTTGCGTTAAATATACCCCACTTTGATAATTATAATTATATAACAATTAAATATTTAAACCCACAATAGGGCTCAGAGCACAAGCACATTGCACTGAACGTAGGTCCAACTATACCACTGACAGGAAAAATGTTGGAATACGCATTACAAAGTTATAGCAGGTTGTACTCAAAGAACAGAGCATTCAGTTACACATAAGTGAATACTATGCTCCTATAGACAGGCTACCAGATTCCAAATTGGATAAATATTCCTAGTTGGCATTTACAAGAGCTATAGAAACTTTAATGCAAGATATAATAATATACAACAGATACTATAGATTGTCATTCACAGGCTAGCAGACATTGGGGGTGGGGAATAACCCCACCTCCTGTCGTAATTTTGAATGTGTCCTTCTGGCAGACGGAAGGAGAGCATCATTTCATGCCTTGCGAGCCTTGTCTGCCAGCTTGGTTCACTAGTAAATATGTGTAGTGCTATAGCCTTATGGAGTTGTTGGCACTGTGTGGTTGAAATCATGAGATTGCCCCCTGATGGTAGAGAAGGTCACCATAACTGCTGCTTCCTATCTTCTGGTTGGAGGGTTGATGAGGGAGGGGAGAGTAGAAGGAAGGAAGGGAGGGAGGCAAGAAGGTTTACATGGGGGGGGGGGGGGAAGATAATTTCATGGAAGCTGTAGCAGAGACTGAGAACGAATTTAAAGAATTTGATGTGAAAGACATATGGGGAAAGAGAGAGAGAGAAGGGTTATTGGGAAAGAAACAGAAAAGGGAAGCTCAGAATGTATTTTTCAGTGTGCATTAGATTCAATAACACAAAATAATAGTATGAAGCTGGTGGAGACTCAAGACCAATTCAAGGCAGCATTTCTTTCGAGAAAGAGTGATAGACACATGACCAGACTCTCTCAGTTGAGGCCGTGGTGGCATGAATGATATTAGATTTGAGGAATGAAAGGGACAAGCATAGAGGATCCTTGGCAATGGAGAAGTCAATGTGAAAACCATAGATCAGCCATTGATGTGGTAGGTATGGAAAATGAATGGGCAAACTAGATGGGTCTTGTAGTCTTCATGTACATTACTTTCTCCCGCTCTGTTTACATATATCATAAATGAGGGCGGTCTGATAAGTCTCTGGCCTCGTAACAAAACAGAAAGCTACGGGCACACTTCAGTTCTGGAGGTCCAAATGATCTCTCTGCAGTTTCGTTTTAGTAATAAAATGAAACTGCAGAGAGATCATTGGGACCTCAGGACCGACGTGTGCCCGTAGCTTTCTGTTTTGTTGCAAGGCCAGAAGCTTATCAGCTCCTCTCATATATATGACAAATGCAAGTAGATAATTCTATTGACTTTTCAGAGGAGCTTTTCTAAGCCATGACTTGGGAAATAAAAAAGGAAGAGATATAAAAATGACTATTTCTGAGAGTTAGACTATATTTTATAAAATTCATAAAGCTAAGAATGGTTGTAGGATTTGTGTGTGTGTGTGTGTGCCCATGCTTGTGGATGCAACACATCTGCTGCCTACTAGTTCAACTTCAGCTTTAACGTGTTGTTAAATTTTGTTTTGTTTGCTTCTTTATTATTTACAGTGAATTTCCTCATCCTTTTAAGCCTATTTTCTGAAGAAAGAAAAGTAGCTTTATAAGATTGTATGTGTGTGCAGTGTCTGACCCACACCGAATTTTCTAACCAATCAGGGGGGGGCAAAGGGATCCTGATAGAGGTAATATTTTTTGGATTGCCTCACATTTATGCACATTCCAGAAAAGAATCCATTAGTTTTGGCTTAATGGAAAGGTTTTGTGCTTTCCCAAATTATGAAGAATGGTCTTTGAAACCAATGCTGTTTTTAATTTGAACAATACAATAAACTTTTCACCCTACTGGAATTTCATTTGAAGGAATGCAAACAATTATTATATTTGGTTCTGAATATACTTTTACAGTTCATGATTTTGATATTGAACGATTATTTTGATTAAATGGCTGATGTAATGAAGTAGTTGCATTTCTAACTAATTAGGAATACATCTAGGATGCATTACACTTTACCAAGGAACATAATAGATTATCTATCAGGCAATGTACCTCTATCTTATCTACTAATGCATTAATAATATTTTATCAAGCAACAATTACCTCATAAGGTTATTGCAAGGGAATAGCCTGGTCCTGAACTGGTTATCCCAATAAATGAACTAGGTTATAGCCAAAAATAACAGCATTTTGATCCAAGTACTGCTATTATCCCATACTAAGAAGGTAAAGGCAGCCAAGGACATTTGCAGTGTATTAAATTATTGTAAATATTCATACATTTGCAGTCTTTAATGGCTATGCAGCTGGGATCATTCTGCAGTTCTCACCAGTATGTTTAACATACCAGTATGTTCTTGATTTCATGGTTAGATGTCCAAATGAAGCATAGTGTGTCATTAGAACAATATTTCAAACTGTGGCAATGGTTAGACTGGTGATTGACTCATAAGGCTTGTTAGGATTTTGGCATGCTCTGCTGAATAACTGTCTGCAGACTATCAGACAAACAATTATACTGATGGGACGTCTGGATTTGGATTTACAGCGAGTTACTGATGCGCACTACTGCATTTAGGGGCATGTTTACGAAGCCCCATGCTGGGGCCACATTACTAGCGTGAGGAAGTCAGTACTAACTTCATGGGGTGTGTGCGCTTCCGTACCCTATCTGCGGGCCCATTGAAGTAGTGTTAAGAGCACCCACAAACAGTATAGGCCACCATGCCCACTCTAGCGACGATGTACTGGCAACACCTCCATTCTGCCAATGTCCTGCCCATCCCCTCTTTGACATGCGCTGCAAGGGTAGTGTGTGATTTTTAGTGCGTGGCGCCCAAACATACCCCTTGATGTGTTTTATTAGTAAATGGGTCCCATTGCATAAAATGGGACTGCCCGTAAAATAACCTGCATTAATTGTGTTAGTGCACATCAGTTAATTACTTTTCATACCAACTCAAGAAAGTTACAATTTGAATAGAAATGGGAAGGTCTCTGCCCCAGAGAAGGGTCACAATCTAATTTGGTAGTTGCGGCAATGAAGAGTGATGTGAATTACCTATGGTGATAAGGAACTCACTCAGAAAAGTGGGATTCAAACCCCGATTTCCCTGATTCTCAATCTCCTCCTCTAACCACCAGTGATAAATATTTTGATTGACTCTCATGGGGGTAGTAGCCTTTGACACTGTTCCTCACAGGCGACTTATAAACAAACTGAGCACCCTAAGGATGGACCCTAAAGTTACTGCTTGGGTTAGAAATTGGTTGGGTGGGAGGCGACAAAGAGTATGGGTAAATGGAGCTCACTCTGAGGAGAAGGATGTTACCAGTGGTGTGCCCCAGGGATCTGTCCTTGGTCCGATTCTTTTTAACATCTTTGTTAGTGACATAGCAGAAGGGCTGTCGGGTATGGTTTGCCTCTTTGTGGATGATACCAAAATCTGCAGCCAGGAAGGTGTAGATAACATGAGGAGGGATCTAGCTAAGCTTGAAGAATGGTCTAGAATTTGGCAGCTGGGATTTAATGTTAAAAAACTGTAAGGTCATGCATTTGGGTTGCAGCAATCCACGGGAGCAATATAGTATAGGAGGTGAAGTACTTTTGTCCACTAAAGAAGAGCGGGACCTAGGCGTGGTTGTGTCTGATGATCTTAAAGTAGCTAAACAGGTAGAAAAGGCGATGGCAAAAGCTAGAAGGATGCTTGGGTGCATTTGGAGAGGAATGTTGTTGTTAAGTGCCGTCGAGTCGGAGTCGACTCATGGCGACCCTCGGGATAGCTATCCTAAATTGTGTTCGGTCTTCAGTCAGGCGGCTCATTGTTGACAGACTGGTATCCATAGCTGCTGTTAGTGTATTGATCTATCTCATTGCTGGCCTTCCTCTTTTGCGTTGACCTTCTATCTTGCCAAGCATGATGTCTTTCTCTAATGATCTCTCTCTTCGCATGATGTGTCCAAAGTATGAAAGTCGAAGTCTTGTCATCTGAGCTTCTAAAGAAAGCTTAGGTTTGGTCTCCTCTAATACCGACTGGTTTGTTCTTCGGGCAGTCCATGGTATACACAGTATTCGCCACCAGCACCATAATTCAAAGGCATCAATTTTCTTCCTGTCTGTCTTTTTCACTGTCCAGCTTTCACATCCATATGATGTTACTGAAAATACCATGGCTTGAACAAGTCGAATCTTTGTATGGAGAGAGACATCTCTGCTCTTCAGAATCTTATCTAGGTCTTTCATAGCCGTTCTGCCAAGAGCAATGCGTCGTCTGATTTCTTGACTGCTTGTTGCTTCTTTATTGATAGTTGATCCAAGTAGGTTAAAGTTGTTCACAATTTCAATTTCTTCTCCTTCAATGATGAACCTGTTGATTATGCCAGTTGTCATGATCTTTGTCTTCTTTACATTAAGTGAAGGCCCATTTTGAGACTATGTTCTTTGATTGTGAGAAGCAAATGTTTCAGATCATCTTCTCTTTCAGCCAGTAATGTAGTATCATCGGCATAGCGAAGGTTGTTGATGAGTCTTCCACCAATCTTCACACCTCTGTTGTCTTCATACAATCCTGCTTCTCTGATGATTTGTTCTGCATATAAATTAAACAGGTAGGGGGAAAGTATGCAGCCTTGTCTTACACCTTTGCTTATTTTAAACCATTCTGTTTCTCCTTGTTCCATTCAAACTGTTGCTTCTTGATCAACGTACAGATTGTGCAAGAGAACGATCAGGTGTTCTGGTATACCCATGCTTCTTAATGTGGCCCAGAGTTTCTCATGGTTTACACAGTCAAAAGCCTTGCTATAGTCGATAAAGCACAAATAGATATCCATTTGGTATTCTTTAGTCTTTTCAAGGATCCATCTCACATCTGCAATGATGTCTCTCGTTCCTCGCCCTTTCCTGAACCCTGCTTGCACTTCAGGTAGTTCTTGTTCCAGGTATGGTTGTAGTCTCTTTTGAATAATCTTCAGTAGAATCTTGCTGGCATGTGGGATCAGAGCGATTGTTCGATAATTTCCACAGTCAGTTGGATCACCTTTCTTTAGTATTGGTATAAACACAGATCTTTTCCAGTCAGTTGGCCATGATGTTGTCTTCCATATTTCTTGGCAGAGCCTTGTAAGTATGGTAACAGCTGCATCAGATTGCTGCAATACTTCTATAGGAATGTCATCAATGCCTGGTGCTTTGTTCTTTGATAAGGCTTTCAATGCTGCTTCAACTTCTTCTTTCATCACCAATGGTTCCCGATCATAAGGTACAGGTTGAAACGGCTGTTGGTCCACTTGATCTTTATCATATAAAAACTCTGTATATTCCTTCCACCTTTTCTTGATCTTCTCAGCATCATTCAACATAGAAACTTGAGCATCTTGTAACATTCCAATTTGAGGCTGGAACTTTTTCTTTAACTCTCGTAGCTTTAGGAAAGCCGATCTTGTTCTTCCTCTAATAGTTTCTGCTTCTATTTCCTTGCATGCGTCGTCGTAGTACTTTTCCTTGTCCTGTCTTGCTGCACGTTGGAAATCTCTGTTGAGTTCTGCGATTGTCTTTCTTTCTCCTCTGGCTTTAGCTTCTCTGCGTTTCTGGGCAGTTTTCAGAGTTTCTTCCGTCATCCATTTTGGCCGTTTTTGCTTTTTCACCTTTTGTAGAGACTTCTCGCTTTCTTCCAACACAACCTTTTTGATGTCATTCCATAACTCTTCCGGAGCTCTGTCATTTGTATCTAAAGCAGCAAATCGATTTTGCAGGCAGTCTTTAAATTCCAATGGTATATTCTCAAGGTCATATTTTGCTGCATTCATGAGTAGTTTGCTCTTTTTCAACTTTAGCTTGAGTTTGCATACTAGTAGTTGATCTGTACCACAGTCAGCTCCAGGTTTTGTCTTTGTTGATGTTATAGAGCTTTTCCATCGTTGACTTCCACAGATGTAGTCAATTTGATTTTTATACAATCCATTGGGTGAAATCCATGTGTACAGTCGCCGCTTGTGTTGCTGGAAGAAGGTGTTTGAGATGAATAGATCATTGGTCTTGCAGAATTCTATCAGTCTTTCTCCAGCTTCATTTCTGTTGCCAAGTCCATATTTTCCAACTACTTTGCCTTTTTCTTTGTTGCCAACTTTTGCATTCCAGTCACCCATGACTATCAGGATATCCTGTTTGCATGTTCTGTCAATTTCAGTTTGTACTTGTTCATAGAACTCTTCAATTTCATTCTCTTCTGCAGCTGTTGGGGCATATACTTGAATTATAGTTGTGTTGATAGGCAATCCTTGTAGATGAATAGAGATTAAGCGTTCGCTGACTGCATAGTATTTCATTACAGTTCTTGCAAGTTTCTTCTTTATTATAAATGCAACGCCATTTCTTCTTTGTCTTTCATTTCCAGCATAGTAGACCATGTGATCATCTGATGCAAAGTGCCCGATACCAGTCCATTTCAGTTCGCTGACACCCAACAGATCAAGTTGTACACGTTCCATTTCATTCTTGACCACCTCCAACTTCCCTTGGTTCATGCTTCGTACATTCCATGTTCCATTGTGTAAGACATCTTTACAGCTTCTGACTCTCATTTCATGCGCAGCTACATCAGCAGTCAGACTTCCCGAGGGCTTTGATCCAACTACATCATAAATGCTGGCTTTACTCTGAAAAGTCTTCAGTTCTTAACATTGGCAAAATCCATCCCTTCCTCTCTGAACACAATACCAAGATCCTTATCTATTTCTCATCACCTCCCATCTAGACCATTGCAACCTGTTCCATGCTGGTCTCCCATCAAATCATCTCTCTCTACCCTCCAATCCATTCAAAACTCAGCTGCATAGCTAATCTGTCATGGCCAATGTTGCTAAGCTCATGAAGCCCCTTTTCCCAAATCACTTCACTGACTCCCTATCCATTTCAAACTTCTACTGACCTACAAGTGCATGCACTCTACAGCTCCCCATTACCTTTCCTCTCTTATCTCTCCCTACAACCTTCCAGTATCTCTGCTTATCAGGCAAATCACCTTTACCTATGCCTTTCTCTTCTACTGCCAACTCCAGACTCCATTTGTTCCACTTTGCTGCACCATATGCCTGGAATAGACTATATGATCCTGTTCTTCAGGTTCTCTCTCTGGTCCTGTTCAAATCAAGACTCAAAAGTCACCTCTTTGAGACTGCTTTTGGATCCTGACCTCCTTATTCTCCTTTTAACCCTCTTTATGTGTTTTATCATTTCCTTTAAACTACTCTAGCCCCTTGTTTGTTCTGCTCGTCTGTCTTGAATACTCCTTACTACTACTACTACTACTACTATTATTTATCATGTATATATCACTACAAGGCATATGCCGCACTGTACGGAGACATATAAAGAACAGTCCCGGCTCAACAGAGCCTACAGTTTAGCCAAGACAGACACCACAACAACTGGGGATTAGGATATATGAAGGGGAATGGTAAGGATACACACAGAAGGTTGTTGTATAGTGTGGCATGGGGTGGCAAGGGGCCTTTAACATATCAGGCACACAACAGTTCAGGGCCAAACAAAAAACACTTTTATTTCCCTTCAGTTATCCAGTAATCACTCCTAGCTTGTTAGCTTCACACGGCTGGTTCTCCGTGCCCTTCCCCCGATCCACAGTTCAAAGCACAGACTTCAGTGTCTGCAAATATGATTCCTACCTCCTGCATCACCTACCTTACAGCCAGGCTCCTCTCCCAGCCCTACTTAGAAGGAGCTTTCTGTCTCCCCCAGCCTCTTTTCTTCCAAGTGCACACAATTGACTTCTTACTCCCTCTGAGTAACACCCTCCCAGCCCTGATTTCTGAGCTGAATACCTTTTTAAGGTGGACTGCTGATCACCCCTTTGGAGAGGGATGGGTAATTTCCTATATACCCCATCACAGAGGTGAATAGGAGACTAAGGGATCAGGATCTAAAAGCATCCTCAAAGAGGTGCGTTATTGCAAATGCAATGTGTGCCTTTGAGTCAGTCCTGACTCCTGGCGACCCAGAAGCTCCTGGGTTTTCTTGGCAGTGTCACCGGAAGTAGATTGCCAGGCCTTTCTTTGTGCGTTATTCAGGTGCGTTATTAGCTTGTAGATTTTAAGCACTGTCGATCAGGGACTGTATCTTATGAGTTTGTATCCAGCGCTGCATACGCCTTGTAGTATTATACAAATGATTAGTAATAGTAGTTAGCACTGAAGGCCTGCTGACTGCTTCCGGTAGCCAGATAACAGTGACATTCAGATCCATTATTTGGATGGCCATCTGCATAATTTAACACGACTGTTTTGCTGTCCTAAGTTATGTGAATAGTTATGCAGACAACAACGCTGGAAATCACCACTCTCTGGAAAAGTTGGATTTCCACCTTGACTCCAGTCTGGGACCTGCCCAGAACTATCTGGATAGCGATCTGTGATGGAAATCAATGACTGGCCCTGGTCACTGCATTTTTCTGGTTAGCAGGCACTGCTAACCTAATAAAGGCTTTTAAATATGAGACGCTAAGAGACAAGCAATACAAACAGGGGACAGAGAAAGATGAGAATGGAAGATGATAGAGACAAAGTGGGGAGTCCAGGCTGGGGAGGGAAGCAAAGCAGGAGGAAGAATAGAGAGGGGTCCTCATTTGCATAGTGCTTTAAGGAGTACACAGCACTGTAGAGACACATGTACAAGACTGTCCCTGCTCATCAGAGCTTACAATCTAGTCCACAACCCTGAAGCTTGAAAAGAGTCATATAATATACTCTCATATCAGGGCAATAATTGGCAATTTAAAATCGTAAACTGAAATAAATAAATGAATGATGCATCTTTATCTTTATACATTTAGAGCATGGAAACAGCTGTCAGCAACTTTGAGCTCCCATCGGAATCACAGCTCTCCATTTTAATTCAGTGTCGTGATCACTGCTGTGTGCCTTAATAACATTATAGTTTTATTACAAGCTTAAGGGATCAGCCATTGCATGAGAAAAGATCAATGCAATAATATGATTAACTACTCTATGCCACATCTTTTGTTCCGTAAAGAAAAGACCGTGGACGAGCTGTATGGCTCTGAATAGTCAAAAAACAACCAGTTGACACGCATACTGAAACGTTTCTTGAGTTTGTTTCATTGTTTTCCGAGGGATTTCATTGTGCAGTTAGTGCTTTTTATTTCAGCTCTCTGATCTTCATGCATATTTGCACAAGAGCCTTTTCATATTTTTGCAGTGGATTTACTTCTCCAGTAAATATTGCTGACAAAAGAGAAAGCGGCAATCCATAGAGGCCTGAACTGCGGGATCCTCATTAATCTTCTGATCGTTTTTTTTTCTGTCAAAGTCTCTTGTCTTGTAGATAAGTTGTAGCAAAGCAAGGGCGCTCTGGCCCTCCACTTAGTGGTGGCACCCAGTCAGGTCCCCAACAAAGGCTGGCACTTTCTTTTACACGGCTTTCGCTTCAGCTGTGCAACCCGCCAGCATTCTCAAGCATGAAAAGGAAAGCAGTATTTGCTTAACGGGCCTTTACAAACAGGGCAGGGGGCAGGGGGACTACAACTTACTAAGCATGTTTTTGTCTTCTGTGAAAGAAATGTGTGTTTAGATCATGAGACTAGTAGAATACAGTGAGATGTCTAGCAAGTATCTAAACGTCAATGCACTGAGACTTGGTTTTTGAAAGCTTAATTTTTATTATGATGCACACCGTACAATGATGTGTGCACTGAATTAATAATAATAATAATGCTAATAATAAAATTAAGATAGATAAAACATGCAATAACAGCAAGTGCCATTTGTGCAAAGAAGTCAAAGAAACTGTCGAAGATCTCGCACACGGGCATAATAAAGTTGTGACAATGATTCACTTGCAGCTATGTAAGAAATACAATTTATGAGCTGGAAAATGACTGGTGGGTTCATAAGACAGAGAAATAGGATACAAATAGACAAGTAATTAACACATAATACACCAGAGATTTAGCAGCGGTTCAAAAAAATGGAAAAGCAGGTGTGGCTCATTGACGTGTAAATACCAGGTGAGAATAAAGTTGAAGAAAAGTCACTAGAGAAGCTAACAAAATACAAAAGATTTACATAGTGAAACTGAGTGACTGTGAAGGGAAAAGGCAATAGTAGTGAAAGTAATAATTGGTGCCCTTGGTGCAGTCTTCAGAGACCTGGATCACCATCTAAACATATTGGGGGTTATTTTAGAAGCCCTATTCATGATTTCCATGTCTGAAACACCCATTCAGATGTGGAAATCATATGGATGACCCCGGAGCCATTTTACAAAGACCCAAATGTACACATATCCAGCGTGATCACGCCCAAGTCACAAGGGGTCATGCTGAAAAAGATACACATGTATGGCCAATTTTAGATCTGCACTACATGTCTCAATTCGCCATTGGAGACTTCAATGGCTATATATCTGTCCTTGGTCCGATTCTTTTTAACATCTTTGTTAGTGAATTTGTGGAAGGACTGTCGGGTAAGGTTTGCCTCTTTGTGGTTGATACCAAACTTTGCAATAGAGTAGACACCCAGGAAGGTATAGATAACATGAGGAGGGATCTAGCTAAGCTTGAAGAATGGTCTAGAATTTGGCAGCTGACATTTAATGTTAAAATTGCAAGGTCATGCATTTGGGCTGCAGCAATCCAAGGGAACAGTATAGTAGGAGTGAAGTACTTCTGTTCACAAAAGAAGAGCGGGACCTAGGCACAATTGTGTCTGATGATCTTAAAATAGCTAAACAAGGTAGAAAAGGCAATAGCAAAAGTTAGAAGGATGCTTGGGTGCAGAGGGAGAGGAATGGCTAGCAGAAAAAAGGAGGTGATAGTGCCTCTGTATATAGTTGTACATAGTTGCTTTTTGTACATAGTTCTCATGTTCTCTGTTTATGAAACCTGTTTAATGTATACCCAGTTTATTGTCCTGTTCATTGTAAGCACTGATCAATCTTTGTGACGTGTAGTTTTATGTTCATTGTAAACCGCACTGATGTCAAATAGCGCGGTATAAAAGAAACTGTAAATAAATAAATAAATAAATAATAAATAACCTCATTTGGAGTATTGTGTGCAATTCTGGAGACCGCACCTTCAAAAGGATGTAAACAGGATGGAGTCAGTACAGAGGGTGGCTACTAAAATGCTTAGTGGTCTTCGTTATAAAGCATATGAGGACAGACTTAAGGATCTTAGTATGTATACTTTAGAGGAAAGGTGGGATAGAGGAAATATGATTGAGACGTTTAAATACCTCCAGGGCTCCTTAATAAAAGATAATATGGCTATAAGGATAAAGCTGGAATTTTTAGAAAACGCTGCCAGATCTTCCAATATTTGCCTACTTAATTTTCCTATGGTTCCTGTGGTTGCTCCTTTGGAATTGTTTAAGAAGTATATTCAAGAGGTATTGATGGTGCCACCTGACTTAATTCCCCCAGTATCTAAAGTGTATTTTTTGTCATCGGGTAAGAAAATGGGGAAGACGGCAATCGGATCGTTAGATAAGGATTTCCTGGATGTATCAGCCTTGCTTCAAACTCCTAAGGATGATGAACTAACTGTTTCCACCATGTTAGTAACTTTTGCTTTATCATCGGATAGAGACTGGATTCTCAAGTTATACTTTAAAAAGTGTGCCGACTTGTTTATGGGTAAGAGAATTTTGATCTTTCTGGATGTGGCCAGAGAGACTCAAAAAAGACGCAAATCTTTTTTGTTGTTGTGTCCTGGGGTGACTCAGTTGGGTGCTTCTTTTGTGCTTAGATTTCCTTGCAAATGTATAGTTGTATTCCAGTCACATAAATATGTTGTCTTTCAGCCCGAGGACTTCTCCTTCTCCTTCTCCATATTGTTATATCTTCTCCTTCCTGAGTGGTTCCCCATTATCACTGAGTACTATGCTTGGTTCTCTGCCTTCTCTTGGTCTTTGGTATACCTTTTTTCTTTTTCTTTTTAATTCATACTGGGTAGTTCCTGTCCTCCGTATGTTGTTCTGCTGCTGTCCCTTTTTTAGAGGACTATTGATACTCTTGTAACTATGTTCTTATGTTTGTTTCTTCATATTTTTTTGTGACAGGTTGTATCTTTTCTGTACAAGCGTATTGCTTGATATATTGTAAAATGCATAAATAAAAAATAAAAAAAATACCTCCATGGCATAAATTCACAGGAGGAGAGCCTCTTTCAATTGAAAGCAAGTTCTGCTACGAGGGGACATAGGATGAGGGTGAAAGGGGATAGACTCAGGAATAATATGCGTTAATATTTTTTTACGGAAAGAGTGGTGGATCCGTGGCATAGTCTCCCAGTGGAGGTGGTAGAGATGAGGACAGTGTCTGAATTCAAAAAAGAATGGGACAAACACAGAGGATCTCTAAAGAGAAAAAGGGGACTACTGTAGTGGTTGATATGGAAGGTCAGACTAAATAGGCCACGTGGTCTTTTTCTGTCATCATGTTTCTATGTTTCTATACCCGCTCCAAGGCACAAATAGGACTTTGAAAAGTGCTCATTTCAGCAAACCAACAATTGTAATGCCCTCTCATTCCCCTGATATCTTTTTCTCCTTCAAAAAACCGTGGCAGTAAGTAAAAATGCATTTGTACCAGCTCCTTTGCCGCTGCAGGTCCCGTTTTCAAGACAGTAGGCCGAGATGTGTATATGAGTATTTTCTAGAGTAGGGCCATGGGCATGTCTATATTTCCAGAATCAATGAAAAATCATTTCCAGAATGGCAGATGTCCATTTTTGACATATGCAGGTCTCTGTAATCAGGCAACAACCTGCGCGTGTTTGATCCATTACTCTGCACATCCCATGTGTCTTTCAGAGTAGTGAATGGCTGATTTTACAAGATGCTTTCACATGCCAACCTTCTCTTGCTTGCCCCTCCTACTAATTTTCTGATGTTTTGACTTAGACGTCCCAGTTTCACCTGCACACAGCCTTTCTGAAATGTGCTTTCACAGGCATCTATAAAATTTGCAGCCATCAGTTACAAAAAGCAGCACTACTTGGCCCAACCCACATCCTTCTACGATACCTCTAGGTGTCTAAGGCCCTTGGGAAAGATCCGATACCTAGAGATCCAAATCCAGTCACTAATATGGTAGACCTGGTGTAACAATAATAATAATGCAGACTAATATACTGTAGGTGGGTACAAATTTTACACTGAGGTCAAAATTCAGTGGTCCAGCTGCATCATAAAGATATGCAGATCAATTATCCACTTATATAAAGAGGGGTTTTCAGCTGCATTATCCATTTTAGATGGACTGATGAATATGCAACCCTAAACTTAAACAGATAACTTATCCATTTATGTTAGGATGGCTGTTTACGTGATCCCACTGAAAGCAATAAAGTTATCTGGATAATACTGAATACTAGTACTATTAATGTAACATTTGAACCCACCTCTGGAATGCTTCCCAACTTTCCTCCTAAATGCACAACTTTCAGCCAGATGTCAAGATGTCTGGCCCAATGTTATGAAGTGGCCTGCTATGAATGTTCAGTATAAATGATTTATACATTTACCTCCAAAGTTAACTGCATAAATCATTTTGAATAATGATCTTGATAATGATAATGTATAACGATCTCAAAGTGGAGAAACGGTGAAGTTATTTACCTGTTATGGGGGTTCTATGTGGACAGCAGGATAGGTCAGCCACACATGGGTATTTCCATCCAATTATGCCCAGACAAAACTCTTCCATAGCTCAGAGGAAGTCTTTTTGGATGAAACGGGAGAACACCAGGAGAGGATGAAGGATTGCAAACTTTATGACAACAAAACTGTATATTTGCTGTGCCAGGAACAAGGTTCCAGCCAGAAGAAATATAGAGAAGCAGTGAGCCAATAGCTGAAATGCCACAACTGAGGCTAGGCAACAAATGGAGAACCTGGAGTCCATGGAGTCTTCCCTGTTGGTCCTATCTTGGGGAAGCACCATTTACAGGATAGTATGTTCAAAGGAACTGGAGGCATGCAGGGACTGGTCGAGGCATTAGTGCTTGCTGATCGTGTGGATGGAGGACAAAGTGGCCACATTTCAGATGACAACTAGAGGCAAATAGTGCAAGTTGGCCAGTGTGTTGGCCATGGCCTTCTGTTGGTGAGCACAGAGTCTGTCTGAGAGATCCTGACCCTCTTGGAGGTAACAGAAAGTGATACAGTCAGATATCTAGCAAAAGAGGGTGCGCTTGGTAATGGAGACCCTCTGATTGCTGGGGTCAAAGGTGATAAACAGCTGTGATGCCTTCTGGGTTGGCCTTATTCTGTCGATGTAGACCTGGAGAGCACAGGTGCAGTCTAGGGTGTACAATAGTCATTCTTCCTCTGAGTGCAGCTCTGGGCAGAAAGAGGGGATCATGATGTTCTGATTGAGATGGAAGGAGAACACCACCTTGGGGAGAGATTGGGTGAGTCCTGAGGATGCTATGATCAAAAAGGAGGAGTGTGTATTGGGGACTGATGCATCTGGCAGAGGTAATGGTGACCAGGAAGAGGGCAGATTCCAGGGGCTTGAAGAGTGGTAGCATGAGTTATTTGAGAATGATTTTGGGGTCCCAGTGTGGGGCCGGGTATCTCAGTGGTGGATGAGACCCTTCATGAACCTTGACACTAGGGAGTGCACCAATATTGATTTGTCATTGAGCTACCAGTGGTATACTGAGATGGTGGTCAGGTGGACTCTGACAGAAGATACCGGCAGACTGCTCCCTGCCAAGTGAGAAGATACTGGAGTAGGCAAGAGACAGGACAAGAGAATGGGTCCAGGCAAGTTGAGGTGCACCATGCCTGGAATCTGGCCCATTTATGGTATAGGCTTTTCTAATGGACTCCTGCCTTATTTTTATTTATTTATTTAACAGACACTTTTATACCACATCCTCCCAAGGACAAGTGATGCAAGACATGACAGATGTGCATGTCTAGTCTTAATACATGGAACATTTGGAAACTTTTTAACAGTAGCTTTTTACATATAACATAATAACTATGTACAGACAGTACAAATTACATTCCAGGTTACTTGCGTGGGAACTAATCTGAATTGGTTAGTTTACAAGGGAGTGGAGTCTCATCTATATAAAGAGTGGGGTGTTTGTTAGTTACCGTGTTAGCTTGGACTTGCTTTTAGTTTCTTGTCCGTTATCCCTTGTCTATTTGTGTGTCAGTGTTAGTGTTAATCTGTGTGCCATAGTGTATCTTGTATAGATATGCTTTTAATTTTTTATGGAAGTCCCTAATATCTGTAAGTTGTCTGATGTCCTCTGGAAGATCATTCCAGAGAGTGGGGGCGTGAGTGTGAGAAAGCCCTATCATTGGTGAGTTTCTTAGCTTTTGTAAATCCTTTTGGTGTCTCTATTTTATTTGTGTTTTTACTCCTTTGGCTGCGTGTAGGTGTTTCCTTGGAGACTAAAGTGTTTAGTATTGATGGTGCAAGGTTGTTTATTAGTTTGAATGTAGTTACTAGAATTTTATATTTTATCCTGCAGTAAATTGGGAGCCAGTGGAGCTTAGCTAGTATGGGTGTAATGTGTTCCATTGTTTGGGTCTTCATTATGGTTCTGGCTGCTACATTTTGTGCCAGCTGGAGTCTTTTAAGAGTTTGTTTTGAGATGCCTTGAAGGATTGTGTTGGCAAAGTCAAAGTGGGGTGTAATAATTGCATGGATTATTGCCATGAAATCATGTAGGTGAACCAGCGGGCGTAGTTGTTTCAGAGTCTTTAGTTTATAGTGTGGTTTTTTTTTGTTGTGTTTCTGATGTG
Source organism: Ichthyophis bannanicus (assembly GCA_033557465.1). NCBI lineage: Eukaryota > Metazoa > Chordata > Amphibia > Gymnophiona > Ichthyophiidae > Ichthyophis > Ichthyophis bannanicus. The sequence continues at coordinate 1,377,232,978 of CM066033.1, read as the reverse complement.
TGATTCCATACTGAGGTTGTTGTCGAGTATCACTCCTAGATACTTAACTTCTGTTTTTGTTTTGATCTCATGGTTTTGCAGGACGATTGAAGCTGGGGGGTTGTACATTTTGTTCCTTGTGACATCAGTTCCTAGGACATCAGTTTTTGCGTAGTTAATGTGTAGATTATGATTATTTAGCCATGTTGTGAGTTCGTTGAAGCACTCTGTTATTAATTGCATTGGTGGGTTTGGGATCTTGAATGGAAGGTATATTATTATATTGCCCACATAGATATGTTAATGGATGCAGAAATGTTTGAAGATATTGCAGATTGGTTGAAGGTAAATATTAAAGAGGAGTGCCGACAGGGCAGATCCCTGTGGGAGGCCTTGCTCTTTCTTGAATGTGTTTGACGTTTGGCTGTTAATTCTCACTGTTTGTGCTCTATTACTTAGGTATGAGGTAAACCAGTTGTGTACTGCAGAGCTTAGTCCTATTTGTTGGAGTCTGTTTAACATTGTTGTATGGTTAACGCTGTCGAACGCTGCAGAGATGTCTAGAAAAAGTAAGATGAATGCTTGTTTTGAGTCATCTATTCCTCTTATCAGTGTGTCAAAGAGGGCTGTGAGTAGCGTTTTGACTCCATGGAATGGGCGGAAGCCATATTGCTGTTCATCAAGTGGGGCCACGGCATCAATGTGGTCCTGGAATTGGGTTTGGACAACTTTTTCGATTAGCTTGGTCATGAAGGGTATGCTCGATATGGGCCTGTATGAATTGGGTGACGTTTTGTCGAGGTTGCCATTTTTGAGAATTGGGCGTATTTGTGCAAGTTTGAGGGATGGTGGTAAGTGCCCTTTTTTGAGGGATAGATTGATCATTGGGAGGATGAATTGTGATAGTACTGGTAGCGTCTTTTTATCCAATCTACTGGACATGGGTCTAGGTAGGATGTGGTAGTGTTTATGTTGGATATTATTGACTTGAGGGTGTCCTTGGATATCTGGTTGAATTCTGTCCAGGCATTCATCTTGTCAGGGTGTGTTTGGTTGTATGTTATTGGGGGTGGTGTTTGTAGATTTATCTTTTTCATGTAGTAGTGAGCTAGCGTCTGCGGTGATATATCTATTATCATTTCATTTGAGTTGTATGCATTGTTGGTTAGTTTTCGTACAATGCTAAACAGCTCTCTAGGTCGATTTATAGACTTAGCTAGTATGCTGGCACAGTAGTCTTTCTTGGCACTGTCTGTTATCTCTTTGTATATGTTTAGGGTGTTTATATATTTCTCATGGTTTGTTAAGGATTTTGTTCTTCTCCATTTCTTTTCTGCTTTTCTTAGTTGTCTTTTCATTGATTTCAACTCAGTATTGAACCAAGGCGCATTTCTTTTTAAGGCATTGTTATCTATATTATTTGTGTGTTTAGGATTTATTTTGCGTGTTGCCACTTGTGAAATTATTTTGTGCCATTTGTCAACCGAGTCTTCAAGGTTTGATGGCGTGAGGTCTAGGTGGGGGATTATTTGGTTAAGGAATTCTTTTTCATTGAATTTCTTGAATCTATTAGCTTTGGGTTGTTGTGATCTTCTGGTTTGGGTGTTGTCTGTGTAGGTGATACTGAACTTTAGGAGGTGGTGGTCCGACCATGGAACGGGTATGCATTCGAGTGATGCTGGGTTAAATAGTGTTTGAAGGGAGCGTGGTAGGAAGACCATGTCTAATGTATTGCCGTTGAAGTGGGTTTGTTTGTCTATGACTTGGTGGAAGTCCATGTCTGCTATAGATTCCAGTAAGGGTGTTGATTGAGTGTTGGTTAGTAAGTGGATATTGATATCACCCATTAGTATCACTGGGTTTGAGTCCGTGGATGATCCTAGTAATTCGATTAAGGTGTCGGTGTTCTCCGATCTGTGTTCAGGTGATCTGTAAACTAGACATAATCTGATGTGTTTAATTTTTAGGGTGAGGGTGTCCATGTTGTTGATGTTATCAGAGCATAGGAGTCTAGCATTGAGGGATTCCTTTACTATGATGAGTACACCTCCCCCTCTTTTGTTGGTTCCATGTGTGTGGAAGATCTCGTATTCTTCCGTCTTTAATTGGTTAATAAAGACCAGGTCCATGTTCGACAGCCATGTTTCAGTTACACAGACTATGTCCGGTTTTTGGTCTTTCAGGAGGTCTGTGAAGATAGGGAGTTTATTTCTCATTGAACTTGCTTTGGTGAGGTAGCATGAGAGGGTGTTATTTTGTACTGTGAAGGGTTGTGGGAGCATACGAGGGTCTGATGTCAGATGTATGTTGATTAGTCTGGGGGGTTTCATTTTCTGGTTCTGTCCTATGGTGTATGCTGCTGGGGTGGCATCATTGCGAATAGATTTTTGTATTATGGGGATTGGTCTGTTGTGTTTGTTTTTTAGACTGGTAATGTCTTTAGGAGAGGCTTCGTTTTTCCTTCGTTTTCCGTGTAAATGTATAATTACTTGGAAGGATGTCTCCTATGTTTTCACTGAAGTTACTCATTTAGAAAGTTTCTTGATTGAGAAGCGGAAAGCATCAGTTGAAACACAGGGCGTCCATGAATAGTTTAGCCTCCTTCTTTATGGGCCTTGTGTCTTATTTTCTTAAGTATGGAGTCTTGTTAATACTCAGCCAAGTTTCATAATGTGGGCTATATCAAGAGATATGTTTTCTTATTTGATGGTTGTACATCTGTCTTAGTTCTTTTTTCTTGATTGACTTTGTTTGTATTATGTAAATGCATTTTGAAATCAATAAAAAAAAAAAAGGCTGTTTGTTAAAGCTATGAGGGTGATGAGTGTTATGCAGATGCATATTATCCTGGCAAGTGAGGGAGTTGGTGATGGCATTTTCAGTGGTTACAGTCTTATTGTGTGTAGTTCTTTGCTACTTTAGTGTAGTCACCCGGGCTGTTTAGTTGGTAAGTTCAGAGTCAATCAGGTGTTTGTGAATGATATTAGTAGATGATGTTAGTTATGAGTGTTACATAGATAACGCACATTCATTATTAGCTATTTACGCACATTCATTATTGTGTACAGGTTTCAATATAAATATGGCAAATCACTTAAGCACGGTATCCATGTACAGATTTCAATATTAGTGTGGTGCATCACTTAAGCACATTATCCATTACAGTCCATAATACATAAATGCAGTCTAGTATATTTAGTGTGTCAAATTCAGTAGGGGTATTCTGAGACAATCACAGTATTATTTGAGTATTATTTGTTTTTTGTGTGCTTGATTTCCGTAAGCCTGTGCTGTAATGCATTTAATTCACATTCAAAATTTGCTAAAGGTGTTGATTTCAGCAATCCTGTTCTATAATACAGTCAATACACATTCGAGAGTAGCCTCGTAGAGGTATTCTGTCCACGTGTTCCGTTAAGAGTGTGTGGGGGTTGGGAAATGGTGTGGTAAAAGGGTAGGATTTACTCACAGTTTGTCAGACGGTTGCCTGGGTGAGAATCTTCACAGTCTTGGCAAGTGCATATATCTATATGATTTGCAAGGGATTGTGGGCAATGCAGTTCATTCACACCAGACACAGCTGCTGACAATAATTTAGTTGTTCTCAAGTGTTAAAGCCAATAAGATATTTATTTATGGGGTTATTTCTCCCAACACAGATATGCTTGGTAGCACATAAATCAGGTTACTTGCTTCCAGTGATTAACTTGGAAAAACAAAATCAATATCAGGAAAACAACATTCAAACTTGTCAGGCATTAGCTAATGTTTTCTTAGCATATATCAAACAACAAATGAAAAGCCACAAAGAAAGAAAAAACCTGTTCTTTTCAGGTTAACTTCTGATAACTTCCCACATAGATTCAGAAGTGATTCTCTCCTAGCTCACAAGCAATTAGGTAAGGCTCAATTGCTAGCAGTTATCCAGCTGAAACCCCTTAGCTGGCTTGCTTTCTACTGTGTGGGTCAAATCCTGCTTCAGGAGCTTTTCTGAGTAGATTAAAGAACAAGTTTGTATTTCTTTGTGATGGTTGCTGTACTTTATAACAGAAAATCACCAAAGGAGTTTGGACAGAGAGCAGTCCATATAAACACATTCTTCATCTGCAATCATTCCCCCTTCTTCAACAAGCATGGGTTCAATATCATGGATTGGCACAGATGAATCTCTCAATGGAGCACTTTCAGGAGAATACTTGTTTCCCTGCTGTCTTTCAAGGTTATAGCTAGGGCATAGATCAGTATTCATACCTGAGCTTCCATTGCTGTTAGAGTTCCTCTCTATATAGCCTGGCCAGTATGTAGTCCAGTTCTTATGTCCAGCCTTCCAATCCAGATCCCTGGACACTGGATCTCTCTTCACATACCTTCTGGCACGGGTCTTAGGGTCCCTTCCACGTGCAGCCGTCTCCCTCACAGGTAGCGTCTGGAGATTCCTAGCTCTGCAGCACCATTCCTCTGGCTTTCCCCAGTCCAATGGTGTATGCTGGCCCTTGAAATGCCTCCCAGTATACGTACTGCTCTGGACTCTTCTAGACCTCTTAAAGACTTTTCTCTTCCTTCTTCCAAAGGGTTTCTTTCCCTCTCTGTCCGTCCGGTTTGGCTTCTGCTTCTGATGATCCTCCTGATGATGAAGATGATCAAGCTCAAGCTGCTTCTCAGGATACTGAGGATAATTCTCTGTAGAATAAACTCTACCTTTATTCTGCTCAGATGAGTGCTCCTCCCTAACACAGCGCAGCTGTGCTGAATCAGGCCCTGCCCTTTGAGATGAGTGCTTAGGGATTACCTCATAGCCCTCCTGATTGAACACACGCTTCCCCACTTCAGCTCCTCTAATGGCTGTTGGAAACCTGGTGCATTCTGGGACTGGTAGTCTTTTATGGGAAAATTCTGTTTTCTTATTTCTACCAGAACTGACCGGTTGCTTGTTCAGAGTCACTTCACCTTTTCTATAGCTCCTTCCTGAGCTATGATAAGCTTCCTTATCACAAGTTCTTCCGATGATTTTGATCTTTCAGTCGTTGTTTCTGGGGATCTTGGAAAGTCGGCTTTCAGGGTTTTATGGATCTCGCCTTTGTTCCTCACCTAAGGGCCATGCACGGGTGCGCCTGCTGGCACTCTTTTTAAAAGTTGGAGTGGGCCCCGATTAGGCGGCTCAGTCCGGGCAGGAGGCGGCGGCTGGGACCAGCTCAAGCTGCTCTATCCCGGCTAGGAGAGCTCCTGCTTGGCTGGCGGCTGCAGCAGGGTCAGTCGTACGCCTGCTGGCGCTCTTTTTAAAAGTTGGAGCGGGCCCCGATTGGGCGGCTCAGTCCGGGCAGGAGGCGGCGGCTGGGATGAGCTCAAGCTGCTCTATCCCGGCTGGGAGAGCTCCTGCTTGGCTGAGGGTTGCCACAAAGAGGACATTCTGGATATTGGCATGCATCTCAGAGGCAAGGATCACCCTTTCAATAACCAAGCTGTGAGGGCCAGGTTGCTCTGGTTGGGGTACAAGCTGCTTCCTCCATCCTAGATGATGAGGTCCCGGTGACTTGGGAGCCTGAATGGTGCCTGGACAAAGAGGCATTGAAAGTATGGGAACCACACTTGTTTCTTCCAGTGGGGCAAGATGAGTATGACAGTTACCTTGTTACATATGGTCTTTTGTATTGTCCTGGATATGAGGAGTGGGGGGGTGGGGGGCGTATGTATAGTGGAACTGCTAGTCTCCGTCTATCATGAAGGTGTCTACGGTAATTCTGTGCATGGATGAGGACTGATTGATCAGAATAGGGGGCACTTTGTGTCTGTGGAAGGCATGTACTGACTGGTGCAATAGCTCTGAGGAAATGACAGTGTGGAGAAACAACTCCTAGGAGTCCAGTTTCCTCCTGAGTATGTCTGCAAGACCATTGTTGTGCCCCCAGGAAGTAGGAGGCCAGGTGGGATGCATCTGTTGGAAAGCGTATATGTGCAAATCTTGTAGGTCTTCCTGCAGAGTAGAAGAGAGCCTGTGCCCCTTTGCTTACTGATGTAGGATTGACTTCCCGAGACCCAAAGCTGAAAAGTCTGGAGGGCATTGCTGATGACTCTGAGCTCCAAGAGATTGATGTGTTGTGTTTCAAGGGCGGACCACAAGTCCTCAGTTCAGAGGTAGAGTAGGTGGGAGATCCAACCAAGTTTCGAGGCATCTGTGGTGAGGATCAGTTGGGCCAGGGATTGTTGAAAGGGTTTCTCCATCACAGCTTGTTGAGATCCATCCACCAGGCAAGGGCTTCAAAGGCCAAGCAGTTGTGAGGGAGCAAACATGAAAGAGACTGCATGGACTGATTCCAACACTTCTACAGGTGTCATTGCAGCCTCAACATGTGTAGTCTGGTGAATGGGATGATGTAGACTACAGCTGCTAGATGGCTGAGGAGGAAAGTTCTGGTGGGATCCTGCATCTGGACGCAATTTGACGGGTGAGGTCCATAATTTTCTGTGTTCTTTTGAGTGGGAGGAAGTCTTTGGATATAGTAGTGCAGAATTCTGCCCCAATGAATTCCAAGGACTGTGTTGGTAATAGCTGATTTCTTGATGTCGAGAAACCCAAGGTGTTGGAGGGTCCTGGTGGATGCTTGAGTTGTGATTAGGGTTTCCTGCTGAGAAGGTCTCACAATGAGCCAGTTGTCCACATAGAGGGAGATGCAGGTCCCCTGTCTTTGGAGTTGGGCAGCTGAACCATCATGCACTTCTTAAACACCCTTAGGGCAGAGGATAGTCCAAACAGGAGTACCCTGTATTGGTAGTGTTGGCTCAGGACACGGAATTGGAGGTACCTCTTTTAGGTTTCGTGTATCTGTATGTGGATGTATGTATCCTGGAGGTCTAGGAATGTGAACCAGTTGTTGGTCTCGATGAGAGGGAGGATGGTCCCCAGGAAGTGCATCCTGAACTTCTCCTTGAGGATGCCTTTGTTGAGATGGTGCGGATCCAGGATTGGGTGGAACCCTGGGTCTTATTGGGCATGAGGAAGCATCTTGAGTAGAAACCTGGTTGTGTTCTGATGCGGGAATGGTAAATAGTGCTAACCATTGAAAGCTATAGTCAGGCCATTGGTGATTTTCCCTCAATTGCCTAAATTCCTTTAGTTTAGGCTGGATTCTATGGGATTAGGGGAAAGATTATTTATATAAAAAAGTTTCTATACTGCATCCTGTGCATACATTCAACATGGTTCACAAAAATAAAATATAATAAGATACAAATAAAACAACATGCCCCTAAAGATGTTGATTCCCATACCTGGTGTCCAGACCTAATCTGTGTGTCAGGTAAAAGCCAAGGTTGTGGCACTTTTGCCGTCCTTTCTCAGGTACAGCATTTGCCTTCTTCAGAGCCAGTAGGGATAGCAAGAATTGTATAGAGGCACTCAGTGCAGAGGTTCCCAACCTATTGGGTTCTGTGAACTCCTTATTAACCTCCAAAATGTTCAGGGATCACCAGCTTATCCCCATCACTTTTCTTGGACCTCTTCCCTTCAGCACCTAGCTTGTCCTCACTCACCCTCTTTGTCTCCCTTTCCCTTTCACCAGTCTCTCTCTCTTCCTCAGCCAGTCCCTACCAATCTCAGTCTCTTCTCTCTCCTTCCCCAAGCCAGTTCCATCCAGTTGCATCCCTAAGGGGCCATGGACCACAGCTTGGGAATCATTGACTTAACCAACCCCTCATAAAGAGGTGAAAATGGGAGCTTGTGTGGTCAGCCATGGTAAGGTCAGGACCAGACATATTGTATTTTTAAATTTGCCACCCCCTGAGCATGATGGCCTGGTGGAACAGCTAAAGCTGAATGACAAACAGCCATTAACTGACTCTAAACAGCAGTAGCAGGCACTGGCACAACCAGTGATAGCACCAGGGACAGCGCAAGAGTAATGCGGGGCCATGTGCGGAGACGCATTGTGGGATCTCATTTGCATAAAATATTTGCATATTGAACAATAATCCTGCTAGCTGATTTCAAGATCATGGTTCGCTGGTTGTATTGGACCATGCCAAAGCTGTAAAAGCCCAGAAATCAGCAATAGTGAAGCTATTAGGCCACAAACAATATTAAATTGGCACCAAGAACACAAAACTGCAAATCTCAAAGATTATCCATATTCCCCTACTCCCCGCCAACACATCACAGTTGATGCTACACAAGATACAAAAAGTGAAAACTATAGCACAGGACCCATAGAGAATATCTGCCATTCCACAATAGCACTAACTTCCAAAACTCACCCAGGGAGCCTACCCTGAAAAGGACAGTAATGTAAATATTGCAGTGGGCCCTAGAAACATCCACACACCTACTGGCTAAACTGAACAAGTCAGATTTCTACAGATCCCTGTATAGAAGCTCCATGCACACAGAACACCTGACCTCAATCACAGACTTAGAATATAGGCAGACCCTCACCAAGAACAGCATAAGTGATCACAAAATAACAATAGAAATATGTAGAAAATATTAAACTGAAATCCCAAGAAGCCAGACTCTGCATGCAGTGGAAAACCAGAGAAATAGGAAGAGAGGCATATAAAGACAGCCCATGTAAATTACAAAAGCTGACATATTCCAAATACTAAATTGAAAATTAAGGGCCCGATATTCAGTGGTGATGGCTAGCACTGCTAAAGCAGCCAGCCGCTGAACTTTAGACCCAGATATTCAATGCCAGAGACATATCCAGGCCACAACATTAAATGTCCTGGTTGTCTGGATTGCATTGAAGCTAACCAGGCAGCAACGATATTTAGTTGCTGCCCAGTTATCTTCTGCAGTGAAAGTTAGGCCAGCCTTAAACGTACTTAGCTTTTTTGCTGCATTGCGATAACTGATTTATTGCCAGGTGCCACACCCAGAACACCCCAATGCTAGCTAGCTAGCATCGAGGTGTTTCAGCAGTGGCACCTGGGATATTCAGCGGCACTAAGCATGTTAGTGATACAGTGGAAGGGCTGACGGGTAAGGTTTGCTTGTTTTCAGATGATACCAAAATCTGCAATAGTGTAGACACCCAGGAAGGAGTAGACAACATGAGGAGGGATCTAGCTAAGCTTGAAGAAAGGTCTAGAATTTGGCAGCTGAAATTTAATGCTAAAAAATGCAGGGTCATGCATTTGGGCTACAAAAATCCAAAGGAGTGGTACAGTATAGTGGGTGAGGTACTTCTATCCATGAAAGAAGAACGGGACCTGGACATAATTGTGCCTGATGATCTTCAAATAGCTAAATAGGTAGAAAAGGCGACAGCGAAAGCCAGAAGACCGTTTGGGTGTACAAGGAGAGGAATGGCCAGAAAAAAGGAGGTGATAGTACCTCTGTAGAAGTCTCTGATGCGACCTCATTTGGAATATTATGCGCAATTCTGGAGACCGCACCTTTCAAAAGCATATAAGCAGGTTAGAGTTGGTGTAGAGGGTGCCTACTAAAATGGTGGTCTTTGTGATGAAGCATATGAGAACATACTTAAAGATCTTAATATGTATACTGTGGTGGAGAAGCAGGCTCAGAGTGCAGAAAAAGAAAGACAGTCTTTTTTTTCTAAACCCAAAGAAACTGCAGGCACAGGAAGGGTTAACACCCAAAGTAAAGCCAAAGATCTCCTGCAGAGGAGTGCAGAGCCAGAGACACACCCAGTTCCCATGGAGACCGAGGGAGGAGATGGGAGTGGTTTGGGGGCGGAGTCAAGAGCCATAGGACAGCCCCAAACATTTAGGCAGGGAAGTTTCACTCACAAACAGATGGCACAGACACGGAAGGAGACACAGGAAGGGAGTGCAAAGAGACAGGCATGGAAGGAGAAACAGACACGAGCTGAGAAGGAGGATGAGATTGAAAGTAGACACAGAGGCACTGAGACAAGCAGAGTTGTTGCAGCACCAGTGGGACGAAGGAAGCTGACCAAGGACAGGAACAGAGAGGTGAGAAGGCCAGAGGAGAGCTCGGGGGAAGATTCTTCTGAGGAGGAGATATTTTCCAGAAGCTCCTGGTCTGGCTCTTCTCAGTATAAGGGACCTACAGGAGGACAACACTCTACTGGCAAGGTGAGCCCTTTACAAGCCTTAAAGAAGCTTTTAAATAGGGAAACCTTTTCCTGCCCTTCCCCCACTAGCTCACGTTCTGAGAAGCATAATTGGGAACAAGTGTTGAAAGCGTTACATCGTGTAAAGGCTCCTCAGGCAGACCCTGAGGAGGACAAATATCTGAAAGAGCCCAGTGAGGAAGAAATGGAACTAGGAGACACTTTTTATGAAAGTGGGGTTTCAGATATGGAAATTGAATGTGCTATCTGTGCCAAAGAAGAATAAGGAACTGAATAGGGTTTTAGTAACTGGAGAAAAACCCAGGAGTTCTTAATAAGGACATTCTATGCAAAAGCCCATAACGTTTAGCTAGGCTAACCAATGACTGCTTGGCTGATAAAGCTGCATGGTTAAGGAAGCCAGAAAGGTGCTAAAAGTATAAATTGTATCTTGAAGAAATACTACTGAAGTTTAAGATCTGTTGGTGGACCAGGGAATGTTATGCTATACCAGCTGTGAAAGGAACAGCGAAGTATTGTACTGCCTCCTGGGGACCGGAGAACAGACTGCTGTTGTAAAGGATTTTTACTTGTGAAAAAGGTGCGTTTAAACTAAGCCAAGCCAAGGACTGTTTAACCAGGCTTACGTTTATGACTGGAGAAGTATCCTGAACTTTATGTTTTGTAGTCTTCAACATTCTTGCCAAAGAATTTAATTTGGTTAGGAAAAGCTTATTTCTTAAATAAAAGAAATTTCCTGCGACCTTTGAACTTGGCTCTAATCTATTTAAGACACAACTACATGCTATTGGGCTAACTTTTTATACAAAGGACGATCGGAGCCCTCTCGCACTACTGGGCAACTGCCTGGCCACACGGGGGAGCTCCGACAAAACTTTAGAGGAAAGGCAGAGTAGGGGAGATATGATAGAGACCTTTAAATACCTTTGTGGCATAAATGCACAGGAAAGCCTCTTTCAATTGAAAGCAAGCTCTGCTACGAGGGGACATAGGATGAGGGTGAAAGGTGATAGACTCAGGATTAATATGCGGAAATATTTCTTTACAGAAAGAGTGGTAGATGTGTGGAATAGTCTTCCAGTGAAGGTGGTGGAAACAAGGACAGATATTCAAGAAAGCATGGGACAAACCCAGAGGATCTTTGAAGGAAAAAAGGGCACTATTATAGTTGGCATGGAAAGGAAGACTAGATAGGCCATGTGGTCTTTTCCTGCCATCATGTTTCTATGTTGGTGCCACTGAATATCCTTGCCAAGGGGATTAACGCTGATAGCACGCCTGCTGGCCACGTTATTCCCTTTAAATATCATGTCTTAAATACTTCTTTCTGCCTTTATTGTCTTCCTATTTTATTTTTCTAATCATGTTGGTTCCAGTATCTGATTTCTGCTTTCTTCCATTTTCTCGTAACTCTTTCAAGGCTTTCAAGTCCATCTGCCACTTCTCACCCACCCTATTTTCTTCACTTTCTCCCCTACATCCATCTGACACTCCTCATCTTTCTCTCCTTGCCCAGGCTCTTGCTCCCCAGTCTTTCACCAGTGGTTTCCTTTCTTTCTTTCTTCCTTGCTTTCTTCCAGCATCTCCCCCATCTTGCACCTGTCCCGTCTCTTCCCTTGTCTAGTATCTTCCCAGCTTGTCCAGCATCTCTCCACATGGGTGGAGCTACCATCTCTGATCCATCTCCCTATGTCCCTTCCCCTGTGTCCAGCATCTACCTTTCCCCTTACCACTTCCCTGACCCCTGGTGTCTGGCATGTCCCCTCTGTCTCCCTGTGACCCCCTATGTCAGCAGGTTTTCTCCATCGTCCTGTCCCCTCCCTGTCCTGTATTCAGCATCTCTCCTATGTCTCCCGTTATTCCCTTCCCTGTGTCTAGCATGTCCCCTCCCCTCCCTCCCCTGTGCCCAGCAGCTCTCCTCCATCTCCCTATTATTTCCTTCCCTGTGTCTAGCTTTCCTCCGCCATCTCCTTATGACCAGCATATTCCATCCATCTCCCTACCTCCTCCCCCCCATGTCTATTATCTTCCCTCTTTCTCCCTCATCCCCTTCCATGTGTCCAGTAGCTTCTGTCTCTTCCATCATTCCTCTGCCATATGCTCCCACATTTCCCCTCCAATATTCCCCCAGGACAGTACTTTTTCTTTTGGCTCTTGCACCCCACCACGACTGTGCCAACGACCAATCATTGCCAGCACATGAACACTGGCGCTACCCTCCTTAGTATAACCAGAAGTTAAAAAATTATAAATACATTTATTTGCCTTGGCTCCATGGGGTGCCCCTGATCCCATGGTGGTTGTTGGCTGTGGTTGCTGCGGCACTGTGCAGCAAGGAAAGAAAAAGCACGGGTCTTTTGAATATATAAATAAATGAGTGATGGCAGATATTTAAACATAGAAACATAGAAACATAGAAACATGATGACAGAAAAAGACCACAAGGCCCATCTAGTCTGTCTTTCCATAACAACAACTACAACAGTCCACTTTCTACCTTTAGAGATCCTCTGTGTTGGTCCCATGCTTTTTTGAATTCAGTTACTGTCCTCATCTCTACCACCTCCACTGGGAGACTATTCCACGGATCCACTACTCTTTCCGTAAAGAAATATTTCCGCATATCACTCCTGAATCTATCTCCCTTCACCCTCATCCCATGTCCCCTCGTAGCAGAACTTGCTTTCAATTGAAAGAGGCTCTCTCCCTGAACATTTATGCCACGGAGGTATTTAAACATCTCAATCATATCACCTCTATCCCGCCTTTCCTCTAAGGTGTACATATTAAGATCCTTAAGTCTGTCCTCATATGCTTTATAATGAAGCCCATTAATCATTTTAGTAGCAACCCTCTGCACCGACTCCATCCTGTTCACATCCTTTTGAAGGTGCGGTCTCCAGAATTGCACACCATACTCCAAATGAGGTCGCACCAAAGACTTATACAGAGGTATTATCACCTCCTTTTTTCTGCTAGCCATTCCTCTCCGTATGCACCCAAGCATCCTTCTAGCTTTTGCCGTCGCCTTTTCTACCTGTTTAGCTACTTTAAGATCATCAGACACAACCACGCCTAGGTCCCGCTCTTCTTTAGTGGACAAAAGTACTTCACTTCCTATACCGTATTGCTCCCTTGGATTGCTGCAGCCCAAATGCATGACCTTACATTTTTTAACATTAAATCCCAGCTGCCAAATTCTAGACCATTCTTCAAGCTTAGCTAGATCCCTCCTCATGTTATCTACACCTTCCTGGGTGTCTACTCTATTACAGATTTTGGTATCATCCGCAAAGAGGCAAACCTTACCCGACAGCCCTTCCACTATATCACTAACAAAGATGTTAAAAAGAATCGGACCAAGGACAGATCCCTGGGGCACACCACTGGTAACATCCTTCTCCTCAGAGTGAGCTCCATTTACTTGTACTCTTTGTCGCCTCCCACCCAACCAATTTCTAACCCAAGCAGTAACTTTAGGGTCCATCCCTAGGGTGCTCAGTTTGTTTATAAGTCGCCTGTGAGGAACAGTGTCAAAGGCTTTACTGAAATCTAAATACACCACATCTAGAGCTCTCCCTCGGTCCAACTCCCTGGTCACCCAGTCAAAGAAATCGATCAGATTTGTCTGACAAGACCTGCCTCTGGTGAATCCATGCTGCCTCGGATCCTGTAATCCACTGGACTCCAGAAACCTCACTATTTTCTCTTTCAGCAGCGTTTCCAATAATTTACTCACCACTGAAGTTAAACTAACCGGCCTGTAGTTTTCAACCACATCCTTACTTCCGCTTTTGTGTAAAGGCACCACATCAGCCTCTCTCCAGTCCTTTGGCACCACTCCTGACTCCAATGAGGCATTGAAAAGGTTAGTCAGTGGAGTTGCTAGAACGTCCCCAAGTTCCCTCAGTATTCTAGGGTGTATCCCATCCGGTCCCATCGCTTTGTCTACTTTAAGTTGAGCTAGTTTCTCACGAACACGGCCTTCTGAAAATAGTTCAAGATGTCCCTCGCTTCTGTTCTTATTTGTGGGTGTTTTCTGAGGTCCTGCTCCTGGTTCTTCATCTGTGAACACAGAACAAAAATATTTGTTAAGCAATTCCGCTTTATCCTTATCAGCTTCTATATATTCCCCCCCTGCACCCTTGAGTCTGACAATACCACTTTTGCCCTTCCTCTTCTCACTAATATATCTGAAAAATGTCTTATCCCCCCATTTTATTGCATTGGCTATTTCCTCCTCCTTTTGAATCTTTGCCTTCTTGACTACTTTGCTAGCTTCTCTAAGTTTTTCCAAATACAGATGCCTGTCTTCCTCTCTCTGTGATCTCTTGTATTTCATGAAGGCCTCCCTCTTTTTCTTTACTTGTTCAGCTACTTCCTTCGAAAACCATAGCGGTCTCCTGTTCCTTTTGCCTTTATTTACCATTTTAACAAAAAGGTTGGTTGTCTTTAAAATACTCCCTTTCAGTTTTTCCCACTGTTTTTCTACATCCCCCAGCTGTTCCCATCCCACTAACGACTCCCTGAGGTATTGGCCCATCTTCGCAAAGTTAGTCTTCCTAAAGTCTAAGATCCTCACCTTGGAATGGATTCTAACAGCCCTAGTCCTAATACTGAACCACACCATCTGGTGATCACTGGATGCAAAATGATCTCCCACTACAACTTCAGAAACACTTTCACTATTGGTAAGCACCAAGTCCAGTATGGCCCCTTCACGTGTGGGGTCTGTTACCAATTGCCTGAATAATTCTCCCTGTAGAGAATCCAGGATCTCCTTACTTCTAGATGATACTGCAGCAGGAATGTGCCAATCAACATCTGGCATATTGAAATCTCCTATCAGTAGCACTTCCCCTTTCCTAGCAATGCTGCGTATGTCTTCAATTAACTCTCTGTCCACCTCTTCCTCTTGTGAGGGAGGTCTGTATATCACTCCAATGCAAATAGATTTTTCTTTCCCTCTTTCTAGTTTAACCCACAATGCCTCCTCTCTCCCTTTTAAGCTCTGTAATTCCAAAGCTTTAATAGTAGTTTTTACATATAGTGCCACTCCTCCTCCCCTTCTTCCTACCCTGTCCTTAATGAATAAAGTATAGGCAGGTATAGTTACATCCCAGTCATGGTTTTCTGTGAACCACGTTTCTGTAACTGCCACTAAATCCAAGTCAGCCACTCCCACCAAAGCTTCAACTTCAGGGATCTTATTTCCCATGCTACGGGCATTAATACACACTGCTTTCCATATGTTAACCCTGTTACCCATTTCCATAAAGGTATTGAATGTATCACCTACCTGGGGGCTTTCACTTACCTGGGGGCTTTCTTCACCCATCCCCAACGAATCTAGTTTAAAGCCCTCTTCAGTAGATTAGCCAGTCTACTACCAAAGATGCGTTGACCTCTCTTGGACAGATGGATGCCATCTCTGCTTTGCAACCCTTGGAACAGCATCCCATGGTCTAGGAATATCTCACTGTATCCTAAATGTTACCATAATTTATATCATCTGCACCTTCCTAGACCCCCTCTAAATAAAACCATTCAATTATGCCACCTCTACTCAACTGGCTAACTCTCCTATACCTCTCCTCCCTCCTCACACACAGCATATCGACCCACCTTACCCTCACCTCTCCTATCCCAATCATCCACCTCATGAGGCCTATCATGCCCTCTATTCTATCTCAATAATACCCCTACCAAAATAAGAGACATCCTCACCTACTATACATCCCCACCTCTCCTCAAACGGAACTAACCAACCCTCATTCTCCCCCTCCACTCATCCTACCCACACAATTAAATGAAGTTTAATCAATGCTCGCTCCACTCGAAATAAGCTACAAACTCTTGCTGACTACATCATTGATGAAGCAATAGATCTTCTCTGCATCACAGAAACCTGCTTCTCCGAAACTGACAACATCCTCCTCGATCAACTGAATACCAGCTCTCACAACATTCACAACTACCCACAATCCAACAGCAGAGGCGGGGAAGTCTGCATTCTATCGTACAAGCAACTAAACTTCACCACCGTGAATGCAACATCCTCCTTTGGTCTGATTTTCTTCCCCAACAAATTGCTCTCCTCATCACACCCCCTCACTCCTGTCCCTTGGTCTGACCACCACATAATAACATTCACTCTACTTACATCCCTGTCCAAATATCTCCCCACTCCCAAACCACCCTCAACAAGAAGATTCATCAACTTCAGCAAGACATCCTTCATTCAGCAAATTATCCCCACACTAAAGCAAGTTTTTCTTCACTCAAACCTTGACACGCTTGTACATTCCTGGAATACCACTATATCTCAAGCCGCTAAAGCTCCACCACGCATCTCCTACAAAATTCATCGCTCTCATGCTCCATGGTACTCAGCCCTTCTCAGACAGCAGAAACGTTCCCTCCGAAGACTCGAGTGATGATGGAGAAAATCCAAGGACCCACAACTTCAAGCTATCTACCTTGACCATCATAAAACATACTCCAATAACATCCTCAACAGAAAGTGTGAATACCATGATAACATCCTACTACGATCCATAAATAAGCCAAGGGAACTTTTCAACTTCATCAAATCACTCACTAATGGTCCATCTCAGCCTTGTCACAAAGACCCCATCGACCCTCAATTAATAGCTAACTTCCTAATAGCTAAACACAAACATCCTAGCTCATCATTCCTCCTCCCAATTCCCCATCTACCACCTTCAGCCCATGGATGACATTCAGAGATGTTCCCCAAGAAGAACTTCTATATATCATCAACCACATTAATGCCACCACCTCTCCCCTTGACCCCTGCCCAGTGACTTGGATCAAGACAACGAAGACTGCTTTGCTACCATTAATTTCTACCATCCTTCAAACCTCACTCACCCAAGTGTACCTCCCACCTGCTCTCAAACAAGCCTCTGTGAGACCCTTACTTAAGAAAACCAACTTTGACCCTTCCTCTCCTGCTTCCTATAGACCTATAGCCAGCGTACCCTACCTCTCCAAAATCATTGAAAAAGCAGTTCAAATTCAGCTCCAGAAACATTTTGACATATTTGCCCCACTGGACCACAGACAACATGGCTTTTGCCCTTACCACAGTGCTGAAGCCTTACTTACCTCTCTACTAAATAGTCTCATCATCAGAACTGAAAGACCCCTCTCTGGCTTCGTATTACTATTCCTCGACGTCTTTGCTGCATTTGACACCATATCCCACCAAATCCTACTCAATCAGCTCAACGCTATTGGTGTACAGGGTGCCCCATTCAAATGGATCCACTCTTATCTGCCCCACTGAACTGAAACAGTAAGGCTCGGCAACTCATCTTCAGTTCCTTATACCCTTTCCCAAGGAATCACTCAGGGATCCACTCTCTCTTCAATATTTACATCAGGCCTCTATGCTACATCATCCAGAAATTCAAGGTCAGTTACCAGCTCTATGCCGACGATATAATTATCTTCACTCCCTTCCACACCTCCTCCCCTGACTACTCCTGTCTCACTGAATGCTTCAAAGAAATTGTCTTATGGCTACAGCATCACAATCTAGCAGTAAATTTTAACAAAACAGAGATTCTTCACATGTCCAGAGACCTCACATTCACACCTCCCCCACGCATAAAGCTCAGAGACATGGATGGACATACAAGTCAAATCTCAGACCAAATACCTCGGCATCACCCTGGACCAACACATGACCTTCCAACTTCACATCAAGAATGTCACCAAAAGCATCTATTTCAAATGCCGAATCTTACGCAATCTACAACCGCTCCTATCACCTGACAGATTCCATACAGTTTGCCAAGCCTCCGTCACACCACTACTCGACTACTGTAGTTCCATCCTCCATGGACTCCCTAAGGCTATCACTGCCCCTCTACAGCTTGCTCAAAACACCATCGCCCGCATCATAGCTGGAGTCCCAAGACACTCTCACATCACTCCCACCTTAAAGTCTCTTCACTAGCTCCCCATTGCATCTTGAATCAAGTTCAAGATACTTGCCATCATTCACAGAGCCTTTTTCAATGCCTCAGCTGAACAGCTCGAATTACTAATAAAACATCCTGAAAACAACAGACTCCACCGACTAAATACATCCAATCTTCTCCTTCAATCAACGCAAGTCCGCAAGAAACTCCAACGAACTTGCACCAGAGCTTTTGAATTTTATGCGCCCACCATGTGGAACCAACTTCGTCCCATCTTACGCTGCATACAATCCCACACTCTCTTCAAGAAACACCTTAAAACATTTATCTTCGAAGAACAATATGATATTTCCACTGCAACCAACCCCCAGCAAGAGCATCCTACACTCTTACACACCATTCCTCTCTCCCCTCCTCCATAACTTTTCTTTCCCCTCTCATCTTATTTACATCATCCATAATAAAAACCTGTACCAAGATAACTCTACTTAACATACTCCAAGCATTCCCATCACCTCCTTCCTCAACTCCTTCCACCCTTTCCGTCCTCTCCCCAAACCTATCGTAGTATTCTGTAATATACTTACCAGCTCAATTCTCCCCTTTTATACCTACTCTCCCCCTTGCCAATCGCTGTATTCAATTAGCTGTCACTATTTCTAGCTCTCTGTACATAGTTGCCTGCATTGATTCTTGTATACGAGTTGCCTGCATTTGTTATTAACCTGTTCACTGTAAACCGTTCAATGTAAACTGTTCTGTTCTGTTCCATGTAAACCATTTTGCCTTGTAGAAAAACGGTATATCAAAACCAGTTAAATAAATAAATAAATACAATTCCTAGTGGGTGTTTTCCATCTTGGCTTTGCAGGAAACTGTACTTAAGTGGCTGCAGGAGTTGTTTTCAGTGGGAGAAGTTGCCCATCAAGGAAAAGTGCTGAGGGAACCCTTAGAGCAGGGGTTCCCAAATCTGCCTCCCAGCCATTTGGGTTTTCAGGATATCCGCAATGAATATGCATGAGAGAGATTTGCATGTACTGCCTCCATTGTATGCAAATCTCTCTCATGCATATTTTTATAGATATCCAGAAAACCTGACTGGCTGGGAGGGCCCCAGGACACATTTGGGAACCCTTGCCCTAGAGCAATGATCTTCAGTTCAAGGTCTGCAAGTCACTGGATGGACCCCGCAGACCCTTGTTGTGCCCCTTGTCATAATCCTGTTCTTTTCATTGATGTGATGGTGGGGTTGGCTGTTGTGGAAGGGCAGAGCTGTTTCCTCCCTTCTAGTGGTGGCTTGAGACATTTCTGTGGTGTCTAGTGGTAGTAGTGCATTGGCTTGGGTGCTCATGCAGCACATGGGCTGTGCATCAGGCTGCCACCACCCTTTATTGCTTCTGTTGGTGATGCTGGGGAGGGGAGAGAGCTGTTCGGAGAGGTCCCACAACTGTTGCAGGGGTCAACCAGTTTTACCACAGGAAGCCTACAAATCAGAGTCATTTAATGCATTATAACAGTTTTCATAGCCATTCTCTGAAAAATAATTTGCCAGTCAGTTCCTTAGAATAGGAAGAATATGCTCCTCTAACCACGACTTTGAACTACAAGAGATATGCACAAGTGTTTCTCAGAGAGAGGCTACCCGGAGAAGTACATCAGTGATTCATACAACAGAGCCAAGGCATCAGTCCGCGCAGTCCTCCTAGAAAAATCTTTATGTTCACCATTCAGCAGATTGTATGTTTTCTTACCTTTTCGAATCTGCCCAAAGACATCTCCAAAATTATAAGGGATGAATGGCATATTCTCACTACTATTCCCACTTTAAGCACTAATACAGTGACCATGGCCCACAAGGGGAACACAAATTTGGCAGTAAAACGTATTCCACTCAGGGTTGTAGGCCACTTCAAATGTGGACATTGTTCTGTTTGTGAACATGTTTTAGTACAGAAGGCCATTTTTCATCATCCAGTCACACAAGAAGTATTTTCTCACAGAGTTTTCTAACCGTGAGATGGATCATGTTATTTATGTAATCACATGTCCTTGCCCTTTGCTATATGTTCATTCAGCCTATTTAAGAGTTATAACATCTTGAAATGAATCCTCCAGCTGATCTCAGATAAACTCGAGCATCACACTCTCGTTTCAACGAAACTTCAATAGTGTGCCGGTTCACATCAATGATCTGCTGTTTTATAGATTATTATATCCAAAAAATTGTCAAGTACACAAGAATACTTAGCTTAGGGTATGATTTCTTATGACAGCTTAGCCCTCAAGCATTTTCTAGTGTAGCATGACTTTATCACAGATATCCCAATGCTGATAATTCTGGCGCCTCGCGTTTCTCTATGTGCGGTTCATCAGGGGATATAGAAATGCAGTATTTAAAATCTGAAAAAACAAGGAAACTTAGATGATAATACTCATTCTTCGTTGTTTATCTCAGGAGCACAATCACTTGCTATTCAGAATACTCATCAGTAAAATAGATGCTGCCCACATTCCTATAAATCGTCGTTACGTTCGTAGAATGAAAACTTATCAAAAAACACTGCGCATGCGAAATAGGCTCTTCTGTACCTCTTTATTCAAGGGAAACGTCATTCAGCAATTAAAAATCTCTAACGGGATTGGTCCCAGCCTCCAAAAAACTAGAGGCAACCTGACCAATCAATTTCTTGATTCAAACCACCCGGGAGTATTGTCATCTAAGTTTCCTTGAGGGCTTGAGGGCTAAGCTGTCATAAGAAATCATACCCAAAGCTAAGTATTCTTGTGTACTTGACAATTTTTTGGATATAATAATCTATAAAACAGCAGATCATTGATGTGAACCGGCACACTATTGAAGTTTCGTTGAAACGAGAGTGTGATGCTCGAGTTTATCTGAGATCAGCTGGAGGATTCATTTCAAGATATTATAACTCTTAAATAGGCTGAATGAATAATTGTTATAGTTTTGTTATAGGAAGTAATTCATTCTGATACAATTTGACCCACAGTGTGCTTTGCTATATGTTGGCAAAACCCTATGCAGTATTTGCAATCACATTATTGAACATAGGAGTTGCCTTAAGAGAAAAGTAGACGACAAATCTTTGGTTGCCCATTGGGTAGAAAAGCAACATTAGACTTAAACATTTTAGCAATTAGAGTAGTCAAACCACATTGAAGAGGAGGAGATATTGAGAAAACACTCCTACAACTAGAACAAAATTATATTTTCCATTTGGGCACCCTCACACATCTGGGCCTGAATTTAGACATACCGGTAGATCTTTCTGTTTTTCTATGATTCCCTTTTTTATGACAATATTTTGTATGATGTCACATTTTTAAAGGTATGCTGTTCCAACTACTGTTGTTTGCTTTTAAGTTTTGGTCTTTGTATTATTTTTTATTTTATTATTTTTAACACACATTTTTTGACTGGTTTGACCCTTTATATTTTTTATGCTTCATTTTTATCTCCTATTCTTACTCATGATTTTATCTTTTTTGGCTTCCTTCCTTTTCTCCCGATCCCCCTGCCTCCCTCTTCCCCCTCCCCTTTCCCTCCTTCCCCTTCCTTCCCCCTCCTCCTCTCTACCTCTTCCCCCCTTTCCTTCTCCCTTTCCCTCCTTCCCCCTTTCCTCCCTCTCGATGGGTGCACTAGGATGCGATTATACATAGAAACCTATGCTTTCAGATATTGCACAGCCCGATTTTTATTGGTCTCTTATTGCAGTTGTATTTCCATATGTTTTATGGCCCTCTTATTGCATGCTGCACACTTTTCTTTTATTTTATACGGGTTTTACTTCAGAGATTTGTTGGGCACTTTTTTAGTCATTGTTTTGCCCTTTTAACATGATTCTTATTTCTTGTTTTATTCCCCCTCCCCCCCCCAATTCCAGTTCTTTCAGTTTTTTTATTGCAGTTGATGCATCTTCATTGTGAATTTTTCTTCAGCTATAGTTATCTGTTGAACACACACATTTGTATGGTTGCCTTGCTCCCCTCAATACTATCTTCACTATTTGACTTAGTCATGTTCCTGACCCTTCGTTCCCCACTTCTCTTCACCCCTCCCCCTTATTATATTATATATACATCATTTTATCATATCATATATCCATTTTTAACCTTCTTCGCACAATGCTTATGCTTTTTCTGTGTTTTCTTTTTATTCTTCTTATTTTTGTGTGCCTCCGGCCTCTTCTACGCTAGGGTGTTTGTTGTTTGGTCTTGCCTCTCTCGAGCTTGGGCTGTTGCTATGGTTACTAGTGCTCTGCATGTTTGGCAGGAAACAGCCATTTATTATGACAGTTGTTTCTCTCGCTGCTTGTTTTATATTGGATCTGCCTTTCTTCTGACTAGCCACTAGTTTCGGAGTCAGGTACGAACCAGGCTATAGTGCTATATTGCACTTTATGTCATTATTTTTGCCTGATAATTTATTCCCGATAGCTTTCTTTTTCTCCATAAACCCTCCAGCATATGATTAATGATCTTTTTAGATATTTTGGGGTCACCCGATGCTGGTATCTCCTTTTGCCAGTCCTACATGGCTAACCGAGGCAGGCGGACCGGCCGCTCCAGGCCCCTACCTCTCGCACCCCCCCCCCACAACAACCCCGCCCCTACCCTGCCCCCACAAAAGACATAACACCATAATTTCATGGAACACAACTGGTCGCAGCTTTTATTAGCCATAACAATTTAACAAACCAACAATAAAACTTTCCAATCCCTCAATTAGCGGCACCCGGCTGCACCAGCCATACCTCAGCAAAGCGCCTGCCACCGCTAATGCCATAACTCGCCACCCGGCAAGTTACCATACCCCTCTCCCCGACTTCGCCATGCTAAGCAAAAGTCGGCTGAGGGTTTGACCGGGTCAGGGGCACCCCGCCCCCGCCCAAGTGAAGCCTGCTGCTCCGGACCCCGGAAACCTCCGGGATCCCGCCACCCCCCCAGCTGCAACACCCCAAACACCCCACCGCCAAACGTTAGGGAGGGAGGGAGGGATGCCGGCACCGAACGCAGCCTCCGCCCGACTGACCACGCGGAGGCTGCTCAGCCCCTACTCCCCCCCCGCTCCTCAACACCCGCTGCACTAATTGGCTCCCGTGCGGCCACGACCCACAGGAGCCAATCAATTTAAAAGACGCGCCCGCACACCCAACCAGGGCCGCGCGCGCGCTCCCCGCCCAAGCAGCGCACAGGGTCCCCGCGCCGGGCCGCGCACAGGGTCCCTGCGCCGGGCCGCGCGCCCGTTTAATATCGGCCGCCGGGACCCTGCCCGCGGCCTCGGGATAACCGCCCCCGCCCAAGTGAAGCCTGCTGCTCCGGACCCCGGAAACCTCCGGGATCCCGCCACCGGCACATAACACTGTTCATGTGCCGCCCCCCCTGGCCCCAAGCTGCGACCAGCGTGCATCATTGCCAGACATATATTCCAAGGCCTCCTGCCAGTCATTAAGGAGTAGGTCCATGCCAACTGGCGACAAATGAACCCCATCAGCCCGATATAGTCCCGAACACCCAACATCCACCCAGTCGTGCAAGATCTGATACCCACCCCTCTCACAGACCCAAAGACCAATCTGGCAATTGACCTTGGTCAACCCCCGAGACCAACGACGCTGATCCCGGCAGGCAGGCCTTGGAATGATGTCTGACCACAGAACAATAACACCGGGAAACATCCGCAACACCAGTCCCAGATCATCTTGCACCGCCCGGATCAGCTGCAGGCAGGACCAGGACACCAGGTCATTGCCACCCAGATGCACCAACAGGGCGGCCGGCCACCACGACGTCCTCCCGTGGTGTTGTAGCAAAGGCAGCAACTGCGGCCACCGCATGCCTCGCACGCCCAGCCATTGCACAGCCACCGACGACGGGTCCAGTCCCAAATTGGCGCCGATAGGGTGGTCCGCCGCGCGCAGACCCGCCCAATGGACGAAAGAGTGGCCAGCAACCCAACATCCACCAGGTCCGACACCCCCATCTGAAAAAGAAATAGAAAGGTAAAGCCCCAACCAACAGCAACCCGGCACCTACAGCCGAACGTACCCTTTAAAAACCGAAGAACGCCACCTCCCAATGCCTTGAATGACATGTCCCGGTAACCCCGCAGCTGCCGCACTAGTGGCAGCCCCAATCCGAAAGGAGTGCGGAGCAAAATGCAGCGGGTCTTCCCCCACCGCGGACAGCACCAGCCGCAACACCGCAGAAACCTGGAAACGGGTTAAAACCCGAGAATCCGCGTGCACGAAAAAACAGACTGCGCCCACCGGACACACAGCAAAATACTGCCGCAACGCCCACATCGGGCAAGTCCACGGCTCTGCGCCCTCGCCCAGACACACCCATAAACCTTTTCCAAGCGGATCTGTTTTGGACTTAGCCAAAAGGATCCGCACCCCCCCTTCTACCACCCGAACATGACGTGCCAGCAGCCCCCCAACACCCCCCCCCGGCTAGAGCCCGCAACCAGTTCCCTGATACGAAACGCCCCAAAAAAGGCTAGGCAAAACACCGCCCGGAACAAGGAAGCCTCGTACTCAGACGCAGCCACCTGCCTTAAGGCCCCGCAAACCCGCACCAGGAGCCCATGCGTGATCAGCAACCGCGAATTGCACGGCGTCGGCTGCACCCGCTCCCAACCCTGCAGAAGCCGTCGCGTTAAAAAAACCCCGGGCGGGGGACCCCAACCCACCGCGCTCGCAAAAAAGTTAAACCCCGCCAAATGTGCGCGCACCGCCGACCGTGAAAACCCGAAGCCCTTGGTCGCCACAATATATTGAGCCATCAAGCCCTCCGGGACCCCCCCCGCCTGCCACCCGCAAGTTAACAAAAAGGCGACCACCCTGTCGCACCCCCGTCGGTACGAAGTCCAGGTCCCCGCTGACACTGAGTTCCTCAGCAGATCTAGCATCTCTCGAGGCCAATGCTCCACAAGTTCTCTGGGACCACAGATCCGTCCTTGTCTGCTTCGGGGGCCAGCGCCCGGAACCGCTCCCACTGAAAATGAGAAAGAGCATCGGCAATCTCGTTAGTGCACCCTGGTATATGTCGAGCCCGCACCGCCACATTCAACTGTAAACATGCTAAGATGACTTCCCGCATCAAGCCAGCTATCATCACGCACCTTGGAGTGTATCTGTTAATCACACTTATGACCGCCGCATTATCACACCACCAAAGCACCCTCCGGTTCCGAAGGCGCTCCGGCCAGAGCGCCAAAACTACACGAATCGGAAAGAGCTCCAAAATGTGATATTCCTGGTCAGGCCCGCCGCACGCCAAGACTCCGGCCACCGATCCGCGCACCAGGCCCCTCCGAAATACACACCCAAGCCCGCCCCCCCCCCCGCTGCATCAGTGTACAACTGCAAATCATCACTGGATACCTCGGGCTCCAGCAAAACAGAAGTCCCATTGAAGTCCCCCAAAAAACGATCCCATACCCGCAAATCTGCCCGCATCGCTGCTGTCACCCGGATCCGGTGATGAGGTTTCCGCACCCCGACTGTCGCACAGGCCAACCTCCTCGAAAACACCCGCCCCATCGGAATCGTCCGAAAGGCAAAATTTAAGGACCCCAACAAGGACTGCAACTCCCGCAAAGAAACCTTGCAGGCCGACAACACGTTGGCCACCGAAATCCGCAAGCGAGCGACTTTGTCTTGAGGCAAACGCGCCACCATGTCCACCGAATCCAACTCCACACCCAAAAAGGTCAACCGTGTCGTCGGACCTTCGGTCTTCCCGTCCGCCAAGGGGACCCCAAACTCCTGTGCCAGCCGCACAAACACAGATAACATCCCCTGACATTCCCCGGAGTGCGCTGCTCCTACAAACAAAAAATCGTCCAGGTAATGCACCACGGAAGACAGGCCAGATGCGCGAACCAGCACCCACTCCAAGAAGGTACTAAACATCTCAAAGTAAGCGCAAGAGATAGAACAGCCCATCGGCATGCACTTGTCGAAATAATACCCCCCTTGAAAGCAGAACCCCAATAAGGGGAAGGAAGACGGGTGGACGGGTAGCAAACGAAAAGCCAATTCAATGTCCACCTTTGCCAGCAAGGCCGACCGACCGGCCTCGCGCACCAGCAAAGCAGCCTTATCGAAGGGCGCGTAGCGAACCGTACAAAACTGATGCGGGATAGAATCGTTCACGGAAGCCCCAATCGGACAGGACAAATTATGAATCAACCGGAATTTGCCTGGCTCTTACTTGGGCACAATACCCAAAGGCAAAATCACCATGTTAGAAAATGGAGGCTCCAAGAAGGGGCCCGCCACCCTCCCCAACTGCAATTCGCTTAACAATTTGCCCTGTACCACCTCCGCCCAACGACGTACCGAAGGGGAGTTCCTAGCAGACGGCGCCGACACCACCCCCCGCACCGGGATAACGAAGCCATTCCTAAACCCAACCCCAGAATCGCCGCCTCACGCCTCCGGGGATAACGACTTAGCCACCCTAAAAAGGCCTCCACACGAACCGGGGAAGGGGCGCGCCCACGCCACTCACTGCCCTTTTGGGGCGGGACCGGCCATGCCAGAGGTGCCCTTCTTAATGCACTTGACAGCGGAATGGGGACCCCCGCACAAGGAACAGGCGTGCTGGAATTTGCAATCGGGAAAAGGGCAGGTGGAGCGGTTGAAACGCCAGCACACGTCACCACTCCCGGCTGAGACTGCCTTTGAGGGCACGCTGGCCACCCCCCCTCGAAAGGGCCGCGCCGTCCCCCCCCCACTGCCCCGGCACCACTCTTTCCCCCACCCCCTGCACCGGCGCCGGACCTCGCCGACATCTGGGTCAACCACAGGTTAATGTCCTGCGTGCCCCACGAAAGCGATCGGCTCTCCTCCATCCTGTCCCTGAACTTTTCGTCGTAGTTCAGCCAAGACCAGCCATCGTGCGTCTGAGACGCCTCGAGGATGGAATCGGCGTACGCTAACAACATCCCATACTGCGCCGGATCGTGCCGGCCCCAAACACTGGCCAAACGCAAAAAGGAACGCGTCCAGTTAACCACATTACGCGCCACCTTCCTAACCCGACCGGCCTTCTCATCGTCCTTTCTCTTCTTCCGACTCTCACCCGAGCGCTTCCTCCCTTCTAACAAACGGAAGATATCAATGTAACGCCGCTTTCTAATTTTACGCCGCAGCTTACGCGGCACCCCCACCCACAATTCCGGCAAGGAAACCACCGAAGAGGCCCCCCACCCGCACTTAAACCCCCCCTGACATCGGGAATCTGCCGAACCCCCCCTCTCCTGACCCCCCGGACGAACCACTCGAGGAGGAAGAGGACGAGGACGAGTCCGAGCTGCGACGCCGCCGACACGACCGCCGGTGCTTTTTGCGCGAAGCCCCCCCCTTTTCCCTTTGCGACTCTCCCCCTTCCCCCATTAACTCACCTGACTCAGCAGCCAGCTCACCAGCCACCGCAGGGTCCTCGCCATCAGCGCGCGTGACATCCCTTGGGCACCCTTGGGCCGACTCCACTGCCGCTCCACGCTGCGTCTCAGCCCCAGCCGAAGGACTCATCCAGCTCTCTCCGCCAGCCGCGCCCACAGGCCACGAGGGCTGCGCCATAAACTGCCCCTGCGGAGACAAAAAGGGGAAAACAGGGGGGGGGAACCGACACCGGCCAGGCCAGAGCCCAAGGACCTCCCCACCCTGCCCTAGATGTACCCTGCCCCCCAGACATCCACTGCTCCCAAGGGGAAGCACCCCCCGGCGTGCCAAAACCACCGGGGCCCGGGAACCACCCTGCGGCCCCGCCACAGCTAGCAACCCACGGAGCCGCATCGGGCCGCAGCCCTCCCCCTTGGCCTGGTGCCCCGAAATCACCCCCTGCCCCCCCACACCCCCCACAGCCCCTCCCCCCCACACCCCCACAGCCCCTCCCCCTACCCCCTCCCCCACATCCCCCGCCCGTACGCACCCCGCCGCTCCAGCCCCGCCATGCAGCCCTTCCCCCACCCCCTGGGATCCACCGTGAGGGTGGAAACCCCTTCCGCCTGTGTGGCCCCGCACCGCAGCTCCCCGGCCCGTTTTGCCCCCCCCCCCACCCCTTACCACACCGTCCCCCCCACCCCCGTAGACCGGCCCAGGCAACCCCCCACCCCTCCCAGTGCCCCCCCTAGATCTCGACCCCCTCCCCCTTGCCCCAGCTTTAGCAGGGGCCAAACCCACTGCCTTAGCCTTGCCAGGTATCTCCTCCAGGCAACCAGCACAGCCGCAGGACCCGCTGCGTCCAGCAACCGGACTTCAAGCAGCTAGGCCCCCCACGTGCTGCCACCCGAAATACCCGCGACCCCCCCTCGAAGAGCAGCCGCGCTTCAGGACCGGCGCCGGCAAAATGCCCCCACACTCACTCCGCCCGAGGCACCTCCGATCACCGCCGAGCTCCCGACCTGGATCCTGGACAGCTGGCAACCGATCCCCGCAGCACCCAGCAGTCTCCACGCCGGCACCGAACGCAGCCTCCGCCTGACTGACCACGCGGAGGCTGCTCAGCCCCTACTCCCCCCCCCCCGCTCCCCAACACCCGCTGCACTAATTGGCTCCCGTGCGGCCATGACCCACAGGAGCCAATCAATTTAAAAGACGCACCCGCGCACCCAACCAGGGCCGCGCGCGCGCTCCCCGCCCAGGCCGCGCACAGGGTCCCTGCACCGGGCCGCGCGCCCGGTTAATATCGGCCGCTGGGACCCTGCCCGCGGCCTCGGGATTCTCCTTCTTTCACAAAGTTCATGTTACTCTTTAGACACTGAGTGGGCGGGGATAGGGTATAAGATTTAAATTGTGTATATTTCCACTACAATTTATGATTACCACTCTCCACGATATAGTAACTGTGTGACTCGAGGTAAAACTATTGTTATTGAGGAGTGCTACATATTTTTTGCTGAGCTGTAAGCTTTTTATCCCATTTTATTTTATTTTGCTTTACTTTGTTTTGCACATAATATCCTCTTTTTATAAACAATATGCTTTGTTTAATGTATTCAATGTTTTACTTTTTCATTACTTGTGACTATTGTCACGGGATAGAGCAGGAATTACCTATGGAAACAGAAAGGGCAGGGCTAGGTAGATCTGAAACTGACAGATCCAAGCACATGCTGCAGGGTTGCTATAAGCAACCATGGAAAACAAAGGTAACCAGAGGTAGAACGTGCTCCTGCAAAGGATTACCTCATCCTCAATCAGTTAATGAAAGGCAGCTGAGAGCAGGGCAAGGTCAACAGAATGCAGGTAGTGACGCAGTTAAAATGCATACAGAGTCACTTACCGGCAGAACTAAGCAGGATTTCTCAGAGAGCAGAACTAAGCAAGATTTCTCAGAGAGAGGAGCTAACTGTGATTTCTCAGAGGAGAGAGACATCAAGGATACTACAACAGCTGGGGCAGAAAAGGAGAATACTTCTCATTGGAGTTTGAATAAAGTTCCTAAGGAAAGAATATCCAAGGGCAATTGCAGGGTGCTAGGAAGCACGGAGCAAGAGGCCAGTGAAAAGAATCACAGAGGAATTCAATCCAGCAGGAAAGAGAAACCCTTGAGAGACGGTCCTTCTGCTAACAGGTACCCAGAAAACAGTAAGGGGTTTAGAAGGGACACTTACCTGTTTAAGAACCAGCCAGTGGCTAGAGGCAGTAAGAAGCCTGCTTTTAGAAGTATCAACGCTGACTTTCCATGCTGTAAAAGCTCGAGAGAAATCCTCCCTGAGGACTGGCTGAAAGCCTGTAATAGAGAGGGCCTTAGAAGCATAAGTTTTCCCTATACACAACTAGGAAGGTTGGGTCCCCTAGGGGCAGACTGTGAGAAATACGGTAACTTCCCATCCTACCTTGGTGAAGGGGGGAAGGGAAGTCTTGCAGAAGACGGAAGCTTGCACAGCCAAGAAAGGAGACACAACTGTTCAGAGAGTAGCAACCAGGGAAGCTACGAGGCAATGGACTTTGAATTAGCTGAAGATAATACAGAGGTATCTCAAATGGAATGTGCTTTGACCCTGGCTAATGATGTGTCTTCCTTATGTTAAGCTGTGCTAAGAAGATAACCTTTTAAAGAAAAAGGATTTCTGAAAACTACCTGTATAAATTTAGTAACTGTTATATTTTGAGTTAAGCTGAAATGAAGCGCTTTTGGTTCCAGTAGTATTTTTATTTGTACCAGAAAACATGGTCTGTTTCTGTTAATTTCTCACGTGCAAGAATCCACCTGGAAAGGGATAAGAAAAATACCTCTTACTAAAAAGCCTGGCTGCTCGTCACAACTACAACCTTTAGAACGGCTAGTGGGAGATAATTCCCAGGGGGCCTTAAAAGAGCCCCAGCTACATTAAAGAAGAGGCCCCACTGAAAGTCCCCTAGGCTGCCTCCTAGCGGGGTAAGTAGGTGGTTGACAAATGGCACAGTCTTGAGGATTTTTGCCTGAGGATTAATAAAGAAGCACTGCAAAAACTACTAGGCTGCCGGAAGCACTGTATCCAGACTGTGGAGCACCACAAGAGAAGATTCTCCGTGCCAGACGCTGCGAAGACCAGCTGACTTTCTCACAGGCTGAACCCTGCCAGGAGCCTCAGGTAAAGGGTACCTGGGCATAACCGGGGCAGGACAAAAAGTGAGAAAGAGGGTGCTGGTAGGCGGTGGAAAGTTTGGCAGAGGGGAGAAAGAAAAGGGTTGTGGTATCGCCCTTGTTTTTTTTTTCTCTTCTTTTCTCCACAGGGACGTCTGTAGCAGGAATGGATCCACAAGACGTCGCGGCATGGATGCAGAGGCAGTGGGACAAGCAGATGGACTTGATCCGGTATCTGCAAGACCAAACTACTGCCAATATGAGGGAGCAACAGAAACCTCTAATGGACACCATGGAGGCATTACTGAAAAGGCCAGTGGAAGCCAGAGCGGACATCTCCATGTTTCAAGGAATAGGACTGAACCATCAAGGTGCCCTGTCGTTAGGACAGTTAAAACCACATGATGATGTAGATGACTACATTGACGCCTTTGAGCGGGTAGCCGCAGTGTTAAAATGGCCGGAAGAGCAATGGGCAACCAGGTTTGCCATATCTTTATCTGGTGAAGCTCTTTCTGCATATAAAGCCATGCCAGCCACTCTGGCGACTGAGTATGCAGAAATAAAAAAGGCTGTTAAAGATAGGTTAGGGCTGACTCCCATTTACTATCATAAGATGTTTAGGGAGGCAAAAATAAAACCTCAGGAGACCCCTAAGGCCCTATCACAGAGGCTAAAAAGTTTGGCCAGAAAATGGTTGGTTCCGGAGAGAGCTACTCTAGAAACAATCATGGACCAAATTGTATTAGAACAGTTTATGCAAGCTGTCCCCCAGGAGGTTAAAACATTTATTTCACTTCAGCACTGTCAGACCACCGATGAGGCAGCCATCCTTGCTGAAAGGTTCCAAGCAGCGGGGATGACTGACGCCTCGGGGGTAGGGTTATGGCGGGCGGCTGGGATGAAATGTTTTAACGGAAAACGGTATAAAAGAAATGTTAAAATGTTTGATGTTAATGCTGTGAATACTAATGTTTTGCATAGGCCCAAAGATACATGTTTCACCTGCAGGAAGGCTGGGCACTTCCAGAGGAGCTGTCCTGAGAAAACTGTACTTATGTCAGGAGAGAAGGAGGCGAACCTGGATGGGTTCTTCCTACCCGTTAAGATAGCAGGTAGGAACACACGGGCACTACTTGACTCGGGGGCTGACCAGAGCATGGTTTCGAAGAAGCTCTGGGAAGCTATTTGGGAGCACCGTTCGTCGCCCCCGAGTCAAGCAGAAGGCCGAGTCCGTATTAAGTGTGTGCATGGAGCGGGCTCATATTATCCCCTACACAACCTAGAAGTAGAAGCACTAGGAACAAAACAACAGTTGTTGATGGCTGTCGTTCCAGGACTACCTAGAGAAGTGGTATTATGCCGAGATTGGTCACCATTTTTTCACAAAATGGAGAAGGGGTTTCACAAGCTGGATCAAGGAGCCTGTCAACATCAGATAGCTCCTAGAGTAAAAGGATCCGAGGCCTTAGCAGCCAAAATCCCCAGTCCGTTATTCGGGAAGATATCACAGGCTAGAGTGCCCACACAAGTATCTAAGAGGGGGGGTCCCTTAAGAAAGTCCAAGTTTGTGCTTCAGTTCTGCAAGGTATCAAAGCGAGCGAAGAGCCCACAGAGAGCTTCCCCAGAGGCTGCAGGGTATGACCTCTACAGCGCAGAGGAAGCCATAATAGTGAGGGGAGGAAAAGCTTTAGTAGATACTGGCATACAGGTTAAAATGCCGGAAGGCTGTTACGGCCGGATTGCCCCAAGATCAGGCTTGGCAGTGAAGTTTAATATAGATATAGGGGCATGGGTTATTGACCCTGATTACAGGGGCTGCATTAAGGTCCTAATATTTAATTTTGGAAAGCAGGACTTTAAAGTTCAGATAGGGGACCGCATTGCTCAACTAATTTGTGAGCGTGTGGGCTTTCCTGCTGTAGAGGAGGTAGCAATGTTACCATCCACTACTCGAGGGGACCAAGGGTTCGGGTCTACAGGGCAAAAGGAAGTAAAAATTATGACAGCCTTAGCGGAAGAGGAAAGGGAAGAAGACCTGGGTCCTCAGATTTCCGATTTAAAAGAGCGACCTAAACCTAGGTTAGGGGCAGGGCTTTCCCTGCAGCAGCAGCAGGAATTAGCCCAGGTCTTGGATAGATTTGCTGATGTCCTGACCACCAAGCCCGGAGAAACCCATATTTTGGCCCACGAAATAATTACGGAGCCCGGAAGGGTGATCCGACAGCGCCCTTATCGTATGCCGGAAAGTAAAAAGAAAGAAGTAATAAAGCAGGTGCAGGAGATGGTCACTATGGGAATCATAGAAGAATCGCATAGTCCCTGGTCGAGCCCCATAGTGCTGGTGCCCAAGCCAGATGGGACTCAGCGGTTTTGCATAGACTTTCGGAAAGTAAATGACATTTCCCAATTCGATGCGTACCCGATGCCCCGCATCGATGATTTACTAGACCGTCTAGGACAAGCCAAATATTTAACAACACTTGACCTTACGAAAGGGTATTGGCAAGTTCCATTAACAAAGCAGTCCAAACCCAAAACTGCGTTCAGCACGCCTATAGGGTTTTTTCAATTCAAGCGCATGCCCTTTGGGTTGCATGGCGCCGCTGCCACCTGCCAGCGCCTGGTGGATCAGATATTAAGACCCCACCAGGACTATACATTAGCCTACATGGATGATGTAGTGATATTTAGCACCACTTGGACCCAACACCTGGTGAGAATAGAGGCGGTTTTGAGAGCACTGCGTAAGGCTGGGTTAACACTTAACCCCGCAAAATGCCTATTCGCCAGTGAAGAGGCTAGGTACCTGGGCCATATGGTTGGGAGGGGGGTAGTACGGCCCCTAGCGAGCAAAATTGAATGTGTACGAGACTTCCCCAGGCCAGGAACAAAAAAACAGGTCCGTAGTTTCCTTGGTCTAGTGGGGTACTAGAGGAGGTTCATTCCTAAGTTTGCGGAAGAAAGTCTTCTCTTCACCGAGATGCTTAGAAAAAATGCCCCAAACACTGTAAGGTGGACCCCTGAAGCTGAGGAAGCCTTCATTACCCTAAAGGACAAGTTATGCAAGGCTCCTGTACTAAGGGGAATTGATTTTAGCCTACCCTTTGTAGTCCAAACGGACGCATCTGAAACAGGGTTGGGGGCGGTCATGTCCCAGGTGTTCGACGGGGAAGAACATCCAGTGACTTACTTAAGCCACAAGCTATCAAAGGCCGAGAGAAACTACTCGACGATAGAGAGGGAATGCCTCGCGATTAAATGGGCAGTGGAGTCCTTACGCTTTTACCTGACTGGGAGGAAATTCCTGTTAGTAACTGACCATGCCCCCTTAACATGGTTGTCCCAAATGCACAATAGTAATGCCAGATTGACCCGATGGCATCTTGCACTCCAGTCCTTTGACTTCTGGGTACAGCATAGGGCCGGAAGACTTCATGGGAACGCAGATGCCTTATCACGGATTACGTGCTGGCCGGAAGCTACGGCAGCCCGTAATATTTTAAGGGGGGGGGGATTTGTCACGGGGTAGAGCAGGAATTACCTATGGAAACAGAAAGGGCAGGGCTAGGTAGATCTGAAACTGACAGATCCAAGCACATGCTGCAGGGTTGCTATAAGCAACCATGGAAAACAAAGGTAACCAGAGGTAGAACGTGCTCCTGCAAAGGATTACCTCATCCTCAATCAGTTAATGAAAGGCAGCTGAGAGCAGGGCAAGGTCAACAGAATGCAGGTAGTGACGCAGTTAAAATGCATACAGAGTCACTTACCGGCAGAACTAAGCAGGATTTCTCAGAGAGCAGAGCTAAGCAGGATTTCTCAGAGAGAGGAGCTAACTGTGATTTCTCAGAGGAGAGAGACATCAAGGATACTACAACAGCTGGGGCAGAAAAGGAGAATACTTCTCATTGGAGTTTGAATAAAGTTCCTAAGGAAAGAATATCCAAGGGCAATTGCAGGGTGCTAGGAAGCACGGAGCAAGAGGCCAGTGAAAAGAATCACAGAGGAATTCAATCCAGCAGGAAAGAGAAACCCTTGAGAGACGGTTCTTCTGCTAACAGGTACCCAGAAAACAGTAAGGGGTTTAGAAGGGACACTTACCTGTTTAAGAACCAGCCAGTGGCTAGAGGCAGTAAGAAGCCTGCTTTTAGAAGTATCAACGCTGACTTTCCATGCTGTAAAAGCTCGAGAGAAATCCTCCCTGAGGACTGGCTGAAAGCCTGTAATAGAGAGGGCCTTAGAAGCATAAGTTTTCCCTATACACAACTAGGAAGGTTGGGTCCCCTAGGGGCAGACTGTGAGAAATACGGTAACTTCCCATCCTACCTTGGTGAAGGGGGGAAGGGAAGTCTTGCAGAAGACGGAAGCTTGCACAGCCAAGAAAGGAGACACAGCTGTTCAGAGAGTAGCAACCAGGGAAGCTACGAGGCAATGGACTTTGAATTAGCTGAAGATAATACAGAGGTATCTCAAATGGAATGTGCTTTGACCCTGGCTAATGATGTGTCTTCCTTATGTTAAGCTGTGCTAAGAAGATAACCTTTTAAAGAAAAAGGATTTCTGAAAACTACCTGTATAAATTTAGTAACTGTTATATTTTGAGTTAAGCTGAAATGAAGCGCTTTTGGTTCCAGTAGTATTTTTATTTGTACCAGAAAACATGGTCTGTTTGTTAATTTCTCACGTGCAAGAATCCACCCGGAAAGGGATAATAAAAATACCTCTTACTAAAAAGCCTGGCTGCTCGTCACAACTACAACCTTTAGAACGGCTAGTGGGAGATAATTCCCAGGGGGCCTTAAAAGAGCCCCAGCTACATTAAAGAAGAGGCCCCACTGAAAGTCCCCTAGGCTGCCTCCTAGCGGGGTAAGTAAGTGGTTGACACTATACATAGAATTTTACTTTTTTATCTTTGTCTGGTTTACCTTTTGATCTCTATTGGTTTCCCTTTGTTTCCTATGTTGTCTATTTTATGGACATGGCTTTTAGTCATTTTTATATCTTCATGTCTTTATTTTATGTTTGATGTTCATTGATTCAGTATTATTTATTTACATTTAGATCCACTTCATCTTGGCCCCATAGACAAAACTGCCCTTAGTAGTTAGTTTTGTTTGTATTACCCTTACCCTCTCACGTTTTCATGACATCTCATAGTCCTCCCCCTATGAATGGTTCCTATTATATTAAAACTTGTAGGCTCCAGATTTGGTCATTCTCTTCATTCTCATATGTATGCATTTATGCCATCTCCTTCACTATATTTTATGCTTCTTTAGCACTGGTCGTCTTTCTTTCATTGTTTTATTTTTTATATGGTTTTAATATTTAACATTTATTATATGATTGTTTTTGATATTTATTGTTTGATTTGGTTTATATTTTTCTACATGTTTTTAGCTTGTATTGTATCATATATAATTTTATATTTTCTGGTTTTATGTTTGAGGTCATACCCCGGCCGTGTTGGGTAGTATTAATAAAGCTGTTTTTTTCACCTCGCTTCTGTTTGTCCCTACAATACAACTTTTCTCGGGTGTGTTTCGCCCAAATGATTACACCTATTGAGGAGAGCTCATCTGTCTGTCTGTACATCCATATGCATCATTTTTTTTGTTTAATAATGGCAGTGGATACTAGCGGGGACCTGATCCACTGCCAGCAGAAGAATGTATCAAGGCCATGGCTACAGTAAATAAGGCTAAGGATCCCATGCAGGCAAGAAGGCAGGGGCCAGTGGAAAGGGGTGGGCAGTGAAAGGGCTGAAGGCAGGAGGATAGAGGGAGAAAGAGTATGTAGAGAAGGGAGGGAAGAGTAAAATAGGGCCAGAGCTTGAGAACTTAAGTGCATGGAGAAAGGGAGGGTAGAATGACTGTATGCCAAGAGGAAAATACTCTACACATACATCTAACCGCTCAACATACACAGCTAGTCCCTCACCTATCCAACCCCCACCCTTTACACAAACACACACATGCAAGCATACATACAACCTGCACATCCCACCCTCTCATGCATGTGCGCATGCACACACACACACACGCACGCGCACACACAGAGCCCTTCACCCCATCCCGCATGTGTGTATACATGCATATCCAGCTCCTTACCCAACCTCTTCCCCTTCCCCATCCCCAACCCCACACACACTGAAAAGAGAGAAAGTATACACACAAAGCTATTGACAGAAAAGCTCCAGAGCTCTTACTACCATAAGAAGACAGACTTTATCATGTCTCTTCACACACAGTTCCCCTACAGACATTCATGAGTTTGAAAATGAAGGAAGAGGAAACGCACCATTTTGTCACATTATACATGAACATTTTTCAACTTTGTTTTAACGTGTTAATTAGGATGCAAAGGTCGGTCGATTCTTCTATCTTTAGTTGGTCCAGTGAAGACAATTCCATTGCTGAACAAATACTCTATCCTTCTAACATCCCATCTTATCACTGTTGTTCCGTCTACTTTCAACAAATATGCTTCTCTAAGCAGCTACCTAAACATTTGAAAATGAAGATCATTCACATTTACAAAACAGCAGAAGGCTATAAACAATCTCTAAATGCTTCCAGCTAGCAGTTTCAACTGTCATAAAAACTCAAGAAGTAGAAGTTGCATGAAACTGTGGAAATCAAGGCAACACCAACAGAAATTTCTGATAGAACTGCCTGAATACTGGTTAGATCTGCAAAACAGAGTGCACACTGCAAATGACCTGCTGAAACGCTTTGCCGACACTGTTTTCCGCACGTCCATAGTATATCATTGCCTACCCAACAGTGATCCACATGGGAGCATTGTCAGAAGGAACCTTTTCTTTGACCTTATCACAAAAGTCCTTGCCTAAAGTAGGCAAAAGAAAACCTTGATAAGCCTGAAACGTTTTTGAACAAAGTGCTTTGTATTGATGAAATGAAAATTTAACTGTTCAGCCGCAACCACACAAGATGCATTTGGAGTAAAAAGGGTGAAACATTTGAAGGAAAGAATACCTCATTGATTGTTAAGCAATCCATTATGCTTTGGGATTGTATGTCAGCCAATGGCACAAGAAATATAGTGTGGGTGGAAGGAATCATGAATTCTACTAAATATCAACATATCCTAAAAGCAAATGGGGGCCCAGTCAGGTTAAGCTGTGGGCCTCATAACCAGGCCACTGCCAAGAAAAGAGGGCTCCTAGAAACCGGCAGGGCAGAATAGGGAACAAAGACAGAGCAGAACAAGGGAGGGGGAAACAAAAGGAACACTTGGATAGGATAGGATAGGAACAGAGACAGGACAGCAGGGGAAACAAAGGAGGTAAAAAGTAGATACAAGCAGTGAGAGCAATAGAGGCGCTGCAAGAAGCTGGAGAGTAGGAGCCTTTGCCGATTAGCATGAGCAAAGAAATGTCCAGGCCATTGGTGCAGCATGGTGAGATCTTACAATGCGGAAGACCCAGAAAGTGAATGAAAAAAGTAGAATGAAACAGCTTTTAACTTGGAAGGCTTGGAAGCAAACATGGAAATGGCTTCACAGTTAGACTCTGGAGGACACTGCGAAGTGGGCAGCAGTCACTGGCGAGGTGAGACCAAGGGCACAGCATGAGCGAGCAGGTCCCAGTAGCTATAAGGCAAGATTTGGAATCACCCAGTGCAGCCAGCATCAGGTTGCTACTAACCAGGCTATTGTTTCAGACATATGCGGTGAACTAAGAAAGCTTTAGTTTCAGCCACCAGTACCTGAGGATGAGTCATAGGTCCTTTAAGACAGAGTTCAGATGGTTCGTGAGCAGTCAGAGCAAGACCTCGGGTAGCCAGGACACAAGGGCATGGGGATGCATTTTGGAGATGTCGATTGTTCTGCCATTTCAACAGAGCAGGCAGAAGAGCACACTGCCTTGAGCGCTGACGTCATCAAGCAGAACTGGGAAGTGTGCAGCCAGTGTCTAGGTGACATCACGAGGGGGGGGGAGGGGAGGGCGTTGCAAGCATCATCATCCAGCCTTCAGAAGCGGTGTCCCTAGCCTGAAGTGATAAATAGCATAAGCACCAGAGTTTACACCTCAGGGCTGTTGCAGCTACTAGTAAAAGCACAAATGCAATGGCTCAGCGCAAGGAAAATATACACTAAAAGCAGAAAGAGTAAAGGATTGGGAGAAATTGACCAACACAGAAATATTTGGGCCCAAAGCAGTAACGAGCATCGGAGTAGTTTGCCTTCTTACTCTGGGGGGACAAAGGGTAAGGATGTCATACTGGAAAGGGAGCAGTTCACCATTAGTGCTTTCAACATTTATGGGGGGGGGGGCACTGCCCACCATGCCCCCCCCCCCAATCTATGCCTATGGTAAAGAGAAACATGCAAAGACACAGACAGTAAGGTGAAAGAGATCAGAACTGGTGTTCAGTAACCAACAGAAAGCCCAAAAGAAGGCAGCTGATAGAAAGAGCAGCATATAGCACACATCACACTAGAGCAGCGGAAAGAAGAAAAACACGGTAATGAAGTCAAGAATTCGAACGAAGGTGGCAGAGGTAGATACAGTATCAGCATTGATGGGAAGCCCCAAATATAGCAGGAGGTTATGGTAACGGCCTCGGGTCGAATAACAGCACAGCAACACAAAAGGACATTATGCCCCAAGACATGGTGAGCGTTCGAGAACTGGTGAAGAGGATCAGGGCAATGGCAGAAGTCCACAGAATAGGACCCTTGCATGCTCTGATATGCAACCTCAGGTACAAACTTAGGAGCATGTCTACTAAAGTGTGGCAGAGAGTGTTGGATTAACGGTGAAAATTGTGTGTTCCTACCATGCCGGAGCTCTGTGGCCATGGTAGACACAAGGGGCATGGTGGTGCTACACTACTACTGGTACGCTAGTTGACTCACTAGTACAGTAGTAGCAAATGCACAGTACTAGTGCATGTGCACAGTGCATGCAGTCACATCATGTGTTGGGGAAAGGAAGGCTACGGGTGCGCTAATAGGGCAGCGGGAGGCAAAGGAAACACTGTGGCCAGTTGGAACTGTGACTCAAGCACACAGACCGGAAGGTATCAACTGGCCAGTTCAGAATACAGAAGGTTGACCGGGAATGGGCTCAACTATCTGAACAGCTCAGAGCATAGGGGCTAAGTACAAGAGGGCGGGGATTGCCAATCAGCAAAGCAAAGGCATGCAGAAAGTATGTGCTGTGTCCCTAACTATAGGAGATAGGATGCAAATGTGGCATCTGAAGATGCAGGGGCTCTTGTATGGGATCAGGCAGGATGTCCAGTGTCCATCATGAGGGACAGGGATATGAACCCTCTCACCCTGAGGTGTTAAGGGTGCCTGTTCACCTAGGCTGCAAGGAGTACTATGGTCACCATATTGGCCTGTAGTATATTGTGTAGAATTTAAGGTGCTGATGTTGGTGTACAAAGTACTATATAATTTAGCAAATTATTTAAGCTCCAGACTGATAACCCCCTCATGCTTTGTGTTCACAATCTTGATAGATTGTTGGCAATACCGTCTGTTTGGGTGGTGTAGAAGGTTCAACATAGTGATAGGGCCTTTTTCTGTCCAGTGCCCTTTGTTGTGAAACTCTCTTCCTTGAGAGTTTTGACCTTTAGATGATTTTTGGTTGTTTCAGAGAGCCATAAAGATTTTTTTTAAGAAAGCTTTTGGTACTGTAATGGAGGTTTAATGACTCATTTGATGGGCTGGTTTTTGGGTGGGATGGTAGGGGTTATTTTTTATTGTTATATTTGTATGGTATGATGTTGTATTGTGTTGTGCACTGCATCAGGCAGTTTACTAATGGTGCAGTAAAAAAAGTGTAAGTTAGTAAACAGTTATTTGTCCTTTATCCATCTGTCTCTCCATCCATACAAATGTTTTCGGAAACCAAGGAGAAGATTAACTTTGCAGGGGTAGAAATATGTCTTTGTGTTAGCTATGCTTCAACCATGCATTTTTTAAACTTGTTTTTTATTCCAATTCTTAACAGTGTTAGGATCATTTGGCAATGGAAAAAGGGTTTATAAGGCATGTCTTCATTTCCACATGTAAATCACAGTATTTCACTGATTTACTTGAGTAAATGATCACTTATGCCTGTAATGTAGTCAGTCGCTATTCTGAAAGAATACACATTGCACCGACGGCACATACTTCTACTGTGGGCATGCACAGGGGTAGAAATTGGCTGGAGTGCAATTTTATGCATGAAAATTATAAAATGCTATCATTTATGCACATTCTTGCAAAATCTAGGTGCAGGGATTTACATCAGCCATAGGGCCTAGTTTAAAGCATGTACCTGACTTTATAAAGTAGCTATAAAGTTACCCTCTAGAACATTTAGCAGATGGACTAGCTTCCTTTTTTTTCCCTGATACTATTTTAAATTTCGGTCTAGAGCTGTCACCTCCAGTGTAGCTGTCAAACAACACGGTCTTCTTAGCTTCCCCTATCGGTTTGCAGAACTGAAGAGCGTCAATGCTAGACCGTAGCTGCGTCAATGCTTCTGACAGTTCTCTGTCAAGGCAAAGTTCACTGGGAGATGGTGACTCAGATAAGAAGACGAGATCAAAGGGAAACTGGATTTCTTCTGTTCCTATTCACCAAAGTCCAAAGAAAAAAGAACACAGAAAAGGAAAAATGGAAATTTAAGACTTAATACAACTACTGGTACAAAAAGGAAACGGATTTTAGACCATGGATTGCATTTTTATATATTTCTTTTCATGCTGCCACAGAGCAGATGATGATTTTTTGAAAAGAGGAACCATTTGTTTTCTCTTCCTCAAAAAGAAAGGAAGACTTTCCCGAAGTTCCACTACGGTTATTCAATCAAACCAATACGTAATTATTTACCACAAAACATAAAAACTAGCTTTTGCCTTATGGAATGTGCTAAACAATCTTATTGTTCCAGTGCTTAATTCCTCAAATTAGATGCTATGTCACGGTTAGTTTATTTTATGCGGTGAAACATTAACTACCCCATCCCAGACTTTCCTCATGTAGATTAGAATCTGTATGTCACCATTCTGTCTTGCCCATTGCATCATTGGCATTTTCACATGCATCCCAGCTATGAAGGCGGGCTTTCTGTGGTTCTGATAGGCTCTTGCACAGATACAAAGTTATGTTTTAATGCATAAAACTATTTCATTTTCATGTATTTACTTTCATTTCACCTTTCCTGTTTGCAAAATTGCCAGAAGTGGTACTCACCAAGTACAAAGTTACAAAAGATTTGCATAACATCAAATATAAAAATAAATCAAATACAAAAATTGCACTAATAAAAATAATTATAATAAACTACTAGTATCAGTCTCCTTTCCCTCCCATCACAAGCTGATGGCATCCTGTGGCTGATAGAAACAGAAACAGAGAAAATTGATGACAGAAAAGACTACATGGCCTATCTAGTCTGTCCTTCCATATCAACAACTTCAACAGTCCCCTTTTTTCCTTTTTTCCTCTGTGTTTGTCCCATGCTTTCTTTGACTCTGGGGTATAAAAACTAATGAACTATGATATATCTAACACTTTAGCTTGTCCCTTGATAAGCACAGTATGACAGGCGAGCATCACTTGAAGTGCCTTGGAATCTATGCCTAGTTCTGGCTCTTTGTTTATATGTTTGTTCCAATCTTTCCTTTATTGCAGAATGTTCAGTGGTTTCAGTTTAAAGGACATGCAATATGGAGGTTATGTTATAACATATATTCCAGTATACATATGTTAAGTGCCTCATAAAATTATTGCATACGTAATGATAAGAACATGCATACTTGTACACAGCTTTGGTATGAGGGGCGACGTTTGGGTGGAATTGCAATTTACAGACATGATTTATAAAATACACGTAGTCACACTTGTAGTACTCAAGAATGCATTTGCTTCATCTAAGGTCCTGATGAAAAGCTTGGCTGATATTCCATGCCAGAAGCTGGTTATCCTTCAAAGCCGAATTTCCAGTTTCAGTGCTGTCAGCATTATGTGCCTAGCGGCAATATTCCACCACTAGCCAGATAGCACGATTAAGTGGTCCTAGGAAAAGGAGAAGGAGAAAAGGTGGGTGTAACACCTAATTAAAAGGACAGATTTCAACATATATGATGACTATATAGGGAATGCAGCCTTGGGGTGGGTGGGTGAGGGAAAATGTGGGTGGGTACCTAAGTGTCCCTGGTCAGTAGGCCTTACATGAACTGAGGGCACACTCAGATATCTGATTTAAAGGCTATGTAAGGAATGTAGGCAGTCAGAATATTCCTAAAAAAAACCTATATCCAACAGTTAAAATCTACAGTATATTAAAAAAAAGAACAGGAAATAGTAAAGTCTAAAAGCTTAGCTGTTTGGAGTCTCTTGAAGCTGTGAAGACTAGAGTTGATCAGGTACTTGTGGACAGGCTGTAGAAGTGATTCAATTAGCCCCACCCTATGAAACAGGCCTGTAGCAGACAATGGAAACTGAAATATTCAAAATGAACTTTTATTTCTTTGTATCAGCCTACTATGCAAAGGTCCCTGTAACTTTAAAATTATACCTTTGCTATCTCAGCCATCTCTTTTTCAAGTTGAAGAGCCCTAACCTTTGTAGCCTTTCCTCCCCTTTACTATTTTGGTCACTCTTCTCTATACTTTTTCCAATTCTGCTGTATATTTTTAAAGATATGGTGACCAGAATTGCACACAATATTCAAGGTGTGGTCACACCATGGAGTGATACAGAGGCATTATAATATCTTTGGTTTTATTGTCCATTCCTTTCCTTATGATTCCTAGCATTCTATTTGTTTTTTTAGCCTTGGCTGCACACTGGGCGTAGGGTTTCAATATATTATCCATGATGATGCCCAGATCCTTTTCCTGGTTGGTGATTTCCTAATGTGGAATCTTGTATCATGTAACAATAGTTTGGGTTCTTCTTCCGTAAGTGCATAACTTTACACTTGTACACATAAAATTTCATCTGCCATTTGGAAGCACAGTCTCCCTATTTTACAAGGTCCTTATGTCATTTCTGACAATTCTCTTATGTTTTAGCAATTTTAAATAATTTTGTATAAATTGCAGATGTGATCACCACGCTTGTTATTCCCATTTCCAGATCTTTTATAAATATGTTAAAAAGTAGCATGCCCAGCACAGATCCCTGGGGCATTTATTTATTTAACATTTATTTTATACCACTGTTCATAGTATCACAGCAGTTTCATATAACTCAACTGTAAAGTACATAAAACAATTGCATCAGTAACAAGTAACTATATACATTGTAATTAACAGGATTTAACTATAATTTGTACAATGTTTACAGAGATAACTATATACGTAGGATTAGCTTATGTGGCATGTGAATGAGATTTACAATAGGCTGAGAGAAGGATTGAGTGTGCAATTACAGGTTGGGAGGTATCATTTCGGAGTATGCATTGTGTGGGTATTTGACGTAGACTGCAAGTTTCTATGGTTGGTTATGTGATTGTTCCGAAGTTTTCTCTAAAGAGGTGTGTTTTTCATTTTTTACAGAATTCATTTACGTCCTAGATGAACTTTAGTGTGGGTGGCAACGAATTCCAGTTTGTAGGTCCGTAGAAAGAAAATGCTCTTTGACAGAGTGATTGTGAGTTTTTTGCTTTTAGAGCTGGGATGGAAAGCAGGTTTTGGTGCTCCACTACTCACATATCTCCATTGAGAAAATTGCCCATTTAGGTCCTACTGTTATCTCTCTTTTAACGAGTTCCAAATAACAGTACACTGCCCCCTATCCCATGACTTTTTAAAGTCCCCAAGAGTCTCTCTTGAGGGACCTTGTCAAAGTCCATACCAAGGTGATGCTCTCCTTTCACTTGACGTCTCTCCTCCATAGCAGCAGAGAGGCTGCCAGAATGGAGGTGGGCTTCTCTATTATATCCTTACACATCTCGTGTATATACCTCTCTGTCTGCCTCAGGTCCTCCAAGTCTGCTACTCTAGCCTCCAGAGATTAGACTCATTCCCTGAGAGCAAAGAGCTCTTTGCACCTAGTGGACATATATGATATCTTACCAACTGGGAGAAATTCATACAAGTAACACTCAGTGAAAAAGACTGGATAGCCC
The DNA here is from genome assembly GCA_033557465.1 of Ichthyophis bannanicus. Classification (NCBI taxonomy): domain Eukaryota; kingdom Metazoa; phylum Chordata; class Amphibia; order Gymnophiona; family Ichthyophiidae; genus Ichthyophis; species Ichthyophis bannanicus. The sequence goes on along the minus strand of CM066033.1, from coordinate 1,377,188,279 downwards.
CATCTCGCTGCTGGACTACTATCTGCATCTTAGATTTAAAGATTTATTTACAATTTTTAAAGTTGTTTAGTTGTTTAAAGTTGCTAGGACATACCTGAACCAATATAATTATACCTAATAAGTATAAGGGACTTTTAGTTTTCACCTCAAGATGAACTACAAGAACATAATTAAACTACTCCTAAGGCCTAATAATTGGCTGATGAAGATAATCAGTTAATTTTGAAAGTCAACAAGATAACTCCTTTCCCTTTAACTAGTTTAGGAGGCTATAAATCAAGGATTATGCCTGGAGGGGTGGGAATAAACATTAACTGAAAGTTGGCTTGTTATACTAAGCCTTGACTTTAATTTAACTGAAAATTGGTTTATAATGCTATGTCCTAACTGATTTTAATTTAATCGAAGTTGGCTTGTTATACTATGCCCTAACTGACTTAATAAAACACTGAATTTTAAGATACCCAGATTTTATCAGCTTTAACCCCAAAAATTCCCTTTTCTCAAGATTTAGAGAGTTTCCCAGCAGGTAAATACTTACAAGTGTGGATTCCTTCACAGCAGTAGCAACCCCTCTTGGTAGTCCTTCTTCCTGATGACCATTCCTCTCCTTATGCAGCCAAGTAGCCCTCTGTCTTTTGCTGTACCTTTTTTACCTGTTTGGCCATTTTAGGGGAGTAGAGATGTACTCTAGTGGTTTAAGCAGAAACCCAGGACCCAGATAGGCTAGGGTTCAAATCCCACTGGTGCTCCTTGTTGTCTTGGGGAAGTCACTTAACCCTCAGGTGCAAAACTTAGATTGTGAGCTCTCTGGGGACAGGGAAATACCTTCATGCCTGAATGTAACACACTTTGAGTTACCAGTGGAAAGGAATGAGCTAAATAGCACTTATCTAATTTAAGATCATCAAAAACAATCAGACCTATGTCCTGCTCTTTCATAGACTTTACCCCCCTATACTGTATCGCTTCCTTGAGTTTTTGCAGCCCAAATGCATTTTTTAGTGTTAAATCTCAGCTGCCAAATTCTCAGCCACTCTTCAAACTTACCTAGATCCCTCCTCATGTTATCTACACCTTCGTGGGGGTCTACTGTACTCTGTAGCAAATTTTGGTATCATCTGCAAAGAGGGAAAGCTTACCCAAGAGCCCTTCCACAATATCACTAACAAAGATGTTAAAAGAATCAGACCTACTACTGCTACTTCTACTACTACTAATTATCATTTGTATAGTGCTACAAGGCATAAGCAGCCCTGTAAAGACACATGTAAAAGATGGTCCCTGCTCATCAGAGCTTACAATCTAGTCAAGACAGACAACACAACAGCTGAGGGCTAGGATATATTTGGGGGAATTCTAAGGAAACACATAGGAGACCAAGCATATCAGGATCCAGAAAGGGTTTCCTGAAATCCACCCCTTTCAGTACTGGTCCTGTACACAATTTCCCTTTTAGGACTGAAAATGCTTTTTCAGCTTCAGGAGTCCACTTTAGCTGGTTTGGACAATTCTTCCGCAGCATATCTGTGAAAATTGCACTTTTCTTCAAATTGTGATATAGGACCAGTACTGAAAGGGGTGGATTTCAGGAAACCCTTTCTGGTTCAAACAGATGCATCGGATGTAGGGCTAGGAGCGGTTCTATCCCAATGTCATGAAGGGGAGGAGCATCCTGTGATGTACCTGAGCAGGAAGTTGTCACCGGCTGAACAAAAGTATTCCACTATAGAAAAAGAACGTTTAGCTATAAAGTGGTCAGTGGAGGCATTAAGGTTTTACCTTACAGGGAGGAAGTTCCAATTGGTCATGGACCATGCCACACTTAAGTGGTTGCAGCAAATGAAGAACCACAATGCCAGGTTGACACGCTGGTACATGGCCTTACAGGCATTTGATTTTCAAGTGGAACATCGTGCTGGGAAGTTACACAAAAATGCGGATGCCCTTTCCCGTATTACGGACTGTAAAGAAGAAGTTTCACCAGTTACACCAGTCCGTAATAACTTAAGCAGGGGGGTATGTGATAAGGAAGCTTATCATAGTTCAGGAAGGAGCTATAATAGAGTGACTCTGAACAAGCAACCTGTCTGTTCTGGTAGAAATAATAAAACAGAATGTTTCCATAAAAGACTACCAGTCCCAGAATGCACCAGGTTTCCAACAGCCATTAGAAGAGCTGAAGTGGGGAAACGTGTGTTCAATCAGGAGGGCTATGAGGTAATCCCCAAGCACTCATCTCCAAGGGCAGGGCTTGATTCAGCACAGCTGCGCTGTGCTAGGGTGGAGCATTCATCTAAGCAGAATAAAAGAAAAGCTTATTCTACAGAGAATCATGAGAGGCAGCAGAATCATCTTGATCAGAGGCACCTTCATCATCCTGATCATCATCATCAGCAGAAGCCAGAGCTGATGGACAGAGAGAGCAAGAAACACTTTGGAAGAAAGAAGAGAAAAGCATTTGGAAGGTCTAAAGGAGTCCATAGCGGTACGTATACTGGGAGGCATTCCAGAGGCAAGCATACACCATTGGACTGGGGAAAGCCAGAGGAGTGGGGTTGCAGAGCCAGGAATCCCCGGACGGCACCTGTGGGGGAGACGGCTCACTTGGAAGGGACCCTAAGACCAGTGCAAGAAGGTATGTGAAGAGAGATCCAGTGTCCAGGTATCTTGATTGGAAGGCTGGACATAAGAACTGGACTACATACTGGCCAGGATATTTAGAGAGGAACTCTAACAGCAATGGAAGTTCAGGTATGAACACTGATCTATGCCCTAGCTCTTCACTGGGAAGACCGCAGGGAAACAAGTATTGTCCTGAGAGTGTTCCATTGAGAAATTCCTCTGTGCCAATCCATGATATTGAACCCATGATAGTTGAAGAAGGGGAAGATGTTATAAATGGGGACTTTGAATACATGGATTGCTCTCTGTCTAAACTTCTGTGGTAATATGCTGTCACAAAATACAACAACCATCACAAAGAAATATAAACTTGTTCTTTAATCTACTCAGAAAAGCTTCTGAGTAGGATTTGAGCTACGTAATAGAAAGTAAACCAGCCAAGAGGGTTTCAGCTGGTAATTGTTAGCAATTGAGCCTTGCCTAATTGCCTGTGAGCTCTGAAGGGACACTTCTGAGTGTGTGTGCAGATACAAGAAGTTATCCCTGAAAAAGAACAGTTTTTTTCCTACTTTGTGGGTTTTTGTTTGTTCTTTGAAGCACTGCTAAGGAGAGATTAGCAGGAGCCTACAGAAAAGACCTTTCTGTTCCCATCAAGGTCTTTATGCTTTGATTTGATTGCTTAACAAGTTCAGCTATTGTTTTTTCCTTATTTGTTTTTCTAAGTATAATACTGAAAGCAAGTATTCCTTTTTATGTGCTACCAAGTATATCTGTGTTGGGAGAAATAACCCCATAAATAAAATATCTTCTTTGCTTTACATTCGAGCAAGCACAACTAATTTATTGTGAACGGCTGAGTCTGGTATGAATGGACTACATTTCCCACAATCCTTTGCAAGTCATATTAATATTTGCCTTTGCCAAGACTGTGGACATTCTCACCCAGCGCCCCCGTTTACAGATGGCGTAGTTTTTCGGATTGCTTTTGCGCAAAGGATTTACATGCTAAGGATTACAACTGAAGTCTGAAGAAAAAAAGAAAGTTCAAGTTTAAAAGCTGGAAAAAAAAGATTTCCCTTAACTACACTTTGGAGGAAGAGGTGGCTGATCCAGGTAGCTGTTCCAGGAGGAAAAGACCCTGTGTAGAGTTGGATTCATCACTGGCATAAGGTAATAAGTACCTGGGCATGTCTAGTGGTGGATGGGAGTAAGGCACAGGGGTAATTGGAAAAAAAACAATTAGGAGAAAACACCTGTTTGGAAGGTGGTGCACTGTGTTTTTTTTTCCTCTTTGTTTTCTTGCAGGGATCAAGATGGATCCAAGGGAAATGGCTAGCTGGATGGCAGCCCAGTTTAGCAGGCAACAGGAGCTAGCGCAGCAGGCTCAGGACACTGCTATGAAAGCCTTAATGGACCAGCAGAGGCCAGTGCTTGATCTGGTGAAAGCCTTGGCTAATCTGCAGAACCAAAGTGGACCGGATGCAAGACCAGCAGTAAATACTGGTACACCACATGTGGACAGTGTGGGACTCAATTAAGGAATTGGGGCATTTAGTTTTGGGAAGCTAACTCCAGATGATAATGTTGATGATTTTCTAGAGTCTTTTGAGAGAGTGGCACAAGCATTAGCATGGTCAGAGACCCAGTGGGCAGTAAGGCTGGCAGCCTCATTAACTGGAGAGGCGCTTGCAGCTTATAGAGCAATGCCAGCAGCTCAGGCTTTGAATTATAAAGATGTAAAGGCTGCTATTAGAGATCACCTAGGGTTGTCTATTTCAGAGTATAGGCGAATGTTTAGAGCTACTGCATTAAGAGTGGGTGAAACACCCAGGGCTCTGAGTCAGAGAATCAGAGGATTAGCTGTAAAATGGTTGGAGCCTGAGGGAAAGAATGTAGAAATGTTATTAGACATTATTATGCTTGAACAATTTATGTCTGCTGTACCTAAAGATCTGCACACTTTCCTTATACAGCAAAATTGCCAAAATCTTGGAGAGGCAACCATGCTAGCAGAGAGATTCTTGGAAGCCACGCAGGCTTCCCATAGAATGGGTAGCCCTCTGAAGATTGGTGCTGAATCAAGCCATGCCCTTGGAGATGAATGCTTGGGGATTACCTCATAGCCCTCCTGATTGAACACACGTTTCCCCACTTCAGCTCTTCTAATGGCTGTTGGAAACTTGGTGCATTCTGGGACTGGTAGTCTTTTATGGAAACATTCTGTTTTATTATTTCTACCAGAACAGACAGGTTGCTTGTTCAGAGTCACTCTATTATAGCTCCTTCCTGAACTATGATAAGCTTCCTTATCACAGTATCTTATTTTTATTTATTTATTTAACAGTATTTATATATTGTTGTTGTTGTTGTTAAGTGCCATCGAGTCGGAGTTGACTCATGGCGACCCTCTTGATAGCTATCCTAAATTGTGTTTGGTCTTCAGTCAGGCGGCTCATTGTTAACAGACTGGTACCCATAGCTGCTGTTATTGTATTGATTGTATTGCTGGCCTTCCTCTTTTGCATTGACCTTCTATCTTGCCAAGCATGATGTCTTTCTCTAATGATCTCTCTCTTCGCATGATGTGTCCAAAGTATGAAAGTCGAAGTCTTGTCATCTGAGCTTTTAAAGAAAGCTTAGGTTTGATCTCCTCTAGTACCGACTGGTTTGTTCTTTGGGCAGTTCATGGTATTCACAGTATTCACCACCAGCACCATAATTCAAAGGCATCAATTTTCTTTCTGTCTATCTTTTTCACTGTCCAGCTTTCACATCCATATGATGTTATTGAAAATACCATGGCTTGAACAAGTCGAATCTTTGTATGGAGAGAGACATCTCTGCTCTTGAAAATCTTATCTAGGTCTTTCATAGCCATTCTGCCAAAAGCAATGTGTCATCTGATTTCTTGATTGCTTGTTGCTTCTTTATTGATAGTTGATCCAAGTACGTTAAAGTTGTTCACGATTTCAATTTCTTCTCCTTCGACGATGAACCTGTTGATTATGCCAATTGTCATGATCTTTGTCTTCTTTACATTAAGGTGCAGGCCCATTTTGAGACTATGTTCTTTGATTGTGAGAAGCAAATGTTTCAGATCATCTTCACTTTCAGACAGTAATGTGGTATCATCACCATAGCGAAGGTTGTTGATGAGTCTTCCACTAATATATTACCTTTTCCTTAAATCAAGGTGGTTTACATTGAACTCAACTTTTGCCTTGTGCAACAATGTGGTTTACATTAAAACTCTATCTTTGATCTTAACTATTTGCATTGTAACAGGTATTTTAAAGACTCTAAAATGTGTAATTATCATTGTGTCATAACAGTATGTTTCTTAGATTATTTACGTAAGTAATCTATTTACAGTTTGTGGCCATGTTGTATGATTGTAGGAATTGTTGAGTGGTCATTGTCCAGGTCTGGTATGGATGGATAGTTTCAGTGAATTCTATGTAATGTTGCCATAGTGTTCAAAGAATAGGAATGTTTTCAGCATTCCTGAATTCTTGAGTGTCTTTCATGTATCTGATATTGTTTGGTAGGGAGTTCCACAGATTTGACGCATATAGAGAGAAGGCCCTGTTTGACTTAGTAGTGTAGAGTTGCCAACTGGATCCTGATGCGCCCGACAGGCTTGCTCCAGGCCTAGATTTAACCCATTGCATGCAGTTATTTGTAGTTTTCCATTTCTTATGGAGTGCAATAGAGAAATCAGAACTGCATATCTCTGCATGCAATGAGGTAAACCCAGGACTGGATCGAACCTGTCGGGCGCATCTGGAGCCAGTTGGCAACTCTATAGTAGTGTGTGTAGAATGGAAGGGATGAATTTTCCCAGTGTTATAGAGAAAGAAGCAACAGGTTTTAGCTGTCAGTTGGATGTGTGCAGAGTAAAAGAATAGAGCCAAAGATGACCCCAAGGTTGTGACCTGAGGAAACAGGGAGAGTGTAGTGTCATCCACAGAAATAGCGAGGGGAGGAAAGGGGAAGGTGAGTTTAGGGAGAAAGATAAGGAGCTCAGTATTGGCCATGTTCAGTTTCAGACAGTGGTGAGACATCCAGACAGCAATGTCGGATAAGCAGGCAAAGATCCAGGCCTAGATTCGTGGAGAGATTTCAGGCACAGAAAGGTTGATATGGGAGTCCTCAGCATAAAGATGGCACTGAAAACCATGGGAGAAAATAAGGACCGATCCCTGCGGCACACTAGCCTTCTCCTCAGAGTGAGCTCCATTTACTTTTACACTTTGTCACCTCCCACTCAACCAATTTCTAAACCAGTCAGTCATTTCAGGGTCCATCCCTAGGATGCTCAATTTATTTATAAGTAGCCTGTGCAGAACAGTTTCAAAGGCTTTACTGACATCTAAATGCACTACATCTAGGGCTCTCCCTCAGTCCAACTCTCTGGTCATCCAGTCAAAGAAATTAATTAAATTTGTCTGACAAGACCTGCCTCTAGTAATGACTCCAAGATATTTTTCTTTTATGGTGACTCTTGATTCAGAAACCAACATTTTGTACCTGTAGTTGGATTCGTTTTCCCTATGTGCATCACTTTGTACTTGTCCACATTAAATTTCACCTGCCATTTAGAATCCCAGCTTCCTGTAAATCCTCTGCCATTTTTACAACTTTGAATAATCTTGTGTCATCTGCAAATTTGATCAACTCTTTCATAAATCCTATTTCTAGATCATTTATGCATCCCCATTACCACAGGGGAACTCCACTACGGACCATTTTCCTGTGGATAAGTGATGATTTAATTCTTTCTGGGTTGTTATGTTATTATATCAGTCAGAGCCATACTAAGGGTTGTGCAAGTGGTGTGACTGCACAGGGCCAAGTACAGAAAAGGTGCCGATATCAACACTGGGCTTGCAGGAAGCTCATAAAGGTCTTTTTATATACTCCCGTGCAGTTTTAGTGGGAATGCATTTTTTGGGGTCTATGCATGGGGCCATGTGCATTTTTTGGGACCTATTTTATAAAGCGGCGTATGTGCATACTTTATGAAATCAGGATGGAAAGACATGTCTGAATCTAATCGCGGCAGTTACGCCTGCTCGAGATTGCACAGAAACATGTGTAAGTCATAATACCATATAACTTATGCATGTACATTTATGATCTGCTCAAACTCCACTGAAAGTATTTATTTATTTAACCAGGCTTATATACCACTTTTCACCAGGTCAAAGCGGTTTACATTGAACTAAATTTTGTTACATGTAACAGATAAACATCTTAGGTACATAGGACAGAATAAACCTTTTAGTTAACAGCCAGCAGTATTTTCATAACAGATAACTCACTAAATATATAAAATACATAATGAGGCACATTCTGACCTGGTCCTCCAGGCCCTTGTGCGGCCGATCATAAGCGGGACGCCCAAAGGTAGACACGGTTCTGATCCTGCGGGGGCTAGATGTGCTCTCAGGATCAGAATCAGGACTATGGCCTGAACATGCAGGCTGGGCCCTGATTGTGGTTGGCCTGCACACCCAACAGATCCCCGGCTACCTCAGTCAGGTTCCTCAATGGAGCCTCAGTGCCATGGCGTCCCATCACCATGTCATCGTGGCTCCATTCAGGAGCTGCAAATGCCGGCCGCTGCAGTTTTTCTTCTTTCCCCACAGCCAGACTGCCTCCCATGGCCATAGTCTGGCTGTGGGGATCTTTCTGCACTCCCCTAACTTTTTGCCCTGGTCTGGCGGCATGATCCCCAGATGTCCAGGGGGACTTATTCCATCTCTGTGGTGGAATAAGTCCCCATCTATGTTCACAGCCCCGGACATACAGGACCAACCTCAGAATTGGCCCTGTACGTCTGGGTCACGGCCCGCCCATGTCCTGCCCTCTCCCATCTCAGTAATACCTCCTCCCGCCCCCATCTCTCAATTCATCCTCCCAATAATAAATCCATCCCTAAAAAATGGATACCTACCCCTACACTAAAACACGCACAGATCCGCCCAATTCTAAAAAACACTACCCTTGACAAATCATCACCTAAATCCTACAGACCCATATCGAGTATTCCGTTTATGGCAAAATTAATTGAAAAAGCCGTACAAATTCAAACACAAGAGTACATTGATAGCTCAGCCCCACTTGATGACCAGCAGTATGGGTTTCGCCCCAGACACGGAGTAGAGTCACTCCTAACAGTTCTAATTGATACACTTGTAAGGGGAATAGACAACTCAAAACAAGCATTCCTACTCATATTCATTGATGTCTCCGCAGCCTTCGACAGTGTTCACCACTCAACAATGATTAATAAACTTAGGCAAATAGGTATAAAATCTACTGTTCTAAAATGGTTTACCTCTTATCTAACAGACCGAACTCAAACGGTACAAATCGGTAATCTCACCTCAAAAACATACAACCAAGAACTAGGCCTTCCACAAGGTTCAGCACTGTCAGCGTTACTATTTAACATATACTTAAAACACATTTGTAAAATCTTTAAAAAATTCAACGTCCACTATCACCTATATGCGGACGACATTATGATGTATGTCCCTTTCAAAATACCAAATATCCCTATACAACTCATTAATGATTGCCTCAATGAAATAAACACCTGGCTAAATGAAAACAATCTGTACATCAATCACTCAAAAACAGAAGCTCTAATAGTAACCAAAAGTACAACGTTCATTCCCCCATCACACATTACATTGCAGAATAATGATATCAAACTAAAATCTGAAATACGTTACTTAGGCGTTATACTGGACAAACACCTCAGCATGGACACACATGTAAGAAATATAACAAAATATTAAAGCAACTCCGCCTCCTAATGCACATACAGGATTTTCAATGAATCATACAAGCTATTATAACCCCCCATTTCGACTTTGCAAATCAAATCCTACTTGGTGTAACTAAGCAAGCCTTAAAAAAACTTCAATTAGCACAAAACGCGGCAGCAAGGACCATTACAAAGGCCCCACCTTTCCAACATATAACCACGATTTTAGAATATTTACACTGGCTCCCGATTCAAAGCCGAATAGAATACAAAACTCTCTTAACCACATACAAAGCCATAATTAAAACAGCACCCCCGACCATAAATAACCTCATCAAAATAGAATCCACCCATAATCTCCAAAGGAGAGACCAGTTAAATAAACTAACAACACCAAAAGAATTCATTAGGGCCAAAACATCCACAAGAAAGCCTTCTCCCATGCAGCCCCCATCTTGTGGAACACAATCCCAATAGAATTAAGACAATTACCTGAAATCATGGAGTTTAGGAAAAAACTTAAAACACACTTATTTACAATGCACTATGGACCCGTGACGAACTCACCACTCACCTCTCAGCTAGATAAAGGATAATCCTACTCCAGATAATACATTACACAACACAGGAATGAAGTACCGGACCCTTAAAACAATGTATTGAGGACACTTGTATAACAAATAACTCTGTATATAGTTAAATTCTGTTCATTTGTACATAGTTCACTAACTGTTAATTGTTACTTGTAATTTCCAAGTTTCAAATTGTTATATGTAAAACCAGCTCGCTCTGTTTACTGTTGTTCTATGGGAACCGCATCTGATCAATGGAAGGAGCGGTATATAAAAAATCTGTTAATTAAATTAAATTAAAATCTCAGCCTTCCCATACAAGTGCACTGTTCGTATGTGGAGGCTTTAGCAAGGGCAGGCAGGGGAGCAAATAGTGGGGATGGACATCCAATCCGGACATCCATCTCCGCTATTCACTGTACCGAATGACCCCCAATATGTATATTAGCCAACTATTTGCAATCATTGAACCATATACAGTTATGATAACTATACCTAGCAGTATGTTCTTTAACTATTTGCAGGTGTAGGTTCTGTTATATGAGTACCTGTCTCATTGGTTTCATGTCAGAGGGCAGGTTAGGTGATGGGTCCAAAGTGGTTGGAGAATAAGTGGGTCTTCAAGTATTTGCAGAAGGAAGGAAGGTTGGTGATGTTCCTTATTGTGTCAGATAGAGTGTTCCAAAGGGGTGGTGCAGAGAGTTCAAATGCTCTTTGGCAAGTTTGTTGATTAAATTTTGTTCTAGACTGTGGTATTTTGAGCTTGTTGGTTGTAGCAGATTTTCGTGGTCTGTTTATAGTGAACTTCTGAAGGAGGGATTATAAAAGAGTGACTGGGTGTGAGTGAAGTACTTTGTGTGTTAGGAGCAAGGTCTTATATTTAATTCTGCTAGGGAGGGGCAGCCAGTGGAGCTGTTTTAGGATGGAGGTAATGTGATCATGTTTAGTGGCACTCTGGTTTGTATGAGCAGTTGTGTGGAGTGCAGATTGGAGGGGGAGGATGGTGGCGTGTGGTAGGCCCTGGTAGATATTGTTACAGTAGTCAGCATGGGGGAAAGTGAGGGCTTGGAATGCTGAGTGGAAGTCTTCTGGTTCGAGGAGGGGACGGAGTCGTCGCAGGGTCTTAATTTTGAAGTAGATTGTGTTGGCTGTTTTTGTTATATGAGTTTTGAAGGAGAGTTGTTGATCAAAGTTATCCCTAGGGAATTTAGCTCTTGTCTATCATTTATCTGGGTGTTGTTTAGTGTGATTGTAGTTGATGGGGTGAATGAGGAGTCCCTTGTAATGAACATAGCTTCTGTCTTTTTGTAATTTATCAATAAGTTGTTCGTTGAGAGCCAGTTGGAGATGTCTTTGAAGCAGTCTTGAATTCATGTGTATGATGGTTGCGTAGTATGAAGTGGACAATAAAGCATGATGTTATCAATATATATGTGGATGTGGATCTTCTTGTTTTTAATGATCACACAAATGGGTTGGAGATATAGGTTGAAGAGAGGTGTGGAGAGTGTGGAGCCTTGAGGTACACCTTGAGTTTGTTGGTATGGTTGGGAGGTGCTTATGCCCAGTTATATCTGTTGGTGTCTGTTAGTGAGGTAGGACTGAAACCATTTGAAAACAATATCTTGGATGCCATATGACTGTAGGTGCTGGCGGAGCATGCCATGGTTGACTGTATCAAATGCTGCAGAGATGTCCAGGAATATCATTAGGTAGGCTTATGAGTGGTCTTTATCCCTTGGGTTATAGTGTTGATAAGCGACGTCATTAGAGTTTCCACTCCATGCAGTGGGCAGAAACTGTGCTGTTGTGGATCAAATAAACAGTTCTCATCAATGTGTTCTTGAAGCTGGAGATGCATGGTTTTCTCGATGACATTTGCTAGGAAAGGGAGATTGGCGATGGGTCTGTAGGATGCAGGGATGTAGTATGCATGCTTGGACTCATGTTTGTGCTTAGCAACTGCCTAAAGCATGTGTGTACATGCCCGTTTACATGCACATGTCCTTTAAAATTAGGCCTTACGTGTATAAACAGTGCATAACTTTCCTTGCATCCCTTATAAAATCAGCCCCAGATGTAAATAATATCAAGAAAAAACATAACCATATAATTCAAAAAGTCTTTTATCCTTAAAAGTTAATGAAGTGGGGGGAAGGTGCTCAAACTATGATGACCCAGGTCTTGGAGATCGATAGCTCCACTAGTTCAGCCGCTTCCTCTCAGGTTCTCACAAGGTCGGTGCAAGTTTATTGGGTGCCCTAGGCAAACGTTCAGCTTTATACCCTTCACTAAGATTTTGCTAATTAAACTCAACAATCCAGCACCACCCCTCCCTGATCAATCCAGTAATAATATAGAACTGGAAATCATATGTTTTAATATTAAACTTTGTATGCACCTATGGGCTGCGGCTTTGCTGTGCTGAATGAGCCTGTTTTTAGCTGATCTCAGAAGGTAAGGGGGGTTGGGCCTGCCTAGTACTTGGATGGGCAACCACTTGGAATATCAGCTGCTGTAAAAGTACTGTACGGAAGAAAGGCCTGGTAATCAGCTTCCCGTTGCACCTTGCCAAAACCCATGGGTTGGGTTGCAAGGAGTGCGGCGACCCTGCCCGGCTTAAGGGGTTAAAGGCAGGAGCAGCCGCTGGTGCTTCGTGAGGGAAGAGTAAAACCTTTACCCCAGGAATGCTGGGAGTTGTAGTTCCAGTTCTTCTCACTCCGAAATTAAAGAAACTGTAGTTGTGGGGTTTCTTGATAATAAGTATTTTATTAAAGCAAAAGATAAATGTTCCATCACATGGCATATAATAATGCAACACAAAGGTGCTTCAAAAGGCTAACAGAAACTCAGGGTAAATGCAACTCAAAAGTATATTGCTGCTTTCCACTTTCCAGCCAATTACTCTCTTTTGCCTCCAGAGGCCAGTTAGGCTCACTGCAGCCTCTTACGGTCACCGTTACTCTCACAGTGCTTGGGAAAACATGTGCACGTAATCAGAGCTTCTTTCAGCAATGCAAAACAACAGCTTTGTAACTCTCAGATCACAGACGGCAAAAGCATTTCCTTCAGCTTGACTTATCTATACAACAAATCGTACAGTCCATTTGTTCACAGCCTGGTAAGTCTGTATTACTCTCTGTCACTCCTTCAAACTGTAAGGCATTACTAGCTTCTTGTGAAATTAGCTGTTGTCTAGCTTGTAACTCTAAGAATTGTTTAAAGCTTTGTAGAAGCAATTCAGCCTGTTCCTTGTGAGATAGGGTACTATTATCTGCTATAGAACTTCCCTTCTGCTCAAGGCTGTTTGTCTTCTCTTCTTGTAAGTTAAAGGCATCAAAATAGTTGCTAGTCTCTTTGGCAATTGTTTCATAGATAGGAGAATTATCTTTACATTCAGCTTGGCAAGCGTGTGGCCAATTACTCACTTTTTGCACAGCCCTTCTGTCTTCAGACGGCTCCAAGGTTCTCCAGCTGTTCTGTTTGTTGCTCTCCGGCACAAACGACACTTCAGAGAATGATTGCTCTTTCACCTGTGCTTGCCTTGAAGGCTTTCTCTCCCAAGGCGTTGCCTTCCAACGGCTATCCAATTCAAGGTTAAGTCCTCTCTCCGTGGGACTTCTGCTTACTTCCCTTGAATAGAATTGTGCAGGTTTTCTTCTTATGCCAGGTTCCCAAGTATCATTAGACTCTCCTCTGGCTTTCCAACCATCCTCTTGTTTCTTCCTCATGTATTCCTTCCTGGGCTGCTTCTTCTTCAACTCATTCCCATACTCGTACTGAGTCACAGCCTCCTTCTCGTTCCTCCTCTCTCTCTGCTTCCGTTCCTGCTTCTTCTCCTGCCTCTGCTCAGAGCCATGCTCTGGTTTAAAAGTACGTTCTCTCTTAGGCACGCCCCTTCCCAGGGCTGGGTGTGCCCAATCAGAACTGCAGGACTCCTCCCCTGGGCTGGTCTCTCTGCTCAGCTCTGTGGAATAGAGTCTCTCTTTTTTCCTTGCCCTGTCATTTTGGTGTAAATCCTGCTGTACCTCAGGATTTTCATCTGTCTCCATAGGCTCAGGAGGGCGCTGTTCACCACAGATCCCCCCCCCCCTTAAGATATCACGGGCTGGCTTCTGACCAGAGGCACAGCACGGGATTCGACTCAGGGCATCGGCGTTCTGGTGGAGCCATCCGGCTCTATGTTCCACTTGAAAGTCGAACTCTTGGAGGGCTAGAAACCAACGGGTTAACCTCGCGTTGTGGTTATGCATCTGGTTGAGCCATTTGAGTGGTGCGTGGTCAGTAATCAGGGTAAAACGTCTCCCCATAAGATAGAAACGCAGCGCGTCGATGGCCCACTTAATAGCCAGGCACTCACGTTCAATTGTGGAATAGTGCTGCTCTGCTGGGGCCAGCTTTCTGCTTAGGTATAACACGGGGTGTTCTGTACCGTCATGGCGCTGGGACAGTACTGCGCCAAGGCCCGTCTCTGATGCGTCAGTCTGGACAAAAAATGGTCGGGAAAAATCCACACCTTTGAGAACTGGTGCTGCACACAACTTATTTTTCAACAGGTGGAATGCTTCTTCCGCCTCTTCTCGCCATCTCAGTTGGTTAGGCGCGTTCTTTTTTAACATTTCGGTTAGAGGGGCACTCTTCTCTGCAAATCCTGGAATGAACCGTCTGTAATACCCCACTAACCCTAGGAAGCTCCTTAATTGCTTCTTGTTAAGCGGTTTGGGGAACGCTTGAACAGCGGCTATCTTATCCGTGAGGGGCTTCACCACCCCATTACCCACCAGGTGACCTAAATATTTAACTTCCCGGCCTCCAAACAAACATTTGGCCGGGTTTAAAGTAAGGCCAGCATCCCTAAGTGCCCTAAGAACGGCCTCAACTCGTGGAAGATGTTGTGTCCAATTGTCGCTGTGGATGACCACATCATCCATATAAGCCACAGCGTACATTTGATGTGGTCGCAAAACTAAATCCATTAGTCGCTGACAGGTAGCAGCAGCTCCATGGTGGCCGAAAGGCATTCGTTTGAACTGGTACAGGCCTACCGGGGTGCTGAACGCCGTCTTCTGCCTGGCATCCCTGGTCAGTGGAACCTGCCAGTATCCTTTCGACATGTCCAAAGTAGTGAGGTATTTTGCCCGGCCCAGGCGATCCAGGAGTTCTTCTATTCTGGGCATTGGGTATGTATCGAACCGAGATATTAAATTAACCTTCCTAAAGTCGATACAAAACCTTATGGAGCCGTCGGGCTTGGGAACTAGGACAATTGGGCTGTTCCATGGGCTCCGCGACTCTTCTATAACGCCCATCTGCAACATCTCCTGTACCTGCCGT
Organism: Ichthyophis bannanicus; assembly: GCA_033557465.1. Lineage (NCBI taxonomy): Eukaryota > Metazoa > Chordata > Amphibia > Gymnophiona > Ichthyophiidae > Ichthyophis > Ichthyophis bannanicus. The sequence goes on along the minus strand of CM066033.1, from coordinate 1,377,172,970 downwards.
ACGACCTCCGCCTTCTTGGCTTCTGGCAGCCTATATGGACGTTGGCGTACTATTTCGCCCGGTGGCGTTATGATCCCATGGGTGATCAGGTCTGTCTTGCCTGGCATGGGTGTGAGGACATCTTGATACCTTGTCAGTAGCTGAACCAACTCTTGCTTCTGCGCCCACGACAAGCCTTCATCCATTCTAGGCTCTGGGTGGCTTTTACATTCTGCAATTTGTGGTCCTAGGTCTTCCTCTTCCTTTTCTTCTACCAGCGCGGCTAGAGCTTGGAAGCTGGTACCCCCCGTTGACCCGAATCCACCTGCTCCACGAGCCGTTGTAGATAAGCTAGATACCTCTTCCAGCGGAGGCAGACCCACACGCTCGCAGATTAGTTGAGCTACTCGGTCTCCAACCTGGATCTTAAAGTCCTCCTTGCCAAAGTTGAACATAAGAATTTTAATAGATCCCCTATAATCCGGGTCTATCACTCCGGCTCCTATGTCCAGAAAATGCTTCACGGCAAGTCCCGATCGTGGGGCTATTCGGCCGTAGCATCCTAGTGGCATTTCCATTTGTACAGCAGTATCTATCAATGCCTTCCCTTGTTTTGGAACTATGACCTCTTCAGCACTACAAAGGTCGTAACCTGCTGAGTTACTGGAAGCTCTCTTAGGGGGTTGAGCATTGGGGTTCAGTTTGCAGAATCTCAAGACAAATACTGGTTTCTTCACCATTTCTTCTCTTGAAGTTGGTGTTTTCCCTTTTTGCTTTTTCAAGTGAGCAAACAAAGGACTAGGCACTATGCTTTTCCTAGTAGCTTGGGTTGGAGCTTCTACCGGGGATTCTCTGGTAGCTTCTTGCTCTTTCAAACATAAACCTTGTTCCACCCCTTTATGGAAGTGTGGCCAGTTTTTACCCAAAAACTAGGTTATGAGGTAGCTTGGGGACGACTGCAATGGGAATTTTCTTCAGCACACCTAGTGCTTTCACCTGCAGATTATATACAGGGTATAGTGACGTACCCCCATGTACACAGCGTATTTTCACATTTCGAACAGGCTGAATCACTATCCCTGATGCCTGGATTCGCCGCCACAGCGCCTTGGAGAGCATTGTTTGCTCTGCGCCAGAGTCAAGTATCGCAGTGGTGGCAATCCCCTGCACCTCTACTTCGATAAGAAACCCTTCACGAGCTTTCTGTGCACTTTCTGCTACTAAGGCAGTCTTAAAACAATTTCTCTGTATATGCCCTTCTCTCCCACATTTAAAACATTTGCTAGGCTGAAACCTAGCCTTTACAGTCGGCATACACATTCTGCTTGCACCATATTGAAATTTCCCTTTCCTTTCTGATTCCGTTATTGCTGCCCCCTTTAAATCACTATTGCTTTCAAGCGGCATTGCCTTTGCCTGCAAGAAGCGTTCCATGAGGTCTACTGCCTCCTTTGGGGTCTTGCAGCTTTGCAGAATCAGGAAGGTCTTTATTTCATCCAGTATAGCGTTCATGTATTGTTCTAGCACTAAGCTTTCTAGTATAGCCTCTTTAGACCTATGCTCAGGATTAAGCCATTTATTCAGCAATGTGCTTATCCTATACACTAGGGCTTTTGGTGACTCACCCTGTTTTAACCTCACCGCTCGCAAGAGATTATGGTAGGCTAGCGGCGTAAGGCCTAGCCTTTCCCGGACCGCTTTCTTCACCTCCCCATAATTCCCGGCAAGGTCGGGTGGCATGCTCCTGTAGGCCGCCATTGCTTCTCCCGTAAGGGAAGCTGCGAATCTGATGGCCCAATATTCCTCTGGCCATGCACTCAAGTGTGCTACCCTTTCAAAACATTCAATGAAGTTGTCAATATCATCATTATCTCTTAACTGGCCAAAGTTAAACATAGTCTCTGCGCCAAAACTATGCGCAGCTATAGGAGCTAAACCTGGAGGTATAGACGGTTTCTCCTTTGGCATCTTCTGCTCAGTTACCCAATTTTTCAGCATGTCCAGGAGGGGTTGCTGCTGAGCCTGTAGGGCAGCGGCAGTCTTCTCTTGAAACTCTAGACTTAGGTCCCGCTGTTTTTCAAGTTGGGTTGCCATCCATTTGAATATTTCTGTTGCGTCCAGCGACATCTTTGGTATCTAGGAATGCAAACAGAGAGAAAAAAAACCAAGTGCGATACCTCACACACACACACAAAAAAAAAAAACTTTTCCCTTTTTTTTTTTTTTCACTAACTGGCCAACACCCTCAGCCCTGTATCCTTTTCGTCTCCCAGGTGGATACCAATTACCTGGCTCAGGTGTTGCGTCACGCTTTCACAGCCTCGTTGCAGCTGGCACACCGATGCTGGGACTCTCTCCTTCCTCTCAGGATGGTCTGCAATCGGGTCCTTCTTATAGTTGCTTCGCTGAAGTTTCTTTCTCTGCGTGGCATCTTGCGCATGCTTGGAGAATATCCTGCCAACGTAGCCAACTTGCGGCGACCCTGCCCGGCTTAAGGGGTTAAAGGCAGGAGCAGCCGCTGGTGCTTCATGAGGGAAGAGTAAAACCTTTACCCCAGGAATGCTGGGAGTTGTAGTTCCAGTTCTTCTCACTCCGAAATTAAAGAAACTAGTTGTGGGGTTTCTTGATAATAAGTATTTTATTAAAGCAAAAGATAAATGTTCCATCACATGGCATAATAATGCAACACAAAGGTGCTTCAAAAGGCTAACAGAAACTCAGGGTAAATGCAACTCAAAAGTATATTGCTGCTTTCCACTTTCCAGCCAATTACTCTCTTTTGCCTCCAGAGGCCAGTTAGGCTCACTGCAGCCTCTTACGGTCACCGTTACTCTCACAGTGCTTGGGAAAACATGTGCACGTAATCAGAGCTTCTTTCAGCAATGCAAACAACAGCTTTGTAACTCTCAGATCACAGACGGCAAAAGCATTTCCTTCAGCTTGACTTATCTATACAACAAATCGTACAGTCCATTTGTTCACAGCCTGGTAAGTCTGTATTACTCTCTGTCACTCCTTCAAACTGTAAGGCATTACTAGCTTCTTGTGAAATTAGCTGTTGTCTAGCTTGTAACTCTAAGAATTGTTTAAAGCTTTGTAGAAGCAATTCAGCCTGTTCCTTGTGAGATAGGGTACTATTATCTGCTATAGAACTTCCCTTCTGCTCAAGGCTGTTTGTCTTCTCTTCTTGTAAGTTACAGGCATCAAAATAGTTGCTAGTCTCTTTGGCAATTGTTTCATAGATAGGAGAATTATCTTTACATTCAGCTTGGCAAGCGTGTGGCCAATTACTCACTTTTTGCACAGCCCTTCTGTCTTCAGACAGCTCCAAGGTTCTCCAGCTGTTCTGTTTGTTGCTCTCCGGCACAAACGACACTTCAGAGAATGATTGCTCTTTCACCTGTGCTTGCCTTGAAGGCTTTCTCTCCCAAGGCGTTGCCTTCCAACGGCTATCCAATTCAAGGTTAAGTCCTCTCTCCGTGGGACTTCTGCTTACTTCCCTTGAATAGAATTGTGCAGGTTTTCTTCTTATGCCAGGTTCCCAAGTATCATTAGACTCTCCTCTGGCTTTCCAACCATCCTCTTGTTTCTTCCTCCTGTATTCCTTCCTGGGCTGCTTCTTCGTCAACTCATTCCCATACTCGTACTGAGTCACAGCCTCCTTCTCGTTCCTCCTCTCTCTCTGCTTCCGTTCCTGCTTCTTCTCCTGCCTCTGCTCAGAGCCATGCTCTGGTTTAAAAGTACGTTCTCTCTTAGGCACGCCCCTTCCCAGGGCTGGGTGTGCCCAATCAGAACTGCAGGACTCCTCCCCTGGGCTGGTCTCTCTGCTCAGCTCTGTGGAATAGAGTCTCTCTTTTTTCCTTGCCCTGTCATTTTGGTGTAAATCCTGCTGTACCTCAGGATTTTCATCTGTCTCCATAGGCTCAGGAGGGCGCTGTTCACCACAGGAGTCAGCATGGACTCGACAACACAGGCATGTATGTGTGTGTCTACTCTCCCTGTTATCAAAGGAATGTGCTGATGGTTCTTTCAGTTTGTCTGTCTGTCAGGAACTATTGTTTTGCTTTGACTATTGTTGTTCTTTGCCTCCCCATAAAAACTACTGCCCTAAGCAATCACCTAGTCTTGCCTAATAGTGGAGCCAGCCCTGGGGTCTCTACTATATTTTGGTTCTTTGTTTTGCACGGAACCATTCTTGGATTTATGCAGTCACGTTTTGAGTGAATATTAATGCACTGGGATAATGTGGTGATAGAAATTTGAGACTCCAACAGAGTTGGCTGAACTAGTGGAGAATTTGATCTCCACGGACATGGGCCATCAGAGTTTGAGCACTTTTCTCCTACTTCAGGGGGCTCCAAACCTGTCCTGGAGGGCTCCAAACCTGCCATGTTTTCAAGATATCCCTAATGAACTTTACCAGCTTGTTTCTTGTTTACAGAGTTTGTCCTTGCTCTGAGGTGCTTTTACCATTACAATTGAGCGCATACTGCAGGCTAGCACTGCTGTGGAATTGGTTTATTTATAACAGGCATTGCTATGCTACAACGTATATTAAGTGTACAGTGAGGTATCTAGTAAGTGCTTTCTCTTCCCCATCCCCCTCTATTGGTATTTTGAGTTTGAACTTTGGGTGATATAAGCTGTGAGATGTCAGTGTGAGTGTATGTGAAGCTTGTTATTTAGTAAAGGATTTTAGGATTGGGTAGGGTTGTTTGGTAGCTCTGTAAGATTAGTTTTAGGAGTTTTGGTAGATTGATTGAGTAATGTTTTGATGTGGGTGGTGGGTATAGAGAGTGTACCTTCTAGGCATCTTAATGTTTATTGAATCATTGAATAAAAATTATAATAAAAGAAGGGGGAGTGTTTTAATGCCTATGATGCAGAGCTCTTGATTTTCCCAACGGCTTCCGTTACCACATAATGGAAAGTGATTAGGTTCTGAGGCTTTTTCTCCCCTAAATTGTTGCTGCTATGGTGGTTTGACATAATTTTCTCCTTTTAGGTGGTTTAGCTGTCGTGACTCTTTCGAGCTATTGGAGTAAGTTTAGCTGGGTTAGGAATTATTTAGATTGTTTTGGTCTGAGAGTTTCTGTTGGGTGTACATAATACTCTGTGTGGATTTACTTGTTTGTAATGAATATGCATGAGATATATTTGCATGCATTGCATTTGCATTCATCTCATGCATATTCATTAGGGATATCCTGAAAACCTGATTGGTTTGCGGCCCTCCAGGACTGGATTTGGAGACCCCTGCCCTACTTCATTAGTTTCTAAGGATAAAAGTGTTTTTATTTTGTCCTTGATAATATTATTTATTTGCTGTACATCAGCTGTGGTGAATCTTATTTATTTTGTGCTGTAGGTTTGTACATGCTGATAGGCATAAAATATATACACTTGTGGAAATGTTTATGGCTCCCTGTTATAAAATTACCCTTATGTGTTTTATATTCAGGTCTTGCTGTCAAAAAGTGCTGGGTTTAACTAATAGTTTTAAGGAACTTCCCATTTTGCCTTTTGATGAAGTAGAAGTGTTACAAATGTTTTAATCCACTCTTTGCACAAGACATCAATGCGATGGACTCAGATAACAATGTTGGCCCTATTCCTTTTGGCCAATGCTCAGGGTGTCCAATCATTTAATAAGCTCTTTATTTCCCGCAACAAAGAACATCATTTTAAGTCACTCCAGCCACTGCGAGAAAGGAGAGGTTGTTTACGTCACCTGGAGTTCGTCTCCTTTGGCTTATGCTGGCAAAACTAAAAGAGCCTTTTAAAATCAGATGAGACAGTAGCTGCCCACTGTACAGAAAAAGTGCATCAATCAGAAAATGTAATATTTACTGTCACTGAAGCCGCCCATTGCCTGATGCAGGGTTATTTTGGTACATCATTGTGTCATACAGTAGGGTCTTGAAAATGAAATTGCCTGGAAGTATTATTTAGGGGTATGAATTTGATTTGAAACAAAATGAAAAATACAATAAAACAGGCTGATTTCATTTGGTTCATTTCACAACAAAATGAAAAAACAAAACAAAACACGGTGAAATATATATATATATATATATATATAATTTTGTTTCGTTTCTTGTGCATGCTATTTGCAAACGGAGTGCTGTAAAAATGAACTGAAACAAAGGGGCATGTTTACTAATGGGTAGTGCGGAGTTAGCATGCTCTTTTGGCTCGTTGGTAAAATGTAGTGCAGGGCATCATGCCAAAATCACTGCAGTACTCTTCTAGTGTGTGTCGAGGCGGTAACTATGTGGGACAGGGCATTCCTGCCATGACACGGCTTTTATAGCTCCAGCTACCTGCGCTGGCACAAGTAGTGTAGGTACAGCTAACACCACCTCCCCCATGACTGGTTTCTGCATTGAAGCATGGTGGCTGCGGGGGGATGGATGTACACCCCTCCCCCATGCTGTGTTAACTGCACAAGACTTAGTAAACATTCCCCAAAATGAATACAACTGAATAAAGAAAAGGAAAAGTCTTGGAAAGCTCCCTAAAACAAGATGAAAATGTTCTCAATGCACATGTCCCTACTATTCTGATTTTTAGGGAACGCACCAAATGCACTACTGTAATTCGTCATCTTCAATGCTTATCATAGTAATGTTCCTATCAGTTCCGTCATGTAGGTCAATGGGACCTGTAGTCTGAAAGGGTTTTTAAGGTAATTTGTTGGACAAGACAATATACAGTATATTAATGAAGATATATAGTATGGAGGTGATTTTAGACGTTTGTGTGAAAAACGCCATTTACATGAGGAAGTGGGGAATCTAGAAGAGCTACTTCTTGGGAGGGAGGAGTGGCCTAGTGGAGGAGGGGCCTAGTGGTTGGGGCAAGGTACCTCAAGCCAGAAGGTCAGGGGCTCAAATCCTACTAGAAAACAGAAACCTTGGGCCAGAAGGACTGGGGTTTCTAACCCCACAGGTGCTCCTTGTGGCCTTGGGCAAGCCACTTAACCCTCCATTGCTCACATTCCCTGCAAAATAGTTATCTCCAAGTTATAAGGTCCTGTCCAATGTAATTTCAGCATGTTCAATGTAAACCACCTTGATATCCTGAAAGGCAGTATACAAGAAATGTTACATAAAATAAATACATATGTACAGACAGAAAAAAGCATGTTGTGGGCATGATTTAGGTGCAACTTAAAATTATGGGTCTTACACTAAAATGTGAAATCTTTTTTGCAAAAGGACTTTTGCATCTTCAACATAAAAAGCAGACAAAGAAAAATGTCAGAAGTGCTGGAATTTTTGTGATATTTAATAAGGGAAGCTCCTTTTTATGAAAGGTTTTGCAAAAAGGCATCAGTTTTGATATAAACTATCATACAAAGTTTGTTTTGTGCTACGTTTATGTACATTTCTCATTAATGAATTGCCGTGATGCACTGTCATGCAAAGCAGCTCACTAATGGTTTAGGGTTTATTAAGACATTTGATATACTGCCTTTTGGTCACACCAAAGCGGTGTACAATAAAAACATCATTTGGAAAAAGAAAAGAAGGCCGTAAAAACTTGATAGGACAGCATAAGAGAAGGAAAAGTAGAGAAAGATAACAAGGAAGAGAAGGAATGAGGGTCAGGACACAAGGAGGCAGAATCCTGAGAGCCTGTATAAACCACTCGAGACATCAGGAGGTCCAGGACATTAAGGAACAGTGGGAGGTCAAAGGCAATGGAAAACAAATATGTTTTCAAGAAGGCCTTATATGTTGAGTATAGGAGTTCCATTCTAAGATCAGATGACAAGGAATTCCATAATGATGGGTCCAAGAAGAAAAAGGCAGAATGTCGGGTCCGTTCTAACCGGGCCTGCGCAGGGGAAGGTAGGTTTAGCCGATTCGCATGCACGGACCTAAGGACTCAAAAAGGTGCATATGGAACTAAGAAGGAGGAAAGATATGAGGGGATACCGGCATGAAGAACTTTTTGAATAATTGTAAGCAGCTTATATTGAGAGCCGTGAGACAGTGGAAGCCAATGTGATTATATGAGAAGTGGGGTGACATGATCGAATCTGGATGCGTGATGAAGTAATCGTATGGCCGTATTCTTTACTGACCGAAGACGTTTAGTTTGAGAATGAGGAAGACTGAGATAGATGATGTTGCAATAGTCTAGCTTAGCAATAACAAGAGTAAGCAGAAATGTCATGATAGATGACGGAGAGAGAATGAATGACATGGATCTGTCGTAAAGTGTAGAAGCATCATTTCACTAAGGCACTAATATGGAACTGAAAGGAAAGAGCTGAATCTAAGATAATACCAAGATATCTAAGCTGGGTGATAGTTGAAATGCTTTACCCATTGAGAGAGGGGCTGACAGAAAGTGGAGAGCAAGGACCTGAGAGCCATAACGCAGAAGTTTTTGTGGGGTTCAGTTTCAAACAACTGGCATAAAGCCAGGACGCAATAGCTGCCAAACAGGCATTAACAGTGGAAGGATCAGGAGAAGCAGAATTAATACGGAACAGCAGCAAGATGTCATCCGCGTAAAAGTACGCGGAGACACCATGCTGTTTCTGAATCAGGGTGGCGAGAGGTGACAGAAAAACATTAAAAAGGAGAGGGGCAAGAACAGCTTCCTGAAGGACACCACAGTGCTGAGTAACAGGCACAGGCATGTTTAAAGCTGTGCTGCAGTCCAAATGAGGTCACGTGGGCGGCATCAGATATGATCAGTGATTACTGATTGTCTGATCTGGCGGCTGAATAACAGGCACAGGAATCTGCAGGGGAGAGACAAGGAACATACAAGCAAACCGGTGGCAAGAACAGGGAGATACAGGCAGGAAAATAATGAGGGTTTTTTTTTTGCAAATTCATGTGTGTGGCTTCTGTAGCTAAATGCTGACCACTAACCCCTAGCAATAGGGGTCAGGCTGCCAAATAAAAAGGTTTACTATTCTCTAAATGCTGCTGCCACAGTGCAAAGCAAACAGCTTTTTCACAACTTCTCACACATTGCCACAGCTGCGAACGTGCACCGTTCCCGGCTTGTAAAGGTACTTATTACAGAGTGTGAATTCTCCTCTAAGATACAACTACACTCCAAATGTATCAACTATCAAAAAATAGGCAGATGATAACTACTATATCACTCTCGCGGGTAATATCAACAACGTACTACACACTTAGTATATCTCACGAGGTCTCAGACTAGAGGGTAGAAAACGGGGCCTGAATCCGACCCTCATCAACTCCCAATTCGCATCAACGACCTCTCTTTAGATAACTAAACAGAAGTGTAGTCTCAATTTCATTTTCATTTTCATATAAACAACTCCCGCTAAAAATCGGATATTATTATGGAAAAATTTTTTTTTAGAAATTCTCATAGAGAAAATCTTTCGTAGTAAAGCTGAATGCTTATCGTGTGTACTGTTGTTAACTATTCACTGATACGCGGTTTTTAACAAAGTCCATTTAAAAATCTCTTCTCCACTTTAAAATTTCCCAACGCTGTTCAATGGCATTGCCTACGCGTTTCTCCACACGGTTCTTCAGGGGCCAATCATCAACACAATTCTGCTTTTACCTAAAAAAACCAAAATAATAACAACGCAAAAGAGGAAGGCCAGCAATGAGATGGATCGATACAATAACAGCAGCTACGGGTACCAGTCTGTCAACAATGAGCCGCCTGACTGAAGACCGAACACAATTTAGGATAGCTATCCAGAGGGTCGCCATGAGTCGACTCCGACTCGACGGCACTTAACAACAACAACTCTTAATCTATCATCCACCACACCATTTTCTTCAAAACCTTCATCAAGTGTCATATCAATATATCTACTGCTCTAAAAACTTACTGTTCTGCTGCCCACGTTCAACCTCAATCTTGTTTTCTTCATCAGACAAGTTAACCAGCTTTCCGGAAGAACGCCGCGCATGCGAAATGACCCCCCCCCCCAGCTGGAATTTAAACCCTAGGGTTCTTAAGGGATAGTCATCAAATTACTGTATTGTAACGAGCCGTCTTTTGTTTCTAAAAAAGTCCTAAATTGTCTGGGCTAACGTTTAGATCAGGCTATACATGCTCGCCACTCAATTTCGTTCCCGGCTTGGGCAATTTGTGAGAAATTTCTTCTGAAGTTTAGCTAAGGGAACCAAGAGTTCATTTGCATCTCCCAGTTAACCTCGTAAAACTGAGTACTAATCGGGCTATCCTTGGACGCAGAAAAGGCCTTCGATAGGCTTGAGTGGCCTTTTCTTTTCCTGGTTTTAGAGTGGTTTGGCATCCCTGCAAGTTTTGTTAACATGATTCGCCCAATGTATGCCCGGCCCAGGGCTAGGATTTTTGCCAATCAAGAGCTGTCTCGGCCTTTTTCTTTGCACAGAGGCACAAGGCAGGGGTGTCCTATGTCCCCCCTGCTTTTCAACCTGGCCCTGGAACCTTTAGTCTTGTGCATTCGTCAACAGCAGTCCATTCGGGGATTTGAGGTAGCTGACCTACAACTCAAGCTTTCAGCCTACGCCGATGATCTCCTCTTTTTCTTACAGCCTTCCTCGGTAGCGCCTCTCCTCCGAGTGATTGAGCAGTACGCCAGTTTTTCCGGGTACAAGGTAAATTGGTCTAAGTCAGTGGCTTTCCCGCTGAACCAGCGAACACACAGCGACCTGATCCAGGATTTTTCCTTCCAGTGGGCGGGGTCATCTGTACAATATCTCGGAACGCAATTTGCAGCCCCGATGGAGCAGACTATAAAGTTAAATGCCGCAAAGATTGTGGAAATTGCTCGAACCTTCACTACGAAATGGTCTCCTTTACACCTTACCTGGTGGGGCCGGCTCGAGTCGATCAAGATGGTTCTTGTTCCCAAAATAAATTATATTCTTGGCATGGTTCCGGTCCTTTTTGCCGCTGAGGTCTACAAGAAGGTTGAGCGGGCCCTAAGTTCCTTTTTATGGGGTGGGAAGACCCCCAGAATTGCGCTCAAGAAGCTTAAGGCTCATAAACTGCAGGGAGGGGTACAATTCCCTGATTTCCATTGGTACCATCTTGCTGCACTTCTAAAGCAGGGGGGTCTGTGGGGGGCCGACATTACCCCTTCCATGAAACCATCCTGGCTCTCCCTGGAAGAACGCCTACTCCTCCCCTGCCCGGCTCACCTCTGTATGAATATGCGGCACTCTGGGGTACCTGGTCTGACCAAGGTTATTGTTGCTACACAACAAGCGTTCCATGCGCTACTCCCGCTTATTGCTCAAGACAATCCCCCTTCTCTCCAGGTTCCTATTTGGCACAACCCGGCTTTTCGAATCAACAAACTCCCCTTTTTTTGGCAGACCTGGCAGCGCTGTGGTGTCTGGACCATGGGTCACTTGATCACGTCTGGCGAATGGAAACCCTTTCGTTTGTTACAAGAGGATTTTAAGCTTCCGGGGACCTGCTTCTTCCAATATCTTTAGCTTAGACATTGTCTGTCTCAATTGCGGATCAATCCTCGAGAGCTTCAGGAGTCCTGGGGCTTACACAAGCTTGTAATGGATTTTTGCCTGCGGAAGGGAGGAATGTCTCGCTTTTACGCTCTTTTTCGAGACTCCTGCGCCGATCAGACCCTGGGCCTCCGTAAGGTTTGGGAGGCTGAGGCGAATCTACCTCCCACCACTCTGGATTGGAGCAATTTGTGGGGCCCTGTTACTCGAGTCTCACGTTCGGCCTCCCTCACACAAGCTATGTTTTTTTTTGCTCACCGAGCATTTATTACTCCCTTAAAGCTCTCCAAATGGTCCTTAGATCAATCCTCAACTTGCTGGTCCTGTCAGAGAGCGGTTGGTACAATGAGCCACATGTTCCTGGATTGCCCCTGCATTCAGGGCTTTTGGTCTCGTGTCTGGGAAAGAATTCAGAGTGTGTTGGGCTTCTCCTATCCCCTGTCCTGGCGTAGTATTGCGCTACGTTCTTCTGCAGTGATCCCAGGATTGGACAGGGAAGACTTTTTCGTATAGAATTTTATGCTAGCTGTTGCTGTAAAGGAAATTTTATACTCCTGGAAGGACCCTTCGAACCTCCACTGGGGCAGATGGTGGAACCAAGTCTGCCTTTACAGTAGATACGAAAAAGCTTATGACCATTCCTACTTTCTGAAGGGGAGGGGTAAGCCTCAGACTAGGTGGGCTGCCCTGGATCGCTTCACTTCTGTTTCAGATCTTACTTCTGTTTAGATCTCGCTTTTATATATGATGTTGTCTTTGTTTACGCTGCTTCCATAGACTAACATGTCATGTTCTGTATGGCCACTGAGGTGCTGGGGTGGGTTTGGTTTTCTTTTCTGTTTTTTCTCAATTATGTATTTGTTAACTGCTGAAACTGTTTGTACCTTTGTAAAACTGGAATAAACATAATCTTAAAAAAAAAAAAAAAAAACTGAGTACTAATCTGAAAACATTTTCAAGGGTTAGTACATCAGTCTCAGGGCCAGCACTACCATCGGGTGAACTAGGTGGTCGCCTAGAGCGCTGGCCCTCTGGGGGGGGGGTTGCCCATTGCCATCCCTCCACCTCTCTCTGGAATGTGCAGCAGCACCAATGCGCCAGAGTTAGCTTCAGCTCTGGTGTGTCCTCCCCCTTCCAATTCCACTTCCTTTTGCATGGCGATGAAAGCGGCTTCTGCCCCCTATGCAAACAGGAAGTGGAATCAAAGATGGGCAGAGACATAACGGCACAGCAGCACCGGAGCTGAAGGTCACTCCACTGCTCAGGTGTGGTTTTAAAAGCATTCCAGCGGCTGCACATCCCGGAGGCGGGCGGCAGCAGTGGAGCAAGGGCTGGAGCGGGGGGAAGGGGGCACAAGGGTTGCGGTTCACTTGGGCACTTCATATCCTTGTACTGACCCTGATCAGCCCCCATCGGCATTTATACGTTCTCCAAGGCAGTGACTACTCATTTGGATATAGGGTGTGGAGGAATGATCCAGGGAGGAACTGTGCTTTCCTCGCTGGTGTTCCAAAGCTCCTCAGACTGCAAAGAATTTAGAGTTTTGGAACCAGGGACATGTTTACAAAGCCTAATGCAAGTAGTGTGGGTTTGGGCCACATTACTAGTACGGGGTACTGTGCTAAATATAGGGGGTTGGCTACCTCCATCCCCCTGCATTTACTGCGGGTCACCATGGTAAAACTGCCGTGATGTGGCAACAATTGCAACTGCACTACCTGCGTCAAGAGCAGGTAATGCAGGTTTGAAATGCACACACTAGCAGCAGTGTGGCAGGAACACCCTTGTCCTGCCCAATCATCGCCCACATGTGCGCTACCTAGGTACTGCGGGGTTGAGAAGGGAGGGTTTTAGTGCGGGCCTTGTGCTACTCTTTAGCACATCACTGAAACTAGACCCTAACCCCATGCTACCCAGGTTAAACATGCTCCTCAGATTGTTAATTTGATTCTCTTGAATTTTGCAAAATCTGTTTTGTACGCGTACAGAGCTACAAGTGATGCTGTTCTTTTTTTAAACATATTTATTAAAAAGGTCCATTTTTGCTTTACATGCTGCCATTTTTTAATGCCACTTATATTTTACAAAAGGCTCTGTGTTAAGCTAGCTTGTTGTAAAAGACGCTGCAGCTTTAAAGGGTGTGCTGTCCTGCATGGGATTTAAGCAAACCTTGAAAGTTTATATGTATTCTGTATTTTCCAGTGGCACAATGGCAGTACATATATACTTCAAAAAATGGGCACATGCACACATATACCTGCTCCAGGTCATACATCACCACTATGTCCCTCCCCCCTTCCCCTTGGATAACTGCTCGTTTGGACTTGGGCTTGTACGTCCACGGCACACAGCGGCACACCTGGCTTATTCCAGCCCAAAGGTGGAATAAGTCTAAGACATCCCCACACCACAGTCCTCTTGCCAAGCTGTGCCCCTGCAGCCATGATCCACCCACAGTGACCGCAGGTGAGGTCCAGACAGTGGGCTGCAGGGGCAGATGTTTGCCATGGTATTCCGAGCTGTCTTGTAGATGGCTTGTCGCCATGGTGCCAGGGCGCCACTGCTCCCTCACACTAGCAGTAGTGTTCTGGTGTCAGGACGGGCAGCTCCCCATATGTCGATCTGCTCGACATATGGGGAGCGCCTGGACATCTCTGTCCCCAATTCTGCTATTCAGCAGAATCATCTATACGTTGGGTCTATGAGTTGGGTGGGCAGGGTGCCTAGATGTGCGGGGATCCGAATCGGCCTCCAGGTGAATAAAAAACAATCAAAATGCAAAATGTTGACCTTCAGTGCCTGGTTCTTTAATTGACTCACCTTAGACATGCAAACTCCACTGCTTACAAAGGTAAATGGTGACACATTCACCCGTAAGGAGCAAAGTTGTGGCCTACAAGTAGTGCCATGTAAATATGTGGAGGAGTGGCCTAGTGGTTGGGGCAAAGTACTTCAGGCCACAAGGTTGGGGGTTCAAATCCCACTAGAGGACAGCAATCTTGGGCCGGAAGGACTGGGGTTTCTAGTCCCTCAGGTACTCCTTGTGGTCTTGGGCAAGCCACTTAACCCTCCATAGCCCATGTTCCCTGTAAAATAGTTATCTCCAAGTTATAATGCCCTGTTCAATATAATTTCAGTTTGTTCAATGTAAACCACACTGATGCAGAATAGTGCAGTATATAAGAGAATGTAAATAAATAAATATGCAAATTCCCCAAGAGATGCTGCTCTTTTTTCAAATGTGTTCATTAGAAAAATGGCTTCTTCTGATTTGTTAGTATTTAGCTCATAGCTTTCCAGTAGCAGCTCAAGGTGAGTTACATACAGGTCAGTAGTTATTTCCCTGTCCCCAGAGGGCTTACAATCTAATGGGCCGATACAGAAAGCTGTGCTGAATTCGTGCATTATTAGCTGTGTAAGTGCTTTTATAGCATGCTGATAGCGCGAGACTTCAGCACCAGTATGCAGTAAAGAGCACTATGCAAATGAGCTGTGTGCAAAACTTTGGCGTAAAGTTGAAAGGAGGGGGGGGGGGCCAACGCCTAAGCAAACAATAGACGTGGCCAAGTACGCATGCGTGTAAACGTCACATTATGCGTACAGGATGTACAGGTTCTTTTGGCAATCAGAGGTATTTATTTCTTTTATAAATGTTGCTTGTCACACTCTACATCCACTTCCTTTTTAAATTTTCTTTTATTATATCTCTTTTTATATTGACTATATGTATATAGTTTCCTTTCTGTGGAGCTTTTAATGTTTTGTCAATTATTTATCTTATGTATTTATGTATTTATTGCTTATTGATTTGACATATTTCATCCACAGTTTTTACCCCTTTATATGTAATATGCTTTTAACAGTTATTAGATGTATTTATATGTGATATAGATTTTTATTACAGCATCTGTTTGTTTATAGTTTTACTGTTTTATATAGTTTATATTATGATTTGTATTTATGTATTTATGTTTTTAGTTTATCTACTTGATCAACCCCTGATGAAGTGTGCGAAACACGGCCTGCATCGGGTTGGCAATAAGTTTATTAATAAAACTCTATCTTTTCCACATAATCATGCTTTGTACTGGGTTCGTTGTTATACGTGATTATTTGCCTTTTTGTGGTGGTGTCTTTTGGCAATCAGTCCATAATAATCAAAACACTATTTCACCCAAAAACATTTTTTTATGAAATCATAACAAAGAGACCTAACAGTAAATGGAGGATGATATACCTGAGTCCTAAAAACACACAAGGTTAAAAAGCAAAATACATTTGTACTTGGACACTGAACTTTCGCTTATACGTTGAAAGATACATGTTGAAGGTTCACTGGTACATATCCTGAAACCTTTCCCTATATGTGCAAGATGTTTAAGTCACCTCAGACTAGGGGTAAAGATATAGGTGCTCCTGCTGGTTAATGTAATCCTCTACACATTTTTCTGCATTGGGTGCAGACCATATTAGCATACATTTTAATACACACAGCTCATTTGCATAGGGGTCTATTCTGTTCCCCTTGCTGTCCCCAACTAAGCCTCCCGATATGAACCAGGAGTTTGTACTGGGAGGCTTAGATGGGGGTGGGAAGGGGGGTATGGAGGTGGAGTTAGGGCGGGCAATGGGTGGTCTGTGGCCCCCGACATATAGAGCCGATTCTGAAATCGGCCCTGTATGTCAGGGGCTTGCAGACTGGACGGGGGACTTATTCCACTTTGGAGGTGGAATAAGTCCCCCTAGACGTCGGGGGACGGGAGGCTTGGCCAGGATCAAAATAGCGAAGGGGTGCAGGAAATTTCCCGCAACCTGACCCTGACCATGGAAGGCCAGATCGGGGGTCGGGCTATGGGGAAAGGAGAAAGTGGTCGGCAGCCGGGGATTGCGGCTTCTGAATAGAGCCATGGCACCGTGGTTTCATTCAAGAGCCAGACTGAATTAGTCAGGCAGGGGCCTGTACGTGCAGGCTGAATGGAATTGGGTCCCGGCCTACAAGTGATTCTGATCCCACAGGGGCTAGACGTGCTCTGTGGGATCAGAATCACATCTACCTCTGTGCGTCTGGTTCTGACTGTATTCACAGTATGGAATGTGCCTCATATTATTTAAATACACTTTCCATTTGCTGTTTACACACGTCAATCTCTTCTCTGCATTTGCGGTGGTGGAACTTGTGTTATCTGCATGCAAAGGGCGTGATAGTCTAAGTTTGTACCTGAGACAGTGGAGGGTTAAGTGACTTGCTCAAGGCCACAAGGAGCATCAGTGGGATTTGAACTGTGTTCTTCTGTAATCCAGGCCACTGTCCTAACCACCAGGTAACTCCTCCACTCCAAGTAATACAGCAACACTCATAGTAACATGCTGTAGTAGATGACAGTGGATAACAACCAGTCTGGCCATCTAGTCCGCACAGCGAGATTAGGGTTGTTCTCTCGCCTCTTCAATCTATCCAGAACTCTGCTGGGCAGCTAATCTTTCACCAGCCCCGATACACTCATAACCCCTCTTCTAAAATCACTTCATTGGTTCCCCTTTCATTTCCTTATCCAATTCAAGCTTCTCCTTCTGAAATATAAATGCATTCACTCTACCTTTCCTCTCCTCTCTCCCTACACCCTTCCTCGTGAACTCGTTCCTCCTCTGGCTTTCCTCTCTCTAGGCCCTTTTCTTCTGCAAACTCCAGACTTCGATCTTTTCACCTTGCTGCTCCTTATGCATAGTTTGATCTCAGCTTACTCTATGCTTCTGCAGAAGTGCCTAGCTGTCCTTTATAGAGTTTATTGTATCATAGTTTAAAATGTTCCCTGTAGCCAAGCTTTTGGAATTCAGTGATATGTAAACCGCCCCGATTGAAGGAAGGGCGGTATATAAAAAGCCTTCAAATAAATAAATAAATAAAAAACAAACTTCCTCTATCTTTACGTCAAGTCTCTTCTCTCCCCCTCTTCAAATCCATGCCAAAGGCTGACCTCTGTGGCGGCATTCGGATCCTAATCCCTCGTTCTCCTACCCTATTGGAACCCTCCTTGTTTCTCTTGTATTGTTCTGTCTGTCTTGATTAGATCGTAAGCTCTATGAGCAGGGACTGTCATCTTTATATGTTTGTACAGCACTGCATAAGCCTTGTAACGCTATATAAATGATTAATATCAGTAGTATAAATCCTTCTTCATGCAAGTTACCTCCTCTCCATGCCTTTTACTTTGGGTTACCCCTGCTATGCTTTTCTGAAATTTGAAAGTTATTTAAGTTTTCCATTGAGTGGGAATCCTCTGCAGGGCATTTTTCCTTGAAAAAAGGTGTCGGCACTCATATGCAGGACTCTTTCATTAGCCTATGAGGACTACGGGTCAGTTTCAGCAGGCAATGAGAAAGGGACCGGTCCTCCGTACCACCACGCATGCTCTCAAGAAAAGCTCTGATCCTCTGTGTTAATCCAAAGCCTTTTTGAATTCCATCACTGCTTTTGCTCCCAGCAGCTCCAGTGAGAGGAGGCGTTTCAGGCATCCACTAGCCTTTGTGAAAAAGTGCTTCCCGATGTTGCTGTTAAATCTTCCTCCTTTCATTTCATGTTCTCTAGTTTTATTTATTTATTTATTTTATTTAAGGATTTAATATGCTGCTTTATTACATAATCAAGGCGGTTTACAGAGAACACAACTCTTACTGCGCTGGGCAGTTTACATAGAACAAGGGACATATTTACAAGTTTATAGCTTCCCTATCTTTGGAAAAGGTTTCTTTGCTCATTAACACCTTTCAAGTGTTTTAAGGTCTGTGTCATATCTTTCCTGTCTTTCCTCTCCTCTAAGGTATATATATTCAGGTCTCTTCACCTGAGACTCCTGCCAAATGCCATACTGTTTTGGTCAGTCTCTTCTGAACTGTTTCAAATCTCCCAAACTGTGAGTACCACCAAGTATAAATATATATATTTTCTGCAATGCTAAACATATTTTATAAATGACTCCATGTTCTGTGTCCCTTTTATAACATGCTATTGCTGTTTTGCATGCACAGACTCTAACATATGTTTTACGATCTAAACTCTCTATACATATTTAGGCTTTAAATTGTCCTTGATCCATATTGCAAAGTCTCTCATGTAAGTTGACCCTGCTATCCACCAGATGGGCAGAAAAACCTCTTCCCAGGTGAAGAGGCTGCAATTCTGCTTTGATCATCTGACGAAAAGAACGAGCATGGACATGGAGGAGGTAACTTTAGAAGAGAATGTTTTGCGTCTAAGTGCAAAGCTGTTATAAAATTACCTCATGCATAAAAGTATGAATGATGCAATTAGGTGTGTACTTTTACTGACATGAACCTTTAGAGCCTAATGGTTAGCACGCTGGTTTGGTAGCCAAGAGACCAGAGTTCAATTCCTACTAGTATACTTTGGGCAAGTCACTTAACTCTCCATTGCTTGGGAAGAAAGACTTAGCAACCTACTTCTGGTCACACAGCCAAGAAAACCCAAAAGCTGCTGGGCTGCCAGGAGTCAGCATTGACTCAAAGGCACACGTCACATTTTTGCAACTTTAGAGTAGGCGCCTTCAGGAGAGCAGTTTGGAGGGAACACAGGTGGAGGCATGATTTACATACTTGCTTTAACTATTTAATAGTTACGTCTGTTCCTGAACAGGAATAAATGTCCGTGGCTTCAATCTGTTTCTTCCAGATTTGTGTTAGTGTTTTCTGAAGACACATAGGTGCTTATGTGGTTGTCTAGAAAGGCGACGTCCTGTAAACATGTGTGGGCTATGTTACCAGCTCAGGGGGCATGTGCTAACTTCATTGGGTGTGTGTGACCATCCCTGTGCAGTTAGAGCAGGTCCAAGAAGCAGTACCACGCAGGTGCACTTAACGGCACCCACACTAAGGGCAGCAAATGGCATTCGCTTAAGCTACTAAAGCCCATTCTAGCTGTGACTTGCTGTCAACATCTCCATTCCGTCCCTAGCCTGCTTAGCCCCGTCTCAGTGTGTGCAAACTTGATAGCGTGGGAGCAGGTGCATGCTAAACCCTGTGCTACCAGGTAGAGCATTTACTAAACATGTCCTAATTGGCCTATATTTAGTCACCGCTATGGAATTCGTTGCCGGAGAATGTAGCTATAGCTGTTAGTGTAGCTGGGTTTAAAAGAGGTTTTGACAAGTTCCTAGAGGAAAAGTCCATAATCCTCTATTAAACTGGACTGGGGAAATCCACTGCTTACCCCTGGGTTATGCTGCATGGAATATGTCTACCTTTTAGGGAGCTGAGAAGTACTTGTGACCTGGATTGGCCCCTGTTGGAAACAGGATATTGGGCTTGATGGACTTTGGTTTAGACTGAGTATGGCATATTGTATGTTCTTATGTATGGATTTGAAATCCAGCCACTAGGTGTCAGCCTTAGACAAAGCCATGATTCCTACCCCTCCAGTGGCTTCTCCTGCAGCCTCCTGGCCAATCTGGGATGCAGAAGACCCAACCTCTTAGGGGCTGATTCTATATAGGACACATGGACAATTACGTATGTGAAATGTGCATAAGTCACTATTCTAAAGGATTTATGCACGTGAATTGGCACTTATGCATGCGCCTTGGTCAGTCGCTATTCTGTAAGAGAATGTGTAAATGCCGCTGCATGTAAGTTCCATAGGGGGTGCATGAGGAGATGGTGCTTGGGAGGAGTATAGGCTGGGCCCAAATCTACATGCATAAGTTATAGGATACTATGATTGATGCATGTCAATTGTGGTGAACAGCGCCCTCCTGAGCCTATGGAAACGGATGAAAATCCTGAGGTTCGGCAGGATTTATGCCTATTTGAGAAACCAAGGAAGAAAGAGAGACTCTATTCCACAGAGCTGAGCATGGAGACCAGCCCAGGGGAGGAGTCCTGCAGTCCTGATTGGGCACACCCTGTCCTGGGAAGGGGCGTGTCCAGGAGAGAACGTGGTTTTAAACCAGAGCATGGCTTTGCTAGTCAGATGGAGAATGAGAATGGGATTAAGATAGAGAAGAGAAAGAAGGAGAGGAGGAAGAATGATTGGAAGTCCAGAAGACAGTATGCTGATACTTGGGAACCTGGCATTGGAAGGAGACCTGCAAAGTTCCATTTAGAGGCAGTGAGTAGAAGTCCCAAGGAGAGAGGACCTAGCCCTGAATTAGACAACCGTTGGAAGGCACAGCCCTGGGAAAGGAAGCCTTCAAGGCAGGCACAAGAAAGAAAACAATCATTCTGTGAAGTACCGTTTGAGCCAGAGAGCAACAAACATTCTAACAGCTGGAGAACGTTGGAGCCATCTGAAGTCAGAACGGCATGGCAACAAGTAAGTGAATTGCCACAAAGTTTCCAGGCTGAACGTAAAGCTAACTTTCCTGTGTGTGAAACATTAGCAAAAGAGACTAGCAGTTACTCTGATACAATTAATCTAAGAGAGGAGAAAATAAACAGCCTTAACCCAGAGGGAAGTTGTATAGCTGATAGCAATTCCCTACCTCCCAAACAGCAGGCTGAATTGCTCCTACAGAGTTTTAAGCAGTTTTTAGAGTTGCAAGCTAGAAGACAGCCAGTGTTACCAGAAGCCAGCAATTCCATACAGCTTGAAGAGTTAACACAAGATAATACAGACTTACCAGATTGTGAGAGCATGGATTGCACGGTCTGCTGTGTAGAGATGCCAAGCTGAAGGAAACTGCTTTTTACCGTATGTGAATTGAATGCTATGGAGCTGTTGTATTGCCTTGCTGAGAAAGCTCTAATTATGTGCACCTGATTTTCCCCAGCACTGTGAAGGTAACAGTGGCTGAAAGAGGCTGCAGTGAATCTAACTGACCTCTTGGGGCAAAGTGAGTAATTTGCTTAGAAGTGAAAAGAAGCAGTTATACTTTAAGTTGCCTTTATCCTAAGTTTTCCTGTTAGCATTTGAAGCACCTATTTTGTTTGCATTTATTTGCCATGTGATGGAACAATATCCTTTACTATAATAAAAATACTGGAAACCCCATAACTACAACTCTTTATTTCGGAGCGAGAGGAGCAGGAACTACAATACCCAGCATTCCCTGGATATAGGTTACTCTCCTTCCTCACGAAGCATCAGACCGCCGCTCCTGTCTTTAGCCCCAAGGCCGGGCAGGAGCGCCGCACAATGTGCAGATCTAGGAGCAGGCAGTTAGGCCTGCTCTAGAGCTGTGTAACTGACTCTAGATTCTGGTGCTTCTGATCGCGCCTATTCTGTAATATAGAATAGGCGCCTATTCTATAAAGTAAAGCCCATGGATTCTTTACTTTATAAAATAGGCCCCAAATATGCGCATGTCAACATGATTTGTCTGTGTATAAGATTATAGAATTACCCTTTTTATGCGCATTAACGCTTGCTAATTGGTTAATGCACAGTAGTATATGAGGCCATACAAATGCTGGGCACTGCTGTAATGATAGTATATTATGAGCCCCAATGATTGATTCAGTAGTTGATGAAAATGGCGACTGTGGTACTGGTGGCAGTATAATGTGGGGATACCTCGGTAGCTGATCTCCCCACTGGAAATGGCCATGGGAAGTGAAATGAAAATGTGATGGTGCCAAGCATTGGGAAGGAAAATGGTCTTTTGCCTCTTTTCTGCCATCCTAAGAGAGATAATGAGTTCAATGAACTCTGGACTCCAGGCCAGGAAGGATTTGGCCCAGATCAGTTGGGGCCAAGTAAATGTAGAGAAATATTCCTTTATCTGAGGTAAGAAAATCCACAGTGAAGATGCCCTAGGATTGGGAGGAGAAAGCTATTTTTTCATCCAAGGCAGGGAAGCCTGAAGTAATGAGGAGAGTGTCTGGACTACCAGGTGAAGATCCTGACAGTCAAGTATCCTGCAGGACTGAAGTTAATGTTAGTGTAGCCGGGTTTAAAAAAGGTTTGGACAAGTTCCTGGAGGAAAGGTCCATAAACCATGGGGACCCGGGATATCCACTGCTTGCCCCAATACAAGCATTGTGGAACATGTCTCTTTTGGGGAAACTGCTAGGTATTTGTGACCTAGATTGGCCACTGTTGGAAACAGGTTACTAGATGAAGAAGATTCATGTGGGGTCAATAATGTTAATGCATGTACAAGTAAATGTTAATGCATGTACAAGTAAAAGAGCATTCTCACTTATAGCTCCACTACTCTGGAACCGGCTGCCATGCGAACTACGTGCAAACTGTGACTTGAAAGACTTCAGAAAAAAACTTAAGACGCACCTCTTCCAATCGCATTACAATGTAACCTAGACACTGTACCCCACTACCACTGTATCCCACCACCAATTGTCTACCATGCGTGGGAAAGCTACTGTACCCCATGTAACCTCACAACGAGAAATGCATTCCGTTTATGTGTAAATATGTACATAATATATCCTGTGTGAAGTGTTTCCCATCGATCAACTGTAATCTGTAACCCTATGTTTGCTGTGTACTCTCTCTCTCTCCCAATCACAATGTATATCCTTCTAATTCCTGGCCGGTACAGTCACCCTTACCATGTATAGCAACCGCTGCTGATCGCTGTAAGCAGCGGGATACAAATACCCCTCTACCCTCCAAGATGAGGTTAGGACACAGGGGTGGGTGTGCTATGTAGTAGAAGAGGATGGTGCCACAGCCATCTTTTGACCCAGCCATTAGGCCTCCCCATCTTTGTGGTTACCGTGTTGAGTCTGCTTTTTTACAGGCTCTAGTGCTCTCCCCCCCCCGACTCTCACTTGGGACCAGTGCTCTTAATGGCAAGGATAATGACCTAGATGTATACAGGAAGTGATAAGGAGGAGACCCAACCTCCTACAACACCAGAGGCCTGGTAACCTATTCACTGCATCCTAAGTAATCACGCATCCTAGGTGCAGGGCCAGTTAAACCACTAGGCAAACAAGTCAATTGCTTAGACCAGTAATTCTGGGGAGCAGCAAAGATCAGGGCATTCAAAGCTAAACAATAGATTTTTTTGGTCCTTACGGGGTGAATTACAATTGACAATTAATAAAAATCACACCAATCCAACAAATTTCTTTAGTGGAAAACGAATTTCATATGAAACTCTAAACGGTGTAGATACTAAGGTTACTGTCAGCACCAATGTTAAAAATTGTGTTAGTAAGTGGTGTTGTTAATAAACCAGGGGGTTTCAGCTTCACACAGCGCTTTGCTTATCAAGAAATTTGTTTGAGCATTAGCGCTTCGATAACATCAGCAACCACCCTGGAATGTAAGAAAGTTTTCTTAAGATTAACACCCGTACTGCCATCACCAAATGATATAAGGAACTACTGAGAAGATCTCAATTTTGCTACCACATATTTCATTATAAAACTTTTTTTAAAAATAAACTTCTTCAACTGCACTATTCGTGCTCAATTTGCGGCAATTTGTGGCATGCAACCTCTTGTAACACTACCTCTGTGATTTATGCCATAAGGTGTCCTTGTGGCAAATTATACATTGGCAAAACCAATAGATCTTTCAAGATTCGCCTTTTAGAACATAAAAGTCGAATACGGTGTCAAGTATTAATAGCTCTGATGGTCCAACACTGCATTGAGAAACATCATACTTTTGACCAGTTACGCTGTTTCTGCATTGACCATATCGGTTTCCCGATGAAAGGAAAAAGTTTAGATGAAACTTTGTTATTTTTTGAACAGCGCTGGATCTTTTCAGTGAATACAATACAACCTTTTGGATTGAACTCCATTATAGATTGGCAAGTGTGTCTTTAATTGTAGAACATTGAATGGTGAGTTCCAATAGGCTGTTCTGATTTCCTGGGAGGAGTTCCCATGCTTATGATAAAAACAGCTCTAGTTCGCAAGTCCGCATGCGCAGCGTTTTTTACATTCCTAAAACGAAACTTGGATAAACGTGGGCAGCAACATTTTCCTGTAAGTAACTATGGTTTTATTCCTGACATTTTGTATGAGTGATGTTCTTCCGATTATAGTGGAATAGTTAGAGCTATTGCCATGTCTATTTTTACAGACCCTCCTGAAGAAACTCCGACAAGGAATGAAATGCTATGAGGGCGCCAGTTAAAGCGTAGAGGCAATGAAAATGAACAACAAGCAGTTGGCTATTTTTCTGAGAAGATAAGTTTTCAGATTTTCAGCATATCTTTAAGCCATGAAAAGCTTTTTGATGAAACATAGCTTTTAAGAAATACTTTGTGCAATAGTTTTTCTGGACATTTGTTAAAAGAAGATTGGTGTTTACATCGAAGATTGGTGTTTATATTGGGACAACAGAGACATTTGAGACCACAAATTGAGCACGAATAGTGCAGTTGAAGAAGTTTATTTTAAAAAAATTTTTTATAATGAAATATGTGATAGCAAAATTGAGATCTTCTCAGTAGTTCCTTATATCATTTGGTGACGGCAGTACGGGTGTTAATCTTGAGAAAACTTTCTTACATTCCAGGGTGGTTGCTGATGTTATCGAAGCACTAATGCTCAAACAAATTTCTTGATAAGCAAAGCGCTGTGTGAAGCTGAAACCCCCTGGTTTATTAACAACACCACTTACTAACACAATTTTTAACATTGGTGCTGACAGTAACCTTAGTATCTACACCATTTAGAGTTTCATATGAAATTTGTTTTCCACTAAAGAAATTTGTTAGATTGGTGTGATTTTTATTAATTGTCAATCATAAACAATAGATTTTGACAGCCAAGGGGTATATAAAGCTTAAAGTTTGCCTTGGACAGGGGTGGACAACTCCGGTCCTGGAGGGCCGCAGACCAGTCAGGTTTTCATGATGTCCCTAATGAATATCCATGGACCTATTTCCATACAATGGAAGGCAAGTGGATGCAAATAGATCTCATGAATATTCATTAGAGACATCATGAAAACCTGACTGGTCTGCGGCCCTCCAGGACCGGAGTTGCCCACCCCTGGCCTAGGATGCCAACATCTTGAACCAACTCTGGGACCAGCCCTGCCTAGGAGCTTCAGGGTGAGAGGGTTTCATAAGCCCGTTCCACACTGTGACCACTGCACTCATATGGGCCTCCCTGCTCATTCAGATGCTGCATTTGCACCCTATCTCCCCCATAAAGGACCACAGAACAATCTCTATGCATGTGTTTGCTTCCCAGATTTGCATGCCCTGCCCCCTTGTATTTTGCCCCCTTGCTCTGAGATGTGCAGCAGAAGATTGTGCCTATTCCCAGGTGAGCCCTCTGTAACCCTCACTGGTCATTATGTACATGTTCTGTTAGTGGGGTAGGAGCCCATGTATCGCTGTTTGGTTTCTCTGCTGGAGTTTGGTAGCCTACAGCTGCCCATAACATCGCAATGGTAGCAAGTAATTGCAAGGGCCACATAGGGAGTACCTTCACAGAGCGCATGTGCTGCAGCCATGCATTCCCTACTACCATGCTAGTGATGCACCTAGCATGGCAGTACACCCTACCATGGCTGTAATTCCCCCACCATGGTAAAACCATGCACTAACTGCACGTTAGCCTCGCGCTACTTGCAGCACTTTAGTACACATGCCCCTTAGACTGCTGGGAATGATGTATTGGAAAGCATTTCTGCAATAGAAAGAGATCATAGGACAGGGCTAGTGAAACGGAGTTTCATAAGCATTGGTGTTCAGGATTTCTGCACTGAATATTCATGAAATATATTTACCTCCTTTTAATCAACGGGTTATGACTATCCTGACAATGAGAACTATTTGTGTCACTCGAGGATCAAAGTTTGCTGGCTCTGTGTCAAAGCTGGCTGCTGGTTGGCTAGAAGACTGATACGTTTTCTGCTGAGTCACTGGAGAGCACTAAGAAAGTATTGACTCTGCTGAGAACCAGCAAGCTCATCCTTGGGGAGCTGTATTGGTCCCTGGGACTAAAAAAGAGATTGCTTGGAGCAGAGAAGTTGTTCCCAGCATCTTAATACCTACTTGGTCCTGCTGCTGGACCTGGTGAGCTCCATGATACTTGCTTTGATGGGATGTACTGGATACTTGGAATCACATCTGAATACTGAGAAAACTGTTTATCTAGATTGGATGATCCTGGAAATGTACCTGGTTGTAAGTACTTGTTTGTTGTCGAAATGATGGTATCTCGAACTGGTAGTGATCTACGGGGCCACCTGGCTAAATTTACTAAACTACACTACCATGTTAACATGTGTTAATGTCATTAATGTGCATTATTAGTAAATAGATCCCAATACATAAATCAAGACCTAAAGTAAATAATTCAATTGAGTTTAAAATGGCATTTTATAGCACTTATTCAAGCAGAATCAGTTCAACGAGTTTACAATAACAAGTAAAATTCTGAAATTCTGAAAATATGAATATTACTGTACATATAATAATACCATAATATAAAAATGACAAGCAATACTCTACATATCACTTCCTTATTTCATCAAACTACATTGGTTATTCCATTCTCTTGCATCCACTGTTCAAACAACCAGTTTTTTATTTTTTTTTCCTGAAATTTACATAATTTCTCACACCTCAGAGTACTTCAGGAACACCATTCCATATGAAAGGAGCATAGTCTCTTTGGTGCATATTTACTAAAGTGCGGTAATGGTTTTTGCATCTGCTGCACGGCATAAGTCAAAATGCCATACAATAGGTGAATTCACGGGGGCGTGCCCAGCATTTGCCCTGCAGATATTGAACAGGGCAGTACATTGCCGCTTGGGCCTGTGTTCCCTGAACTGGCAAGCAGCACAGGAGCAGTGGAGAGCGCCACACTACCTGCCGATGCAGGGAATGTGAGCTAGAGCGAGGGAGCAGGGAGAAGACAAATGGCAGTAACCTCTATGTCTTGAACATTGGCAATGGCTGCTGTGACCCCCCTCTGACCCCCTCTGAGTCAATGATAAGCCTGGTGCCACGGATCAGAAACCCCGCAGTGCCATACAGCCCCTCCGATCCTCCCCCAAACATCAGCACTCCTCTCCAGACAGCAGCCAAGAACATGGTGCTGACTGTCCTCCCCCTCCCCAAACCAGGCTGACACTCTTCAGCAGGCCCACCCCATCCCCCTAATCTTTACCAGGGTCTCCCTCATGGTCCAGCGGTGTATGGGACAGGAGCGGTCTCTCTATGCTCCTGTCCCATCTCTGGTGCCGCTCGGAATGGTGCCAGTCTCGCAGGGATGCCCCCTAGTGGTAAGATGTTGCAAAACATTGCTGCACTATCTGCATTTCCCCTGCCTTAGCTGATAACACAGGCTATTTGCTGCGCTATCGGCTAACACGCTTTAGTAAACATGCCCCTTAGTTATTATCTCCTAATAATGTGGTCTAAAATCTTTTGCTTAAAAAGGGCCAGACGAGTTTTACTTTGTAATGCAAAGATCTATTATGATGATACTTATATGTGCGAGATAATCAGGTTTTATATTATTAAAAGTCTTCTCAATTAGTGTAGGAAGTTTAAATTGTATTCAAAATCTAACAGGACACCAGTGCAACTGAAAAAAGCAGAGAAATCACCCTGCCCCATTCTTAGATCGTTGCAGTCAGCATAGATATTCAGTGCCGCTCACTATCCAGATATCAGTGCTGACTATATGAATAATTTAAAGGCCTTGGCCAGCATTTAAAAAAAGCACTGACTGCAACATTTGAATGCTGACCCATAAATTTCTCATTTAAAATATAAATTACAATTAAATAGCATCACAGTAATTTTGAACCTTTATTTACAGTCTCATAAAAATGTATTAATGACTTGGTCACACTCATACACACTGAATTACCTACCAATCAAATGTGGGCATTCATTTCAATTTTTCATCTCATGAAAATGATTCTGATTTGAAAGCAGTTCATACACTGTTGTATTACACCTTTAAAATCATACATTCCATAGAAGAATAAAACACAGGCCTGGATATTCAGCGTTGGCGACTGGTGAGCTCACACGGCTAGCTGCTGGCGCTGAAAGCGAAACCTGGACATTCAATGTCGGGGTCATATCCGTCCCTGGCATTGACTATCCGGGTTCACCAGATTGCTGCAAGGCTAACCGAGCAGCGGTGATATTGAGCCATTGCCCATATAGCTAACACAGCAAAAGTTAGGCCAGCGTTACCTGTGCCGGAATTTTTCCGCATATCACCAAAATGGTTAGTGCCACTGAATAGCCACAGGTGCCACTGCTATATGCCCTGGCACTAAGCATCAGGGCATTCAGGGGTGGAGTGAGGCTGCACCCATCGCTAACCGGGCAGCAGCAATATTTTTCTGATGCTGTGTTGGGCAAAACAGTGTTGGGGTCATGGATCCAACTTGTTGGCACTACTCTTTAACATCTACCTACAATCTCTCTGCTCAATCATCAAATCCCACAACATAAACTTCCGCATATACGCCGATGACATCATGCTTTATGGACCAGTCAACATGAAACAGCCCTCATACACGGATCTCCAAGAATGCTTCGCTGATGTCTCCCGATGGCTGGCAAACAACAATCTAGCAATCAATTACAAGAAGACCGAAGTTCTATTTATTACAAAATACTCATCATTCACCTCCCCGACCTCCGTAACCTTACACATCACCCAAATTAAAGTTCAGACTAAAGTGAAATACCTGGGCATCACCCTCGACCAACACCTCTCCTTCAAACCACAAATATGACACCTCCGCCCTCTACTGGAACACCATGACTTCAGAAGCATCTGTCAGGCCCTCATCACCCCCATCCTGGACTACACAAATATAATATACCAGGGGCTCCCAAAATCAATTTTACTCTCTCTGCAGCTTGCCCAAAATACAGCAGCCAGAATAATAACATATTCTGGTCATGGATCATGAGAACATATTATACCCACTCTGAAACAGCTACACTGGCTCCCCATCTACATGAGGATTAAATACAGTCTCCATAACCATATTCAAAAGCATCCACCACCTCTCAGCAGACATACTGCACCCTCTTTTGCAAAAAAAACCCCAATAAGAGAGCAAGAAGGTCATCCAAGCACAACCTCCTTTCAATTCTAAGTGCTTTCATCCACTCCAACTCTACCACTGCCAGCAGAGCCTTCTCCTTCTATGTGCCCACCATCTGGAACTCCCTCACCCCTGAAATACAAGCACTTGCAGACCTAGCTGAATTCTGTCATAAATTAAAACCTCTCCTCTTCCTGGAGCACTTTCAATCTGATGTTTAACTGTCCAGCCACCCTATCATGACTGTGACCACATTCAACTCCTACGCCATGCTTTGTAAATAATTACCTTCACCTTGTTATGTGTTATTTATTGTTACCTATGTTCTATGTAAAGTTACTTGTTCTATCTGTTTCCTGTACACCATTGTAACTGGTAGATACAGCAATATAAAAAAGTTGCTAAATAAATAAATAAAACAACCAAGGCAATCTACAACAAAACCAAAAGCATGCAACGCCTCCGCCCACTTCTCGAACCATCAGACTTCCGCTCAGCTCTCCAAGCCTTGATCCTACCACACCTCGACTACTGTAACTCCATCTACTAGGGCCCCCCAAATTCCACCTTACTTCGCACTGTTCTACATACAACAGCACGCATCCTCCAAGGAGCTATGGAGCATGATCACATTACACCCATCCTCAAGTAGCTTTGCTGGCTAGCTCTCCTCATGCCACAGTAAAATACAACCAACAAGCATATGGAAGAGCCTTTGAACTCTACACACCATCCATTTGGAAGACACTACCAGATACAGTACGAAGCATCACTGACCTCCACATCTTTCACAAACATCTAAAGACACTTATTTACTGAACATTTTAGCCCAACAAGCTAATCCCCTCGCCAAATCACTGACTCCACTTGTTCCCTATCAATCCCCCAGCAAACATACCTGATGCATACATATCTCATCCTGACCTCACAATACCCTTCCTCACGGAACAACCCACCCCCTATACATACATTAAAATGCTCCTCTAAGTTACTCTTTGTATATACTTAGCTATATTATACAACTCTTTGTATATAGTTAACTGTACTATGCCACTGTACATAGTTAATTGTTTCAGGGTAGTTTCTTCAAATGGGTTAGTTTTGCGCATACGATGACATTTGTGAACCTCACTTCTAAGCCAGGGCATGGGGAGTATGATCTCAGTCTCTCAAATTTACTTCTAAGGCTGGGTGTAGTACTTGCATCATGCCAAAGAGAGTCTCCTGCTGGAGTTCGTAAGAAGTAACATGTATGGGTAGTTCATCAAGATGTGCTTGGAAATTCTTCTTTATCAAGCCTGTGGCACCCAACACGATGGGAAATATTTCTGTATCTTTCTGCCACATTTTCTTGGTCTCTACATTTCCTGGTATTTCAGGATCTTCTGCCTCTCCACACGATTCACAGAGTAGTCGCTTGGAGCCGACACCTCTATTATCAATGCTATTCTGATGTTTTTCTCCTTAACTACATATCCAGCTTCCTCGCATTGTTAATTGTTCTATGCGACTACTGTTGTTTTGTTCTATGTACACCGTTTTGACCAGGTGAAAAGCGGTATATAAACCCTGCTGAATAAATAAAACAAATGCATAAATAAATAATGGACCATGTGGCCCACTCCTTTCCGGTGCCTACGCATTCCAATGGAATTTCACATAGCCAGGAGAAGAATATACTAGTAATCGCATGATGGGAAAACCTTTTGTGCCGTTCAAAAGAATATTTGTCCCCCCACACACATTGTGAAGTCTATTGTCTTTACAACTTAAAAAAAGGTTGCAGAAACCCTTTTATGTCTCTACTTTAACTAAAATGAATTCTTAGCTATCTATTCGCTGACCGGGGGGTTCTCTGCATAGCTCTCTGCACTGACCTTGCCAGTTAAGTTTTCAGGATAACCCCAATGAAGATTCACAATGCAAATCTATCTCATGTATATTTGTTGTGGTTATCCTGAAAACCTGACTGGCTAGATGTGCCCAGAGGACCAGGTTGAGAACCACTGCACTATACTGATATCCCTTTTCATGTTAAAATGTCAGTTCTGATAAAGAGTTCATGACATCATCACAGCTTGAATATTAAGCATTGCTTCCTTTTTCTTTATCCTAGAGAAAAATTTCCACAGGTAATTCATTACAAATTGGCAGAATTGGCTGTGTAGATTCACCATTTATTATATGGTATAGAATTCAGATTTAGTTCTTGCCTTTTTCAGGATTAGCTGAAATGTGTATACCCTAAAGGAGAGGAGATACAGGGGGGATATAATACAGACCTTTAAATACTTAAAGGGTATTAAAGAGCAAACAAACCCTTTTCTAACACAGGGAAGCTGTAGAACTAGAGGACATGAAATGAAGCTGCAAGGAGATAGGCTTAAAAGCAACGTCAGGAAATACTTTTTTCATGGAAAGGGTGATGGATTCCTGGAATGCCCTCCCGAAGGAGGTGGTGGGAGCAGAAACGGTGATGGAATTCAAAAAGGCATGGTATAGACCCAGAGGATCACTGTCTAGCAAGAGGACGGAATCATAGCAAACGTATATAACTTCATAAACAGAGAGGGGTAGCCTGCCTAGAGCATCAGGTACACCCTTAAGCAAAGGCATGGGGGGGGGGGAACCTGCATAGAGCAGCAGCTACAACGCTAGCCATCTTACTGGACAGACTAGATGGACCATGCTGGTCTTCATCCGCCGTCATGTCATCCTATGTTACTGTGTGAGTTACATGCGGGTGTTTTCCGATCCCTGGAGGGCTTGCAATCGAAGGGGCGTATTTACTAAAAGCATGCTACCCGGTTGTAGCATGCGGTTTGTGCTTCTTTAGTAGTCTGTGCTGGAGCAGCAGCTGGGCTGTTTGGCACACATGGAGCGAGTAGTGTGAGTGTAACTAACGTTACCTCAATGGGTGGCATTAGTTGACCTGTGGCTGTTATGTCACCGTCAAGCATGGTAACTGCAGGGGGACAGATGTACTTACCTACCTACCTACCCTGCAATCATCTTACAGCCCTGTGCTAATAACATATGCATTACCAGCATGGAACTTAGCAAGCATACCCCTCAGTTTGCGGGCTGCAGAGGGTTAAGTGATTTGCCTAAGATCACACAGAGCGGCAGTAGAATTTGAGCCAGGCTTTCCTGATTCCGAGCCTGCTGTTCTAACCCTTAGTCTACTCCTCTCAAGCACAGAGCTCCTTTCTCTCGTCTTTCCAGCTTTTTTCTGGAGGAACCACTTTTAGAGGGTAAGAGGACTGATTAAACATGTGTAAGGTCATTAAGCTAGAGACCACTTTGAGATGGAAAGTGTTAAAACTTTATGATCAGTGTCCAGCGGGATATGACTTGTGCAAGAACGAAAACTCCGGCATAGAAGGCATAACGACGTATGTGGGAGATGAGTCATTCAGAGAAAGAAAAAGCAGTAAAAACATTCCAGCCTTTTCTGTTTTCACTTTTTTTATAGTTCAATTTAACATGCAGGATTTCCAATGTCTTGAGTTTTTTCTGTTTCGTTTTGAGAGCTATGGCTCATAAATAAACATGTTCCCATCTCACACGGCAATGACAGTTTATATGCACCTGCTTGACGGATGGTATAAGATAACATTATTCCTCCCTCCCCCCCCGCACCCCTACTAACTGAACTCTAGTCACGGTCTATAAAATTAATCATAATGTGACAGGATGAGTATCTTGGTGTTCAGATTCACTCGTCCTTTTTTTTTTATTCAGAGATCTTTCTATTTGCACTATTTTCTCCAAATTTTGAGTCACTTTTTTAAGTCATTCATTTTTGCTTCCTAATGTAGCACTTACACCCTAGTTTGTAGTGAGGGACGGATGAAAGGTCAATGGATTGATAGATCCCCCCTGCATATTGTAAAATATTATGCCTAGCAGATGAGATGTGGTTTCTTTGCTAGCACTTTGAATCGACTGCAAAGATATTCTTGAATTTGTACCCTGCTCTTTCAGCTCATAGAGTACTAATAAGGAAAATTTCAAGTGCCCTCCCCCCTTTAGAAATATCAGAGTACAAGCAATTGGTTTCTCCAAAATTGTTAATTTCTCTAGACTGTTATTAGTTTGATTTTAAAAGAAGGTAGGGATACAAGGTTGAATAGAATGAATATTTTTAATTTCCAAAAATCAGAATTCTGTGCAAATGCCTGACTCCTTATGGGGTGCTGAATAATTTTTCCTCTATTGCCATAATAAAAATATTTTTCTCCCAACCTGTGTAAAACTGTCATGAGGTGTTTAAACACTAAAATATTTTGTTGTGTTTGTTAAGTGCCGTGGAGTCTCTGCCGACTCAAGGTGACCCTCTGGATAGTTGTCCCTGATCATCCTCTGATTGCTTGTGGCTATGTCTATTTGGGTTATTGAGGGAAGCAGCGATGAGAATGACATTGTGCATCTCCGAAAGAATGGAGTTGGGGTGAACGCGGTCCAGAACAGGACCACATAAACGATGCAGCATCTGTACCCAAAACCTTAGGAAACTGAGTTCTAAGAAGAAATGTACGATACATTAAAGATATTAATGCCGTGAAACCTACTTCAGGAGAGAGGTCACAGTACGAGTCTCAAACTGAGTGCACTCAGGAAGTCTTTCTGCATGGAAGGGGCCATTGATCCATTGAATAACTTCCCAGTAGACAGGGTGGAGTCGAAAAGAGGAACAATTCAAGGGAGAAGCACAGATGATCCGCAGTTGTCATGCAGTAAAGTTAAAATTAGAGATCAGGCAGTCTGTGGCATTACATGAAAAATGAAATTGGCTGACTAGATGAGCCTTATCCGCTGTCTTTTTTTTTTTTCGGTTTCAGTGTTTCTATGATTCTTGCTAGGCATGAATTAAGCAACAGAAGGAAGCTATAAACCAAATGTGAAGTTTGGAATCTGATTATGTATGTGCTGGTAATAAACAGTAATTTTACAGTGGCAGAGGGTAAGCTACTTACTTTAGAAAGTCACATAAAACAGGAACTGGGTGATTAACAAAATGTTAATTACCAAATGTGGTAAGTAATTGAAAATGTGATAATTGCCTTATACTGTAATTTCAGTCATTAGCTCTTTCTAAAATGCATATCGTTTACTTCTCAGTGGTTCCAAGCCCCCAGCCAAGCTATGGCGCTGCTTTTTCTAAACCTAGAGTCCTTTGCCTGCGCTTCACTCTAGTAGTCCCCAGTGCACACTGATGCAAGTCGCTGTGGAAACAAAATGCACCTGTTACCTACGGATATGCATGATTCGTTTCTTTAGAATATGGGCTTGGCTCACCCCAAACCCTTTTTTAACCGCTGGAGTGGAAATAGTGGAAAAAGAAACAGCAGAGCATCGGTGATTAAAGACACTCAGGAGATATTTGGTAAAAAGAGATAATTTCCTGGCCTTAAAAGATTGCAGCCGCAGGAATTAATCTGCTGCTGCTGTTGCTGCATATATCCTTGGTGCTACTCGATGTACAAGTTTCTCCTTTAATGCTCACCACTCCACCCATAAATATGCCCCCTAGCACTCGTTCACTCACAGACATAAGCGCTTTATATTGATATGCCATACTGGGTCAAACTAAGGTCCATCAAGCCCAGTATCCTGTTTCTAACAGTGGCCACTCTAGGACACAAGTACCTAACAGTTTCCCCAAAAGACACAGGTTCCACAATGCTTGTATTTGTTCAAGCAGTGGATATCCTCGGTCCTCTTTAATAATGGTTTATGGATCTTTCTTCCAGGAACTTGCCCAAACCTTTCTTAAACCCGGCTACACTAACAGCTTCTACTACATCCTCCGGTAACAAATTCCAGCGTTTGATTACACTGAGTGAAAAAAATATTTTCTCTTATGAGTCTTAAATAGGTTACCCTGAAGCTTTATTGCATGTCCCCTAGTCTTTCTATATTTTGATGGCATAAACAATCAATCTATGTTTACCTGTTCCACTCCATTCATTAATTTATAGACTTCTATCATATCTCCCCTCAGCTGTCTCTTTTCCAGGTTGAAGAGCCCTAACCTTTTCAGCCTCTCTTCATAGGGATATCTTTCATCTCCTTTACCATTTTGGTGACTCTTCTCTGTACCTTTTTCTAATAACGCTATATCCTTTTTAAGATATGGTGACCAGAATTGCACAACATCTTCAAGGTGCAGTCGCACCATGCAACGATATAGAGGCATTATAATATCCTTTGTTTTATTCTCCATTCCTTTCCTTATGATACCTAGCATTCTATTTGCTCCCTTGGCTTCTGCTGCACACTGGGTGGAGGGTTTCAACATGTTAACCACGATGACGCCTAAATCTTTTTCCTGGGTGGTGGTTCCTATTGTGGAATCTTGCATCATTTATCCATAGTTTGGGTTGTTCTTCCCTAGGTGCATAACTTTGCACTTGTCCACATTAAAGTTCATCGCCATTTGGATGCCCAGTCTTCCAATTTATCAAGGTCTTCTTGCAATTTTCCGCAATCCTCCTGGGTTTTAACAAATTTGATTACCTCACTCGTTACTCGCTAGGGTATTCTATCCTAAGCTCTGCTTTTCTCGCAGTCGTTCTGCCAAAACCTCACCTGCATACATTTTAAATCTGTGTTGAAACCTTTTCACATATATAACCTTCTGTACCTCCAGGTATAGAATTCTTTTATTTTTTAACCCATCTACTACTACTACTAAGCATTTTTATAGCGTCACAAAGCATACGCAGAGCTGCACATACAGATGTAAGAGACAGTCCTTGCTCATCAGAGTTTACAATCTAATTAATATGAAAAACCATTGCAAAAGTGGGGACTGGAGTATGGAAAGATACAGATAAGTAGTGAACAAGAGAATGAGGAGCATCAGGATCCAAAAATAGCCTTAAAGAGCCTGGACTTGAATAGGGCCAGAGAAGGTACCTGAGGGTCATGGGATAGGAGGCAGTGTACTATTGTGGATCAGGAACTGGTTGAAAGATAGAAAGCAGAGGGTAGGGCTAAATGGCCAATTTTCCCAGTGTAGAAAGGCGAACATGGAGTACCCCAGGGATCTGTGCTGGGTCCGCTGCTTTTTGACATATTCATAAATGACCTGTAAAGTGGAATAATGAGTGAGGTTATCAAATTTGCAGATGACACAAAACTATTTAAAGTTGTTAAAACCCAAGAGGATTGTGGAAAATTGCAAGAGGATCTTGATAAATTGGAAGACTGGGCATCAAAATGGCAGATGAAATTTAATGTGGACAAGTGCAAGGTTATGCACCTAGGGAAGAACAACCCAAACTATGGTTACACGATGCAAGGTTCCACATTAGGAACCACCACCCAGGAAAAAGATTTAGGCGTCATTGTGGATACCATGTTAAAACCCTTGGCCCAGTGTGCAGCAGCGGCCAAGAGAGCAAATAGAATGCTAGGTATGATAAGGAAAGGAATGGAAAATAAAACAAAAGATATTATAATGCCTCTATATCGTTCCATGGTGAGACCACACCTTGAATATTGTGTGCAATTCTGGTCGCCGTATCTTAAAAAGGATATAGCGATTTTAGAAAAAGTTCAGAGAAGAGCCACCAAAATGGTAAAGGGGATGGAAGGATACTCCTATGAAGAAAGGCTAAAAAGGTTAGGGCTCTTTAACCTGGAAAAGAGACGGCTGAGGGGAGATATGATAGAAGTCTATAAATTAATGAACGGAGTGGAACGGGTAAACGTAGATCGATTGTTTACCTTATCAGAATATAGAAAGACTAGGGGACACGCAATAAAGGTACAGGGTAAACTATTTAAGACTAATAAAAGAAAATATTTTTTCACTCAACTCTGGAATTTTTTACCGGAGGATGTAGTAAAGGCTGTTAGCGTAGCTGGGTTTAAAAAAGGTTTGGACAAGTTCCTGGAGGAAAGGTCCATAAACCATTATTAAGAAGGGACCCAGGATATCAATGCTTGAAGCAATACAAGCATTGTGGAAACTGTGTCCCTTGGGGAAACTGCTAGGTACATATGACCTAGTTTGGCCACTGTTGGAAACAGAATACTGGGCTTGATGGACCTTGGTCTGACCCAGTATGGCATATCTTATGTTCTTATGTTCTTATGAGGTAGTTTGTTCCAGGCATATGGAGCAGCGAGATGGAATGGACGAAGTCTGGAGTTGGCAGTGGCAGAGAAGGGCACAGATCAAAGGGATCTGCCGGAGGAGCAGAGTTCCCGAGGAGGAGTGTAGCATTTAGTTGATCTTGAGTATAATATTGCTGATGTATAGTATCGGAGCGATTGTGAGATACTTTGTATAGTCAGATCACCATTTTGCAGTATTTGTATGAACAGAGATCTTTTCCAGTCATTCAGCCAAGATGTTGCTTTCTAAATTTCTCAGCAGAGCCTTGTAAGTATTGTAACAGCTGCATCTGATTGCTGTAATACTTCAGTGGGAATTCTATCAGTGTCCAGTGCTTTAGTCTTTGATAATGCTTTCAATGCTGCTTCAACTTCTTTATTTCTTATCAATGCTTCCTGATCATAATGTACAGGTTGAAATGGCTATTGAGCTACTTGAACTTTAGGTATAGTGACTCAGTGTATTCTTTCCACTTTTTCTTGATATTCTCAGCATCATTCAACATGGATCCTTGAGCAGCTTTTAGCATTCCACTTTGAAGCTGGAATTTTCTTTTTAATTGTAAGGGCGCCTTTTACTAGCACATAATTTGACGTATCTGCTGCATGGTCCATTTTATTCCTATGGACTGTGTGGCAGATGGCTCGAACTAAGTGTTAGTAAAAGGGGCCTACTACTACCACTACTACTGAGCACTTGTATAGTGCTACTAGAAGTATACAGCGCTGCACAGAACCATGTAAGAGACAGCCCCTGCTCAACAGAGCTTACAATGTAGTCAAGACAGACAACACAGTAGCTGTAGATGTGGGATGCATCTAGGGGGAATGGTAAGGAAACGCAAAGGAGATCAGGTGAGTCAAGATCCAAAAGCGGCAGCGAAGAGGTGAGTTTTCAGCCTGGATTTGAACATGGCCAGAGAAGGCGTCTGGCGTACAGACTCAGGTAGTTTGTTCCAGGCATAAGGAGCAGCAAGGTGAAAGGAGTGAAGTCTGGAGCTAGCAATAGAAGAGAAGGGCACAGATAGAAGCAATTTGCTAGAAGAGCGGAGTTCCTGAGGAGGGGTGTAGGGAGAGATAAAAGAGGAAAAGTAGTGAGGAGCTGCAGAGTGAATGCACTTATAGGTCAGCAGGCGAAGTTTGAACTGGATGAAAAAATGGATAGGGAGCCAATGAAGTGACTTGAGAAGAGGGGTAATATGAGCATGACGCGGCTGGCGGAAGATTAGCCACACAGCAAAGTGTTGAACAGATTGAAGGGGAGAGAGATGATTCAAAGGGAGACCAGCAAGGAGTAGGCTACAACAGTCAAGACAGAAGGTGTCTAAAGAGTGGTTAAGTGTGTGTTCAGAAAGGAATTGGTAGATTTTGTTGATATTACAGAGAAAGAACTGGCAGGTTTTAGCCGTGTGTGTGGAGAAGGAGAGAAAGGAGTCAAAGACAACCCGAAGGTTGCGAGTTGAGGAAACAGGGAGGAGTAGAGAGTTATCCACAGAGACTGAGAAAGGAGGAAGGGGAGAGGAGGTTTAAGCCCTTAGTTTTAGGAAAGATGATCTTGTTCTTAAGAATATAAGAACATAAGAAATGCCATATTAGCTTTGACCAAGGTACATCAAGCCCACTATTTTGTTTCCAACAGTAGCCAATCTAGGTCACAAGTACTTGGCAGTTTCCTAAAAAGACAGACAGGTTCCACAATGCTTGTATTTGGGCAAGTGGTAGATTTCCTGGGTCCTCTTTAATAATGGTTCATGGATCATTCCTCCAGGAACTTGTCCAAACCTTTTTTAAACCCAGCTACACTAACAGCTTTTACTACATCCTCCGGTAACGAATTCCAGAGTTTGATTATGCATTGAGTGAAAAATATTTTCTCTTATTAGACTTAAACAGGTTATGCTGAAGCTTCATTGCATGTCCCCTAGCTTTTCTATTTTTTGATGGCATAAACAATTAATTTATAGACCTCTATCATATCTCCCCTCAGCCATTTCTTTTCCAGGTTGAAGAGCCCTAATTTTTTAAGCCTCTCCTCATAGGGTATCCTTCCATCCCCTTTACCATATTGGTGGCTCTTCTCTGTACCTTTCCTAATTCTGCTATATCCTTTTTAAGATATGACAACCAGAATTACACATAATATTCAAGGTGTGGTCACACCATGGAATGATACAGAGGCATTATAACATCCTTTATTTTATTCTTCGTTCCTTTCCTTATGATTCCTAGCATTCTATTTGCCTTCTTGCCGCCACTGCACACTGGGAGGAGGGTTTCAATGCATTATCCACGATGATGCCTAAATCTTTTTCCTGAGTGGTGGTTCCTAATGTTTGCATCGTATAACCATAGTTTGGGTTGTTCTTTCCTAGGTGCATAACTTTTCACTTGTCCACATTAAATTTCATCTGCCATTTGAACATCCAGTCTTCCAATTTATCAAGGTCCTCTTGCCATTTTTCATAGTCCTCTTGGGTTTTAACAACTTTGAATAATTTTGTGTTATCTGCACATTTGATGACCTCACTCATTACCATTTCAAGGTCATTTACGAATATGTTAAAAAGCAGCAGACCCAGCACAGATCCCTAGGGTACTCCACTATTCACCTTTCTCCATTGGGAAAATTGGCCATTTAGCCCTACCCGCTGCTTTCTATCTGTTAACCAGTTCTTGATCCACAATAGTACATTGCTTCTTATCCCATGACTTTTAAATTTCGCCAGGAGTCTCTCATGAGGGACCTTGTTAAAGGCTTTCTGAAAATCCAGATACACTTTATCGAACAGTTCACCTTTGTCTACCTGTTTATTCACGCCTTCAAAAAAATATAACAGATAAGTAAGACAAGACCTTCCTTGACTAAAGTCATGTTGGCTTTCTCCCATTAAACCATGACTAGTTACATGCTCAGTAATTTTGTTCTTTATAATTGTTTCTAACATTTTGCCTAGTACTGACATTAGAGTCACTGGTCTGTAGTTTCCTGGATTACGGCTGGAACCCTTTTAAAAAATTGCTGTTACCTTGGCCATTCACCAGTCTTCAGGTATTACAGATGATTTTAATGATAGTTCACAGATTACTAATAGTAGATCTGCAATTTCATATTTCAGTTCTTTTAACACTCTTGGATGTATACCATCCAGTTCAGATGATTTGCTATTTTAGTTTATCAAATAGTTGTCATACATCATCCCGTTTTATTGATATTTCTTGCAATTCTTCTGATGCATTATTTATTTATTTATTTTATTTATTTATTTATTGAACAGCTCTTTTATGCCACTCCTTCCAGTGATCAGGCGAGGTTTACATTGAACAATTACATGAAGTTACATAGAACATTGAACATTACCTTTAAATACCATTTCAGTCATGGGTAACTTCCTTATATCTTCTTCAGTAAAGACCAAAGAAAATAATTCATTCAGTCTCTCCACTATGGCTTGTCTCCTCTTATTGCCTCTTTTACCCCTCTATCATCTAATGGTCAAATTGACTCTCTCACATGTTTTTTGCTATGAATGTACTTGAAAAGTTTTTAATATGTATTTTTGCTTTCACACCAAGATTTTTTTTCAAATTCTCTCTTTGCCTGCCTTATCAATGCCTTGCATCTAACTTGCCAGTGGTTATGTTGTTTCCAGTTTTCGGCATTTGGCTCCTTTTTCTATTTCCTGAAAGATGCTTTTTTGGCTACAACAGCCTCTCTGATCTCACCTTTAAACTATGCAGGCAGATTTTTGGACTTCCACTTTTCTTAGAGCATGGAATACAGCCGGTCTGGGCTTCCAACATAGTATTTTTAAACAACACCCATGCTTGATGTAAATCTTTAACCTTTGCAGTTGCTCCTTTTAGTTTTTTCTTAACTATTTCCCTAATTTTATCATAGTCTCCCTTTTGAAAGTTAAAAGGTAGTACTGTGGATTTCCTTGCTGTCCTTCCTCCATGCTATGATCACTATTGCCAAGTGGCCTCAACTAGGACTAGGTCCAAAATGGCTTCCCCTCTTGTCAGTTTATGAGTTAGCTGCTCCAAGAAGCAGTTATTTGTTTCATCTAGAAACTTTATTTCCCTAGCATGTCCTGTCATAACACTGACCCAGTCGATATTGGGGTAATTGAAATCACCCATTATTATTACTGAGTTGTAACTTTTGTTAACTTCCCTGATTTCTTTCAGCATTTCATCATCCATTTGTTCATTCTGGCCAGGCGGTGAGTAGTACACTCCCACTGCTATTGCCTTCCCCTTTTTACATGGAATTTCACTCCTTAGAGATTCTACAGTGTATTTTGTTTCCTGCCCTCTCTAACATAGAATGCAACCCATCCACCAATTTGATGTACTCTATCATTGTGATATAATTTGTACCTAGGTATCTCAGTGTTCCACTGGTTGTCCTCCTTCCACCAGGTCTCTGAGATACTAATCATATCTAACCTTTTCATATAATAGCTATGTATTCTAACTCTCCCATCTTATGTTTTAGACTTCTAGCATTTGCATATAAGTATTTTAGAGGTTGTATTTTATTTCTATTAATCTGGTTATTGGTAGGCAGGGATAATTTGGAATCTTTATGTTCTGTCTGCTCTGTACTTAAGGACATTTGGGTTACTTTGTCTTTATTTGGACCTCTCTGTCAATATAGAAACATAGAAACATGACGGCAGAGAAAGACCACATGGACTATCTAGTCTGCCCTTCCATATCAAGCACAATGGTCCCCTTTTTACCTTTAGAGATCCTCTGCATTTGCCCCATGCTTTTTTGAATTCAGATACTGTCCTTGTGTCCACCACCTCTACTGGGAGACTATTCCACGCATCTACCACTCTTTCCATAAAGACATTTTTCTGCGTACTACTCCTGAGTCTATCCCCTTTCACCTTCATCTGATGTCCCCTTGTAGTAGAGCTTGCCTTCAATTGAAAGAGACCCTCCTGTGTATTTATGCCATGGAGGTATTTATATGTCTCTATCATATCATCCCTATCCCACCTTTCCTCTAAAGTATACATATTAAGATTTTCAGTCTATTCCCATATGCTTCATAATGAAGACCACTAACCATTTTAGTAGCCACCCTCTGCACCGACTCCATCCTACCTATATCCTTCTGAAGGTGTGGTCTCCAGAATTGCATGCAATACTCCAAATGAGGTCGCACCAGAGACTTATACCCTATGCCCTAACTTCAATCTTTTGCTAGTATCCTTCAAGGATATATCATTCCAAACCATGCGCTCTTAGGAGACTTTTGGCTTTCCCCTATTATCTAGTTTAAAAGCTGCTCTATCTCTTTTTTAAAGGTTAATGCCAGCTGCCTGGTTCCATACCAGTTAAAGTGGAGCCCATCCCTTTGGAAAAGCCTGTTTTTTCCCCAGAATATTGCCCAGTTCCTAACAAATACAAAACCCTCTTCCTTGCACCATTGTCTCATCCATGCATTGCGACTCCAGAGCTCTGCCTGCCTTTTAGGTCCTGCACATGAAACAGGAAGCATTTCTGAGAATGGTACCCTGGAAGTTCTGAATTTTTTCTTCCTACCTAGAATCCTAAATTTAGCCTCAAGAACCTCCCTCCCACACTTTCCTATGTCATTGGTACCAACATCTACTGAGACAGCAGACTCCTCCTCAGCACTATCTAAAAGCTTGTCTAGGTGGCGTATGAGTTCTGCTGCCTTCACACCAGACAGGCATATTACTAGGTGATCCTCATATCCACCAGCCACCGAGCTATTTACATGCCAAATGA
The DNA here is from genome assembly GCA_033557465.1 of Ichthyophis bannanicus. Taxonomy (NCBI): domain Eukaryota; kingdom Metazoa; phylum Chordata; class Amphibia; order Gymnophiona; family Ichthyophiidae; genus Ichthyophis; species Ichthyophis bannanicus. The sequence continues at coordinate 1,377,129,638 of CM066033.1, read as the reverse complement.
TAGAATCACCAACTATAACGGTTTTCCTAACCCTTCCCTCATGAGCATATGGCTCTGGAGAAACCTCCTCAGTGCGAGAGGGTTTTACATCACCTGGAGGTCAGGTCCTAGCTACAGGATTACTTCCTGCCACACCAGGTTGATGATCTCCTGTCATGAGACCTCTCTTCTCTATGGAAACAGGGAGGCTGCCAGACTAGAGGTGGGACTTCAGTACTACATGCCTGTAGATCTCGTCTATATACCTCTATGTCTTCCTTATGTCTTCCAAATCTGCTACTCTTTCTCTAATAGTTTCTGTTTCTATTCAATTGCACGTGTCATTGTATTACTTCTCTTTGTCTCATCTTGCTGCATGTTAGATATTTTTGTTAAGTTCCATGATGAGGTCTCTTTCCCTTGCTTTAGCTTTTCTGCATTCTGAGAAATGTTCCATGTTTCTTCAGTCACCTATTTTGGCCATTTCACTTTTGCACCTTTTGCAGATTTTTTACTTTCTTTAAGCACAACTATCTCATTATTATCCCATTTGCTTTGCCATTTGTATGTAAAGCAGAAAATCAGTTTAGATACCAGACTAAGACAAACCACCCTCTGGTAAGCAGCAGGATGGGACAGTGTTCGTGATAAGAATACTGGCATTACCTGAGTGGAAGAAAGGTCTGGCAATCTACTTCCCTAACTTGCCACAAAAACTCGATGGATAGTCACAACAAAACGAATCACAATATAGTGCTGGAAGATGAACCCCCAGGTTGGAAGGCACTCAACTGGCTACTGGGGAAGAGCTGGAGACTCTTCAGAGTAAAGCCGGCATTTATGATGCAGTTGGGACAAAGCCCTCAGGACATCCAACTGCTAAGGCAGCTGTTCATGAAATGCGAGTCAGAAGCTGCAAAAGTGTCTTACATATTTGAACATACGAAACATGAACCAAGGGAACCTAGAGGCGGTAAAAAAAAAATGGAATGTGTCAACAAACTGAAATGGACTGGCATCGGGCATTTGAATCTGATCACATGATATATTACACTGGAAATGAAAAACAAAGAAGAAATGAAGTTGCTTTATAATTAAGAAAAAACATGCAAGAAATGTAATGAAATACAATGCAGTCAGTGAACGTTTAATTTCTATTCGTCTTTGAGGAAAACCCATAGATCATGCAAACAAGATATACTGATAGTCATGGGTGTTAGGAACTCAAAAGTTGGGAATACAGCTGGAGAAAGACTGACAGAATTCCGCAAGACCAATAATCTATTCATCTCATATACCTTCTTCCAGCAACAAAAATGGCAACTGTAGTCATGGACTTCATCCAATGGACTGTACAAAAACCAAATTGACTACATCTATTGAAGTTAATGATGGAGAAGCTCAATAACATAAATTTCTACCGGGTCACAGCCCTAAATTTCTACCTGGTCACAGTCCTCTAGACTTACAGTCTAGTAGCAAACAATCTAATTTTTGTTTAGAACCTTAGGAAAATCTAACTAGTCTGTATTCCTTGCCTAGCCTTTTTAAATCAAGAATTTGAGTGTACCCTCAATTTATAAAAGGCCTACGAATAAAGGCGCGGGCAGGTTCCCGGCGCCTGCTCGTAACCGGGTGCTCTGCCCGGCGCGGGACCCTGCTCGTGCACGGGGGGTAGGAATGGGGGCCGCGCAGGCCGTGCACGATGTGCACGCGGTGCGTTTTTTAAATTGATTGGCTTCGCTCGGGAGGGGGGCGAGCGGAGCCAATCAGGGTGCAGGCAGCCATGTGCTCTGGCGTGCGCGAGACTCGCCAGAGCACAGGCAGTTTGGCGGGAGGCGCGGCAGGAGAGCTGTGTGGTCGGCGGGGAGAGAACGGCCTGTAATTGCGGCGGGAGTTCCGGACGTCGCGTGCGTTTAAGGAGGGAGAGTGATTGTGTTGTGGCGGCGGTTCCGATTTTGGGGCGAGCAGCATTGGAGCACAAGCTCGCTGGACAGGCAAGTGTCTGGTGGGCGGCAGGGTGGGCTCACGAGCCGGAGGCCGCGTTGGGGAGGGCCTGAAACAGCTTTTGGCAGGGCAGGGAGGAGTGCCTGGGGCAGTGCTCCGAAGTGGGCCGTTTGTTTAAAAAAAAACAACCCCACAAACGAGCACTGCAGGGCGGGATTAGACGCAGTTTTCATCTACCTAATATAAAAATTTAAAAAAAAAAACGCAGGGGGATGGCTGGAAGGAAGCAGGCAAGAGGGGGGGGGGCGGCAGGGGGGGTCAGGCTGCCAGGGGGAGGCAAGAAAAAGGGCAGAGGGGGAGGGGGGGTGGACAAATCGGTGAGTTCAAGGTCTGGGAGTGCCAGTGCACATGGGGTTGGGAGAAGGGGGGCGAGAGGTGCTGGGGGTTTGGTTAGGGGGCGTAGGGGGCCAAGGACTGGAGAGGGGCTTCTTGAAAGGCCCGCGGGGCAGGCTGAGAGTATTGTGTCTCAGCAGCTGGCAGTGGCCCCAGCGGCAGGGACAGTTGAGACCCCTGTAGGCGGGATGGGTTCCAGGGGGGGGGCAGGTGGAAGGTGTTGATGGAGGGAATCTCAGGATGGATCAGGAGCAGGGGCATGGGTGGGGAGTCGGCTCCTTGGGCCAATGGGGGGGGACCTAGGCAGGTATTTGGGGCGGCTGGGGGGGGACACTTGGGGGTGGATGTCTCCGGTAGGGGGTTTTGTTCCTCCTGTAGTTGGTTTGCCACCTTCCGGGTGGTCTGGGCCGTCGGGGAAGCGGTCTGGATGGGAGCACTGGGTGGGAGGGGGGCAGGGTTCCTCTAGGGCGGATTGGACTGGGGCATGGCCCCCGAGGGGTGCTCTGGGCTTGTCTTCGTTGGGTTTTCCCATTTTGTCTTCACAGGTGCCCTATATGGCAGCATCGGGTCCTGCTCCATCTGCGGTGGTGTCCTGCAGTGAGGGGAGTATTGATTCGAGGCCCCCTGCGGAAGTGGGTGCAGCTGGAGTCGGCGTCCAGGCTTCTCAGGCAGCGGATCTGCAGCGGACAGCGGGGCCTAGAGGCGATGGGCTGCTTTCGTCCGGGGCCCGCGGCATCGATGACACGCCAGATGAGTTGAGAGAGGTTGACGGTGGCGCATCGCTCGAGCGGGGGTCGCGGTCCGATCAGCCAGGCAAGGCGCGCAGAAAGAGGAAGCGGGGGTGTCGTTATCGGCGTAACTCCTCTTCTTCCTCCTCCTCATCTTCGGATTCGTCTGGAGCCTCGGAGGCTGCCGGTGAGGGGCATGGGGCGGCCGTGGGGGGTGGGGTTGAGGCGAGTTTAGCTGGTGGGGGTTTGGCTTCTTTGGTTCCATTGTCGGAATTGTGGGAAGGGGTCCCCAAGAAGCTGAGGCGAAAGATTAGGAAGCGGAAATATATTGATATTTTTCGTTTGCTGGAAGGAAGGAAGCGTTCTGGGGACAGTAAGAAAAAGCGAAAGGAGGACAAGAAGGCGGGTCGGCTTCGGAAGGTGTCGTAGAATGTAATTAATTGGGTGCGATCATTCTTGCGGTTGGCCAGTGTGTGGGGGCATCATTTTCCTCACCAGTCCGGGATGTTGTTATCCTATGCGGATTTGATTCTTGAAGCGTCTCAAATGCATGAAGGCTGGTCGTGGCTTAATTATGACGAGAAATTCAGGGATAAAATGGAGAAGAATAAATTTTTAACGTGGGGCACGCAAGACATTAACCTTTGGCTAACACAGATGTCGGTCAAGGGAGGGGGGAGTGGGGGCAGCGGAGGTAAGATGGGGTCGGTGGTCGTTGGGGGGCGGCTCGTTCCTTTCGGGGGGAGTTGCCACTGGACCGGCTTGGCCGGCCCCTGGAGGAGGGAGTGATGTGTGCTGGAGGTTTAATCGGTCGATGTGTCCCTTCCCGGATTGTAAATTCCGGCATGCGTGCTCAAGCTGTGGAGGTCCCCATGCGGCAGCAAAATGTGTTAAAAAAGGGCCCGGGGCTCAGCCGCCGACTGGCCTCAAATAAGTGGGGGCCATTTGATCTTGCCCCTTCGCCGATTCAGGTTCCGCTTTTGTGTTCATGGTTGCGTTCTTATCCGCGGAGGCGGGATAGGTTAGTGTTGCAGTTGGGATTTAGTTTGGGTTTTGTGGTTCCGGTGCATGGGGTGGTTGTGGTTTCTTCGCCACGCAATTCACCCAGTGTGCGGCGCTGGGAGCTATAGCACGGGGGAAGATAACAGAGGAATTATGGTTGGGGAGGATAGCGGGGCCTTTTCGGCAGCTGCCGTTCCCAGATTTTGTGGTATCGCCGTTAGGCATTATTCCGAAGAAGGAACCGGGAAAGTTTCGTCTAATTCACAATTTATCTTCTCCGGCTGGATCCTCCGTGAATGATCTGATTCCGCGGGATTTGTGCACGGTGTGTTATCAGTCTTTTGACAAGACTGCGGAGTTAGTCAGGAGAGCGGGGCGGGGGGCACTGATGGCGAAGATTGATATCGAGTCGGCGTTTCGTTTGTTGCCGGTTCATCTGTCTTCCTTCAGGTTGTTGGGTTTTCAGTTCGAGGGGGCGTTTTATTTTGATAAGTGTATGCCCATGGGGTGTGCGGTATCTTGCGCTTACTTTGAAAAGTTCAGCTCTTTCTTGAACTGGAGTTTGGTGCGGAGAGTTGGAAGGGGGGAGGTTGTCCACTATTTGGATGATTTTTTCTTTGTGGGTGAAGCAGAGTCTGCTGGGTGTAGCGAGCTGTTAGTTGGTTTTGGCAGTCTGGCTCGCGAGTTGGGGGTGCCATTGGCTGAGAGTAAAATGGTGGACCCGACGACAAGGTTGACCTTTTTAGGAGTGGAATTGGATTCGCAAAGTTTAGAGGCCCGATTGCCCTCAGAGAAGGTCGGGAAATTGAAGGTGCTGGTGGCTAATGCCTTGGCCTCGTCTAAGTTGAATCTGCGGGAGCTGCAGGCCTTAATAGGATCTCTTAACTTTGCTTGTAAGGTCATTCCCATGGGGAGGGTCTTCCTTCGGCGCTTGGCGGCGGCGACAGCGGGGGTCCGGAAGCCTCACCATCGTATCCGAGTGTCAAAAGTGATGCAAGAGGATTTGAGGATTTGGGAGCTCTTTTTGAAGGACTTTAATGGCACTTCGGTGTTGCGGGAAGCAGAGATCTCCAGTGACGATTTGCAGCTGTATTCGGATGCGGCGGGTGGGGTTGGTCTGGGAATATATTTCGGTGGCGCTTGGTGTGCTGAACGGTGGCCGCCGGAATGGGAGGCTGAAGGGCTTTTGAAGAATATTACCTTTCTAGAATTGTTTCCCATCTTAGTGGCGCTTGCGTTATGGCCAGAGAGATTGGCCAACCGTAGGGTGGTGTGGTGGTGTGATAATGAGGCGGTGGTGGCCGTCGTGAATCGTTATACTCCACGCTGCTGTACGGTCGCGGCCTTAATGCGCCAAGTCATTCTAGCCTGTTTGCATTTGAACGTGGACTTGAAGGCCCGCCATATTCCTGGTCGTACTAATGTCATCGCTGATGCTGTTTCTTGTTTGCAGTGGGAGCGGTTTCAGCAGTTGGCGCCGGAGGCGGACGAGGAAGGGTTCGGGGTCCCTTGGAACTTGTGGAGCTGTGGCCTACCGAGATGAAGAACCTATTAAGGAATTCAGTAGCTGAGCGCACGTGGGATTCTTATCGACGGGGGTGCGCGCAAGCGTGGGAATATCTGCATGGTGAGGGGTGTGTGGGAAGTGAGGTGTCCGAGTATATGCTGGGGAGCTATGTTGGGTGGGCAAAGGAGAGTGGGTTGCCGAGATCGGCGGTGCGGGGACATCTAGCGGGGTTAGAATTTTTTGCCAGGGCGGTGAGTTGGCCGGGCGTAGGGCGGGGGCGCCTGGCTCGGCGTTTAATGCAAGGGTGGGAGCGGGTGCTGCCGCTGCGGCGTGATCGGCGGCTCCCGATTACCCATGACTTGATGCAGCGCTTGTGTCACGTGTTGTCGGGGGTGGCGGCGTCGCCTTACGAGGTTGTTCTATTTCGAGTGGTGTTTTGTTTAGCGTTTTTTGGGGCCTTTCGGGTCGGTGAGTTGGCGGCGGATTCGGTGAAGGTGGGTTTGGGTAATTGTTTGTGGTTGCAGCACGTGTGGAGGGAGCCGGGACGCATTCGTGTACTTTTAGCCAAGTCCAAAACTGACCAAAAGGGTAAAGGTTTGTGGGTGGTGCTGGGGAGTATAGGGGGACTAACTTGCCCGGTAGCGGCCCTCGAAGACTACTTGGGTGTATGCCCGGGTGGTGGCGAAGCGCTGTTCGTGCATGAGAACTCTTCATACGTGACCAGGTATCAGGTGACGGCGGTTTTACGCCTGGCTCTGCGCAGGATCGGCGAAGATCCGGAGTTGTTTTTGGCTCACTCTTTTCGCATCGGGGCCGCCACCAGTGCGGCTGCGGCGGGTATGTCGGGGGATCAGATCCAGAGTATTGGCCGCTGGCGATCTAAGGCATTTCACGGTTATGTGCGGCTCTGAGAAGCCCTTTAGGGTTGTGGGGGGGGGTTATTAATGCTGTTATTTTCTGTTGCAGGTGTGGGGCTGCTGGAGAGGGGCTGCTGGATGCTGGGACACTCCTTTGTCTTTTGGGCTGGTCAGAGAGCGGCAGTGCGGCCTATCGGGAAAAATCTTGGACTCGACCCGGCTGAGGTGGTGATCTCATGGCTGGGTGAGCGGGGGCTGAGGTGGACTCAACTGCTGCCCTTGCTTCGTCATCATCTGCGGGTTCGAGGACGGCCAGCGGTCGTGCTGGTGCATCTTGGAGGCAATGATTTGTCGGAGTGGTCTTGCAAGCAGCTTATAAGGGCAGCGAAGAAGGACTTTACGACTTTGCTTCGTTTGCTGGACAGAGTCATCTTGATTTGGTCGGACATTATCCCGCGACCGGCGTCATGGGGCCAGCGGAGATGGTCCCGTGGGCTGACCAAGATAAATTGGCAGATTGGGAGATGGGTCTGCGAAAGAGGGGGGTATCAGGTGCAGCATGTGTGGGTTAATGTAGCCTGTACAGGGTTGTATAGGGCGGATGGTGTTCATCTCTCGCCAGTGGGGATGGACTTGCTTTTGAACGACTGGCAGGAGGTGTTGGAGAGAGTTGTTCAGGGTGGCCGCACTGGTCGCAGCTTGGGGTAATTGGAGGGGCGGCACAGCTGAAGTTTTCTGTGCCGGTGGCGGGATCCCGGAGGTTTCTGGGGTCTGGAGCCTTAGGCGACTCGGGACGGGGGCTGGGTGCCCTCGACCTGGACTACCCCAGGAAGACTTTTGCTAGTAATATGGCGAAGTCGGATAGGGGTGGTCGGAATGTTGCCGGTGGTGTGACCATGGATACAGCGGAGGCGAGGTCGCTTTGCTAGTAGCATGACTGGTGATGCATCGCTCCGCTGGGGGGGGGGAGGGGTTGTGGGCACTGTTCCCTCTAAGCTGTGCGTGTGTGCGCGCGCACACACCTCGCCAAGCGAGCGCACATACTTTACAACAGAGCGCACAAAAATTAAGGCTCTGATTCTGATAGAAAACAACACAGACGTCTTAAAATTTAAAAGTTATGATTGTAATTACTAGAAATTTCCCGCTTCATTTAGTAATCATCTATTTTCATTTAACTTGATTAAAATCAGTGTGGTGTACATACTGTATTATGATGTGTGGTCAAATTTTAAAGTATATAACTCCGAGTGTCGTTATGTGGCGCACAAAAATTTAACCTTCCTTCAAAAGCTGCACACAGCTGATTTTATGCGCACACAGCCTACAGAAAATTAGAGGGAACATTGGTTGTGGGATCATTGTTCCTGTTATGGTTTTGTTTTTATGTGAAATAAAGCTGCGACCAGTTGTTACCATACTTGGCTATCGGAGTAATTTGTGGGAAAGGAAAAAGAGAAAAGCGGTTGAAAGAAGGGGGTAGGGGTCTGGAGGGGGGGGGGGGAAGCAAGGTATAATTAAAGGGTGAGCGCCGGGTCTGGCTACCCGGTTATGGCCTGGGACACTGAATTCCAGATATTTACCTGCCTGAAATTGAAGTAAACATTTACTTTTAAATTTGCACAGACCTTCTTTACTTAACAAATTTTCAGTAGAAGTATAGTTTTAAATTCCCAGGGTCCTTTCCATAGTTGGTTAACATAAACCAGGGGCGGCCCAAGGGGGGTGCGGGGCCATGTGCGGAGACTCGGTGCGGGGCCTCATTTGCATAAGTGACCTTATTTGCATAAATATTTGCATAATGCTAACATACACTAACTTTTAGTAAACATGTCTCTTAATGAGTGTATGGATAAAGACAGACTAAAAGATTTCTACATTACTATAATCCAGTGCCAACCGCCAGGCACATTAGGAACTACTACAAACACTGCCCATTTAGAACCAATAGCAAACCCGCCGTATCCTAACAGCACTACCAGGACTCACAAAGCACCATACCCTACCTATCAAAAGGCAACACTGCAAATATTAAACCAATACATTTCAGAGAACAACAATACATGACCTACTGCGGAAAGAGAACAAGTGGCAATGTCAAATAGGAATTACATAAACAGAATACCTCAGCTCAGTTACATATGCAGAACATAGACCATCACCAAACAAGGAATCACAATTTAGAAACAGGAAGGCAATAATTAAACTGGGAACCCCAAAAGCCAAACTTGGAATGTACAACAACACTGTAGAAATAAAACTATAAATTAATTTCCTCTTGTACCAAACAAAGCGCAGACGTTAATGATGCACATTTCCCAGAGTTTTCATATTCCAGTTAATAAATTCAAAATAAAGAGATATCTTTCTACCTTTTGTGCATTTTTTTTTCAGTTGCAATTGCTCCAGCCACTTTCTTCTGGTTTCTTCATGTTTTCTGCTAACTCTCCATCATCTGCTGTCCATTTGTCCTTTCTTCTCTCTTCTAGTTTTTTTTCCATTCTCTCTCTCTACATCTGCTTTAACATACTAATCTTTCTCCTTTTGCTCTTTCCTCATTCCTATTTCATCCACTCAAATTTTACCCCTCCATCCTCAATCCCCACTTACTCTCCCAATACCCGGCCAATTGTAGATTTTTTATCCCTCCCACACAAAATATTTTTCCCCTCTCCATTTTACTCTCCCAGCCCCATCCCATTCTAATCCTCCCCCAACATCAGCTCCCTTCTAGTTCCAGCCTCACCCAGCATCCATTCCCTTCTAGTCCCTGCATCAGCCCACCTCAAGTCCTAACCCCTCCCCATCAGCCCATTTCCTGTCCTAGCCCCCCCATAGCCCATTATCAGTTCTAACCCCCCCATAGCCCATTACCAGACAGCCCCCATCAGCCAACAGCCCATTACCAGTCTTAACCCCCCCATAGCCCATTACCAGTTCTAACCCCCCCAACAGCCCACAGCCCATTACCAGTCCTAACCCCATCAGCCCACCTCAAGTCCGCACCCCTCCCCATCAGCCCATTTCCGGTCCGAGCCCCCCATAGCCCATTACCAGTCCTAACCCCCATCAGCCCACAGCCCATTACCAGTCCTAACCCCATCAGCCCACCTCCAGTGTTAACCCCCCCATCAGCCCATTTCGTCCTAATCCCCATCACCCAATTTTCAGTTTAAGCCCCCCCATACCCCATTACCAGTCCTAACATCCCCATCAGCCCACTCCCAGTCCTAATCCCACCAGCCCATTTCCAATCCTAATCCCCCAGCACCCAAGTTTTAGTTTAAGCCCCCCATGGCCCATTAGCAGTCCTAACCCCCATCAACCCACTTCCAGTCCTAATCCCATCAGCCCATATACTTAGCTCCCCCATAGCCCATCACCACTCCTAACCCCCCCAGCCCCCCCATAGCCCATCACCACTCCTAACCCCCCCAGCCTCCCCATAGCCCATCACCACTCCTAACCCCCCCAGCCTCCCCATAGCCCATCACCACTCCTAACCACCCCCCAGCCTCCCCATAGCCCATCACCACTCCTAACCCCCCCAGCCTCCCCATAGCCCATCACCACTCCTAACCCCCAGCCTCCCCATAGCCCATCATCACTCCTAACCCCCCCCAGCCTCCCCATAGCCCATCACCACTCCTAACACCCCCAGCCTCCCCATAGCCCATCATCACTCCTAACCCCCCCAGCCTCCCCATAGCCCATCATCACTCCTAATCCCCCCCAGCCTCCCCATAGCCCATCATCACTCCTAACCCCCCCCAGCCTCCCCATAGCCCATCATCACTCTTAACCCCCCCAGCCCATCAGCACTCCTAACCCCCCCAGCCCCCATAGCCCATCAGCACTCCTAACCCCCCCAGCCCCCATAGCCCTCCATAGCCCATCAGCACTCCTAACCCCCCTCCAGCCCCCCATAGCCCCTCATAGCCCATCAGCACTCCTATCCCCCCCCAGCCCCCCATAGCCCCCCATAGCCCATCAGCACTCCTAACCCCCCCAGACCATCAGCACTCCTAACTCCCCCCGACCAACAGCACTCTTAACCTCCCCCCCCAGCCCAGCTCAGCCCAGCCCAGCCCAGCCCAGCTCAGCCCAGCCCAGCCCAGCCAAAGTTTTTTTTTTTAAAAAGCTGTCTTCTCCCGCTGCCGGGGCCGACGCGGCAGAATCGAGTGTGCCGCAGGGCCCCCCCTGCCCAGCAGAGCCTGCCCTCCCCTGTATCCGCTCTCTCGTACAGCTGCCTGCAATCTCACGCGCCAGCTTTCAGAGCGCGAAGGGACTAGTTTCCCTTTCGCGGCTCTGTTAAGCCCGTGGGGGCTGATGGGAACTTCCCATCAGCCCCCGCGGGCTTAACAGAGCAGCGAGGGAGAAACTCTCCCCTCGCGCTCTGAAAGTCGGCGCGTGAGACTGCAGGCAGCTGTACGAGAGAGCGGATACAGGGGAGGGCAGGCTCTGCTGGGCAGGGGTGGCCCCGCGGCACACTCGATTCTGCCGCGGCGGCCCCGGCAGCGGGAGAAGACAGCTTTTTTTTTTTTTTAATTTGACTTTAGGATCAGAATGTTTTTTGCGCGGGGCCCCCTGAAACGCGGGGCCCTGTGCAAAAAACATTCTCGCTCAATGGACGGGCTGGCCCTGACATAAACATATAAGTAGAAATAAAGTTTTCTTTGTTCTGTTGCAAGCCTGTCTCTGCCTAGGGGTGTGGTTAATTCATTGAGCAACTGCTGCTTGAGCAGGCTGAATGCAGTTTGTTCCAATATTTTCCAGCACACTTGTGGAACTCATCCTCACTGCTTCAGGAGAAACTGCACAGCTAAGATTGTACTTTTTGGCTGGTTTTTGGTATAGACTTTCTATTGTCTATCTCTTATAATACTATTTAGTCACTGTGGTGTGTTAGAGCAGCTGCATACAGAAAACCAAACAAAAAAAACCCTACTTTGATTTTTCTCTTTGTTCTTTGTGCAAAGGAGAAGGTTTTTCTTGCAAATTTCTACCTAGTCACAACCCTCTAGACCAGTGATGGCTAACCTTTTTGAGCCCGAGTGCCCAAACTGCCGCACAAAACCAAAGAATTTCCTCAAAGTGCCAGCACGTCAATTAAAGCCCCATTTGCATAAGGTGCTTCATTTGCATAAATATTTGCATAATGTTACCATACACTAACTTTTAGTAAACATGCCTCTTAATGAGTATATGGATAAAGAAAGACTAAAAGGTTTCTACATTACTATAATCCAGTACCAACCGCCAGGCACATTAGGAACTACTACAAACGCTGCCCATTTAGAACCCATAGCAAACCCGCCGTATCCTAACAGCACTACCAGGACTCACAAAGCACCATACTCTACCTATCAAAAGGCAACACTGCAAATATTAAACCAATACATCTCAGAGAACAACAATACATGACCTACTGGGGAAAGAACAAGTGGCAATGTCAAATAGGAATTATATAAACAGAATACCTCAGCTCAGTTACACATGCAGAACAGACCATCACCAAACAAGGAATCACAATTTAGAAACAGGAAGACAATAATTAAACTGGGAACCCCAAAAGCCAAACTTGGAATATACAACAACACTGTAGAAATAAAACTATATATTAATTTCCTCTTGTACTAAACAAAGCGCAAAAATTAATGATGCACATTTTCCCAGAGCTGACATATTCCAGTTAATAAATTCAAAATAAAGAGATATTTTTCTACCTTTTGTGCATTTTTTTTTCAGTTGCAATTGTTCCAGCCACTTTCTTCTGGTTTCTTCGTGTCTTCTGCTAACTCTCCATCTGCTGTCCATTTGTCCTTTCTTCTGTCTTCTTGTTTTTTTTTTTTTCCATTCTCTCTACATCTGCTTTAACATACTAATCTTTCTCCTTTGGCTCTTTCCTCATTCCTATTTCATCTACTCAAAATTTACCCCTCCATCCTCAATCCCCACTTTACTCTCCCAATACCCGGCCAATTGTAGATTTTTTATCCCTCCCACACAAAATATTTTTCCCCTCTCCATTTTACTCTCCCAGCCCCATCCCATTCTAATCCTCCCCCAACACCAGCTCCCTTCTAGTTCCAGCCTCACCCAGCATCCATTCCCTTCTAGTCCCTGCATCAGCCCATTTCCAGTCCTAGCAGCCCCCCAACCCAATACCAGTCCTATCCCCCCCTCATCAACCCACTTCCAGTCCTAACCCCCCATCACCCCATTTTCAGTTTAAGCCCCCCCCCTATAACCCATTACCAGTCCTAACCCCCCACTTCCAGTCAGCCCCCCATAGCCCATTGCCAGTCCTAACCCCCCCATCAGCCCACAGTCCATTACCAGTCCTAACCCCATCAGCCCACCTCAAGTCCTAACCCCTCCCCATCAGCCCATTTCTTGTCCCAGCCCCCCCATAGCCCATTATCAGTCCTAACCCCCCCATAGCCCATTACCAGTCCTAACCCCATCAGACCACCTCCAGGGTTAAGCCCCCATCAGCCCATTTCCAGTCCTAACCCCACCCAACAGCCCACCTCAAGTCCTAACCCCTCCCCATCATCCCATTAGCAGTCCTACCCCCCCCCCCAGCCCATTAGCTGTCCTACCCCCCCCTCTCTAGCCCATTAGCAGTCCTAACCCCCCCCCCATAGCCCATTACCAGTCCTAACCCCCATCACCCCATTTCCAGACAGCCCCCATCAGCCCACAGCCCATTAGCAGTCCTAACCCCCCCTAGCCCATTAGCAGTCCTAACCCCCCCTCCTAGCCCATTAGCAGTCCTAACCCCCCCCTAGCCCACTTGCAGTCCTAACCCCCCCTAGCCCATTAGCAGTCCTAACCCCCCCCTCCTAGCCCATTAGCAGTACTAACCCCCCCCCCCTAGCCCATTAGCAGTCCTAACCCCCCCCCTCTCTAGCCCATTAGCAGTCCTAACCCCCCCCCATAGCCCATTACCAGTCCTAACCCCCCATCACCCCATTTCAAGACAGCCCCCATCAGCCCACAGCCCATTAGCAGTCCTAACCCCCCCTAGCCCATTAGCAGTCCTAAGCCCCCCTCCTCCTAGCCCATTAGCAGTCCTAACCCCCCCCCCAGCCCATTAGCAGTCCTAACCCCCCCCCCCCCGGCAAATTTAAAAACAGAAAAAGCGGGCTCTGGCTGCTGCCGCGGACGCGGCAGCATGCAGTGTCCCGCGGGGCCCCCTCCGCCCGCTAAGCCCCTCTGCAAGGGCTTTCAGATTCGCGAGGGAGACAGCGTCTCCCTCGCGTCTCTGTTAAGCCCGCAGGGGCTAATGGGAAATTTCCCATCAGTCCCTCGCGTCTAAAGGGGCTGATGGGAAATTTCCCATTAACCCCTGCGGGCTTAACAGAGACGCGAGGGAGACGCTGTCTCCCTCGCGAATCTGAAAGCCCTTGCAGAGGGGCTTAGCGGGCGGAGGGGGCCCCGCGGGACACTGCATGCTGCCGCGTCCGCGGCAGCAGCCAGAGCCCGCTTTTTCTTTTTTTGCGGACCTTCACGCGTGCCAGCTGCAAGGCCTTCGCGTGCCACAGCTGGCACGCGTGCCATAGGTTCGCCATCGCTGCTCTAGACCTACAGTCTAGTAGAAAACAATCTATATTTTGTTTTGAAGCTTAAGAAAATCTAGCTAGTCTGTGTTGTTTGCCTAGCCTTTTTCAATCAGAAATTTGAGTGTACCCTCAATTTATATAAAGTCTACTGGCCTGGGACACTGAATTCTAGATATTTAACTGCACATACAAATAGATTGTGTGTGCAGTAATTAGTAGGTCTACATATGCACAAGCAATTAGCATGCACTCTAAAGTTTTAGGTGCCTAAACGAGCCCAAAATGCATATGTCTACTAAAAGTAAGCACCTACAGGGTGGCCCAAAAAAAGTGAGAACATCTCGTAAATTAAAAGCTTAAATAGTTTACTTATTTACCTTTTTTAGCTATATAACGTCTTTATTTTGACAATTTCCAGTTGCCATCTTTTTTTTAAAATTTGTCAATCGTTTACATCTGTCTTTTTGAAATTTTAAATAACTTATATGCTACGAGATGTTCTCACTTTTTTTGGGCCGCCCTGTATGTGACTTTCCCACATAGCTGACTCATTATAAAATGACCTCCCACATCCATTCCTTTGGAAACACTTACAAAGTTCGTCAATGTCAACAACAATCTGAAAATAAAGCATCAATAGGAGAGAAAGAGAAAATAGAACCAGTAGGGGAGAGAGTGGAAGGAGAGTGAAGTACCTGTGGCTTCTCTCTTTACTTCTACCTCCCCATCCTTTCTCATTTTCTTGGGTAATAAAAGAGGCACCAGCAGGTAAGAGCTCTCCTATGTATCCTGCAGGCAGAAGGGAGGATGGGAAGGGGTAAGGACACCTTGTGAATGTGAGCTCTGTAGTAGACTATCAGTGCAGTTCCAACACGCAAGGTCTTCTCTGCATCTGAGGATCAGCACCTTACTTTAGAAAAAGGAACGTTGTTCATTATCATATTTTATAACACACCCATTGTCGGCGCACAAATACACAACTTTGCTTATTCATGTGAATATAGGGGGTCTTTGAACATCATATTTCTTACCTGCTCTATGACGGGCTTGCCTTTCCTTAAATGAGATTGGTCCGTATATCCCTGAAAATACTTGCCTGGCTTTCCAATAATACCTTTACTCTGAAACCAAGGAAAGAGAAAGCCACTGCTGAAAACTTCACACATTTTTCCCAAAGCGCATGTTAAGCTAATGGAGAGTGGTGTCTCCGTATGGAGGAAATTAGTGCTAGATCTCGATCTGGCAATTTCTTTGGGTTGAATTAAAAGCAGCCATTCAAGTTACAATGGTGCCAAGTGCAACTGGCAACTGCAGTGAGTAAATGCGTCCAAAAATAAGGCAGAACCTCCTGGTCTGACTGCTGGGATAAACAGTGGCACATTATTGATGGCATGAGATGATGATTACTTGGGCATGTGAGCAGTAATTCCAATCTGTTGTATTTCCATTGTGTGCTCTAGACTCCTGTTCTCGCTGCTTTTACATCGGTTTTACTTCACAGAAGAATTTTGCTGGACACGACTGGGCTCTCTTTTGGATCAGGGCTGGCTCACACCTCTGACTGCCACTGAAGGACTGGAGAGAGCTTCAGGCTAGGGATTTGCAGGGGGCGAGAGAAGCTGCTGCTGCACACCTCCTTCTTGTATACTTTGTCCTATGAACTGCTGGCCTCGTGTGCTCCAGGGGTCCCATAGTGAAACTTGGTTTACGCAGCATGGCCCATTCTTTATTTAGCTGGAGAAAAATGAATACATCGCTTTGGGCATTTCATTCCTGTGACCGGTGCATCTTTCAAATATAGGTAACATTTTAAAATCGAGCACAAGTTCTACCAAAGAGTTTAATATAACGATTGCTTTAAAAGCTCTTTTGTTGATTCTTATAAAAGAAAATACTCATAGGCTTCTTTGGAGTGGAGATGCCATGCATATACTCCCTTTCTGGTCCTCAAAGGCTATCTATCTGTCTGAAAAAGAATTCTAGCAACTAGCATTTTCTGTTCCTTGTAGCAGAGTTTGAATGATCAAGAAGGTCATTTTGGAAGGGTTAAGTGGCATTTACACATGTAAAAAGTCGATTTGCAAGTGGTGATTTTAACTTGGCGGCTACTCACACGCGTATCTGCAATATGCTGATTTCAAGTGGTCATGTTGTGGACATAGTTTGGGTGGACTTTTAAAATAAATGTTTCATGTACAGTATTTCCCCGATGGCATTTATACCTCCTCCGAATTATGCATAACTGTGAGGTAACTGCTTATTTGGGGCTAGGGAATGAGCTTCTCTCTCTGGCCTTAAAAATCACTTCACAAAGCCAAATATTTGAGATGTGAAGGCACATTTTAGAAAGGACGTCTAAGTGCAACCTGGGATGTCCAGATCAAAATGTGCAAGCCCGGCCCTTCCACCAGGGGAGCTAGGTAAGCTAAGCAATCACTTAGGGTGGCACAATTTTAGGGGTGGCAGCTCAGCACAGCAATAAAGGAGGCGTGGCAACAAGAGGCAGGTGCCTCACATACACTGCAGGATGAGTGGCTTCCTCTCCCGTTCCCTGGGGATGGGAATTGGAGACCGCATGGCTGAAGGTTTGACTGGTGCAGCAGATTCACTTGGGCCAGCTATTGGCACTTGCAAGTGCCTTATAAAATTGTTCCATCTGTCCCATAAACAATACACATCTTCACGACCATTAAAACCATATGAATTGTGGCCAGGAACTTGCAAGTTTCTGACCAATTTTAGAAACTTGCATGTGCCCGAAATGGACGGTAGTGGCCCAAGCTACGTAGACATCCCTATGACAATTTTTAAAGATGTCTATCTCATGCTACATACTGTACACATCCCGGCCTGCCATTTTGCCAATGTAGATGTACAGCAGGGCAGCAACCACAAAACAAGTATTGTCATTTACTCACAGGTTTCTTTACCATTGCAAAAACTATTGAAGATATGTGAGTTCTTTTGTTTTTACTCCCCACAGGCATTTGGGTGCCTCTTCATACTCTGGAGCAGGAATAGACATGGACATCACCGCCTACTAGTAGAGATGTACAGCGAGCCTTTTGTGAAATACTCTGGAAATCTTGAATGGCTTGACTTGGACATCCCTTTTCCGACCTAGACATGCTATGCAGAATCTGCCTTCACACAGTCATAAAAGAGTAGGGGTGGCAGATAAAACAATTTTGTTTTATTTGCTGTGTTAGTGGAATTTATGTTTTTTTAAATTTTCATTTCAGGGAGAAATGTCTTTAATAGTTCACCCTATCATTCCATGGTGCTCACTATTGGTAAATAGTGAGCAATAGCTCATGCATGCACAAATAGTGTGTGCATTAATGCACATGTACTCACATGTACCCACTATTCATGTATATATGCACTTTTGCTCAGTAGTACCCTCTATGGGGCATGTTTACTAAGCTGCTGTACTTGTTAACAGCAGCATGTGTTATCGGAATGCATTAACAGATAATGTGGCAATTTTCTGCACTATTTGTAGAAACTGCTAATTCACAGGATAATGCGGCAATTTTCTGCACTATTTGTAGAAACTGCTAATTCACAGTGGTTGGGATAGGGGTGGAGAGTAGGCATGTCTGCAATGCGTAGCTACTGTGAGCATTGACAGTTGAGGACAGCATGGGTGCAGATATTAACACCACCTCAATAGGTGGCGCTATAAGCATCTATGTTGCTGCCAACCTGCACTCTCTGCTCTCTACACATTATCTGTTGGGAAAATACTGTGCATACCCCCAACAGGTAACACACAGCTTTTGCAACGAATGTGGTGCTATTTGCAGAAAAACAGCATGCAAGCTGCAAAAGCCTAGTGTGTTGTAGTAAAGATACCCCTATGAATCTATAGTGCACTACTGAGTGATCTTGTGCAACTATTCTCTAATAGTATACCGAACTACGATAGATGAAAAGCAATGAAATTTCAGATTTTTTACTTCTATTTCGGATTGAAAATGACATACAATGATACAGTAAATGTTGACATTTCCTATGTCATTTGAAATGAATGCACATTCCTACAAAATGCCTGTCTGGTTGATGCTTGTACTCCCTGAAGAACAAAGTTGGGAGTAAAAGAATAATCAATATGCATTTAGAATTCTTTTTTTTTTCATAGCTCCTTTAGACCTGTTTCCCCTAATCATAAAAACACAAACAATGATATATGGCTAAAGGTGTGCCGACAGTTTTGCCAACAAGTGATAGTCAACGAAGTTCGATTGCTAATTTAATTGATCTGAATTTAACAAAGCACAACCTTTCTGAATGTCTGTTTTTCTTTATTTGTAAATTGTACTAATGTTCCATTAGAACTGTCAGGCATCTAGGAATGCCTGATTTTATACCGAGTCCAGTACAGAACGGGAAATACTCCCCGTTTTGTGTGGATTTCAGTATATTCTTAACATGTCGTTTATTTGGAGCCTGCTGAAAAAGAAAAACAAGTGAAAACTGAGCAAATAAATACAAATATGAGTTTATCTAAGGAACTGATCTTATTTGACAGTTTTCCTGCAGCAAAGCTTCATGGGGACGATTCTCAAAGCCATTTATGTGAGTAATTAGCAACTTAGTCATGTAGATTTCCCTCTAGTCTTGCATTTAACAGTGTGTACATCATTCCACAATGTGTGCATATTTAGCTGCTTCGAACGAAGATGTTCCCATGGACGTGTTTCGGTTGGGGCAGGAAATTAATGCATGTGGATTGCTTTTTAAAATCTATGGAAAACATACTGGTTGAAAAAGCAAGTGCAAATGTCTTCAGATTCTTTGAATCTGTAGTTTGTTTCAAAGCAAGGTATTTGTACCCTTTTGCTTTAACAATTCGGTGTGCAGCTAAAATGTACCCCTGGACTTTTTTCTCAGTGTGGGCAGTTTGAAAATTAACCCACCTAGGAAATGGAGTGCAGTTTTATTCTCCCACTACTAAACAGAATGACTAAATGAATCATGCCAGAGACTAGAGGCTTCCCTGCCAAGATTATTACTTTACACACAGTGTGAGCAGCGGTGATTGGTACCGACTTCCTAACTGGCCATTTTACCAAAGGATATAATAGTGATTAGCCACCGTCTCAAAGAAAGTGGAGCCTGTTGTTGAGGAAGCCTTAGGAGAGAGACTTGATTATGTGAAACCTAAGAGGTCTATGAATTGCATTAAAAAAAATATAACAGCATCAGGTTATCTTGATTCTGCTTTTCTCAGAAAATAAAGCATGCAAATTACGAATCCATAAGAAGCTCAGTATTCAGGATTTTTCCCCAAATATTAGTTGGTCTAGTTCTTTTGCCATTACTTAGTTTGCAACCCTTAGAATCTACTCAGAAGTTGCAAACCTTACGGAGGCACCACTTAAAATAAGCATGGACATGACTTTGGTTGTACAGTCATCCACTGTTTACCCCAGGACGAGCATTGTGGAAGCTGTGGACTTTGGATACCTGCCAGGTACTTGTGACCTGGATTGGCCACTGTTGGAAACAGGATACAGGGCTTGATGGACCTTGGTCTGACCCAGTATGTCATATCTTATGTTCTTAGCTGCTGCGGCTAAAAGATAACTTTTGCCTTGCTTATCTTTTAGCCGCAGGTCATTAACCAGGCAGCATGCAATATCACGACTGTTGCCGTCTCCGCTCCTCCCTGGAATGCCCACGACACGCCACGATGCTACGTGGTTAGCATTGGGGCATGTAAGGGAGAAGGTCGGGGATATTCAGCAGCACTAACTGTTTTAGTGACATTGAATATCCTGGTTAGAGGCATTTAGACGGTTTACAGGGCTGTAAACCTTGTAAATGCCTTTCGAATATCTGGCCCGTAGATAGTCATGGTTTAATGGGAGAAAGCCAACATGGATTTAGCCAAGGAAGGTGTTGACGTACTAATCTATTACATTTTTTTTGAAGGTATGAATAAAGAGGTAAACAAAAGTGAGACAGTCGATATAGTGTATCTGGATTTTCAGAAAGCATTTGACAAGGTCCCTCATCAAAGACTCTTTGGCGAAATTAAATGGTCATGTGATAGGAGGCAGTGTACTATTGTGCATCAGGATAGAAAGCAGAGAGTAGAGATAAATGGACAATTTTCTCAATGGAGAAAGAATAGTGGAGGACCCCAGGGATCAGTGCTGGGCCTGCTGCTTTATGCCATGGAAGTATTTAAACGTCTCTATCATATCTCCTCTCTCCCGTCCTTATTCCAAAATATATATATTGAGATCTATAGGTCTGTCCCCATATCTCTCTGCACCTACTCTATTCTGTTTATATACTTCTAAAGGTGTGGTCTCCAGAATTGCACACAATAACCAGGGTATCCGGATGCCTGGTTCGCCTGCTGCCATAGGGACACCTAACCCTGCCTTGTCCCCTCACCCCCCCCCCCGATCCCAATCTCCACCAAACACGCCACACTAGCATATTTGGAATAACCATTTTGGTCGCAGCTTTATTAACAAATCCAACACCGGCCCAACATGGGCCAACACAACATTCAAATTTCAAATAACATTCCCCCCCCAACCCCCCCCAATCCAGATGATGCCCCCCACCAGCCATATATTAGCAAGGTGGTGCATCATCCACCCCCCATTCCCCCTACCGCCCGCCTCGCCGTATTATTAGCAAAGACAGGCTCCAGTTGCCTTCCACCGGGCAGAGACCCCCAACAGTGATGTCTCTCCCAACCCATGGAGCACCCCGCTCCTTTCAATGCGGCATCAGCCTTATATGTCCCGCCGGGTCGACGAGTGCTAGCTCGCTACCCCGCCCAACACTCCAAACCCCCCTTCCCCCCCCCACCCAGCTGCGACAACCTCCCCTCCCCACTACTCCCACACCATGATGCATGGATGGGTGGGCTGGGACACCTTTTCCTTCGCAGAGCCGGCAGAAGAGGGAGACCACGTGGTCGCTCCCCACATTCCCTGCCACTCTGCCCCGCCCCAAACCGCCGGCAGCCAGTCACGCCGCCCCACACAGGCGTGAGGACAGCACGCTGACGCCGCGTCCAGCCTTCTCCCCCCCCCGCCCCTGCGGGAACCACCGCCAGCAAAGCCTGGGCCCCGGGGACCCGGTTATTAGGCTGGCCTCGGGACCCGGCCCTGTGGCACGCCAGGATTAACCAGGGTATCTGGATGCCTGGTTCGCCTGCTGCCATAGGGACACCTAACCCCGCCTTGTCCCCTCACCCCTCCCCCCCGATTCCAATCTCCACAAAACACGCCACACTAGCATATTTGGAATAACCATTTTGGTCGCAGCTTTATTAACAAATCCAACACCAGCCCAACATGGGGCAACACAACATTCAAATTTCAAATACCATTCCCCCCCAAACCCCCCCCCCCAATCCGGATGATGCCTCCCACCAGCCGTATATTAGTAAGGTGGTGCATCATCCACCCCCCATTCCCCCTACCACCCTCCTCACCGTATTATTAGCAAAGGCAGGCTCCAGTTGCCTTCCACCGGGCAGAGACCCCAACAGTGATGTCTCTCCCAACCCAAGGAGCACCCCGCTCCCTTCAATGCGGAATCAGCCTTATATGTCCCGCTGGGTCGACGAGCGCTAGCTCGCTACCCCGCCACTGGCACAAGGTCGCCTCACCTATCCTTGTGCTGCCCCCCCTGAAGAAAGCTGCGACCAAACCCAGTCCTCAAGCACTTCCTGCCAGTCATTTAGTAGCAAGTCTTGTCCCACCGGTGCCAGATGCACACCATCCGTGCGATACAGCCCCAAGCACCGCACCTCAGCCCACTGGTGCAAGACCTGCCTCCCGCCAATTTGCTGTACCCAACGCCTGATCTGCCGGTTAATCTTGACCAAGCCACGGGACCACTGCCGCTGTAACCAGCAGGCTGGGCGTGGGATGATATCAGACCAAATAATGGCAACCCCCGGAAGTAGATCACTCAAAAGTCCAATGTCCTTCTGAACCGCTCGAATGAGCTGCCTACAAGACCAGCTTGACACATTGTTGCCACCCAGATGAAGCAGGAGCCCGACTGGCCACTGCCGTTGTCCGATTTCCAACTGAATGAAGGGCACAAGCTGACCCCATCTCATGCCATGCTCTCCCATCCAACGCAGCCGGACTCCCGATGCCGCCAGGCCAAGGTGCCTTCCCAGAAGCCGCAACACCGCCCGGCGTTTGGCCCAATAAACGAAGGAATGGCCGATGATCCACCACTCTCCGGGGAAGACCCCATCTGCAAGAAGACAAAGTGGGCTGCAACCAGCGGGTAACTCTGCAAAAGGAATGAACAGATTAAGTCCTCCCCCAACCCCCCCCCCCCCGCAGGAACAGCACATTGCATGACCTCATGTCAGACTGCCCAAACCTCATGTCAGGATGCCAGCGGCCAGACATATCCTTCGTAGGCGCCCGAGCGCCACCTGCCGATGCGCTGTATGACTCTCCCTTCAAGTCCCGCTGCCGCCGCACTTGTAGCAGCACCGATCCTGAAGGAGTGCGAGGCAAAACGCCTCTCATCACAACCTAATCGGTGCAAAGCCAAACGCAACACAGCTGTAAACTGGAATTGCGTCACTGGCCTCCCATTCTCATGAAGAAACAGATAACCCGGAGCACTTGAATGCCGCTGTAAATAGATCCGCAGGTTATGCACCGGGCAGGATGGCAAAGGAAAAATAGCCCTCAGTATCACCCAACCACCTTTCCTCGCCTGATCGATCTTGGATCGCAGGATATAGATGCGTACCTGAGCCTCCTCCAGCGCCACATGCCTAACATCCAAGCCCCCAAACGCTCCCACTCTCGTAGACCTTGGCACCAGCTCGCACACGCGGAAAGCTCCGAAAAATGCGGTTACGAACAGCGCGCGAAACAGCACAGCCTCGAAATCTGAAACCGCAATTTGCGGAAGTGCCTCCCAAATCTGAAGTAGCAGTTCATGCGACACCGGAAGCCGCCAATCACGTAACAGGGGTCCCCCCTTTGCCCACCCAGCCAACAAGCACTTCACCAGAAAAGCTACACGAGGGTTACCCCACCCGGCCGCCTTACAGAAAAAGGAGAACCCAGCTATCGCCGACGTAACTGCCGATCTGGCCCAGCCCTCCCTTTTTGCCCAAACCACAAATTGACCCATAAACTCATCCAGGACTCGCCTTCCCCTCCATCCCAACATACCCATGAATCTACTCACCTGAGAGTATCCACGCAAATACTTTTCCCATGTTCCACGTGCCACCGACGCCGCCAACAACGCCATAATGCCAGGGTCCCAACCTGCCAAAGATGATCCGGCACCACTGAGGCCGTTTCTTCTGCGTCTGGAGACAACAGCCGGAACTGAGACCACTGAAAACGGGACAAAGCATCAGCAATGGAATTCTGATTGCTTGGCACATGCCGCGCCCTCGCTGTGACATTTAACCGCAGACAAGCCAGAACGAACACCCTCATCAATGCCGCCACTCTCGCACACTTGGGCGACAAGCGGTTGATAACCTCCACCACCACGGTATTGTCACACCAGAAAACTACCCGCCTGTTCCGTAACCGCTCCGGCCACACCCACAGCGCCACCACAATGGGGAACTGTTCCAAAAATGTAATGTTGCGGGTCAACCCAGCCGCCACCCAATCGACGGGCCAAGCCACAGCACACCAAGCCCCCTGGCAGTAAGCCCCGAATCCGGAACTACCCACCGCATCCGTAAACAGTTGCAGATCCGCGTTCGTCAGCTCCGGCAACTGCACAACCGAGCATCCATTGAAATTGGCTAAAAAAGCATCCCAGACCCGCAATTCTTCATGCATTCTGGGCGACACCCGAATACAGTGATGTGGCTTCCGCACCCCCGCCATTGCCAAGGACAACTGCCGGGCAAAGGGACGCCCCATAGGAATAACCCGACACGCAAAGTTGAGATGCCCGACCAGGGACTGCAGAACCTTGAGGGTAGTCTTGTTCGCAGAGCCTACTGCCCCCACCAATTCCTTCAGCCGTTCAACTTTTTGCCCCGGCAAACGCACCATCATATCCCACGAATCTATCTCTATTCCTAAGAAGGTAAGGCACGTCACTGGACCTACAGTTTTGTCTGACGCTATAGGAATTCCAAAGTCACCTGCCAGGCGCTGAAATGCTGCTAACAACGCGGCACACGTCCCGGCCTGGTTGCCCCCACGAAGAAGAAATCATCTAGGTAGTGGATGATAGTGGAAAAACCCGACAGCTGCTCCAAGACCCAATGTACGAACGTACTGAAGGCCTCAAAGTAAGCGCACAATATCGAACAGCCCATCGGCATGCACTTATCAAAGTAAAACCGCGAGTCGAACTGAAACCCCAGGCACAGGAACACTGAGGGGTGCACCGGCAACAAACGGAAAGCTGACTCAATGTCGACCTTCGCCATCAGGGCCCCGCACCTGCACTGCCGTACCAATGCAACCGCCGCATCGAAAGAAGCATAACGCACCGTACACAACTCCTTAGGAATGTGGTCATTTACCGAATTGCCAGGCGGACAGGACAAGTTATGAATTAACCTATAACTACCTGGCTCCTTTTTCGGCACAACTCCCAATGGCGAAACCACAAAAGGGGAAAAAGGAGGCTCCGGAAAAGGCCCAGCAATGCGGCCTAACGCACATTCGGCCATGATCTTCCTATGCACGACGTTAGCCAGTGCTCTTAAGAACTAGCGTTCCTAGCCCGCCTGCCCTCTACCATACCCTCCAACAGGATGCGGAAGCCCTCCACAAACCCTGACAAAATCGTCCTCCACGCCCTCCCCCGACGAGACCCCCCATAACGAACTAACCAAGGACACATGGCATTGACTCTGATGGGCGTAGGAGCCAACGCCAAGCTCACTCCCTCACTTACCCCCCTCTGAGGGTCCCCCCACCCCTTTACGGCTGCATTTTGCAGCCGAATGTCCACTCCCGCAGAGAGAACAGGCGTGCCTAAACTTGCAATCTGGGAATGGACACGACGATTTGTTAAAACGCCAGCACACGTCTCCATCCCCCTTACCGTTCCCCTTCGGCTGCGTAGCAGAGACACCGGGCACTCAAAAGGGCCGCAAGCCCACCGAAGCCATTGGAGCCACCTGCTTGGCCCCAGCCCCCACCGCACCCCCCACCTTGCTTTTTGCCGACATTTGCGTGAGCCACAAATTAATGTCTTTTATCCCCCAGGAAAGCTGCCCATTTTCCTCCATCATATCTCTAAACTCCTCACCGTAATTCAACCAAGCCCAACCGTCATGGGCCTGTGATGCTGCTAAAATCATATCTGCGTAAGCCAACAGGGCACCGTACTGCCCCGGAT
The DNA here is from genome assembly GCA_033557465.1 of Ichthyophis bannanicus. Lineage (NCBI taxonomy): Eukaryota > Metazoa > Chordata > Amphibia > Gymnophiona > Ichthyophiidae > Ichthyophis > Ichthyophis bannanicus. The sequence continues at coordinate 1,377,104,311 of CM066033.1, read as the reverse complement.
AATAATGACCCCAAACGCTGGCCAACCTTAAGAAGGCCCGAGTCCAGTTAAGGGTGTTGCGGGAAACCTTCCGCACCCTCCCGGCTTTTTCATCCTCCTTACGCTTTTTCCTGCTTTCCCCCGAGCGTTTCCGCCCCTCCAGCAAGCGAAAAATATCAATATACCTGCGCCGTTTGATCCGACGCCGCAAATTCCTCGGCACACCCTCCCAAAGCTCCGCACAACGAACCACCGCAACTCCCTGCTCCACACCCCTCTCAACTGCCACTACCGCCGAATCCCCTGAAGAGTCGCCTGACGCTGATGAGGACGATGAAGATGAGGAATCACGCCGGCAATGGCAGCCCTGCCTGTGCTTCGCCTTCGCCTTCTTGCCGACAGGAACACCCACCTCCTGTACGCTTGCCCCATCCCCTCTGCCCACATACTCACCCACTGCCGGATTGGCCACTGCTGGTGTGCTCACAGTCTGGTCTGATGCCTCCACGCCGGGCTGCACCACCGCAGGGGTTGTCGCTGTCCCACCACCGACTCTACCAGTGTCCGACATGGTAGATCGTATGCTACCGCCCTCCGGGACCTGTACAGGAAGAGATGAAGAGAAGCCAGCAGCAGCAACAGACCCAGAAGCCCCGGCCAACCCACTCCCCCCACCACCCCAACACCCAGCTGAGGTGCCCAAACTGCCTGCCTCCCACCCGGCTAATCTCCTCCCCTGCATGAACCCCGTCCCACCAGGGCCAGCCCCAGCCCAACTGCCCCAGCCTCCCCCCCATGGCCCCATTCCAGTACAGTGCCCGGGCCCAAAAGACCAAAGACTGGGGGACCCCGGAGCTGGAGGAGGCAGGAAGCGCACGCTCGCCGGAGAGGGAGTATAAAATCCCGGAAACGGAGGAGGGAGAAGAGCTCCCAGTGGCCCCAGGCCGGACCGGTCGACACTCCACCCCTCTGCCTTGGCCGCGCCCCCCCCACCGCCCCCACGGCAGGAGCTAACCCCACAGCCCCACTTCGCCGCTCAACCTGGGAAGGCACAGGCATGCCTGCGCAGGCCTCATCTGCCAGCTCCGTCCGGGTGATCCCTACCGCCTCTAGGCCCGACACTGCAGGGGCAGCCCCACGGACTGCCCTCCTCGGCCGTGCTCCCCTCCGCATGCCTCTGCCTTGCGGCTGCCTGCCCACTCCCCCTGCCCCCTGCACCGTGGCTGACCCACGGCTTGCCAGCCCGGAACCCCTGACACCGCACGCCCTCGCTGCCCAGCCCCCCTAGTGCTGGCCCTCGCTCCTACAGGCCCCGCCGCCACCCTCCTATCCACCCCCTGCTCTTTTGAGGTTTGCGCCATCCCCGTGGCCCTCACAAAAGGGGAAACCCCTTTTCTCTCCCTTTTTGGGTTTCTTTTATTTACTTTTTTTTTTTTTGATAACCCTAGGACCCCAGACAGCCACTCTATCTTTCTTTTCTTTATTGCACCTCAAGGCCCCCCGATGACACGAGCCGCCTGCTGTTGTTTTTTTTTTTTTTTATAAACTACACCTTCTTAATTCCGGCGTCTCCCCAACGGCCTAAGCCAAACGCCCGAACGGCCTAAGCCCTATTTATATTAAAGTTAAGGACCGCCGCGGACCCCACACACCTTTTCCTTCGCTGAGCCGGCAGAAGAGGGAGACCATGTGGTTGCTCCCCACATTCCCTGCTGCTCTGCCCCGCCCCAAACCGCCGGCAGCCAATCACGCCACCCCACACAGGCATGAGGACGGCACGCTGATGCCGCGTCCAGTCTTCTCCCCCCCCCCTGCCCCTGTGGGAACCGCCGCCGGCGAAGCCTGGGCCCCGGGGACCCGATTATTAGGCCGGCCTCGGGACCCGGCCCTGTGGCGCGCCAGGATTACTCCAAATGAGGTAAACCTTACCTGATAGCCCTTCCACAATATCACTTACAAAACGGTTAAAAAGAATTGGACTAATGACATATCCCTGCACCACATCACTGATAACATCCTTCTCCTCAGAATAAGCACCATTTATCCATATCCTTTGTTGCCTCCCATTTAACTAATTTCTAACCCACTCAGTCACGTTAGAATATATCTCTAGGGCACTCAATTTATTTATAAGTCGCCTGTACAGAACAGTGTCAAAGGCTTTACTGAAATCGAAGTACCCCACATCTAGAGCTCTTCCTCGGTTATATGATTGCATGCCCATGTCCCTATCTGTACATTGATGTACCTTCGACTCAATGAACATAAAAGCAGAATTTCTACTAGGGCTTTGACAGCAACAGCAGTGGAGCATTGATTCAACAACGGGCATTCTGTAGAAGACATGCACCGGTGAGTCATCGACATAGTTAAGTGACTGGTAAGATGGAGATTATGAACGATGATTTATTTATTTTATTTATTTATTTAACAATTCTTTTATACCACCATATCTATTAGTCATGGCGGTTTACTTGGAACATTTTGAGGTAAAGTAACTATACAACGTAAAGTAAAAAAACATAAAGTAACTATACAATGACTGAAATTTTAAGAATATTCTTGGATATTTCAATTGAATACTGTAGCCCATGAGGGTTCAAATCATGATATAGAGTGGATGACTCTGATCTAAAAAGCTGATTGTTGGATTTAATCATGTCAACTGATTGAAATGTACGTAGCTGACACCATCTTTTTCTAAACTTGCAGGAAAACGCTGAAGAAAGTGAGTTTCAGGTGGCTATTAGAGGACTTCACTGATATTTTAGTGAACTTTTCAATTATTGTTTGTGATATATTGCGAACTACCGTATAAAGAATTCCTGAAGCAAGTAAGTATTTCCAAACACAAGGTTATGTAGGATTTGGGTAGAGAAAGAGCTCTGCATTTTTTATATAGTCATGAGATAATTTTTGCAGCATACTCTTTACTATGAATATTGTGATATTAAATGGATAATATTTTTATTCCAGGACTGTATCAAACGGATGATGATATTGAGCATATGAAGGCTTGTATGTCTTCTGCCAATATACTCTTTGCTTTTGAGATCCACTTCTAAGATACAGTACGTATTTAAGTTTGCTATAGGGGTTTTTCATATATTTTTTGTGGCTTATCCAGTGAACACCTGGTGGAAATATACTGACATGATACAGTAGGCTTGGTGTGGTATGTCCTAGGGCTGTGCATTCATTGGCATGCATTTGGTTCACTAGTGTGTTAAATTGATTTAATGTGTTAACCTCTGAATTATGTGCATTAAATTAATTAGTGTGCATTAAATTTTTTTTATCAAAAAATATATATGGAGAACCCAAACTGAGTAGGTACACGATATGAAACAATTGTGTTATATTTTTGTCAGACACATTATAGCGGTGTTTCACTCACTCAGCTTTCATATATGAGCCACCACCTGATGCAGGGTCCAGAAAAGCTATTTGGACCCGAAACGCAATACTGTGTTGTGGGCTTTGAAGAAAAGTTGAAAGTTTCATGAGTGACTCCAGGGAGAGTACCATCTGCTAAGCTAAGTAAAGTGTTTTTACTGCGATTATTGTGAGCGGTTTTACTGCAATTAATGATTAAAATGGAGGGGTCATAGTAGGGGTTGATTCCCCACTCTGATGTGTCCGACAAAAAATATGACGCAATTGTTTCATATCGTGTACCTACTCAGTTTGGGTTCTTCATATATATTTTTTGATTTGACTTATTGGTGGAGACCTAATTCGGGTATTATTGCAAGTTTAAAAATTTTTTATGGCCACATTAAAATGTTTTGATTAAGATGAAGGCGAAACAAACTGAAAGATGCCTGAAAATCAAGACCCCCCCCCCCCACCAACAATGTGCCTCTTCCCATAATCACAAAAGAGATAATGAGATTCTTTACTATTACAATGAGGCTGGGGATATGCGGTGGCCATCCTAAGACTTCCAGAATATGTAAGCCCCTCCGAGTGCACCATTGAGAAGTTCTGGGAAGTTATGATGAGCAAAAGAAACTATATAACTGCATACAAATAGGAAGTCAGCTGCACTGGCAAACCAAAAGAGACAGAAAGAGAATAAAAAGTAAAGGTCAAAGTAGTCCAGTAGAGTTAGATGGTCAAGGCTTGTACCAAAGTGAAGGAAAACCAGCAGTGAAAGAGATCATGAACAATCTAGACAAGAGAAAACTTTCAGAAGGGCATCTGTGTTAATCTGACATAACAAATACTACACCATAGACGAACCAATATACTAAGGCATGAGCTGTCAGGGACAAGAGTGCACTTTGTCAGAAATAAGGTTGAATCTGTTGCCGGCCATGATAATGGGAGCTGGAAGTTTTTATTATTATGGAAGGCACCAGATTTGGTCATGCAGTTCTGCATCTAGACAAGTGCTGTTCCTGTGATGTGTTGGGTTTGGAAGTCTGAACATCGTCAAGAATATTGCCGGTCCATTTGCTGCAGCCTACCATCTTTCCATCGTTCTATCTTCTAATCTTCCTTCCTTCCCAACTCATTCCTCCTTTCTCCCCACCTCAGTGCCTCCCAAGTCTTCTGATTCCTCCTGTATCACTTACTGTTTTCCCAAGCCTCCTGTTTCTCTCAGGGCCTGATTCTGCATGGCAAATAATGGGGCTGTACATCCCAGTGGGACATGTAGCCCTACTACTCGTCTGGGCCGAATTCAAAGAGGCAGTCTCCCTGCACGCACAGATGCTCAGTGCGGGGAGACCAGACATGGGGCGGCATGGGGGTGGGAAATGGGTGGGGCATGGGTGGGTCATGCGCCTCAATGTACAGGGCCGTTTCAGGTCAGGGCCCTGTATGTTTGGGTGAGGAGAGGATGCGCTGCTTATTCCACCTCAGAAGCGGAAAAGGCAGCGGGGAAGTGGTGATCACGCCCAGGATCCCCCCAAGACCAGGACCAGCCGATGACTGGTCCCCACTGCCTGATCTGGGCCCCAGATGGCCCCGCCGAAGGTTTGATGGCAAAGAATCGGGGGATTGTCATTACAGTGGGCTGGATGTCTCTGTAGGGATGCAGTGGGAGGATGTCTCTGTAGGGATGCAGGGGCACACTGAGCTGTCTCAGTGGGATGCAGTGGGAGGATGTCTCTGTAGGGATGCAGGGGCACACTGAGCTGTCTCAGGGCTCGTACCTGCACCCATGGGAACATCTGGCTCCTGTGGTGCAGAATCGGGTCCTAAGGGGCTCGGGGGCATCCACAAGGCCTGGACGTGCCCCTTCAGGGATCAGGCACGCAGTCTTTCTCAAACTATCTAGACCTCCATTTCCACACTCTGTACTCAACTGCATAAGAACATAAGAACATAAGATATGCCATACTGGGTCAGACCAAGGTCCATCAAGCCCAGTATCCTGTTTCCAACAGTGGCCAATCTAGGTCATACGTACCTAGCAGTTTCCACTTCCTTCCCTACCAGGCCCAGCTGTTTTCCTGCAACTCATTCCTCTTCCTTGTTGCCATTCTGTTATCTGTCTCTTATGCCTTAACCAATCTCCCATTTCTCTCATATCCAGAGTTCTTCCCTCTCTTAACCTTCTCACACATTTGGAAATGTGTGTACTATAAAATTTTGAAAAGTATGTATAGTTTGTTTTTTTATGTTGTAAGAAGTATCGACACAAAAAGAAGGTGTAGATGCCTGCAGGCATTTTTCCTTAGGTAATTTTCAAAGTGAAAAGATTTTAAGGCCTAGCTCTGCTCCAAAGCATTTAACCAATCATTTCTAGGGGTGTGCAGGCAAATAATTGTTGTTTCATTTCCTGTGTTATTTGCAGGTTTGTGTCATTTTATTTTATTTTGTTTTAATAAATTTTTGTTTTGTTTTATTTTGTTTTTATACATTTTCATTTCAGGGCAATTTTTTTAAATTAAAAAGGTAGCTGTGTTTGCTGCCCAAGTGAAAAACATTGTCAAAGGGTTACTAGAGTTTTCAGGCAAATAAAAATCCCAACCGACTTTTTTTCTCACAGTCAGAGACTGCCTCAGATCAATAACCTTTGGGTTAGAAGGCAGGCATCTTGTGGAAAAGCTATCACATCTTCATGGGAGCTGGCTCTAGCTAGCCTGCTCTTAAGTTTTGTATTGTTGGCGATCTTCATTTCTGTTTCCTGATTGGCCCATAGTTTGTCTGGTCTGGAGCTCTATGGAAAATGCTAACTGGATTTTTTGCCTTATGAATCTATTAACTTCTGCTGTACCGATTTACGCCAAAGATTTTTCTTTTGTCATGTTCTTGTGCCAGATCCTGGTTGCCTAATTCATGATGATCAACCAAGATCTGGATTAGGCTTGGCAAATGTCAACTAGTATACTTTGAAATGTTTTTGCAGAATTTCTGGCACAGAATATTAGGTCTGATGGACCTTTGGTCTGACTCAGTATGGCAAAGGTTATGTTCTTATGATGGAAATTCTAGAAAGAAAGCTTAGAGAAGATTAAGGAAAGCAGAAACCAGAGACTGGGACCAACAAGAATAAGGAAATAAAATGGCCAGACAACAAAGGCAGAACAAATTTTATTTTCAATTTTCTGACTGGAATATGTCAGTCCATGGAATTTACATCTACTGTCTTTAAATTTTGCACAGTACAGGTGAAAATGTATCTCTTTCTATTTTTCTGGTTGCACTACATCAAGAGTCTGGCTTTTGGGGGTTTCAATTTTACTTTTGTCTGCATATTTCTAAGTTTATTTTGTGGTCACTTATTCTGTACTTGGTGAGGGTCTATCTGTATTCTCTATGTAACCGAGGTCAGGTGTTCTCTTAGCATGGATTTTCTATGTAGGGATCGCTAATAATCCAGCCTGTTCAGTTTCCCAGTAGGTGCACTGGTGCTCTGGAGCCCATTATGGTGCTGCTCTTATTTGGATAAGCTGCTGCTCCTGTTATGATATGGTAGATTTGTTCTGCAGGTCCTGAGTGACTTTTGCAGGGTTTTGTATTACTTCACAAGATGGCTGGTATTATTGAGGGTTTATATTACTTTTACTGAGATGACACCAGAATCATAAATCTTTTTTGTATATTGAGTTCTGTGGGGAAATGTCCTAGTTCTGGTGTGTACTCTTTGTCATGTGAGGAACTATAGCGTAGTTTAGAACACTAAAATAAAATTATTTTTAAGAAAAGTATTTTGATGCTGTAAAGTGTATTGTGGTTCATACTTGTTCTTTGGTGTGAGAGCACCTTGTATCACCTTTGTTTTTCGCAGAAATTTGTACACTTAACATTGTTCTGGGCCAGTATGCAACCACCTGACCAGTGTTCTGAGTGAGGGAACCTCTCCCCCCATTTGGGTGGCTGGCGGGGGGTGGGGGGTGGTTAGCACCAGCTCAGCCCTCGCCTCAGGCAGCAGATTGCATTGACCCACCCTTGGAAACAGCTCACATATACCATCTCTACCCATACTATGCCCAAATGTCGACTCACACATCCCTCCTCTACCCTACTGAGACACATGAGAACATAAGATCTGCCATACTGGGTCAGACCAAGGGTCTATCAAGCCCAGTATCCTGTTTCCAACAGTGACCAATCCAGGTCACAAGTACTTGTCATGTTTCCAAAAGGTATACAGATTCCATGTTGCTTTTTCCATGGGTAAACAGTGGATTTGCCCTGTCCTCTCTAATAATGGTTTATGGACTTTTCTTCCAGGAACTCGTCCAAATCTCTTTTAAATCCAGCTACACTAACAGCTTTTACTACATCCTCTGTTAACTAGTTCCAGAGTTTGATTACTTGTTGAGTGAAAAAATATTTCGCCTATTAGTTTTACATGTGCTAAACTGTAGCTTCATTGTGTGCCCCTAGTCTTTCTACTTTTTCATGTATTACAACCAGTTGCAATACACCAACAAGCACACAAATAAGTTGGCCCAAAGGCTTATACACATCGAGCTCACCAACCCTCTTTGCCCAACCAAGACAAGCCCAATTCTACACCCACCAGTAAGCTGCACAGTTATCAATGCCAGGGAAGTTAGAAACAAAGCTAACTTATCACTGATCTCCTACTGGATCAACACATTGACATACTATGCATAACGGAGATTTGGTTTACAGACACAGACCAAGTCATCCTAAATCAACTCACACCGCCCACATACACTGCATACAATTGCCCTCAAATTCATAAGAGAGGAGGAGGAGTGCTGAAACTGGCCAGGAGTCACTATAAATTTAAGATCGTGTCACACACCAGCAGAAGAGGCACCAACACGATAGTCATTGCAAATAAACATATGACAATATGTTTAACATACAGAGTACCAAACACAAACATTGATGATCTCTCCTCTTTGTTAGAATCAAACATGCACATTCATGTCACCACTTAAATCTATGCTAGTTCTTGGGGACTTCAACCTTAACTCAGCCAACTACACTGCCAAGGCATTCCACAGAGCTATGCAAGACATGCAGTACACCCAGTTAATTGAAGCTGCCACTCACAAAGTTCTTTGCCTGACCTCATTTTTGCCCCCAAAACAATGCTGGAGAACAATCACATAACTCCTCCAATAATTGCAAAAAAATTTTTTTCGAGAGCTGTTTTGGTTATTCCATGTAATCTTTATGTTTTTTGGTGCGCTGAATCCGAAAATGACCTCCGTTTTGTCATAGAACATCACGTTTTCTGACAATTTAGGTAACTATGTTAAATAAGGCAATACCTGAAAATAAATGGAAATAGACTTATAAAATTAAAGTTTTATTACAATATTTTCATGAAAATCCTTTTTTGAACTGAAATGAGCTCACCTACACACACTAAACTACACACACTACACACCTACACACACTAAACACCTACACACTACACACACTACGCACACCTACACACACTAAACATGCACTAAACTCGATTCTTCTTCTTTGTGAAGCTCCTCTTGGTGCATTTACGCTTGTGAGTAGCATCTGGAATGTCTCTCTGAAGCATCCAACAGTAGTCTGCCATCATTGTAATGCTCCATTTTCCCTGGTATCTCCTTTCCATCTCTTTAATGTCTTGGTGGAATCGTTCACCTTGTTCCTCACTCATAGCTCCCAAATTTTCAGGAAAGTAGTCAAGGTGGGACTGGAGGAAATGCACTTTCAAACTCATCAGGCAACCTAAAGCTTGAAATGCTTTCAGCATTCGTCCGACGATCTTTTTGTAGAGAGGATCTTTGTTATTGCCTAAAAATTTCTGTACGACTTCTTTAAATGCAATCCACCCTTCTTTTTGAGGATCCGTCATGGTATTGACAAACTCTTGATCAACTATAAGCCTTCTAATGTCTGGTCCGACGAACATACCTTCCTTCAATTTTGCCTCCGACAGGCCTGGAAACTTGGTGACCAAGTATTTGAAGCATTCTCCATCTCTTGGAAGTGATTTTATGAATTGCTTCATCAGTCCCAATTTTATGTGGAGAGGTGGTAGAAGAACTTTATGGGAAGGTACCATAGTTTATCAGAGGACATTTTTTTCTCAGACTGTTAGCATCCTCGGCTGCCAACTCTTCATGGTCCAGTGATTTTGTCGGTCTCGACTGTCCCTTAGACACAGAAAACAAGGATAGTTGGTATACCCAGCTTGTTGCCCGAGCAGCATGCACAAGACCTTTAAGTCCCCACACACTTGCCAACCATGGTCTTCATATTTAAATTTACTAAGAACCAATTCCAAGTTCTCGTAGGTTTCCTTCAAGTGTACGGAATGACCTACAGGTATGGAAGCGTAAAAACCATTGTGGAGTAAAACTGCTTTGAGACTTTTTTGAAGAATCTATAAAAAGACGCCATTGCTCTGAATCATATTGGATTTTAAATTGACCTATCAGACCTTCGACATCGATGCAATAAACCAACTTGTCTTCCTGGATGAAGTAAGGAACAAACTCCTTTTCACGATGTCTGAACCATGAAGATGACACTCCTGGCAACAATAAATTCCTGCTTTTCAGCCTTGATCCGAGTAACTCAGCGGCATCTTTGGGAAGATTCAAGTCTCTTACCAAATCATTCATCTCTTCCTGAGAAAACAATTTTGGTCTTGTATCATCTTCAAAGTCAGAACTTGATTCGTCATCTGGTTCAGGTATGACTTCACATTCATCGGAGCTAGGTATCTCTTCCAAAGTAGCAGAGGGGTTGGGTACTGGTATATCTGTGCCATGGGGGATGGGACGAATTGCCGAGTGAAGATTGGGGTATGAAATGGAATGCTTCCATTTGGAATTAAATTCTTTCACATCGCATGAACAAAAGTAACAGTCGTCACTATGGTTCTTTTGCTCTCGCCATACCATAGAAATCCCATAACGGAAAGATTTTTTCTTACCCTTGAACCAGTTTTGGAGGTCCTCAACATACCGTTTGCACACTTTATGAGGCGCCCAGACTTTATCTTGATCTCCAATTTTTAGTCCAAAGTATGCAAAGTATACTTTTTTCACAAAGTCTGTAATATTCTGCTGTTGCTTCAACACTGTATATTCACCACAGATGAAACAGAAACTGTCTGGCGAATTAATACACTTTCACGGAGCCATAACATAATGGTTGAAGAATGACGAGCTAACACGAATTGCGATGAAAAAGTGTGAACAGCCTAGAACCAAGAACCTGATAATGATTCGTGCACAAGTGTGGCATGCAGAAGAGAGCAGCTCTGTGTCTGTACACGAGACGTCACAGTGCTGGCCACGCCCCCCCTGCACTGACCGGAGCTGTTGCTATCTGCCCTGTGTCTCCCTCCCACTGGATTCTTCAGGAAAGATTAACCCCCTTCTACCATTAGAAGCACGGACTTAAAACTTGCTTAGCTTATGTATATATTGCTTACCATCAGATTTACAGTGCTATATTTTTTTTTACATAACTCGGACAACCCCTTTAAGGTTTTTTTGGCATTTTATATCTTAAATGCACTTATGTGAATTAATTAATAGTAATTTGAATTAAGTAATAGTAATTTGAAAAAAATTGATAAATTTGAAGACAATTTTGCATGTTGTGGCAAATCATGATGTCTAGGAGTTTTTTCAATATTTTATTTGTTTTCAGCACACCAAAATACATGGAAATTAGATGAAAATAATCAAACAGCTTTTTAGTCGCAGACCTGTGTAATCATGCCGACTCCCTGGTCAGATCACCACCTGTTGTTGTTAATGCCATCGAGTCGGTGTCGACTCATGGTGACCCTCTGGATAGTTGTCCTAAATTGTGTTCAGTCTTCTGTCAAGTGGATTATTGTTGACAGACTGGTACCTGTAGCTGCTGTTATTGATCACCACCTAATTACATTCAATTTAGCAATTGCCAGCCCTGGAAATCTAAATCACATACAACCTATTGAAAGACCAGTTCCTTGGAGAAGTACTGCCTAAGATGAACCATGGCCTCACAGATATCGACGACTTAGTAGAACTACTCCATCAGCAAAGCTGCGGAAGCTCCACAAAAAAGAAGTGCAAATGCTACAACCCCAAGACTGCACTGGGTGCCCTGGTATTCGCATGACATTAAACTAGTAAAAAGAACTCTACAAAGAATTGAAAGGACGTGGAGATGGACCAAAGACCAGAATACTATGCAACATTACAGAACAACACAAAAAGAGTATGACAAGCTAATTAACTGATGCAAACAGGAGTACCATACAAATCTCATCCTAAAGTGAGTGAGAATCAGCTGTGCCTACTTAGTTGGGAACTGTGTGTGAGAGAAAACTGCAGCCAATCTGAGCACTTTTCAAATCATTTAGAATCCCTTCAGCAAAGGCTCCAACGATCCTGTGAGCAGTGAGTGAGAATCAGCTGTGCCTACTTAGTTGGGAACTGTGTGTGAGAGAAAACTGCAGCCAATCTGAGCACTTTTCAAATCATTTAGAATCCCTTCAGCAAAGGCTCCAACGATCCTGTGAGCAGTGAGTGAGAATCAGCTGTGCCTACTTAGTTGGGAACTGTGTGTGAGAGAAAACTGCAGCCAATCTGAGCACTTTTCAAATCATTTAAAATCCCTTCAGCAAAGGCTCCAACGATCCTGTGAGCAGTGAGTGAGAATCAGCTGTGCCTACTTAGTTGGGAACTGTGTGTGAGAGAAAACTGCAGCCAATCTGAGCACTTTTCAAATCATTTAGAATCCCTTCAGCAAAGGCTCCAACGATCCTGTGAGCAGTGAGTGAGAATCAGCTGTGCCTACTTAGTTGGGAACTGTGTGTGAGAGAAAACTGCAGCCAATCTGAGCACTTTTCAAATCATTTAAAATCCCTTCAGCAAAGGCTCCAACGATCCTGTGAGCAGTGAGTGAGAATCAGCTGTGCCTACTTAGTTGGGAACTGTGTGTGAGAGAAAACTGCAGCCAATCTGAGCACTTTTCAAATCATTTAGAATCCCTTCAGCAAAGGCTCCAACGATCCTGTGAGCAGTGAGTGAGAATCAGCTGTGCCTACTTAGTTGGGAACTGTGTGTGAGAGAAAACTGCAGCCAATCTGAGCACTTTTCAAATCATTTAGAATCCCTTCAGCAAACGCTCCAACGATCCTGTGAGCAGTGAGTGAGAATCAGCTGTGCCTACTTAGTTGGGAACTGTGTGTGAGAGAAAACTGCAGCCAATCTGAGCACTTTTCAAATCATTTAGAATCCCTTCAGCAAAGGCTCCAACGATCCTGTGAGCAGTGAGTGAGAATCAGCTGTGCCTACTTAGTTGGGAACTGTGTGTGAGAGAAAACTGCAGCCAATCTGAGCACTTTTCAAATCATTTAGAATCCCTTCAGCAAACGCTCCAACGATCCTGTGAGCAGTGAGTGAGAATCAGCTGTGCCTACTTAGTTGGGAACTGTGTGTGAGAGAAAACTGCAGCCAATCTGAGCACTTTTCAAATCATTTAAAATCCCTTCAGCAATGGCGCGCCCGTGCCTTGCGGGCCCGCGCCTGAGGGCCTCGCAAGAGGGCCCTTTGGCGTGGCCCTTAGGCGGTGGACCGTGCGAGACCCACTATCTGCTGCTATATGCTCATTCTGTTCAGCGATATGCTGTTTGTAGTTAATGTAAGGTAATGTAATGTAAGTTATGTACTGTGTTCCCTGTTTGTACTCCTAGTGTTTTGTTGTGATGTAATGATAATGCAATGTATGTTTCCCTCACCTTTGTTTAACTTTGTGCTGTATTAACCGCTTTGATTGAAGGAAAAGGCGGGATACAAAACATGTTAAATAAATAAATAAATAAATAAATAAAGTCAGCAAACAAGCCAAGGGAACTCTTTGAAATAGCCCGCACACTCACCAAAGAACACACACTCGACGCCCAGCCTGAAATCCACCCACAAAGAATTGCAGATTACCTAAAGATGAAACAAAATTACAAACTAAGGACTCATTAGCACAGACGTCTGGTTCAAAGAACCACATAATCACTGCACAAACATGAGGCGAATTTGCGATTCCACCCATCACCAAACTGCTCCATACAATAACTAAGCTAAACACAACATCACCAAATTTTATTTATTTCATTTCTTATATACCGCACTATTTGCGATCAGCGCGGTTTACATAAAACAAACAGTATCCGACAATAAACAAAAGTCAGGTCGTTACATTGAACAGGAGCAAGTAACTTGGAAAACAGGGTAAACTATATACATATGTGGTGCATTGAATAGGGTAACTATATACATGTACAAATGAAATTATTAGGTATTGATCATACTTGGGGGCGCCCTAATCAATGGTGGCTGGGGTTCAGGGGAGTCAGTGAGGTATTTGATAAAGAGAAAGTGTTTCAAGGCCTTCCTGAACTGGCTCAAGTTGGGGATTGCTCTGATGTATGGTGGTAGGAAGTTCCAGAGACTTGGGGCGCATAGTCTGAAGGCTCTGCTCGATGTTGCTTTGGAGCATTTTGTCGTGTCTCTCGGTATCACTAGCATGTTGGCTACTACGGATCTCCTAAGTCTGTTTGGCGTGGGTGATTGGATGATGTCACATAGTGAAGAGGAGGAGAGCCCCTTGGTGGCCTTGAATGTCATCACTAAGGTCTTGAAACTGATCCTGGCTTGAATGGGGAGCCAGTGTAGCTGCTTCAGGAGGGGAGTGATATGTTCTCTTCTTGGAGCTCCGAGGAGAATCCGCGCAGCACTATTCATGGCTAGTTGTAGGGGGTTTAAGGTGGCCTGAGGGAGTCCTTGTAGGATAGCGTTAGAATAATCAAAATGAGGAATAATGAGGGTTTGATAGATGGTGCGTAAGTCGCTTGGTTCGAGTAATGGACGTAAGGGTCTGAGGGATCTGATCTTGAAGTAGATCGCTCTGACAGTGTTGGCTATGTGTTGCTTCATGTTGAGGTTCTGATCCAGTGTGACTCCGAGATAACGTATAGCTGATTTTACTTGCAACTCAGCATTGTTCACTTTCAAGTAGCTGGGTGGTGTAAACTCTGGATTTCTGGAGATGAACAGGACCTCTGTTTTCTTGTGTTGGATGCGCAAATTTTGAGATAGGAGCCATTCGGATATTGTGTTGAAGCACTTAGTCAGAGGGGTAAGGTCTGGGCAGTCCAGGGATATCGGCAGGTACAGTAGGACATCATCGGCGTATATCATGCAACTCACATTGAACGATCTAATGATGTTACAGATGGGTTGGATATAGATGTTAAACATAAGTGATGATAGGGAGGATCCTTGTGGAACTCCTTGACTTTGTAGGAATGGCTCGGATGTGGACCCGTTTGCTCGAACGTATTGCCATCTTCCAGACAGGTAAGATCTGCACCACTCGAGAGCTGTTCCACTGATGCCTTTTTCTCTTAGCCGACATAGGAGAATTTTGTGGCTAACCGAGTCGAAGGCCACCGCTATATCTAAAAATATGAGTGCAAAACCTTGACATATGTTGTCAATGCCTGAAATTATGGTGTCGAAAAGAGTTGTTAGTAGTGTCTCCACTCCGTGTGACTCTCTGAATCCATGTTGGGATGAATCTAGGGGGGCATTGGTATCGATATGTTCTTGTAACTGTTTGTATACTATCTTTTCAATGATTTTAGCGAGCATCGGGATGCTGGAAATGGGCCTGTACGACTCCATCTTTTGTGGGTCTAATTTGGCGTTCTTCAACAGAGGTCTAACGGAGGTTTGTTTGAGAGTAGATGGGAAAGACCCAGTGCTAAAAGATAGGCCTATCATATTGGCTAAGATCGGGGCGAGGTCACATTGCAAATCCTTTATCCAGAATGCTGGACAGGGATCCGAGTATGCAGTGGAAGTATTTAGGGTTGAGATGGTGTCTTCTATAATTCTCTTTGAAGGTGTAACAAAGGTAGTTAGAGATGCTGGGAACTCTTGTTCGTTGGAGGGGTCTGGTATCACCATTTTGTCGGTCTTGCACAGTTTAAATTGCATAAAGATGGCATAGTCCTGCGGGTGTATACTTCCAGGGTGCTCCGGGGTGGGTTCTTTGGCAAGAGATTTGACCAAGTTGAAGAGGTCGTGCGGCTTATTTAATGACCGTTTCAGGGTGTCTGTGTGGTGTTGTTTCATCTTGACTATGACGGCCCTGCGATGTGTGTGTAGGTGCTGGGTGTATGCTGTTTGGTCACTGCTGGTACGTGACTTCCTCCAGCACTTTTCCAGTCTCCGTAGGAGGGTTAGTGATGCCCTTAAGTCAGCTGTGAACCATGGTGCTGATGATCTTCTGTTTGGGGCTTTAGTTGTTGGGGGATGGATTGCGATTGCGCTGAGTTTGCTGTTCCAGGTGGAGATTAGTTCCTCTAGGTCTAGTGAGGTCTTATCAAGGATACGTTCTTTATTAAACGGATACGTTCTTTATTAAACGGGTGAAAACTTCTGGCAGTTGGGTTAGAGTTCTTACTTAAATCCACATTGGGTCTTTGTGGCTTGATGAGGGTAGGAATCTGGAAAGTGATGAGCTTGTGGTCAGACCATGGTACTGCTGTTAATGAAAGCTTGATATTTTGTGCTTGCTGAAGCACTGCTTGTGGGGCGAATATGAGGTCGAGAATGTTACCCTTTGAGTGTGTGGGTTCTTGTACCAATTGGGTGTATCCCAAGATGTCTAGTGCTTCTATGAATGCAGCTGCTTGATTGTCCCATAGGGATGGCAGATTGAAGTCACCTAGGATCCAATTTGGTTTATTTGGACCCTGGGTGTTGGATGCTATATTTATGATATTAGAGAGGTTGTCCGGATCTGCAGAAGGCGCTCTGTAAATCAGGTTTATAGAGCAGGTGTTGTTGGAGATAGTTACTGTTTCAAGGGTGTTGATGCTGTTGGATTCAACCATTTTGAACTGAAGGTCAGATCTGGTGAGGATGATAACTCCTCCACCCCTCTTGTTCTGCCTGTGGCTGGTGAAAGCAACAAAGTTAGGTGGTAGTAATTGATTGCGTATGGTGTTGTCTTTCGGTGAGAGCCAGGTCTCAGTGATCATGATGATGTCTAATTTATGATACATTATCGTTTCAGTGATTGCTGGCCATTTTTTGCGAAGTGAGCGAGAGTTAATGAGTGCACACTTCAGGCTGCTAGTGTATGGGCTTTTACTTTGTTTGGTTTTCGAAGAATTTTGTAGTGGGATATGTACTAGGTGGTGGCGGTATGGATAGCTAGCTCCATGAGAGTGGTTGTGGGAGTCATCTGGCCATTTTTTTCCACTAGTCGAAACTATTGGGATGTGATTCTGTGTTGTAAGAAGTGCCAGTGAGGTGGATGGTAAGATTGTGAGTAGAAGGTAAAGACTCATTAGGGTGATGATTATGTGATCCATTTTGAGTTTTTCTGAGCCAGTTCAGGTGAGGCAGGGGTTTGTGTAGGAAGGGTGAGTTTGGTGTGGCCCCTGGCTAAGGATATTTTATTCAGGCGGCTGTTTCTTCTGTGATGTGGGAAAAGAGAGTAAGTGTCCTCTCATAGTTGTGGGTTATGGCAGGAGTAAAATTCTACTAACGATAGTAATGGCAGGAACACAATGATACTCACAGTAGCAATGGCAGGAAAACAATAAAGCTAAACAACAGCAATGCTAGGAATCCAATGATACTAAACAATAGCAGTGGCTGATGAGGCTCAATGACTGGTTCTGTTTTTGTCTATTGGGGTCAGAATGGCGTTTTACCATGTAGGATACAGGTGATATGATCCTATAGTGAGCTTATCTATTCAAAGTAAAATAATTGATTCTTATATAGAATGTATGCCCTACATGAAATTAGATCTGGTACAGGTACAATATTAAATAGAGCAGATTATTGCAGTGTAGATGTGCAGAAGCTACATTAACTGACGCAAACAAAATATTAGGAGAGGACAGGTGGCACCCCTCTCTATTGGCTAGGAGGCTATAGTGCAGATAGAAACTGTTGACAACGTATTCAAATTACTTGCAGACTATAACGGATAAGGAGTATCGTTAGGGATATTATAAAGTACCTGAGATACTGTGTGTGCAATCAGTGGGGAGTTGTTGATACAGGCAATGGAGGGTTGTTGATGCAGGATGAGATAGCAACTATTCAGTCCTACCTTCACGGTCTACGCCTAAGGGCCACGCCAAAGGGCCCTCTGGCGAGGCCCTCAGGCGCGGGTGCGCCCGATGGCGCAAACTTTTAAAGTTCCTGGCTGGAGCCCCGATTGGGCGAAGATGTAGTTGCAGCTCCTCCCGTCGCTTGAGGCTCGATCCCCCGACTGGGGAGAGCTGATGAAGGCGGCGGGTGCACAGGGACCACGCGCCCAATGGCATGAACTTTTAAAGTTCCTGGCTGGAGCCCCAATTGGGCGAAGATGTAGTTGCAGCTCCTCCCACCGCTTGAGGCTCGATCCCCTGACTGGGGAGAGCTGATGAAGGCGGCAGGTGCACAGGGACCACGCGCCCGATGGTGCAAACTTTTAAAGTTCCTGGCTGGAGCCCCGATTGGGCGAAGATGTAGTTGCAGCTCCTCCCGCCGCTTGAGGCTCGATCCCCCAACTGGGGAGAGCTGATGAAGGCGGCGGGTGCACAGGGACCACGCGCCCAATGGCGCGAACTTTTAAAGTTCCTGGCTGGAGCCCCGATTGGGCGAAGATGTAGTTGCAGCTCCTCCCGCCGCTTGAGGCTCGATCCCCCGACTGGGGAGAGCTGATGAAGGCGGCGGGTGCACAGGGACCACGCGCCCGATGGCGCAAACTTTTAAAGTTCCTGGCTGGAGCCCCGATTGGGCGAAGATGTAGTTGCAGCTCCTCCTGCCGCTTGAGGCTCGATCCCCCTACTGGGGACAGCTGATGAAGGCGGCGGGTGCACAGGGACCACGCGCCCGATGGCGCGAACCTTTAAAGTTCCTGGCTGAAGCCCCGATTGGGCGAAGATGTAGTTGCAGCTCCTCCCGCCGCTTGAGGCTCGATCCCCCGACTGGGGAGAGCTGATGAAAGCGGCGGGTGCACAAGGACCACGCGCCCGATGGTGCGAACTTTTAAATTCCTGGCTGGAGCCCTGATTGGGCGAAGATGTAGTTGCAGCTCCTCCCGCCGCTTGAGGCTCGATCCCCCAACTGGGGAGAGCTGATGAAGGCGGCGGGTGCACAGGGACCACGCGCCCGATGGCGCGAACTTTTAAAGTTCCTGGCTGGAGCCCCGATTGGGCGAAGATGTAGTTGCAGCTCCTCCCGCCGCTTGAGGCTCGATCCCCCGACTGGGGAGAGCTGATGAAGGCGGCGGGTGCACAGGGACCACGCGCCCGATGGCGCAAACTTTTAAAGTTCCTGGCTGGAGCCCCGATTGGGCAAAGATGTAGTTGCAGCTCCTCCCGCCGCTTGAGGCTCGATCCCATGCCCTGTAACACGGATAAATTCATCCAAGGAAGAGCTTGCCCTATTCATCCATAGTGTTATACATACATCTCTAACAAATGGTCAAATACCTTCAGCCCTCAAACGGACCTCAATTCGACCTATCCTAAAAAAAAAAGTAATTAGATCTTACCTGCTAATTAGTGTTCCTGAAGGAACGACACTCCAGTCCCTTTACTTCTGGGTTGCGCAACCCTTCCAGCAGCTTGGAGGCTGAGCCCAACCTTTTTGGAGGTGGGGCGGTATAAATACCACTGGGACCACCCCTCAACTCCAGTAATCGAATGAAAAAGCAGACCTAAAGAGTTTCAATTAACAATCTAACATAAGAACTTATATACCAAAACATTGTCTATCTATGTACAATCATTTTTTTTTTTTTAATAGAGAATGGTTAGTGTGAGGAGAGAAAGGGGACGGTCGGGGGAGGTATGCCTGAGGTTGCCCGATCCGACTTTCTCCCGTGTCCCTTCACCCCGAAATGGCCCCACACTCGGTCCAAAGTTTCCTTCTGACTGATAGGTCCTAACCGGGTGGGATCAGGGACTGGACTGTCGTTCCTTGAGGAACACTAATTAGCAGGTAAGATCTAATTACTTTTTCCTTATCGTCACTCCAGTCCAGTCCCTTTACTTCTGGGATGTACAAGAGCAGTTCAATCCTGGGTGGGATCCGGTATACCGGACTGAAGGACCGCCAGCCCAAACCGAGCATCCGCTGCACTCTGGATGTCCAGCCTGTAGTGCTTGCTGAAAGTATGCAGTGAAGACCAAGTTGCTGCCCTACAAATATCCAATGGAGGAACTAAGCTGAACTCTGCCCATGACGTAGCCTGTGCCCGGGTGGAGTGCGCCCGGAGACCCGCTGGTACCTGTTTCTGCTGGTACCTGTTTCCGCTGTTTCCGCTGGTACCGCTGGTACCTGTTTCCGCTGGTACCTGATCCATCTGGAGATGGAGGCCTTGGCCGCCGCTTCTCCCTTGTGGGGACCCCCAAGCTGAACGAATAGTCGCTCGGACTTCCGGAAGGGGGCTGTGCGGGAGAGGTAGCGTCTCAAAGTCCTCCGGACATCCAAGAGCCGCAGTTTGTTATCCCTACCTCCGACCTCCTCGGCGGAGAGGACCGGAAGGTGAACTGCCTGGTTCATATGAAAGGGAGAGATGACCTTGGGCAAGAAAGAAGGGACCGTTCGCAGAACTACCTTGCCCTTGAGAAACAGTAGGAAGGGGGGCTGAGAGGACAATGCTTGTAGCTCGGAAACCCGCCTTGCTGAGCAGATAGCGACCAAAAAGACTGTCTTCAGGGTTAAGTCCTTTAAGGAGGCCCTCTTCACTGGTTCAAAGGGTTCCCTGATCAGAGCGTTAAGCACTAGGTTGAGGTCCCAAGGGGGGACGACCGACCTCCGTTGGGGGCGCAGGCGTCTCACCGCCCTTAGGAACCTGGAGACGTCCGCGTGTGCCCCTAGGGGCTTGCCGCGGACCTTCCCTCTATAGCATGCGATTGCCGCCAGCTGAACCCGCAAGGAGCTGTGTGCTAGCCCCTTGTCAAATCCTGCCTGTAAGAATTCTAGAATCTCAGGGACTGAAGCGGAGAGGGGTTTCCGTCGGTGCTCCGCGCACCACGCTTCGAAGATGTGCCAAGTCCTAACATAGGAGAGGCAGGTCGAACGCTTCTTAGCGTTCAACAGGGTCGAGATGATAGCTCCTGAATAACCTCTCTTTAGGAGCCTCACCCTTTCAAGAGCCAGGCCGTAAGCGAGAATCGATCCACGTGAGGCATCCGAACCGGGCCTTGCCTCAGAAGATCCCTCTTGCAAGGGAGACGCCAAGATTGGTCGGCGATCAACCTCATCAGATCCGCATACCAGGGGGGCGAGGCCAATCCGGAGCTATGAGGATTACGTATCCCTGGTGAGACTCCACGCGTTGGAGAACTTTTCCGATCAGCGCCCAGGGAGGGAACACATAGAGCAGGCCCTCCGAGGGCCACTTCTGGGCCAAGGCATCCAGGCCTTCGGACATCCTTTCCTTGCGCCGGCTGAAGAATCGTTCCACCTTGGCGGACGAGAACCTCGCCATGAGATCCATGACTGGGAGTCCCCAATGGGCCACTATCCGGTCGAACGTCTCCTGCTCCAGCTCCCACTCTCCGTGGTCTATCTTGCACCTGCTGAGATAGTCTGCCGTGACGTTGTCCATGCCTGCCACGTGCTGGGCCGAGAGTGCCTCCAACCGAATTTCCGCCCACTGGAACAGAGTGCTTGCCTCCTTCTCTAAGGCGGGACTGCTGGCGCCGCCCTGGTGGTTGATGTAAGCCACCGCGGTGACATTGTCTGAGAGAACGCAAATTGCTCTCTTTTGTACTAAAGCCTCTAGAGCTCTGAGCGCTAGGCCGACGGCCCGCAATTCTAGTCTGTTGATGGGCCATTGGGCTTCCAGCGGAGTCCAGTTGCCTTGAACAAACTGGTCCTCGCAGTGAGCTCCCCAGCCTGCCAGACTGGCATCCGTCGTCAGTAATAACCACTGGTGAGGCTCGAGGGGCATCCCGCGATCCAGATTCCTTGGGGACCGCCACCAGTGCAGAGTCTGTTTGGTCCGTGGCGCGCAAGGTAACTGCATAGACATGGGGTGAAGTTGGGGCGACCACCGACGCAATAGGGCCCTCTGCAACGGCCGCATGTGGGCCCGGGCCCATGGTACCACCTCTATTGCCGCTACCATTGTTCCCAGAACCTGAAGATAATGCCGCGCCGTGGGGTTTCGTCTGCCCAGAAACTGAGTGACCAGGAGTCTTAGTTCTCTTGATCTTGATCGAGACAGAAAAACCCTGCCTCTGCTGGTGTCGAACCTTGCTCCGAGGTACTCGAGTTCCTGGGAGGGGGTCATCCTGCTCTTTGCTCGATTGATGACCCACCCCAACTCCTCTAGGACTTGAATCACTCTTGTCGTCACGGCGTGGCTTTCCTCCTCTGACTTTGCCCGGATTAGCCAATCGTCCAGGTAGGGGTGTACTAGAATTCCCTCTTTCCGTAGGGAGGCCGCTACCACCACCATCACCTTGGTGAACGTCCTTGGGGCCATAGCTAAGCCGAAGGGTAGGGCCTGGAATTGAAAATGGCCCCTTGGCACAGCAAATCTCAGGAATTGTTGATGGGAAGCCCTGACCGGGATATGCAGGTAGGCTTCTGTCAGATCGAGGGATGTTAAGAACTCTTCGCCCCTTACTGCTGCTATGACTGAACGTAGGGTTTCCATCCGGAAATGTGGAACTCTGAGGCAGCGATTGACCTGCTTTAGATCTAGTATCGGGCGAAAGGACCCTTCCTTCTTTGGAACTACGAAGTAAATCGAGTACCGACCAGCACCGCGCTGGTCTGGTGGTACTGGGACCACGGCCCCGAGCGTTATTAGACGGGTGAGGGTTGTCTCTACCGCCACTCTCTTTGCCGAAGAACCGCAGGGAGACTGAACAAAGGCTGGATGTATTTGTTTTGCAAATTCGAGAGCGTAGCCCTCTCTGATGACCTCTAGAACCCATTGATCAGACGTGACCCGGGACCAGGCGGGAAGAAATCGCCTTAGGCGACTGCCCACCGACGGCTCTTCCCCCTGGACCCCCGTCACCTCATTGTTTTCTATTTCCCTGAGAGGAGGAGGAGGAGGACGAGCCAAAACCTTGGCCTGCTCCTCGAAACCCTCTAAAACCTTGTCCCTTCGAGGGAAAACGGCCCCTGGGAAAGGGGTTTGTCCTGGCCAGGCGGAACCTTCGGGCGTCCCTGGGCTGATTACGCACTGGGGCTAGGGGTCGCCCTTGCTTTGGTCTGTCTTCAGGCAGCCTGCCCCCCTTAGACTCGCCAAGGTCCTTTACCAACTTCTCCAAATCTTCTCCGAATAAGAGCTTCCCCTTAAATGGGAGGCGGCTCAGGCGTGCCTTCGAGGAAGCGTCCGCTGCCCAATTCTGTAGCCACAGATAACGCCTAGCCGCCACCACCGAGGCCATGTTCTTGGCTAGGCTTCTGATGAGGTCATACTGACTATCCGCCAGGTAGGCTGCTCCGGATTCCAGCCTAGCAGAGTGGGCCTGAGCCTCGCCAGTTGGTCCCTCTGCTGCCTGCAGCTGTTGTGACCACCTTAAACAGGCTCTCACCACCCAAGCTCCTGAAACCGAGGCCTGCAAGGCAAGGGCACTCACATCAAAGGCTTGTTTCAGGAGGGTATCTAGCTTTCTGTCTTGAGAATCCCTTAAGGCCGTGCTGCCCTCAACTGGAATAGTAGTCTTCTTAGTAACTGCTGATACCGCTGCATCCACCCTTGGAGACTTCAGTAGCTCTTTGTCTGCCTCTGGCAGGAGGTATAGGCGAGACATGGACCGGACTCCCCTTAAACTAGACTCGGGTTGATCCCATTCTTCCTGGATCATCTGACGCACTACTCTGTGGACAGGGAAAACCCTCTGTGAGCTCCTAATGGCCTGGATTAACGGGTCCTCCAACGCCTCCTCCTCCGCTGGCGTATCTGAGGAGACATTGAGAACCTTTAAGGACTCATTAATAAGAGCCGGGAGCTCCTCCCGCCGAAAGACTCTAATTATCCTGGAATGATCTTCTTCAGGAATCTCCCCTTCTTCCAGTTCTTCCTCTTCCTTGTCCCAGTCTTTGTCAGAGCTATCCTCCTCTGGGGTGCCCTGGGAGAGGGAGGCGAGAGGTTCTTCCCCGCCCAGCCGTGGGCGTTTTGATGGAAAGCCTGAGTCTGAGTTGCTTGTCCTCTTGGATTTGGCCTCGGCCGTCGGGACATTCTCCCCTGTCCCCGAACGTTGCTTACGCAAGCAATAGGCCTTGTGGAGTAAAAGAATGAAGTCTGGAGAGAAAAAATCCCCGGTACCCCCCTCCCCGGAGGGAGGGGGTGAAGAAGGCGGAGGAGGGGTGGGTAAATCCGCGGATATGGGAGAAGGAAACTGGGACCCCCCTTCCCCTTGTAAGGGGTCTCCAGAACCCTGCGAGGGCTGGGTCATGGCCAAATTAATTTCTTGTTCCACGGAGGCAGCCACTGCAGCACAACCCCTGCAGACTCCTGCCTCTGAGGAAGTGCCCCTACGTGTGCCACAGGAAGGGCATCTGGGTTTGGCTGCCATGTTCTTGCTCTCGGGTACCTCAGCTCCTCCTGTTTGGAGGTTTAAGCAATGGGTCTGGGTCCCAGCTAACTGAATCGCAGAAAGCGCTGCTGTGAGTATGTGCTCTCTCCTTCCGCAGACCAAAAATATCCCCGAAAGGAAGGTCAACTGCCAGGCCCTCTTTTCTTTATCAGAGAATAACACACCATAGGCTAAGCAAAATAAGATTATTAAAATTACTAAAATAATCAAAAATTAAATTAAAATTAAATTAGAATTGAAATTAATAAATGCAGATTAGAGTAACTGCAAGCAGTTCATTTTGGTACTTGTGGTTTGAAGCTTGATGGACCCGGCTCAGCGATCTCTGCCCGTTGGCTCTACACGTGGTAGGCCTCACCACGTGGAGCCTGAACGGGGGATCACGAGCGTGTTCTCTGGGTCGCTGTTCTCCGCCCGGAATCACACCGCAGGGGCTAAGGGTGCCGTCAGGGGCTGTGAACCGATGCTGCCCTCCTCCTGAATAGCAGTGCTGTGAAGGATTAGCTCCTCCGCCGAGACCGGAAGACCCGGGGTTTGCCGCCGCGTCCGCCGGCTGCGGCACGAGTCCGGCAATAAAATCTACCTTCCGGTGTTGCCTCCAGCGCTCAGCCACCCGAAGGGCTTCGGCGCGAGGCAGGGCAAATCGAGAAGAAATCCACGGGAGTCAGGAGATCTGCAACCGAAGAGCTCAGGATAACAACCAGCACACTACTACCTCTGGAGCCCGGCCCGATCGGGGTGGGGGGGGGGGGAGGAAGAGAGAGCAGGCAGAAGCAGTTAAAGGAGCCGTGAATGCTTAATCTAAATGGCAGAAAGGCACTAGGTAAATGAAAATTAAAGGTAATAAGGATTAAAAGAAATAAAAATAATCTTAAAAGAATTAGATAAAGGGAAGACTCCAGTAAGCCCTAGGCTTACGGAACCCTCCAGCTGCTTGGAGGCTGAGAATACTGGAGTTGAGGGGTGGTCCCAGTGGTATTTATACCGCCCCACCTCCAAAAAGGTTGGGCTCAGCCTCCAAGCTGCTGGAAGGGTTGCGCAACCCAAAAGTAAAGGGACTGGACTGGAGTGACGATAAGGAACTAGCTCTTGACAAAGAGGACCCCTCTGCATACCAACCAATATCAAAGCCTATCCTTTATGGCTAAAATCACTAAGAAAATGGTAGAGTTGCAGCTCCAAGATCACATCAAACACACGCACCACTAAATCCTCACCAACCTAACCACAACATGGAAACACTGCTAACCTCACTCTTCGACACAATAATCAAAGGGATGGACAACATAAAGAAAGGATTCCTGTTAATATTCCTAGATCTCATTTCCAAGTTAAAAAGACCTAACCTTTTACGCCTTTCCTTGTAGGGATATCCTTCCATCCCCTTTACCATTTTTGTCACTTTTCTCTGCAACATTTTTAATTCTACTGTATCCTTTTCAGGGCCGTACTGATCATGAAATGCGCCCTGTGCGACTTGCACATCGGGCGCGTGCCCCCCCACACCTCACTTTATGGGGGCAGGAGAGATGAGGCACACACCCGATGTGCAAGTCGCCAGCACGCTAAGCAGGTCTGGTCCCTCCCGGAGGGACCAGACCTGCTTAGCGTGCCACGAGAAGGCTTAAGGGGTGCATTTCGGCTGTCTGCCATTGCCTGCCGCTGCTGAGAGAAGAAAAAGTGGCGGCAGGCAATGGCAGACATCCAAAATGTGCCTCTTAAGCCTTTGTGCCGTGTGCGGACGCACCACTCGCACAGGGCTAGGTACGGTCCTGATCCTTTTAAAGATATGGTGACCAAAACTGCACAAAATATTCAAGGTGTAGTCACAAAATGGAGCAATACAGCAACACACTTGATCATGGATGTTTCAACGAAATCCCATGCAGAGACATGCCTGTAGGGCCGGCCCATCCATTGTGCGAGAATGTTGTTCACAAAGGGCCCCGTGCTTCAGGGGGCCATGTGCCAACTCCATTCTGCACATGGTATTTGGTTTCAGGGCCCGCCAGCTTCACATGGAGCCAGGGAGGCCCGAAGCCCCGGCTCATCTCTGCACAGCACTGGAGTGAAGAGTGGCATCCCACAGCTGTGTTCTCCTGAAGCACGCTGAGTGCCAGGAAACAGGAAATGTCCTTTAACCTCTGGCGCACCAGCGTGCTTCAGGAGAAAACAGCTGCTGGAGTGAAGGAACATGCTGTTCTTCACTCCGGCGCTGTGCAGAGGTGAGCCAGGGCTTCAGGCCTCCCTGGCTCCTTCTCAAGCCCGTCAGACAGGTGCAGGGCTCTTTTGGGGGGGGGGGGCTTGGACCAGAAATGGGCTGATGGGGAGCTAGGATAGGACTGGAAGTGGCTGATGGGGGGGGGGGGGGCTAGGACTGTAAAGGGCTGATGGGGGGGCTAGGACTCAAAATGGGCTGATTGGGGGGCTTGGACTGGAAATGGACTGATGGGGGGCTAGGATTTGAAATGGGCTGATGGGGGGCTAGCATAGGACTGGCAATGGCTGATGGGGGACTAGGATTTGAAATGGGCTGATGGGGGGCTAGGACTGGAAATGGGCTGATGCAGGGGGATGGGAGAGTGGTACTAGAAGGGAGCTGATCTTGGGGAAGGACTAGAAAGGGTTGTGGCTGGGGTAGTGAGGATGGTGAGGGGAAAAGATATTTTGTGTGGAAGGGAAGAAAAATCTACGATTGGCTGGGTATTGGGAGAGTAAGTGGGGACTGAGGAAGGAAGGGCGAAATTTGAGTACATGAAAAAGGAATAAAGAAAGAAATGGAGGAAAGAGCAAAAAGGGAAAGATCAGTATGTTAAAGCAGATGTAGAAAGAGAATGGGAAAAAAACTAGGACAAATGGACAGCAGACAATGAAGAGTTAGCAGAAGACATGAAGATACCAAAAGAAAGTGACTGGGGCAATTGCAACTAAAAAATAAAATGTCCAAACAGCAAAAAGTAGAAAAATACTTTTTTTTATTTTGAATTTATTAACTGGAATATGTCAGTTCTGGGAAATGTACATCGCTAATATCTTTGAGTTTTGTTTAGTACAAGAGGAAATTAATTAGTTTTATTTCTTCAGTGTTGTTGTGCATGCTAGGTTTGGCTTTTGGGTTCCCAGTTTAATTATTGTCTTCCTGTTTCTAAATTATGATCCCTTGTTCTTTGTTTGGTGACAATCTATGTTCTGCCTGTGTAACTGAGCTGAGGTATTCTGCTCATGTAGTTTCTTTTTGACAGTGGCACTTATTCTCTTTCCCCAGTAGGAGATGTATTGGTATTCTCTCAGATGTATTGGTTTAATATTTTCAGTGTTGCCTTTTCATAGACTGGGTTTGGTGCTTTGAGTCCTGTTAGTGCTGTTACGATATGGCGGGTTTGCTATGGGTTCTAAATGGGCAGTGTTTATAGTACTTCCTAATGTGCCTGGCAGTTGGCACTGGAGTATAGTAATGTAGAAATCTGGTAGTTTTTCTTTATGCAGACACTCATTAAGAGACATGTTTACTAAAAGTTAGCGCACATTAACATTATGCAAATAAAGCCCTGCAATGAGTCTCCGCACATGGCCTCCCACCTCCCTTGGGCCACCCCTGAATGCCTGATTCTGCAAATGAGGGAATATGTCATTGGGTCACATAGCAGGTATACACTTTTCAACTTGTTTTTTTTTTTTTTTACCACTAGAGAAGCAAATGAATGCAGTCAAAGAGCTGTTGTCAGAAGAGTTTCTTAGCTTCTCTCTATTGAAAAAAAGAACAAAATAACACTACACAGTACACAGCAATTGCTTTTGGAAGAAAAATTCTGACAGTATAAAGTGTTGCTCTGAATAAAGTCAGTTTATGGTTTATATGTAAAGCAATGCAAGGTAATAAGCGGTGCAAGGAGATATGTGGCATTTACACAATGGTTGTACATGAAATCCTGGAAAATAGCTCTTCCCCTTATGGAAGTAAGCAAGCAATTAGAGCAGATTTATGATAGAAGTGGGAAACTGCTGATTGCAAGACTGTACAGTACTAGCGTACAAGCCCTGCTAGACCAGTGGTTCTCAACCTGTGGGTCGCGACCCCCACTGGGGTCGCCTCACTGCGCTGTTAAAAAAAAAAGCAAAAAAAAAAAAAAAGCGCACAAGTTGCTGCCGCTGCTGAGTCCGCTTCTTGGCAGTGGCAAACTGACAGACTCCAATTTTCTGCAGCCGCAGCTCCCTGCCTCTTAGGGACCAGAGGCTGTGCCTGTGAGTGAAGCCGTTACGGAGAATTTCTGTCTCTCGATGGGCTCCGTGCAGCATTGTCCTGCCTCCAAAGAAAATTGTTTACCACTTCCTTTGGAGGCTGGACAATGGCATGCTGCACGGAGCCCGTCGAGAGACAGAAAGGCTCCTCAACGGCTTCACTCACAGCAGGCACAGCCGCGGTTCCCTAAGAGGCAGGGATCCGTGGCTGCAGAAGAACAGGGCAATAACAGGCAGACAGGGAGAGGGGAGGAGGGTGCAGGGAACCTGCAACGGGGCTGACATGAGGAAGGGAGGGGGCTGACATGGAGGGATGGATGGAGGGAGGGAGGGAGGGGGCTGACATGGACAGGGGGGCTGACATGGAGGGAGGGGAGAGCTGATGGATGGATGGAGGGAGGGGGCTGACATGGAGGGAGGGAGGGGGCTGACATGGACAAAGGGGGGGCTGACATGAAGGGATGGATGGATGGAGGGAGGGAGGGGGGCTGACATGGAGGGATGGATAGATGGAGGGAGGGAGGGGGCTGACATGGACAGAGGGGGGCTGACATGGACAAGGGAAGAGACAGGGGGACATACTGGACAGACGGGGGATAAATGCTGGACAGAGGGGAGAGACAGTGCGGGTTATTTATTTTTTTATTTAAATGGATTTCTATCCCGCCTTTTCATTGAATCAAAGTGGATTAGGATTATAATGGGCAGATGGGGGACGGGGGGGGGGCTAGGACTGGTAATAGGTTGATTAGGGAAGGCTAGGACTGGGAATGGATTGATCTAGGGGGGATTGGGACTGGTAATGTGCTGATAGGGGCTAGGACTAGTAATGGACTGATGGGGGGCTAGCATTGGAAATGAGCTGATCGGGGAGGTTAGGACTGGAAATGGGCTGATTAGAGGAGGCTAGGACAGGTAATGGGCGGATGGGGGGGGGTAGGACTGGTAATGAGCTGATTAGGGGAGGCTAGCACTGGTAATGGGGTTGAGGAGGGACTAGCACTGGAAATGAGCTGATTAGGGGAGGCTAGGACTGGTAATGAGCTGATGGGGGGGGGTAGGATTGGTATTGGGCTGATTAGGGGAGGCTAGCACTGATAATGGGGTTGAGGGGGGACTAGCAGTGGAAGTGAGCTGATTGGGGGCTTCGACTGGGAATGGGCTGATTGTGTGGAGGGGAGGATAGAGCTGCTGGCCCTGGAAGAAAACTGGGGGCTAAGGCTACAAATAGGCTGATGTGAGGGGATGGGAGAATGGAACTGGAAGGGAGTGGATCTGAGAGGGGCTGCCATAGTATTTGTACTAAAAGGGACTGGTCAGTGAGGAAGGAGGGGGACTGGAAGGGAATGGACACCAGTGGCAGTCATGGGAATACAAGTTGACATTGGAAGGTACTGGGAGTGAAGACTGGAAAGGGGCTGATACTGGGGAGGGTTACTGGGACTGGAAATAGGCTGATGGAAAGAAGTGAAGAAAATGAAAGAAGAGGTAAGAAATGGCAGATGGACCATAGACCACAGAAAGAGAGCTAAGAGAAGACAGGAAAGCAGAAGCCTCAGATTGGGACCAGCATGATCAGAGAATAAATTGGTCAGACAACAAAGGTAGAAAAAATAATTTTATTTCATATTAGTGATTTGACTACAAAATCACCATAATTTTGAAATCAAATATTGTTACTTGTTATTGTGGTTTAAATAAGTAAATTTTATTTAAAAAAACATATTGCAAAGGCCTATAATATATTAATAATTCAACAAATGATTACAGCGACAATGCGTTAACTATAAAGGAAGAGAGACGCATTTGATTTTATCATTGGTGGTCACCACAAGTTGACCAATGGTAAAAGAGGTCACGGTACAAAAAAGGTTGAGAACCACTATGCTAGACTATAGAAAACACACAGAAAAGGAAATGCCATTATAAAAAGCATTTTTTTTAAAGAAATTGGAGGCTTTTTAAAAAATTAGATTGAAGATCTAAGACCTCATTTTATGATTTGGTCAAAACCAGGGCAAGAAACCTGCCAAGCACTTTGGGGCATGTTTACTAATGCGTGGTAGCTGGGAGCAGGGGGCTAACGTACATTTCGGCCATGTGGAAGTTGGGAGCACGCGGCCAAAAGGTGACCATGTTAAAAATGCCTCCCTGCCCGAGCAGCGTGTGAATAGGTAGGGTTGAGGTAGAGAGCGGTGGCCGCATTAACTGCGTGCAAGCATCAAAAAAAACCCTGCTAACTACTGCCTGCCTTTGACCAGATGGTAGTTGCACCTGCCTTGATAGCATGTCTCAAAAACATGTTTTATACTTGAGTGTTGGAAACTATAAAGGGCAGAAATAGGACAAACATGTAGAAGAAAAGAAAAGGGGAAATAGGAAATGTTTGCAGAATGCCTAGGTGACTGCTTAGGCCACCCCGCACAGTTACCACAATTTAGTAAACATGCTGGATAGCAATTTTTAGTTTTACTTTCTTCTCAGCTTTCATTATTTCTATTTTATATAGATATAAATGTTAACACATATAAAAACTACAAAAATACCCCCACAAAAATATAAGGTGATAACCTTTTATTGGAATTACTTAAAATATTTCTCAGCTAACTTTCAGAGCTAATGCCTCCTTATGTCAATTTTTTAGTAGCTGCAAGTCTAATGTGTTGAAGAATTGATAGTAGAAGGTCATTCTCAATCAGACAGTAGGGGGTTGGTTAATTCATCCCTGTCCCTTGTAAGTGAATCCTACAGGGGGGTAGGTACTGGCCGAGGGTACTATTCGGTGGCCACCAACGCCACCAAGAAATCCCAATGAAGCCAGGGGAACCCAGGAGGTCAGGGAGTGCATCGGAGGCCGTCTGCAGCGTTTCCTTTCCTTCTGGGTTGTATCACCTCAGACCAGTGGATGTTGGAAATCATATGAGAAGGGTATGCTCTTAAGTTCCAGCACGCTCTGGCTGACCCGTTTGTGCTATTGCCATGGTGTCGGGCAAGGTTCAGGCAGTAAAAGATACTTTGGATTGCCTCTTGGCTCTGGGCGCAGTAGTCACTTCCAGTTCCAGGCGATGCCCTTTGTATTGGCAGTAGTGCCCAGAACCTTCACCGAGATCATGGTCAATGCAGCAGCGGCACTCAGAAAGATGGACATACTGGTGCACCAGTATCTGGATGACTGGCTCATCCGAGCGAAGTCGGAAGCTGAGAGTCGAGAGGTGACCTGGAAGGTGATAGTCTTCCTGCAAGAGCTTGGCTGGGTGATCAACGCAGCCAAGAGCCAGATGATCCCATCTCAGTGGCTGTTATACCTGGATGCAGACTTTAACATGGAGATGGAACTAGTGTCTCTTCCGGTGCAGAGGATAGAGAAATTACAGAGCATGCTGCGTCGGTTCTTGTGGATGTTGAGACCATCGGCCTGGCATTACCTTAAGGTCTTGGGTCTGATGGCGGCGGCTCTCAACCTGGTACCCTGGACCAGAGCTCACATGAGACTGCTTCAGAAGGTGTTCTTTCACGATGGTCACCTCGATGCAGCCTCTGTCCTGCTGACTTTAATGTCTGGGGGACACTAAGACTGTCTTGCAGTGTTGGTTGAACAGAGACAATCTCGAGAAAGGAGTGTCACTGGAACCACTGGATTGGGTGGTAGTGACCACAGATGCTAGCCTCTCCGGGTGGGGGCGCGTTGTTTCTCTCAAGTGGCCTAGGGACAATGAATAGTGGAGGAGAGTGCATGGTCTAGCAATCGGCTGGAGCTCAGAGAGGTCTGGAAGGCATTTTCTCAATTTGCACCCATCCTGAAGAGCCGGGCAGTATGAATTTTTTCGGACAACACCTTGACGATGGCCTACATCGACAAGGAGGCACAGGAAGTGTCATTTTGGCGACTGAAGTGGAGCTGATTCTGCAGTGTGCCGAGCAGCATCTGGTGGCGCTATCAGCTCCCCACATAGCTGGAAAGGACAACATACAAGCAGATTACTTGAGCAGGCATCGGCTGGATACAGCAGAGTGGTCGCTGGGGAATCTCACGTTTGCAGGCATAGTGGATCGCTGGTTGGGGGGGGGCACTGGTGATGGATCTCATGGCATCAACGAACAATGCCAAAACCAGTCGTTTTTTTCAGCAGATGGAGAGAGCCGCTGTCAGAGGGGCTGGATGCCCTTGTGCAACTGTGACCCCAGGAAGGACTACTGTATGTGTTTCCTCTGTGGGCCCTCATCGCTTGTCTGCTGCAGAGGATTGTGGGGCACCATGGTCACATGATATTAATAGCCCCAGATTGGCCTCGGCATCTGTGGTACGCGTATCTGATCAGGTTGGTGCTGGACCAGCCTTGGCGCCTCCCGGTGTCAGACGACCTGATTGCACAGGGACTGGTGTACATTCCTCAAGTGGATCGGTTCTCACGGCCTGGCCCTTGAGTAGGCAAGGTTATTGAAGTGGGGCTATGCATCAGCGGTGATCACCACCCAATTAAAGGCAAGGAAGAAATCTATCTCTTTGTCTTATATCTGTGTGCGGCGCATTTTTGAAGATTGGTGTGAGAGTCGCAGGGTGCGACCTTTGGGAGCATTGGTGGTAAATGTTCTACAGCTTTTGCAGGCTGGACTGGATAAGGGTCTTGCGCTGAATTCCTTAAAGGTTCAGATAGCTGCTTTTTCCTGTTACTGGGGTAAGATACAAGGAGTCTCATTGGCATGCCATTCAGATATTTCCCATTTTTTGCAAGCAATGAAACAGATTTGGCCACCTGGCAGGACCATTGTTCCACCATGGGATCTTAATGTCGTGCTGTTAGTCCTGACAGGGCCTCCGTTTCAGCCCCTCGGTCATTCAACTCTCAAAGACCTGACCTTGAAGGTGATTTTCCTGTTGTCCATCTGATCAGCTCAATGCATTTCCGAGCTGCAGGCCTTGTTCTGCAGAGAGCCATTTCTGATTCTGGCCAAGAAGAGAGTGATTTTGCACATAGTTCTATCATTTCTGCCAAAGGTGGCCTCGCCTTTTCACATCAACCAGATTTTGACCTTGCCAGTTTTTCCCATGGTGGAGGTGGGCACTGCCATGGGGGACTGCACAAGATGGATGTTCGCTGAGCGTTGACGTGCTACCTGAGGTGCACCCAGTCTTTCCATAAGTTGGAGAATCTCTTTGTGCTGTTTGGAGGGCTGCATAAGGGTGAGGCAGCCACTAAAGTGTCCATCTCTTGCTAGGTGAAGGAGGCTACCGCCTCGGCCTATCTACTTAAAGGGAGGCCAGTCCCAGAGGGACTGTGTGCACATTACACAAGAGCCCAGGCGGCATCATGGGCTGAATTTAGCCTGGTGCCACCAGGGGATATCTGCAGGGCGGTGACTTGGTAGTCATTGCATACCTTTGCCAGACATTACCGCCTTGATGTGCAGGTGACACAGGAAGCACATTTTGGAGATCATGTCTTGAGGGTGGGGCTCAGGGGTCCCTCCTGTCGACGAGTACTTCTTTAAATGCTGTGGTACATCCCATTGGTCTTGACTGGACTGGAGGGACGTGGATGAAGGTGAAATTAGACCTTATCTGCTAATTTACTTTCATGGAGTCCCTCTAGTCCAGTGCAGGACACACCCTATTCTGTTTATCGTTAGGTGCGAGCGAGCCCGGATGATTGATTGAAGTGATTCTGGAAAGCATAGGGGTTCGACAGCTTACTGTCAGGGACTCGGAGGTAGCCAGATCCTTTTTTTCACACAATCTTGGGTGTGATTTAAAAAAACAAAAAGAAGAAAACTAAGAAAGTGAGACATCAACCAATTGTCTCTGGCGCAGTGTGCGGTGCCAAGATTAATGGCTTAGAATATGCGGAGGGTTCCGTTCTGCAAGTTCACTACTAGTTTTGGTTAAGTTGAAGAAAGTTGTTTCTGCTTTGTGAATAGTGTACTGAGGAAGGAGAAGGGAGCCTCAGAGGGAATAGAGTAACATCACGAGAAAACAATTTGCATATCAGTCTCCAGCTGCCGGTGGACGGACACCACCCACTGGTCTGGAGTGGACTGGACTGGAGGGACTCCATGAAAGTAAATTATCGGGTAAGGTCTAATTTCACCTTGATGTGGCTTATCTAGACCCCTGATTAGTGTGTCAAAGAGAGCAGTGAAGAGAGTGTCAATGCCTTGCTGAGGCGGGAAACTGTGTTGATGGGAGTCTAGAGGAGTGAAGTTGATGTTATACTGTCTTTTCGATTATTTTGGATAAGAATGGTATGCTTGCGATTGGTCGATATGAACTGGGGTCGGTCAGATCCAGTGATGCTTTCTTCAAGATGGGTCATATTGAGGCCTGTTTCAGTGCAGAGGGTAGGTATCCTTGTGAGAGGGAGGAGTGGACTATCTTTAGTATAAATCAGGGGTGTCCAACCCTGTCCTGGAGGGACGCAATCCTGGCAGGCTTTTGGGATAGCCCTAATGAAGATGCATGAGATATATATGCATTAGAGATATCCTACCAACCTGACTGGTTTGTGGCCCTCCAGGAATGGATTTGGAGACCCCTGCCTTACACCTCTGTCATTTAAGATTGTGAGTGGGCAAGGTGCAGATGTCCTAGACATCAAAAAGGGTAAATAGCATTTGCCACATTCCTCCTCGCTTCTCACCACCACCAAAATGTTGTCTAAAAAATGATTTAGGCGTCATTGTGTATAACACGTTGAAACCCTCTGCCCAATGTGCAGTGACAGCCAAGAAAGCAAATAGAATGGTAGGAATCATAAGGAAAGGAATGGAAAATAAAACAAAGGATATTATAATGCCTCTGTATCATTCCATGATGCAACACCTTGAATATTGTGTGCAATTCTGGTTGCCATTTCTTAAAAAGGATATAGCGGAATTAGAAAAGATACAGAGAAGAGCCACCAAAATGGTAAAGTGGATGGAGGAGAAGAATGGAGTAGAATGGAGTAGAATGTAGATCAATTGCTTACACCATCAAAATATAGAAAGACTAGGGGGCATGCAATGAAGCTACAGGGTAACCTATTTAAGACTAATAAGAGAAAATATATTTTCACTCAACGTGTAATCAAACTCTGAAATTTGCTACTGGAGGATGTAGTAAAAGCTGTTAGTATAGCTAGGTTTAAAAAAGGTTTGGACAATTTCCTGGAGGAAAGGTCCATAAACCATTATTGAAGGGGACACAGAATATCCACTGTTTGACTCAATACAAGCATTGTGGAACCCGCGGCTTTTGGGGAAACTGCTAGGTATTTGTGACCTAGATTGGCCATGTTAGAAACAGGATACTGCACTTCATGGATCTTGGTCTGACCCAGTATGGCATATCTTATGTTCTTATGTTCTCAGCTGCTGCGGCTAAAAGATAGCTTTTGCCTTGCTTATCTTTTATTTTTTTAAATTTTTTTTTATTTTCTATTTATGCAATTTACATTTTAAACATCAATCACAATGTTTACAGAAAAGATGTCATCTTGTAATACACATTCAGAAAAAACTATATCATAACAAAGAAAAAACTCAAGAGCATCATTAGTCCCAATAAATGGGAAGTGACAACAATAAACTACTGAAGGCAGGAAAATTCCTACAGTGACATAAGAAACAAATATTCAATAAACCAGACGGCCACAGGGATTAGGACCATAAATTAAACAGATGGACAGCCTGCTAAGAAGGTGAAGATGTTACGGAGTGCAAACTAATGAATGATGACAAATCTCCAGGTTGAAAGAAAACATATTTCTGAGACCTAAAAATAACAATGCATTTACATGGAAATCTCAACGAAAAGGAAGCCCCTAAATGGGTTACACCAGGTTTTAATAGAAGGAAGGCTTTACGACGCTTCTGGGTTTCCCTTGAGACATCTGGAAAGATAGATATTTTCTTGCCCATAAACAAATTGGCTCTCTTCCTATAAAACAATTTGAGGAGCCAATCTCTGTCCGAAGACAGAGCTAAGGAGACTAACAAGGTAGAAGTTTTAATTTCATCCTCTTTAGGGGAACAAAGAACAGCAGAGACATTAAGAAAATCCATATCCAATGATCCAAGCACAGTCTTACCTTCTTTTTTACCTGAAGGCAAAAAGAATACTCTCTGTACAGGAGGAATTAAGTCCACAGGTACCATAAGGGATTCTTGGAGGTATCTCTTAAATAATTCCAACGGTGCTACCTCAGAAACCATAGGAAAATTAAGTAGCCGAAGATTAGAGGCCCTTGTAGCATTTTCCAAAGACTCCAGCTTCATTTTTAATCCGATATTAACCTTCATTAAAGAGAAAGTGAGGTCAGAAACTTGCGAAAGCTTCTGATCAGAAACATCTATTTTCCTCTTCACATCCACCATATCCTTAGATAAATCGGACACTGTCCCCTCAAGTTTAGTTGTAATAGAAGACGAGAGGGTCAATTGCTGAACTACCGCTTGTGAAAGCTGGGTAATGGCTTCCCAAATAGTCTCTAAAGTCACCTCCGAAGGACGAGTAAGGGTGAAGGTAAATGGTGGCCCAGAAAGGGGAACACCCTTCTTCACGGAATCTAAGTCCTCCGCCAAGCAGGCTGTATCGCTCACCTCCATGACGTGAAATTCTCCATGGGTACAATCAGCAGCCTTGAATAAAGACGGCTGACCTCCAGAGCCGTCTCTTGAAGCACCCCGCTTCTGGTCCTTCGACACAACCTGTACCAGGGGAGCTGGAGAACCGTGTCCCGAAAGAGCCTCCGAAGGGCCCGGAGCTATCGGGGGGGAACGCCCATCAGGGGAGAGAGATATCGCAGAGGCGGAAGACGCCACACTTTCCTCCTGCGGCGCGACCAAGCCTGCCCTAATCTACCCGATCTGGTCCGCACTGAGCCGAACAAACTTGTCCATCGGACCCACAGCAGCAGGCGCCGGCTCCGTGGGAGGAGCCTTAGGCCTACCCTTCCGTTTCGGCATTTGGCTCAGACTCTCCCTGTCGCCATCTTGGAAGCTAGCCACTCCCCGGAACCGCCCCTCAGATTGGGGGGCCTTGCTTATCTTTTAGCTGCAGTTCGCTAACTGGGCAGCATGCAATATCGCTGCTGCCCGGTTATTGACTGTTGCCATCTCCGCTCCTCCCTGGAACGCCCACGCCACGCCACGCCACGATGCTACGCGGTTAGCATTGAGGCATGTAAGGGAGAAGATCAGGGATATTCAGCAGCACTGTGTAAGTGCCATGGCATATCCTAGTTACAGGCATTTTTATGGTTTTCAGGGCTGTAAATTGTGTAAATGCCTTTCGAATATCGGGCCCGTAGATAGTCATGCTTTAGTGGGAGAAAGTCAACATGGATTTAGCCAAGGAAGGTCTGGACTTACTGATCTGTTAAAATTTTTTGAAGGTGTGAATAAACAGGTAGACACAATTTAGCCAGTCGATATAGTGTATCTGGATTTTCAGAAAGCCTTTGACAAGGTCCTTCATGAAAAACTGTTGGCGAAATTAAAAGGTCATGGGATAGGAGGCAGTGTACTATTGTGGATCAGGAACTGGTTAAAAGATAGAAAGCAGAGATTAGGGATAAATGGACAATTTTCTCAATGAGAAAGGTGAATAGTGGTATACCCCAGGGATCCATGCTGGGCCCGCTGCTTTTTAACATTCATAAATAACCTGAAAATGGGAATAATGGGGCATGTTTACTAAATTGCAGTAGTGGACTCTGTGCGATATCGGAGTCGCGGCCCCATTGATTTCAATGGTGCCGCGGATCCGATATCGCACGGAGTCTGCTACCGCAGTTTAGTAAACACACCCCAATGAGTCAGGTGATCAAATTGGTAGATGACACAAAATTGTTTTGGCAAGATAAGTCATTTTTAAATATATTTTATGTGGATTTTTTAGTTTAGATTTCACAGTGGAGGTAGTCACACGGGTATAAAAGCAGTGGTTTTCTGGCAAAGCGAAGTTGTAGAGTTTGCATAAATTCCAGTGGATGGCACGTACAGCACTATCTCACTGTGCCTTCTGATGTCAGCCTGTCACTCCCAGCAATGAGATGTGTGACCATTTCCAGCTCACTGCTACAGAATCGGAATTTGTCTCTTTTTTACCAATGTTTTTCTATGCAGCTTGTGAACCATCTTATCCATAATCCACTATCATGTGCTGCAATTATCAATCTCTTGTCTTTGGTTTAAGTTCACCTCTACTTAGCCAGTCCCATATCAGGTTTAGATCTATTCATGGCTTCTGAATTAACGCTGCATTTCTTACAGTACTGATGTTTTAGCCGGTTCTTTTTTCTTTGTTTGCTGGTCTAATTCCCTTTTGTCCCATTTGTCTAAGTTTAAGAATGGTGACCACCTGTGGCCATTTGCCTTCATACTTCAGCATATTTTGTGTATTAAGCAATGTTGATGCTATTGCATATGCCTGAAAGCTCACAGTAGTACAGTGGGCTGAGGCAACTTCTTCAAATGGGTTCGTTTTGCGCATGTTATAACAGTCATGAACCTCACTTCTCAGCCAGGGTATGTGGAGTATGATGTCCAACTTACTGCTAAAGCTCGCCTCCGTCTGGAGTTCATAAGATGTACATGAAAACCCTGCTAACTGCTGCCTGCATGAATAGGTCATTTATCAAGGTGGGCTTGAAAAGTCCTTTTGATCAAGCCCATAGTCCCCAAAAAGATGGGGAAAATTTCTATATTTTCTGCCACATTTTCTTAGTTTCTGACTGCATTGCTTGGTACTCAAAGATCTTTTTTCTTCACTTGATGCATAGAATTCTTTGATCTTTAAAATTAAGGTATCTTAATTTTGTGTCATTTGCTTTTTCCAGCTTTTCCAGTGACTACGCCTCTTTCTTCCAGTTTTTGTGGACTCTGTATACCCTCTTGGTTTAAATATAGGGTTTGTAGCATACAGATATTACTACTACTGCTACTATTAATAATATTTGTATAGCGCTACAAGACGTAAGCTGTGCTGTCCAGAGACACATGAGAGATGGTCCGTTCTCATCAGAGCTTACAATCTAGTCAAGACAGACAAAACAATAACTGGGGACTAGGATATGTCTAGGGGAATAGTAAGGAAACACATAGAGAGCAGGAGACTAAGTGAATCAGGATCCAAAAGCATCCTCGAAGTGGTGCGTTTTTAGCCTGGATTTGAAAAGGGCCAGAGATGGAGCCTGGTGTCCTGACTAAGGTGGTTTGTTACAGGCATAAGGAGCACCAAAGTGGAAAGATCGACGTCTGGAGTTTGGAGTGGAAGAGAAGGGTACAGATAGAAACCAGATATTGAGCATGAGACGGTGGGTAAGTTCCTGCACTGAATATCCAGTTTTATGTAAAGTGCCTAATTGCCACTGCTGAGTATTGGCCCCATAATTTACTGGATGAGAATATATAAAAGTCAAGATTAATCCATCATGAAGGAGACTCAATATACTGGTCGGGCCCGCGCCTGAGGGCCCTTTGGCGTGGCCCTTAGGCGAGGCACGATAGGCGACACGAAATATCCTAAGCAGCGCTCCAGCGACCCGAAACCTGCCTCTCGCAGCACCCTACGACACAACCAAGAAACCAGCTATCTGTTCACCCGCCGCCCGAGGACAGAGAGGAGGATCACCAGATGTCCAACGCACCCAACACAACTCCTAACGGCTCTCGCTATCAGCAATCCCTTCAACTACAGTCAGCAGCACCGGTCAGTATCCATGTACCAGACACCAAGCCCACATTGGAACACAACGATCCAATTCTATGGACTATCATTAAGTCATTAAGTCACTTGTAACTTGTAAAGTAACCTATATATATAACCTACACACATAAAATATATATATATGAATAACCGTATTTTTAGATGCTATATATAGGCCAGCAAACACAGTGTATGCTGTACCACCTTAATACTGCTATTTTGTCAATTGAAGATCAATATACTGTTAATTTCTTTCTTGAGAAATGTATCATCTCTGTATCACACCCTCTCTCTTTTAAGATAGGTTATATATTAGCATGTAAACCGTACCTCCTCATTATTTGCAATCTCGTATAACTGCTCCTCTGTACTGAAGATTTCTCAGCACTACTTTGGGGCTCATAAAAGCTTCATACCAATACCACAGTAGAGCTCTTCCACACTTCGTACCTACATATAGGGTCTCACACCCAATTGAAATCTTCAGAATGGCCCTCCATGTCGCTGTCTTGCTTAGCTTCTACCTTTTCCACTGGCTTGGAACCTCCCAGGCTCTTTACACACCACAAAGCAGGATCCCAATCCTGAATAGCCATGGAAAAAGATGGAATTGCCCCCCTTACTCCAACCCAGGAAGTAGCACCTACTCGTGCCACTCCCACCTGATTCATGTGGCACTCCAGCTATCCAAGTCAACCAAACAAGAAAAACCTTTGAGATGCCGACCCCTAAAATGTGCCATCATCAATGCACGCTCCATTCGCAATAAATGGCCAGTGGTCCTTGACACAATCTCCTTTTATGACCTGGAAATACTTATGATCACAGAAACATGGCTATCTTCAGAAGACAACGTCATCCTACACCAGCTACTACCCCCCAATTTCTCAATACATACGCGGCATAGGGAAAACAAAAAAGGAGGAGGTGTACTCATAATCTCCAAATCTGAGCTCAACTTCCACATTCTAGACTCTTCCAGCACAAACAGCCTAGACATCCTCTCCATTGCTAATCAACAATGTTCCCTTAACCTGATATATAGATCACCATCCACTTCTCCAGAAGATCTTCCATCTATTATTGACCTCGCAGCTAACACCCTCTCTCCCAATAAGCCAAATTGGTTAATGGGCGATTTCAATCTCCCGTCCTTACCACAAAGCCATGCAAATGCGTTCCTTGAGGCAATGGTTGACCTAGGTCTCAAACAAATCATCGGTGAACCCACACACACAAAGGGGAACATTCTTGACATGGTATTTGCTCCACACCCTGTCATTGACCAAAGCCACTATCCTCCGATATCAGTCATAGAAGTACCCTGGTCCGACCACAAATTGATCATCATACAGATACCCATCAACAATGTCCAACTAGACAGAAGCCGACCTTCGAACACATCCTCTCGAACTACCACCAGATACTTTCGCCCCTTCGATAGGGAACACATCCTGGCAGAGACCCCATCACTCATCAACAAAACTACTCCAGACCTTGATGAACTAATCGCTTACTGGAACTCTAGCCTGCTTGCCATCTCACAACGCCCAAACCCGAAGATTACAGCAAGGTCAAAAAGATGCTCCGCCCCCTGGTTCTCTCCTGAGCTGCGAGCATCCCTTACGCAACTACGTAAACTTGAACGCCGATGGCGCAGATCGCATTCAACTGAAGATCAGACCGCTTACCGAACCCACCTTGCAATACACCGAGAATCAATCACTACCAAAATGAAACAATATCACACTGACACCTTAAAGAGGTCTCTGAACAAGCCACGTGATCTTTTCAATCTAGTAAACTCCCTCTCAAAAGAACCTTCCCCGATACAGCACAGCGAAATTCACCCGCAGGAATTTGCGGATTATCTACAATCCAAGATCGTGCAAACCAATAAAGTGATAGCAGCCCCATATCAAGAACCAATGGGCCTATCACCACTTAACATATTTTCTACACCATCCACTAAATGTATCGAGGACACCATAGCATCTCTCAACACCTCCACCGCACAAACTGACCCATGTCCAGCTTTTTGGATCAAGGAGCTACGTGATGTGTTCAGCCCTGTCATTGCAAAAATAATGAAACTATCCTTCACTACATCATATTTCCCCACTTCACTTAAGCAGACTTCCATTAGACCACTATTGAAGAACCCCAAGCTTGATCCACAAAGAACTGACTCTTACCGACCAATAGCCAGCATCCCCCTCTTGGCCAAAATAATTGAGAAAGAAGCACAACGGCAAATTCAAGATCACATCGATGCTGCTTCCCCCTTAGATAGCTGCCAACACGGATTCAGAGAATATCATGGGGTAGAGACACTACTCACTGGTCTTTTCAATGAAATCATCACTGGAATTGACAACATCCGTCAAGGTTTTGTGCTCATATTTCTAGACATTGCCGCGGCGTTCGACTCCGTGAGTCACGAAATTCTCCTCGGAAGACTGAAGGAGAAGGGAGTCTGCAACAGTGCACTAGAATGGTGCAAATCTTACCTTGACGACAGATGGCAATATGTGAAATCAGGATCAGAGGAGTCAACACATTTCCATCAAAAGCAAGGAGTACCCCAGGGCTCATCGTTATCCTCATTACTTTTCAATATCTACATGCAGCCCATCTGCAATATCATAAGATCATTCAACGTGAATTGTTTGATATATGCAGACGATATCCTATTATACATGCCCTTCTCCACAACTCACATGGACCTGACCCCCCTCACAGACTGCTTCAACGCAGTTTCAACTTGGCTCCAAACACAGAACCTTCGCATCCAACATAAAAAATCGGAGGTGCTATTCATCACCAGAGACACCTACTTTACCCCCCCATCCCATGTCAGTGTCAATGAAGCTGATTTGCAAACCAAAGATGCAATAAAATATTTGGGAGTTACTTTGGATCAACATCTTAACTTGAAAAGCCACATAAGCAACATAGTCAAAGCCGTCTACTTCAAAATACGCTCTCTCAAGCACCTACGCTCCCTATTGGACCCAGATGACTTCCGAACCATATATCAAGCGCTGATACTGCCGCACTTTGATTTTGCAAATTCCATCTTACAAGGTCTCCCCCAATCCACATTAACCCCCTTACAGTTGGCCATGAACACCGCAGCTAGGATCCTTTACGGAGCATCCAGATACGACCACGTGACCCCCATTCTCAAACAGCTGCACTGGCTACCAATCAATGGGAGAATCACCTTCAAAACCCTTCTATTAGCTTTCAAAGCAATCAAAGGTATTTCAGCCTCCTCACTCACTCATCTTATCCACTTTGTCCCTCCCAACAGATCCAGAAGATCAACAGCTGTAAACTTGCTTGCAATACCAAAGGCTTCGACAAAGTACAACTTATCAACCACAAACAGGACTTTCAGCTGTTACGTACCCAAATGCTGGAATGCTCTACCCCCTGACATTAGGGCCATAGCCAGCCTATATCAGTTCAGGAAGGCCCTCAAAACCCACTTGTTCCTCCAACACTTACCTGACAGCAATTGATCCTAGATATACCCTCCAAGAATTGACCCAATTTAGTTAGAAAAGACCTACATGCATTATCTGACTTTTATCTATCCTTCCAATGTAAATAGATTATGTATATAGTTGACCCTGTTTTCCATGTTTATACTCCTGTTCGATGTAAACCTGACAGCTTGTTGTTATGGTCGTTAAGTTATAATGTAAACCGCACTGATGCTAAATAGCGCGGTATATAAGAAACTGTAATAAATAAATAAATAAATAAATAATGTGTCTTATCTTCTCCTTCAGGTTTCCCAGGATGGTTTCTGGGGATTCTTCCCATAGGATTTCTCCTTCTAGGCTTTGCTGCTCCTGCTCTCCTTTGAATTTGGAATGGACATTCCTTTCCCCTCTCTCTCTCTCTCTATCTTTCTAAATATCACAATGAGTTTCTCTCCTCCCTGTCTTTAAGTAGATTCCTAGGTACTAATGCCTTGGATTATCTTGGCTCTCTATATGTTCAACAGTCTCCTCATATACCTCTAGCCTCCCTATTGAAGCTGCTTATGTGATCTCTTGTGAAGTAGGCCCATTCCCTCAATCATCCCTTTTACTCCCAGTCTGGGTAGTCAGTTCCTTGCATTTGCA
Organism: Ichthyophis bannanicus; assembly: GCA_033557465.1. Taxonomy (NCBI): domain Eukaryota; kingdom Metazoa; phylum Chordata; class Amphibia; order Gymnophiona; family Ichthyophiidae; genus Ichthyophis; species Ichthyophis bannanicus. The sequence goes on along the minus strand of CM066033.1, from coordinate 1,377,060,258 downwards.
GACTTCTTAGTGTTCCTTCCAACCTCAACCTGTCTCCAACACCTCTCACTGGCTGCCTCTTCCAAAGGTCCCCCAAAGCTCTTCTCCTTTCCCTTAGTGCTTGAATAGATGCCAGAGTAACACCTAAAACTCTCTTTGATTTGGTATGGGCTTTGTTCAGCACCCCACCCCCACTGACACTGGAGCTCAGCTTCTTAGCCATCAGCTTGGCTGAAAGAGAAAGGCAAAAGGTCTTCTTTCCCTCCAAAGCAGTGGGATACTCCGGATCCATAATATGACCTCTGAATTCCAGCTTCCTGGTTTCTCATTTCAGGGAATCCAGCTAGAAAATTCCTGGACACCCATTCATCTGTGTTGATGACAGGGCCTGTAGTACCGCTGAAAGGTCAGCACAGAAATATCCACTCCTGTTTGGGTCAGTTAGCAATAGCTGTATCACACTTGCAGCTTGGTTGTTGACTTTCATTTCTTTATATTTAAATTCTTTTTTGTCTCAGCAGTTGCCCCCTCTTCCTTTGGGTTTCCAGTTCAGTCTGAATGGAAGTCTGTTGAATTGTGGTGCTTTGAGCCTTCATTTGCAACTACCCAGAGGTTTTTCCCTTAATTTATATACCCATCTAACTTGTTTAATAAGCTGGAGCTAATTGCCTCTTTGATAGCTCCAGGGGACATGGACTACCTTGAACAAGTCTCGCAATATCTGAAAAATAGATTGAGGCAGGCCAGTATGCTTTTGCCCTCACTTTGAAAATTGGTACAAAATGTGGGGGTATAAAGTACCTGAAGACTTTACAGCAACGTGGAATACTTCCATGTAGTGTTATTATGATGATTATAATGTTTTGTATGCAATTTGTTGTATTTTATTGTATTTTTCATGTATTTGTATTTGATATTGTTGTTATGATATATGACATGCAATATATGTCTTGTAGACCACTTGGGATAGACTATATCCAAGGAAAGTGATATAGGAATGCAATATAAAATCTCACCTAGTCCAGTATGAGTCATTGTGGCAATGATCCTTGATCTGGGTCATGCAGCAGAACCTCTTGTGGAACCCTACAATTGTGTGCTCTAAGGTCAGCCATTAGGTGTCACTATTGTCCAATAACTGTAACTTTCTTCTAGGGATGTGCACTTTGTTAGTGTGCCTTATAAAAATTTGGTGCACGCTAAATGGATTTAATGTGCACTAATCAATTTAACATGCCTTCATTCATTGGCGAGTGTGCACACAGCATGGTGCCATGAGAGTTTATTTCAGGCCACATGTCTGCAGAACCTCCACAGGCAGCTAATGGATAACCTGACCAAAGGGAACCTGTTTACATTGCTGCTTTCAACTGTTGAGTATGGAAGTCTTGAGCTTTGTCTCTCTTAGGGATTTTCAGTTCTCATAGGCCAATAATGACAGACTGTACATCCAATGTGAATGTATTGTTATGATGGGCACTGTGCCCTCCATTCAGGATGGCACACTTTTACAAACCTCAGTACATTGGGATGAGCGTCAATGTGACAGGCACAATACACACCTTGCACTATTTGAATGTGACATTCTCAATGACAGAAATGTACAGTGATGTTGACTGTGATCAGCAGGTCAGGCATGCTGATTTACACATGACATTCCCATATTAAGAGTCTCATTCACTCCTGAGAACAGCCACATCACATGGAAATGCATTGCCATGGTTACAGTATACTCACAAGCATATCAGAGCCTCAATAACAGTTAATCGCAGCAGTCAGAATGTGTATCAGTGTGCAAAGGTGTTGTCCAGGGATACAAAAGCAGGATGTTAGCAGACATGTAAGTCATTCTGTCCACAGTGATGAGGAAGTCACAGCACAGTGGCTGGAATGTTAGTGTGAGGCAGGGCCGGCCCAAGATTGGTCCAAGGTGTGGGAACCCTAGGCAAACCTCACCCTTTGTAGCAAAGCTTGCTTTCAATTGAAAGAGGCTCTCCTCTGTACATTTATGCCACAGAGGTATTTAAATGTCTCTATCTAACATGCCCCATAGGACCTGCAGCAACATGGGTTTAGACCATGCCATGGAGTATAAATCCTCATGACATCCCTATTAGAATACCTAATAAAGGGATAGAAAAGCTGAAACAAGCATCATTCTAATCTTCCTGGTGATAGAAGCTGCTTTTGATTCCATCTGCCACAACCTTTTGATTGCAAGGCTCCAATAGATTAGAATTGATAGAACTGCCCTACTATCGTTTAAATCATATTTAAAAGACAACACTGAACAAGTAAAAAATAGATCAAAACACATCCATTCCATATAAACAAGTGCAAAGAATCCCAAAGGTTTGGCCCTCTCAGCATTACTATTTAATATTTACCTACAGCCGATCTGTAGCATCTTCAAAAAACACAAGGTAAACTTCCATATCTATGCTGATGATGTTATGTTATATATGCCAATCAATACTTTAATAACCAACTTCCAATAGATTGTCACTTGCTTCAAGGAGGTAACCCAATGGCTGGCATCCTACAACTTGTTCCTAAACTACAACAAAACTGAAGTGTTATTCATTCTCAAGGAAAAGTCTTTTACCCTGTCGACCATTGTAAAAGTCAGAGATATTGCACAGATGAGCACAAACGTGTGATCTTACAGTAGTGATGGCAAACCTGCTTCTAATGTCTTTTTGTATTCCTCTGTGACTGCATCCCATTATACAGGTATGAGATAGTCCAGCTGTGATTGACTTCATAGCTATTTCATCATGGGCCCAATCAGTGCATTGTTATCCAGTCTGCCACTCACTGAACCCCTCATGTATAGTTTCTAAATGCATCTTCCCAGATTCACATTCTGACTGTTGGGAAATGCTGTATCTCCAACTCATTTCCTGCATCCATTACATGAGTTCAAAGGCAATGATTTTCTATGTGGTGGGACAGCTCTCCACAACTACAAACAACATGTACCTACTGATCTTGACCCTCCGACAGCACAATGACCATATGTGTTAGCATACACATCTCAGTTCAAAGCAGTGACAACTATTCCTCCATATAGAGCTGGATTTCAGAGAGGACATAAACAGCTATATAGAGGACAGAGTGTGCCGTATCCACATCTTTACCTATGTGTGATTTCAGTATGTGCACTCCCAATGATTTTAGGTATTAGGATTGTGATGTCTGCTTACACATCCTACTGATTGACCCAGCTGTGACGCTTGCTCACCCTTGCTAATTGCACCAGCTGAGAAATGTTTAAGAGAAAGGACTGGAAGCAGGGATCTCTTTGGGCCGCTATTAAGTACAGACTGTATCTAATAGATTTACTGCATTACAGGAGATATGTGGTTTGAAACATGGGAATTCCTATGCCTAGTTTCTGTCATGTCACCCTACACATTTTTATTTTGCATGCAGATTCCCTAATGCATCCTACTTCCATATTCAGCAAGGCTACAGTGGCTGACCCACAGCTCCTCACCTGGCCTCAATTGTAACTGTGTACGTTTTGCATATATATGTTTGGCATACCAGTTGGGAGATCGGGGGATGGATAGATGTGAACTAGTCAGTCAGTGTGCACTTTCAGTGAGGTACTGATGTACTCTCTGGAGTCCACCTTCACAGATATCTGGACTAGCTGCAGGTGCAACACATCCTAGATTGCCAGGTCACCTGACTGTGTGACAGTCATTGCCATTCCAGATTGTGGTATGTTATGTGGTTTACATATGTCCTCAACCAATATCCATACTGCATATACATCCTAGTCGATATTATCAGAGCCACAGCTATTACTTGGGCAGATACACTGAGCTTTGCACACCCTCCCATCTAACCATAGTCCAAGGCTTTTCATATTTACACTGATTCTGAGCAGTGTACATGGTGATGGAACAGAAAGGGTTCCAAGACATGCCTGCAAATATCACAGCTCAATGCTAATAGAATATAGTTTCCTTCAGCAGTTCAGCATTCTCCTGACACATGATTTACCCTGACGGTATGTGTTGGCTCTGCCACTCTATATATAAAACTTGACATACTTGAGGATATTAGCAAAGCATAACCTAGCCACTTGGCAGACATGATGAGCTTGAAACACATGCACAGCTGCCCTCAGTCACAGATGGGTAAAGGGTATAAGTCTTTGAAAAACTGTAGTTGAAAATGCACACTGTCCATGCTTGTGACCTATCCTTGGTTTGCGTTGCCCTGAAAAATGACATCTGACTATGCTTCACAGTACATACTCTACTGTCGTATTAATTTATGGAGTGGACAGTCTGTCATTATCTCCCTGACACAAGCCAAAATGGAAAACATAAGAATGTACTCGCCCAACAATACATAGTTTTCATATTGGTCATCTTCAAACTGCTGGAATAGTGCAGAGTGTTGGAGAATATAGGAGTCATGGGTGGACCCTGCAAACCTGGGAAACACATTCAGTATGTGCATATTGGCATCACACAGCACCTGCACATTCAGGGAATGGAAGTGCTTGGGGTACACCCCTTTCCTGTCTCTCAGTGGGACAAATGTCATAAGTACGTAAGAACATAAGATATGCCATACTGGGTCAGACCAAGGTCCGTCAAGCCCAGTATCCTGTTTCCAACAGTGGACAAACTAGGTCGTAAGTACCTAGCAGTTTCCCTAAAAGACACAGTATCCACAGTGCTGGTATTGGGTCAAGCAGTGATATCCCAGGTCCCTTTTAAAAATGGTTTATGGAGCTTTCCTCTCGGAACTTGTTCAAACCTTTTTTAAACCCAGCTACACTAACAGCTTTTACTACATCCTCCGGTAACAAATTCCAGAGTTTGATTACACGTTGAGTGAAAAATATTTTCTCTTATTAGTCTTAAATAGTTTACCCTGTAGCTTCATTGCATGTTTCCTAGTTTTTCTGTATTCTGATGGCGTAAACAATCGATCTACGTTTACCTGTTCCACTCCATTCATTAATTTATAGACCACTATTATATCTCCTCTCAGCCGTCTCTTTTCCAGGTTGAAGAGCCCTAACCTTTTTTGCCTCTCTTCTTAGGAGTATCCTTCCATCCCCTTTAGCATTTTGGTGGCTCTTCTCTGTATCTTTTCTAATAACGCTATATCCTTTTTAAGATATGGTGACAAGAATTGTACATAATACTCAAGGTGCAGTCGCACCATGGAACAATATGGAGGCATTATAATATCCTTTGTTTTATTCTCCATTCCTTTCCTTATGATACCTAGCATTCTATTTGCTCTCTTGGCCGCCACTGCACACTGGGCAGAGGGTTTTAACATGTTATCCACGATGACACCTAAATCTTTTTCCTGAGTGGTGGTTCTTAATGTGGATCCTTGCATCGTGTAACCATAGTTTGGGTTGTTCTTTCCTAGGTGCATAACTTTGCACTTGTCCACATTAAATTTCATCTGCCATTTGGATGCCCAGTCTTCCAATTTATCAAGATCCTCTTGCAATTTTCCACAATCCTCATGGGTTTTAACAACTTTAAATAATTTTGTGTCATCTGCAAATTTGATTAACTCACTTGTTATTCCCTTTTCCAAGTCATTTATGAATATGTCAAAAAGCAGGGACCCAGCACAGATCCCTGGGATACTCCTGTTGTTCACCTTTCTACATTGGGAAAATTGGCCATTTAGCCCTACCCTCTGCTTTCTATCTTTTAACCAGTTCCTGATCCACAATAGTACACTGCCTCCTATCCCATGACTTTTTAGTTTTGCCAATAGTTTCTGATGAGGGACCTTGTCAAAGGTTTTCTGAAAGTCCAGATACACTATATCAACCAACTTACCTTTGTCTACCTTTTTATTCACACCTTCAAAAAAACATAACAGATTAGTAAGACAAGATCTTCCTTGTCTAAAGCCATGTTGGCTGTCTCCCATTAAGCCATGTTCACTAATTTTGTTCTTTATTATAGTTTCTACCATTTTTCCTAATACTGACATCAGGCTCACTGGTCTGTAGTTTCCCAGATCACCCCTGGAACCCTTTTTAAAAATTGGTGTTACATTGGCCATCCTCCAATCTTCAGGTATTACAGAAGATTTTAATGATAGTTCACAGATTACTAATAGCAGGTCTGCAATCTCATATTTCAGTTCTTTCAACACCCTTGGATGTATACCATCTGGTCCGGGTGATTTGCTACTATTCAGTTTATCAAATAGTTGTAATACATCTTCCAGGCTTATCAATATTTCTTTCAATTCTTCTGCAGTATCACCTTTAAATACCACTTCAGTCATGGGTAACATCCCTACATTTTCCTCAGTAAAAACCTAAGCAAAGGATTCATTCATTCTCTCTGTTATGGCCTTGTCCCTTCTTAGTGCCCCTTTTACCCCTCTATCATCTAATGGTCCAACTGACTCTCTCACAGGTTTTTTGCTATGAACATACTTGAAAAAGTCTTTATTACACATTTTTGCTTCCACAGCAAGCTTCTTCTCAAATTCTCTCTTTGCCTGCCTTATCAATACCTTGCATTTAACTTGCCAGTGCTTGTGCTGTTTCCAGTTTTTGTCATTTGTCTCTTTTTTCCATTTCCTGAAAGATGCTTTTTTGGCAACAACAGACTCTCTGACCTCACCTTTAAACCATGCTGGCAGTTTTTTGGACTTCCTTCTACTTTTCTTAAAGTGTGGAATACAGGTGGTCTGGGCTTCCATGATAGTATTTTTAAACAACACCCAAGATTGATGTAAGTCTTTAACCTTTGCAACTGCTCCTTTTAGTTTATCTGTTTTCCTCATTTTACCATAGTCTCCCTTTTGAAAGTTAAAAGGTAGTACTGTGGATTTCCTTACCATCCCTCCTCCATTAATTAAATCAAACACGATCATGCTATGATCACTATTGCCAAGTGGCCCCCAACACCATTATCTCTTGCACCAGATCTGGTATGCTCCCATCACTTGTGGTATCCCTGCTGTTCCCTCAAACTGCTGGTTGAGGGTCACCCATTGTTACCTGGAATTGGGAAATACAATGTAATTCCTTCCCCGGCTGATATGACTTGTAGTACCTGCTAGAGACATCATAAAAAGGTGGAGCATCCCATTCCTCCCATTGCAGCCACAGATGTTTGGAAGTAACCAGAGGCAAAAAAAATGTAGAGCACTCAAAAGCTTGACTAACCCTGGTATGGCGTGTGACAGGGCAGTCAGAGGTTCAAAGCCTGGTTTTCATAGAGCTCAGCCTGTAGAGGGAGATGACCTGGTCCTCAGGAAGACACAGGAGGGCCTGTGCCTGAAATGCATGGCCTTCTGGGGCACATCTCCCTTCTCCAATGATGCTGGGCTCTCTCATCTCCAGGTTGCCACACCTTGCAGATTGGCAGGTCGCAGTGATGGATAGCCAGGGGGCCAGGCCTGGCCTGCTGGCCTTTGAATAGCATTTTCCTCAGGAAGAAGGAAGACACTCAGAACTGACGCGACAACCTGGTGAGCCATGGTGTAGCAAAGGGAGAATAACAGCAGTGCTGCAGATATATAGGTGCTGAGAGGTGGGGGTGGGGGAGAGCTTGACACACATCAGACGTGACAGTTGTTGTCCAATGAATGGCTTCATAGGTGGTCTTCAGGTATTGGCCCATTAACGTGTCTTGTTGACGCATGTTGTGGTAACGTGCACTATTACTGTGCTGTAAGAGAGAACCAGAGTGGGAGCAGCTCCTCTATGTCGCTGGCAGCTCAAGATGGGCAAAACACGATGTGGAGTCTTGACCCTTCATTTGTTGAGGTTGGAAGGTGGGATGAACCTAACCCACCTGGGCATTTCATTGTTCTGTCACTGACTGATGATGAGACATTCAACTTTCTATCGCTCAAAGAACGGCCACCAGCTATCAGGAGTCACAGATCTGCCACATGAGTGCATCACTCCAGATATATATATATATATATATATATATATATGTCTTTGTGGTCATTGTGAGAATGACTGAGGGTTAAAACTGTGGTATGTATCTGTCAGACTCACAAACTGCTGGATCTGTATTGCACCATTCTTGCAAATTAACTTTGCCTGGTGTGGTGATGGGACATGTTGCAACATCTCAGTATGTAAAACCATAAGAACATAACATAAGAACATAAGATATGCCATACTGGGTCAGACCAAGGTCCATCAAGCCCAGTATCCTGTTTCCAACAGTGGTCAATCTAGGTCATACGTACCTAGCAGTATCCCCAAGAGACACAGGTTCCACAATGCTTGTATTGGGTCAAGCATTGATATCCTGATATAAGCAGTAGAAAGAATGGACGTTAGATGATTGTCAAATGATTTACAGATGAGGAGGTTTAGAGGGTAGGAGGTTTAAAAAGTGACAGGAGACATCATCCTGCATGTGCAGCGTTTTTCTCTAGTATCGCAGTTGCTGAAAGACGGATTGAAGAAAACGTGGGCAGCATTTGATATATCTCAGGTACACAAACTAGATATAGTCAAAAATTAAAAATTAAAAAATGAAAAGTTAGGAATGGGAAAGAGGAAGTAATGGTGATAAAGATTGTAAAGATTGAATTTGTTCTCATCCTTGTTTAGCCTCACTTTTAGAAAAGCCCCTGAGGAAACTCAGAGTGAAACGTGTGAGAGGTACTAGAAGATAACGTTTAGCTTTATATTATGAAAAGTTCTGTAGGAGATTCAGAGTGAAATGAGTTTTATACTCTGAAAAAGGTCCGGAGGGAACTTTAAAGAGAAACGAGTGGGAGGTACCAGAGAACGACGTTGGGACAAGAGCTGAGACACACATATAAGTTAAGCTATTTTTTGCAAAAATTATTTATTGACATACTGAAGATTACAAAGCATTGAAATATTAAGAAAATTTCAAGGGGAGTCATTGATGCAAATAGGCACTATAGCTTGATGAACTGCTTTAATCAAGATCAGTGCCGGAGAGTCTGAGACCCCCTTGGTAAGATAACATTAACTGTGATTATAGAAGATTGTGGATGAGATTGGATTTATTCAGCAAAGGGATTTCTATCCTCATTCTCTAGTTGTAGTTCTCTAGTGGAGTGGAGGAGTGGCCTAGTGGTTGGGGCATGGTACTGAAGGTCAGAGGTTCAAATCTCACTAGAGGACACCAACCTTGGGCCGGAAGGACTGGGGTTTCTAGTCCCACAGGTGGTCTTGGGCAAGCCACTTAACCCTCCATAGCCCATGTTCCCTGTAAAATAGTTATCTCCAAGTTATAATGCCTTTTTTAATGTAATTTCAGTTTGTTCAATGTAAACTGCACTGATGCAGAATAGCATGGTATATAAGAGAATGTAAATAAATTTTGAGGGGATATATGTTGGACACAACATGCAGTATGCATGTGGGCAGACCCAAAACAAAGATCAGGCTGGTGGCAGTTGTATAAACAATGACACCTCCATGATACATGAACACACACAAATTCCAGACCATGCGTAACCTAGCCGAATGAGCAATGTAGCCATTTTCTAGCATGTGCTTGTGGGCAATCATCTCATATTTTGCAGACCAGAGTAACTCTTTTAGATCCACATGTGACTGGGATGGTTGTAGCTAACTATAAACTTACTTATGGAGGGGTCACTGGCTCTTGCCCAGATTATGGTCATCACTTGGCAGGTGAGAGAGCAGGGTGGTCATTTTTCCTCTGACATGGGCTGTAATCATATTGCATAGTATTCCTGTTTCAGTGACATATTTTTCACTCCACGTGCACATAACCACTCAATATGTGCAAGAAAGGGGCATCCTGATCCCAGGGCCAGCCCACCCACTAGGCAAACTAGCCAGCTGCCAGGGTCATTGTAGAGCTTTCTTTCAATTGAAAGAGGTTCTTCTGTGCATTTATGCCACAGAGATATTTAAACGTCTCTGTCATATCGCCCCTCTCCTGCCTTTCTTCCAAAGTATACATATTGAGATCTTTAAGTCTGTCCCCATATGCCTTATAATATTACAGTTGTCCATATAGATGTATTTAAGCCTCACTGAACATTTTGGTAGTCATCCTCTGCACTGACTCCATCTATATCCTTTTGAACAGGATGGAATCCGTGCAGAGGGTGGCTATCATGATGGTCAGTGAGGCTTAACATATATGTATATGGACAACTGTAATTTTATAAGGAAGGAAATAACCTGTGCTTCTCACAAGAAGCGTGCATCAGAGTATGAATTTATGGGCGGCAGTCAAGGCCATGGTTACAGCAATAGGCTGAAAGCCTGGGTTCAAATCACACTGACCTTCTTATGGTCTGGGGCCATCTCCCTACCATCCATTCTCTCAGGTGAAAACAATTTAGGACTAGATTTGCTAAAAGGCTTTACTATAGGTCCATTTATATACAATGCAACCTATTTACTACTGATCTGTATTAGCACCTTTTAGTAAATTTAGCCTTTGATTTAATCCCTCTTGAGACAGGGAAATGCCCACTGTACTTGAATATAGCTCACCTTGCGCTATGGTTGAAAAGGTGTGACCTAAATTTAAAACACAAGCATTGTAAGCAGAAAACTAAAAAAAAAAAATAATGGTTTGCCCTTTGACTTAATTCCATTTTTATAGAGAAATGTCAGCATTTGAAGAGACTTAGAGAAACAGGCTTCCATTGTTTCATTACTTCTGAGCTTACATTCAAGTTTAAGGATATAGTTGCTGAATACGAATCAATCTCACAACAGGAAGGTGGATCGTTTTACTGTTTCTACAGATGCCAAAGTATTAAATGCTGACTGCACCCAGTTCTGTGATCATTGTAGCGTGCCTAACCACACACTCAGTCAAGGGTTAGATACAGCCCTGGCAAAAAGCCTCCCCTTCCTCTAGGCAGGGTTCTGATAAGAGCATGTCCTTTTACACTCCAATTATCTGCCCATCAACCTCAACTGTTTCTGTTTGACCATTATTAACCTTCCCTCACCTTTACAGAAAGGGGAGAAAAGCCATTAACCCTTGCCTTTAAAAATCTAAGTGATGCACAGTTGTGTTAAAGGACAAGAATTGTTATAGTTAGGAATAAAAAGGTCTGAGTGCACATACAGTGAGGATGGGAAAATATCAGAATATAGGATCAGTTTTCATAACAATAGTGTTTAGTGGGCCGATATTCAGCCTGGAAGGCCAGCATTTTTTTTAAAACACAGGCGCTGTGGTGAAAAGTATCCAGATATTCAGCACGAGGATTTGGAGAGTGGTCAGGGCTGAATATTCAGTGCAATTCGGATAGCAGTGATATTCAGCCCACTATCCAAATTAAATTTATGACAGCTGTTCAGATGTCCTAAATTTATTCAGAGAACTTATCTGGAAAGTGCTTGAATATCGCTGCTATCTGGATAAGTACCGGCTCTACCCAAGCTGAGCGTCCACACCTTGAAGCACTATCCGGATAGTTCTAAGGCTGGGAGAAGAAATGTAGTGCCACTATATCTTTTGGCCCACACTTACCCATTTACCAGGTGCTGCTAACCAGCTAAGTGTTTTTGAATATCAGCCCCTAGTTTGACATTAAGAGATTCAGAGATCTGAAATGCAGCATCATCTGAGTATCCTAAAATGTTGTGGATACAGCCTACAGTATTTTACAGCAAGTGCTGGGGTCTCCATTTTCAATTAGTTTGCACTGACTTGATGAAGCATGCATATGGAAAGGAAGTGACCTAGTGGTAAGAGCAAAGGGCTGAAAACCAAGGTTCGTATCCCACTCCTTCCACTGATACTCTTTGTGATTGTAGAAAATGTATTTTATCTCCCTTTGCCTCAGATACTCACATAGGTTGTAATCTCTTTGAGGAAGGGCCATATTGCATCTGAATACTTATCACTATCATACAGCACTGCATATGTCCTATAGTGCTATAAAAATGCTAAGTATTACTACCAGTACTAATCACTAAAGCTTCCGTCCAAAGGACAAAGACCCATGGAGAGTGCAGGGCACCACTTGGAAAAAGCTCTTGTACAAATTAACGACTTCTCAGACTACTCTCAGTGATATCTACTGTATCACCATCCTAAAAATACAGAGGTTGGTATTCAAATGCCTTAACCAGATAACCATGGCAGGAACAGGCATCTGAAAAATGCTAATTTGGGCAGAAAAACATCCAGAGGATAGAGAAAAAAGGCATTCCTTCATCCCCAGCACAATGTCAACAATAGCAGCAGGATGGTTTGAACCCTGGCTGCCCTGTGCCTAGCCCAGTGCTCTAACCATTAGGCTATTTCTAGACACCCAGGTTCTGAAATATGGTTCTGGGGATTTCTATGTAGACCCCCCCCCCCCAACACCCATTCAGACGTCCATATCAAGCACATCCACATTTGTGAAATCGTGTCTGCACCTGGACATGCCTGCATTTGTTTCAGACATTCCGGATTAGACATCTCAGATTGGACATCCCTTCTAAAATTCTCCTCCGAATCTTTCATGCTGGAGATATGAGTTGGCTCTATCCTTTTACTCCAGTGGTCGGAAATCAAGTTGACTAAGGGTTCCTTATGCCATTTTCCCCAAAAGCCATTTACTAATTGATGATGGTATTTCCACCTTTTGGTCAACTTAATCTGTTGATTGCTATGGGACTGTGTTGAAAGGATTCTGCACTAATAAAGCTGTAGATCTTTGCCCAATGAGAAAATGCTCATTATCATAACTGAAGGTCAGTGGTCTGGAGTGAACTACATCCTCTATTTCTGTAAGGATTATGACGATCTTTTCAGGTGACAAAGATATCTTCTCTAATATTTTTCTTTACAGACTTTTATTGTACACATGGAGGCCAATTCCAAACTGTGCACGTCTGGACCGTCTGCGCACCAAAAACTTGGATGGGGCAATTTGGACCCAATTCCGCAACTGCGGCATCTGTATGCACCCACGATTGCAGAATCGGGCAGATAGATGGTCTGGCATGCAGCGTATGCTGATGTGGGAGATGTCTCTGAGACTGTCCATCCCCAGCACACAACACTCCAGCTGGCAGCACGGAATCGCATGCCATTCAGCGGTCCCCACACAACACTGTCGGGCCATCAGCAGGGACCCACCAGATCAGCCTGTGCCAGCAGGCTCCATCCTCAGACATTGCCATTGGGTGCGGGGTGCTGCAGACCACCAATGGAGCAGCAGCCAGCACCTATTCCACCTCGGGGTGGAATAGGCTGGCCATCCATGATGGTGCCGGGGTACATACAGGGGCCTGTTCTGAATAGCCTCTGTACATCCCGGCACCTGGCCACTCCCTTGCTCTGCCCTCACTCCACCTCCTCCCGCTCTCATACACACTCCCCGCACAAATGCTATTAAAAAATGCAAGGTCATGAATTTGGGCTGCAGCAATCCAAGGGAGCAATATAGTATAGGGGGTGAAGTACTTTTGCCCACTTAAGAAGAGTGGGTCCTAGATGTGATTGTGTCTGATGATCTTAAAGTAGCTAAACAGGTAGAAAAGGCAATTCAGGAGTGGTATGCGGAAATATTTCTTTACGGAAAGAGTGGTGGATCCGTGGAATAGTCTCCCAGTGGAGGTGGTAGAGATGAGGACAGTATCTGAATTCAAAGAAGCATGGGACAAACACAGAGGATCTCTAAAGGAAAAAAGGGGACTGTTGTAGTGGTTGATATGAAGGGGCAAACTGGATAGACCATGTGGTCTTTTTCTGTTGTCATGTTTCTATGTTTCTATAACCCCCATCCTTTGGTCAAACAACAAGGCACTCACCTTCTTTCTTCCACATATAACATACCTGTAAGAGGTCCCAAACGCACACTCTACTGTTCATAGATTCCACCATCTAGAAACACAGCAATTCCTAACAAGAATAGTACCATACCTTCAAGACTCATCTGACAAATTAGACTCACTTGTCCATAACTGGAACAAAACTATAAGCAGTACATTAATAAACAAGCATCTCCCAGCTAACAAACACAATAGAAACTCAGCCGCTTGATACTCCACACAACACAAGTATTATGCCGAGCATTAGCAGTAAATTTGCGAGACTAAGATCATACTCCATATACCCTGGCTTAGAAGTGAGGTTCATGACTGCCATAGTATGCGCAAAGCTAACCCTTTGGAGAAACTACCCTGACTAAAAAGCATGAAACTTCACCTAAGAGCACTAGAAAGAAAATGGAGACACACCAAATCAACTATCAACCTCAATAACTACCTTACCAAATTACAAGAATACCACCAGCCACAAACAGGGCCAAAAAGGAGTTCCACACCAATATGATACAAAAGTCCTTCTTGTTCCCGGGAACTATTTGATTTGGTTAAAAACATTGTAAAAGTACCTTCCCCAAAACAGCAGATTACAGACCTCACCTCATAAGCCATGGCAGATACTTCCAACGCTATCCCGTCCACCGGGCAGCCAGAGCCACACAACAACTCAACCAACTCATGACCACATAACCTCCAGCATCACCTGGGACTCCTTCTTCACCATTGATCTTGAACACCTGGAAAAAATCATCACAAACATCAATACTACAACTTCCCCACTTGACCCGTGTCCAGTCAGCTGGATCAAGTACCTGCAATACTTAAAAATCACACAATCATCATTACAAAAAGGTTACATGCCCATGGACCTAAAACTAGCCTCCATTCGTTCAACACTAATAGCCTCAGCAAACTCCGCTCAAACAATCTCATACTGACCAATTGCCAGCCTGCCATTCCTGGCAAAAGTAATAGAGAAAATAGTACTCATACAACTGCAAGAATACACAGATACAAACTACCCACTTGACCCCCAGCAATATGGTTTCAGGCCTCAACATGGAGTAGAATCCTTACTCACTTCTCTAACCAACAGCCTTGCAAAAGGCATCGACAAGAGAAACAAAGGATTCATCCTCATATTCCTGGACATCAAAGCCACCTTTGACTCCATCCCACATAATCTGATCATCCAACACTTACAAGCAATCGGGCTGAGAGGCACCATGCTTAAATGCTTCATCTCATACTTCACAGAATGCTATCTCTGAGTAAAAATGGGCAATAAAACCTCAAAGCCCTACTTACAACAGCAAGGAGTTCCCCAACGATCAGTCCTATCCTCATTGTTATTCAACCTCTTCCTCCATGAAATCTGTGCATTACTACAAGCACACAACCTACTTTACCACTTATATGCAGATGACATCATGTTTTATGCCCCTATCAACACCACCAACCTAACCATCAACCATTTAAAGAAATGCTTCACCTCCTATCAACATGGCTCACCAAACACAACCTGAATATAAATTACAAAAAAGTTGAAGTCTTATCATTTTCAAGGACACCAATTTTACACCACCTAAGCACATAACGATTGATAGAACCCAATTCCAAGTCAAACTGCAAGTACGCTACCTGGAGATCATCTTTGATCAACACCTCACACTCTCTCCTCATATAATCAACATCACAAGAACCATCTACCACAAACTCAAAACAGTGGAACACCTAAGATCACTCCTGGACCCAAGCAATTTCCGCACAGTTCTTCAAGCACTCATATTTCCTCACTTTGACTACCTCAACAACATCCTACAAGGCTTTCCTAAATCCACACTTCAATTAGCCATGAATACTGCTACATGCACCCTATGCAACATCCAAAGGACTGAACATATAACCCCAACACTCAAACAACTGCACTGGCTGCCCATCAATTAAAGAATCAAACACAAGGCCATCCACACAATCTTCAAGCTATTCCATGGACTGTCTACCAACTACTTATGATCATTAATGCAGTAAACCCCTAATAACAGATCCAGAAGAACAAACTCCACCAACACACTCCACATACCATCCTTAAACATGAAAACCAACTCCACAACATCCAAAAGAGCCTTCTCACTCTTCGCTCCAACATTGTGGAATGCACTACCAGACCATCTGCGCACCACGAATGACCACTCAGACTTCAAGAAAAAGCTAAAACCTCATTTGTTCCTTGAACATTTCACCAATAAGAATGCATAACCACTGTACCACCAGCATAACCATCCCATCTCAGCCCCCCTCCTCAATCACCATGCCCCTCCCCATCCAACCCCCATCCCCAACCTCACATAACAACAAACTCTCACCCAATAGATGTACTTGTCCTTATTTATCACTTAACAGCCACTATTCAATGCATATAGTTCAATGTCTCTACTACGTCATCACTGTTATATATAAACTAGTTCTATATACTACATAAAGTTATGTATGTTCCACGTAAGCCCACTTGACCAAGTTGCTATCTATAAACTTCTTAGATTTGTAGATCAGTGGTATATAAGCACAGTTAAATAAAATAAATAATCAAATTCTGGAATTCGTTACTGGAGGATGTAGTGAAAGCTGTCAGTATGGCTGGGTTTAAAAAAGGTTTGGACAAGCCTCTGGAGGAAAGATCCATAAACCATTATTAAAGAGGACCCAGGAAATCCACGGCTGGCCTTGGTTCAAGCATTGTGGAACCTGTGTGCCTTTTTAGGAACCTGCAAGTTACTTGTGACCTGGATTGACCACTATTGGAAACAGGATACTGGGCTTGATGGACCTGAGTCTGACCCAGTATGGTGTTTCTTATGTTCTTTATCCAGTCCTTGGGACACATCCAACCTGTCAGGATTTTAAGCTATCCACAATGAATTTGTATTATGACATAGATTTGCATGCACTGCCTGCATTGTTTGCACATCTATCTCATGTATATTCATTGTGGATATTCTGAAAACCCGACTGGTTAGGTATGTCCTGAGGACTGGATTGAGAACCACTGCAATATAGTCATCCTCTGTGTTTATCCCATGCCTTTTGAATTCTACCAGTTTCCCCACCACCTCCACCAAGACAGCATTCCAGGCATACACTAACCTTTCAGTGAAAAAGTATTTCCTGAAGTTGCTTTTAAGTTTATCTCCTTGCAGCTTCATATCATGACCTCTAGTTCTCGAGCTTCCCTGTTACATAGTAACATAGTAAATGACGGCAGATAAAGACCAGTATGGTCCATCTAGTCTGCCCAACAATATGGCAGGAGTAGGAGCATCCCTTCCCATGTATTTTAGGGAGTAGGTGCATCCCTACCCATGTCTTTAGGGAGCAGGTGCACCCCTTCCCATGTCTTTTAGGGAGTAGGTGCACCCCTACCCATGTCTTTGCTTAGTGGTGCACCCACCAGGAGCAGGTGCACCCCTCCCCATGTCTTCACCCCTCCCCATATCTTTGTTTCTTTGTTTAGGGGTGAACCCACTGCTCTTCCCCCCATCGCTCCATGTAGGACATCCCTACATGGAATGGAAAAGATTTGTTTGGTCATGAATGCCTTTCAAGTATTTAACTGTCTGCATCATATCTCCCCTGCCCTTATACATATTCAAGTTTTCAAGTATCTTCTCATATGTCTTATGGCACACACCCTATACCATTTTGGTCACTTTTCTCTGAAACACTTTGTCTTTTTATAACTTAGTGAGATAAAGCCTCTTTTCGTAGGTACCTCTCTCTATGATACATTTACAGCCGATGCCCCTTTCAGTGAAGAATTCTTTCAACTCCTTAATGCTAAGCACTGTCCATAATTCTTTTAAGTCCATATTGGTATTTTTAAAGTTTTTTGTATTGTCAGAATAGAGTAATTGTTCAGCCTCTATCTCGCTGCAAACCTTCTTAAGCACCGTACAATTTTCTGTGATCTGGTCTGAGGCAGGGCTCTAAATGATTTGCTCTGTTGACTGCATATGTAAAGTATGCCAACGTATATCTTTTCCACTGAGCCATTATCTTATGTGTATAATGGGCCACTGAAATTAATACCAGAAACATCAAATGTCTCTCTGTGATATGATCCTTAGGCAGAGGACTGGTTTCTCTCTACCAGGTTTCAGTTTAAACCTCTCACAGATCAGAAATTGCTAAATAATATTCCTTCCTAGCTGGTTTCCTACCTCCCATAGCACAGAACCTCTCTCTGAATCGAGCCAAAGTGTTTTGTACACCCAGCTGCAGTATCTCCAGTTCATGAGGGTCCTAAAGGTAAGAATCAAGGGATGCTGCTGTTTGTTATTTAGGTTTGCATGCTGCAACCACCCCTGTACACATTAGTCCTTGCTCATTCAGCAAGGAGTTCAAGGCCTTACTCTTAAAGTCTTTGGCTCCAATATTCGGCGGCGGCAGCTAATGCAAGTATAGCATCTAGCCATCACCGTTGAAGAGTTAACTTAGATATTCAATGCTGGGACCATATCCATCACTGCCCGGTTAGCTTTGGTGGCGAAAGGTAAGGCATCTTTTGCTGCACATAACCTTTGCTGCTGAGGGATAATTGTGCAGCAGCTGAATATCGCTGTTAACCGATTATCTCTGGGTACTGCCCCTGAAATGTCTCCGGAAGGCCCCAATGCTAACCATGTAACATCACGGCATATGGCGGTAGTATCCTGGAATCTTCAGCAGCACTAACCTTGTTAGTGCGGTTGAATATCCCGCTTAGAGGCAGTTAAATGACTTATGGGTCTTTAAACCATATAACTGCTTTGGAATATCGGGCCCTTTGTTTCATCAGTATTTGCTTTAAGTTGGATTTAACTTGCAGATTTTCTCAGAAGTTCAAAAATCAAGTTACATTCAGGTACAGTAGGTATTCTTCTGTCCCTGGACAGTTGAAATGCAGGACTTTCAGGGTCTCAGAGGTATTGGGGCCAAAGACTCTAAGTGGGTCATTCTGAACCCACTTAGAGTCTTTTACACAAATAGGTTGGACATTTTCGGCACGTAAACGGCCAAAAGCGATTCTGACAACAAAACGTTTTACACGTACAGATGAGAAAGACGGTAATCTGGACATGATAATAGAGAGGAGGAGCGTGGGCGTGTCGAGCCACTTAAATGTCTAAACTGTATCCCGACGAAAATACGTACATACATCCTAGACGTCTAGGTTAGACCTGCTAAAACGTGGAATAACAGCTTATGTCAGCTAAAGTAACACTGTATTGTAACAACACAGAAGGACATCTATGTTTAAATAAAGCATAGCTGTGTCATAAAAGAATCTGGAGAAGTTCCTGAAGGAAAAGTCCATAACATAGACATAGGGAAAAGAATTACATAGCCTGGGGTAAGCAATATAGCATGTTGATATTTTTCGGGGATTCTTCTTTGTAAATCCAGATTGGCTACGTCTGGAAATTATAATAGGCCAACTAGACCTTTGACCAAAGGGAAACAAACTGAACCATGTGGAAGCAATAGAGGTCCAATGGTAGTCAGGAACAGAGGGAATTTTCACAGACAACAGATCTGATTGGTGTGTAAAAGTGTTTTAAGTCATGCAGATAAAATTTATGCATATGACATTTTCCAAACAAGTGCAAACCAGTAACCTCTCTCCATCTAAAACATCTTTCCATTAAAAAACTAAGCACCCATCTTTATCAAAGGCCAGTACACTGTTTTACCAACTTTCTTGGGGGAATGATAAAGATTTGGGAGGCCGATCTCTAAACTAGTATTATTTCTCAACAATGGGTATTTCTCAATACTGGGGTGAGTCTCCCTCTCTGTCCCACTTACTGTGAAGGTGGTTAAAAATAAGTCTGAAGATGCCTTTGGAGCCATATTCACATGTCAAAACATTCAATAGTGTTGCTTTTC
Organism: Ichthyophis bannanicus; assembly: GCA_033557465.1. Lineage (NCBI taxonomy): Eukaryota > Metazoa > Chordata > Amphibia > Gymnophiona > Ichthyophiidae > Ichthyophis > Ichthyophis bannanicus. The sequence continues at coordinate 1,377,040,574 of CM066033.1, read as the reverse complement.
TGGAGGTGTGCCCACACCAGAGTTACACGTTTTGACGCGATTAGATGTACAACAGTATATATGTCTATCTTATCAGATTACCAAATATATTTATTCGTTCGAGAACACGTGTATATTCACCTTCCGTGGGACACGTCTAATGCTGGGATGGTTCCACACGTTTTTCTATGCCCATGTTCAACGAGTCTTGGAACTAGGCAAATGACATCATGATATTACTCACCAATGTCTTTATTTGGACAGCTATGAATCAGCTGTTGCTAAATTTACAAATCTTAGAAGTACTGGTTGTTACTCTGTTTCATTATTTATTTATTTAAAAGGATTTATATCCCGCTTTATCCTAAAATCAAAGCGGATTTCACTTCAAACGAATCAGAAAACAGAGTGCAGAGGTGTCGGCATGCTGTGTTTGATTTCATTAGTGTTACCGAAACATCTGATGGCAAATAATTACATAGTTCTCAATCATAGGGCCACCAAAATGATCCTGCTGTGCAGCTCAAGGCATAACATCTATTTTTTTATGCACTCGTCTTTCATAATTGTGCGCCCAACTGTGTTTAGAGCATGTTGTAGAGGCTTTAGGGTATTCTTTGGGAGACCATGGAGTATGCTATTACTGTAGTCGAAATGGGGGCTTATGAGTGGCTTGGCTACAGAATGGACGTCCGTGGGGGAGATCAGTGGTCTCAGATGCTGAATCATTCTGGTTTTATTGTAAACTGCATGGGTAGACATATGAATGTGTTTGATGAAGTCCAGGTTTTGATCAAGGTATATCCCATGGCATTGTTTGACTTTTTGTATTTCAAGTGAGGCATTGTTTACGTGTAGTGAACTAGGGGGTTGAATGTTTCATTCCTAGTACTAATGAGTGTTTCTGTTTTCTTCAAGTTAACTGTGAAGTTAACTGAGTTGAGCCATTCAGAGATGTCGTTGAAACAGCTGGTAATCCTTGTGTAGTTAGGATCTCTAGTGTCAAAGGTGGTGAATAGCATTATATCATCTGCATACATTCCGTAGTCTAAGTTGTGTGATTGACTGATATTGCAGATAAGTTGTAGATATATATCAAACAGAAGTGCAGATAATGCAGTTCCCTGGGGGACACCATGAGGTTGAGTGAAAGAGTTTGATAGGTTGTTTTCAACGCAAACCTGTTGGGTGCGATTGGACAGGTAGTCTTGAAACCATTGTAGAGTAGTACCACCTTTGCCCAGGTGCTTTAGGCGGTTGATTAGGATGTTGTGATTTACAGAGTCAAATGAGGCAGGTATATCTAGGAGGATGAGGATGAAAGCAGTTGTCATGTTGTCAATTCCTGAGGGCTTATCAAGAGGAGCTGAGGGAGAGGATAGGATGGTGGGCATGTTCAGAGACAAACGAGTCAGGCTGAAGGCATGGGAAAGTGAGGCCATGTGCAGTGGCTTATTGGGGGGCCTCATTTGCAAATGTCAGGAGTTGAATTGTGAGACTGAAAAGCAGGGCCATGAGCAAAGAACACAGTCTCTCAATGGTAGGGCCAACGCCTGGGGCCAACAGTAAACATTAGGCCCATGTGGCATAAGAGATCTGAGAATCCCATCCAGACATTTACAATTAAGAGGCTCCAGAAAAGTTGTATGAAAAAGTCCCCAAAACCAGTGACAGCAGAAGGCCCATCCTTAGTGACATGACAGATGCCCTATCCAGTATTGGGCTGATGTCGTGCAATATATGTGCCTCTACAGAAACACTGCCACTGACACGGTAGGAATAAGGGGTCTATGATGTGACTGCGATGGTATTTGTGCTGGGGCCTCTGCCTCTGCCCCAGATGAGGTCCCTCATAGAAACACACTTTGTTTGATGTAGGCTGCCTGTGCTGCTGGGACTGGGGGGTAGGTGGCAGGGCTGGTCAGCTGCAGGCTGCCAGATCAGCACAATTCCATTCTGGCTTTCCCGGCCATCTGTGTGCCCAGTCAGAATCGGACACACAGAAGGAGCTTCAATACTGATCCCATTGGGCACGCCTGAACCCTCCAGGCCAGACTTGCAAACAGGCCTGTATGTGCAGGCCAGGTCTACAAAGCAGCCTGGCCTGCATGTACAGGCCTTCCCCAGCTAAATTGGTCTGGCCTGTATAATGGAGCTGCAGCGCCATCGCGTCCAGTCGCCATGACACTGCTGCTCCATTGTGTGGCCACGACCCCCAGCCACCAGCGCCTGTACCACTTCCCTCACAGCCTGACCTCTGCTCCTGACTCCCTAGGCTTGGGTCAGACTGCGGGGGGAGGCTCCCTGCCCCATCCACTGCTTTTCAGCCCCAGGCCTGTGGTCCATTGCCGCATCAGGGAATCTATTCCACCTCAGAGGTGGCAGACGTTCCCCATCTATGCTGTTGGCCCCGGATGTACAGGGCCAGTATTGGAATTGACCCTGTGCATCCGGGGTCAGCAAATACCCATGACCCACCTTGACATTGTCCCCATCCACCCCTCTGTCGCCCCAATCTACCTCTCCCATACAACGTGTGGGGACGTTAGACTGGATCGGGAGGAGGTGTGGATAGTGGGGATGGACATTCCAACAGGCCATCCATCCCCACTATTTGTTTCATGGACTGGGCCTGCATATGTACACATCTTGGCCCACCATGCTGTGAGCCATTCAGGCCACTGTAGGCAGTCACCACCCACCCACCCCTCTCCTCCTCTGCCACTGCATGTCCTCCGGCCCCAGGTAACCTGGGCCAACATCAGTATCAGCCCTGTATGTCCAGGGCCACAGACCATCCACAGTCCTCCTTTCTCCACCACCACTCTGATCCTTTCCCATCCTTTTCCCACCAAGAGGTTCATCAGAGTCGGCAGAGGTGGCTGGTTGGAAGAGATGGGTGTCCACACGGGACCTCATCCCCACTATTCAGGCCTCAGACTGACCCCTATGTAGATATACACACAGACACAGTGTTTCATATTAACAATCTTTTATTTTAACTATTTACATCTGTACCTTTTCGCACTACCCTACTGCAGGTGGACAACCCATGAGGGCGTCATTGCGATGACCTACGTGGGGTCAGGAATGCTTCTGTGAGCTGCTCCACAGCCCATGTGAGAGCCTGGAGGTCGCCCCTGATCCCAAATATGTGATCAGCAATGAGCCCCAAAGGCCCATCTGCAACTGCCTGCTCTGCTGCTCCCTGCTCCCTGCCCCTCCCATTCCCTCCCCCACCTCCTGCCCCTCCCATTCCATCTCTATACCCCTGCCCCCTCCCTTCCCCTCCCTCCACCTCCTACCCCCTGCCATCCCCTCCCTCCACCTACTGCCCCATCCTAACCCCTCCCCCATGCCCCCCTCCTCCACCCACTGGGTGTCTCTGGGTGAGGTGGCCCTGCCCCCTCCCATCCCCTCCCCCCATGCTCCCCCTCCTCCACCCACTGGGTGGTCTTGAGTCCTTCCTCTTCCAGAGACTCCTCCTCCTCCTCCTCAGGGCGACCCACCCAGGGGTACCCTGCCTCCCACTCTGGGGTGCCCTGGCCAGCCCCCATAGCACTGTCTAGCCCTTACCACTCAGGGAAGTGGGGCACCACCAAGATGCCCAGGGTGACCTCATCCCCACTCTCCCCTGATGGGGAGGTGCTGGTTAGTACTATGGGGCTGGGTGGTATTTGATGCATCACATTGCAGATGTTGTAATAGGCTCCCTCTCCTCAAAATACACCCTCTCTGCCAGGTTTTCTTATGTGTTAGGGTTCCTACCATTAAGATGGCATTAAGGTGGAAGCAATCACAGCTCTGGTCCTCTCTTGAGCCATCCTGTGGGGGGATGCAACAGGTCAATGGACAGTCTGGGCCTCGAGGGTACCACTGACTGTTTCCACAAGCCCCCTGTGGGTGGCAGGGGGCAGGTGCTGCACTACATCAATGGTGCTTCACCCTCCCACTGCAACATGCGACCAGGGCACCAGGTGAGTGACCCGTCTACCACGCACTGCTGCATGGTTGCATATCTACCCGTGACCATGCTCATTAGTGGCGGATACACCCCCATGCGTGCACCACTGGGGTGCTCTTTGCTCTACATTTGCAGCAAGGTGTTCAGACACCATGCGCACCCCCTGAACAGTGACAACAGTATGGGGCTAGGGATGTTTGTTTGGGCAGGACCTGCCACATCTAACTGCAATCTAATATGAACAGTCAGGAAACAATATGGCTCATAAATAAAGCAAATATTGCTTAGATAATTTGCGTTAGCAAAGGATTTTGTTGTTGAAAATGTTTATTTATTTGTTTATTTTATTTAAAGGTTTTTCTATACCGCCTTCTCCTTTAATCAAGAAATGTTGTATGGAAGCCAAGCTCCTCATGAAACAACAACCTCATTTTTATTCCTAATAAAAAACACTACACAACGTAAACTGTGGGACTCCACCTAGTGAACCATGATGAGAAAACATTCTATCAAGTACACCTAACTGCAAGCCAGTCAGTTCCTGCCCCAGACAGCAACATGCCCACACCTGCCTGCCCTGTGGTGTGTGCCTGCGCAGGGAACCTGGCCTCCACACCCAGGTCCATGCATACCACTGTCTCCCACAGGGCCACAGACATGCATCAGGAGCACAGGCCCCAGCACATACACCACTGCAGGTACATCAGAGACCCTTTGTATTTACTCTGTCAGTGGCAGTATTGCTGCAGAGGCAGATAAGTCACAAAGAATCAGCTCCTATGATGTCCAAGATGTATTGTGCACAGGAAAAGAAAAATGTGTTGAGCCATAGACGTATTTATACGTCCGCCTTGTCTAGAAGTACAAACGTGTATGTGATTCCGTGATGTTAGACATATATGCCGTTGTATGTCTAACCATTATAAAATATGTAACGCCAGCGTGGTCACACCTCCATCAGAGACATATGTTTGGATACAGAATGGCACCAAAGGTTTCCGCTAGGAAGCATAATTTCACCGGGGGGGGGGGGGGAGCAGTCCCTCCTCATACAGGAAATACTTGTGAACCATGGCATCCTGATGGGCACAGAGGAGGCCCATGTAGGTGCTTATGAGCACCATCGCAGGTGGCTGGCCATTTGCCGTAAACTAAATTGCATCTACCACAATAATAGGGACATTGAGGATCTCAAGAGGAAGTGGCGGCAGGTCCGTTGTGTGGCCTGCTGGAGGTTGTGGGCTATTGGCCCTGATGGCCAGCCAGTGAGGCTCACTGAGATGGAGTAGCGTATAATGGCAACTGTGGATGTCACCACTCTGGAGGGCGTCGAGAGGGTGGACACTTCTCAGCACCCACAGGATCAAGGTACGTATCTGTGCTGACATTTGCATGCTGCTTGCCCCCTATCCTATGCCTGCACCCATGGTTTGGAGACCCATTGAACCACCCACTGCCCCTCTCACACGTGTCCCCACTGGTTTGGGCTTGGGCACGTATGCCCCTGTTGCACTGTGTCTACCCCCACCATTTGCTCACCGGGTGACTCTGTGGTGGTGGAGCTTCCCTGGTTTGGCTTGCACTCTCCCAGCTGCCCCGTGGTGTCCCTGTGGCCATAGTGTACTGGTGCACCCCAGATGGGGGTGGGGTGGGGGTTGCTGCCTGCAGGGGTCCGCATTAAGCTCTCCATCCTTGCATCTCTCAGCAGGTGCTACCACAGATGCTGGTCTCAGTGCTGGGCCCTCCCACACACCACCGCCAGCAACCCCTCCACTGCCAAAAGAGGAGGCTGCAGAACAGACACCTGTGCAGCAGCAGGTGCCAGAGGATGGGGGTTCGGAGCCTGCTGCCACAGCGGAGCTAGGGAGTGCCAGTTCCATGGACTCCTGGGACCAGTTGGCACCATCGCTAGAGCCTCAACCCCAGCCTGGTGGCAGCAGTCCACCAGACCGGCCTATCAGCAGCTGATGGACTGTGTGCAATGGCTACTGGATCAGCAGGGGGCCCAGGAGGCACAAGTGGCAGAGAAGCTACAGCTCCTTCAGAGATTGGTGGTGTCTCAGGAGTAGCAACTGGCCATCCAGGAGTGGCAGTTGGCAGTCCAGGAGGCCCAGCTGGCAGTTACGAACCGCCTGGCTGCCTCTATGGACCACCTCGAGGCACGCCTCGACATGCCTTCTGGCCAGTTGGCTGGGCCTCATGGACTGCTGCCAGCTCTGGCTGCTGCTACTGTGGCTCCTGTCGCAGCTGCTGAGCCTCACCCCCCTGCCCCACCATCTGCCGGCAGTTTGTCCACCCAGGCAACTGCGCAGCCTGCAGCTGTGGTGGGATCCAGCAGCAGTTGGCAGTTCTGCATCCTGTGCCCCGGGGTGTGGGGCCCCCAATGGTGTTCCAACCCTTCCATGAGGCACTTGGGGAGACCAGTGGGGAGGGCAGCAGTAGCAGCAGCCTGGTCTCGGGGGGGGGGGGGCATTGGCCACACCATCGACTAGCCACCCACCGAGGCCCAGTGGTGGTGCCTCTGGGTGGGGGAGGGGCTGGGGGCAGGACAGGGTGCATGGGGGGCAGCAGTACGCATGGGGTGGGGGGTGAGGGGTTGGAGGTGGGGGCTGGGATGGTGGGGTTGGGGGTTGGGGTGTTCATTTCTGCCTGTTAGGGGACACCTTGTTGTGTGGGTTGGGTGTGGCTGGGCACATTTCCATGTATTTTACTACTCAATAAATGTCATTGCACACACTCGCTGGACTCTGTTCTTCCCTCTGCTTCCATCACTGTGGGCATTTGTATCCTTTGGTCCTGTTTCCCTGGCACTGCCTGTTGTTTCTCCTGCACTTTTTACGTGTCCCTCCTTTGTGCATCATAGTATGTACATCTGCATCCTGTGCACTCTGCTACGGCAGGCACACAGGTAGTGTCACTGTCACACCTCCTTTTGGGATGCAGTGGGGCACAGAGCGGTATAATATGTCCAGCGGTGATGTTTCTTTCCCTTCTTTTGGTCTCTCTGTTTCTGGCTACCATTAGACTCCTGTTGTTTCCACATAGTTTGGTTTGTTTTCCTAAGGTCAGCGGTCCATCTAGCCTACTATAAAATCCAGAAGTTACCAATCTGGATCACAATTACAGGGTAGCATCCCCAAAAGACAGCAACATGGTACATTGCTTACCCCCAGGGTATGTAGTTTTTCCCCCCATGTCTCCTTTATGGAACTTTCCTTCAGGAACTTTTCCAGATACTTTATAGCCCAGCTATGCTACCTGTTTTATTTAAACATAGATGTCCCTTTATGTTATTACAAGACAATGCTACTTTATGAGACATACGCTGTTATATCACATTTTAGCAGGTCTAACGTAGATGTCCAAGATGGACGTACATGTTTTCGACAGAATATGGGTTAGATGTTTTCGTAGCAAAGAACGCCCATGTCCCGCCCCTTTCTGCCCCTGTTCCATCCATGTCCAGGTCGCACGTATAACTCATTTATACGTGTACAACTGCTTGTTGTCGGAATCACGTTTATACGTCCAAGTGCCGACCATGTCTACGTTGTATGCTTAAACGGCCTATTCATGGTTCAGAATGACCCTGTATTTGTCTAAGTAATACGTCTTGGAAGGTATCCACAATATTTTTACTTCTTTCCATATTTGCAGAAGGAATACTCCAATGCGCATCAGGTACTTCCCCTTTCATGGCTACCTTTGCAATATCAATAATCAAATCTCTATCCATTTCTTCAGTTTGTGTTGGAGGCCTGTAGACTACACCAGTATGGATGATAGTGCCATCTTCTCTTTTAAACACAATCCACAGCGCTTTTGCTTTTCCCCACATACCTTGCACCTCAGCAGCTTTAATATTGTTTTTGACATATAGGGCTACTTCTCCTTTTTTGCCGTCCCCCCGAGACCAGGCTGCTGCTTCTGCTGCCCTGTCTCTATCTCTTCTAAATTAATTATAGCCAGCTATGGCTACATTCTATTCATGTAACTCCTTAAACCATGTTTCTGTAATGCCACCATGTCCAAATCCATTTCCACCATTAGGGCTTCCAGGTCAGGAACTTTGTTGGCTAGGCTTCGAGCATTTATGCTCATTGCTTTCCATTCTTGCCTGTATTTTGCATGGATTTTGTTCTACATGCCTCTGCCCACTTGCCATTGATGTGTGGCTTAATAGTGTGGCTGTTTCCAATGTTATTATGTTTTTGCTGGGAGTGACATCTTGAACTAGGTCTTTTTCATCCATCACCCCTTTTCCCTAGTTTAAATGCCTGTCCACATATGTACCTTATGATCAGGGACCATTGGTGAAGAAAGAAGAAGTTGAAACAGAATCGAAAGCCTTATCAAAGAACAAAGTACCGGGCACTGATGGCATTCCCATTGAAGTATTACAGCAATCGGATGCAGCTGTTACCATACTTAGAAGGCTCTGCCAGGAAATTTGGAAGATAACATCATGGGCAACTGACTGGACAAGATCTGTGTTTATACCAATACTGAAGAAAGATGTCCCGACTGATTGAAGAAATTATCGCACAATCACTGTGATCCCACATCACAACAAGATTCTACTCAAGATCATTCAGCAGAGACTAACCATACCTGGAACGAGAACTGCCTGAAGTGCAAGCAGGATTCAGGAAAGGGCAAGGAATGAGAGACATCATCACTGATGTGAGATGGATCATTGAAAAGACAAAAGAATACCAAAAGGATATCTCTATGTGTTTTATTAACTACAGCAAGACTTTTGACTTTATAAATAATGAGAAACTCTGGACCACATTAAGAAGCATGGGTATACCAGAACACCTGATAGTATTCTTGCACAACTTTACACTGATCAAGAAGCAACAGTTCAAACAGAACTAGGAGAATGGTTTAAAATAGCAAAGGTGTATGACAAGGCTGCATACTTTCCCCCTACCTCTTTAATTTATATGCAGAACAAATCATCAGAGAAGCAGGACTGTATGAAGACAACCAAGGTGTGAAGATTGGTGGAAGACTCATCAATAACCTTCACTATGCTGATGATTTCACATTACTGGCTGAAAGTGAAGATGATTTGAAACATTTGCTTCTCAAGAACAAGGACTATTGTTTTAAACTGGGTCTGGACCTTAACATTAAGAAGACAAAGAGCCTGACAACTGGCAAAATCAATAAGTTCATCATTGATGGAGAAGAAATTGAAATAGTTGACAGCTTTAGCTTACTTGGACCAACAATCAATAAAGAAAGGACTAGCAGATTTCTGATTTTAAAAAGCTATGCAAGGAATGTAGGCAAACTAAATTTACCAAATTTATAACCAAAACAGGTTCTTTGCCACTAGACTGTAGATCAAGGTGGCTGTGAACAAATAGAAATATGATAGAGACAGAAATGAAGAGCAAGGTTTGTTTGTTTTGTTGTTGTTTTTTTGTGATTGTCCTCCTCCCTTGGTGCAGTTACCCTAACACACCACAGTGCCTAAATAGTATTATAAGAGAATAAAAGAGGTAATAAATAGCCAAGGAAAATTTATATCAAAACTAGTCAAATAGTAAACTTAGAAAGCTTACTGTAGCTTTGTAGAGTCTCTTGCAGTTATGATGGCAGTTACTGGATCAGATTTCTTGCTCATACTGGAGAGGCTGATTGAATTAACCACACCCTGTGAGGCAGGCTTGTAGCAGAACAATGGAAACTTTAAAAGTTCAAAATGACATTTTACTTCTATGTATTATCCTACTATGAAAAGGACCCTGGTCTCTTCAAATCTAAAAGCAAATGTTTACTTCAATTCCAAATAACTAAATATCAGGAATTCAATGTCCCTGGACAGTAGACCTTAAATGAACTGAGGGAACACTCAGATTTCTGACAAAAAGGCTATGCAAGGAATGTAGGCAAGCTAAATTTCCCCAAACTTATAACCCAAATTTAGGTTGTTTGCCACTAGACTGTAGATCAGTGTTTTTCAACCTTTTTTGTGCAAAGGCACACTTTTTTCATGAAAAAAATCACGAGGCACACCACCATTAGAAAATGTTAAAAAAATTTACCTTTGTGCCTATATTGACTATATATAAAGTAATTCTCTTGAATAGGAATCAAACACTCACCCCAACCCCCCTCCCCTGCTGGTTCACACCAACCCCCCTCCCCTGCTGGTTCACTCACACCACCCCCCCCTCCACTGCTGGTTCACTCACCCACCCCCCTGTCACTTACTCACCCCTCCTGCTGGGTCACTCACTCACTTACCCCCCTCCCCTGCTGGTTCACTCACACCATCGCCCCCCCCCCCCTTGCTGGTCCACTCACACCACCCCCCCCTCCACTGCTGGTTCACTCACACTCCCCCCCCCCTTGCTGGTTCACTCACACTCCCCCCCCCTTGCTGGTTCACTCACACACACCCCCCCCCTCTGCCCAAGCCGCTGCTTCTGCTTTGTACAGAGCAGCGGCTGCACTACACTTACATTGAAAAGTAAAGAGAAACTGTGTCAGGAGCCCTCCGGTCATCGCAGAGCCCGAGGAAGTGATGTCATGGGGGCGGGCTCCTCACAGGCTGTCTTTCCTTTTCAAATTAACTTTATTGCAGCTAAAGTTAATTTGAAAAGGAAAGACAGCCTGTGAGGAGCCGGCCCCCATGACATCACTTCCTCGGGCTCTGCATGATCGGAGGGCTCCTGACACAGTTTCTCTTTACTTTTCAATGTAAGTGTAGTGCAGCTGCTGCTCTGTACAAAGCAGAACCAGCGGCTGCACTGCTATAGGGAATCGTGATCGCGTTCGCGCCGCGGACTTCGGCACAAAAGCCGGTTTTTTGCTCTGGCCGCTCCCGATCTTGCGGCCAGAGCAAAAAACCGGCTTTTCAATGGCCGGTTTTACAACTGTGCCGGCAGCCGGCCTGGCCATGGAAAAACCGGCCAGGCCGGCTGAAAACCGGCCGGTTGGCAACCCTAATTTGTGAGCCGAGGCCACATGTTACTGATGAAATTGGAATTTTTCCCACGGCACACCAGACAATATCTCACGGCACACTAGTGTGCCGCAGCACAGTGGTTGAAAAACGCTGCTGTAGAGCAAGGTGGCTGTGAACAGATAGAAATGTGATAGAGACAGAAAGATAGGAAGAACAAGGGTTTTTTTGCTTTGGGGAGAGAGGGTTGTGTTTGTCCTCCTCCCTTGGTGCAGTTACCATAACACACCACAGTGCCTAAGTAGTATTATAAGAGAATAAAATAGATAATAAATAGGCAAGGGAAAATTTATACCAAAAAACAGTCAAATAGTAAAGTTAGAAAGCTTAACTTTGTAGAGTCTCTTGAAGTTGTGATGTCAGTTACTAGATCAGACCGCTTGCTCAGGCAGCAGAGGCTGATTGAATTAACCACACCCTGTGAGGCAGGCTTGTAATAGAACAATGGAAACTTTAAAAGGATGCAACTGTAGGTCTCAAAAGAAGTAGCTGAAAAGGTGAAGAAAAGGGATGGCCTTCATAAAATACAAGTAATCACAGAAAGAAGAAGATAAGGATCAATATTTGGAAAAATAAAGAGAAGACAAGAAAGTAATCAGGAAAGCAAATAAATAAATGGAAGAAAATATAGCCAATACAGTAAAATGGGGGGGGGGGGGGGGTGACGGGGGGGGGGGGGGGAGGGCGACGATAAAATATTGTTCAGATATGTTAGTGAGAGTAGGAAGTGTAAAGTGGTATTGTCAGACTTAAGGGTGAAGGGGATGAATATGTAGAAGCTGATGAGAATAAAGCAGAATTGCTTAACAAATGTTCACAGATGTAGGGCCAGGAGCAGGACTTCTGAACAGAAGACCCAAAGGAACAGAAGTGAGGCAAATCTTCAATGATTTTCTGAAGCCTGTGTTCATGAGGAGTTAGCTAAACTAAAAGTAGACAAAGCAATGGTGCCAGATGGGATATGTCCATGAGTATTGAAGGAATTTAGTCAAGAGTGGTCCCAGAAGAATGGAGAAGGACACATGTGGCCCTTCTAAACAAAAGTAGAAGTAAAGATGAGGTTGTGACCTACAGGCTGGTTAGTCGGACTTTCATGGTGAGTAAATTAATGGAAATGCTGTTGAAACAGAGGATAGTGAGATTTCTAGAATCCAATGGATTGCAGACCCTTTGATACAGGTGCCTCCTAATGACTCTCCTGTGCTCCCTGTAGAGCTCATGCAGCATTGACAGAGCAAACCATTTGTTTATAGCATCAATGATTCCTGAAATCCACCACCAGCACCAAAGTAACTCCCGCCATCAGAATCCAATGACTCCCACCATCAGTATCCAATGACTCCCACCAACAGCAGCCATGTGACTCCCACCACCAATACCCACAACATAGCACATGCACCTCCACACATACCCACAAACAAACAGCAAGGAATCACACAGAGACACAGAGGCTGTAGGTAGAATTGGGGCACACACAGACATTGGGCAACAGGGTACTGAACAATAGGTAGACAGATGTCCCAAGAGCCAGAGAGTGGACTACTGGGAGTTTGGAATTGGCACAGCGGGGTGAGGAGGGGATGAGGGACTCTACTGGGGTCTTGGAAAGTGGGAGGATGATAGGCTTGAGAAGGCACAGGAAACACTATGTAGAAACAAATGGTAGCTCAAAAGATACCTACATGGACGTAGATGTCAGTAAAACCCCAAATTCACAAGCCAAGCACCTTCAATCACCAATGCCACAAACAATCCCACTAGACAACAATTTCCCATTCTTATTCTTGATTTATAGTAGGTGTAGATTGGCACGTTTTAAAAATCTTCCTCACATGTTGCCAGTTTATGTGAAATATATCGACATACAGGCACTGGTGCCACACAGACCATTCTCAAAAATGCCCCAGAATGCCCCCAGTGGAGATTTGCAAAGATTTATGGGCGCAATATGCAGTGCTGCTAACACAGCTAGCTGCTCGTGTTGAATATTAAACCCGAATAGTCAATGCCATGGTCATATCTGGCCCTGGCATTGAATATTCAGGTTTGCCACTTGACCAATCAGTAAATAGGCAGTGGCAATATTGAGCCACTGCCCCCATTAGTGATATGTGGTGAAAGTTAGGCCAGGGTTACCCGTGCTTGGCATTCGCTGCATATCGCTAACTAGACAATGGCTCAATATCGCTTCTGGTCAGTTACCAATCAGTGCTGCCTCTGATGCACCCTGGAATGACCCCCACATGCCCCGATGCTAAGCAGTTAGCATTGGGACTTGTAGAGCCGGCAGCCACAGATATTCAGATATCTCACGACCTTTCTAAAATCACGTCTTGAACATGGGCACAGTTTCCGTGTTTTACTGGTGCTACTTCTATGTTTAATAAACAAATAGGGCTTCTAAAATAACCCTCATAACAAACAGTCTCTTGGAGTGATGATCCTTTTTGGAGAGGGGTCTATAATCATACCAAGGTTTCTACTCTTTAGTTATTCTAGAAAAGAATATAAATTACTCAGCATTCATATTATCAATGAGACTGTTGGACATAAGGTGAGGGTGCATGTCCTTGTCAACAGTCCCCTACTTGTACTGGCTACCTATAGACTCAGAAGATGGGCACCAGAAGGAGAAAAGGAAAATTAGACATTTGCTAGTCAGTTTTTAGAATGAGACTTATGTTGATATAAAGTCTCTGCCTATACAGCAAGAAGCTACTAACTTGTTTAAAAAAAAACACAAGCAGTGTTAACTGTTGATAAGAGTTTCCACATGGCTCTATGTCATGAGGTTAATCCAGGACTGGATAATCTTGTTCCTTATGGCAGGAAGTCAATTAGTAATCCTAGCTATTGCTTATCTGAGGTGTCATAAAATAGCTTCCAACAGTGCAAAGATAATGAAAGTGTTTTCTTCAGAGCACCACACAAAGGTTCTATTAGATCTCACAAGTGACTTGCCACCAATTCTATGTGACACTGGACCTTAAAAAAAAGACATTTTTTATGTTCTCGGTATCAACACAGGAAATCAGATACACGATATGGCATCTGTCAATAATAAACAGTCTGTATGATCCATGTGGACTTGTGGCTCCAGTTACCATATAAGGGAAGTCTGTATTACACAAGCCTTCTTTGGAGATAAGGGACCGGACCATCACATTGTGCCTAGTAAAGAAGCAGGAATGGGGAGGTATGGGAAGACTCTCTGCAAGCCCTGGAGCAGCTCCTGATTCCACATATATATTAGGCATGTGCATGACCAAAATCTTTGTCATTTTTGTCACATACTGTATTAGCTAAATTTGTTTTGTTTTTTTCAACATGATTGTGCACCTACTGTGTGTAGAAACATAGAAACATAGAAACATAGAAATATGACGACAGAAAAAGACCACATGGCCTATCTAGTCTGTCCTTCCATAACAACTACAACAGTCCACTTTTTGCCTTTAGAGATCCTCTGTGTTGGTCCCATGCTTTCTTGAATTCAGTTACTGTCCTCATCTCTACCACCTCCACAAATTGTTTGTATATGCGTACACCTCCAAATTTATATGAGTGCACAACCAATTTGCACACATACTTAAATTTTAGGTACAGAACAAATGGCCAAATGAGCTTGAAATGCATACTCCTAATCTTATTTATCTATGTACATACACCCCTTTCTCACTTTAGCTGAACACATACAAAGCTTTTGAAAAGCAATACTTGCAGTGGTCCATTCAAAGCAACAGATATATGAGGTGAGTCACAACTGCTTATCCCCTTCAAAGGGGATCAAAAGGAGGAGGAGGAGGAGGGAGGAGGAGTGGCCCAGTGGCTGGGGCAAGGCACCAAAGGTCAGTGGTTCAAAACCCACCAGAGGACAGCAACCCTGGGCCAGAAGGACTGGGGCCCCCAGTCCCACAGGCACCCCCCATGGTCCCAGGCAAGCCACCCCAACCCCCCCCATCACCAATGCTCCCTGCAAGCATCAGTGCATGTGTCTCATATCATGTCAAATGCATCCCCCAATCACCCTGACCCAGCAAAAAGCAGGATATAAATGCAGCCAAATAAATAAATAAAAGGAGGCAATTATCTGATTGAATCAATGCCTTGAGGTAGCACAAGATTGAACAATGAAAAGCAGATTAGCTGCCAATATAGAAAAAATGGTCTGTCCCCATTTTCATGATCCACAGAGAGAAGATCTGGGAAACAGATTGTGCCATGGAAAGATTCACTGAAATCTTCAGGAGTTGTAGAGAGAGAAGAGGTAGAGCAGCCTCAGTCTGCTAATGTGGTAAGAAATGCCTTTTGAAGCAGCTTTAACCTTATTTAGATGTTCAAGCTCAGCAGGTGGTGATATAGTCCACAGTCATCAGAGTTTTGAATTACTGTAATGTTTCATATATGGGGTTGGCAAAAAAGCCTATGAACAAATGACAAGTTCTGCAAAGTGCCACAGCTCCTTTTTTAGCAGGAGCCAAGAGATGGGAAAGTGCTCGGCCTTCTACTATTACTACTACTACTACTACTACTACTACTACTACCTATTATTTGTATAATGTTACAAGGAGAATGCAGCACTGTACAGATCCTTTCTCAGTCTCTGTGGATGACTCTCTACCCCTCCCTGTTTCCTCATCTTGCAGCCTTGGGGTAAACTCCTCTCTCTCCTTCTCCACATACATCCAAATGATAGCTAAAACCTGACATTTCTTTGTCTACATCACCAAAATTTGCCCATTCCTTTCTGAATATACTACTAAGACACTTATCCGCTCTTTAGTCACTCACTTCCCATCTTGACTGTTGTAACCTACTTCTTGCTGGTCTCCCTCTGAATCATCTCTCTCCCCTTCAATCTGTTCATCATTCTGTTTTGTGGCTAAACTTCCTCCAGCCTCATCATGCTCATATTACCCCCCCCCCCCCCCTTCTCAAGTCCTTTCCTTGGCTCCCTATCCATTTCTGCATCCAGCTCAAACTTCTCCTGCTGACCTATAAGTTCATTCACTCTGCAGCTCCTCACTACCTCTCCTCTCTTATCTCTCCCTTCACCCCTCCTCAGGAACTCCGCTCTTCTAGCAAATTGCTTCTATCTGTGCCCTTCTCTTCTATTGCTAGCTCCAGACTTCACTCCTTTCACCTTGCTGCTCCTTATGCCTGGAACAAACTACCTGAGTCTGTACGTTAGGCTTCATCTGTGGCCCTTTTAAAATCCAGACTGAAAACACTTCTTTGCTGCCACTTTCGGACCTTGATTCGCCTAATCTCCTTTGTGTTTCCTTACCATTCCCCTTAGATGTATTCTATGTCTACAGCAACTGTGTTGACTGCCTTGACTAAATTGTAAGCTCTGATGAGAAGGGACTGTCTTTTACATGTGTCTGTGCAGCGCTGTGTATGTCTTGTAGCGATATACAGATATTCAGTAGTAATAGTGGTATGATCAATGCTCATCACAGCTTACAATCTCATGAAGACAGACAGCACAAAACTGGGGGTTAGGATAAACCTAGGGGAAAGGTAAAGATATACATAGTTTGCAAAGTTATATTCGCTCCTGTTCATGAGCAATGCAATTTTAAAAGAATGGTTATGGCATTTACAAGTTTAGAGACCCAATATCCAGGATATTTGTACAAGCAGCTGCAGAGGTATGTACCAGGTTAAAACTGGTATGGAGACATACAGCATTCAGAATCATAGCTCCAGAAATTTGGAACAAATTGCCTTATGAATTGTGAGGAATGATTAATATCCTTGGGTTTAGAAGACACTTGAGAATGTATCTGCTCCTTTGTAGCTGAGGGAGAGATGTTTCAGCAAAATGGTATAAACATTTTTAAAATAAATAAATGTAGTCTTTGCGGTACAGTGTTGGCAGCAGAGATAGCACAGCTAATATTAAGGGGCCCTTTTAATAGCGGGCGTTAGCTGTCAGTGTGGCTCTGGTGCATGCTAAAGGTACATGTTGATAAGTGAAAATGCTCTAGTACAACATTTCTGTGGAATTCAAAACAAAATGTCTGTATCGATCATTTTACATACCACCAGAGGATCTCAGACCTTTTAGCGCAATAGTCAAACAGTATGAAAATACCATCAATAGCGCTCTTAGCATCAATGATTACTCTGGGGTTTATTTTTTCATCGAATCCTCCACCAATCTGTTATATCTATAAAGATCCACACAAGAATATAAATGCTTATCTTGTTGATGTTCCCCAACGCCACCTCAGGCGCCCATTTCAACGTTTCACTCTAAACAGAGTTTCTTCAGGGGGTCAACTTCCAACATTTAGACCTGATGCTGCCCACGTTCTAATATCCAACTTCTTCTTGTTAACTTCTGAACAACGCCGCGCGGCATTGGATATTAGAACGTGGCCAGCATCAGGTCTAAATGCTGGAAGTTGACCCCCTGAAGAAACTCTGTTTAGAGTGAAACGTTGAAATGGGCGCCTGAGGTGGCATTTGGGAACATCGAAAAGATAAGCATTTATATTCTTGTGTGGATCTTTATAGATATAACAGATTGGTGGAGGATTCGATGAAAAAATAAACCCCAGAGTAGTCACTGATGCTAAGAGCGCTATTGATGGTATTTTCATACTGTTTGACTATTGCGCTAAAAAATCTGAGACCCTCTGGTGGTATGTAAAATGATCGATACAGACATTTTGTTTTGAATTCCACAGAAATGTTGTACTAGAGCATTTTCACTTATCAACATTGGTTATATACCGTGCTCTGCTAAAGACCGTTTAATAGAGTTGTATTCATACAATAAAGGTACATGTTGGACATGCATTGAAAGCTAGCATGGGGCCATAACAGTTAGAGTCGCCAGATTTTGCCACTGTGAATGGCATGTTAGGGTTGTAAGTGGGAGGGTCAGGGTGAAGAGTGGGCATAAATGATGGCAGATAAAGACCGGCTTGTTTCATCCAGTCTGCACAGTAAGTGGTTAGGGTTGTAACTGCCACTCCGTGCAGGTTACCCCTCCCTATATACAACCAATCCAGTAGGTTAATTTAAATGTATACAACAGAATTGAACGCAACATGAGGTTTTCACTTATGCTACTATGCTACTATGACCAAAATCACTCCGATTACTTAGATTATGATATGAATTCAGTCCCGACAGTTCACCTGATGCAAACAACATGGATAACAGGACCTGAATTTCTCTTGAAAAGCAATAACACGTTATGAGGATACAGAGATAGATTGAGCTTGTGGACCATGAATCAGATGTAGAAATTCATCTACATTTGACTGTGCTTGTTACTGACACTGCACCCAAATATCAGGTAGGAGACACAAAGTCTCAACCATCTCTTAAAATGGACATCAATCATCTCATCCATATTCAATGTTCTCTCTGCTAGACATGTGATAGGGTGACAGACAGGCTTTGGCCACATCTGGATGCCCAGTCTCCCAGTCTTGCAAGGCATATCTGCGCATGTGAACGCTTGCGTGACCTGTGTGTAGGTATTTCCAGGGCTAGCATTTGGATGGAGCTGCAAGCTCTGCGTATACTTCATAAAATGTACATGTACTATCAGAGCAGCTTGCCAGGGACATGCTCAACATATTCCCAGAAGTTAATGCACAGCACCGTACCCTAATGTGCAGTACTATTATCGTGGTACACATTCCGACTATTGAGATTGAGGTCATTGCACCCATGCTAATAGCACTAGTGATAGTGCGAGGTGTTTACCCTGTCCTATCTCTCCGTTCCTAACACATTCATTTAGCACTCCAACGCACAAGTAGCAGTTAGCGTGGAAAATGGCCCCAAGCTAACAGTTACCATGGGTCACAGCACACAGTTACCGCATGCCAAAGCCCATACTGTGTAGTGCACTTTAGTAAAAAGCCCCTTTATGTGAGAGCTTTTGTACACTACAGGGGATAGTTCCAGGAATCTATTTTCTGAAGGCACAAATGAGCTTATGTTTCCTTTATAAATAGGTATGTTTCTTAAAATGACTATCTACACCCTGTTATAAAATTACCATCTTATTTAAGGTGTTAAGCCTATTTTGTGAAAAGAGGTAGGTACCTCCTTGTCTTTATAAAATATTAGCATAAGTGGTGGAGACCACACCTAAAGGCACAGATATTTATACCAGCCCTAGAGCTGATGTAAACGCCATGCCTAGATTTTCCAGAATGTAAGAGATGCCACAAAGGGTCAGACCAAAGATCCAGCGAGCCCGGTATCCTATTTCCAACAGAGGCTAAGCAAGGTCACAAATACCTGTCAGGATCCCAAAAGGTACACAGATTCCTTGCAGTGGATTTCCCTAGTCCAATTGCCTCAGGCACAGACTCTAAGCCTTCCAGGGACAGGGAAATACCTACTGCAACTGATTGTAATTTGCCTTAAACTACTACTGGAAAGGCATGAGCTAAATACATACAAAGTCGTCTGTGAGGGCTTGTGTGCATCAATGATGCTGAGAGGGCTAATCTATCAGTTGCTTAACTACTGGCAGGGTCTCCCAAGATGGACAGGTTTCAGCTAAGGTGCCAGACCAAGACAAACCACCCATCTAGGCAGCAGCAGAACGGGACAGTGTTGGCATCGTAGGATCACATTTCTGTGACAACAGCAATAACACTAAAAGTAAACTGCACAGAAGAAAGGACTAGCAATCTACTTCCGTATCTTGCCACGAAACCCCAATGGATAGTCACAACAAAACAAATTGCACTATAGTGCAGGAAGATGAGACCCCCAGGTCGGAAGGCACTCAACTTGGTACTGGGGAGGGGCTAAAGGCCTTTCAGAGTAAAGCCGGCATTTATGATGTGGTTGGAGCAAAGCCTTCAGGACGTATAATGGCTGACGTAGCTGCGCATGATATGAGAGTCAGAAGCTGCAAAGATGTTTTACATAGTGGGACATGGAACTATGAAGCATGAACCAAGGGAAGTTGGAGGTGGTCACGAATGAAATGGAATGTGTACAACTTGATCTGTTGGGTGTCAATGAACTGAAATTGACTGGCATTGGACACTTTGCATCAGATGATCACATGGTCTACTATGCTGGAAATGAAAGACATAGAAGACAAAGAAATGGTCTTGCATTTATAATTAAGAAGAAACTTGCAAGAACTGTAATGAAATACAGTGCAATCAGTGAATGATTAATTTCTATTCGTTTACAAGGAATGCCCATCAATATAACTATAATTCAAGTATATGCCCCAACACTAGCTGCAGAAGAGGATGAAGTTGATGAGTTCTAAGAACAAATTGAAAGAACCTGAAACAGGATATCCTGATAGTCATGAGTGACTGGAACACAAAAGTTGGCAACAAAACAGAAGAAGGCAAAGTAGTTGGAAAATATGGACTTGGCAACAGAAATGAAGCTGGAAAAAGACAGAGAATTCTGCAAAACCAATGATTTATTCATCTCAAACACAAGTGACAGCTGTACACATGGACTTCACCCAATGGATTGTACAAAAATCAAATTGACTACATCTGTGGAAGTTAATGATGGAAAAGCTCTGTAACATCAACATAGACAAAACATGGAACTGACTTTGGTACGGATCACCAAATACTAGTTTGCAAACTGAAGCTAAAGTTGAAAAAGAGCAAGCCACTCATGAATGTAGCAAAATATGAGCTTGAGAATATACCAACAGAATTTAAAGACTGCCTGCAAAATTGATTTGCTGCTTTAGATACAAATGACAGAGCTCCAGAAGCGTTAAGGGATGACATCAAGAAGGTTGTGTTGGAAGAAAGTGAGAAATCTCTACGAGGTGAAAAAGCAAAACCGGCGGAAATGGCTGACTGAAGAAAATCTGAAAATTGTCCAGAAATGCAAGGAAGCTAAAGCCAGAGGAGAAAGAAACACTAAAAACTTGGTCTTTCTCTGAGCAATCAACAATGCAAAACTAAACTCAAATGCTCAATTGTATCTACACGGAACAAAAAACTTCTACTGTCCCTTGTGGTTATTCTGAACCTTGTATCTTCATTCTTATTATCGTTGAAGGTCTCAGACTTTTTTGGCACTCTTTTTCAGACTTATAACTTGTCTAATACCAGTGCCAATTAGCATTAACGACCTTCAGCAAACTTTTTTTAAGTGACTATGAAAACGGATGGTGCTTTTTCCTCATTCCATATTATTGTGCCATATAAGCTTGAATCTTAACTCTATTGATGTTATCTTCAAACTTCAATGAACACTTAGCTTATATTGAAATGTTCTTCAATACACTCCCATCATGCTCTCTGATCCAGTCGCGTTTCACTATCGTTTCTTCAGGGGGTCTATATTCACTGTTATTTCGAAGCCCAATGTTATAACCACAACGATTTACTATTATCATATTCTGATAAACTCCTCCTGAGAAACTCTGGGCCACATTAAGAAGGATGGGTATACCAGAACACCTGATCGATCTCTTGCGCAATCTGTACATTGATCAAGAAGCAACAGTTCGAACAGAACAAGGAGAAACAGAATGGTTTAAAATAAGCAAAGGTGTAAGATAAGGCTGCATACTTTCCCCCTACCTGTTTAATTTATATGCAGAACAAATCATCAGAGAAGCAGGATTGTATGAAGACAACAGAGGTGTGAAGATTGGTGGAAGACTCATCAACAACCTTCGCTATGCTGATGATACCACATTACTGGCAGAAAGTGAAGATGATCTGAAACATTTGCTTCTCACAATCAAAGAACATAGTCTCAAAATGGGCCTGCACCTTAATGTAAAGAAGACAAAGATCATGACAACTGGCATAATCAACAGGTTCATCGTTGAAGGAGAAGAAATTGAAATTGTGAACAACTTTAACCTACTTGGATCAACTATCAATAAAGAAGCAACAAGCAGTCAAGAAATCAGACGACGCATTGCTCTTGGCAGAATGGCTATGAAAGACCTAGATAAGATTCTCAAGAGCAGAGATGTCTCTCTCCATACAAAGATTCGACTTGTTCAAGCCATGGTATTTTCAATAACATCATATGGATGTGAAAGCTGGACAGTGAAAAAGATAGACAGGAAGAAAATTGATGCCTTTGAATTATGGTGCTGGCGGCGAATACTGTGTATACCATGGACTGCCCGAAGAACAAACCAGTCGGTACTAGAGGAGATCAAACCTAAGCTTTCTTTAGAAGCTCAGATGACAAGACTTTGACTTTCATACTTTGGACACATCATGCGAAGAGAGAGATCATTAGAGAAAGACATTATGCTTGGCAAGATAGAAGGTCAACGCAAAAGAGGAAGGCCAGCAATGAGTTGGATCGATACAATAACAGCAGCTACGGGTACCAGTCTGTCAACAATGAGCCGCCTGACTGAAGACCGAACACAATTTAGGATAGCTATCCAGAGGGTCGCCATGAGTCGATTCCGACTCGACGGCACTTAACAACAACAACAACAACAAGTTCCTCCCTCCTGTTACTTATTTGTTTCACGACCTACGATGGTATAAAGCCCTTATCAAAGGAATAGGAATCGCTTACCAAAGAAGTATAAATCACCTACAGAAGAAATATAAACGATGCTGCACACGTCTTATTTCAATTGCATACAAGCAACATGAATACTTTCAAACTTCCTTCAGCCCGCTCTTGAACTATTATAATAAGAATGAAGATACAAGGTTCAGAATAACCACAAGGGACAGTAGAAGTTTTTTGTTCCGTGTAGATACAATTGAGCATTTGAGAGGAGAAAGAGAGGCAATCACAGAACTCAACAGAGATTTCCAACATGCAGCAAGACAAGACAAGGAGAAGTACTACAATGACGCCTGCAAGGAAATAGAAGCAGAAACTATTAGAGGAAGAACAAGATTGGCTTTCCAAAAGCTACAAGAGTTAAAGAAAAAAAATCCAGTCTCAAACTGGATTGTTATAAGATGCTCAAGGATCTATCCTGAATGATGCTGAGAAGATCAAGAAAAGGTGGAAAGAATATACAGAGTTATTATATGATAAAGATGAAGTAGACCAACACCTGTTTCAACCTGTATCTTATGATCGGGAGCCATTGGTGATGAAATAAGAAGTCGCAGCAGCAGCCTTATCAAAGAACAAAGCACCAGGCACTGATGACATTCCCATTGAATTATTACAGCAATCTAATACTGCTGTTATCATGCTTACAAGGCTCTGCCAGGAAATTTGGAAGACAACATCATGGCCAACTGACTGGAAAAATCTGTGTTTATACCAATACTAAAGAAATGTGATCCAAATGACTGTGGAAATTATTGAACAATCACTCTGATCCCACATGCCAGCAAGATTCTATTGAAGATTCAGCAGAGACTACAACCATACCTGGAATGAGAACTGCCTGAAGTACAAGCAGGGTTCAGGAAAGGGTGAAGAATGAGAGACACCATTGCAGATGTGAGATGGATCCTTGAAAAGGCTAAAGAATACCAAAAGGATATCTATATATGTTTTATTGACTATTGCAAGGCTTTTGACTGTGTAAACAATGAGAATCTCTGGGCTGCATTAAGAAACATGGACTTATCAGAACACCTGATCGTTCTCTTGCATAACCTTTACATTGATCAAGAAGCAACAGTTTGAATGGAACAAGAAGAAACAGAATGGTTTAAAATCATCAAAGGTGTATGACAAGGCTGCATACTTTCCCCCTACCTGTTTAATTTATATGCAGAACAAATCATCAGAGAAGCAGAACTGTATGAAGGCAACAGAGGTGTGAAGATTGGTGGGAGACTCACAAACAACCTTTGCTATGCTGATGATGCCACATTACTGGCTGAAAGTGAAGACGATCTGAAACATTTGCTTCTCAAGATCAAGGAACATAGCCTTAAAATGGGTATGCACCTTAATGTAAAGATCCTGAAACTGGCAAAATCAATAAGATCATTATTGATGGAGAAAAAAAATTGAAATAGTGGACATCTTTAACCTACTTGGATCAACTATCAATAAAGAAACAACAATCATCCAAGAAATCAGATGACACATTGCTCTTGGCATAATTGCTTGAAGGATCTAGACAAGATTCGTAAGAGAAGAGATGTCTCTCTCCATGGAAAGATTCAACTCATTCAAGCCATGGTATTTTCAATAACGTCATATGAATGCAAAAGTTGGACATGAAAATGATAGACAGGAAAAAAATTGATGCCTTTGAATTATGGTGCTGGTGGCGAATACTGTGCATACCATGGACTGCCCGAAGAACAAACCAGTCAGTACTAGATAAGATCATACCTAAGCTTTGACTTTCATATTTGAGACACATCATGCAAAGAGAAAGATCATTAGAGAAATACATCATGTTTGGCAAGGTAGAAGGTCAGTGCAAATGAGGACGGCCAGCAATGAGATGAATCGATACAATAATAACAGCTATGGGTACCACTTTGTCAACAATGAGTCGCCTGACTGAAGACTGAACACAGTTTAGGACAACTATCCAGAGGGTCGCCATGAGTTAACACCGACTTGATGGCACTTAACAACAACAATGGTTTATGGACATTTCCTCCAGGAACTCATCCAAACCTCTTTTAAACCCAGCTACATTAACAACTTTTACTACATCCTCTGGTAACAAATTCCAGAGTTTGATTACAGGCCACGTTGTAGCTTTATTGCTTTGTAGCTTTATTGCATTATAGCTTTATTGTAGTCTTTTTACCTTTTGAAGGAGTAAACAAGTGACTCACGTTTACTCGTTTTACTCTGCTCATTAATTTATAGACCTCTATCATATCTCCCCTCAGCTGTCTGTTCCAAGTTGAAAAGCCCTAATCTTTTAAGCTTTCCCTCATAGGGGTATCATTCCATCCCTTTTAAAATGTTGGTCACTTTTCTCTGTACCTTTTCTATAGTATTTTGTAATCCATGCATGCATTTGTGTGCTGCACTCACACTCCATTCATGTGCATGCCTACTTGCAACATATGCACCATTATACAATGTTCCATCATGCAACGCATGGACTTCTAAGTTGGTCATTGTTTTATAAGAGGTCATTAATGCACATAGGTGGCCATATATGTGCATCAATAACTAAAATAACCCGCAGTTAGGTACATATGCTGCACCTAAAAGTACATGCTCCCTTATAAAATTATCCCCAGGAAGGTATATGTTACAAAGGATGTTCTAGTGCATACTGGGACGTCCAAACCTGAACGTCCCTACAGTTCAGAAGCAGGTCCAAGCAGGGCCAGATTTACCTATACGCCATGTACGCCATGGCGTAGGGCCCACAGCCGGCAGGGGCCCACAAAAAAAAAACAAGTTCATTTTTTTTAAATAAAATTTTAAAAAAAACCTGGTGGCTGCCGCCGCGGGGCCCCCTCTGCTGCCGCGGCAGCACGGACTGACCCGCGGGGGCCCCGTCTACAAGCTGAAGCCGTCGGTTCCCTCCCTCCGTGCAGGCTGCAGGCTGTGAGAGACGCGAGAGTGTCTCCTCGCGCGCTCTCCCTTCGCGTCTCTCACAGCCTGCAGCCTGCACGGAGGGAGGGAGGGAAGAACCAACCGAACCGACGGCTTCAGCTTGTAGACGGGGCCTCCGCGGGTCAGTCGGTGCTGCCGCGGCAGCAGACGGGGCCCCGCGGCGGCAGCCACCAGGTTTTTTTTTTTAAATTAAATTTTACTTTAGGCCGGGGGGGGGGTAGGACGGGTAGTGGGGGGGGGGGGGGGGGTAGGACTGGTAATGGGGTAGTGGGGGGGGGGGGGCTGGGGCTGGAAATGGGCTGGGCGGGGGGGTAGGGCTGGTAATGGGCTATGGGGGGGGGTAGGACTGGTAATTGGCTATTGGGGGGGCTGGGGCTGGTAATGGGCTATGGGGGGGTAGGACTGGTAATTGGCTATTGGGGGGGCTGGGGCTGGAAATGGGCTGGGGGGGGTTAAGGCTAGAGGTGGGCTGATGGGGTTAGGACTGGTAATGGACTGTGGGCTGTTGGGGGGGCTTAGAACTGGCAATGGGCTTTGGGGGGGTTAAGACTGGTAATGGGCTGTGGGCTGATGGGGGCTGTCTGGTAATGGGCTATGGGGGGGCTAGGACTGGAAATGGGCTGGGGGGTTAAGACTGGAGGTGGGCTGATGGGGTTAGGACTGGTAATGGGCTGTTGGGGGGGGGGTTAGAACTGGTAATGGGCTTTGGGGGGGTTAAGACTGGTAATGGGCTGTGGGCTGATGGGGGTTGTCTGGTAATGGGCTATGGGGGGCTAGGACTGGAAATGGGCTGGGGGTTAAAACTGGAGGTGGGATGATGGGGTTAGGACTGGTAATGGGCTGTGGGCTGATGGGGGGGGGGTAGGACTGGCAATGGGCTATGGGGGGCTGACTGGAAATGGCTTGATGGGGTTAGGACTGGAAGTGGGCTGATGGGGGGTTAGGACTGGTAATGGGTTATAGGGGGGGCTTAAACTGAAAATGGGGTGATGGGGGGTTAAGGACTGTAAGTGGGTTGATGGGGGGCTAGGACTGGTATTGGGTTGGGGGGTTGCTAGGACTGGAAATGGGCTGATGGATGGCTAGGACTGGAAATGGGCTGATGCAGGGACTAGAAGGGAATGGATGCTGGGTGAGGCTGGAACTAGAAGGGAGCTGATGTTGGGGGAGGATTAGAATGGGATGGGGCTGGAAGAGTAAAATGGAGAAGGGAAAAATATTTTGTGTGGGAGGGATAAAAAATCTACAATTGGCCGGGTATTGGGAGAGTAAGTGGGGATTGAGGATGGAGGGGTAAAATTTGAGTGGATGAAATAGGAATGAGGAAAGAGCAAAAGGAGAAAGATTAGTATGTTAAAGCAGATGTAGAGAGAGAATGGAAAAAAATCTAGAAGAGAGAAGAAAGGACAAATGGACAGCAGACGATGGAGAGTTAGCAGAAGACACGAAGAAACCAGAAGAAAGTGGCTGGAGCAATTGCAGCTGAAAAAAATGCACAAAAGGTAGAAAATATCTCTTTATTTTGAATTTATTAATTGGAATATGTCAGCTCTGGTAAATGTGCATCATTAACGTCTGCGCTTTGTTTAGTACAAGAGCAAATTAATGTATAGTTTTATTTCTACAGTGTTGTACATTCCAAGTTTGGCTTTTGGGATTCCCAGTTTAATTATTGTCTTCCTGTTTCTAAATTGTGATTACTTGTTTGGTGATGGTCTATGTTCTGCATGTGTAACTGAGCTGAGGAGTTCTGTTTATATAATTCCTATTTGACATTGCCACTTGTTCTCTTTCCCCAGTAGGTCATGTATTGTTGTTCTCTGAAATGTATTGGTTTAATATTTGCAGTGTTGCCTTTTGATTGGTAGAGAATGGTGCTTTGTGAGTCCTGGTAGTGCTGTTAGGATACGGCGGGTTTACTATGGGTTCTAAATGGGCAGTGTTTGTAGTAGTTCCTAATGTGTCTGGCAGTTGGCACTGGATTATAGTAATGTAGAAATCTTTTAGTCTTTCTTTATCCATACACTCATTAAGAGGCACGTTTACTAAAAGTTAGTATATGGTAACATTATGCAAATATTTATGCAAATGAGGCCCCTTATGCAAATGAGGCCCCGCACCCCCCTTGGGCCGCCCCTGCTGGGGGCCCACAATTTTTGTTGGCGTAGGGCCTCACTCAAGGTAAATCCGGCCCTGGGTCCAAGTTCTGGGGCAATTTCACAAACATGGCGTGCCCAATAAGGATGCCTGCAGGGATGTCTTCATAGATGCCCCTGGTAGAGTATTTTATACCGGGATGTCTACGAGGCAAACAGCAATTTTGCAAACTCAAAACAAGTTTCCCAAACACACACAACATAGCATTGTGATTGTGAAGAGTACTGAGGATAGTGTAGTGCCAACTTCTTGACACACTCTAGAGGTTTTAGTGTTAAACCAGCACTTTTCCAATGCCTATTCATGCCTGGAGCAGGTCTAAGTTTGGATGTGGCTGCAGATGCCTACTAGGGTTCTAAGATTGATCGGGACATTTCCATATCCATAATTCCACCTCCCTATTTAGATGTCCCTGCAGCCAAGATGTCTAAAAACCCTGTTTCCGTAATCGCTCTGGGGACATTTCTGTGATTTTGATGTCCACGTGCACTTTTTCAGATGTCCAAATTTCATCTAAGTGATTTAAAATAACCTGCTTGGTGAATTGTCAAAAGTGAAAGGGATCATTCCTCGGTATGTGCAGTTGGAAGCATATGCTGAAGAAATCAAGTAAAACAGCAAGAAAAGAGATATTCTGAAACAGCATTCCCTTTGGAAACAAAATGCTTTTACTGATATGGCATAAAAATGCTTCATCTTATGTCATGAGGCATATGGGGAGAGACTAAAAGATCTTAATATGTATGCTTTGGAGGAAAGGTGGGAGAGGGGAGATATCTTATGAGACATTTGAATACTTCAATGGAATAAATGCCTCTTTTGCAGTTGAAAGAAAACTCTGGAATGCAGGGTCATAAGATGAAGGTGAAAGGAGATAGACTCAGAAGTAATCAGAGGAAAGATTTCTTTATGGAAAGGGTGGTGGATATGTGGAACAACCTCCCAGCAGGCACAGATCTAGGCACAAGCAGCATAGGCAAACACCTAGAGTGCTATATTTTGAAGACATGTAATATCTGTGCTAAATCAGAGACTGAGTCCCCTTGCTTTCTCACTGCTCTCCACTGCTTTCAGTTCCTGCCTAGGGAGCCAACATCTTAAATCTGGCACTGAGGTGGTGGAGACCAGAACTATACGGATCCGATTCTCTTCTGGATGTCCCGCCCTCTGTGCACCCAATCAGAATTGTGTCCAGACTTGTACATGCAGGCTGGGAACCCAATTCTGATTGGCCTGCACAATTATGGTTGGCCTTGACAAACCTCTGGAGTGTGTCAAGTTCTTGCCCGGATAACTCAGTCAGGGCTCCTGAATGGAGCCATGGTGCCATGGCATCGGTTGCCATGGCACCATACAAGAGTCGCGATCCCCGGCCACCGGAACAAATGCTTCATTCCCCCCAGCCCAATCCCGAATTTGGCCTTCCAAGGCCAGGGTCAGGCTGCAAGACATTTCCTATGCCCCCTCCTTCCTTTTTGGAGCCCTGGGCCTGCCCGATTCACCAGACTAGGGGAACTTATTCCACCTCAGAAGTGGAATAAGTCCCTGTTCAGGCTGCCGGCCCCGGATGTACTGGGCCGACATTGGAATCGGCCCAGTAAGTCTGGGGCCGCCGACCACCCATTGCCCGCCCTAACTCCACGCCACACCGCCCCTTTCCCGCTCCCTTCTAACTTCCCAGTACAACGTGTGGGGAAGTTAGTCGGTGTTGGAAGAGGGGCCGAATAGCGGCGATGGATGTCCCCACTATTCGTACCTGGGAATGTCTCTGTATCTGAATTTAAAAAAGCATGGGACAAATACAGAGGCTCTCTAAGGGAAAGGAAGGGACTGTAGAACTTATAGATGGGTAGACCTGGATGGGCCATATGGTCTTTATCTGCCATTGTTTTCTGTGTGGCCGATAGTCAATGGTGGTGGCTAACAGGTGGTCATATCTGGCCACTGGCATTAAATATCTAGGATGCCCTGGTAGTATTTGAACTAACTGGGCAGCAGTAATATTTAGCCATTACCTGGCTAGCTAACCCAGCTTAAGTTAGCCAATTTAAATTAACTGGTCAGCGGCTGAATATTACTGCTGCTCAGTTAACTGGTGCACCACTCCCGGAATATTCTGGTGCTACGTAGTTAGCAGCAGGATGTGCAACAATGTTAGAAAGGGATATTACATAAGAACATAAGAACATAAGATATGCCATACTGGGTCAGACCAAGGTCCATCAAGCCCAGTATCCTGTTTCCAACAGTGGCCAATCTAGGTCATACGTACCTAGCAGTTTCCCCAAAAGACACAGGTTCCACAATGCTTGTACTGGGTCAAGCATTGATATCCTGGGTCCCTTCTTAATAATGTTTTATGGACTTTTCCTCCAGGAACTTGTCCAAACCTTTTTTAAACCCAGCTACACTAACAGCCTTTACTACATCCTCCGGTAACAAATTCCAGAGTTTGATTACACATTGAGTGAAAAAATATTTTCTTTTATTAGTCTTAAATAGTTTACCCTGTAGCTTCATTGCATGTCCCCTAGTCTGTCTATATTCTGATAACGTAAACAATCGATCTACGTTTACCCGTTCCACTCCGTTCATTAATTTATAGACTTCTATCATATCTCCCCTCAGCCGTCTCTTTTCCAGGTTAAAGAGCCCTAAGCTTTTTAGCCTTTCTTCATAGGAGTATCCTTCCATCCCCTTTACCATTTTGGTGGCTCTTCTCTGAACCTTTTCTAATAACGCTATATCCTTTTTAAGATACGGCGACCAGAATTGCACACAATATTCAAGGTGCGGTCTCACCATGGAACGATATAGAGGCATTATAATATCTTTTGTTTTATTTTCCATTCCTTTCCTTATCATACCTAGCATTCTATTTGCTCTCTTGGCCGCCGCTGCACACTGGGCCGAGGGTTTTAACATGTTATCCACAATGACGCCTAAATCTTTTTCCTGTGTGGTGGTTCCTTAAGTGGAACCTTGCATCGTGTAACCATAGTTTGGGTTGTTCTTCCCTAGGTGCATAACTTTGCACTTGTCCACATTAAATTTCATCTGCCATTTTAATGCCCAGTCCTCCAATTTATCAAGATCCTCTTGCAATTTTCCACAATCCTCTTGGGTTTTAACAACTTTAAATAGTTTTGTGTCATCTGCAAATTTGATAACCTCACTCATTATTCCACTTTCCAGGTCATTTATGAATATGTCAAAAAGCAGAGGACCCAGCACAGATCCCTGGGGTACACCACTATTCACCTTTCTCCATTGGGAAAATTGGCCATTTAGCCCTACCCTCTGCTTTCTCTCTTTTAACCAGTTCCTGATCCACAATAGTACACTGCCTCCTATCCCATGACTCTTTAGTTTTGCCAAATGTCTCTGATGAGGGACCTTGTCAAAGGCTTTCTGAAAGTCCAGATACACTATATCAACCTGTTTATTCACAGCTTCAAAAAAACATAACAGATTAGTAAGGCAAGATCTTCCTTGTCGAAAGCCATGTTGGCTGTCTCCCATTAGGCCATGACTATCTAAATGCTGAATAATTTTATTCTTTATGATAGTTTCTACCATTTTTCCCGGTACTGACGTCAAGCTCACCGGTCTGTAGTTTCCCGGATCACCCCTGGAACCCTTTTTAAAAATTGGTGTTACATTGGCTATCCTCCAATCTTCAGGAATTAGAGATGATATTCGCTGGCAATAAATGCCTATATGCGGCTGAATATCCTTTTCACCGAGATTAACATGCTAAGCACGCTAATCCTTTTGAAGATGCCCCCCTGCGTCTCTACATTTCTAGAGACAGTGCTTTTCATGGTTCATTAAGATGTGTGAATGAGGATGTATACAGTAATGTTATTTTGGGGTTAATACAGGTACCGGGTTGGAAGTATCCCATCATGAGTAATTTTGTTTCATATCAATAATCTGTACACTGATACTGCGTTTACATTGCTTATGTGTCTTTCTGCCATCTACTGTCCCTTTTACTAGGTTTAATTTGATATAATTTTACTGTTTGCCCTTTTTGTTGATATTTGCTTTATAAATCACTTTGCTTGACCAGCAAGCCAATCAATAAGTTTAAATAAAGAAATAAGTTTGCAGGAACCTTTATGAATAGCTATATAATCTTTACTCAGATTAAGGCAGGTTGCTGTGAGAATCATGGGAATTTTCTCCTGCGGATCAGATTCTCAAGTTTGTAGGCTGGAACTCTCAAGGCCCTACAACTCATCGTTATCTGCCGGACTCTCCGGGGTGTGCAGAAGCATTGCTTTTTAGCCAGCAGCTCCAAAGACATAAGACAGCAGTTTAGATATTGTATTCCAGTAATTCAGCAGACATGCTTTGACGACTGAGAACAGCTCCTGACACGCTGAGAATTCGGAGACTGTTATTCTGATTCCATTTCATCATCCAGGACACTGTATATTTTCCAGGTCTTGTTATTCCTGAAAAGTAATTGCTTTGGGGGATTTTATAAGCCTTTTGTATATATAACAATATTTTAAGCACAGAAATAGGCACTTTATTAATGTGTTAAGGGCCCGCTATTCAGAGGCAGCTAATGCAGTCAGACACCACCGCCGAACTTTAAACCCGAATGTTCAGTGACAGGGTCGTATCTGGCCCCAGCATTGAATGTCCGGGTTGCCTGTATTTACAACACGATGGAGAAAATAATACAACCAGTGCCTCAAAATAACTGCCTCACCCCCACCACCTCATATTAACATTTTCCTCCTCAACTTTGAAGATTGTGCTATATATTACATGTAAAATGTTTTTTGTATATAGTTGTTAACGTGTTAATTACCAACGTTTAAATTGTAACCATGTTCAATGTAATGTATTTGTTCATTGTAAACCACCCCTGATCTCAGGAAGGGGCGGTATAGAAAAAACGCAAAATAAATAAAAATAAAATAAAAATAACTGGGCAGTGGCGTTATTCAGCCCTGTTAGCTTCCACGGCAAAAGTTAGGCCAGCCTTTGCACCTTGCTTTTGCCACCTAGTCATAACTTGGAGGCTCAATATTTCTGTTGCCCGGTAATGGCCGGACGGTGCCCCTGGATGCCCCAGTGTAAACCAGTTAGCATTGGGGTGTGAAGCGGTGGTACCTGCAAATATTCAGCTGCACTAACCGTGTTCGTACCGCTGAACATTCTGGATAAAGGGAGCAACACAGTTAGTAGTTGCTTTGAATTACAGTTGCTTTGAATTACAAAGCAATCAACATAAAATTCAAATATAACAATCATTTGATTATCACAAAACTAACAAAGCCTAATCAATACATGGCAAACCAAATCATAAGACACAAGGGGAGAACTCTTCAAGCAACTGGGAACAGAACCCATGTTGGAGAGGAAGATACTAGACCTGATGCATACAACTGTGGAGAGTGTTGCTAATGTAGTGAGGAACCATTCAGGATCCAGAATTAGGACACACGTTTCTAGCAATGCAATGTGTGACTTCTGGTGACCCAACAGCTCCTGTTTTTTTTTGGCACTGTGACTGGAAGTAGATTGCCAGACCTTTCTTCCAAGGCAATGGAGGGTTAAGTCACTTGCCCAAGGCCACAAGGAGTGCCAGTGGGAATCACATGCTGGTCTCTTGGTTACTAAGCCAGCGCTCTAACCGTCAAGCTACTCCTCCACTCAGATGTCAAAAAAGCCAACTTCATTAGGGAGTTGTTAGTTGGATGGGAGCATCTAGGGGAAGTGAAACTATAGTAGGCAAAACTGAAAAGAGATATTGTAAGGGCAACACACATATTTGTTAGGCAAGTATATAAAATATGAGGAAGATGAGGTCTCTATGAGTTTTAAAAGAGGTAGCCAATGAGGTGAGAGAAAAAAGGCTGGTATTTATCAATTAGAAGAGATTGCAAAAAGAGCAAGACAGGCAACGAGATCCAAAAAAAGTAAGAGAATCTGGGGAAGTGGTCAGTAAAGATGCAAATGTAAGAGTAATAGCTAATGTGGTAAAATAGGGGGACATGATTTTTCCTTCGATATGGTAGTGATAAGAGGAAGTAAAAGAGTGGAATTCTGAGACTCAGAGGTGAGGAGGGAGGCATATATTGCAGCTAACAAATCAAAAGCAGGATTGTTAATTAATATTTCTCTTTGGTGTTCACTCAAGAAGTAGAACCAGAGAAGATGGACACAAACAGCAATTATTTTCATAATGATTTTCAGAAGATTACCTTGTGAGGAATTAGCTAAACTAAAGGTAAACAGAGTGTTGGGACTGGATGGGATACATCTGAGGGTACTGAATGAATTTTTGGAAGTTCTCATGGCCCTGCTGTCTTACCTTGTCATCATTTCCTTAGCGTTAGGAGTGGTCTCAGAGGATATGAGATAGGTAGATGTGGTTTTGAATTACACTCCATCAGTATGTTTGTGCAGGACTTCCATGCAGCTCTACTTTAAACAACTGTTCTGGTGGATTAAAAGCGTGCTGTTTGAGATGCATACTGGCTTTCAATTCTAAGGAGTAACCATAGATTGAAAAAAATATTTAATCCAGACACTTTTTAGATGATTTTTGACCCCTGATGCAGGCAAAGCCGAAACATGGCTATGTCGCTTCTTTTATGTTTACCTTGGGTTATGCATAGTTTTTATATTTTTTAATACATATTTTAGTATTTTATTGTTTTATGTATTTCATTTATTGGATTTACTCTTGACACATTTTAAAATTATATTCTTGTTTGGAGGAACTGTTTTGTTTCTGCAATCTTTTCTTCATTTCCTTAGAGTTGGCAGTGATTTGGAGGTTTGCAGATAGGTGGCTGTGGTTCCTCTTTACAAATGTGAAAGTAAGGAAGATTTAGTCTCATCTCAGTGGTGAATAAATTAATGGCAATGCTGCTAGAATAGAGGAAAGTGCATTTTCTGGAATCCAATGGGTTTCATGATCTGAAGTAGCATGGTTCCAGCAGAGGTCGATCTTATCAAACTAGTCTGGTCAATTTCTTTGACTAAGTGATCAGAAAGTTTGATGGGGGATTGTGCTAGAAGTGGTTTATTTAGATATTTGTGGGTAGGCTTAAAAAGCAGCGGTAGTGGCCTCCGTGAGATATTAGAGCCGCCGCCCCATTGAATTCAATGGGGCCACGGTTCCAATATCACATGGAGGCTGCTACCGCTGCTTTGTAAACATACCCCTTAGATTTTAACAAACCTTTTAACAAGGTTCCGCATAAGCAAACTATAAATAAACTGGATGCCCTGGTATGGGTCCTAAAGTGACTGACTAGGTTAGTAACTGGTTAAGAGGGAGGTGACAAAATATAGTAGTAAATGGAGTTCACTTTGAGAAAAGGGGCATTGCCAGAGATGTGCTACAGGGATTGGTTCTTGGTGCAACTCTTTTCATCATTTCTAAGTGAAAAACTTGAATAGGGGTCTAGTGAAGTTTGAAGAATAGTCTAAGGCAAGGGTTCTCAACCCAGCCCATGGAGCACACCTAGCAGACATATTTTCAGGGTAACCACAATGAATATGCATGAGAGAGATTTGCATACAATGAAAGGAGTGTAGGCAAATATTTCTCATAAGAACATAAGATATGCCATGCGGGGTCAGACCAAGGTCCATCAAGCCCGGTATCCTGTTTCCAACAGTGGCCAATCTAGGTCATAAGTACCTAGCAGTTTCCCCAAAAGACACAGGTTCCTCAATGCTTGTATAGTTCAATGTATGTTTAATACTGCATTGTAGAAATTTATGTTCATTGTAAACCCCACTGATTCATAAGAACATGGTATAAAAAAAATAAATAAATAAATAAATAAATAAATAAATATTCTGTGTCCCTTGTGGACCTTTCCTCCAGGAACTTGTCCAAACCTTTTTTAAACCAAGCTACACTAACAACTTATATTACATCCTCCAGTAACAAATTCCAGAGTTTGATTACACGTTGAGTGAAAAAATATTTTCCCTTATGAGTCTTAAATAGTTTACCCTGTAGCTTCATTGCATGTCCCCTAGTCTGTCTATATTCTGATAACGTAAACAATCGATCTACGTTTACCCGTTCCACTCCGTTCATTAATTTATAGACTTCTATCATATCTCCCCTCAGCCGTCTCTTTTCCAGGTTAAAGAGCCCTAACCTTTTTAGCCTCTCTTCATAGGAGTATCCTTCCATCCCCTTTACCATTTTGGTGGCTCTTCTCTGTACCTTTTCTAATAATGCTATATCTTTCTTAAGATAAGGTGACCAGAATTGCACACAATATTCAGGGTGCGGTCACACCATGGATCGATACAGAGGCATTATAGTATCCTTTGTTTTATTTTCCATTCCTTTCCTTATGATACCTAGCATTCTATTTGCTCTCTTGGCTGCCACTGCACACTGGGCCGAGGGTTTTGACATGTTATCCACGATGATGCCTAAATCTTTTTCCTGGGTGGTGGTTCCTAATATGGAACCTTGCATAGTGTAACAATAGTTTGGGTTGTTCTTTCCTAGGTACATAACTTTGCACTTGTCCACATTAAATTTCATCTGCCATTTGGATGCCCAGTCTTCTAATTTATCAAGATCCTCTTGCAATTTTCCACAATTCTCTTGTGTTTTAACAACTTTAAATAGTTTTGTGTCATCTGCAAATTTTATAACCTTGCTCATTATTTCCATTTCCAGTTCATTTATGAATATGTTAAAAAGCAGCGGACCCAGCACAGATCCCTGGGGTACTCTACTATTCACCCTTTTCCATTGGGAAAATTGGCCATTTAGCCCTACCCTCTGCTTTCTTTCTTTTAACCAGTTCCTGATCCACAATAGTATATCACCTCCTATCGCATGACTTTTTAGTTTTGCCAAAAGTCTCTGATGAGGGACCTTGTCAAAGGCTTTCTGAAAGTCCAGATACACTACATCAACTGACTCACCTTTGTCTACCTGTTTATTTACACCTTCAAAAAACATAACAGATTAGTAAGACAAGATCTTCCTTGTCTAAAGCCATGTTGGCTGTCTCCCATTAAATCATGACTATTTACATATTCAGCAATTTTGTTCTTTATGATGGTTTCTACCATTTTTCCCAATACTGATGTCACTGCTCACCGGTCTGTAGTTGACGTATCACCCCTGGAACCCTTTTTAAAAATTGGCATTACGTTGGCGATCCTCCAATCTTCAGGTATTAAAGATAATTTTAATGATAGTTCACAGATTACTAATAGCAGGTCTGCAATCTCATATTTCAGTTCTTTCAACACCCTTGGATGTTTACCATCTGGTCCAGGTGATTTGCTGCTCTTCAGTTTATCAAATAGCTGTAATACATCTTCCCGGTGTAGTGTTATTTCTTTCAATTCTTCTGCAGCATCACCTTTAAATACCACTTCAGTCATGGGTAACATCCCTACATCTTCCTCAAGAAAGGCCAAAGCAAAGAATTCATTCAGTCTCTCCGATATAGCCTTGTCCCCTCTTGCTGACCCTTTTACCCCTCTATAATCTAATGGTCCAACTGACTCTCTCACAGATTTTTTGCTACAAATGTACTTGAAAAAGTCTTTATTATGCGTTTTTGCTTCCACAGCAAGTTTCTTCTCAAATTCTCTCTTTGCTTGCCTTATCGATGCCTTGCATTTAACTTGCCAGTGCTTGTGCTGTTTCCAGTTTTCGTCATTTGGCTCTTTTTTCCATTTCCTGAAAGATGCATTTTTGGCAACAACAGTCTCTCTGACCTCACCTTTAAACCATGCTGGCAGTTTTTTTGACTTATAAGAACATAAGATATGCTATACTGGGTCAGACCAAGGTCCATCAAGCCCAGTATCCTGTTTCCAACAGTGGCCAAACTAGGTCATACGTACCTAGCAGTATCCACCAAAGCCACAGGTTCCACAATGCTTGTATTGGGTCAAGCATTGATATCCTGGGTCCCTTTTTAATAATGGTTTATGGACCTTTCCTCCAGGAACTTGTCCAAACCTTTTATAAACCCAGCTATACTAACAGCTCTTACTACATCCTCCGGTAACAAATTCCAGAGTTTGATTACACGTTGAGTGAAAAAAATATTTTCTCTTATTTGTCTTAAATAGTTTACCCTGTAGCTTCATTACATGTCCCCTAGTCTTTCTATATTCTGATAGTGTAAACAATCAATATATGTTTACCCGTTCTACTCCATTCATTAATTTATAGACCTCTATCATATCTTCCCTCAGCCATCTCTCTTCCAGGTTGAAGAGCCCTAACCTTTGTAGCCTCTCTTCATAGGAGTAGCCTTCCATCCCCTTTATCATTTTGGTGGCTCTTCTCTGTACCTTTTCTAATAACGCTATATCCTTTTTAAGATATGGCGACCAGAATTGCACACAATATTCAAGCTGCGGTTGTACCATGGAATGATACAGAGGCTTTATAATATCCTTTCTTTCATTTTCCATTCCTTTCCTTATGATACCTAGCATTCTATTTGCTTTCTTGGCTGCCGCTGCACACTGGGCTGAGGGCTTTAACATGTTATCCACGATGACTCCTAAATCTTTTCCCTGGGTGGTGGTTCCCAATGTGGAACCTTGCATCGTGTAACCATAGTGTGGGTTGTTCTTCCCTAGGTGCATAACTTTGCACTTGTCCACATTAAATTTCATCTGTCATTTGGATGCCCAGTCTTCCAATTTATCCAGATCCTCCTGCAGTTTTCCACAGTCCTCTTGTGTTTTAACAACTTTTGTGTCATCTGCAAATTTGATAACCTCACTAGATATTCCCTTTTCCAGGTCATTTATGAATATGTCAAAAAGTAGCGGACCCAGTACAGATCTCTGGGGTACTCCACTATTTACTTTTTCCATTGGGAAAATTGACCATTTAGCCCTACCCTCTGCTTTCTATCTTTTAACCAGTTCCCGAGCCACAATAGTACACTGTCTCCTATCCCATGACTTTTTAGTTTTGCCAAAAGTCTCTGATGAGGGACCTTGTCAAAGGCTTTCTGAAAGTCTAGATACACCATATCAACAGACTCACCTTTGTCTACCTGTTTATTCACACCTTCAAAAAAACATATCAGATTAGTAAGACAAGATCTTCCTTGTCTAAAGCCATGCTGGCTGTCTCCCATTAGGTCATGACTATCTACATGCTGTGTAATTTTGTTCTTTATGATGGTTTCTACCATCTCCCCAGTACTGACGTCAGGCTCACCGGTCTGTAATTTCCCCGATCACCCCTGGAACCCTTCCACTTTTCTTAAAGCGTGGAATACAGCTGGTCTGGGCTTCCAAGATAGTATTTTTAAACAACACCCAAGCTTGATGTAAATCTTTAACCTTTGCAACTGCTCCTTTTAGTTTTTTCTTAACTAGATTTCTCATTTTATCATAGTCTCCCTTTCGAAAGTTAAAAGGTAGTAATTTGGATTTCCTTACCATCCCTCCTCCCTTAATTAAATCAAACGCGATCATGCTATGATCACTATTGCCAAGTGGCCCCAACACCCTTATCTCTTGCACCAGATCTGGTGTTCCACTAAGGACTAAGTCCAAAATGCCTTCCCCTCTGGTCTGTTCATGAACCAACTGCTCCAAGAAGCAGTCATTTATTTCATCTAGAAACTTTATCTCCCTAGCATGTCCTGCCGTGACACTGACACAGTCAATACCGGGGTAATTGAAATCACCCATCATTATTAATGTTCTGTAACTTTTGTTAGCTTCCCTGATTTCTTTGTGCATTTCATCATCCATTTGTTCATTGTTGCCGAGCGGTCGATAGTACAATCCCACTGTCATCGCCTTCCCCTTTTTACATGGAATTTCAATCCATAGAGATTCTACAGCAAATTTTGTTTCCTGTAGAACTTTAATTCTTTGTGACTCAATGCCCTCTCTAACATATTCATTGTTGTTATCCTGAAAACCTGACTGGCTAGGTGTTCCGACGACTAGGTTGAAATCCCTGGTCTAAGGTGAATTTTAATGCAAAAAAAGCAGGATCAAACATTTGGGCTACAGAATTCCAAGGGAGTGGTACAGTATAAGTGAAGTTCTGTGCAAGAAAGAAGAACAGTATTGGGGTGTGATTGTATCTGATGATCCTAAAGTGGATGAACAGGTAGAAAAGTGGATGACAAAAGCCAGAAGGATGCTTGAGATGCTGAGGGAGGGAAATGGTCAGTAGACAAAGGAGATGACAACACCACTGTGTACCTCTCTAGTGAGACCTCAATGGGAGTACTGTGGGCTGTTCTGGAGAGCAGATCTTCAAAAGAATATAAACTGGATGGAGTCAGTTCAGATAGTTGCTAATACACTTGTCAATAAAGCATATAAGGACATATTTATTTATTTTTATTTACAGTATTTGTCTTTTATACCGCTTTATCACCTAATCAAAGCGGTTTACATAGAACAAGTGAGTACTGCGCCGGGCAGTTTACAATGAACGGTTACAAATAAACATGAACAGAATAATTAATACAGTAAACAGTCTTAACTTAAACTGAACATACTTGGCCTTGAGGATGAGATAGGCATACAACTATTTACAGGTCTGGAGTATTGTTATAGAGATTAACGTATAGTGAGTTATTTTGTATCAAGGTGGTCCTTGTGAGTGAGTGGAGTAGTCGGGTTGTAAGTATGGTCGAGAGTCCATTAGGTCAAGTCCGTTTTGTTCATTAAGTGCTGGTAGGATTCAGTGAATAATAGGGTTTTGAGTTTCTTTCTGAATGTGGAGAGGTCTTTTATTTTGCGTAGATTGTTTGGAAGAGAGTTCCACAGAATGGGAATTGTTGATTGGTTTCATTTCTTGATGTTGCTGATGTGGATAGAAGATTCTTCATATTTTTCCTTCTGTTTCTTGTTTCGTGTTGCATCTGGATTAGCAAGGTGAGGTATACTTAAAGATCTAAGTATGTATACTGTGGAAGAAAAGTAGGAAAGAGGGATATGATATAGACATTTAAATATCTCCAAGCTTTTCTATGGTATGAAGACACAAGAAGCAGGCCTCTTTTAATAGAAAGCAGTCATAGGTTAATGGTGAATAGGGGTAGACTCAAGATTAATCTCAGGGAATATTTCTTTACCAAAAGGGTAGAGGATTCACCTCCCAATATAGGTGGTGGAGGTGAGGACAACATCTAAATTGAAGAAAGCATAAGACAAGCGTAGAGGAGAGGAAGGGATTGTAGAGCTTGGTAATTGGTGTGGATAAGCAAAATGAATGGGCCATTTGGAGGTCACTTTATTGAGCTACGTTAGCTGTTAACATGCAGATGACACTTTCCAAGCAAGCTGCATTAGCAACTAACATGGGTCAAATGCAGATAGCGCAGCAATTTTCTGCTCTATCTACAGACTGCGAGTTAGCCATGCGAGGGGGCATGCTATGGACAGAGAATGGGTGTGTCTGCAAAATGCAATAGCACAAGCGTTGACAGTGATAACCACACGCTGTGGAGATATTGTCGGTCTTATTAATGCCACAGGAAAGGGTGGTGGTGTTTAGACTCCTAAGAGCCTTTAACCAGCAAAGCAGCCATGTGACGTACCTGTGCTAAAACCAAAGTTTCAGTTGAGCACGGCTACGGCATTCTTATCCACAGTTAATATGGTCAGAAGGCTCACAGACACTGTCTTACATCCTGCTCATCTTGATGCGATGCCCCTATCTAAGTATTCTTGTGCCTTTAATTTTATAGCAAATACAATATAACGGACAGAACAGACAATTGATCATCTGCACACCTTTGATTTTATTTGCTAATGAAGACTGCACCATACCTCCTTTGCAATTAGTCTAACCTAACATTGTAATATGTTAAGACAATGATGCTCTCTTATGGGTAGTTTATTGTTTTGTTTTACAGTGATTACGTGTGCACACTCCAAGTTCCACATATAATTCTTTTTTGAAGCATCATTTTATCACTATGACTGATCCTTCTTTTGAGGAACCAACCGGTGTCTGCTCACATAATTAGGTTTTCATGTGTGTCCTATGCTATCTCTATGATTATCCTAATGCTTTCATTTACTTCTATTTTAACACCCATGTTTTATTATCTTTATTTTTTGCAATAAGTCTGGTGCCTCTTTCATGGCCACTCCACTGCCTTCTCATCAACAGTGATTTATATCACCTTTACAAATCTTGGGTTGTCCTCCTTTTTGACAATGGATTTACAATTTTAGTTCTCTCCTCCTTTCCAAATTGTTCTGTTTCCTTTTCTTCTTATACTGCCTTTTAAGGCTCTTTTTAACAGTTTTCATTATGTTCTGTCTTTAGTGTTTTATTCTGCCCTCTTAAGTACCATTGAGTATATGTCCATTTCAACTCATCTGTTGATAAGGTACTGTATCATTGTTTATCACTACCACTATGTTATATATATATTTTTTATTAAATATTTACCTCTAACTTTTATCCTTTCCTGTTGCATGCAGCATGCTCTTTATGTTTGATTATTATGCTTTTTATTTCTTTTAATGATTATCTATTAGATGATGTTTTTATTTCTTATTTTTTATTGACTTTGTGTTGTTTTAATTATTTATATGTACAATTTTATATCATTTAATTCTGTACACTCAGAAGTCATCAGTGCTCGTTTATTCATTTATTTATCACATTTTTATGTGTTTTTATGTTTACTAGTGGTCACAGTCCCCTGAAGAAGGCCAGTGTGGCCGAAACACGTGTAGAGCTGACCCCCTCAATAAGCTTTGTTCCTTCCAAGGGTCTCTCGTTGCCTGCTCTCTTTTTTGTGTGCTGTTTTTCTGCAGGTGGGGTGCTTTTTTTGTTCCTACATAGCCTGCTTTCTACATGTATACATGTAGAAAGCCTTTCTAAAATTATGCACCACAGAGTATGTGCACGTATTTATACCTTCTTCAGAGCAGCTGTAAATCTGAACAAAAAAATGTGAGTTCTTATAGGGTTAGTTCTTCTCCAGGCTTATTTTAGAAAGGCACATAAAGGCCCATTTTAGATGGACCACAGAGAGGAGAAGTAAGACATCTAGTTTGGGATAGCCGTTATGAATTATCTTTGCTGATCTCAGAAGCTAAGCAGGTCAGGCAGGTTAGTACTTAGATGGGTGAGCACCTTGGAATGCTAGGTGCTGGGCACTTACTGCATGGAAGGCCGGCCATCTACGTCTGGTCACACCTTGCCAAGAATAACCAGGGGCTGGGTTGCCTGGAGTCAGTATTGACTTGACTGCACACACTTTCACAGGTTGGGATAGGAACAATTTCCCTCTGTATTTTACAAAGGTTTTGCCAAATACGGAGCCTTTCCTAAAATACTAAGATGGACATCAGCATGTCCAGAGGGAGCAGTGATTTTAAAAAGCTGCACATGTGAAAAAAGAACTTCCTAATGTCCCCCAGTTGTACATGGGAGCAGCTTTATAAAACCGCAGCTCCAGATATCCATGCAACCCCTAACTCCTTGACTACCCCCGAAGCCCCAGTGTCAGTTAAGTACCCCACCTGATCCCTTTAAATCCCCGTAGCATTTAAGTAGCACCATTTGCCCTTACCCCCAAAGCAGTTACGTAGTACCACCCAACCCTCCTCCAGCCAGACCAGACCCCTCTCTCTTTTGATCCAACCCCAAAATTCTATCAGCGACCCTCCCTGGTAGTCTAAGAGGAGCAGGAGTGATCCCCATTTGCTTCTTCTCTGTAGGGCTCTGGGTT
The DNA here is from genome assembly GCA_033557465.1 of Ichthyophis bannanicus. Classification (NCBI taxonomy): domain Eukaryota; kingdom Metazoa; phylum Chordata; class Amphibia; order Gymnophiona; family Ichthyophiidae; genus Ichthyophis; species Ichthyophis bannanicus. The sequence goes on along the minus strand of CM066033.1, from coordinate 1,376,997,301 downwards.
CAAATGGTACCAGTCAACTCCTAATGGTAGACTCAAGGTACTACCACTAGGTATCAACTGCAAATTAAGGAAGGGGTTGTGACTGATATCAAGGGGGTCTGCGTGAGGATGGGGACAGAGTGCTGTTGGCTTTTGCACACGTCCCTTTATTGAGACCCCAGGTCTCAACTAGTAACTGGCTTTTCTGTGTGCCAGGGGGCAGGTGCAAAGACCAACATGGATATTTTTCAAGCTAGACATGTTTTCCCATTGTAAAACAGTAAGTACAGAGTTGCCACTCCCCTATCAGGCCTCCTTTAAATCTATGTCCTGAGGAGTATAAGTAGTAGCTTTCTAAATTGCTATTTGGATATGTCTGCGATCTAGAACCATAAATGGCACTATATACACATTTAGATGCTCGGAAAATGACCTCCTAAATCAATCGAATCTCCTACCGTACTCTCTACCACATACATTTAAATAACCCCTAAAGAAACCTCCATCTTCAGCACTTAAAGAGCTTCTCTAAGCCTGGAGATGCTTCTTATTCCTTTACCTTAACATTATCCAAACCCTTCCTTCTACTGATTAAGGGTAGGCCTCTATGATCAGTCATGTTTTGGCGCCTTTCAGTAATAATTGTTCTCTCTCTGCTGTGTTTTGCTGCTTTCACTATGACACATATCCATCACCTGATCATTTGTTTTCATTTATATGTAAAGTGTAGCCTGCAGGCACTGCTGAATCCTATCTAATGTTCTTTGGTTATCTGACAATCCGGGAAGACAAGCAAAAACAAATGATCAGTTAAAGCATAAAAGCTAGTTTGATATTGTGTTTTTCAAGCTGGTCATCATCTTTATATATTATTATAGCTCATGACAAGAAATATATTGTTTACTTACCTATCTGACATCCTTATGTGATTACATCTTTCAAGACACCATTTCTAAGTTAAGCCAGAGGAGTCAAAATCCAAGTAAGATGTACAATCATCAGGAGCAATACTGAGGCACAAAGAAAATCATTTCAACACAAAACACCTGACATAGCTGCTCTACAAAAAACATGTAGTCTAGAATGTGTATGCCAATTTAAAAAAAAAAAAATGTTTTGTGGGAAATGCTTAGTATTTATTTATTTACATTCTCTTATATAAAATGCTGTTCTGCATCAGTGTGGTTTACATTGAACAGGGCATTATAACTTGGAGATAACTATTTTACAGGGAACATGGGCTATGGAGGGTTAAGTGACTTGCCCAAGACCACAAGGAACACTTGTGGGACTAGAAACCCCAGTCCTTCCTGCCCAAGGTTGCTGTCCTCTAGTGGGATTTGAACCCCTGACTTTCTGGCCTGAAGTACCTTGTCCCAACCACTAGGTCACTCCTCCACTCCACAGTACCTGTTCTTATTAGTTTATCCATTATAAGTTTTCTGGCTTTTACACTTTATTTCTGGAGTTTGTTTCATTTTTGTTTAGTTTCAAATTAAGTGTGGGCTATCTTCAAATAATGTGCACAAATTGCAAATTGTAGGGGAAATTTTATAAATCATTTTTGGCATGTAATATTGGGTAGGTGTATACTGACATACAGGTTTGCAGGCCATTGAGAGAGCATGCATATTTTTATGCAATCCACTCTGAGAGGTTTTTCTGTTTGGGCAGAGCTAGAACAGAGTTGCAAGGTGTGCATGCACTTTAGAAAACATACGCAGAATCATACACAGTGCATGTTCATAATTTTGCCTGTTTTTGAGCAGGTGTAACTACATGAGAGAATTTGCATGTTCAGACAGGAACCTCAAACAGCTGATATATACTTATATATTTTTATCTATATTTTATATATTTTTAAGATATTCATTTTATTAACATTCTATATATGTGAAGGCTAATTTTAGATAGGTTGTAGAGAGGAGAATTAAGACATCCAGTTTGGGGTCATGGAAAATGTGCACTGTATTTTGTGAAAGCTCTGCTAAACATGCAGCCTTTTATAAAATATGTATAAGAACATGCAGGGATTTACATGCATAGTAAGAGGAGACATTTACAAATGTTTGTTTTTTTAAGTGCTGTAAAGTCAGTGCTGACTCCTGGCAGCCCAACACCCTCTGGGTTTTCTTGGCAAGGTATGACTGGAAGTACACTAGATTGCCAGACCTTTTTTACCAAGGCAATGAAGGGTAAAGTGATTTTCCCAAGGTCATAAGAAGTTGAACCAAGATCTCTTTGGTACTAGGCTGCTACTTTAACCTCTAGGCTACTCCTCCACTCCATTTACAAGCCAACACATGGGAAAACTCAGCAACTTTCATGTGAAAGTGCCGGCATTTCCACATGGAAGTGGTAATTTTGCAGCTTCCATATATACTGCTGCTGTACATATAGAGATGTAAGACACAGTCCCTGCTCATCAGAGCTTACAATCTATTCAAGACAAAACATGTGGCACACAATCCAGGAAGGGGCATGTCCAGGCTGTCCAGACATCCCCAGACAGGATGGGCTCTGTTGAACACGATTCTGCACTGTGGGAGCTAGACGCTCCTACAGAATGTGGGATCGGGCAACGGGACAACCTGGCATGCCCCTGTATCAACCATGGGGACATCCTGGAGGCAGCCTGGCCAGGCCTTCTTGCTCCCGCTGGTGCACCGATGGCCCGATGACCCCCCAGACCAGTTTCCTACCGCTAGACCCTCATGGGTCTGCCGGGGCCAGATCGGGCGGTGGGGCAATACCTGCAGTGGCTCCGTTGCAGTGGGGGCTGCCAGGCTGGGGTTCACAGGTGCTCAGTGCTTATTCCACCTCCGAGGTGGAATAAGCTGTGTGTCCCCCTGGTGCTCCCTGGACATACGGAGCCATGACCTGTACATCTGGGTGCCTGGCCCATTCACGCTCTGCCCCGTGCCGCCCCATGTCGATCTCTCCACACAAAGCCTCTGTGTTTGTGGGGAGACTGTGTCTCTGGTCTCTGAATTCGGGCAGGATGACTAGCAGGGTTGCACGTCCCACCAGCTAGCTAAAACTAGGACAAAGTACTTTTAGACCTCTAAGCCAAGCCAATAACTATTGAATACTTTAAAAAAGTTATAGAGTTTTTCAAATAAGAGTATGATCTCTTTTTTTCTAAGCTTTAAGTCACCACATTTCCAATTAAAATTGTGTTCACTTACCCGTAGATTTTTGGCCTTGCCCAGGCCATCTCCATACCATTCCTCCACCACACTCCTTTGGAATGTCTATGTGGCATGGACCTTCATGTATAAATAATGGTTTTCTAAAATCACATTTACATATGTATTTGTTTTTTCTTTTTTAATTTTATATTTATTTGATTATTCATTTACATTCAAGAATGCACATAAATGACGGAACCATGGTAGAAATAAAACAGTAATAAAGATAATTACAAAAGAAAATGTAATAACTATCCTTCAGACCACTAACAATAAGGAAATCTAGGAGACAACAGGAAATTGCCATAACAGAGAAAAAAATCTCCTTATATTGGAAAGGCAGTGTGAGACGTATGCGTCAGTCATGTGGGAAGTTGATAGAACCATGGCTTCTTCCCTAGTGTGATACCGCGGGCCCTCTGACGCAAGGAAAGAAAGTTTTAAATCTTGAAAAAAACAAGATTTACCTGCAATTACGAGAAGGGACACATAGAGGGAGCAGGAGAGCAAGCCTGGAAGTGGAAGAACCACACCTCTATGGGCAGGACTCAGAAGCAGCTGCTCTGGATTTAAGCAGGGACAAAGCATTGCAAGAGAGGAAGCCAAGGCAGCCAAGGAGCCAGCCAGAGAGGCAGCCAAGGGGCAAGCCAGAGAGGCAGTCAAGGAGCAACCCAGAGGGGAAGCACCGGAGGAGGCAAGGAGCTTGGCAGAGACCTTCACAGGAAGCGCAGGAAGCAGTGCCAAGGGAGGCTCCTGAAGCCGGAGTCAGAGACCGAGGTGAAGTCACTGACAAACCCAGAAGAGCTCAAGGAGTGAAAGCTACTGGGAGAGCAGGCCGAGCTGAAGGCCCAAGAGCAGGCCTAGAGGAAGGCCATACACAACTGCAAGAGGCTAGGGTTGCCAACTGGCCGGTTTTCAGCCGGCCTGGCCGGTTTTTCCACGGCCAGGCTGGCTGCCGGCGCAGAGGCAAAACCGGCCCTTTAAAAGCCGGTTTTTTTGCTCTGGCCGCAAGATCGGGAGCGGCCAGAGCAAAAAAAACGGCTTTTCTCCGCTTCAGAGGGAGCCGGGGAAGGCCGCGCGAGGCCCCGGCTCCCTCTGAACAGCCACCAGCGTGAAGAGCCTTTACCTTCACGCTGGCGGCTGTTCCTGTGAAGCCGCGAATGCTGGGATAGGTTAAAGGTTGCCCTTTAACCTTTCCCAGCATTCGCGGCTTCACAGGAACAGCCGCCAGCGTGAAGGAAAAGGCTCTTCACGCTGGTGGCTGTACAGAGGGAGCCGGGGCCTCGCACGGGCTTCCCGGTTCCCTCTGAAGCCTCAGACAGCCGCGATGCTGGTCGGGGGGGGGGGGGAAAGGACTGCATTGGCTGTGATGGGGGGGCCCTGGACGGGAAATGGGCTATGGGGGGGGGGACTTGGACTGGATAAGGGCTAAGGGGGGGGGGGACCTGGAAAGGAAAAGGGCTGAGGGGGTGGGGGGACTTGGACTGGAAAAGGGCTAAGGGGGGGGGGACTTGGACTGGAAAAGGGCTAAGGGGGGGACTTGGACTGGAAAAGGGCTAAAGGGGGGGGACTTGGACAGGAAAAGGGCTAAGGGGGGGACTTGGACTGGAACATGGCTAAGGGGGTGGGACTTGGGCTGGAATAGGGCTAAGGGGGGGGACTTGGACTGGATAAGGGCTAAGGGGGGGGGGGACGTGGACTGGAAAAGGGCTAAAGGGGGGGGACTTGGACTGGAAATAGGCTGTGATGGGGGGGGGGAACCTGGACTGTAAAAGGGTTATGGGGGGACATGGACTGGAAATGGGTTGTGATGGGGGTGGAGGGGACCTGGACCAGAAAAGGGCTATGGGGGGGGGGGGAAACTTGGACTGGCAATAGGCTGTGATGGGGGGGGGGACCTGGACTGTAAAACGGTGATGGGGGGGGGGGGGACAGGGACTGGAACTGGGTTGTGATGGGGGGGGAGGGGACCTGGACTGGAAATGGGCTATGGTGGAGGAAGGGGGATCTTGGACTGGAAATAGGCTGTGATTAGGGGGGCTAGGACTGCAAATGGGCTGTGATGGTGCGGGGGGACTCGGACTGCAAATGGGCTGTGATGGTGCGGGGGGACTCGGACTGCAAATGGGCTGTGATGGTGGGGGGGGGGGCCTAGGACTGGAAATAGGCTGTGATGGGGGACTTGGACTGGAAATGGGCTGTGATTGGGGGGGGGGGGAGCTAGGACTGGAAATGGCCTGTGATGTGAGGGCTAGCACTGGAAATGGGCTGATGAAGAGCTGGAATAGGACTGGAAATGGGCTGATGTGGGGCATGGGAGAATGGGACTAGAAGGGAGTGGATGCTGGGTGGGCCTAGAACTATAAGGGAATTGATTTGGGGGGGAGGACTAGAATGGATGGGGAATGAGAATGGAGAGGGGAAAAAATATTTTGTGTGGAAGAAAAGTCTATGATGGGCCGGTATTGGGAGAGTAAGAGGGGCTTGAGAATGGAAGGGTGAAATTTAAACGGATGATAAAGGAATAAGGAAAGAATTGGGGGAAAGAGCAAAAGGGAAACAATCAGTATGTTAAAGCAGAAATAGAGAGAGAATGGAAAACATCTAAAAGAGAAGAAAGGACAAATGGATAGCTCGCAGAAGACACGAAGAAACCAGAAGAAAGTGACTGGAGCAATTGCAACTGAAAAATAAAACGCCCAAACAGAAGGTAGAAAAATACTTTTATTTTGAATTTATTAACTGGAATATGTCTGGTCTGGGAAGTGTGTATTGCTAACATCTTTGCGTTTTTGTTTAGTGCAAGAGGAAATTACTTTATAGTTTTATTTCTCCAGTGTTGTACATTTCATGTTTGGATTTTGGGGTTCCCAGTTTAATTATTATCTGACCAAGGAAGTTAGCCTACACGTATCCTTGGTAATTTTTGTGGGTGGGGCTGGGGGCGGGGCAGGGGTGGGACTAGGGGCGGAGAATGGGTGGAGCATGGCAAGCCACAGGTGTCGGGTTTTTCTCGGTGAAAAAGTTAGCAACCCTACAAGAGGCAGTCATACAGAGGACAGCCAAGGAAGGAGAGGCTTATCCTTCTAACTGGAGAAGAAACCTTCAAGAGAAAAAAGGTACTTTTAAAAGTTTTTACAAAAGTAACTTGAAGGATGAAAGAAAGGTTCATAGCCTTAAGAGAGAGGATATAGCTGAGAGGGCGCGGCCCCTAACCAACTGCCACAGGGGTGGAGGTGGAAGACAGGCCCCTCCGCAGCAGCCTTACCTCAAAAGAATTATACCTCATTCTAAAACAGGAAAGATATCCTGGGATCGTTGGAAATTACCTGAAGCAAAAGACTTTCAGACTAGGCCTCAAGCCTTTCACAAGAAGCCTAGAGAGAAACAAAGGGCTAGCTTTTATCTGGATAATAAGGACTGTTTTAAACCAGAAATACCAGATAAGTTTTACAGGAAAAAGTTTAGTGCTGCCAGAGACTGGAAGAAGCAAACCTTTAATCCTGAAACAGCAGTAAGCCCAGGGAGTTATAATATACCTAAAAGCCGACGCCCCAAACTCCCAAGCCAGCACTGGGATACGGTATGGCATGCTTTTAGAAAACCAGGTTTTAACATCCCAGAGATCTCAGAGACCTCAGATTCGGACCCCGTAGAAATGGAATGGCTGCCAGGGGAATCTGAGGGTATTGAAGACATAGAACCAATGGAATGTGATTATTGCACAAGGAGATGTGTTTAAGTAAAAGGCAAACAAATCCCATGTATGCAAAGAATACTGGAAACCTTATGTTTTAAGTTGGTGACGGATAACCATGTTATTTTGAGTGTTTTTGCTGATTCACATTTTGATGCAACCAAAGTTTGTGTTCTGTTACTCATTACCTCATATTTTGAACTTCTTTATGCGCAAAGGTGAAATAAAAGCCTTTTCTTTACCCTACACTTGGCAAGAGTTACTTTTTAGGACGTTGACCTTGAGGCTGACAATGAGGCCTGCTACCTCATTGACCCTCAAAACAGGTCAACCCTGAAACCCTTTATTTCTTATGCGCTCCCCAGCCCCTGTGGAACCACTACGCCGCCACCAGAGGGGGCTGAGGGGGACACTAGCAACCAAAAATTCCAGCAATTGGCAGGGCTCAAAAAAACAGAAATATCTTCTCTTTATGAGAAACATAACGATGAGCAGGAAATTTCAACAAAAAAGTCCCGCCAAGGGACAGAACCCTGGGCTTGAATCCTCGGAATTCCTTCCTCCTTAGCTGGGTATCACTAGCAAGATCTGGGAAAATACTGACATGAGAGCCCATAAACGTTTCACTGAAAGTTCTGAAATATGATCTCAGAATCAAAGATTTATCAGACTCCAGAGCCAATGTAACAAGGAGAGTTGAACGAGCCGTGATCACCTTTAGGGAGCTCTCCAGAAACCCCGTAAGGTCTCCAGCTTCCGAGGGATTCTCAGGGTTAACTCCCTGGGTACCAGGCCCCACAGACAGATACTGGACCCTAGTCATGGGGGGTAGATCTTCCCGGGAGATTTTTAAAACCTACTGGAAGTATCTATGCACCATCTCCATAAGTGTTTGCAAAAGAGATTTAGGAAAAATAAAGAGGTCTAAGATTGTTCTTCCCGACTTGATTCTCAAGATATTATATTTTCCTAAAAGTCACAGTCCTATCCTTCAGCTGGGCACACTGTAAACCCCAAAGCTGTCCAAGCTCTTCCTCCAGATGGGCCATTTTCCCCTCCTGCTTCTTTTGCAACCTGGAGACCTCTTGGAAATTGTTTCTAAGAAAATTAGTCTCAGTATTTACAGTTGCAACAACTGATACAAGGGAAGCATTCATAGTTGCAACTGAGTCCCACAGCACCTCCAGTGTAACCTTAATGGGTTTCACTAAACCACCAACTCCCAGATTGAGCACATCTCCAGAGCTCACAGGCAACAGTTCAGCGCCCAACATCTACTACAACAACAATAACAACTACAACTACGGGAACACATAGACAACTATGCTCTGCTAGACCTACACCAATTCAGCTGCAAAACTAATCACAGTGCGGAAACACTAATTACATCACTCTTGGACACCCTAATAACTGGCATAGACAGCATACGACAACGTAGTGACCCCATTGTATGAAATCAAATTCTCAGCAAGGCAACACTGCAGTGCAAGTATGGTAAGAAAGAAAGGGAAGAATACATACAGGCCACATGTCACCCAGGATAAAAAGGTGTCAACTCCTAGCTTATACTCTAGGGCTAGATTTGGTTCTAGCAATAGGGGTATATTTATTAAACTGCACTAAGTTAGCATATCATTGGGCCATAAATCTACAGTACTATGGAGGCTTGCACTAACCTCAGGGATTGTGTGTGTCCATCCCCCTGCTGTTAGTACATTGCAACCTTGTTACACTGCACTATGTAGCATGTGGGTGCACTTAATGCCATCCACTAAGGTGGCGTTAAATGCACTCACACTAACAGCAATAGGTGCTGTTAGCATGCGATCAAGGTGCCCACATTAACCATGCTGCTTTGTCAATGCTCAGGTTCCACCTGTAGCTCGCCTAGTCCCCACACATAAGAACATAAGATATGCCATATTGATCAGACCAAAGGTCCATCAAACCCAGTATCCTGTTTCCAACAGTGGTAAATCCAGGTCAACAGTACTTGACAGGTACCCAAACTGTGCACTAACCATTTAGCCTGGGACTTTTTAGGTCCTATGCTAAGTGTTAGAATAGCATGCTTACTAAACGTCAAGCCCCATGCTAACCTTTAGTGCTCTTTAGCAAACTTTATGCACATATAGTAAATCTCTAGTTTAAAGGACTTAAATGTGTGACTAGACACATCTGCACATGCTTTAGGTGATTGCTTTTCTGTAAGTGTGTGTCTACATTCAATCATGCATGCCTTTAGTTTGAGTGTGCAGGGGGGCGGAGCTTGAAAGGAGCATAGGCAGGGCCTAAATTTACATGTGTAAGTAATAGAATAGTTGAACTTATGTGCGCTGCTGACTGATCTAGATGCGGGCAGTTATGTCTGAACTAGGGCACGCATAATTGCTGACACTAGATTCAGGTGCATCAGTACAACATTATTCTAAAAGGCAATAGAAAAGTAAAGTATAGTAAAATACACTATACTTTACTTTATAGAAAAAGCCTCCCATATATCCATAGCAATGTGCATTTGGTGTGCAGGAGTTTATAGGATTACTCACAGAATGTTAGTTGTACCTGAGGCATGGAGGGGGAAACGACTTTCTCAAGATCACAAGGAACGTCACTGGGAGAAGACGGCTCTCTTTCAGTGACCAGCAGAGGTCTGCAGAAGGATACTGCAGAATCAGCTACGGTATGTTCCTATTGTCAGCATTCAAAGTTTTAACTTCCCTCTCTGCTCGTAGGCCTGGCCTTCCATATTGCCTTTAGGAGGTTTATGAAGACAATTTTCTGAGAGAATGCACCAGAAATCACATTTGAAGGGTGGTTTGAATTTGATACCTTTGAAGTTAACTGTGTAATGCATCTTGGAACGTAAATGGAAAAAATGGATATAGATTCCATCAACTCTTGGGGGAAGTATTCAGCGATTTCCTCTAGCCTTTTGTTTAAATGTCTCTTAAGCATGTTGGAAGGACTTAATGCTGCTGTTATGAGTTAATCCAAGGGATATAATATATTCTATGTGAGTTGCCCATGGATGTAGACTTTGTAAATCTCTTAGTTCCCATGAATAAAACAAGCGCTGTAGGAACTGCAACGTTTGATTGCAGTCTAAATGAATTGTTTGGACAGAATCTATCAGTGAAAGAAAAAGAGTTGTGGTTTTCCTTTAAATTCCTAGGTCTATAGCAAACTTGTTCTCTGTGGCATCTGTGGGGCATCTACAGAGAGATGTGATCATCCTTGTTAAGAAGAACGTTAATCTGGCTGGCAGGGCCTGTGCAAGAACATAAGAATCATAAGAAATGCCATACTGGGTCAGACCAAAGCTCCATCGAGTCCAGTACCTCGCTTCAAACAGTGGCCAATCCAGGTCACAAGTACCTGTCAGGTTCCCAAAAGGTAGAACAATTCCATGTTGCTTATCCCAGGATTTCCCCAGTCCAATTTAATAATGGTTTTAGAACCTCTTTTAAACCCAGCTACACCAACATGATTACACGTGCAGTGAGAAAATACCTTTTCCGATTAGTCCTAAATGTGCTACATTGTAGCTTCATTGCATGTCTCCTTGTCTTTCTACTTTTTGAAGGGATAAACAACCAATCTACATTTACCCGTTCCACTCCACTCATTATTTTATAGACCTCTATCACATCTCCCCTCAGCCATCTTTTTCCTAACTGACGAGCCCTAACCTTTTAAAGCTTTCCTCATAGGGGTATTCATCCATCCCCTTTACCATTGTGGTCTCTCTTCTGTGTATCTTTGCTAATTCTGCTATATCCTTTAGGTGATCAGAATTGTATACAATATAGAAGGTGCAGTCGCACCATGGAGCAATACAGAGGCATTGTAATATCCTTGGGTTTATTCTCCATTCCTTTCCTTATGATTCCTAGCAATTAATTTGCTTTCATGGCCACCACTGCATACTGAGCAGAGGGTTTCAAGTTGGTGATTCCTAAATTCTTTTATTGTGTAACTCTAGTTTGGGTTGTTCTTCCCTAACAGGCTTATGCAGAAAGCTGGCGCTGAAGTCATGCGCTATTAGTTGTGTACATATTTATGTAGCGCGCCAATAGCATGAAACTTCAGCATCGGTATGCAGGAAGGGGCCCATATGCAAATGAGACACACGCAAAACTGCGCTGTAAAGCATAAAGTATATGCAAAACTGTAGCGGCCAGCGGGCATCAGCCTCTGATTCGGGACCTCCGCAAATGGAGTTAACTGATTTTCTTGAGAGCTCTTTGGAGGTAGTGACAAGCAGAGCGACTTTGTTAGTAAGTTTTGCCTTCGAGTCGGATCGGAATACTGTGCTTAAATTGTATTTCTGTAAGATTTCAGTTACACAGTTTTTAGGCTCAAAAATATTAATTTTTCCTGATTTGGCTAGGGAAACGCAAAAAAGGAGGAGAGCGTTCCTGGCTTTGCGCCAGAGGACGCTTGCCCTGGGTGCGCAGTTTAAATTAAGATATCCGTGTAAGTGTGTGATTAGTTATCAGTCTAAACAGTATATGTTTTTTGAGCCTAATCAGCTTGTACAATTTCTTGTAAATAGGGAAGTGGGTGGTGTTGGGGCTGTTCCCGTTATCGGTGGCCATATAGTAATATCATTGCTCCTATGATTTAGTATATTGAATGGGGTAATACCTTTTGAATTTCTTTTTTCTTGGATTGGACAGTTGGGATATATTGTGGTCTATTCCAATTTGATCTTGTTTTTCTTTAGGGCTATGTATATATGTATGTATCTAGATGGTCCTTTGGAATTTTTACCTGTATGTTTAATTTCCGATTCCGATTCCGATTCCGATTTGTTTTTTCTGGATTGTAATGAAAATGTTATAAATAAAAAAAAAAAAAGAAAACTGTAGCACAAAGCATAAAAATACGTGCAAAACTTCGGTGAAAGGAAGAGAGTTAATGCATGCACAAACAATAGAGGTTCTACAGGTGCTCATATGTACGTGTGCTTTGATTTCGGACGCTCATGTGTTATACACATAAGGATGACATCAAGGCATATGTGCACTTTGGCATCCATATCGGCACATAAAATGTAAAAGCAAAGCATTGCAAGAGGGCTGTAAAGGGAGGAAAAGACATAAAGGTGCTGTGAGTGTACCGGGAGGGGTATTTAAAGGGAACTTGCAAGCAAGGTGTCCATTTCTGCTGTCCGTCTGTTGTCATGTTTGCCTGTATTGTATTTTATTGTACTGTAATTGTACTGTATGGCTTGGAGAGATGAAGATGGCGCATGATTCCAGTTCAGGCAGTGAGACAGAACAGACCGGCAGTCAGGTAAAGCGCATCCTCTTGGCGTGCTTTTCTGAGGAGAAGGACCTGCTGTACTTCCGTGTGTCTGTCGACTACCACAGCCTATATGTGGCAAAGATTGCAGCAGGTCAAAGGGCAAAATTGTGGGGGAAAATAGCTGCAGAGGTGAGCTCACAGGAGGTGAAAGTGCGCATGGTCAAACAGTTAAAGCACTGGTGGCAGGATGCACATTTTGCCATTTAAAAAAACGTGATAGCAATCAAGAAGTCACTTGGAAGACTGGGCAGGGCCCCCCATGCACTGACCAGCTGATACCACTAAAGCAGCTAATCGTGACCACCTTATGGCCAGAGGCAATCAATGGTATGTTTGGCTTTACGAACTCAGCAGTGTATGATGCTCCCACCCCAAGGTCAGAAGTGCAAGCTGGTGAGTACATCTCTAGAAATACCTGGTATATTTGGGTAGAGCAGGGGTCTCAAACTCAAATTGCTTTGAGGGCCGAATGAGGACTTGTAAAGTAACCCGGGGGCCGCATAAGACGCGGGGCCTCATTTGCATAAGGGGCCTCATTTGCATAAATATTTGCATAATGTTACCATGCACTAACTTTTAGTAAACATGCCTCTTTAATGAGTGCATGGATAAAGAAAGACTAAAAGATTTAGAAACAGGGAGACAATAATTAAACTGGGAACCCCAAAAGCCAAACTTGGAATGTACAACAACACTGTAGAAATAAAACTATAAATTAATTTCCTCTTGTACTAAACAAAGCGCAAACATTAATGATGCACATTTCCCAGAGCTGACATATTCCAGTTAATAAATTCAAAATAAAGAGATATTTTTCTACCTTTTGTGCATTTTTTTTCAGTTGCAATTGTTCCAGCCACTTTCTTCTGGTTTCTTCATGTCTTCTGCTAACTCTCCATCGTCTGCTGTCCATTTGCCCTTTCTTCTCTCCTAGTTTTTTTTCCATTCTCTCTCTACATCTGCTTTAACATACTAATCTTTCTCCTTTTTCTCTTTCCTCATTCCTATTTCATCCACTCAAATTTTACCCCTCCATCCTCAATCCCCACTTACTCTCCCAATACCTGGCCAATTGTAGATTTGTCTTCTCTCCCAGACAAAATATTTTTCCCCTCTCCATTTCACTTTCCCAGCTCCATCCCATTCTAATCCTCCCCCAACATCAGCTCCCTTCTAGTTCCAGCCCCACCCAGCATACGCTCCCTTCTAGTCCCTGCATCAGTCCATTTCCAATCCTAGCCCCCCATCAGCCCATTTCCAATCCTAGCCCCCCATCAGCCCATTTCCAATCCTAGCTCCCTCCCCTCACAGCCCATTTCCATTCCAAGCCCCCTCCCCATCAGCCATTTGCAGTTCAAGCCCCCCTTCCAATCAGCCCACCTCCAGTCCTAACCCCCATCTGCCCATTTCCAGTCCTAGCCCCCACCATAGCCCATTACCAGTCATAACCCCCCCCCCTGCCAATAGCCCACTTCCAGCCCTAACCCCCATTACCCCATTTCAGTCAGCCCCTCCATAGCTCATTACCACTCCTAACTCCCCCCATCAGCCCACTTCCAGTCCTTCCTAAACCCCACCTTCCCATTTCCAGTCCTAGCCCCCACCATCGCCAATTACAATTATTACCCCCCCTGCCAATAGCCCATTTCCAGTCCTACACCCCCCCTGCCAATAGCCCATTTCCAGTCATAACCCCCCCTGCCAATAGCCCATTTCCAGTCATAACCCCCCCCCCTGCCAATAGCCCATTTCCAGTCCTACACGCCCCCTGCCAATAGCCCATTTCCAGTCCTACACCCCCCCCCTGCCAATAGCCCACTTACAGTCATAACCCCCCTTGCCAATAGCCCATTTCCAGTCCTACCCCCCCCTGCCAATAGCCATTTTCCATTCCTACCCCCCCCTGCCAATCGCCCATTTCCTGTCCTACACACCCCCCCCCTGCCAATAGCCCATTTCCAGTCCTACCCCCCCCCCCCGGGTAAATAAAAAAAACACCTGGCTTCTTCTGCTGCTGCTGCAGCAGAAAATCAGCTGTCCCGCGGCCCCTTCCTCTCTGCCCGGAGATCCCTCATTGTGCTTCATCAGCGTGTGCTTCTTAAGCCGCGAAGAGAGTATTTCCCTCTCGCGCGGCTTAAGCCTATTCACTTGTCAAGCCTCGCGAGAGGGGAATACTCTCTTCGCGGCTTGAAAAGCACACGCTGATGGAGCACAATGAAGGATCTCCGGGCAGAGAGGAAGGTACCGCAGCACAGCTGATTTTGCTGCTTGAGCAGCAGAAGCCCGTTTTAAAAAAAAATTGACAGTCGATTCTGCCGCTGCCACGGCGGCAACGGCAGAAGCAAGGCTTTTTTTATTTCCCTCCGTCGCGGGCCGCACAACCTTCTCTCGCGGGCCGCATGCGGCCCGCGGGCCGCGTGTTTGAGACCCCTGGGGTAGAGGGACTGGTGAGGTGCTGAGGATTGTGAAGTTGGCTCAATTAATAGCTGTCCCTTTTCCATTTCTTATTGCAGTGTCTACCTCTGGGGGCTCTTCGATGGTGCCCTCTTCCCTTGCAGGTGAATACAACCCACAGCATTACCTTGGGAATCCTTGTGGGGTTGGGGCCTGTGAGGCTGGCTCTATGAATTGCTATCCCCCTTCTCTATTTCTTATTGTAGCGTTTATTTCTGCAAGCTGTGCCTCTGGGGGCTCTTCAATGGTACCCTTCTCCCTTACCGGTGGGAATCTTTACGGGGTTGAGGCTTGTGAGGATTGTGCTGGAGCCATGTCACAAATCAGTTACTCTCACCTGTCCTATTTTATTTCAGTGACACATATCGGTGATGGTGAGGCCACAAACGTGGACCTGTTCAGTCTGGTATTGAGCTGGGAGGACACAAACACAGTGCTCTCACCACCATCTCACAACCAACAGACAGTTGCAGGCGGCGACCATACACCCCCTACAGTTACAGTTTTTTGATATACCGCCTATAACCAAGGAAACTAGACAGTTAACAAGATAAAACAATAATAAAATTAAAATACAATTAAATAACAAATAAAGGAATAAATGACAGGGATAGATGCAAAGACAATAGATAAGAAAAGGGGAAGGGAGGCCTAGGTTACAAATTAGGAACAAATGTCATGAAAACAGAGGACATGAGTAAGGAAGGGAAGGGGGGGGGGGGATATGAAGACATATCACAAAACTAGTGCTGCTCCTGGGTGGACTGGGCAGAAAAAGAAAAAAAAGCAGAACACGTCAGGGAAAAGCGGGGCTTAGGAGGATGCTGCAGAAGGGAAAGCAAGGACGAAGAAATGGGCCTTTAATTGAGACTTAAAATAGGTAAAGGAGAGTTGACAGCAAAGGGCGGAGGGAAGGGAATGCCAGAGAGTGAGGGTGACCACCTGGAAGGAAGAAGAATGTGCTGGAGAAGAGCGTACAAGACGAAAGCTAGGGACTTTGAGAAGATACTGCAAAGCAGAACAGAGAGTGCACTGAAGGGTGTATGAAATCAGGAATTATGACAGGAAAGCAGGGTTACTGGAGTAAAGGACATGGAATGTCAAGATGAGAAATTTGAACCTTATGCGGAATATCACCGGGAGCCAATGTTCAATGATGAAGAGGGGAGATACGTAATCATAACTTACGGGCACCGTGCAAGAGTTTTATGACAGTGTTCTGCATTAACCGAAGGCGATGAATCTGGTACTGAAGGAGACTGATCGAGAAGGGGCACAGATGAGAGTTTCTGGTGGCAGATCAGGAGCTATGCTAGTTGTGCAGCATGCAGCACGGAGTGACAATGTCCCCAACCTTTTCAGGTGCGTATTGCAATGCTCCCAGAATGGTCCAGACAATGGAAGCGACTCTTGAGGATCCAAAAGTGCACTGTATGACACACCATGTAGCGATGTGTGCCGCATTGTAGCACCTCTCCACAGTTGTGCACGGCAACAGCAGAGGAGTCAGCAACCGAGACTTACACCATTCCCTATATGTTAAAATGAAACAAAACAGCATTTATAATGGTACAATATATAATGGCATAATAGCATAATATATATAGTACTAGCTTATAAAATATACAGAAAGGTACAGTTTTCCCTCATCCCCAAAGTTTTAATATTTTTTGGCCCCCAAACTCTGGAATGATTTACTCCTGACCTCCTCCTTGAATCATCTTACCTCCAGTTTAAGTCTTCCCTAAAGATTAACCTGTGTCAGATTGTTTTTTCTATTCCCATTGACTCCGCAGTCACCTGACTCTCCTAATTCCCTTTCTCTCTTGGTGTCCTTCCTGCCTGTGTGAATGACTTTCCTGTCTTAATTCTAGTTCTTTTCCCTCTCTATTTTAACTTAACTTTATTACCATTTGTAAACTGCCTTGTGGTTTCGAATAGGCAGCATATCAAATTCTTAATAAACTAAACTAATACACCTATGCGACACCCAGCATCCCCTATGCATAGAAATGAAACAAAAGAGCATATATAATGGTACAATATATAATAGTATAATATATCATAGCTTATATAATATGCAGAAACGTACAGCTGCCCCCCCCCCAAAGTTTCAATACACTTATGCACACGTACCCAGGAGCCAACGTTCATACTTTCTCTCAGCAAAGTTATGGCCAAGTGCCAAATTGGAGAAGATATGGGAACCATGGCAGCTGCCTGGTGACTTCGAGACCCCATTTATGGAGTAGAAGCTTTTCGTGTTCTGGAAGGTCATTTCTCTGTCCAAGGGGAGTGTTAGACCTACAAAGGTGCAGTCTATTGCTCCCATCATGTTTGGCACTCCAGCAATATTAAAAGGTCTGCCTGCAACACCTACCACTCTGCCTGCTGCTCTGGGTACCGGATATGATCCCCGATATGATTTTTCAAGACCTGCAACACCTGCTTAAAATGCCTGGAATATGATGACTGGTCAATACCGCAAGCCATCCCAGCAACACTTTCGCATGCTCCAAAGCAGAGTGGAGTAGCCTAATGATTAGAGCACTGGCTTGAGAACCAAGAGACCAGGGTTTAATCCTCACCAGCACTCCTTGTGGTCTTGGGCAAACACTTAACCTTCTGACAGCTTATTAAAAATCCAAGTTATCAGTGTCCCTATTAAATGTACATTATCAAGTTTAAGTTACAAGGTAAGCCACTTTGATTGAAATGATACAGCGGTATTAAAAAAAAAAACAACTGTTAAATAAATAAAGAAAAAACAGTACCCAAAAAATTAAACACAGCAAGTAACTTTTCCAGGCCTGGTATGGCATGTCCATGAGCAGTAGCTGGATCTATGTCATCTTTAATTTCATCATACAAAGACAAGATGGCTCGGATGCATAAATGGTAGTTACACATGATGTGCCTCTCTGGGAGTCTATCCAGTGCTGTCCTTGCTAGGAATCGGCACCATCTGCAGGACCTCATGATGAGGGGTTGAGCCTGTACATCCTCATCCTCCTCTAGCATGCTTTCTTCCCCTGCATGTATCTGTTGTAATCCCCATTTCTTTGACTAGTTCTTGCAAGCAGCAAAGACACTAACGGATAAGAAAGAAAAGATATTTCTTGAATGCCGAACTTTCGCTTCTATGCTGAAAGAGACACTCAAAGATGTCCATGCCAACAGTAACATTTCACAGCACATACACTGAAAACAGTCTGTCTCAACACACGCAAGAATTTTACGCACCTCAGACCAAGTATAGAGATAATGGCGCTCTTCAACTCAATGCCTGATTGTGTAATCCTGTACGTGTTTCTCTGCATCAGGCGCAGACGTTAATAACATTTCATTTTAATATATGCAGCTCATTTGCATATCATTTTCATACATTTTGCATTGTGTGTATTCTGATACAGTGGCCAGCACAAAGCCCATGGATATAGGGAAAAAGGAAGAGCTTACCTTGCAGTCACAAGGGCAGAAAGCATTTTCAGGTTGTAAGGTTCCAGAAAATAGTAGAACAAACTTTTCCTACACTGGCTGTGATGCAGTAGAAAGCTTGGAAACTAATCACGTCCACCTGGGCCAGGAAGCACATACAACGTGCAGGAGCCAGGAGGATAAAAGTGGCTGGGAAATCCCAGTAGGGGGAGGAGCAGTGAATGAAGGAGCAAGCAAGAGAGGTGCATTGGAAGGCAAGGGAGGTGCTCGTGCACAGGTCTCCCAAGCCAGAGGGGGCATCGTCCCAAGGAGAGTGAGTAAGCAGCTGGAGGGCATAGGTCACAAGCAGGAGAGCTTGCTGGGACCAGGAAGCATCGGGTGTGTCCCTGCAGTAAGGAACAGCAGAAGGGAAGCCTTTCCTGAAGCTTACCACAGCCCGGACCAGACAAGTACTGAGGGGAACTCTCATGGCAAAGCAGGCTACAGCCCAAGTAAAGGTGCCTGGTTAAGAGAGGAAGGTGTGGAAGCTGGTTATCCAAGAAACAAAGCTAAGTACACTAATTTCTCCAGAGGGCAAGAGGTGGGCGCGGCTAGAAAAGCAAAGGCTAAGTGCTGGAAGGAAAACCCTTGGTGGAAGAAAGGGGGAAGCCTCAGAGAAATAGGCTCCAGTACAGGTCCCCAGGACTTCCCTTATACAGAACGGTTCCTTGCCCCAAGAGCTGCTACCTCGAGAGAGAGTTCTGTGAATGATAGATGTGGAAAGTGTTACCCCCTTACAAGTTTAGACACTGAGCAGATGCAATGGGAGAATACTAATCAGGACATTGATTATAGCCCAATGGATTGCACACTCTGTATATCCGATGATATTACCTCTTTATGTTAATCAGGAAGCAAGAGCATTTGTTATACCTGTTTTTGAAAAAAGGTGCAATTTGGTTATTTTGCTGTGAAGAAACAGTTTCTTTAATCCTTTGTTGCTGTATGAGAAGAACAGAAATCCACACGGGAAAGGGAATAAATCCTCATTATAATTTAGCCTTAAACACGGCTACAGAGTTTTCTTTACAAAAGCAACTTGCACCACACGCCCTAGGCGACCGCCTAATAAGGACTATGGTAGCAAGCGTCTGACAAATGGTGTAGTTTTTCAGATTTTTGGGACAAAGAATACAGCGGAAGACCAGCAGAATTACCAGCGCCGGAGAGCAAGACACAGGTTTGCTGCTGACTACGCCCCAGAGGATTCCAGAATCCGGAGAGGCAAGAGTACCTTCTCAAGGCTGGAATCTCCACTGGACTCAGGTAATGAGTATCTGGGCACAGCAGAGGGGATTCTGGTGAGAAGGGATACTAGGCACCAGAGCCAGAGCATAGTGCATTTAAAAAAAAAAAGTGCTACACTTGGTGTTTGTGTTGTCTGTTTGTGTTTCAGTGTTCGGAGATGGAGAGTCCACAGGAGATACTGCGATGGATCAGTCTCCAATTTGAAAAACAGTGCGAGCAGAAACTTTTCTTGTGGCAATTCAAGGCAAGTTACAATCAGCAGTGGGATTCAAACTCTAACTTTCCTACTCTTAGTTCACTAGTCTAACATCAGGCTACACCTAGATAGGAACATTTTGGAGAGCTATTCCAGGGATATATATGTAGATGCTCCCACAGTCATCCATACTGGGCACATTCATGCTTGTGAAATTGTACCTGTAATTGGATGTGCCTGCTTTTGTTTTTGAAATGTTCTGGCTTGGACATCTAGATTGCACTTGGATGCCATTTCTAAGATAATACTGTGTGGCTTTTAAATACAACTCTCTGCCTGAGAGCTCTTAAAGGGGTTTTGGCTTTCATGTTTAATAGCTAATTCTTTCTCTGATGCTGTATTGCAAAAGAGGAATTATTTGTGGTGTTGGTATGCTCTGCTATTAGAGTGCATTGTTTCTTTTTTTTCAGCTTTCCATTCAGAGCGAGCTCTTTGAAGCCACTGACTTCATCAGGTATTAATGGTCTTTAATTAGATTGCAAAGGAGCTCGGCAGCTGAGTGCTGTTTAAAGGTCTACAGTGCCTTGCAAGTACTGGCATTCCTAACAGGGTCTCAATTGCAAGCAGGGTACAACTGTGTGGCTTTTAAATACAAGCTCTCTGCCTGAGAGCTCTTAAAGGGAATTTGGTCTTCATTTTTAATAGTTAGATCTTTTTCTGGTGCTGTATTGCAAAAGGGGAATAATTTGTTGAGTTGGGTAAAGCTTTGCTGTTAGAGTTCATTGTTTCTTTTTTCCAGCTTTCCATTCAGAGCGAGCTCTTTGAAGCCACTGACCTCATCAGGTGTTAGATTCCTCCCTACCCACCCCAGCTCCCATCCATCCCATGTGAGAATTCTTGCTATAGGAGGCAACTCCCCTATTAGCTTGTTAATAAACAATTTGCCATTCTTTAAGGTGCTTTGATTAAGTAATTTTACAAAGAGAACACATTAATCTGTATTCCTCAGACACATAATATCAAAAAGTAATAAATGTCTTGCAAGGAAGTGGGGCTGCACACAGGTACATAGAACAGTGCTGTTAGAACACACATAAATGCAGTTAACTGCTTTTTCTCTTAAAGGACAGCTGAGGATAAGTTAGGGACTTTGGTAGGTCTCGCTCATTTACTTCAACAGGTACCAAAGCTCTACCAACTGGCTGGGAAAATCATATTGCCAAAGCTGTTGCCCCCATTACAGCTTCTGCCTCTGTCCAGACAGAGAGCCTGATGCCAGTGGAAGGACCAGTTCCATGTGCAGGATGCCTATAAGCTGAAGCCCTCATGAAACAAGTGGAGGAGCTCAGAAAAGATGTAGCGAGGCTGAGAGAAGCAATCGAGATAGCAAGGAATATATTGATGAGATGCTTCTTGAAACATCCAAGTTCTCCAACAGAGAGGAAAATGGGAGGCTATAGAATAAAGAGAGTCGGACATGAGTCTCCAGAGCCTGCAGAATCAACAATCCAACTCCTCCAGGCTTTGAACTGAAGAATGAGTATGCAGCTGTGGAAGTGGAGGAGGTGAAAGCTTCCCAGGAAAGGGAGCAAGGAGACAATGTGTGTTAAACTAGAAAGATGGAAAGGAGAATCCATTTGCATTGGTATGATATACGGATCTCCCTTACAGAGAGAAAAAGTGGACAGGGATTTAATAAAAGACATACACAGTATTGCCATGAAAGGAGAAGTGCTACTGAGAGGTGATTTCAATATGCCGGATGTGCTGTGTCATTTAGAAGTAAGGAGATCCTAGATTCTCTACAGAGAGAACTATTCCAGCCAGGGGCAGCCCAAGGGGGTGCGGGGTCATGTGCTGGCGGCACCCCTCCCCACATCTTTGTTTAGGGGTGAACCCACCACTCCATGTAGGACACCCCTATTTGTTGAGAATTTAGATGGTTCAATTTATTTTGATTTTATTCTGTTGCTGTAAAGGGATCCACTGTGTCTGTCCCATGCCATTTTGAATTCCGTCACCGTGTTAGTCCCCACCACTTCCATCGGGAGGGCATTCCAAGCATCCACCACCCTTTCAGTAAAAAAGTATTTCCTGACATTGCCTTTCAATTTACCAAATTATCCATTTTGTCCATAATCCACTGTCTTAGGCTATGACTATCAATTTCCCATCCTTAGGTTTCAGTTCACCTCTCCTTAGCCATTCATGTGCCCTGGTTTCATCCATGTATGATTCATAGAGTAACACTTTGTATTTCTCATTGTAATTGTGCATTTTCCACTTGTCTTTCCTTGTCTTCTGATAAAAATTTTTAAACACTTTTTTCTCATGTTTGGCAAATTCCATTGCTTCCTTTCCAATGCATACACCTTCCCCTCCAACCACCATGAGAAACTTATGCAGTGCCCCATAACTCATTATATTGTTGCATAAAGTAGACTGTATTTATTCATCGTGTCTCCTTGTTAAGGGACTGGTTATTTATACCCTATTTTACCTGTTATACCTGCTTAATGCATACCCAAGTTTAATTTTCCTGTTTAATGTATACCCAAGTTATTATACCTGTTTCACTGTAAGCACAAATCACGAAATTGAGATGTGCAACTCTTATGTTCATTGTAAACCGCACTGATGTCGAATAGCGCGGTATAAAAGAGACTGCAAATAAATAAATAAATAAATAAATACAAGTGGATTATCATTTATTCCTTCTGTTTATAAGAATGTTTATCCAAATTTAGTGATGAAAATTGATCCTGGTCATTTACTTTCATACTTGTGCACTTGATGCTGTGAATAGGCTTATTTTATTTATTTATTTATTTATTTAATTAACTAATTTTGATATACCATTTTTCTACCAGTCAAAACAGTCTACAATGAACAGTATAGACAACACAGTGTACAATAAACAGGGTAAGGGTAATGGTGATTAACGGGTTATTTCAAACCACTAGAGGACAGCAACCTTGGACTGGAAGGACTGGGGTTTCTAGTCCCACAGGTGCTCCTTGTGGTCTTGGGCAAGCCACTTAACCCTCCATAGCCCATGTTCCCTGTAAAATAGTTTTCTCCAAGTTATAATGCCCTGTTCAATGTAATTTCAGTTTGTTCAATGTAAACCGCGCTGATGCAGAATAGCGCGGTATATAAGAGAATGTAAATAAATAAATAAAATAAATAAATAAATGTAGTGAGTGTTTGTTGTTGAGGAAGCAGTCGGATGAATCCTTTGTGTAAGAAATGGGGTCTAGCCATTGTAGACCTATATTGCTCACAGTATAATTATAATCAATTTCTATAAGGCCTATTCCTCCTTTGGCTCTAGGGATGTATAATCTCAGCATACACTGATTCTTAGAAACCACCTTGTGAGCATGGAGGAGTTTTCTTGTCCATACATCCAGTTTTTCAAAATATTTCAGAGGCCAGTCTCAATTCCAAAGTTATATGAGACTATAGGGATTGCAAGCAATGGGTTGTATCTTATTCTTTAATGTTAGGTTGCTTTCAATATTGACTTTAATCTCCTGTAAAATTCTTTGCTGATCTTTTCTTTCAGTACTTTATGCTGCGTTGTTGCTCCTTCCACTATTCATACATATTTATGTACACTTTCCTGTCACTTTATGTCACAGTCATCAGTTAGAGAGATGTTTTTAGTTTTCGTTGATGCTATTGATAAGGCAAATTGGGTGATCCCTTTTATATATTTAAAAGTTGCTATGGGAAATTAAGTTTAATGCTAATGCTCTAGACACTTCAAGTATACACATTTGGTCTTTGTTTCGTGCAGATCATTCTAGTCAGCATATTGTCGGGAGGATACTGGGTCTTGGATTATTCCTATTTTGGTCAATAAATGTTATCACAACCTAGAAAGAAACTAAACATGATCCCACCTCTAGCCTAATGATTAGAACAGCAGGCTAGAACCAGAGAAGCCAGGATTCAGATCCCACTGTTGCTCCTTGTGATCTTGGGCAAGTCGCTTAACCCTCTATTGCTTCAGGTGCAAACTTAGATTGTAAGGAAAATACCGATTGCACCTGAATGTAACTCTTCTTGAACTTCTGAAGTGTGAGCTAAATCCAATTTCCTTCCCCTATTATTACTGCAGACCTTAGACACTCTACAAGGAAATTAAAGGAACAACGAACAATACACCCAGCATACCTGAATGTTACGTCCTTGAGCCAAATATACATACATAGATAAATGCAAATGAACCATCTTCGAATTTTGTGCTAGATCAATGGTTCTTTTATGGCAGATTGTTTAAGTAATTATCCTATCTGAATGAAGTTAGGAAGAAACATCGGATCTTTAGTAATATTATCCCAGTGTAGTAATTCATTTAAGAGCTCAGCTCTGGGCAGAATTTCCTCTGCAGATGAATGAAACCACTATGCACATAGAGAACTCAGTGTTCAATTACCAGTGTCGATCTCCTTCCAGCTCCAAAGAAAAGATTTTTTTGTACCTTTAATACAAGCTAAGACCTCACACAAAAAAACGGATGAACCGAAGAAGTAATATAATAATTTTGCTTTTGTATCAATGATGCAAAATTATTGTAGGAGAATTAAATCGGAATATGAGAAAAGCCATACTAAATAAGACCAAGGGGCCCTTTTTCTAATGGGTGCAATGGTGTTGCACTTAATGCGTCAGTAGGACTCAAAGCCATAGCATGATAGGTGCAACACTGCTGTGTTAACTGTTAGGGGCATTAAAGGCATGTTACCAGCAGTTGACACTGTGCATCCTGCCCTAATATAACCTAAAATTTGTGCGGGTGCACTTACTTCTACCTATGGAGGTTGCAGTAAGTTTCCTCCCACTAGTTGCACACCTTGCGGTTAGTGTGGGATGTGCTAACTCCATGGTACTCACCCCATACACCTTCTGCCCCTAATCTGCCAACTTACCACCCCAACATGTGCAGCACTGTTAGTGTGGAAATTGGACCTTCCAGCCCTGCCGTACAAGTTACTGCGGGTCACAGCACATAGTTAGTTCATGCTGTAGCCTGTGCTATTTGTTTAGCGCCCTTTAGTAAAAAGACCCTCAAATCTCCATAAACCCAGTATCCTGTTTTCAACAACGGCCAATCCAGATCACAAGTACTTGGCAGGACCCCAAATGATAGACAGAGTCCATGGTGCGCACCTCAGGGAAAACAGTAGCTTTCCCAAATCTAGTCACAGTTTATGGACTTTTCCTACAGGAACTTGTCCAAAGCTTTTCTAAACCCATCTACTGTGAGCTGATTATGTTTACTACATGTTCTGGTAATGAACTGAATGGAAAAATTATATTCTCCGCTTTGTTTTACATGTTCTCCTTAGTAACTTCATGGTATGGCCCCTAGTCTTTGTCATTTTTGAACAGGATAAACAACTGCTTCATGCTTACCTGTTTTACTCCACTCAGAATTTGTATATCTCTATCATATTTCCCCTTAGTCATCTCTTCTCTAAGCTGAAGAGCTCTAACCCCTGTGGTTTTCTTCATAGGGAAGTCGTGCCATCCCCTTTAGCATTTTGGTCATTTTCCTCTGTATCTCTTCTAATCCTGCTATATTGTTTTAAGATGTGAAAACCAGACTTGCACACAAGATTCATGCTGTGGTCTCTATTCACTTCTAATAGTTCCTAACATTCTGTTTGCTCTTTTGCCAATCGCTCTGCACTGAATGGGGGATTTCAACGTACTATCCACGATGACACCTAGATCCTTTCCTTAAGTGGTGACTCCTAATAAGAAGTCCAATGTCAGGTATCTATAATTTGTGATTTAGCAGCTTTGAATAATTTTGTCTGAAAATGTGATCACTTCACTCGTTGCCGTTTTCAGATTATTTATAAATACGCTAAAATGGGGGCACTCCGCTATTCATCTTTCTCCATTGTGAAAACTAACCATTTAGGGACATGTTTACTAAGCTGGGCTAACAGTTAGCAAGGGCTATTTGTAACTAAGTCCCATTTAATAAAATGTAGGGGCGCTTTTACTAAAGGTGTACACTTACCGTGTAATTACATAGTAACATAGGGCCCAATTTTCAAAAGGCATATACATGGTTTATATCTCAGTAAACCATGTAAATGCCGTAAATGGGGATATTCAACATCACTTACACAGTTAGTTAAGTTGAATATCCCCTTCTAACTCCCCCACGTGCCCGATGCTATCCAGTTAGCATCGGGACGTCTGCAACAGAGTGGACGTGGAGACTGCTGATAACCGGGTAGCGGCAATATTGCACTGTTACCCGGTTAGCGATCCGCGGCTAAAACTAGGCCAGCTTTTGGCTCGCCTAGCTTTAGAAACATAGAAACATAGAAATATGACGACAGAAAAAGACCACATGGCCTATCTAGTCTGTCCTTCCATATCAACAACTTTAACCGTCCCCTTTTTTCCTTTAGAGATCCTCTGTGTTTGTCCCATGCTTTTTTGAATTCAGCTACTGTCCTCATCTCTACCACCTCCACTGGGAGACTATTCCACGGATCCACTACTCTTTCCATAAAGAAATATTTCCGCATATCACTCCTGAATCTATCTCCCTTCACCCTCATCCCATGTCCCCTTGTAGCAGAACTTGCTTTCAATTGAAAGAGGCTCTCTCCCTGAACATTTATGCCACGGAGGTATTTAAACATCTCAATCATATCACCTCTATCCCGCCTTTCCTCTAAGGTGTACATATTAAGATCCTTCAGTCTGTCCTCATATGCTTTATAATGAAGACCACTAATCATTTTAGTAGCCACCCTCTGCACCGACTCCATCCTGTTCACATCCTTTTGAAGGTGCGGTCTCCAGAATTGCACACTATACTCCAAATGAGGTTGCACCAAAGACTTATACAGAGGCATTATCACCTCCTTTTTTCTGCTAGCCATTCCTCTCCGTATGCACCCAAGCATCCTTCTAGCTTTTGCCGTCGCCTTTTCTACCTGTTTAGCTACACCACCACGCCTAGGTCCCGCTCTTCTTTAGTGGACAAAAGTACTTCACCCCCTATACTATATTGCTCCCTTGGATTGCTACAGCTAAAATGTCCAGACCTGCTAAACTAGGATCAGAATGACCCCAATACCAACATGCAGTAAATGTGCACCCATTGTGTGCTGTCAGGAGTGTGCCCAGCAAGTTCGCACAATGAGAGCACCATCGCAATCCCTAAAGCCTGGAGCAATTAATGCAGGTGCACCTAACAAGATCCACAGAACTATCATTATGTGCACTCGTACTAACTGCCACAGTGCCATGCAGCAATTTCCCCCTCGCTAACAGCAATATGTTTTTCATGCCCACACCTCTTCTAACCCTCCCACTCTTTGTCCTAGCACACAGTAGTCGGTTACCATACTTTTTAGTCCAGTAGCTGGCAAGAAAGCACATTAGTGATCACCGCTGCCAGTTACCGTGTGTATTAGGTAGGTTTAATGCACATTAATCTATGAATTAGCACATGTTAAGTTAATTAACAGGCATTAAAACATTTTCCTGCACATTAATTTTTTTTTTATTAAAACAAATATGTAAAAAAATCATGTCCAAAGATTGGGAAAAAAAGTCCAAAAGTGACTCAAAAATGAAACAATTTTGAATGTACATCCTGATTTTTCATAAAGCAAGTCAAATATACAATAAGCAGGAAAACAATATGAGAATTTGGAATGTGATCTTCAGGGGGCAATATTTAACTATCTCTTAATGACACAAAATGCACACATAATGTACTTTTGCCTCAAGTCTTTGCATCGATTTTTCTCAGTATTTAGATCAGCCTTTGACTTGTATTTTTCTTTTTTTTTAAATTTAAACTTTATTAAATTTTACATTAAACATCAGAAAAACTCTGAACAAGCATCAGAATTACATGAAACACAATACACCAACCTCACAGGAGGATAACAGGGGAATATACTACTACTGGAATAGACACTTCAATAAGGTCCAAGAAAATAGAAATAGCAATAGCCTGGCATGTTACACCATCATACAGAAACAAATTATATCATTGGAGCATTGTTATTATGATATGGCAGCCGATCATTTTTCTAAATGTTTGTTTTTATTTGTTATGCAAACCATTTTAAACAATGTTGGTCATGAAGATAGTATGTAAAAAACTTTAATTTAATTTTAGAATGAAAAATAGCTGAGGATTTGATTGCTAAAGATACAAAATATATATGAACACTTGATATATATTTTGTATCTTTAGCAATCAGGGGCAATACCCGACCATAAGCAGGCAACGGCGATATCGAGCCTGATGTTCACCATGGAAGATAACTTGGCCGTCGCTGAATATTGCCGGTGTCCGGTTAGCTTTTTGGCAATCGGGGCTGATATGACCACAGCATTGAATATCGTGGTTTAAGTTTCAGTGGTGGCAGCTAGCTGCGTTAGAATGGTTAACCACTGCCACCGAATATCCCCCCCCCCAATGTGTGTAGATATTAAATTGTACACTTCTTCTCTCCTGACCCCAACACACCTCCAATATCGTCAAAAGAATGTGCACCGTGGAACAGCAGGCCATACTTTTAGCCGTGTTGAGGGTAATTAATTTTCAAGTAGTCAATTATGCTAGCCGGTCCCAGAAGCTGCATGGAAAATTGCCCTTGCCCCTGTATTAATCCAGCGATCTGCTCTGAATGTTGCCTTGATGACAACAAAGACTTCTATATGCTTTATGTTTTATCTCTTTATGAATCACCACCAATAAATAAATAAATAGATACGTTGACATAGGCATTCCAAAAAAAAAGTTTAGTCAAAAGACAGATGTTTCCTTTCAAGTACATTAGCTGGAATTAATTCCTTCTCTGCAAAAAAGGATCAGCAAAGCTATGGCACATAGAGGCTTTACAGACATCTATCCAAGTAAGGGAGTTAATTGAAGTACTCTTCTCTCCAGAGCTACCTTTTATCTTTATGAGCAAAGGCAGAGAGGATGTGCATTTATTTAATTTTTTTTAAAACATTTTTATGGCAGATGTGTAAGCT
Organism: Ichthyophis bannanicus; assembly: GCA_033557465.1. Classification (NCBI taxonomy): domain Eukaryota; kingdom Metazoa; phylum Chordata; class Amphibia; order Gymnophiona; family Ichthyophiidae; genus Ichthyophis; species Ichthyophis bannanicus. Next base: position 1,376,968,707 of record CM066033.1, on the reverse strand, counting down.
GCCAATCCTTTGATGGTTTGCTTACAAAAGAACAACTGGTCCCTGGGGTTTTCTGGGACAAGTTTCCCTTTAGAAGCATAGGAAGGGAAGGATTTGGGATTTAGCTCATGACTTTTTCAGGAGTAGCTCAAGACAAGTTACATTTATGTACAGTATGTATTTTCCTTTTCCTTAGGGGCTACAGTCTAAGGGACCCTTTTACTAAAGTGCGCAATGTAGTTTATATGTGACTTGATATGTGTTGACTGCATGTTCCGGCCCACCATAACATTTATTGTGGGGTCATGGTAATTAATGCATAACAAATTTCATTCTGCTAATTGCGCATTAGAGTGCCAAATGGGCGGTTTAAAGGTGGAAATTGGGCGTGGTGAGCACATTGCAGTTAACACAGGGGTACATATCGCATGCATCACTGTTGCCATTAATGTGGGTTCACCTAACGCCATCTCAATAGGTGGAGGTAAGTGCATTTGCAATAACAGCACTGTGCGTTAGGGAACCTGCTGGCCACACACTCGATAGCGCAGAGGCCTTGCACTTAACACACACTCGTTTTTGTGCTAAATGCATGTTTAACATATTTTCGCAAAAGGGTCCCTAGATTTGTACCAGAGGCAATGGAGGCTTGAATGACTTGCTCAAGATCACAAGGAGTTCTCTGCCTGCTGCTCTAACTCTTAGGCTGCTCCATAGTATTGCACGTGCTCTAGCCCCAGTCTATGCTGCCGGCTATGCTGGAGGGAAGGAGGAGGTGGAGAAAACGATGCACAATTGGAGGGAGAAGAAGAGTGAAAGATGGGGTTTGAAAGGAGAATGATTAGAGGGGTTGAGAGGAGGGTGATGGGAGTAGTAGAGTTGGGAGAAAAGGGGGTAGAGAAGGTGGGATATGCGGTAATGCAAGAGGTGGGGGAGGAGGAAGAAAGGAGATGAGAGGGGGTGAAGAGGAAGAAAAAGAGATCAGGAAGGAGGAAGGTGAAAGGAAGAAGGAAGGAAAGATGGAAGGCAGAGATGGAAACTCATTTGCCACATCTGGATAATTTTTATGTTAGTCCCATCAAAAATGTTGGAACAAGAGCTTTCTGTTTTCTAAAAGGAGAACTCTGCTCTGCAAAATGAAAGATAATGCATCACAAGGCATGATTTTAATGTTGGCTCTTTTATGCCTCCTCCTCCTTCTCCTGCTTATCATTTGTATAGCGCTACAAGACATACGAGTGGAGGAGTAGCTCAGTGGTTAGAGCACTGGCTTGGTAACCAATCAACCAGTGTTTAATTCCCACTAGCACTCCTTGTGGCCTTGGGCAAGTCACTTAACCCTCCATTGCCTCAGAAGAAAGGCCTGGCAATCTACTTCCGGTGACACTGCCAAGAAATCCCAGGAGCTTCTGGGTCACCAGGAGTCAGGACTGACTCAAAGGCACACATTGCATTTTTACAAGACATACGCTGCATGCTATAGACACAAGATATACAGTTCCAAAAATGTGCAAACTGACATGCAGGTGTTTGGCACTTATTTCCTTGCTGAAAACTTAATAACCAGGCCTTTTATACCCAGTACATTGCACATCATTAGGGTTTCATGCCACCAGATTTGTCAATGTACTGAAGTCTGCCAGTACTGTGCATGCTCTGAGGCCTATACTGCTGCACTTGCCTATTGGCCATACTCTACTTCTACTGGGTCCTCATCCCATACCCCCACCCATCTCACAAACTCCACTTAATAGGATCCACAATCAGGGGCGGACCAAGGGGGGTGCGGGGCCATGTGCGGAGACTCGGTGTGGGGCGTCATTTGCATAAGGGGACTCATTTGCATAAATATTTGCATAATGTTACCATACACTAACTTTTAGTAAACATGCCTCTTAATGAGCGTATGGATAAAGAAAGACTAAAATATTTCTACATTACTATAATCCAGTGCCAACCGCCAGGCACATTAGGAACTACTACAAACACTGCCCATTTAGAACCCATAGCAAACCCGCCGTATCGTAACAGCACTACCAGGACTCACAAAGCACCAGACCCTACCTATCCAAAGGCAACAGTGCAAATATTAAACCAATACATTTCAGAGAATAACAATACATGACCTACTGGGGAAAGAGAGCAAGTGGCAATGTCAAATAGGAATTACATAAACAGAATACCTCAGCTCAGTTACACATGCAGAACATAGACCATCACCAAACAAGGAATCACAATTTAGAGACAGGAAGACAATAATTAAACTGGGAACCCCAAAAGCCAAACTTGGAATGTACAAAAACACCGTAGAAATAAAACTATAAATTAATTTCCTCTTGTACTAAATAAAGCACAGATGTTAATGATTCACATTTCCCAGAGCTGACATATTCTAGTTAATAAATTCAAAATAAAGAGATATTTTTCTACCTTTTGTGCAATTTTTTTCAGTTGTAATTGCTCCAGCCACTTTCTTCTGGTTTCTTCGTGTCTTCTGCTAACTCTCCATCAGGGGCGGCCCAAGGGGGGTGCGGGGCCATGTGCGGAGACTCGGTGCGGGCCTCATTTGCATAAGTGGCCTTATTTGCATAAATATTTGCAAAATGTTACCATACACTAACTTTTAGTAAACATGTCTCTTAATGAGGGTATGGATAAAGAAAGACTAAAAGATTTCTACATTACTATAATCCAGTGCCAACCGCCAGGCACATTAGGAACTACTACAAACGCTGCCCATTTAGAACCCCTAGCAAACCCGCCATATCCTGACAGCATTACCAGGACTCACAAAGCACCATACCCTACCTATCAAAAGGCAACACTGCAAATATTAAACCAATACATTTCAGAGAATACTGGGGAAAGAGAACAAGTGGCAATGTCAAATAGGAATTACATAAACAGAATACCTCAGCTCAGTTACACATGCAGAACATAGACTATCATCAAACAAGGAATCACAATTTAGAAACAGGAAGACAATAATTAAACTGGGAACCCCAAAAGCCAAACTTGGAATGTACAACAACACTGTAGAAATAAAACTATAAATTAATTTCCTCTTGTACCAAAGCGCAGACGTTAATGATGCACATTTCCCAGAGCTTTCATATTCCAGTTAATAAATTCAAAATAAAGAGATATCTTTCTACCTTTTGTGCATTTTTTTTCAGTTGCAATTGCTCCAGCCACTTTCTTCTGGTTTCTTCATGTTTTCTGCTAACTCTCCATCGTCTGCTGTCCATTTGTTCTTTCTTCTCTCTTCTAGTTTTTTTTTTCCATTCTCTCTCTCTACATCTGCTTTAACATACTAATCTTTCTCCTTTTGCTCTTTCCTCATTCCTATTTCATCCACACAAATTTTACCCCTCCATCCTCAATCCCCACTTACTCTCCCAATAACCGGCCAATTGTAGATTTTTCATCCCTCCCACACAAAATATTTTTCCCCTCTCCATTTTACTCTCCCAGCCCCATCCCATTCTAATCCTCCCCCAACATCAGCTCCCTTCTAGTTCCAGTCTCACCCAGCATCCATTCCCTTCTAGTCCCTGCATCAACCCATTTCCGGTCCTAGCTCCCCCATCCATTTTCAGTCTGAGTCCCTTCATCAGCTCATTTCCAATCCTAGCCCCCCATCAGCCCATATCTAGTCATTTCCTAACCCCACCATCAGCCCATGTCAAATCCTAGCTCCCCTCCACTCAGCCCAATTCCAGTCCAAGCCCCCCCATGAGCCTACTTCCAGTTCTAGCCCCTCCATGAGTCCATTTCAATTCAAGCCCCCACCACAGCCCATTTCCAATCTTAGCTCCCCCCAACAGCCCATTTCCAGTACCAGTCCTAGCCCCCATCAACCCACTTCCAGTCCTAACCCCCATCACCCCATTTTCAGTTTAAGCCCCCCTATAACCCATTACCAGTCCTAACCCCCCATCAGCCCACTTCCAGTCTTAACCCCATCAGCCCATTTCCAGCAGCCCCCATAGCCCACTGCCAGTCCTAACCCCCCCCCATCAGCCCACAGCCCATTACCAGTCCTAACCACATCAGCCCACCTCAAGTCCTAACCCCTCCCCATCAGCCCATGTCCTGTCCTAGCCCCCCCATAACCCATTATCAGTCCTAATCCCCCCATAGCCCATTACCAGTCCTAACCCCCCATCACCCCATTTCCAGACAGCCCTCATCAGCCCACAGCCCAATACCAGTCTTAACCCCCCCCCAGCCATTACCAGCCCTAACCCCCCATCACCCCATTTCCAGACAGCCCCCATCAGCCCACAGCCCATTACCAGTCTTAACCCCCCCATAGCCCATTACCAGTCCTAACCCCCCCAACAGCTCACAGCCCATTACCAGTCCTAACCCCACCCCATCAGCCCATTTCCTGTCCTAGCCCCCCCATAGCCCATTTTCAGTCTTAACCCCCCCATAGCCCATTACCAGTCCTAACCTCCCATCATCCCATTTCCAGACAGCCCCCATCAGCCCACAGCCCATTACCAGTCTTAACCCCCCCCCCAGCACATTCCCAGTACTAACCCCCCATCACCCCATTTCCAGACAGCCCCCATCAGCCCACAGCCCATTACCAGTCTTAACCCCCCCTAGCCCATTACCAGTCCTAACCCCCCATCACCCCATTTCCAGACAGCCCGCATCAGCCCACAGCCCATTACCAGTCTTAACCCCCCCAGCCCATTACCAGTCCTAACCCCCATCACCCCATTTCCAGACAGCCCCCATCAGCCCACAGCCCATTACCAATCTTAACCCCCCCATAGCCCATTACCAGTCCTAACCCCCCAACAGCTCACAGCCCATTACCAGTCCTAGCCCCCCCCCAGCCCATTATCTGTCCTAGCCCCCCCAGCCCATTACCAGTCTTAACACACACCCCCAGCCCATTACCAGTCTTAACACCCCCCCAACCCAGCCCAGCCCAGCCCAGCACCAGTCTTAACACCCCCCCAGCCCCGCCCCGTTCGCCCCGTCCCACCCAGCCCCAGTCTTAACAGCCCCCCAGCCCAGCCCAGCACCAGTCTTAACACCCCCCCCAGCCCAGCCCAGCCCAGCCCAGCCCATTACCCGTCTTAACAACCCCCCCCAGCCCAGCCCAGCCCAGCCCAGTACCAGTCTTAACACCCCCCCCAGCCCAGCCCAGCCCCAGTCTTAACAGCCCCCCCCCCCATATCGGCTTATGGCAAATTTAAAATTTAAAAAAAACCCTGGCTCTGGCTGCTGCTGCTGCAGCCGCGGCAGCGGCAGAATTGAGTGTCCCACGGGGCCCCCTCTCCTTGCTGAGCCTCTCTGCAAGGGCTTTCAGATTCGCGAAGGGAGAGTGTCTCCCTCGCGTCTTTGTTAAGCCCGCAGGGGCTAATGGGAAATTTCCCATCAGCCCCTCGCGTCTAAAGGGGCAGATGGGAAATTTCCCATTAGCCCCTGCGGGCTTAACAGAGACGCGAGGGAGACACTCTTTCTTCGCGAATCTGAAAGCCCTTGCAGAGAGGCTCAGCGAGGAGAGGGGGCCCCGCGGGACACTCCATTTTGCCGCGGAGGCCGCGGCAGCAGCCAGAGCCAGCTTTTTTTTTTTTTTAATATAATTTAAAAAAAAAAAAGCAGAATGTTCTTTGCGCGGGGCCCCCTGAAATGCGGGGCCCTGTGCAAAGAACATTCTTGCTCAATGGACGGGCCGGCCCTGCTCTCCATCATTTGCTGTCCATTTGTCCTTTCTTCTCTCTTCTAGTTTTTTTCCATTCTCTCTCTACATCTGCTTTAACATACTAATCTTTCTCCTTTTGCTCTTTCCTCATTCCTATTTCATCCACTCAAATTTTACCCCTCCATCCTCAATCCCCACTTATTTATTTATTTATTTATTTATTTAACAGTTTCTTCTATACCGCCCCTTCCAGAGATCAAGGGCGGTTTACATTGAACAGTGAACAAAAATTTGTATACTTCTGTATACTTTACATGGAACATGGTTTTAACTATATACAAGTGTTATTACAGGGAACATACTTTTATACGTTAGCTGGAACAGTGTTTTAAAACTATATACAGGTTATATTACATGGAACATAACATAACTAATTACAAGTAGTTATTTACAAGAGCGATAGAACAGGTTGGGTAAGTCTTTTGCGTGTTGGGTGGAGTGTGTAAGGTTTTCTTGTGTTAGTCGTTTGTTCTGTCTTGAGTACTGTGGATGTGTTTCTGTGATTGTTGGGGAGAGGTTTTTTGTTGATAGGGGATTTCAAAGTGGTTTGTGAAGAGGTAGGTTTTAAGTTCTTTTTTGAATTGATGAAGGTCCTTTATCATGCGGAGGGTTAGCTTACTCTCCCAATACCCGGCCAATTGAAGACTTTTCATCCCTCCCACACAAAATATTTTTCCCCTCTCCATTTCACTCTCCCAGCCCCATCCCATTCTAATCATCCCCCAACATCAGCTCCCTTCTAGTTCCAGCCCCACCCAGCATCTGCTCCCTTCTAGTCCCCGCATCAGCCCATTTCCAGTCCTAGCTCCCCATCAGCCCATTTCCAGTCCTATCCTGTCCCCCACCATCAGCCCATTTCCAGTCCTAGCTCCTCCATCTATTTCCAGTCCTATCCGAGTCCCTCCATCAGCTCATTTCCAATCCCAGCCCCCCATCAGCCAATTTCTAGTCCTTTCCTAGCCCCACCATCAGCCCATGTGAAATCCTAGCTCCCCTCCACTCAGCCCATTTCCAATCCAAGCCCCCAATGAGCCTACTTCCAGGTCTAACCCCTCCATGAGTCCATTTCATTCCAAGCCCCCACCACAGCCCATTTAAAATCTTAGCACCCACAACAGCCCATTTCCAGTCCTATCCTAGCACCTCCATCAGCCCATTTCCAGTCCTAGCTCCCTCACCTCACAGCCCATTTCCAATCTCAGCACCCCTTAACATCTCATTTCCAGTACTTTCCTAGCACCACCATCAGTCCATTTCCTGTCCTAGCCCCCCACTCAGCCCATTTCCAGTCCTAGCTCCCCCTCATAGCCCATTTCCATTCCATGCCCCCTCCCCATCAGCTATTTGCAGTTCAAGCCCCCTTCCACTCAGCCCATTTCCATTCCAAGCCCCCGTCCCCATCAGCTATTTGTAGTTCAAGTCCCCCTTCCACTCAGCCCATTACCAGTCCTAGCCCTCCCCATAGCCCATTACCAGTCCTAAGCCCCCAATCAGCCCACTTCCAGTCCTAACCCCACATCACCCCATTTTCAGTCTTAGCTCCCCCATAGCCCATTACTAGTCCTAACCCCCCATCAGCCCATTTCCAGTCCTAGCTCCCTCCCCTCACAGCTCATTTCCAATCTCAGCACCCCCCAACAGCCCATTTCCAGTCCTATCCTAGCACCTCCATCAGCCCATTTCAAGTCCTAGCCCCCCATCAGCCCATTTCCAGTCTTAGCTCCCCCCCATAGCCCATTACCGGTCCTAGCCCCCCATAGCCCATTACCAGTACTACCCCCCCCATCAGCCCATTTCCAGTCCTAGCCTCCCCCATAGCCCACCTCCAGTCCTAACCCCCCATCAGCTCATTTCCAGTCCTAACCCCCCCATCAGCCAATTTCCAGTCCTAGCCCCCATCAGCCCATTACCAGTTCTAACCCCCCATCAGCCCACCTCCAGTCCTAACCCCCCATCAGCTCATTTCCAGTCTTAGCCCCCCCCATCAGCCCATTTCCAGTCCTAGCCCCCCCATAGCGCCTTACCCGTGGTAACCCCCCATCAGCCCACCTCCAGTCCTAACCCCCCCCATCAGCCCATTTCCAGTCTTAGCCTCTCCCATAGCCCATTACCAGTCCTAACCCCCCATAGCCCATTACCATTCCTATCCCCCCATCAGCCCATTTCCAGTCCTAGCCCCCCCCCCCCCATAGCCCATTGCCAGTCTTAACCCCCCATCAGCCCATTTCCAGTCCTAGCCCCTCATAGCCCATTACCAGTCCTAACCCCCCCCTAATAAGCCCATTTCCTGTACTAGATGTCCCCCAGCCCATTACCAGTCCTAACCCCCCTCCTCCCATCAGCCCAGGGAAACTTTATAAGAAAAAACTAACTTGCTGCTGCTGCTGCCGCTGCTGCTGTGGCAGTGGCAGAATCAAGTGTCTCCTGCAGGGCCCCCGCCCGCCCAACCGAGCCCTCCCTCCTGACCAGCAGAGCCCTCCCTCGATCACTCTCTTCTGCACAGCTTTCAGAGCCACGAAGGGAGGGTTTCCCTCTCGCGGTTCTGTTAAGCTGTCCGGGACTGATGGGATACAGGAAATGCCTGTTCTCATCAGCCCCAGCGGGCTTAACAGAGCCGCGAGAGGGAAAGAGTCCCCTTCGCGGCTCTGAAAACCGCCCCGAGGAGAGTGATCGAGGGAGGGCTCTGCCGGACAGGAGGGAGGGCTCTGTTGGGCGGGCGGGGGCCCTGCGGGAGACACTTGATTCTGTCACTGCCACGGCGGCAGCGGCAGCGCAGCAGCAGCAGCAAGTTAGTTTTTTCTTTTAAAGTTTTCCTGGGCTGATGGGCAGAATGTTGTTTGCGCGGGGCACCCTGAAACGTGGGGCCTTGTGAAAACAACATTCTTGCTCAATGGACGGGCCGGCCCTGTCCACAACGAGCAGTCTTCTAGTACTGGTCCTATATGAACAGCTGCAAGAATGAGCGTGGTGACTGAGCTTAGTCTTATATACTAGACTCTCTGTCAGGCAATGAGCATGGGCATGAGGCATTCATAAGGTGACCAGAACTACTGCCAAAGTGATATATTGCTAACATTTAAAAGATCCACAGCTGTACTACCCATGCATCCTATTTTTTTTTTTTTGATTATTCTAAACCTCAGGTTTTGGCATTTGGAAAACAAATGAGTGGCAATAGTTATTCTATGGCCTATACATGTGTCTATTTGTTTATACAGAGCATCGCTACTTCCAGGAGTACTGACATGCATCCCTGCTCAAGGCAGTGATGGGAGAAAATCAAAGGATGTCGTAAATATAGAAACAGAGAAAACGACAGCAGATAAAAAACCATAAGGCCTACTGAGTCTGCCCATCAACAACAACAACTGCTCGTTTCTCTAATCCCGTTCTCTCCCTCAGAGACCTTCTGCTTGTTCCATGCTTCCTTGAATTCAGATACTGTCTTCATCTCCACCACCTTCACTGGGGCGTTTTTTCACACATCCACCACTATTTCCCTAGATTACGCCTAGATTATCCCCTTTCACTCTGGGGCAGATACAGTGACAGAATTCAAAATGGCTTGGGACAGACACAGAGGATCCCTTTATAGCAACAGGATAAAATCAAAATAAACGTAACTATCTCTTATTTCTGAGCAAATAGAGGTGACTTACATGGAGCAGTGGGTACACCCCTAAACAAAGGCATGGGGAAGGGTGACCTGCACAGAGTGGCAGGTACACCTGCTCTTGCCGCCTTGCTGGTCTTTATCTGCCGTCATATACTATGTTAATGTGTATGTTACTATCTTATAACCCCTCATTCTAGAGCTTCGTTTCAGTTGAAAGTGGCCTGCTTCTTGTGCATTCATATCTTGGCATTATTTGAATGTGCCACATCCCACCTTTCATTCAAAGTATAGGTTTTTAGATCTTTAAGACTGTCTCCATGTACATTGTGATGAAGACTATGGACCACTTTCAAAAACACTATGATTTGTGTATGTAGATGGCTTGTAACTTTATGCCGGTGCTTATAAAATGATCTCCTGAAGGTTGGCTGCAGACTCTAGATCATTCCATAAACTTCGCTAGGTCCCTCCTCATTTTATCCATATCTTCTAGGCTGTCTAACCTCTTGCAGATTTTGGTGTCATTTGCAAAGAGGCAAGCCTTTTCTAATAGCCTTTCAGTGTTATTGCTTACAAAAATGTTGAAAACAACCGGATAAAGCATCAACCCCTGCTGCATACCAATAGTAGCACCCCCTTCTTTAGAGTGAACTCTTTGAAGTGGTAAGCTCTCGGGCCACCCATGACATGGCACTACTCAATGTCTTTTTAACAAAGGTCACAGAGCTATGCAGCAAAAAGGGTAGGAACAAACGGCCATGACATTAAAAGAGGGTGAAAGTCATACAGTGACAAGCCAAAGGTGCCCAAAAAGATATAAAGCAGGAGGAGGATGAGAAGTAGCCCATAAAAGACAAAGTGCACTGCTCCCAGATCTATGCAACAAGAAGGGTGGCATGAATTATCCTGATCAACAGGGGAGATACAGTAGCTTTTGAAACCCCGGGTATGGGCATCCAGAGCTCTCATTTCCCTATTGCACCATGTCACCACCCTCAACACCTGCCGCCTGCCCCGCCTCCCCCCTGACAGTGCTGCCAAATACCATCCCATCTCTTCCATGGTTGCATGCGTTGATGTGTGTCTGGCCTCTTACCATGCCCCCCCTGACTGGCAGAAGAGAGTAGGGTCTCTGCTTATAAAGGGATTTTGTTTTTCCTGTACCTTTCCCACCACTGCTGTTTCCACATGCTATTTCCAGCATGTCACGGTTCGTATATAAAACCTGTTAAATAAATAAATAAGCTGAGTCGTCAGTTTCCCTCTGATAATGTATTTCATATAGTAATTGTATTCTGCATACCATGGGTCCACAAACACTTCAAAATGCCTCTATACCTGTGAGGCTTTTTGAGAATTCCTCTCTGCTTCCTTGGTGGGGGACTGCTGATCTTGCTGCTGCTGCTGAACCTATGGCTGGGGACAAAGACGAGGATGAATGGCCAGCGGCATCCTTCCTATTCTCTATTGTCCCCTTTACCTGTGCTGTGCTGCTGACTTTAGTATTGCAGGATCGCTTTCTACCTCCTCACCAGTTAGCATGCTAGCAACAATCCCTTCAATACCCACATCGGCCAGTACATTTTCAATATGTGATGATTCAGATGTAAATCTCACTCATGTGGATCCCCCAGAATCTGTATCTGTGAAGACCATCTCCATACACTTCTGAGCAGGGAATATGATGCGCCTGCTACTCTACTTCTTGCCTTCATCTGCTGCCTCCTTTATGTCCTTTCACCCTGTACCGTGTCAACCTCTCTTTGTCCTTCTGTGGAGGTGACACCAGACATCTGCTCTTTCACAGTTGCACTGGAAGCTGCAGCTCATTCTATTCTCCATGTAAAGGCATCTCTCTTTAGCTTTGCCAGCAGACTAGTGGAGTCCGTGAGCATACCCTGGAAATAATATGTCTCTGTGTAGTTTTGCCAGCACGCCTTTCAACTTCTCTCCTTTGTTTCCTTCTATGACCATTTAGTTTTCCAAAAATACCCTTTCCAAGTATTATATGTTCAGACTGAATTCCCAGCTCTTTGGGACAGAGACTGCTTATATTTCTGCACTCTGAACCACCCATCAGACCTGTGCCACCCTGAAGTACAGTCACCCCAGCTATGCTACCTCAGACATTGACCCCAAGGTCATCCACCCAATCTGGAGTAGGCCCTGCAGATCCAGTTAACCTGCCTGCCTGCTTACGCTCTTCAATGGACAGAAGAGACGGGGGGGGGGGGGGGATATATTTACCTGGTTAATGCTCCTATGGGACTGGACTTCCAGCACTTTTGGGCAGGGACTGCCTGTACATTTGGTGCCCTGCCATACCCAGTAGGCCTGTTCTGCCTGGGAGTCCCATAACCCCAAATGTACTGTCTCTGGAGCCACCTGCCTGGCCTGACTTAGGCCCTGTCGTGTCCAGTTACCCTGCCTTCCCACTCACACTCTTTAATGGTTTGGAGAGAGAGGACTGGAGTTTTTTCCTGGCTAATCCTGCTATGGGACTGGATTCTCAGCTCTTTTGGGGAGGGACTCCATGCCCACCATATTACATAGTCAGGGAGCAAGTTTAGGAAAAATGTTTTGACATAAATAAATATTGAGATATGGCAATAACACAGCCAACTTAAACAGGAAGACTACTAACCCTCAGGCACCCCCTCCCTACCCACCAAGAAACTAAGAAGCTGCTTAGGGTCAAAAACCAGAAATCTCTTTGATTCCATGAAACAAAACATTGACAGGGAAACTTTAACAAAAAAGTAGCCCCCAAGGCAAAAACTCTTGCTTTTAATGCCAAGAATTATTTACATCTTAATTGGGTAGCCCGAGAAAAATCCGCAAAAATTTGAATCCTGGCCCCCCAAAACAGCTCCTGCATATATCGAAAATATAACTTCAACACCATATGATGGTCAACCTCAATAGCAAAATTAACAAGCAGAGTAGTCCATTCGGTCACAACATCCAGAGAACTCTCTAAAAAAACAGTAAAGTCCAAAGAGCCCGTTTGGTTTTGAAATTGAGCCAGTCAAGAAACAATGATGTTGTTGTTGTTAAGTGCCGTCGAGTCGGAGTCGACTCATGGCGACCCTCTGGATAGCTATCCTAAATTGTGTTCAGTCTTCAGTCAGGCAGCTCATTGTTGACAGACTGGTACCCGTAGCTGCTGTTATTGTATCGATCCATCTCATTGCTGGCCTTCCTCTTTTGCGTTGACCTTCTATCTTGCCAAGCATGATGTCTTTCTCTAATGATCTCTCTCTCCGCATGATGTGTCCAAAGTATGAAAGTCGAAGTCTTGTCATCTGAGCTTCTAAAGAAAGCTTAGGTTTGATCTCCACTATTACCGACTGGTTTGTTCTTCGGGCAGTCCATGGTATACACAGTATTCGCCGCCAGCACCATAATTCAAAGGCATCAATTTTCTTCCTGTCTATCTTTTTCACTGTCCAGCTTTCACATCTATATGATGTTATTGAAAATACCATGGCTTGAACAAGTCGAATCTTTGTATGAGAGAGACATCTCTGCTCTTCAGAATCTTATCTAGGTCTTTCATAGCCATTCTGCCAAGAGCAATGCGTCTGATTTCTTGACTGCTTGTTGCTTCTTTATTGATAGTTGATCCAAGTAGGTTAAAGTTATTCATGATTTCAATTTCTTCTCCTTCGACGATGAACCTGTTGATTATGCCAGTTGTCATGATCTTTGTCTTCTTTACATTAAGGTGCAGGCCCATTTTGAGACTATGTTCTTTGATTGTGAGAAGCAAATGTTTCAGATCATCTTCACTTTCCGCCAGTAATGTGGTATCATCAGCATAGCGAAGGTTGTTGATGAGTCTTCCACCAATCTTCACACCTCTGTTGTCTTCATACAATCCTGCTTCTCTGATGATTTGTTCTGCATATAAATTAAACAGGTAGGGGGAAAGTATGCAGCCTTGTCTTACACCTTTGCTTATTTTAAACCATTCTGTTTCTCCTTGTTCTGTTCGAACTGTTGCTTCTTGATCAATGTACAGATTGTGCAAGAGAACGATCAGGTGTTCTGGTATACCCATGCTTCTTAATGTGGCCCAGAGTTTCTCATGGTTTACACAGTCAAAAGCTTTGCTATAGTCGATAAAGCACAAATAGATATCCTTTTGGTATTCTTTAGTCTTTTCAAGGATCCATCTCACATCCGCAATGATGTCTCTCGTTCCTCGCCCTTTTCTGAACCCTGCTTGCACTTCAGGTAGTTCTTGTTCCAGGTATGATTGTAGTCTCTTTTGAATAATCTTCAGTAGAATCTTGCTGGTATGTGGGATCAGAGCGATTGTGCGATAATTTCCATAGTCAGTTGGATCACCTTTCTTTAGTATTGGTATAAACACAGATCTTTTCCAGTCAGTTGGCCATGATGTTGTCTTCCATATTTCTTGGCAGAGCCTTGTAAGTATGGTAACAGCTGCATCAGATTGCTGCAATACTTCTATAGGAATGCCATCAATGCCTGGTGCTTTGTTCTTTGATAAGGCTTTCAATGCTGCTTCAACTTCTTCTTTCATCACCAATGGTTCCCGATCATAAGGTACAGGTTGAAACGGCTGTTGGTCCACTTGATCTTTATCATATAAAAATGCTGTATATTCCTTCCACCTTTTCTTGATCTTCTCAGCATCATTCAACATAGAACCTTGAGCATCTTGTAACATTCCAATTCGAGGCTGGAACTTTTTCTTTAAGTCTTGTAGCTTTAGGAAAGCCGATCTTGTTCTTCCTCTAATAGTTTCTGCTTCTATTTCCTTGCATGCATCGTTGTAGTACTTTTCCTTGTCCTGTCTTGCTGCACGTTGGAAATCTCTGTTGAGTTCTGCAATTGTCTTTCTTTCCCCTCTGGCTTTAGCTTCTCTGCGTTTCTGGGCAATTTTCAGAGTTTCTTCCGTCATCCATTTTGGCCGTTTTTGCTTTTTCACCTTTTGTAGAGACTTCTCGCTTTCTTCCAACACAACCTTCTTGATGTCATTCCATAACTCTTCCGGAGCTCTGTCATTTGTATCTAAAGCAGCAAATTGATTTTGCAGGCAGTCTTTAAATTCCAGTGGTATATCCTCAAGGTCATATTTTGCTGCATTCATGAGTGGTTTGCTCTTTTTCAACTTTAGCTTGAGTTTGCATACTAGTAGTTGATGATCTGTACCACAGTCAGCTCCAGGTTTTGTCTTTGTTGATGTTATAGAGCTTTTCCATCGTTGACTTCCACAGATGTAGTCAATTTGATTTTTATACAATCCATTGGGTGAAGTCCATGTGTACAGTCGCCGCTTGTGTTGCTGGAAGAAGGTGTTTGAGATGAATAGATCATTGGTCTTGCAGAATTCTATCAGTCTTTCTCCAGCTTCATTTCTGTTGCCAAGTCCATATTTTCCAACTACTTTGCCTTCTTCTTTGTTGCCAACTTTTGCATTCCATTCTCCCATGACTATCAGGATATCCTGTTTGCATGTTCTGTCAATTTCAGCTTGTACTTGTTCATAGAACTCTTCAATTTCATTCTCTTCTGCAGCTGTTGTTGGGGCATATACTTGAATTATAGTTGTGTTGATAGGCAGTCCTCGTAGACGAATAGAGATTAAGCATTCGCTGACTGCATTGTATTTCATTACAGTTCTTGCAAGTTTCTTCTTTATTATACATGCAACACCATTTCTTCTTTGGCTTTCATTTCCAGCATAGTAGACCATGTGATCATCTGATGCAAAGTGCCCGATGCCAGTCCATTTCAGTTCGCTGACACCCAACAGATCAAGTTGTACATGTTCCATTTCATTCTTGACCACCTCCAACTTCCCTTGGTTCATGCTTCGTACGTTCCATGTTCCAATGTGTAAGACATCTTTACAGCTTCTGACTCTCATTTCATGCGCAACTACATCAGCAGTCAGACTTCCCGAGGGCTTTGATCCAACCACATCATAAATGCTGGCTTTACTCTGAAAAGTCTTCAGCTCTTCCCCAGTAGCTAGTTGAGTGCCTTCCGACCCGGGGGTCTCATCTTCCAGCACCATAGCACAATTTGTTTTGTTGTAACTATCCATTGGGTTTTCATGGCAAGATACAGAAGTAGATTGCCGGGCCTTTCTTCTGCGCAGTTTAAGTTTGGTGTTGTTGCCGTTGTCACAAAAATGTGATCCTCTGCCATCAACACTATCCCATTCTGCTGCTGCCCAGATGGGTGGTTTGTCTTGGTCAGGCACCTCAGCTGAGACCTGTCCATCTTGGGAGACCCTGCCAGTAGTTAAACTACCGATAGTTTAGCTCTTAGCATCACTGATGCACGCAAGCCCTCACAGCACGACAAGCTGCAAACCAAGTGTCACTGATATGATTTGCAAACCAAGCGTCACTGATATGATGTGTATATCTCTACAGGCAGAGGTTAGATGTTTATATGTGGAGATGTCAGAGGATGAGGAAATGTGTGCAAGTATGTATGTCATGGGTGTCTGTGTGTGCTGGAGATGGGTGTGCTTATTGGCAGTGTATATGTGTGTCTGTCATGGGTGTTTGCATCAGGGATTGTGCATATGTATGTATGTGTGTGTGTATGTGTGCCTGCATGTTGACAGTGTGTCTTGGGGTCTACTGTATGTGTCTTAGTGTATGAATCTGTGTTTGTCATGGGGGCGTTGGGTGATTGTGTTGGGGTGTTGATGACTTGGCAATGTATGATTGTGTACTGGTGTGTGGTGAAGGAATATATATCTTGGCAACGTATGTTGGGGATCTTTGAGTGTGTCTGAGGATTTAGCTTTCTTGCTCCCTTGTACTCATTCCATCTCCCACTGTACTATTCTCCCTGCCTACCCTTGGCTACTCTTCCTCCTTCCCTGCAACCCCCTGTACACTCTCCCTCCCCTCCTTTCCCTGCCACCCCTTTCACTCTCTCCCACCCCACCCTACTTTATCTTTATCTTTATTAACGACTTTTGATATACCGCCTGTTACCTGAGTGTTAAGGCGGTGTACAATAAAAAAAAAATTGGGCTGCGGGAAAGTAAAGAAGGAAAGGGAACGCCATAAATTGATAGGAAAGTGATAGAATAAAAGGAGGAAGGACAATAAAGAACAGATAACAACAAAACGAAAACATCGGGTAGGGAGGGACATCTGAGAAGGAAGGGATGGATCAGGGCGGGGGGAGGGGTTATGCTGTAGGATGGGGTGCCTGGGGCATTGGATAAACGCAGGTAGAGAACATATTTAACCCTATATGGGTTAAATATGGGTGGTTGGAGGGGATGGGAAGGTCAAAGGCCTGGCAGAAAAGATAGGTCTTGAGAGAAGCCTTGAACCAGGGGAAGGATGTTTCCATGTGGAGAGAGTGCGGGAGAGAATTCCATAAAGCAGGGCTTGCAAAATAGAAGGCGGCGTGGCGAGTGGATTCAAGGTGGGCCTGGGTAGGGGATGGCAGGAAAAGGCGGTTACCGTGTGCAGAGCGGAGCAGGCGGGGAGTAGGCTGAAGATAGATAAGATCAGCTAGATACTTAGGTGTGTTGGTGTGGAGGACCTTGTGGGTGATGGTGAGGAGTTTATAAAGATATCGGGCCTTAATTGGAAGCCAGTGAAGGAAGAGAAGACAGGGGGTGACATGATCTCGATGAGAGGAAAAAGTAAGGAGACGGGCAGCTGTATTTTGGATTAGTTGCAAACTTCGAAGTTGGTATTAGGGAGACCTGCGAGTAAGGAATTACAATAATCGAGCCGAGTGATCACCAAAGAAAGGACGAGAGTGGTAAGAGAAGAAAGTGGAAGGAAGGATCGAACAGCCCTGATCCTGCGAAGATGAAAGAAGGAGCTCTCCCTTCTTGAACTCTCTTTCTACATTCCATACCCTCTTTTCACTCTTTCCCTACCCTTTATACTCTCTTTGCACTCTCCCAATTCCCATTCTCCCCTCCACTCTTCCTTTTCTCTGCACTTGCTCCTTTTCCTTACCTCCTCTCTAACCTCACCCCTTCCTATTTGCTCCTCCCCCATAACCCTCCCTTCTCTTCTCATTCAGCCTCTCTAATAACACCCCTTCTCTCATTCTCTGACCTGCACTCTACCGCTTCCCTCATGTGATCAGTAAAGTCTGCAGCATCTACTGTATATATCAAAGTACAATATTTCCTAACCATTTTCACATCAACCTCATTTGTTTAAAACTGTGTGCTTTTGTAACTTGTCATTTCTTGCAATACATACTTGATTTGCTTATATGTGGATCTCCACTGCTCAACTTTGCAGCTTAAAATAGAGAGCTACTCAACAAAGCTAAAGAGTATCAATGGTTCCCAAACCTATCCTCAGGCTTCCCAGCCAGCCGGGTTTTCCGGATAACTACAATGAATATTCAAGAGAGAGATTTGCATACACTGCCTCCTTGGTATGCAGATATGTCTCACGCATATTCACTATGGACATCCTGAAAACCTGGCTGACTGGGGAGACCCCAGGACAGATTTGGGAACCACCGGAGTATATACTAAAATGGATCTTCTGCATTCAGACTGCTTAGCTGAGCATGCAAAAGGGACAGAATTGCTTTAACAACTGATAGTCAGTACTGGCATTTTACACTTTTCCTTAAATTTCAAATTGGCCAGGTGGCTATAGGGTATCTCTCACCCTGGCTGTGCATAAAGGAAAAGTACATCTTTGGTTTTACTGATCTTATCTTCACAGGATACAGCACAGGGAATTTATTTTAGGTTGAATCTCTTACTCCCCCAGCTTACTTGTATATACTGCAAAATATACTGAGACTGATAAAGTTTCATGCCAAACTCACCTCACTCAGATGCTAAAAAAAATATCTATTAAAAAACAAACTTCCAATTCAGTTAATTGCATCATTTCCATCTGGTGCCTCTGCAACGTGAATTTTCAGTCAGTGAAGAGAGAAGGAAAAACCCATTCCACAAGCACAAGGAAGCACTGCATCATTTCGATATATTTATATTATTATTATTTCCTTAAATGTAAAGAATGACATTTAAGCCAACATTGTGGCTGGTCTTGAACTTTTTGCATATTCTCTCTGTGCCAATGTTCCTATGAAGCTGGGTGGTCCCCTCCCCACCTCCCTCCACCTATAGCAGCACAGGCAGAGGTTGATCTATGTTTTACTATTTTTAGGAACTTTGAACATAGATAACCTTGCTAAGTGTTTCACTGCAAAGCGTCAGACTGGCGTTGATAAATTCCTGAGATAAGCTGCCAATCAGGACCACTAACACTCCAGTGGGAATGCTTTGTCTAATTGCATCAAATGTTTATACCTTTAAGTTGGATTTACAACTAATGTCATTAGACATTAGTTGTAAAACTCATGTCATTAACATCTGCTTTTGGACAGAAATTAATTTCTCTCTTTTCTTTCCAGTGGGAAACAATATGGATTATGTGGACTTTGGAGAGATTCCTGATAAACACGACAGTTTCAAGGTCATTTTATCCTCATTCCAGTAAATCACCAGTCTCAGCAAGACTGAGAGGGGTTGAGGCCTTCCTTCAGTTTGCAAACCAGGCCCACAGAAAGATTTAAGCTGGTACAAAAAGCAGCAGGTGTAGAAACCTAGTGCTTGCAAACCCCAGAACTGTTGGACTCAGCTGAAGATAATTAAGATGAACAGATTTTGGGCTTTTCATCCATATGGATTGACAGTTGGTGAAACGGACTACAAATTGCTCAGTATTAATAAATAATGTATTAATGCAGATTTATCAGCTGTGTGATTGGGCAGTGAAACGATATGGTGCTATGCTTTCACAGGAAGAAGCACGGGCTTTCAAAGGGTGGTGGTGGTGGTGGGGGGGGGGGGTGTCTTTCCATGGTATTACTTTAGTATATATTTGCTTGGTATATAGGAGACAGTATTCCTGATTAAAACAAATCTGGTAGGACGCTTCTGCCATGCTGCAAGGTTCTAAGTATACAAACTGAAAATTAAAATGTATTCCTTCAAGCTAGGCAT
The DNA here is from genome assembly GCA_033557465.1 of Ichthyophis bannanicus. Classification (NCBI taxonomy): domain Eukaryota; kingdom Metazoa; phylum Chordata; class Amphibia; order Gymnophiona; family Ichthyophiidae; genus Ichthyophis; species Ichthyophis bannanicus. Next base: position 1,376,949,378 of record CM066033.1, on the reverse strand, counting down.
AAACTTAGGAATCAGGAGAGTGTTGGGATGATATTCAAAAGATTTGTCTGGGTAGCTTTGGGAGTTACCTGGACTAACCTTGCTTTATAAAATACCGCCCCTCTTGTTGACCTGCTGAATTCACTGGTATTCTTTTGTCTTTCAAGAATCCATCTCACATCCACAATGATGTCTCTTGTTTCTTGTCCTTTCCTGAGCCCTGCTTGCACTTCAGACAGTTCTTGTTCCAGGTATGATTGCAATGTCCATGAATCGTCTTGAGTAGAATCTTGCTAGCATGTCAGATCAGAGCGATTGTGCAATAATTTCCACAGTTAGTCAGATCCCCTTATACAATATTGATACGAACACAGATCTTTTCCACTCAGTCGGCCATGATGTTGTCTTCCAAGTTTTCTGGCAGAGTTTTGTAAATATGGTAACAGCTGAATCTGATTGCTGTAATAATTTAATGGAAATTGCCATCAGTGCCCGGTTATTTGTTCTTTGATAATGCTTTCAATGCTGCTTGAACTTCTTCTTTCATTACCAATGGTTCCTGATCATAAGGTAGAAGTTGAAATGGCTGTTGGTCCACTTGATCTTTATGGTATAATGACTCTGCATATTCTTTCCACCTTTTCTTGATCTTCTCAGCATCATTCAACATGGATCCTTGAGCATCTTGTAGCATTCCAATTCGAGGCTGGAATTTTTTCTTTACCTCTTGTAGCTTTAGGACAGCCAATCTTGTTCTTCCTCTAATAGCTTCTGATTCTATTTCCTTGTCTGTGTCATTGTAGTACGTCTCCTTGTCTCATCTTGCTGCACGTTGGAAATCTCTGTTACATTCTGTAATTACCTCTCTTTCTCTGGCTTTAGCTTCTCTGTGTTTCTGAGCAATTTTCAGAGTTTCTTCAGTCATCCATTTTGGCCATTTTTGCATTTTCATCTTTTGTACAGATTTCTCATTTTTTTCAAGTACAACTTTCTTGAGGTCATCCCATAACTCTTCTGGTGCTTTGCCATTTATATCCAAATCAGCAAATCAATTTTGCAGCCAGTCTTTAAATTTCAGTGATATATATGGATATGAAAGTTGGACACTGATGAAGAAGGACTGGAAGAAAATTGATGGCTTTGAATTTTGGGGCTGGCAAAGAATACTGTACAGTCTATACCATGAACTGCCTGAAGAACAAATCGGTCAGTACTAGAGAAGTTCAAACCTAAGCTTTCTTTAGAAGCTTAGATGACAAGATTTTGACTTTGTTACTTTGAACACATCATACAAAGAGAGAGATCATTTGAGAAAGACATTGTGCTTGGAAGGGTTGAAGGTCAGTGCAAAAGAGGAAGGCCAGCAATGCGATGGATGGATACCATAACAATAGCTTTGGGTGCCACTCAACCAACAATTCACCACCTGACTGAAGACTGAAGATTGAACACAATTTAGGACAACTAACTAGAGCAGTGGTTCCCAACCCAGTCCATGCGATGGGACCGGTACCCCCGGGCCAGTCAGGTTCTCAAGATATCCACAATGAATATGCATGAGATAGATCTGTATGCACTGCTTCCATTGTCCTGAAAACCTGACTGGCCTGGGGATACCTGAGTACTGGGTTGGGAACTACTGATCTAGAGGATCATCATGAGTAGTCACCAACGCAATGGCACTTAACAACAACAACAATAACTGGGGATCTATATCACTGTCAGCTCCAGGTTTTGTCTTTATTGATGTTATTGCACTTTTCTATCATTGACTTCCACAGTTGTCATTATTTTTGTACAATCCATTAAGCAAAGTTCATGTCTACATTTGCTGCATGTGTTGCTGGAAGAAGGCATTCACGATGAATGGAAGGGTACTAGAAAAGCCATATGGGGCTCAATTCTGTCCCGCACGTACATCTCCTTTGTACGTCTGAGCTGACCCAGAGGTACAAAGTAGATCGCGATTCTGATCCTGTGGGGCATGTCTAGCCCCGCAGGATCAAAATCGTGAACAGGCCTGTATGTGCAGGCCGGGACTGCGATTCGGTCCCAGCCTGCACATACAGCCATAGCCAGCTAACTCAGCCAGGGCTTTTGAATGGAGCCGCACTGCCATGGCATCATGTTGCCAGGGCACTGCGGCTTCATTTAAAAGCTGTGATGCCGGCCACCTGCAAATGGAGTTAATTCCCTGCAGCCCGACCCCCGATCCAGCCTCTTAAGGCCAAGATCAGGTTGTGGAGAATTAACTGCTCTCCCAGCTCCTTCCGCACCCTGGGCTGTTTAAAAAAACACGACCAGGGGAGTTATTCCACCTCGGAGGTACAATAACTTCCCTGGCCATTTTGCCGGCCCTGTATGTCCAGGGCCGGCGTCCGCCCGCTGTCCCGCCCAGTCTCTGCCCTTGGGCCGCATCTTCCCCGCTCCCGACTAACTTCCCCGCACAACCGGTGAGGAAGTTAGTTGGTGCATGCAGTCAGTGCAAATAACAGGGATGGCTATTCGTGTCTCAGAATAACCCCCATGGTGTTTTTCTGCCGCCATGTTTCTATGAATAGATCATTGGTCTTGCAGAATTCTATTATTCTTTCTTCAGCTTCATTTCTGTTGCCAAGTTCATATTTTCTAACCACTTTGCTTTTTTCTTTGTTGCCAACTTTTGCATTCCGGTCACCCATGACTTTCAACATGGGAAATAGTTACAAATAGCATGGATTAACCATTAGCCCGGTTTAGTAAACATACTCCTAATGCACTGTACACAGAAAACAGTGACTGGGATGTAGTTATACTAAGCTGTAATCTATTCAGGAAAGACAGGTAAAATTAGTGTTACAGACCTAGAACTACTTAGGAGGGAAAGAGGAGACACTGTGGGTTAGTTTGGAAACAGGGAATGGAAAATCTATTTACATTGGTGTGACATACATACCTTCCTTCCAGGCAGAAGAAATAGAGAGAGATTTAATTGAAGACATTTATAATACAGCCATGAAAGGGGAAGTACTCTTAGTAGAGATTTCAATTTGCCAGATATTAATTGGGATATTCTGGCTACAATGTCATCTAGAAGTAGAGAAATCATCTGCCCACCAAACACAAGAAACATGATCTGGATCTTACTCTTCCTGAAAGCTATTGGCCTTTCTCCATCCTTCCCTTTCCAACTAAGCTTCTAGAAAAAGCTGTCCTAGAACAAGTCTCTAGATTTTGGGAGGGAAATAGTTCTTTCTACCCATGTCAATCAGGATCCCACTCATATCACAACACCGAGACATCACCCTTTAAAATTAGGTTGCCTGGAAGTTAACCGGACAGAAGAGATATTCAACCACTGCCCAGTAATCGGGGGGAAGCAAGATGGCATCCTAGAGGGATGACGGGTGAGCCACTTTTCTTTTGAGCTCCCTTTTTACCTCTCCTTATGGACAAACGGAAGGTAAAAATTGTGGTGAAATCTCCACATTTGCCCTCTAAACTGCCTGTTCGCCAGACTACTATCGCTGAGGCATCAGGCAGTATTGGATTTAGGAGCCTCCTTTAGTCTCCGTTTTCCTTGTAAATGTGTAATTCGTTTAGATAATATTAGGTATTTGGGGTTTTTTGAGCCCTTTCAGCTCAGATTTTTCATTGACGCTAGGCGTTTTCATGTCCAGACTTCTACTCTAGTGGGATTAGGCCTTTAGTTTAGGATTTGTATTTGCCTGACAACCCTCTTTTTTCCTGAGTCATTTGCATTATATACATTTTAGACTTCCCCCTCTCTCCTTTTTTTGTGGATTAAATTGCGCTAATTTTTATATTTCTCTTTCTTATTTTTCTTGATTTGTATTTCATAAGCACTTTCCTTATTGCAAGTGTATTGCATGCATATTATTCTGCATAATCAATTAAAAAAAACAATTCAAAATAAAACAAAATGAGGTTGCCTTACATTTAGACAGTCTCAAAAACATTCTTATAATCTAGCTTGATCTAAGTGTTGCTTTTGATGTAGTTGACTACTCCCTTCTTCTAGACTGTTTGTTCAATTCTGGGATTAAAGATTTGGCCCTAAACTGGATCCATTCTTACCTATCCAACTGCTCTTTCCAAGTATGTCCTGATCCTTATGCACAAACATCAGAGGTGCCCCAGGGCTCTGTACTTTCACCTTCCCTTTTCAATCTATTCATAGCGCCACTGGCTCTTCTGATTCAAGATTTTAATATCAGTGCATATCTTTATGCTGATAATGTTCAATTAGTCATTGCTCATGACCACTGGGATGCCGCTTTACAAATTGACTTGTAGTGAAATACAATATCAGACTGGATCCTAGTCCAGAAATTGGTGTTAAATAAAAAGAAACATGAAGCCTTCACAGACCACACCGTTTTCGGCCTCATATATCCTCCTCCCCCATCCAAGTTCAAGGATCTATTCACTTGGGTATGATAATTGATGAAAAGCTCTCATTCAAACCTCAAATCTTGAATCTTGTGAGAAGCTTCTTCTCCTTGCAACAAATAAATTCTGTTAGGCTTTACTTAGATCCAAGGGCTCTTAAATAGGTCAGTCATTAACAAAATAGACTACTGTAACTCCCTATTAGCAGGTGCCTCCAAATCTCAGCTCCGAAGACTTCAGGTTATCCAGAATACTTCTGTCAAACTGATTTACAGTACAAAAAATCTGACTATGTTACTCCACTTCTGTTCAAGCCACACTGGCTTCCCATTCCATATCAGATTCATTTCAAAATTCTCCTCATGACACAGGTCTTCCCTACTACCTTCATGCAAACTTAGCCCATATTCTCCATCTGGCTCCCTTTGCTCTGTTAATCTGAATATCCTCCTCATTCCTATCAAAACTACTCTGCACCTTGAAACCTTTAGAGCCATTGCCTTCAGTTTTACTGCACCTTCTGTCTGGAATGCTCTTCTGATGCAGAAGAAAAAGAGGGAGACCTTCATGAAATACAAGAGATCACAGAGAGAGGAAGACAGGTATCTGTATTTGGAAAAACTTAGAGAAGCTAGCAAAGTAGTCAAGAAGGCAAAGATTCAAAAGGAGGAGGAAATAGCCAATGCAATAAAATGAGGGGATAAGACATTTTTCAGATATATTAGTGAGAAGAGGAAGGGCAAGAGTGGTATTGTCAGACTCAAGGGTGCAGGGGAGGAATATGTAGAAGCTGATAAGGATAAAACGGAATTGCTTAACAAATATTTTTGTTCTGTGTTCACAGATGAAGAACCAGGAGCAGGACCAAAGAAAACACCCACAAATAGGAATAGAAGCAATGGACATCTTGAACAATTTTCAAAAGACTGTGTTCATGAGAAACTATCTCAACTTAAAGTAGACAAAGCGATGGGACCGGATGGGATACATCCGAGAATACTGAGGGAACTTGGGGACGTTCTAGCAGCTCCACTGACTGACCTTTTCAATGCTTCATTGGAGTCGGGAGTGGTGCCAAAGGACTGGAGAGAGGCTCATGTGGTGCCTTTACACAAAAGCGGAAGTAAGGATGTGGTTGAAAACTACAGGCCGGTTAGTTTAACTTCGGTGGTGAGTAAATTATTGGAAATGCTGCTGAAAGAGAAAATAGTGAGGTTTCTGGAGTCCAGCGGATTACAGGATCCGAGGCAGCATGGATTCACCAGAGGCAGGACTTGTCAGACAAATCTGATTGATTTCTTTGACTGGGTGACCAGGGAGTTGGACCGAGGGAGAGCCCTAGATGTGGTGTATTTAGATTTCAGTAAAGCCTTTGACACTGTTCCTCACAGGCGACTTATAAACAAACTGAGCACCCTAGGGATGGACCCTAAAGTTACTGCTTGGGTTAGAAATTGGTTGGGTGGGAGGCGACAAAGAGTACAGGTAAATGGAACTCACTCTGAGGAGAAGAATGTTACCAGTGGTGAGCCCCAGGGACCTGTCCTTGGTCTGATTCTTTTTAACATCTTTGTTAGTGATATAGCGGAAGGGCTTTCAGGTAAGGTTTGCCTCTTTGCGGATGATACCAAAATCTGCAATAGAGTAGACACCCAGGAAGGTGTAGATAACATGAGGAGGGATCTAGCTAAGCTTGAAGAATGGTCTAGAATTTGGCAGCTGGGATTTAATGTTAATAAATGTAAGGTCATGCATTTGGGCTGCAGCAATCCAAGGGAGCAATATAATATAGGGGGTGAAGTACTTTTGTCCACTAAAGAAGAGTGGGACCTAGACGTGGTTGTGTCTGATGATCTTAAAGTAGCTAAACAGGTAGAAAAGGCGACGGCAAAAGCTAGAGGTATGCTTGGGTGCATATGGAGAGGAATGGCTAGCAGAAAAAAGGAGGTGATAATGCCTCTGTATAAGTCTTTGGTGCGACCTCATTTGGAGTATAGTGTGCAATTCTGGAGACCGCACCTTTAAAGGGATGTGAACAGGATGGAGTCGGTGCAGAGGGTGGCTACTAAAATGATTAGTGATCTTCATTATAAAGCATATGAGGACAGACTGAAGGATCTTAATATGTACACCTTAGAGGAAAGGCGGGATAGAGGTGATATGATTGAGATGTTTAAATACCTCTGTGGCATAAATGTTCAGGGAGAGAGCCTCTTTCAATTGAAAGCAAGTTCTGCTACGAGGGGACATGGGATGAGGGTGAAGGGAGATAGATTCAGGAGTGATATGCGGAAATATTTCTTTATGGAAAGAGTAGTGGATCCATGGAATTGTCTCCCAGTGGAGGTGGTAGAGATGAGGACAGTAACTGAATTCAAAAAAGCATGGGACAAACACAGAGGATCTCTAAAGGTAAAAAGGGGACTGTTGTAGTTGTTATGGAAGGACAGACTAGATAGGCCATGTGGTCTTTTTCTGTCATCATATTTGTATGTTTCTATGTTTCTATCTCGAATCGTCATACAATAAATTTAAGGCCGGATTAAAAACCTGGCTCTTTGCAAATGCCTTTCAATGATTCCCTGAGTCCTACTTTTGCCTCCTTTGATTCCATAATGTGTCTCTTATTGTTCTAAAATTGTCTTGGCTGATATTGTTGTCCTACTATATTACCCTAATGTGCATAGTCATTGTCTCCTGTCATTTAGTATGTTGTTTCCTCTGCTACCCTCTCATAGTAACATAGCAACATAGTATATGATGGCAGATAAAGATCAGTATGGTCCATCTAGTCTGCCCAGCAAGGCGGCAAGAGTAGGTGAACTTGCTGCTCTGTGCAGGTCACCCCTCCCCATGCCATTGTTTAGGGGAGTACCCACGCTCCGTGTAGCTTACCCCTATTTGTTGAGATATAAGAGTTAAGTTTATTTTGATTTTATCCTGTTGCTATAAAGGGATCCACTGTGTCTATCCCATGCCATTTTGAACCACATTGTCTCATAGAAACATAGAAACATGACAATAGAAAAAGATCACATAACTTATCTAGTCTGTCCCTCCATATCAACCACTACAACAGTCCCATTCCTTATCCTCGAGATCCTCTGTGTTTGTCCCATGCTTCTTTGAATTCAGATTCTGTCCTCATCTCTACCACCTCCACTGGGAGTCTATTCCATGGATCCACCACTCTTTCTGTAAAGAAATATTCCTGCATATCACGCCTGAATCTATCCCCTTTCACCCTCATCCCATATCTCCTCATAGCAGAGCTTGCTTTCAATCAAAAGAGGCTCTCCTCTTGTGCATTTATGCCACAGAGGTATTTAAACGTCTCAATCATATCACCTCTATCCAGCCTTTCCTCTTAGGTGTACATATTAAGATCCTTAAGTCTGTCCTCATATGCTTTATAATGACGACCACTAACCATTTTAGTAGTCACCCTCTGTATGGACTACATCCTGTTTATATCCTTTTGAAGGTGCGGTCTCCAGAATTGTACACAATACTCCAAATGAGGTCACACCAAAGACTACAGAGGCACTATCACCTCCTTTCTTCTGCTAGCCATTCCTCTCCGTATACACCCAAGCATCCTTCTAGCTTTTCTACCAGTTTAACTACTTTAAGGTCATCAGATACAATCATGCCTAGGTCCCGCTCTTATTTAGTGGACAAAAGTATTTCACCGCCTATACTATATTGCTCCCTTGGATTGCTGCAGCCCAAATGCATGACCTTGCATTTTTTAACATTAAATCTCAGTTGCCAATTTCTAGGCCATTCTTCAAGCTAAGCTAGATCCCTCCTCATGCTATCTACACCTTCCTGGTTGTCTGTTCTATTGCAGTTTTTGGTATCATCTGCAAAGAGGCAAACCTTACCCGACAGCCCTTCCGCTATATCATTAACAAAGATGTAAAAAAGAATTGGCCCAAGGACAGATTCCTGGGGCACACCACTGGTAACCTCCTTCTCCTCAGAGTGAGCTTCATTTACCTGAACCCTTTGTCGCCTCCCATTCAATTGATTTCTAACCCAAGCAGTAACTTTAGGGTCCATCCCTAGGGTGCTTGGTTTGTTTATAAGTCACCTGTGAGGAAAGGTGTCAAAGACTTTACTGAAATCTAAATACACCTCATCTAGGGCTCTCCCTTGGTCCAACTCCCTGGTCACCCAGTCAAAGAAATCAATCAGATTTGTCTGAGAAGAGCTGCCTCTGGTGAATCCATGCTGCCTCAGATACTGTATTCCACTGGACTCCAGAAACCTCACTATTTTCTCTTTCAGCAGCGCTTCCAATAATTTACTCACCACCAAAGTTAAACTAACCGGCCTGTAATTTTCAACCACATCCTTAATTCCGCTTTTGTGTAAAGGGACCACATGTGCCTCTCTCCAGTCCTTTGGCACCATTCCAGACTCCAATGAGGCATTGAAAAGGTCAGTCAGTGGAGCTGCTAGAACGTTCCTAAGTTCCCTCAGTATTCTAGGGTGTATCCCATCTGGTCCCATTGCTTTGTCTGTTTTAGGTTTGGCTGGTTTCTCACGAAAACAGTCTTCTGAAAATTGTTCAAGATGCCCCTTGCTTCTATTCCTGTTTGTGGTTGTTTTCTGAGGTCCTGCTCCTGGTTCTTCATCTGTGAACACAGAACAGAAATATTTGTTAAGCAATTCCGCTTTATTCTCATCAGCTTCTACATATTCTTCCCCTTCACCCTTGAGTCCGACAATACCACTTTTGCCCTTCCTCTTCTCACTAACATATCTGAAAATTGTCTTATTCCCCCATTTTATTGCATTGGCTGTTTCCTCCTCTTTTTGAATCTTTGCTTTCCTGACTACTTTGCTAGCTTCTCTAAGTTTTTCCAAATATAGATGCCTGTTTTCCTCTCTTTGTGATCTCTTGTATTTTATAAAGACCTCCCTCTTTTTCTTCATCTTTTCAGCTACTTCTTTTGAAAATCATAGCAGTTTCCTTTTCCTTTTACCTTTATTTACCATTTTAACAAAAAGGTTAGTTGCCCTTCTTTCAGTTTTGCCCACTGTTTTTCTACATCCATCCCGCTAATGACTCCCTGAGGTATTGGCCCATCTTGGCAAAGTTAATTTTCCTAAAGTCTAAGATCCTCGCTTTTGAATGGATTTTATCAGCCCTAGTCCTAATACTGAACCACGCTATCTGGTGATCACTGGATGAAAATGATCTCCCACTGTAACATCAGAAACACTTTCACCATTGGTTAGCATTGTAAACCTCTTAGTGGTATACAAATGTGACAAATCAATCAATCAATCAATAAATGAATATTGGATTCTCTACATGGAAAACTATTATGGCAACTGGTAATGGAATCCACATGGAAACAGGCAATACTAAACTTGGTGCTTTACAAATGGGGAGAGGATTTCTGATGTTGTGGGTTTAATGGGTGATCAGTTCAGATGGTTCATTCAAAAACGAGAGTTCTAGACTTCAGAAAAACTAACCTTACAAAGATGGGAGAAGATATCAAGAAGTCAGCTAGAACATCTGGGGAAGAAGAACAACAGTGGTTAAAACTGAAAGTAGCTGAAAAGGAGTTCAGGTTTCAGAAACTATCGCAGAAAGAGGAAGACAAACAATAGTATCTGGTGAAGCTAAGGGAAGCTGATAAAGTAGTCAGGAAAGTAAAGACGCAAATGGAACTAAAAAGAACAATACAGTAAAACATGTGGGATAACTCTTTTCTTTTTAGGTATATTAGTGACAGGACGAAGTGCAAAGATGGCATTGTAAGACTCAAGGGTAAAGGGGAGGAATACATGGAGGCTGATGAGGATAAAGCAGTATTGCTTAACAAGTATTTCTGTTCTGTGTTCATGGATGAAAGGCTGGGAATAGGCCCTCAGAAAATAAACACAAATTGGAATGGAAGTGAAGTTAAACTTGAACTATTTTCAGAAGACTGTGTTTGTGAGGAGTTAGCTAAACTAAAAATGGGCAAAGCAGTGGGATAGGATGAGATTTATATGGAAGTTTTGAAGGAACCTAGGGAAGTACTGGAGGCTTCACTGACTTATCTTTTCAATGCTTCTTTAGAGCTGGGAGTGATCCCGAGATCTTTAGATGGGTGAATATGAGTCCTGTCCACATAAGAGGAAGCAAGGAAGAGGGTGGTAACAACAAATCAGCTACTCTGACTTCTGTGGGTGAATAAATTAATTGAAATGATGCTAGGGCAAAGGATGGTGCCGCTTCTGGACTCCAAGGGATAAGGAAATCCGAGACAGCATGGCTTTACTAGAGGTAGGTCTTGCCAGATGAATTTGATTGATTTCTTTGACTGGGTGACCATAGAATTGATTCAAGGGAGAGCGCTATATATGGTATACTGTTTCATTAAAGTCTTTGACACCATTCTGCATCAGCCACTTATAAATAAACTGAGTGCTCTTGGGATGGATCCAAAGGTGACTGACTGGATTAGAAACTGGTTGAGTGGAAGGCAACTGAAGGTAGTAGTAAATTTATTTATTTATTTACATTTCTTATATACTGCGCTATTAAAATCAGTGCGGTTCACAATGAACAGAACCATGCTACAATGCATCAAGATACAATGCGCTTACAAAGAACAGGGTAACAGCTTGGAGGAGAACCGGGGAAAACGGAGTTCACTTTGAAAGCAAGTGCATTTACAGTGGAATATCATAGGTATCTATCCTTGGCTTTGTTCTTTCTAACCTTTTTGTAACCACTATTACGGAAGGAGTGTTGAGAAAGGTGTGCTTTTTTGCAGATGATACCAAAATCTGCAAAAAGGTAGAAATGCCTGGAAGGTATAGATAACAGGAGGAGGGATCTAGCAAAGTTTGAAGAATGGTTGGGAATTTGGTAGCTAAGAGTTAATGCTAAGGTCATGTATTTGGGCTGCAAAAACCCAAGTCAACTGTATAGTATAGAAGGCAAAGCACTTCAATGCATGAAAAAAGAATGGAACTTGGGGTGATTATATCAAAAAAGCATTTTTCAGGAAATGGAAAAAAGAGCCAAACGACGAAACCTGGAAACAGCACAAGCACTGGCAAGTCAAATGCATGGCATTGATAAGGCAGGCAAGGGGAGAATTTGAGAAGAAGCTTGCTGTGGAAGCAAAAACGCGAAATAAAGACTTTTTCAAGTACATTCGTAGCAAAAAACCTGTGAGAGAGTCAGCTGGTCCATTAGATGATAGAGGAGTTAAAGGGGCACTAAGAGGCGACAAGGTGATAGCGGAGAGACTGAATGAATTCTTTGCATCGGTCTTTACTGAGGAAGATGTAGGGATGTTACCCATGACTGAAGTGGTATTTAAAGGTGTGGAAGAATTGATGGAAATATCGATACATCGGGAAGATGTATTACAACTATTAGATAAACTGAAGAGTAGCAAATCACCTGGGCCGAATGGTATACATCCAAGGGTGTTGAAAGAACTGAAATATGAGATTGCAGACCTACTATTAGTAATCTGTGAACTATTATTAAAATCTACTGTAATACCTGCAGATTGGAGGATCGCCAATGGAACACCAATTTTTAAAAAGGGTTCCAGGAGTGATCCGGGAAACTACAGACCGGTGAGCCTGACGTCAGTACCAGGAAAAATGGTAGAAACCATCATAAAGAATAAAATTACTCAGCATGTAGATAGTCATGGCCTAATAGGAGACAGCCAACATGGCTTTAAACAAGGAAGATCTTGTCTTACTAATCTGTTATGTTTTTTTGAAGGTGTGAATAAACAGGTGGACAAAGGTGAGTCGGTTGATATAGTGTATCTGGACTTTCAGAAAGCCTTTGACAAGGTCCCTCATCAGAGACTTTTGGCAAAACTAAAGAGTCATGGGATAGGAGGCAGTGTACTATTGTGGATCAAGAACTGGTTAAAAGATAGAAAGCAGAGGGTAGGGCTAAATGGCCAATTTTCCCAATGGAGAAAAGTGAATAGTGGTATACCCCAGGGATTTGTGCTGTGTCCGCTGCTTTTTGACATATTCATAAATGACCTGGAAAGTGGAATAACGAGTGAGGTTATCAAATTTGCAGATGACACAGAACTATTTAAAGTTGTTAAAACCCAAGTGGATTGTGGAAGATTGCAAGAGGATCTTGATAAATTGGAAGACTGGGCATCAAAATGGCAGATGAAATTTAATGTGGACAAGTGCAAAGTTATGCACCTAGGGAAGAACAACCCAAACTATGGTTACACAATGCAAGGTTCCACATTAGAAACCACCACCCAGGAAAAAGATTTAGGCGTCATTATGGATAACATGTTAAAACCCTCGGCCCAGTGTTCTGCGGCGGCCAAGAGAGCAAATAGAATGCTAGGTATCATAAGGAAAGGAATGGAAAATAAAACAAAAGATATTATAATGCCTCTATATCGTTCTATGGTGAGACCACGCCTTGAATATTGTGTGCAATTCTGTTCGTCGTATCTTAAAAAGGATATAGCGATATTAGAAAAAGTTCAGAGAAGAGCCACCAAAATGGTAAAGGGGATTGAAGGATACTCCTATGAAGAAAGGCTAAAAAGGCTAGGGCTTTTTAACCTGGAAAAGAGATGGCTGAGGGGAGATTTGATAGAAGTCTATAAATTAATGAATGGAGTGGAACGGGTAATTGTAGATCGACTGTTTACGTTATCAGAATATAGAAAGACTAGGGGACATGCAATGAAGCTACAGGGTAAACTATTTAAGACTAATAAAAAAAAAATATTTTTTCACTCAACGTGTAATCAAACTCTGGAATTTGTTACCGGAGGATGTAGTAAAGGCTGTTAGTGTAACTGGGTTTAAAAAAGCTTTGGACAAGTTCCTGGAGGAAAGGTCCATAAACCATTATGAAGAAGGGACCCAGGATATCAATGCTTGACCCAGTACAAGCATTGCGGAACCTGTGTCTTTTGGGGAAACTGCTAGGTACGTATGACCTAGATTGGCCACTGTTGGAAACAGGATACTGGGCTTGATGGACCTTGGTCTGACCCAGTATGGCATATCTTATGTTCTTATGTTCTTATCTGATGATTTTATGGTAGCAAAACAGGTAGAAAATGTGATGGCAAAACCCAAAAGGATGTTTGGGTGCATAGTGAGAGAAATGACCAGCAGGAAAAAGGTGACAGTGTCTTTGTATATGTCTCTAGTGAGATCTTATTTGGTCTAACCATCAAAGTGATATAAATAGGATGGGGTGGGCCCAGAGGGCGACTACTTAAATGGTCAGTGGCATTCATCATAAGGCATATGGGGACAGACCTAAAGATCTCAATGGGCCTGAATTTCAGTTGGGCGGTTCTATGCGCCGATGCATAGCATGCCCACCTCCCGCCTAACCCGGAGTCATATGTGGCCCCGGCATTGTCGCCGCACAGCCAGGTAGCCGCATTGTGCTACCCATATAGCACTGATCTTCAATGCTACACGGTTAACCCCAGCATCTTAAAGACAGGCGAGGTTTTCCCACGTCTATCTTTAAGGTGCAGAGAGCTAACCATGTAGCATTGAAAATCAGTGCTACATGGATAACACCATGGCCCGCATCTACTTTGCCCCAGAATGCCCCCAACATGCCCCGATGCTATGCAGATAGCATCTGGGCGTGTTAGGGACTTATCCGTGATTTTCGAAGGGCACTACCCATGTAGGTGCCCTTCGATAATTCCGGATAAGGCCTTTACACGGGGATGTTACCCATGTAAAGGCCTTTGAAAATCGGGCCCAATATGTATATTTTTGAGGAAAGGTGGGAGAGGGGAGATATGATAGGTACATGTAAATACCTCCATGATATAAATTTTTCAAGAGGTGGCCTTCTTCCAATTGAAAGGAAGCTCTAGAATGAGAGGTTTTAGAATGAAGGTGAAGGAGAAAAGACTCAGGAGTAATCTAGGGAAATGTTTCTTTATGGAAAGGGTGGTGGATGCATGAAACAGCCTCCCAGTGGAGACAAGAACTGTATCTGAATTCAAGAAAGCAAGGGACAAAAACAATGGATCTCTGAGGGAGAGGAATGGATTGTAGAAAAAATAGCTCTTATGGGTGAGCAGACAAAATAGACCTTATGGTCTTTATTTTCCATATTTTCTATATTTCTTTTCCATTAACATTCCTTAAGTTATTCTCTTTAATAGACATTTTGTAAGGAAAGCTTTCTGGTATTTACATCTCACCTGTTTTTTTATACCATCATATTCTACCTACCTCCACTGGAATGATATTTAAACTCCACACTCAGCATTTTTTAAGAATCAGTAGTGGTATTTAAAGTGAAATCAGGTATTCAGTGTCAAAATCCGACTATCCTCTGGTGCTGAATATCTGGTTTTAATGCTGATGGATGACCCTGTCTAGATAGTGGCAATATTCAGCTACTATCCAAAAAGCAAACCCCATAAAGTTAATCCTACCTTTATTGTGTTTTGTTATCCAGTTTGAGCCCAATTCTATAATGTCCATGTCATGCCAGCAGAAACATCTACAGTGGAAATGGGCGTGTAATATACCCGATTCTGAAACCGCGGATATAAATGTACCAATGGTTCCAGAATCAGGGAGATATTCATTTCTGGCACGGCACGAATAACACGGCTGGGGAAACATGGGCCCTCACTGCTATTATGGGACATGGGTAAATGCAGCAAATGGCCTGTATGTCCCCGTGCTCGCTGCATTCGGAAGAGATAGACGGTTGCGATGCTTCACATCTCTGTGTGGCCACGCCTCTACTGGCAAGATGTACATCTCCTAAGACGAGGCTTACACTGACAATGCTGTGCTCATGCAAACAACAAATTAATACTGATGAACAGATAAGTCACGCAACCCAGACTATACATACTACTTCTGTTGTATGCCCATAACATTACAAGGTTATCTGAATGCAGCAAAGCTATTGTAAAAGCAAATGGAAAGTGAGATGTTTGTCCTGACAGACCCTACAGCAAAACATACATGGCAATTGATAAACACCTTAGTTATTCATTCAGTGGTCATCGCTGAAAACAAAATTTGCAATGCTAAGAATTGACCAGAAGAAACTGAAATAGGTCTGTACAGCTACATGTCAAAACATATCCCTGTCATTCATAGGGCACCATCAGGATGAGAACATGCATCAGAAACACATGCCCAAAAGCATCATCATCTGTTCTGACGAATGCGCACAGTGTCAGAGACCTCTGATGGTGCATTTGGATATTTATTAGTGCTGTGTGCACTGCAGCATGCCCCTAGTCCAAGGGTCCCCCACCATTGGCAAGCAGCTATACAGAAGTTACTGTCCATTCAAACTGACACCTGGTGATGCTGCCGTTAGCCCTACGGTCCAGGTAATGGCCAGGCATACATGTTCCCCTAGAGTTATAGATCAGCAAACCAGGGCCTCCCCTGCAGCCCTCATACCACACACACACACAAACACACACACACACACACACACACACATACACACTCTCTTGCCTGTTGCCACAAGTAACATAACCCTGCCAAAACCATGCCCTCTATCTATAAACAACTGCTGGTACATAATAGCAGGGCGTCTCAGGACCACACTTCTCAGCCAAACATGCTTCTGTTCCATACTAACTCACATACCATACCTACATCTACATTCCCATTTCTCTGAACACAGGAATCATTAGGGAAGCCTAGACTAGCCCTTTCAGCACAAATAGCAAATGCCAGCATAGCCAGAATAATGACTATTGCAGTGCTTTATATTTCTGTAGGGGTGTTTTTTATTGTTACTTCACCTTACAAACATTCCTCACCTGTGCATTCTATTCTTTACAACTTGTGACCCCCTATTAATGCCCCCAGGGAAGGCATGTAGGACTTAAGGGGTTTGTTTCCTTCTTGAACAGGTATTCCACTATTTCCTGAGGCAAAGCCTTTTGGGAAATGTAGTTCTCTTTTACCGTCCAATAAAGGGTAGTGTGACTCAAAAGTGGTTACAGCAACAAAGGATTTATTCCCCTCCCGGGGTGGATTTCAACAAGGAAAACAAGGTACAAAAACCAGGTGCTTCTGGCAGAAGGACAAAATAAAACTTTCAAACTCAAACAGCTTACTTCAGCACAAAAACATGGCTTCCAGCAATCAAGGTAAACAGTTCTGTTTTCTTCACAACTTTGTACTTTTAAATCCCAACAATTCTGTATTTCTCTTCAAAGCATTAATTCAACGCAGGGACAATATATCATTAGATAATGTAATCGTACAGTCCATTAATTCCTCTGGTGTATTTATAAACTCTGGCTCTGTCTCCATTAATTCCTCTTCTGAGGCAGGAAATGTTTGCAACGTTAAATCTTGTGCCACGCCTTTCCTCACTGCTTTAGGCTTCTGGCTATACTCTTGAATCAGGTACTGCTTTAAACAAGCATTCTCATCACAGTCACTTTCCTCACAACCCCAACCCTCCGGGTAGATAAAATCACAGTGATTATTAAAACCCCAGCCTTTAGGCTTACCTCTAGACCTGGCTGAACAAGGTTTACTCTGAGACGTGGGAATGGCTGTAGGTTACAAACCTGACTTGTGCACAGAAGGTTTAAACTGCCTTCCTGGCTTTCTCCTCCCTGGGATAACCTTGCTTGCTCCGTTCTCCTCAATACCTTCCAAACCTTCCTCAAAACCTTCCTTGACTCCTTCGATACCTTCCTCCACTCCTTCCATTTCCTCTACTGGGACCTCTTTATGAGTCTGAATTCTAGGGTAGTGCTTAACTCCACCCCCTAACAGGTGTTCTGAATTAGCTCGTAGCTCCCTATCTAATTGGCAGCACGGGTGTGTTTCTTTCCTTTGTGCTTGGTTTCCATGGCCACCATTAGCCATGTGCTTTTGTTTATGCCTCAGCACTGCTCCTGTTTCCTGCTTTTTAGCTCTTTCTGAAGGGCTGGAAGGACCCACTATGTCACAAACTGCATCTTGTGCCCTCCCGGACAGCAGACACACCAGTACAATACAGACTTGTCACAGACATTCATATCTATGGGATGCATTGAAGATCAGAGCAGAAAATCTTCTAAATGCTGGCCTTAATTTATGTTGTCGCTGGTATGACGTAGGCGTCTGTGGGATACACTCGGGACGAACACAGGCCTTTCCTGAATACGCCTTATACGTCTCCGTGTCCTGCCACATCCCTGTTATACCCCCTCCTGCTCATGTTCTGAGATCCCGATTTTAGTGCCATGTACGTGCAGGGCCGCATGGTTTCGGAGTACAGTTCTAGACATTTTTACGAGAAAAACATCTATCCCGCACATCCAGGTGGCCCATTTGCGTTTTGGAATCACCTCCATAGTGGATTGAATATTGACGCTAACTGGATAATGCCAAGGACTGCCCTCATTCTACCCATGGACCACCCTGTTTCTATCCAGACAATGCCATCTAGTTAAAGGAGGTATTTAGAGGAATTAAACAGATAGTGCCGCTGACTATCCCTCTCACCTGATTTTTCCAGTTAGTAGGCACTGCTAACCAGGTAAGTGCCGTTGACTATCAGGACTCTAATTTTTTAACCAGAGTTGTCAGTTGTTTTTACAATATTTTATTTTATATTTCTAAAAACATTTTACAATATGATCACATGTTAATACACTTGCTTAAGAAAAAGAGAATAACAGAACTAAAACCATAAAAGGAAAAAAATAGAAACAAAACCCAGAAAACTGAAACTTCTAGGAGTTTACAATTATAGGGAGACTAAGGGGTATGTTTACTAAACTGCGGTAATCGTGAATAACACGCGTAACGTACACTTAACGATCGTTCGCACATCATAACGTGCGTTCTGACGTGCGAACGATCGTTAAGTGTACGTTATGCGCGTTAACCGCAGTTAACGATCGTAAACCCCCGCGGCGCGTTAAAACACCGCAGAAGGTGGAGAGTGGGCGGAGAGAAGGGGTCAATGGGCGGAGAGTGGGCGGGGAGAGGCTCCCCTCACACTAACGCGCTGAATTGCAGAGCTCAATTCCAACGCGAATGAAAACCTGTCATTAAAGGCATATTAAAGGGAAGAGAAACCATTTCCGTCAGCAATGTACAGCAAAACCGGGGAAACCTACGAAACGTGAACAGTGTGATACATGTGCACAGAACAAAATGTCAAATAAAACGGTAAAATGACCACAAGAAACAGTGTAAAAAGTATAATTCAGCTGGGCAACAGTGATAGCAATGGGCAACAATAAAAAACACTCCCAGGAAAGCTCCAAAAAAAGAAATGATGTTTGGAAGGGTCTACGCTCCATAGACCCTTTCAAAAATCATTTCATTTTATTGGAGCTTTCCTGGGAGTGTTTTTTAATGTTGCCCAATGTTATTATTGTTGCCCAGCTTGGTTATGGGTGTTTTCCCCTTTTTTCGAGGTCATATTTGAGGTTTATGTGCACTTTTGTCTCCATACAAGGTAAATGAGCCCACAGTACAATTGTGCAGAGCAGGGTTTCTGACTCGTCAGGCCAGTTCTCCTATCTCCAGGGACTGCACTGTCTTTGTGGCCACAGTGTGGTGCAATGGACACAGCCAGTGCCTGTAAGACCAGAGGGTCACAGGTTCAAATCCCAGCTGGGGCTCCTGCCAACCCAGGCCCCATAGTTTTACCCACCACTAAACAGTGATAGTAAAGACACTCCTTTATTGAAGAGAACATACGCATGGTTAATACACCTATATTTTACCACACCAAACACAGACACCATAAACAGGCGCATTACCTAGAGCAGCGTCCCGCAAATGCAGTCCTGGAGGGCCCCACACCATTCAGGTTCCATGCTGCCTCTAATAAAGATGCCTGTGCTGCATATCTATGCACCACCCCCATGGTATGCAGATGTAGCTCATGCATATTTATGAGGGACAGCATGAAAACACGAACAGTGTTTTCTGCCGTAAAGCAGCAGCCAACAGGGGCAGAAACACCCACACCCACACCCACAGGCCCCATTGGCCAATGCCTCCTGGAAAGGCAGGACATTGGGCCCTGCCTGTATCTCCCAATACTAGCAGTTGCATACCTTAGCAATGCCACCCTACGCCTGGGTATATGGTACACAGCTATCAAACATTTCCTATGATAACTGGCAGATATCAATTCCTACGTTAAGCACATTTTGCTCATTGAGCCCCACCATAACAATCATTCTGATGTCTGCGGTGTGTGCTGCAGGTCTGGTCTCTGATAGTGTTTACCACCCTGGGGAGTGATCCCCAACAGTATTGCGTACCAGATCCATGCCTGTACTGTGCCCAGGACTGGTGTGGTGGGTATGGCTGCTGAACACCTCTATAGTAGCACAATGCTGGCATAGGTGTGGGGGTGGCTGTCTGTCTATCCAGTGTGTGGTGGCTGCAAACACCTTCCACAGCCCACACTGCCAGCAATGTTGCCAGTATTGGGCTGCCAATGTGCATAATGAGGAGCAAGGTACCATGGGTGTAGGCCGGACAGGATGGCCTGGCCAGGGTGCATCTGCACAGGGCATAGGGCACTGACTGGGACATTTTAGTGGCCGGCCACCACCTACACAGACAGGGTGACCTCAGTATGTCCTGCTGAGAGATCACTCTCACCCTGACTGTGCAGTGACCACAGCATGGCTAGGCACCCCCATAGTGCTATTATAGCATTTCTCTCATGTGATAGATATGGGTTTCCTTTTGGGGCCCAGTCACTGATTTATCTGTTTGCTGTGTATGCTGACATCCCAGTTCTGGGTGCATGCATCTCCACTGGGCACATGCACTATGGACTAACTAGCAAGCTGTTTGCAGCTGGTATGTGTCTTGATGGAGTGGCTTGCAGCAGGAGCATATCAGATAGTGGTGGGGTACAGCTTTCCATATCCAGGCCTAATGTCTGTCTGCTGTTGTCTTATGGATGTGTACAGAGCTGCATTGACTGCCCTGTGGGGTGTCTGTTCCTCAGCAGGACCAGGGTTGATGTTCCCCTGTACTGCCACCTTTGCAGGGAGGTAGAATGTGGATCTATTGTTTGGAGACCCTGTTTGCCACCCCTGGGGGGGGGGGGGTGTGGTGGTGGTGGTGCATGGGCCACCTGGGGGCTACACCTGACTGAAACAGACAGAGATATCCAAGGTGTTTCTGCAGAACCTACCTATCTCACACATTAACACTGCTTTGGACCTGCGCCATGGTCTCTTTCAGCCATGGACGGTGCTGTGGACCTTGTGCTGGGCGCCTCACTGCACCCTCAGGGTGAGCACAGTACCCGCACAATGTGACGGTGTGTAGCTACTCTGTGCCAGTACCACGCACGGTCAGTACCCCCTACAAGGCCGAGGTGCTGTGGGGGTGCACATGGTCACTTCCCCCTACCAGGCCGAGGTGCTGTGGGGGTGCATTCCCCATGGTGTGTATCTGTGGACAGCTGATTTGCATGTGCAGTGCATCATGAGTGTGACTGGCACAATCCAACCCTGGGAAAATCCAGCGCCTGCTCACAGGCTCTGATAAACCATAGGCCATCACACGTACATCTGTTAGCATAATGCATAGGTGCAAGACACCTTAAAGAGTCTGTAATATAAGGTGCCCACGCTGATAAAAACACACGTACCCACGCACGATTGTATGCACGCACCAACGCACGCAGCTACGCACGGGGCTACGCCCGTTCCAACGCACGCAGCCACGCACGCAGCCTCGCACGCAGCCTCGCACGCACCAACGTACGTGGCTAGGCACACTCCGAGGGTGTGTTTCTGACACCACTACTCCACGTAAAGAAAAACATGCCTCCTCATTCCCTATGTAATGTACAGGGTGTTGCCTGGGCCAGCCTTCTGCGTTTGGCACACTGGGGACTTGAACCCATGCTGCCTGTAACAGCAGTCAGTACAGTAACCATTGTGCTACAGCTCTGTTTCCGTGCTTTGTGTCTGTACGCCTTCTTATGATTAACGCGCAGTAACGCGCCACGGCGCCCTGTAACACTCGTTGGTTTTTGGAACGCGCGTTAATGGTAACGATGTACCGCCCATGTCCTTATTTGGGGTTTCTGTCACTACCGCGGCTCCTAACGCAAATTGCACTAACGCAGTTTAGTAAACATACCCCTAAATCACAGATCTAGAGGCAAAACTGTTAAGAAAAGAAAAAATTCCAAGTGATTTACAAATTATATACATACCTTCTTGGACACTACCAAGGGTTCATAAAATCCTGGAGGGCTGTTGTTCAAGGGATTATTTGAGATAAGCAGACAATTGCTGGGGTTCAAAGAATATATAATGAAAACCCTGATATCTGATTAAGAATTTATATGGGTATCTTAAAACAAATAAACTTTCAAGTTGGAGAACCCTCAATTGCAAGAGAAGGAATTGTTTCCTTCTCTTCTGGGTGGACTTGGCTACATCTAGGAAAATCTTTACTCTGTGATTCATGAAAAGAAACTCCTTAGAACGAAAATACATTTTCATAATCCAATCTCTATCTTGGCCTAAAGTGCAGGTAGTCAAAAGAGTAGAGGAAGGGATTTGATTATCTCCAAATTTTTCAAAAGTCTATTAATTCAAAGTTGTCCATCGTAATCTGTCTCAACTGATATGCCTCATTAGCCTCTTTCATCCTAGCCCAAGGCAAATAATATGCCCTTTACAAAGGAGGAACAGACTCCAAGGGAATATTCAACATCTTTTAAACATCTCACCAAGAAATACAGCAGGTGCCTTAGGAAAATTCAGCAATTGTAAATTGCGATGACTCACAGTATCTTCCAGTTATTCCAATTTTCTATGAACAATTCCAGAGTCCTTAACGAGAGAATTCATAGTTTCTTGACAGACCTCATCTTTCTCCTTTATATCTTGAACTTTCAATTACAGATCAGTAACCTGCACATCCAAAGTATTTACTGAGGTTTGGAAGTTCTCAAAATTAACTGCAATATTACTGAGTTGCCCAGATAGGAGTCTTTCAAGCATAATCAAGTCATCTCATAGTGATTGAAAGTTAACATTTTTCAGGGTCTCACCAGGGTCCTCCATGGATTGCTTACTTCTTGAAGGTGCATCTTAAACTACAATCTTCAAGGCTTCTACCACTTTGTCAGCACTCTGTAGTGCCTTCATCGACTCTTCCTTCATCGACTCTTCCACCCATGTTACTTTCTTCTCTGCTAAGAGAGCAGTCAGTCAGTTCTGCTCGCCTACTGTACCTAGTTTGCAGTTCCAGATTTTCTGTTGGCATCTTGCAGATCTCCATGTGGCCTCTTGGGGAAGGGGGTTGGATTTGCTTCCTATGAACCAAAGTGACATCAAACTCTACTACTACTACTGAACATTTGTATAGCACTATAAGACTATGCAGTGCTGCACAGACACATGTAAAAGATGGTCCCTGCTCATCAGAGATTACAATTACTACTATTACTGTGCATTTGTATAGAACAACAAGACATATGCTTAAGGAAAAGAGAATAACAGAACTAAAACCATAAAAGGAAAAAAAGAGAAACAAAACACATCAGAGCTTACAATCTAGTCAAGACAGACAACACACAGTAGCTGTAGACATGGGATACATCTAGGGGGAATGGTAAGGAAACCAAAGAAGAACAGGTGAGTGGCAACAAAGAGGTGAGTTTTCAGCCTGGATTTTAAAAGGGCCACAGATGAAGCCTAACGTACAGACTCAGGTAGTTTGTTTCAGGCATAAGGAGCAGCAAGGTGAAAGAAGTGAAGTCTAGAGTTAGCAATAGTAGAGAAGGGCACAGATAGAAGCAATTTGCCAGAAGAGCGGAGTTCCTGAGGAGGGGCGTAAGGAGAGATAAGAGAAGAAAGTTAGTGAGGAGCTGCAGAGTGAATGCACTTATAGGTCAGCAGGAGAAGTTTGAAATGGATGTGGAAACGGATAGGGAGCCAAGGAAGTGACTTGAGAAGAGGGGTTATGAGCATGATGAGACTGGCAGAAGATTAGCCGTGCAGCAGAGTGTTGAACAGATTGAAGGGGAGAGAGATGATTCAGAGGGAGACCAGCAAGAGGTAGGTTACAATAATCTAGACAAGAGGTGACTAAAGACTGGATAAGTGTCTTAGTAGTGTGTTCAGAAAGGAAGGGGTGAAGTTTGTTGATGTTATAGAGATAGAAGCAGCAGGTTTTAGCTGTCAGTTGAATGTGTGTGGAGAAGGAGAGAGAGGAGTCAAAGATGATCCCAAGGTTGCGAGCTGAGGAAATGGAGGAGTAGAGATTTTTGGCCATGTTCAATTTCAAGCGGTGGTGAGACATCCAAGCAGCAATGTCAGAAAGGGAGGCAGAGATCTGGGCCTGGATTGCCAGAGAGATTTCAGGTATAGAGAAGTAGATCTGGGAGTCATCACTGTAAAGATGGTACTGAAGCCATGGGAAGAGATGAGTGCACCAAGAGACTGTGTATACAGAGAGAAAAGGAGTGGACCCAAGACAGATCCTTGGGCTATATTAACTGAGAGTGGGATAGCAGTAGAGGATACACCGAACAAACACTGAAAGAGCGGTGGGAGAGATAAGAAGAGAACCAGAACAGCACAGAGTCCTTAAAACCAAGCAAGGACAAGGTATCGAGGAGAAGGTTGTGGTCAATAGTGTCAAAAAGCAGCAGAAAGGTCAAGAAGGAATTTGCCAGGAATAGGTCACTGGAGACTTTGGCAAGAGCCATTTCAGTAGAATGTAAAGGATGAAAGCCAGATTGTAAAGGATCCAGGAGGACTTGAGAGGAGGGAATGTTGAGGCAACGGCGGTGAACCACACATTCAAGTAGTTTAGAAACAAAGGGGAGGAGGGAGATGGGTCGATAGAAGGAAGGTAGGGTCTAATGAGGGTTTCTTGAGAAGAGGTGTGACCACAGCCTGCTTGAAGTGCTTGAAGGCTGCAGAGACTGTTTCAGTGAAACTCAGGGGAGATTGGTAACCCCCCTGCCATTCCCAAGTTCCCCAATGAGGATGCCAGAGGTGATGTGCTTGCCTCAGGCTGAAGAACGAATCATCTATCGGCCAGTGCTGGACTGGTGCCTGTTGCTTCCTTTTCCTCCACATTCAAGAGGTAAAAAGTAATTTTCATAGAAAAAAATCACCAGCAGAGATGTTGAAGAACTTCAGTGTTCCGCCATCTTGCCCCCCCCCCCACCTACAATATTTTTAAAAGGCATATACTCTGTCAGACGGCTGCCTGGGTGAGAATCTTCACAGTCTTGGCAATGCATATATCTATATGATTTGCAAGGTATTGTGGGCAATGTAGTTCATTCACACCAGACACAGCTGCTGACAATAATTTAGTTGTGCTCTTGAGTAAAGCCAATAAGATATTTATTTATGGGGTTATTTCTCCCAACACAGATATGCTTGGTAGCACATAAAATCAGGTAACTTGCTTTCAGTGTTAACTTGGAAAAACAAAGTCAAAATCAGGAAAACAACAAATGAAAAGCCACAAAGCAAGAAACAAACTGTTCTTTTCAGATTAACTTCTGATTACTTCCCACATAGATTCAGAAGTGATTCTCTTCCTAGCTCACAAGCAATTAGGTAAGGCTTAATTGCTAGCAGTTATCCAGCTGAAACCCCTTTAGCTGGCTTGCTTTCTACTGTGTGGGTCAAATCCTGCTTCAGGAGCTTTTCTGAGTAGATTAAAGAACAAATTTGTATTTCTTTGTGATGGTTGCTGTACTTTATAACAGAAAGTTACCAACGGAGTTTGGACAGAGAGCAGTCCATATAAATAGGATCTTCATCTGCAATCATACCCCCATCTTCAACAAGCATAGGTTCAATATCATGGATTGGCACAGATGAATCTCTCAATGGAGCACTTTCAGGAGAATACTTGTTTCCCTGCTGTCTTTCAAGGTTATAGCTAGGGCATAGATCAGTGTTCATACCTGAGCTTCCATTGCTGCTAGAGTTCCTCTCTATATAGCCTGGCCAGTATGTAGTCCAGTTCTTATGTCCAGCCTTCCAATCCAGATCCCTGGACACTGGATCTCTCTTCACATACCTTCTGGCACGGGTCTTAGGGTCCCTTCCACGTGCAGCCTTCTCCCTCACAGGTAGCGTCTGGTGATTCCTAGTTCTGCAGCACCATTCCTCTGGCTTTCCCCAGTCCAATGGTGTATGCTGGCCCTTGAATTGCCTCCCAGTATACGTACTGCTTTGGACTCTTCTAGACCTCTCAAAGGCTTTTCTCTTCCTTCTTCCAAAGGGTCTCTTTCCCTCTCTGTCCGTCCGGTTTGGCTTCTGCTTCTGATGATCCTTCAGATGAAACTGATGATCCTTCTCTGGATATCCAAGGTGATCATGAAGATCATGAAGATGGTCATCTGTAGAATAAACTCTACTCTTATTCTGCTTAGATGAGTGCTCCTCCCTAATACAGCGCAGCTGTGCTGAATCAGGCCCTGCCCTTTGAGATGAGTGCTTAGGGATTACCTCATAGCCCTCCTGATTGAACACACGTTTCCCCACTTCAGCTCCTCTAATGGCTGTTGGAAACCTGGTGCATTCTGGGACTGGTAGTCTTTTATGGGAAAATTCTGTTTTCTTATTTCTACCAGAACTGACAGGTTGCTTGTTCAGAGTCACTTCACCTTTTCTATAGCTCCTTCCTGAGCTATGATAAGCTTCCTTATCACAACTCTCACTACTTAAAACAACTTTCCAATGCATGTAATATATTGGCCGCTGCTCAATATGCATCTGGACAATGATTGTGAAGGTTTCTAAGGACCAGCAGAGTACCAGCATTCTACATTTTACTCATCCATAATGGCGTGCTTAGCTCTAAGAAGAGCATTCAGTACCTTGGGCCTCAATTTGGGAAGCGTTTTTCCTGCTGTGGTAGATGAGAAAGCTCTTAATGTTAGGAAACACACGAAATGGAAACAAAACTGTGACATCTTAACGATTTTGCTTTGCCTACTTACTATTAGAATTACTAACCGTTATCCCTAGCACTGCTGCTTGAAGAGAAGCGAAAGCAAATAATTATTTTAAGACTGCCGAGATAATTGTACTGTGGGCTGATAGTAACCGCTCCCCCAAATTATCCGGTACAGATTTCTGCATCCACTCCAGGTCTGCAAGCAATTCTAAACTGCTTCTCCGGTAAAAGATAGATTTGTTTGATTGTGAACACTCACTGGAGCCAGCGTATCCTTCCAAAATGACTCTGATCCTTTAAAGCTCGGGCCCTTAATCTCTTGGATTCAAGAAATGTTTTTTTTTTCCGCTCCACTGGTTGCTTTCTATCCTGCCAGTGCCTTTAAGCCCATTTGTTTGGGACTGAATGCTCTGTACCACGCAACAACTGTGATTTGAAAACAGACTGAAATTCTAGCGTACATATCCTAGCCTTTAACTCATTTCCTGCAAATGTCATTGAGGTTTCTACTCATAATCTGAAAACAAAATGTAATATTACAGATGAAAAATCATTCTCTTTGCTATCTAATGTGCCGCCGATAGAGTCCTGAGCATATTTCGGGACGGCATTAATGTCTAGCCATTTGTCGGAGACCTTCATGTCCTTGGGAAGAACACTTGATTTCTGAAGAGAACAGATCTCTCACTGGGTTGCACAAAGCTAACTTTTATAGTAATAAAATATTACTTTTGTGCTATAAAATATATGCAGCTTTCTCTCCTCTTCTCTCATATTACAATTTGTATATTTGTCATCCATCATGCAATTTTGAAGCATAACCATTTCCACTCTGAAATCAGTAGTAATCAGGTTTGTTTACTGATCTGCTTCACATTTTAACACTGTAAATATTGCCACCTTCTTTCCTTTAAGAAATTATTCAGAGTTAGCCAATGTTGTGAAATCAACTGTTTAAGAGTGACTTTTCTGTCACTTTCAGTCTGGGAGCAGACTGGAAATGAGTATGGATTTAATGTCACTGTGGCCGAAGGTGGTGGGTTAAGAAGCCTGTCAGTCACTGATTTACTACTTAACAGTGGGAAGAGTATTGGAACAAAACCCCCAGGACTGTCATAAGCGTTTTTTTTATTGTCAGAGTGTCAGAGCACAACAAGCAGCAGCTATCAAGTTTAGGAGTGATTTATGAACAAAAGACTACCTGGGGATTAGCTAATTCTTCGCATTTTAAAAGGCTTTGAAAAGATGTAGCTTTTAATGTTTTTTCCCCAGTCTGTTTTTTGCAGTAAAATGATTTGTCTTACAGAAAATGTATTGCATTTCTTTTCGTTTGCTAACATTATTAAGGTGTTTTTTGTTTGTACTATTGCACACAAAGTTGACCACTCAGGTTTGATTACTGGGCAAACTAGATGGACCATTCTGGTCTTTATCTGCCGTCATATACTATGTCACTATGATTTCCTTGCATATAATGCTTGGCTTTTTTAAGTGGGGGTGAGATATTGCTCTGAAACGTTTCTGTTTTCTATTTTCAATAAGGTACTTATTAATAGCTGAAAATGTATGATGCATTTTAATTGGTGGTATTCTACTGTTCTATTTGCAACCTATAAGACAAATGTTGGGGTGTCTTTTTAAAGGGCGTGGGGGAAGAGCGGTGGTAAGGAAGCTAAGAGGCCTTTTTACTAATGGGCACCTAAGACGCCCAAAGTGCTGAAACTATGTTAACTATCGGGGGTGTGGAAAGCATTTCCCCAGCAGTTGACGCAGAGTACTTTTCCCTAAAGTGGGCAGCATTAGAGCACTTACAGTAACTCCACCTAACTGCGCTGAGCTCACCGCATCCACTCCCCGCTCCTAACTCACCCACTCACAATGCTAATGCGGGTTGCACTGATTATTCGGGAATCATCCTGCACTGTCATGGCTCTGGGCTAGTTGGCAAGGCATGTGCCAGTGTGCCTTCAACGTGCACCAGAATGCATGCTAGAATGGGCACTGCCAGCTGGTGCCCTTAGTAAAAAGAAAGAAGCCTTACAGGGAAGATTTAGAAGCCTAGGCAATATAATTGAATGTATAGGCAAACAATGCCATGCTGTTTAGTGAGGTTTTAAGGTGGTCCCTCTCCTCGTCCCTGGAGCCGTCCTTTGCCTACCTGTTTGCAGATGAGGGAGTATCATATCCGAATGAGGATTTACCAGGCCCACAGCAAATTGCATAGGCCACTGTTTTCTGTGGAGCTGGTAAAGGGAACCCCTACTTCAGATTAGGTGTTCAATTTTTACCAATAGTTAAATACAAAGAGAAACAAAAAGGAAAATAAGGTGACATTTTTTTATTGGAATAAATTAATACATTTGTAAACCAGCTTTCAAAGGCTTAAACCTTCTTCCTCAGGTCAGGACAGTATGACCAACAGATGATAATAAGTGAATGACTAAAGCATTTCATTGACAGTGAAGCGTCCATACTAAAATACCCAAAATGATAGTGTTGCTTGGTATGAGGAATATCCTTTCCCTTCACTGAACCCTGACAGAGCAAGGTTGTTCCTTCCCCTCCCCATGATAAATAACCTTGATAAATAGCAGGTATTCCTGCCTGGATTATCACCTGTTGCTTGGCAGAGAGGCCTCCCATCCCCCGCAATGGGGCACCCCTCAAGCATGTCATTCGCCACACCCCAGAAGCATTATTTCACATAAGCTTTAGGAGGGCTTCAATACCATCATGAGTGGTATGGGGCAGGTAAATAGGAAACACTAACTTACACCTTCAATCGATACCTCAGGACACTCCATAAAACTAACAGGTGACCTATTTTAAATACATTTTTTCACTTAACATACAATTAAACTGTGGAATTTGCTGCAGAGGCCGTGGTCAAGGTAAACTGCTACTTCACCCTGGGAGAGCACTGCCAGAACTGGATCTATTCTTTGATATATGCCGGGTACTTCCTAGTGACCTGGATTGGTCATTGTTGGAGAAAGGATGCCGGGTATGGTGATCTCTTGGTCTGATGCAGCATAGTATTCTTATGGACTTAGGGACCATGATTACAGAGGTCTGGAATAATCAAGGGGGAAGGCCTTGACCAAGGAATTATCAGCATAACTGAGATAAGTGAGTTGGGAGAGGGCATAAAATAGGGGAAAAAGATCTCTGGGTATTAGTTCCTAGACCTAGTTCATTTCTTTTATCTAAAATACTTATACCCTCCCACCTACCATTACATTACTGACTGAGCCAGACATCTAAAGCAGCAGAAGAAAACTCCAGGCCCCTCCCCGAAAAAATCCATACAGCTTCAATTACAAGCTCATGCCCTACCCCCATTTAAATATGTATCCATTTCATCCTTCTCTATAGACCCTCTTTCCTAAAGGTGCCATCCATATTCTAGTGATCTCTAAACTTGATTTGTGCAATTCCTTACATTGTGGTATTTTGTAATTTCAGTCTTCACCTTTCAGCGCATTCAGAGCATGGAGATTTCTTTGATTTAATGGCTCCTAGGATCAAAATGATGCCTCTTAACCTCTAGCGATAGCCTCTTGGTACTCCTGTGAGAGCTGCCATTTTGATCCCAGGCTCCAATGGGGCAGGAACAACTAGGAATCTCTCCTGCCTCCCCATTGACACCAGGGAGACTCCTAGTAGATGCTGAGGGGGCCAATGGGGGGTAGAATTTGGAGGCTTGACCAGATTTGGGGAGGTTCTGATGAATGGGATTATATGATAGAGTGTCAGATTCAGAGGGGATTCTGATGGATTTGTCTGATGGAGGTTGGAGGTGTACAGGGGCTATCAGCTCCTTTAAAAGATAGCAGTCTCAACTTAGGGCCCTCTATCTTTATGTTTCTGCATAATATTCCTAGCAGTATCAACACAAAAAAATTACTGCAGGGGTCACTAACTTTGGGTACTGGGGTAGTGACTCCTGCAGTAAATTTTGCTGCAGTAGAATGCGATATTTTACTACAGCTTAGCAACTATCCCTCTTAGTTTTTATAGAACACCCCAAAAGATTGAGAACATGCTAAACTGATTTAACATATTTGAAATGTTAGATTTCCTTCTGTTCTCTCCTTGTTATTGGACTGTAAACTGCTTTGATATTGATTTGAGAAGAGGTATAGCAAGTCTCAGATAAGCATAAAGCAACAAATGAAAGCTACAAATGAATGCACATTAAAACGCGGGTGAAGCAAACCGGAAAATAGCTGAAAATCTAGAAAAAAAGAAAACGACTCCAAAAAGAACCAAAACATTTTTTCCGTGCACTTCCCTAGTGCCTTCTCTTAAGCTCTCTGATCTCAAGTTGCAGCCTGGCTTGTAAATCCTCCTAACAACTGTGCTCCAGTTACCTCACTTCAGATCTTTCCTTGAACTGCTCGGCCGACATAGCTGTCCCATTTTTTTCTTTAGTTCATGCTAGTTACATATTAGCAATTTATTGTGGTTTCAATTTATTGCATGATATTTCAAAATAGTGCAGGTTCCAATGGAATGAAACAAAGGGGTATGTTTACTAAACTGCGTTAGTGTGATTTGCATTAGGATCCGCGTTAGAGGCAGAAACCCCAAATAAGGACATGGGTGGTACATCGTTACTAATAACACGAGTTATAAGGCGCCGCACAGTAATGATCGTTACAGGGCGTGTTACTGCGCGTTAAGCTTAAGAAGGCGCGCAGACACCCAAATACAGAAACAGAGTTGTAGCACAATGGTTACTACACAGACTGATGGTACAAGGGTCATGGGATTGATTCTCCAGTGTGCCTAATGAATAAGGCTGGCTGAGGTGCCATGTGTAACCCTTTGAAGGCCTACTATAATATTTTAATCCTCATTCTGCAGCCGGGTTAATGTTTGCATATTTCAGGAAAATTGTTCCCGTCTTATTCAATATGTTCCAA
The DNA here is from genome assembly GCA_033557465.1 of Ichthyophis bannanicus. Taxonomy (NCBI): domain Eukaryota; kingdom Metazoa; phylum Chordata; class Amphibia; order Gymnophiona; family Ichthyophiidae; genus Ichthyophis; species Ichthyophis bannanicus. The sequence continues at coordinate 1,376,918,149 of CM066033.1, read as the reverse complement.
TACTGACGTTCCCTCTGCCATGGTCATGTATTATATACCATTTGATAGGAATATTTAGGCAGAAGTTTGCATCCCGAAAGTTTTGGGCTTGGCCTGGAAAGGCTTAAGTATTGGGCTGTGAGGAAGTTTAGTTGTACTTTAATAGTGCTGCCAGCAAACACACCTTCATAGTGGCGTAACCTAAGGTGCCACATAAGGCACCCTAGAAGGCACTCCATAGGGCACATTATAAAGTGCGCTGTCTGCCAAGGCACCCTATAATGTCCCCTATAGGACACCATATAAGGCACCTTATAAGGCGCCGTATAAGGCACCCTATAGGGCGCCTTATGAGGCACCCTAAGGTGACAGTACTCTGAGGGTGTTTCTGCTGGCAGCACTAATATACAATAAAAATAGACAATGCCTAAGACAGCCCTATCGATGAACCCCACTGTGGGTTTTGAACCCATGACCTCTGGCTCCACAGGCAGTGAAGTAAGCAGTGAGCTAGAGCTGCTAACATACACCTGGCTGGCTACAAGAGGACTGCACGGCACCACACCCACATTCTGCTGTGGTTACCAGGATAGGGTCAACCCATCTGTACCCAGGATGCACAGCACATGTAAATCAGCAGTCTACAGATGATCACAAGATGGGGTATGCACCCCACAGCACCTCAGCCTGGTAGGGGGTGCCGACGGTGTGTGTTAGTGGCACAGAGTAGCTACAGACCGTCACAGTGTGCGGTTCCTGTGCTCACCCTGAGGGAGAGGTATGGTGCCCAGCACCATTCTCACAGCACCTGGCTTTGCTGAGATAGGCTATGCTGCAGGTCCCCATCAGTGCCAATGTGTGATAGGTAGTCCTTGCAAACACCCCTAGGATATGCCTGTGTTCATCTGTATGTCACATCTAGCCCTTGTGGACTATGATGCACCCAGAAAAGTGCATGCCCTGTGTGGGTGCCATGATGTAAGTGAAGGGGGGTGTTGGGACCCACAGGGAGATTACATACCACCACCCAACGCACCCTCTGGGGCTCATGATCTCCTGCCAACAGATCCACTTTCTACCCCCCTGCAATGGTGGCAGTAAAGGAGACCATCACCCCAGTCCTGCTAGAGATCAAACACCCTACTGGGCAGGCAATGCAGAGCTGTACCCATCCATAAAGCAATAGCAAACAGAAGGCCTGGAAATGCACAGCTGTCCCCCCCCCCATCTGACATTCTCCAGCAGCAAGCCTCCAGCAACACACATACTAGCTGCAAACAGTCTGCGAGCTAGTCCATAATGCATGGTCCTGGAGGAGATGCGTGTACCCAAAACTGGGAGGGCAACATACATACCAAGCAGATAAGTCAATGATCAGGCCCCAAAAGAGAACCCATAAACATCACATGAGAAAAATACTATACAGCACTATGGGGGAACCTAGCCATGCCGTGGTCACTGCTCAGTCAGGGTGAGAGTGACCTCCCAGCAGGACATGCTGTGGCCACTCTGTCCGTGCAGGTGGTGGCCGGCCACTACAATGTCCGAGCCATTGCCCTATGCTATGTACAGATGGACTCAGGCCAGGCCATCCTATCCTGGCTGTTCCCACGGTACCTTGCTCCTCATTATGCACATTGGCAGGCCACTACTGGCAACAGTGCTAGCATTGTGGGCTGTGAAGGGTGTTTTCAGCCACCACACACTGGATAGACAGACACACACTTCCCACACCTATGCCAGCATTGTGCAGCTATAGAGGTGTTTGGCAGCCCTGGCCACCACACCAGTCCTGGGCAGAGTGCAGGTATGGCTATGGTAAGCAATACTGTTGGGGTCACTCCCCAGGGTGGTAAACACTGTCAGACACAAGACCTGTAGCACACTCCACAGACATCAGATAGGTTGCTATGCTGCAGCTCAATCAGCAAATTGTGCTTAACTTAGGAATTGCTATCTGCCAGTAATCATAGCAAACTTGTGATAGCTGTGTACCGTATTCCCAGGTTTAGGGTGGCATTGCTAAGGTATGGAAGTGCTAGTATTGGGAGATGCACGCAGGGCCCAGTGTCCTGCCTCTCCAGGAGGCATTGGATAATGGAGCCTGTGGGTGCGGGTGTGTCTGCCCCTCTTGGCTGCTGCTTTACGACAGAGGTTCCCAACTCCAGTCCTAGTGTGCCAAACACTGTTCGGGTTTTCATGCTGTCCCTCATGAATATGCATGAGATACAACTGCATACCATGGGGGCGGTGCATAGCAAGACAGCACAGACACATTTATTAGATGCAGCATGGAACCTGAATGGTGTTTGGCCTTCCAGGACTGCATTTGGGAGACTCTGCCCTAGGTAATGTGCATGGGTATGGTGTCTGTGCTCTGTAGGGTAAAATGTAGGTGTTTTGGGCATGTTTACGTCATCTGCAATAAAGGTTCTGTCTGTATTAGCACGTTATAGTAGTGGGTAAAATATGAGGACTGGGTTGGTGGAAACCACAGCTGGGACTTGAACCTACGATTTTCTGCTTCTGAATACACTGGTTTTGTGCACTGCACCACCATGTTCTCACAGAGATGGTGCATTCCCTGGTGATACCATGACTGTTGGTCAGACAGGACCTGTCTGTTGCAGTGCATGGCACCCACCTACACAGGGCTAGGCCACGGTCTGCTCTGGGCAGCTGCCACTGCCCCCTCCACCACCGGTAACCCTCTGCCACCATGCTGACATTCCCTTCTGCAGTTGGTGCTGGTGGAGCGCAGTCTCAGGCCATCCAGTGTGCGGGTAGGCGGCAGCCTATTGTGCGAGTTCTGGGGTAGAGGTGCCTTCATAGGTGTCCACGCTTCCCCCTAGCACCGCCTGCCAATGTTCCGTGCCCTTGGGGGTAGCTGATGGGTACTATCCCCTGTGACACTGTGGGACACACAGTTGTGCCCATGTTGGGCCTTCAGCAGTTGCTGTCTGGCTGCTCTGCTATTTCGGTATTCGTATGGGCCACCTAGGCATCACCCTAGTCCGAACTGAGGCCCAGCTGCACCACAGCATGTGCCGCCTGCGGCCCTCTGTATCCCCTTTTCCGGCATCTGTCCAGTTGCCGTTCCGACATGCCTGCCCTGCTGTTGCCGCACATGTGCACGCCATAGGACATCTGTCCAATGGAGAGGAAAACCCTGCACAGCGCAATTACTCCCATTCTGGATTTCTGCAACCCTATTTACAATGGACTGCCAAAACATGCTCTCAAGCCACTTCAAATGGCACAGAATACAGCAGCCAGAATCATCAATGGATCCTCAAATCATGAACACATTACCCCCATCCTTAAAGAACTCCACTGGCTCCCAATAATCCTTCGCATAAAGTATAAATTAATCATAAATATATTCAAAATGAAACACAACAGTTCTGCAATCAGCCTCCATGCCCTCTTACTCCATGATACCAGCAAAAGACCAAAAAGGTTATCCACTTCTAACACCCTCAGCACCCCAAAAAACTACTCTAAATCATGCAAATGTACTTCACAAAGAACAATTTCTTTGGCCGCCCCTTTAATTTGGAACTCTCTCCCTCCTGATTTACGCTCACTGGATGATTTAAAAGACTTTCGTAAGCAATTAAAAACTACACTTTTCATTGAACAATATGGATCAACAATTGACTAAATATCATATATTGTATTTATTATAATTAATCTGCCTTATTGTTAACCCTTGTTATTTTTCCTATATTACCACTGTGCTGTTATGTTTATACTGTGTTTGTTTCCCTTGCCTATAACCTTTGTACTTCTTGTGACCGCTTTGATTGAAGGAAAAGGCGGTATAAAAGACTTGTTAAATAAATAAATAAATAAATAAATAAATAATGCACGTTATGATGCGCTAACGATTGTTAACGTTACATAACGCGCGTTATATACCGTTACCGCAGTTTAGTAAACATACCCCAAAGTAAAAACGGTATGAAAATGAAAATGACAATTTTCTGCCTTCTCGTTTGTACCATGGAACTGTCCCTCCCTGAATATAGGTCTATCTGCCCAGCCAGTCCATGCCAAACCCAGTTTGCTGTTCCTCCCTGAATATAGGTCTATCTGCCCAGCCAGTCCATGCCAAACCCAGTTTGCTGTTCCTCCCTGAATATAGGTCTATCTTCCCAGCCAGTCCATGCCAAACCCAGTTTGCTGTTTCTCCCTGAATATAGGTCTATCTGCCCAGCCAGTCCATGCCAAACCCACTTTGCTGTTCCTCCCTGAATATAGGTCTATCTGCCCAGCCAGTCCATGCCAAACCCAGTTTGCTGTTCCTCCCTGAATATAGGTCTATCTGCCCAGCCAGTCCATGCCAAACCCAGTTTGCTGTTCCTCCCTGAATATAGGTCTATCTGCCCAGCCAGTCCATGCCAAACCCAGTTTGCTGTTTCTCCCTGAATATAGGTCTATCTGCCCAGCCATGCCATGCCAAACCCAGTTTGCTGTTCCTCCCTGAATATAGGTCTGCCCAGCCAGTCCATGCCAAACCCAGTTTGCTGTTTCTCCCTGAATATAGGTCTATCTTCCCAGCCAGTCCATGCCAAACCCAGTTTGCTGTTCCTCCCTGAATATAGGTCTATCTGCCCAGCCAGTCCATGCCAAACCCAGTTTGCTTTCTGTAACATGCATGAGTGGATCGCCCAAGAACAGCTCTGTCAGATTCCTCATGAACCCCTTAACATGCCTGAAAATGTGGTGCATATAGGCTACAAAACACAAATGTTATTGGAAACACACACATAAGACGCGGAGGCACACGGCCATCTCTTTCACTCTCTTTTTCTGCGCCCCTCCATGGCATCATGCCTCTCTCTCCTTCCCCCTCTGCACCATGTGCCGTCTAGTCTCCTTTCACATTCTTCTGTCTAACTGTTCCTTTTGCAAAGCATATTGGACAAAGACACCATATAAATATGCAAATCATAATTCTAAGCTGCTATTGCAGTCACCCAGAGCTAAAAGCTTTAATAGGTAAATGCTGCCTTTTCATATTCAAGAAGTAACAGTCTTGGTTTCTGGTTAAACCTTTCACATGATTAATTAATAAGGTGGATGCAAAGCAGTTGCAGGCTTCAAGGCGTTTCTGTAAGTGTTTTTATGTTATAGTTACAGCCAGTCAAAGCCATGCTGAGATCTGTAAGAATCCCACACTGTTAAGGCGGAGCATTCGGAGAATAGGGCATGCAGCGTGCCCTTTTAAATATGCCATATTTTCTATTATTTTCCTTGGAAGCAGTTTGACCCAACTCGGTAACCTTTTATGCAGTCTTCATATGCCCTTTCCAATTACACATTTGTTTACTAGGAATGACGGCTGCTCCCTATTTTCTATTCACCAACTCCCACACCTGTGCGTTAAGCACAATTCGTTCTCAGGAACGCTCCCTGGAGGTCCTATTCTTCCTGGTATTTTTTTTCTCTCTCTCTGTGCCTATAAGAAAATAATGAACATAAAAAGCATCCCAAAATACTTTTCAAATGCATGAGTTAAGAAATGGATCTCCTGGAGGCTGTCAGAGCCTTTGAAACACAGTGCTGCCTTAACCATGGCTGGAACTGAACTAGCGCTGCTCCTTAAACCTGCAAGAATTAAAAGCGGAGCAGGAAAACGGGCTCTTTCCTTTTCAGATAAACTGGACTCAACACTCAGCAGCCTGTAGTGATCACCAGCAATATGGGTTTTGGGGTAAACTTGGTTGTAACAAGGCTGCAGTCCAAATCTGCATGTCTGCACATGCTTTATCAAAGCCTGAGTCCATGCCAAAATTGCAATATATATGAAAAAGTTGTCATTGGAATGAATGTTTTGCCTGGATTCATCTAATATATGTGATTCAATTCGCTTTTGCTAAACATTACTTTGTTTTGCTTCCACTCTGGATTACAATATATCTTTAAACAATGATTTCTATTTTGGACCAGCTGTTACTGATTAATTTGGGCTTCCAGCTCGACAAAAATTGTTCTCCACGGCTCATCATGATTTTTAAATACCTTTCCCCTCCCATCTAACCCCCAGTACAGTCCTCAACCAGTAAGCATAGACTACAACACCCATTTGCACCCTGACTATGGTCACTAGGTATCACCATTTGTGTGAAGGATGAGATTTCCTCATGTTCTAGGAGATGTGACTGTTACCTCAATGGCCTCCCCAACCCAGGCAAGCTGGAGGAAACTAGATCACGAGGGGCCACACGTGCACCTGACTGGCTTCAGAGGGTGCTGGCAATGCCTGAAGCCTGACTCCCTGGCTCCCCTCAATACAACCACGGGAGCATTTTCCTTTACTCCCGTGGCAGTGCTAAGTTGCAACCGTTGGTGCCACTGAGTTCATAGAAGTTAAACAGGGGCACTTCCTGTCTTGTGTGGATCGGGAGAGGTAAGTATGGGAGGGTGGTGTGATGTGCAATTTAAACTGCACAGGAAGCTTACAGTAATTTCCAAACCAAAGTGTTTCAAGTGTGGTGAGTACTTAAGATAATTATTTTGAGAAGCACAGATTTACATATTTGTTGTTAAGTGCCGTCGAGTCGGAGTCGACTCATGGCGACCCTCTGGATAGCTATCCTAAATTGTGTTTGACACTGGCATTGAATATCCGGGGTTAGAGGTCAGCAGTGATGGTTATGTACCATAGCAGTGCATAGCCTTCTCAGTACAATATCAAGCACTATTGCGTATGTTTACTAAACCGCGTTAACGTAGCAGATGCTTTGATAACTTGCCTTAGGTAACGTTAACACGCGTAAACATTACGTTAATATGTGTTAATGTTACCTAACGTGCGTTAACATTACATAACGCGCTTTAGCGTTCCCGGCCGCGGTAAATCCCGCAGAGGGAGGAGAGAGGGTGGAGAGAAGGGGTCAATGGGCGGGGAGAGGCCGCTTCCACACTAACATGGGGAACTGAAGGGCTGAATCTTACCAAGACTGAAAAACCTGGTGTTAGCACACATTTGCAAGAGAGAGAAACTATTTCAGTGTTAGCAATGTACAGCATAGGCAGGGAGACCAAGAAAAGTGATAGTAGTGCTCCATTTGCAGCAACAGCATAGTGCCCAAGTATGAAAGGCCACTATGGTGGTGGTGCAAATGGGGCATAGGGGGCTGCAGGCGGGACATGTAGTGGGGGCAGCTGGGGCACAGGGTGGATTAGGCAGTCACCTAGATGGCACATAGGAACATAGAAACCGGACATCAGCAAGACAGCAGCTGACAAAGGCCAAACACAATCCACCTACATCTACCTGGTCCACCCTAACTAAAAGTTGCCAGGGCACTGACATGACATCCCCCCAGCCAACCCTCCCCCAAGAGGAAGGGACATAATATTGGCATGCAGTGATGGGGTGGATGTGAGGATGCCCATGTATGCCCCCCCATCCCAGACCCCACTCCCTAGGCAACTGCCTACCCACACAATGGATGGCCTGGGACTGCGCACTACCAGCACTGACAGCATATGGTCATGTCAGCATGGCAGGGGGTGTGTGCCCGTGCTGGAGGGGCCAGTGGCACTTGCCTGCAGTGGACCTACGCCATGCCCTGTACCAGTACGTGGTGTGCAATGCAACATAAAAGGTCTGGCTGAGGAAAAGTACAAGTAGCTCCAGGGACTACCATGCATCTGTGGCAACAGTGTGGTGCAGTACACACAGCCAGTGTGTCCAGAAGTAGAGGGTCACAAGTTCAAGTCCCAGCTGTGGATCCTGCCAAGCATATCCCTAAATTTTACCCTACAATGCAGATACAACAGCAACATGTGCAAAGCCGAAAGCAGTGGCGAACAGGGGTACAAACACACACTCACACAGGCTCCACAATCCAAATCTGCAGGGAGAGTCAGGCTGTTGGCCCCAGCACGGAGCTGCAGTTATCACCAGAGCACCACTACTACCTCCTGCACAGTTTATCAATGTCGGCACTGTGATCAGGACCAGTGTGGTGGGCAGGGTTGCCAACCATCCCTATCTTTGCACAATGCTGCAATAGGAGTGTGTGTGTGTGGGTCTATCCATTGTTCTGTGGCTTCCCACACCTCACTGGGCCCACAATGTCCCACTCTTACCAGCGTTAGCCTGAATATGTGCATGATGAGGAGCAAGGTATTGTGGGTATGGCCCAGACAGGGCGGATTGGCCAGGATGCATCTTCACAGGGTATTGGGCAATGGCTGGGACACTGTAGTGCCTGACCACTGCCTGCATGGACAGGGTGGCCACAGCATGTCATGCTGGGAGGACACTCACTCTGACCGAGCAGTGACCATGGCATGTCTAGGTTCCCACATAGCACTCTACACTACCTGCTTCCAGTGATACATGTGTGTTCCTAGTGCTGTGGACCAATTGTTGAGATATCTGCTTGTTGCACATAGTTCTTTTGTGAGTATGTACTATGGATTGGCTAGTGGACTGTTTGCAGTTAGACTGTGCATGTTTGGAACCCTTTGTAGAGTGCTGTAGGTGTAGTCTGAGTGTGCCATCTGCTGGTGAATGGCAGACAGTGGTGTAAGGTAGTTGGGGGTTTCCAGACCTAACCCCAGCATTACTGCTGGTCTGCCCCAGTCACAGGTCTGGCTCTGGCCCATCAACCATGGAGGACTATCTTATACCAGCAGGATGGACGTTGCTTCAGCAGGGCTCAGGCACCTGTTCCTTACCTACAAGAAGGTGATTGTGGGCCCTTTGGGTTGTATATAGTGTATACCATTTTGACCTGTAGAGGCACTGCTACATAAACCTCATGCAAGTTTAGAAACCCTTCTGCCCCTCTGCCATGATAATTGGTGCCAATGTCAGTCAGATCCTAACACTGAGTATGCATTAATCTGGGTAGTGTCTGGTCCCAGAGGGCCACATGTGACTGTGGAATACAGATGGACACCAAATTACCTTCATATGCACTGCAAGGAATATCACTAGTAGTGATGAGGATGTACAGCAGGACCTATCTTTAGCATCACATGTACTGCAGACCTAGTGCTGGGCACCCATCCTATCCCTCAGAGTAAACACAGAACCTGCACAATGGCATGGTCTGAAGCTACTCTGTGCCAGTATCACGCACTGTCAGTTCGTCTTTCCAAGCTGAGGTACCGGAGAGGTGCGGACCCCATTTTGTGATCAGCTGTAGGCAGCTATTCAGCATGTGCATTGCATCATGGGTACTGGTGGGGTTACCCTATCCTGGCACTCAGAGCAGACAGTTTGTGCGGTGACCTGCAGTCCTTCTGTACCCAGCCATTGCTGTGAGATACACCATGGAGGTATAGCCTACTGGTTAGTACAATGCCATTCATGGGTTCATTTCCTCATTGTTCCCTCCTTTCATGCCTGTCCTACTCAAATAGCTTGCATACCTGTAACAATCATATTTTTGCAGAGCTGTGCTGCCAGCCCATAATACCTCGCCACAGTTACCAACATTCCTTCGGTCCGTCTATGTGTCTGTCAGCTGTGTAGAGTCCTGTCTGCCTGTGCAGGCTGTCACTCCATGTCCTGCACTGCTACCCTTTCCTACATTGCGCCTCTTCGTGCTTGCCTCGCCTGTGCCTGATCTGCATGGCACCACCACTCCTCTGTCTGCCCATCATTGTAACTATCCTGCCACCTCCGCCTCCACTGGGGGACACGTATTCCCATCATCTGCCACCAACTGTCTTTCCAGTACTTTACATTGCCAACACCCTGTGCTGTGGTACAGCTGCCCCACCATGTTTGTCAACAGTACTGACAGCCACATGGGATGCCCGCAGATATGGCAGATCCAGCAGCTCCCAGCTCTCCCTCCTTCACTCACCTGTTCATTGCCTTTCCTCGGTGCTCTATCTAGTGTTAGGGCTACATCTGTCTCTATGCCTCACTGGTCATGCATGTCATCCTGAAGCACCTTGCAGCCCTTAGGGCACACTAACCTAGGACACCGTAACCTTGTTAGGCAACCTGAACCTATGGTTCCATAACCCAGGGTGCCTTCTAAGGTGCCTTGTCCAGGGGTGCCTAATACGGTGCTTAGCCTAAGGAGCCCTATAGGGCACCTTACAAAGTGCCTTATGAGGCACCTTACAAGGCACCTTATAAGGCACATTTCAAGGCACCTTACAAGGCACCTTATAAGGCACCTTACATATTCCAGTTAATAAATTCAAAATAAAAAGTATTTTTCTACCTTCTGTTTGGGATTTTATTTTTCAGCTGCAATTGCTCCAGTTACTTTCTTCTGGTTTCTTTGTGTCTTCTGCGAGCTATCCATTTGTCCTTTCTTCTCTTTTAGATTTTTTCCATTCTCTCTCTATATCTGCTTTAACAAACTGATCTTTCCCCTTTTGCTCTTTCCCCCTTTCCTTTCCTTATTCCTTTATCATCCACTCAAATTTCACGCTTCCATTCTCAATCCCCACTTACTCTCCCAATACCCAGCCCATCGTAGACTTTTCTTCCCTCCCACACAAAATATCTTTTCCCCTCTCCATTCTCATTCCCCATCCCCAACCCTTTCTAGTCCTCCCTCAAAATCAGCTCCCTTATAGTTCTAGACCCACCGAACATCTGCTTCCTTCTAGTCCCAATCTCCCAAGCCCCCACATCAGCACATTTCCAGTCCTAGCCCCCCATATGCTTTTTTCCAGGTCAATTCCAGCCCCCCATCAGCTCATTTCCACTCCAAGCTCCCCATCAGCCAATTTCCAATCCTAGCCCCCTTGTCAGCCCATTTCCAGCCCTATTCCAACTCTCCACAGCCCATCCAGTCCTAGCCCCCCATCACAGCCCATTTGCAGCTCCAGTTCCCCCTCCCTCGATCACAGCTCATCCAGTCCTAGCTCCCCCCGCTCCCTCCAAACAGCCCCGGCTCCCTCTGCAGCAGTCCACATTGTGCAATAATGTAGTTCACGCAGGGCCCCCTGAAGCGCGGTGCCCTGTGCGAACAACATTATTGCACAATGGACGGGCCGGCGCTGACCTCAACTGCCCCTGAGCATAGACTCTTGTCATTTCTGCTATGTTCTAAAAACAGAGTTCTGCCTTTAGAAATGGTTTATATAGGACTTGGATGTACCCTCTCAGAGGAATCTCCTCCCAGCATGATGTGAATGGTAGCAAGAACTTCCCCTGTTCTGGAAAATACTGGGCTTTTTGGAATCTACATTGTAGTAATTTAGTAGTGACACTGAATGGTGCTGCTGTTCACACAATAACATTCAAGCTGTCTCTACATAAATGTCAAAGTGATGTATAATAATGAAAAACAAGAAACAAATAGAAAAGGATTCCAATTGCAGACAGGAAAGAGGATGAGAATAAAAGTTACAGTCAGTGACACCATCCCTCAAATGCCAGCCTGAATTGGTGTGTTTTCAAGCCAGCCTTGAAGTTCTTGTGGGAGAGCTTAAGATGTAGCTGAAGAAGAAGAGTATTCCAAAGATGGGAGGGGGGTAGGTGGGGGACATAAAGAAAAAAATTGAATGCATAGCCAGGGAGATGGGAAGGATATACAGGTACTTCCCATGGATGGGGCACAATGTTCAAGCTAGACATGTAGAGTGGTGTGCAAAAGTCTGGAATCACTTGTGAGTTTTGCGTTTTTCATACTTTCTAACGTTTTTTTTTTTAAATTTTGCGTTAGCCCTGCATATTCATCTTTCTACCATGTTAAAAGGGATACATTTTGCTATTAGAGTTGACTTTTTTGCATTCCTTGCTTCCAATTTAAATACTTTACAGACGCTGGGAGATAGCTACTACAATGTTTGTGGATCCTGCGTCAAAACTGGATCGAGATTATCCAATATGCACACGTTATTTCTGACCAATCAGGAGGCTGGTTTCACTAACCAATCACAATGCAGATATCTAGGCAACAGTGCAGCTATAAAAACGTGTGGAATTTTTGAATTTCATACGCTTTCTGGATCGACCATGAAGATGACTCGGATCCTGACGTTGGAGGAGCATGTTTGTGTGTCCTTTATGAGTGAGGAAGGATTTTCAAGCCACCAGATAGCCAGGAAAGTTGGCTGCAGTCAGAGCGCTGTTGTTAAGATTGTACAGAAGAAGAAACGGGTTCAGTGGTAGACAAGCCTCGTTCAGGTCATCCACATTCATCAACATCACGCCAGTACCGCGCACTACGACACATTTCACTGACTAATCGCAAGTTGACCTCTCCTCAGCTACTTCGAGAGTGGTCAGACAAGAGTGAGGTCAGTGTCAGCTCATCAACAGTTCACCGCCGGTGCCTGAAGTTTGGTCTCCGGGGCTACATAGCACGAAATAAGCCACTGATGACTGACATACAAATGCGCAACCGGATCGTGTGGGCAAGAAAGCACTCAACCTGGTCAACTTAAATATGGGAAAAGGTGCTATTCAGCGATAAAAGCACCTTCTGCCTGTTTGATAATCAGGCCCACACCTACAGTATGTGAGGAGATTTCCTGGAGAGGAATTCAAGCCTGAGTGTCTCAACCTCACTGTGAAGCATCCTTTGAAGGTCATGGTCTGGGGCTGCATGGCTGCCAGTGGCGTTGGACATCTTCACATCGTCGATGGAATGGTCAACGGGGCCAAGTACATCACCATACTGCAAAAGTGCATGGTGCCATCAGCACACCAGCTGTTTCCTGGCCAGTTCCTGTTCCAAGATGACAATGCACCCTGCCATCGCTCCAGACAGGTGATCAGCTGGAAGCAGCGGAACAACATCAAGTGAATGGACTGGCCTGCCCAGTCTCCAGATCTGAATTCAATCGAGAACCTGTGGCACAAGGTGGCCTTGGAAATATCCAAGAGGCATTCAACATCAAAGCATGAGGTGACTGAGTCACTCATTGAAGCTTGGAACCGTGTTGTCACCAACGATCACCTTGTCAGACTGGTTCATTCAATGCCGACAAGATGCAGTCAGGTGATCAAGAACAAAGGGTGGCCCATCAAATACTGAGCCATCACTGACACATAAAAATGGCCTTTTTCAAGGCCACATACATTAATTTGAAGGAAACCTGGCGTGCGTCCATAATATTTTAAAGCATACTTACAATAATATATTGTTGGCCAATGATGTACATTACACGATTTTCACAGAAAATCTATCAACAGGACAGCTATGGAGAAAAAACTCAGAAAATAAGGGCCAAACCAATACTAAAGGTTGGCCCTAATAGCCAAATCTATCACTTAGCATGAGATACACAGAAAAAGCCACTGGGAGGAAAAATAAATTAAGATATAAGGTCACGAAGTTGAAAAAACGTCAAATTTACAAGTGATTCCAGACTTTTGCACACCACTGTAAGAAAATAAGTGATGCCAAATAGATAGAAGTATCCGTGTAGAGGTCTTTATGTGTTAGGGTTAGAATTTTGAAGTAGATTTGAAAAGAGGCTGGAAACCAGTGCTGCTGAATCGTAAGAGAAGTAACATGGATGGATGATGGAGGATTCAGTAGAGTTTTGGATAAGTCTGAAGCCTTTTTAATTTGGATGCAAGGAGACAGCATTGCAGTAGTCATGATGCAAAATAATAGAGCTGAGAGCTTAAGTCTTTTGGGCTAGAGGTCCAGAAAAGGCCACATGGCATGAAACTTTTGTAAAGCCAGAGAGGAACTTTGACTACAGAACTGACCTGTTTCTCAAAGGGAAGTTCAGTGTAGAGATGGACATCCGGGTATTTGAAAGAGGGAAGAAGTACTATGGGTTAGCCATTCAGGACAGGATAGATGGTGGGAGTATTAGCGCTCCCAGTAAACCAAATAGCTGAGGTTTTACTGATGTTTAATTTGAGGTGGTAATCTTCTAACCAAGTGGTAACTTTATGTAGTGATTCAGATAGGACAGGTCTGGGGAATGCAAAGCTGCATAGACCAATAATAGTACAAATGATTAATAGTAGTAGTACCTCATCTGTACAATAATGCATACTGCTACCTGCTTTCTGTATTAAGCATGTTAAGGGGTAAGACCAATACTGAATAAAAGAGGTGCCAATACATATTGTAATAACCCTGTGGGATGCTGCACATCAATGAACGAGGGGCCACAATGCTAGAAATTCTCAGGGGCATCGTCTGAGCATAGCAGGGGTTGAGCTACTACTACTACTACTACTACTGAGCATTTGTATAGCTGAGAGGAATATGCAAATGCATACATTTACACCTATAGTAGAACAGATGTAAATGTACACAAGAGGATTTATGTGCTATAGGGTCTTTTTCTAGGTGCCTATTTTATGAAGACACAAAAGAGATTATTTTTGAAGCATCATCATGTGTAAATAGCATCATTTACATCTATAGATTGGCATCCGCATGTAAATGTCACATGATGATGCTCTCTACATTTAGGTTGCTAGGAGGCATGGTAGGGGTGGAGAGAGAGAGAGTGGTTTGGGCAGATCTAGCATCTTACAAAGGGAATCCATGTGGATATTAAAACAATCTACATGTCGGCATTTACACCAGTCCCCAGGTACAAATAATTTCCTGCTTCATCAGGCAGGTGTAAATGCCAAGGTCCGGCCTCCTCTGATTATGCCCTTGACAGCAATTTTCCTCCAATCCCACCTACCGACATATAATTCCCCCTTCCTGCACCCCAAAAGCATCCAGTGCACCCCCAAACTCCCCTCTTCCCTGACAGGCATCACCCCTCCCAGATGCTCACAGATATCTAATATTTCCCCCGGACACCCAACACCTCAATGTATAGCATCTCTCCTCCACCTAACACCCCTGGCAGAAAAACCTCCACAAAGTTCCTGGGCAGATCCCCTACCTCGCTCCCAGCTCCTACCAGGGTCCAATGCTTCCTGGTGTCTTGTGTGAGTAGGAGCGATTTCCAGTCATTACTGCATGTCCTGGTTCTGGATTCCAAAATAGCTGTCGTGATCCCTAGTAGTAATCTCGCATTATTACTGCTAAGGGTCAGGCTGTCAAGTAAGGGTATTTTGCCTTATTTGGTAGCCCGCCCCTAGCAGTAATATCATGAGATTACTGCTAGGAGTCATGATGGGGTCAAAGGGTCAGGGAATGCTTTAGGAGATGGGGGAATCAGATCTCAGGTGGGGGGATAGGTTGGGGGATCACCGTTGCAGGGTGATTGGGAATGTGGAAAAGGTGCTGCAGGTGTGTGTTCACATCAGGGAGCAGCGATTCGGACAGGGGGGTATGTAATATCAGAGGGTTTATTTTACATGGGATCTGAAAGCAGCTATGATGTGCTTTGATGTCCATGAGGGAGACAGATGCTTCTCAAGACAGACAGCGAAAGGACCCACATTTAAGGAAAAAAGTCTTTCTTGTGGAGTTGCTGAGGAAGGTCATGATTTTCCTGGAATTAGAGATGGCCACACTCCTAATAACAGAAGCTTAATAATCAAGGGACTGGAATTTTAAAGGAAGAGAAATCTAAAAATTCATACCAAAAAAGGCTCTGTAAGAAGGAGACAGTTGTTGCTTCAGTCTCCCTGACGGGAACTGTCCTGTTGTAGATTCTCATTACCACCATTAGGTTTGTCAGAGAGAAAGGGAAGGGGAAAAAGCCTGTAAAAAGCAGGGTATGCTTAGATGAGCGCTTAGATGAACTTGAGAGGGTAGAGTACCCTCACTAACTGAAATAATGTAATAAGTCATAGAACTTAAGAAGACCATCATATTGTCGTTGTTAGAATGTGTGAGACTCAGAGGGAAGGAAGGCAGCGTTGCATAAAGACTGCAGCTGCAGAGCACTGATAGCTCTTTTGAAGACTGGAGCCCTGCTGGTCCCCTAGGCCTAACAATCTCTGGAATCCCCTTCCCCTGGTACCTTCACAGTTGGCATCTTTTACTTTTGGCCCATCAGGATGCTGCTAAGTGACTCTAACATATCCTATGCACCTGACCTGCTAGCTTCTTTGCTGAACTCTCACCAGCCAAACATGCCTCAAGGCCGGAAAAGAAGGTAGAGTGTGCAGTGACTGTCTCTGTGCTAGCAGATACTACAGCATGGGAGAGTCTTCCTTTTGCAGTCATCTATACTCTCTATCCAAATCCCACAAGAGCGTATCCAATCTGCCCATAAATGCATCTTATTTCTTCAGTTCAAGGGGTGCCCCAGCCCAGATTCCTATGCTTGGATAGAAAATCCCTAGAGTCAGGGAAATACTTGGAGGCATTTAACAAGACTGTTTTGGGCTCTTTCCTGCTGCTTTTGGGTGTTGTAGCCAGTATTAGTGCTACTTTGCCCTTCTTCTGCTACTTGGGTTCTTTCAGCTAATGTTAGTTATGATTTGCTCCTCTTGCACTGCTCTGGGGTGCTTCCAGTGAATATTAGTGTCATGTTACCCCTCTCCTGGTGTCTTTCAGCCTATACTAATGCTCCTTTACTCCTCTCCCTCCCATCTTGGGGTCTTCCTGCCTATGTTGGTACTGCTTTGTCCCTCTCTCACTACCTTGGGTTCTTCATTCTAATTTTTGCCATCCTGACAGTGGCTTGTAGTCTTCATGATACTATTTGTGCTTTTTGCCTTCTTTTGATGCCATGGGGGTCTTCATACCATTCATGATGTTTTGTAGTGCTGTTGCCTCTATTATGAATGCCTGCCAGCAAGGTTTTTGTAGGGATATGCTTTTGATTCAAAGCAAAAGCTGCAATAGTGTATGCTATTGCTCAGTAGTGTGCACTATTGTACAATCCTGTACACTATTGAAAAAAATCTAAATAGGGCGGAGTCTGCCGCGGTAGAAAATGGCCGCATAGATTGTTTGCTCCCTCCCAGCACTCTAGAATCCGGAGCTAATAACAGGTAGCGGTTGCCCTGAAACTCTGCCTTGAATCGGTTTAGACGGCGGCGTTATGTCTACATTAAAACCGGCCAAATTAGATTTTCAGCAGACGGCGGGACAGTCTAATAAGAGGGCGAAGCAGGAAATCTCATCCCCGGAGAAAATGGCGCCTGACAAAGCAACCGCGCAAGGGGTGCGAGAGATCCTACAAGAACTCCGCTCCGTAAAAGAACTTATCACTACCAACGCAGGTACGCTAGCAGTGGTCCAAGAAGATTTGCGTGAGGTAAAGGAGCGACTAGGTTGCATGGCCCAGCGCATGACGGAGCTCGAGGCCGAGGTGGGTCGGCAGTCGGCAATAATAGCTCAAGTTGACCCGCTCGTAAAGAGGGTCACAGCTTTAGAAGTGTTGGTAGAAGATCAATCCAATAGGGCCAGGAGAAGCAACGTTAGAATAGTGCGAGTCCCTGAAGGCCGGGAGGGATCCGACCCCATAAGCTATCTCGAAAAGTTCATACCAGAGATACTGGGTCTTACCTTTGAGCGGCCCCTGGAACTGGAGCGGGCCCACCGTGTACCGTCACACCCTTCTGCACAGACTCAATGACCGCGGCCGTTTGTAGTGAAAGCCCTGCGTTATCAGCACGTCATACAGATTATGGAAGCGGCAAGGCGGCGGCAAAATCTACTGCTGGATGGGCAAAGAATTTCCTTTTCCCCCGACCTGAGTAAGCGGACGGCCCAACGTCGGAAAGATCTCCTAGCCTGCAGGCCTCTACTACAGCAAGCACAAGCGTGCTTTGGACTCTTCTACCCAGCTAATATGCGGGTGACCCTGGATAACTGGACTCATACTTTTACGGAGGGTCATTTGCTTCGCACTTTTCTTCAAGACCGGGCCAGGATGGAAGTCGGGACCTAGCGAACACGGAACTCTATGCATTGGTAATACAGTAATAGCCTTGACTCCCAGTGGGACGTGATGCCGATAGTGAGTTGGATCACCATTTCCATTTTGCTAGTGTGTTTTATATCCTTTTTTCTTTTACCCTCTTTTATTGCTTTCATGATAAAGAAGTGCAGTGTGATTGCTGTGTTGATCAATAATTTAGCTCTCATACCCGTCTAATGTGTAAAATATATACAAGAGGCATGTATCATTTTTCATTGGTTCCCGTATGCCAATTTAGCTCACAGAATGGGGCAGTCATGTATTTTCCCTAAGTGTTGGGAGGGAGTTAGTAGGGCTTGGATGGGCGGTGGGGATTTCGCCATGCAAGTGGGATTAGGTTATGGCTTATTGCAGCCAGGTTGTAGGCATGCTAATTGCAATATAGTTGATACCCTGTTCCCGGGGCAGCTGACCACGAATGCCCCTCTCCCACCCCTCAGTAAGGACGAATATGGCTAACAGCCGAGTAAGGGTGCTGTCCCTAAATGTCAAAGGGATTACCAACCCGGCCAAAAGGAAGAAAATCCTGCTCTACTGCAAGCAGCAAAATGCGGACGTGGTGTATTTACAAGAGACCCATTTATCTCTCGCTGAGTCCTATAAGGTGACAGACAAGACCTACCAGAACGTTCTCTCGGCGCCTGCCCTTAAGAAGAAAGGTGGGGTCATTATACTGATTCGGAAAACCCTCCCGGTGGAAGTAAGGGAGACTAAAGTTGATCCTGCCGGTCGCTGGGCCAAGCTAACAGCACTGCTGCAGGGGGACCTTTATACCTTCATGACGGTGTATGGTCCTAACACTGATGACCCGCAATTCTTTACTCAGGTTGCCCAGGAACTCATAGACTCCGGCTCTACCAGTATCATCTTGGGGGGAGATTTCAATCTCATACCAGATCCTCTCTTAGACAGAACTCCCTACAGGCTGCAGCATAAGCCCCACTCGTCTATTGAGTTACAAAATATGAAAGATCTACTGGGGCTAATTGATCCATGGAGGCTATTCTCCCCAAACGGCAAAGAGTACTCCTTTTATTCTTTGCCTCATAACTCACAAACTCGAATTGACTACTATCTTATTTCCAAGACGCTGCTACCTAAGGTCGTTGGTACAAACATGCTCCCCAGAACAGTCTCCGATCATTCAGCAATTCATTTGGACCTTAGTGTGGGCCCTGAAAGGAAATCTCCGGGTCGGTTCTTCTTTGAGAAACACTGGCTGGCGGACGACGAATTCCGAACTACTATGAAGGCTGCCATTGCAGAATACTTTACTGTTAACCACTATGGGGACACCCCCACATGGGCCTGGTGGGAGGCTTTCAAAGCCAGTGCCCGAGGGCGTATGACCACCTATAAGATTCGTAAGCACAAGGCAGAGGTAAAGAGAAAGAAGGAGTTGGAAATCGAAATTGGAGCGGGTGAACGGCTCCTGGCTCGCTGGGCAGATCCGACCATCCTTCTGCGACTGCAGAAGCTTCGGTTCCAATACAATGCTCTCTTGCAGGCGGAAGTCAGCGAAATGATCAAAGCGCAACAAGGGACATACTACCATGATAGTAACAGAGCGAGTTCACTGCTTGCAAACACGCTAAAGGTGAAGCGTGCGGTGACCCGGATTGCGGGATTAAAAGATTCGGCAGGAGTCTTAAAAGTTTCGGATGATGAGATCCTAGCGCTATGCGAAACCTTTTATTCCAAACTTTACCAATCCGAAATCGCTAATGACGACTTGGCATTTTCGAATTTTGTCTCCTCCATAGAAGGTCCCCAACTCACGGAAGCACAACAGCAACTTCTAGTTGTGGATGTCACCTGTAGGGAGCTTCGCACCGCTCTCAAGCAGCTTGCGAAGGGGAAGGCCAGTGGCCCGGACGGGCTCCCCGTGGAATTTTATGAGGCCTTCGCTGATCAGCTGATACCGGAGCTGCTGCTTTACTATATGGGAGTAAAAGAAGAATGTCCTGCGGTGGGAGCACTAGCAGCGGCTACGATAGTAATACATCCCAAACCGGGTAGAGACCCGGAGAAGGTGGAGAACTATAGACCTATCTCACTATTAAACGCGGATTATAAAATCTACACCAAGATTCTAGCTAATCGACTGGCCAAGGTTATGGGGTCCCTTATCCATCCTGACCAGTGTGGATTCATGTCGGGGAGATCTACGGTTGACAATGGCCATATGTTAGCCCATGTTCTTCGAAAGGCGCAGCAGGTGGATCTGCCAATTGTGGGCCTGGCGCTGGATGCTGAGAAGGCGTTCGATAGGGTCGAATTCTCCTACCTATTTCAAACTATGCGCTGGATGGGGGTCCCAGACAGTTTCCTGAAGAGTATCCAACTGTTGTATACTAAGCCGGTAGCCCGGGTGGCGGCGAATAATACTGCTTCTCGGGAATTCCTGCTTACAAGGGGTACTAGACAAAGCTGCCCTCTATCCCCCCTATTGTTTAATTTGGCCCTAGAACCACTGATTCTTAAAATCCGTCAAGCCTCCAACATAGTGGGAATCCCACTGGAGGGGTATCATTGCAAGCTGTCCGCTTACGCAGATGATCTCCTGCTATTCCTGGATGTGCAGTCGGTGGATGCCGTCTTGGAGACTATCGATGAGTATGCCCGTATCTCGGGCTACAAGTTAAACTTGGACAAGACTACCAGTATACCATTAACACCAGCAGTCTCGGTGGATGAATTGCGGCAGTACTCCTTCCAGGTGGAGAAATCGTCGTTTAAATATTTGGGAGTGGTCTATGGTACTACTTTGGCTGACACAGTCTCCCTCAATGTAGATCGATGCACTGAGATCCTGCAGGAATGCGTGCACAAATGGTCGCCGTTAAACCTGACATGGTGGGGCCGCCTAGAAACCATTAAAATGGTTATTGTCCCCAAGATCACTTATATCTTGAGCATGATCCCGGTGCTGTTTGACAAGAAATTCTATCAAAACTTAGAGAGAAAATTACTCGTTTTTCTTTGGGCGAAGAAAACACCGCGTATTGCTGCTTGGAAACTTAAGCTCCCCAAGAAACAGGGAGGGGTCCACTTTCCGGATTTTTACTGGTATCACGTCGCAGCAATATCCAAGCAAGGCTCCTGGTGGGCGGAGGAGCTGGATACCCCAGGAGCCCCAAGCTGGCTTGTAGTGGAAGCCGCAGTGAGTGACCCTCTACCTTTGCGCCATCGCATTGGGGCAGCTGCCCCACTGTCGTATCCACAGAAGCATAATGTGATACTTCATGCCACTCAACAAGCCTTCAATGTGGTGTTGCCACTTCTGGGAGACGAGCAAACCTTTACGGATGCCACTCCGTTATGGCTTAATCAACGCTTTAAAATCGCAGATGCCTGCTTTGCATGGACCACTTGGATGCGCCACGGAATTTTATGCCTGGGACACCTCATCTGCGGACGGCGATATAAAACCTTTGTCGAATTACAACGGGAATTCCAACTTCCCAACAAGTGCTTTTTCCAGTGGGGACAGTTGCGGCACTGCTTGAGCAAAGCCGGTGTGATACCTCTGCTTGTGGTCAGCGGGCGCTCGTCTCATCTTTGGTTTCAAGAGCTCCGGATGGGATCCGGGCAAATATCGAAGTTAATGACACTCCTTAGATCGGCGGATGAGCGCTGTCCCAGGGGCGCTCGGTTGGTATGGGAAAATGAAGCTGGGCCTCTGGCAACCCCGGAACTTTGGGCTTCCTTCTGGGGATCCCAGATACGGATATCGAGGTCTGCGTCGCTGACACAGATGTTGTTTTTTCTAGCACATCGTGCTTACCTGACCCCGATTAAGATCTCCAAGTGGCAAGAATATAAGGATGATCGCTGCTGGTCGTGTGGTTCAGAACCAGGGACCTTCTCGCATATGTTATACTACTGCCCACAACTAGCGGCCTATTGGTACGGAGTATGGTGGCGAGTGCAACGGCTGTTTGGGATTGCCACGCCCTTAACCTTCCAGATCGTTATCTACAAGTCCATGGCGGATGTGCCGGGCCTTCAAAAACAGTACCATGCCCTGTTTGATTTGCTACTGAGTTTGGCGCTAAAGGCCATTTTGAGCCACTGGAAGTCTTTCAGTACCTTGAACGTAGAGTATTGGTGGAATCTGGTATGCTATCATCGCTCCTGTGAGTTGGCATATGTTCAGCAGAACCCTTTCTTTAACTGAATACTAGACAAGTGGGACACCCTTGCAATGGAGGAGTGGCCTAGTGGTTGGGACGAGGTACTTCAGGCCGGAAGGTCAGGGGTTCAAATCCCACTAGAGGACGGCAACCTTGGGCCGGAAGGACTGGGGTTTCTAAGTCCCACAGGTGTTCCTTGTGGTCTTGGGCAAGCCACTTAACCCTCCAAAGCCCATGCTCCCTGTAAAATAGTTATCTCCAAGTTATAATGCCCTGTTCAATGTAATTTCAGTTTGTTCAATGTAAACCGCACTGATGCAGAATAGCGCGGTATATAAGAGAGTGTAAATAAAATAAATAAAGATAACATTTGATAAATTACACTTCCAATTGGAGGTACGGTGTTTGTGGTCAGCTCCCCCCTCCCCCCTCTTTCCTTCCGGTATCTGATGTTCTATTTAGTAGAAAATTGGCATGAACCTGTCTGTGTTAGCCTTGGCTTCTGTATAGTTTCTTCTTTGACTGTGCTGTTTTGTTTGTTGTGTTTTTGAAATTGCTAAATAAAGACTTAAAAAAAAATAAATCTAAATAATCTGATAAGAAACTACATTTTTGGACTACACATCCCTAGTTTTAAGCAAGTTTCACTGAAAGTGGATGGAAAACTCTGAGCAGAAAATTGCTTGCTTTATGGACTATAATGGAAACACATGAATAATTTACCACTACTACTAATAATAATCTGTATAGCGCTATAAGGTGTATGCCCCAGAAGGCAGCAGGAAAGGTTGGCACCCCCCAGGCAGCATATAAGGTGCCCCATAAGCTGGCCAAACCTAAGTGCCGCGAAAGATGCCCCAGGGATGCCAAGGTGACACAGGAGATGGTGCCCAGGGGCACAAAGGTGCCCCAAAGTCACAAGCATGAAATGTATGGCTCAAACACAGATGTAACCATAACACTGCACAGAGCACCAAGGAAAGGCAATGAACAAGTGATGGAAAGAAGTAGATGATGGAGCTCATGGACCAGTCAAATCTGCGTGCAGCCCATGTGACAACAGGTAAAGTGGACAAACATATTGGGGGCAGCTGTACCGATGTACAGGGTGATGGTAATGTACAGTGCAACAATGACAGTGTGTGGCATAGGATGGGGATACGTGTCCAGCAGAGGAGGTAGAGGTGGCAGGATAAGTGCAATGACAGGAGGACAGAGGAGAGCAGTGCCATGCAGAGCAGAAACAGGAGAGGCAAGCATGAAGAGCCGCAATGCAGAAAAGTGTGCCAGTGCAGGACATGGGGTAGCAGCCTGCACATTAGGGCAGGATGCCACACAACTGGCACACACACATAGAAGGACAGAAGGATGGATGGCAACAGTGATGAGGGTATAATGTGGCGGCAGCACAGATCTGCTGCCTCACGAATGAAAAGTAGTTGTATAGGACAGCCATAAAAAAAGGGAACAGAGAGGAAACAAACCCATGACCTCTGCTATTAAAGTCATTGCATTAACCATTGTGCTACATCACTATGGGAGCTATCATACCAATGGCTGGCTACAGAAAGAGTGCACATCACCATAAAACTGTCTACTGTGGCTACCAGGATAGGATTGAAACAACAGTACCCATAATGCAATTCACATGCAGAACAGCAGTCTACATCTGCTCACCAGGGTATGCACCTCTACAGCACGTCAGCTTGGTAGGTGGGAATGACTGTGCGTATTACTGGCACATCAGCTTGGTAGGGCGGAATGACTGTGCGTGTTACTGGCACAGAGTACCCACAGGCCATGCCATTTTGCGTGTTCTGTGCTCACCCTGAGGGTGAGGTGGAGAGGCCAGCACCAGGTCCGCAGTACCGGGGGTAGTTGATGTGGGCTATGCTGCAGGTCTCCATCAGTATGTTACAGGTATTTATTGCAGACACCTTTAAGAGGTTTCTGTATCCATTTATAATTGCCAGTTATGTCTGGCCCTTATGGACCATGATGCACACAACATAGTGCATATTCACTGTGCTTGCTATGGTCATCTGTTTAGGGAGCAGGGGTGTGTCAGGGCTCACATGGTGACAATGTACATAGCAAACTACCCTCTCTGAGTCAGGGTGGGGGACATGATCTGCCCCCAACAGACCCGCACGCTCACCCTTTGCAAGGGGGGGGGGGGCAGTGGAGGTACATGAGGACAGGCTGTGGGACCAGCAATCCCAGTCCTGGTGGTGAATGGACAGCTGCTGAAATTCTGCACTTGGGACAGGGCCACTGGCAGATAGGTAGTGGGCGCAGTCAGCTCAGCAGCCCCCACTATGATCTGACATTCACCAGCAGAAGGCAGTCAGTGTGTACCTACTGCACCCTGCAAGGTGGTGAGGCCCTACAGAGGTTAACTGCAGACAGTCTGCTAGGTAGTACATAGTGCATGTTCCTGGAAGAACAGTGTGCACCCAAAAATAGGACGTCAGCACACACAGGTACATCAGTGAATGGACCCCAGGAAAGAGAACCCATAAATATCACTTGAGAAAAAGACTGCATAGCACTATGGGGGAACCTAGCCATGCCGTCGCCACTGCTAAGTCAGGGTGAGAGCGACCTTCCAGCTTGACATGCTGTGGCCACCCTGTACGTGCAGGTGGTGGTCGGGCACTACAATGTCCCAGCCATTGCCCTATACCCTGTGCAAATGCATCCTGCCCATGCCACCCTGTCCGGGCCATACCCACAGTACCTTGCTCCTCATTATGCACATTAGCAGGCTAACACTGGAAACAGTGCAAGCAATGTGGGCTCAGTAAGGTGTAGGCAGCCACAACACACTGGATAGACAGACACACACTCCCTGGCTGCCACACCAGTCCTGGGCACAGTGCAGGCATTGCAATTGTACTCAATACTGTTAGGGTCACTCCCTGGGTTGGTAAACACTGTCAGAATCAATAACTGAAACACACTCCACAGATATCAGAAAGGTTGCTATGATGAATCTCTATCAACAAATTGTGTTAACTTAGAATTTGTTAGCTGACATTAATCATAACAACCTTTTGATATATGTGGAACGTGTTCCCAAGTTTAGGACGGCATTGCTCAAGTTTAGGACGGCATTGCTAAGGTATACAGGTGCCAGTATTGGGAGATGCTGCTCCGCGCAGGGCCCAACAGCCTGACTCTCCATGAGGCTTTGGATAGTGGAGCCTGTGGTTGAGGGTTTTTATGCCCCTGTTAGCCGCTGCTCTAGGGCAGAGATTCCCAACTCCGGTCCTGGTGGGCCAAACACTGTTCAGGTTTTCATGCTGTCCCTAATGAATATGCATGAAATACATTTGCATACAATGGGGGCGGCGCATACAAATGCAGCACAGGCATATTTATTAGGGTCAGCATGAAACCTGAATGGTGCTTGGCCCTCCAGGACTGCAATTGGGAAACTCTGCTCTAGGGATTCCACATGTTTATGGTGTCTGTGCTCTGTAGAGTAAAATATAGGCATTTCAGGCATGTTTATTTTATCTGCAATAAAGGTTCCGTCTTTATTACCATGGTTTAGTACTGGGTAAAACATGGGGACAGGGTTGGCAGGAGCCACAGCTGGAACTAGAACTTGTGACCTTCTGCTCCTGAACACACTGTTGCCACGGGGACAGATCATTCCCTGGGGATACCATGACTGTTCGCAGACAGAACCTGTCTGTTACATTTCACGTCACCCACCTAAATGGGGCTTGGCCATGGTCTGCTGTGGGCAGATGCCACTGCCCCCTCCGGCGGCGGTGGGGGGGGGGGGCGGCGGCGGTGGCGGGGGGGCGGTGGCGGTGGGGGGGGCGGCAGCGGCAGGGGGGGCGGCGGCGGCGGCAGGGGGGCGGCAGCGGCGGCGGGGGGTGCGGCGGCGGCGGCGGGGGGGGGCGGCGGCGGCGGGGGGGTGGCGGCGGCAGGGGGGCGGCGGCGGCGGCAGGGGGGGCGGCGGTGGCGGTGGGGGGGCGGCGGCGGTGGCGGCGGCAGCGGGGGGGGGGTGACACCGGCAACAAACTGTTGATGAGCTGACACTGACCTCACTCTTGTCTGACCACTCTCGAAATAGCTGAGGAGAGGTTAACTTGCGATTAGTCAGTGAAATTCATCGTAGTGCGCGGTCCTGGCGTGATGTTGATGCACATGGATGACCTGAACGAGGCTTGTCCACCACTGAACCTGCTTCTTTCTTCTTCTGTACAATCTTAACAAAAGCGCTCTGACTGCAGCCAACTTTCTTGGCTATCTGACGGCTTGAAAATCCTTCCTCGGTCATAAAGGACATACGAACATACTCCTCTAATGTCAGGGTCCGAGTCATCTTCATGGTTGTTCCAGAAAGCGTATGAAATTCAAAAATTCCACGCGTTTTTATAGCTGCACTGTTGACTAGATATCTGCATTGTGATTGGTTAGTGAAACCAGCCTCCTGATTGGTCAGAAATAACGTGTGCATATTGGATAATCTCGATCCAGTTTTGACGCAGGATCCACAAAAATCGCAGTAGCTATCTCCCAGTGTCTGAAAAGTATTTAAATTGGAAGCAAGGAATGCAAAAAAGTCAACTCTAATAGCCAAATATATCCCTTTTAACATGGTAGAAAGATGAATATGCTGGGCTAATGCAAAATTAAAAAAAAAACAACAACTTTAGAAAGTATGAAAAACACAAACCTCACAAGTGATTCCAGACTTTTGCACACCACTGTACCTCACTCTGTACCGCTCCTTTGGATTTTTGCAGCCCAAATGCATGACTCTGCATATTTTAGCATTAAATTTCAGCTGCCAAATTCTAGACCATTCTTCAAACTTAGCTAGATCCCTCCTCATGTTATCTACTCCTTCCTGGGTGTCTATTGCAGATTCATTGGAGGGGGTGGGGCGATCACAACTATTGTCTCAGTTCTAAAGGACAGAAATGGATCTTTAGTTTGAACACTGTGGTACCAGCTGGTTTCAATTTGAAGACTGAGTGGCAGACGCTGGTTTAATAGATCATATGACTCCGTCTTATAAAAACGCTGATACCATCTTTGCTCTTTTAGATATTAGAGAGAGCTTGGAAGTATTGCAGTGAGTGATGGACTGTATTCTGTGAGACTGGAGAACAAGTATTGAGGGTCCAATATTCTAAAGGCTTTTACATGGTTAATAGCCAGTTACCCTTGTAAATACCTTCTGATTGGATATTCGATGCACATACACAGGTGGTGCCGTTGAATATCCCAGCTAAGTCCCCTACGTGCCCTGATGCTAGCCGGGGGCATTCTGAGTTGGAGCGGAAGTGGGGAGGTGCTAACTATGCAGCACTGATATTGGAAGCTGCACAGTTAGTGTTCAGTGCCTATAAGATAGGCGAGGAAAACCCTTGCCTATCATAGACGCCGAGGGTAACCATGCAGCATCCAATTTCGATGCTGCATAGTTAGCCTTGGCAGCTTACGGGCAGTGCAGCCAGACCCTGATATTCACTTCTGTTGCCACAGAAGTGAATATCTGGGGTTTGGGGGTCGGCGGGCAGGTCTAAGCAGCTACGGCGCTTAGCCCTGCCCAGCTGAATATTGGGCATGGAAAGTCTTGTGAGAATTCTCCCCTGAACCAGAAAGAAAAGTTTTGCTCTTGGCTTTCAAAACATAGTATTATGTCTGTTTTTTAGATGTTTGTGGATGTTTTTGAATGGATGTTACTTTTCTTAATGCAAAGTGACTATGAAAATATGGATGAATTATGATATGTGAGCATTAAAATTATCATTCCATTTGCAGGGACAAGATACAAAATGTTACATAAAAATGTAACATTTTGGGCTTTATTTACTTGTGGATTTTTGTACTGAGCTCATTGATTAAGGCTTTATTTGCAGCACATTTTGGTGATAGCTCTAAATTATACCATTATAAATCTTAAGTAAATCACATGGGGGTAACTGATCAGACCACTAGATGGGTCTTCTTGACCTTATCTACAGTTATAGTCTATGCTTCTCTGTTTCTTGCTGATTCCAGAACTAGGGTGCTCCAAATTGCATCAACAAATCCAGTAACATCTCCTCTTTCATTGCAGACCTATGTAGGGAGGAGTAGCCTAGTGGTTGGGGCAAAGTACTTCAGGCCGGAAGGTCGGGGGTTCATAATCCCACTAGAGGACAGCAACCTTGGGCCGGAAGGACTGGGGTTTCTAGTCCCACAGATGCTCCTTGTGGTCTTGGGCAAGCCACTTAACCCTCCATTGCCCATGTTCCCTGTAAGTATTAGTGTATGTGTCTCATATCCCCACGTGTTAAATGTATCCCCCAATTGTGTTGTGACCGCTTTGATTGAAGGATAAGGCGGTATACAAAACTATCTAAATAAATAAATAAAATAAATAAAATAAAATGTCATCAGTCATAGCTCTACCTAGCAGTTACACCAATGCTGGAGGTTTGTCAATCATACTGGGGTAGGTGTTGGTGCCATGCCCCTTTTCAAGATGATCCATAATGCCTTACCCTTTCCCCATGCCTTCTCTATTTCACTTACTTCAATGTTATTACTTATTTTCAACAAAACTGCTACTTCTCCATATTTTCTGCCTCTTTATCTTTCTAACCTGGTATGACCTTCTCAGCAATAGAAACAAAACAGCATCTAGATCTGGCAATGTTCTACTTCTATACCAATGGTTTTAGATATACTTTTAACAAAACTGGTGCATTTTTATACCACCTGGTGCAAGTGCAGTCTAGGCAGTATACAGTATATATTTCCCTTGTCCCCAAAGGGCTCACAATCTATGTTTTGTACCTGAGGAAATAGAGGGTTAAGTGGCTTGCCCAAGGCCACAAGGAACACCTGTGGGACTAGAAACCCCAGTCTCTCCCATCTGAGATTGCTGTCCTCCAGCAGGATTTAAGCCCCCAGCCCTCTGGCCAGAGGCAACTTGCTCCAACCACTAGGCCACTCCTCCCTCCATGGCTTTGGTCCCATTGTACCATCCAATCTACTGCTCTCTTGCGCTGCATTTACAGCCAAAATAAGACCAATGCGTGCACTTTTCTACTCATTCATATGCTGCTCCTTTTGGTGGATTAAGCTATTAATATGTAATTATTTATCAATTTTTGTGCAGACTGTGCTTAATCCATTGCATGCACTTTCATGTGAGTTTCCAATATTCTTCCTTAAAGCTTTCATAAGTTGAAGTAGATATGAACCCATCTCTCTCTCAGATGCTTTGATCTGTGAAAATATGCTTCTGTTTTGACAACAATTTCCTGGCTTTTAAAATGCATATAAAACAGCAGCAGAGAATAATCTAAGATTATATTTTTGAACAAAATGAACTATTAAAGGATTTATTTTGTTGTAAGTTGATACAGGTAGAATATAGATATGTTCCAGATGAGGGAAAGATTGCCCAAGTTAAATTTAATGCCATAGCCTGAATAAAGAGAATGTTTATTGACATTATGGCTATAAATTGAATACAACATTGTATGGTCAAAATTATTACTGAAAGAATTCTGAAAACAAAAACTCAGGGCCAGAAAAAAAAAGAGAATGATAACATCCCCTCCTTGGAAAAAGTGCATCGAAGGAAAAATATGACTGTGTGTGGAGGTATCCCTGCAAGATGGATATCTAAAAGGATTAATATGATCAAACCTAATGAGGAAGATCCAAAACATCAAAATGAATCATACTGCATTAAGAGAAGATGATGTTAAAATCATATGCTCCAAAATGAAATTGAAAATAGCAGCCAAAGCACAAAGAACTGTGAAGATATGAAGAGAATAGAAAAGAGAGCTATCAAAATATACTAACATAAGAACATAAGAACATAAGATATGCCATACTGGGTCAGACCAAGGTCCATCAAGCCCAGTATCCTGTTTCCAACAGTGGCCAATCTAGTTCATACGTACCTAGCAGTTTCCCCAAAAGACACTATTTAGAGAGAACCCAAAACATTTCCACATGAAATTGGGAAAGACCAAGAGTGCGGTAAAAACATTACCAATCAAAGCAAAAATATTCTGGAGAAAACTATATGAAAGCACAGTCAAGAAGAAGAATGGTTCCCCTGCACAAGGGAGAACTCAGAAAAGGCAAACATCAAACTTATGAAATGGCCAGAAATAACAACAGAAGAGCTGGAAAGAATGTTGAAAAAAGTGCCAAAATGGAAGAGCCATGGCCCAGATGAAGCGACAAACTTTTGGCTCAAATAATTAACATCATTCCATCAAGATCTGGCAAGCTGCAAATATCAATTGGTCAAGCAGCCAGACTTAACACCACAGTGGCTTATAGTATAACAGGAAAAACGCTTTTCCTTCCTTATGGGGACCCAAGTAATGTTTTCAAGAATTACAAACCAATAATTTGTCTGCCTACAATTTCTAAGATGTTCATTGCTCACAGGTAAGGATGTGGTTGACAACTACTGGCCAGTTAGTTTAACTTTGGTGGTGAATAAATTATTGGAAACGCTGCTGAAAGAGAAAATAGTGAGGTTTCTGGAGTCCAGCGGATTACAGGATCCGAGGCAGCATGGATTCACCAGAGGCAGGTCTTGTCAGACAAATCTGATTGATTTCTTTGACTGGGTGACCAGGGAGTTGGACCGAGGGAGAGCCCTAGATGTGGTGTATTTAGATTTCAGTAAAGCCTTTGACACTGTTCCTAACAGGTGACTTATAAACAAACTGAGCACCCTAGGGATGGACCCTAAAGTTACTGTTTGGGTTAGAAATTGCTTGGATGGGAGGCGACAAAGAGTACAGGTAAATGGGGCTCACTCTGAGGAGAAGGATGCTACCAGTGGTGTGCCCCAGGGATCTGTCCTTGGTCTGATTCTTTTTAACATCTTTGTTAGTGATATAGCGGAAGGACTGTCGGGTAAGGTTTGCCTTTCTGCAGATGATACCAAAATCTGCAATAGAGTAGACACCCAGGAAGGTGTAGATAACATGAAGAGGGATCTAGCTAAGCTTGAAGAATGGTCTAGAATCTAGCAGCTGGGATTTAATGTTAAAAAATGTAAGGTCATGCATTTGGGCTGCAGCAATCCAAGGGAGCAATATAGTATAGGGGTGAAGTACTTTTGTCCACTAAAGAAGAGCGGGACCTAGGCGTGGTTGTGTCTGATGATCTTAAAGTAGCTAAACCGATAGAAAAGGCGATGGCAAAATCTAGAAGGATGCTTGGATGCATACGGAGAGGAATGGCTAGCAGAAAAAAGGAGGTGATAGTGCCTCTAAGTCTTTGGTGCGACCTCATTTGGAGTATAGTGTGCAATTCTGGAGACCACACCTTCAAAAGGATGTGAACAGGATGGAGTCGGTGTAGAGAGTGGCTACTAAAATGGTTAGTGGTCTTCATTATGAAGCATATAAGGACAGACTTAAGGATCTTAATATGTACACCTTAGAGGAAAGGCGGGATAGAGGTGATATGATTGAGATGTTTAAATACCTCCATGGCATAAATGTTCAGTGGGAGAGTCTCTTTTAATTGAAAGCAAGTTCTGCTACGAGGGGACATGGGATGAAGGTGAAGGAGGATAGATTCAGGAGTGATATGCGGAAATATTTCAATAAGCCACATGTACGTACAGGATAGACATGTATCTCACGAAAACTTTTCAAAGTGTGTTCTGCATACTTGCGGCCCTGCACGTACATGGCACATAAACGGGGATCCCAGAATGTAGGCAGGAGGAGGTGTAACAGGGGCATGGCCAGCCATGGAGAAGTATAAAACATATTCTGGCACTACCTGTGCACGTCCAAAGTAGTCCCCGCAGACGTCCAGGTTATACCTGCTGAAAAGTGGAATAAAGGTGGGACTTAGAAGTATTTCTGCCCTGCACCTCAATGCAGCCCATAGTGGTGAATGGATGTGTAACCTATGCTGTGCACTGTTGTGTCTGCAGCATGCAGTGTTTCTGAACAGATAGCAGAGGAGAGGGAGATTTGAGGTCACAGTAACAAAATCAAACACCCCCACAAATGTATGAGGAAGAGCACAGGTGTGCATACCAGCCATGCTGACATTTGCTGAGTGAGCTAAAAGGGCAAGCATGGGTCCCCTAATGATGCCCACATCCTTGAAATGATACTGGTGATGATTCCCTAGGACCCCACGTGAAAATGTGAGCTCAGCCATCAGTGCCATGTGCAGCACCCTGCTAGGTGGAGTGTTGTGCTCCACACTGCGGACCTTTACTATATGCCCTATGCAATGCATACAGTCCCTGGATGAAGAGAAGGTCAGATGTAAACCTATCAGAGCACAATAATGGGGAAAGTCTATGCCGGTGGCCCTATGGCACACATCGTGTGCACAGGTCACTGTTGTGGTTGGTTGCATATGTGGGCCTATGATTTGCAATGCGCATATGAGGTTTGACCCTTGAGGCTGATATGATGGAGGCTGATGGAGTGTTTTGGCCTAAAGCAGCTCTGTGACTGAGGTCCACTTGTGTAGGTATCGTGTATGTCTGTATGCATCTTGAAATGTAGTGATCATGTATGATGATGGGTTGGAAGTACTGATATCCATGATTTCCATTCCATCATCTATGTTATTCGGTGCAGGGCATGCTGTTGGCAGATGTCAGCTTCTGTGGGACTGCAGGTGAGTGTGTGTGTGTGGTTGGAGGGCTGCATGGGGGGATCTAAATTGCACGTCCACATTACCTGGACTGTAGGGATGACTGCAGCATCAGCAGGTGCAAGTGAGAACAGGCAGGAGTGAGCAGGACAGGTCCACATTCACCTACCTGTCCATACACTACCCTGTCACTAATAAAAAGGACCTCAGCAGGGGGGTGTGGAACACAGTACTCCATGCCAAGGTACACCAGCATTGCTCTACACAATGTGCACAGTTGTAGGGAGTGACGTTGATGTCCCTGTGCATGTCTCTGTGGTGACTGACTGCTGTCATTCTACTGGCCCTTTATTAGTGATAGGGAAATGTTTGGCTGGTTCACTATGGGGGGGGGGGGGGGCTATTCTGCTGGGTTCATGTGCTTACTTAGCATCCTACAGACATGAGATGTCCACACCATGCATACCTATTAGCCAGACAATACAAACAGCTTCAACAACCACAAAATCCACAACAGAATTCCGAGACAACGAAAACAAACCACTGCACCATCATGAACAAAGACTGGAGTACGTTCAATGCAACCACAGAAGAAGAAATATCATCTACCATCTCCTGCCTAAACACCACCACCTCCCCGCTAGACCCCTGCCCCACTGACTGGATAAAGAAATCCAAAGAAGACCTGACTGCACCATTAACCCACATTGTCAACGAATCCTTCACCCAAGGATGAATGCCAGACATCCTCAAAACCACAATCATTCGACCAACCCTAAAAAAGCACAACCTAGATCCCCTAGACCCCACCTCCTACAGGCCGATAGCAAGCCTCCCGTTCACCGCCAAGATAATTAAGAAAGTAGTCCAGCGCCAGCTTCAAGAACATTTAGACATCAACAACATACTGGACCCGCAACAACACGGTTTCCATCCGCTACATGGAGTCGAGACCCTCATGACTACACTGCTGAACACCCTCATCATAGGAACCCAGGCAAAACACTCCGGATACACCATGATCTTCCTAGATATATCAGCAGCTTTCGACACCATCTCCCACATCATACTCTTACGCAGACTCCAAACAATTGGGATTAAAGATACCGTACTCCAATGGTTCCAATCCTACCTAACTAACAGACAGCAATTAATCCACACCAGCACCTCAACCTCGCCCCTCAACATCTACCTCCGATCGCTCTGCTCAGTCATACGCACCCACAACATCAACTTCCACATATATGCTGACGACATAATGCTCTATGCCCCAATTACAACCACAAATCCAACAAATGAACATCTAACAGCATGCTTCACCTATGTATCCAATTGGCTACAAGAGAACAACCTGTCTATTAATATAAAGAAAACCGAAGCTCTCATAGTAACAAAAGACCCGGACTTTAAGCCACCTACACACCTCAACATGGGAACCACACAAATTCGGATACAGCCACAAATAAGATATCTGGGTATTATCATTGACCAAGCTCTAACCCTCAAGCAACAAATCTCTAAAACCACCGGAACTATATTCCACAAAGCTAAAACGGTACAACGTCTCCGACCTCTCCTTGAACCTCAGGACTTTAGGACAGTAATGCAAGCTATGACGCTCCCACATCTGGACTACTGCAACATAATCTACCACAGACTACCCGCCACACAGACCAACCCCCTCCGAACTGCCTTGAACACCACAGCAAGAATCATTCAAAATGCAAAGAAGCGAGACCACATCACTCCAATTCTGAGGGACCTACACATACTTCCCCTTGAAGCAAGAATTAAATACAAAGCTATTCTACTCACCCACAAAGCCATCCACCAAACACAAGGCACCCAGCTCCGCACCCTCCTGTCTCGTCCAGCCCACAGCAAGACAACCAGACAGACCTCCAGCAACTCCCTCACCGTCCCTCACAAAAGAACCAAATGCACAAAACGGACCTGCAACAGAGCCTTTGAACTTTATGCTCCGTCCCTCTGGAATTCTCTACCAAACAGCATCAAGAACAACAGCAATCTCTTGTCATTCAAAAAACAGCTAAAAACCATCTTATTCCAAGAATATCTCAAAACAGAAACAAACTCCCACAAATAACTGTACAATCCCCTAACCCACTCATCAAGAACTTATGATCAAAATTATGTTACCTCGTCCATGTCTATGTCCATCCTTTCCTGATATCATCAATGTTGCCCTCCTGGTGATGGCCCTACCCTATGACTGATTACCCCCCTCCCCCTTTTTTTGTTGCACCGCTTTGACCCGGTGAAAAGCGGGATATAAATACAGTTAAATAAATAAATAAATAAATACCTGGGGAGGTCGTCTATTTGCATGTATGTAGTGCTGCACTGCTACTTGTGCCAGATAGATCACTCTTTACCTGTTTCCCTGCTACATTATAGTGCACTGCAATTGCTTTGTACTGTTCTGGGCATGCCACAGACTAGTTTATATCATCTAACTTGCATCATGTTCCCTGTAAAATAGTTATCTCCAAGTTATAATGCCCTGTTCAATGTAATTTCAGTTTGTTCAATGTAAACCGCACTGATGCAGAATAGCGCGGTATATAAGAGAATGTAAATAAATAAATAAATTAATTAAAAATAAATAAATTAAATCATAACAGCACTGTCCAGAGCCACGGCTGCTCAAAAGCTGCATGTTATGAAGGGGGGCATTGCCGTTCACGGGTATATCATGGAGATGGGCAGGGTCACAGACGTACACCTTTTCGGAACATGTTGAGCACAGGAAAGTACAATGCCATTGTCGCCATATATCCATCTTCATACATTGTAGCACTGTGTGCAGGCCATGGCTAGCACATCTATGTGGGCAATTCTGTGCACGCAGCTGTGTCCACCCCCACGTGATGTGGAATATGGCTCTATTTTTGCATGTTTCCATATGGATGTGCCCGCTGCCCAGACATGCACATTTTTGGAAATGGCCTCCACATGAATACCTAGGAGTAGAAGAAGGACTAACAATCAAACAAATATTACTGAGAGAAAAGAGCAGTAAAGGATATTATAAGAGATTAAAATCATCATTGAAAAGTGCTTTAACATGATGGACTATGATACAAGCCATTAATCAGCTGGCAATTCCTGTATTCTCATACAGCTTTGGGATTTTAGACTGGCCTCTTAAAGATCTTAAAAACTTGGATGCACAAACAAGAAAACTCCTTCTTGCCTATGAGGTAATTTATAAGAAACAGTGTATGCCAAGACTGTACATCCCTAGAGCCAAAGGAGGACTGGGACTCATCAAAATTGATTATGCATACAGAGCTACTATCATAAGCCTTTAGGCCTACTTAACAGCATCATTAGATCCAAATATACAAAAAGTGCTGAAAGAGTAAAGTAAATATCCGTAATGTCTCCATCATTAAACTTGGGCACACACTAAGGGGTATGTTTACTAAACCGTCTTAACGTAGCAGCACCGATGTTATCGCACGATATGTAACGTTATCGCGGATAACGTCATGTATCGTGCAATAACGTCGGCAGCAACGTTAAGGCACACTAACGCTGTGAAAGTTGGGTCTGAAGGGTGGAGTAAGGCTCCCCAGAGGGCGGAGATAGGGATCAGTGGGTGGAGAGTGGGCGGGGAGAGGCCCCATGCACACTAACGCCGTGAAATGAAGGTCTTAAAATTAGCGCCAGTAAAAACCTTGCGCTAGCACATTTGCAGGAGAGAGAAACCATTTCAGTCAGCAATGTACAGCAAAGGCAGAGAAACCCAGAAAAGTGATAGTAGTGATACATGTGCAGGAACCAAAAAGGCAAATAAACATAGAAAATGACCAGAACCACATTTGAAATCCCAATAACCAAGCTGGCCAATAGTGATATTAATGATAAACATAAAGCAACACTACTGACAAAGCGTAAAAAGGAAGATATCATGTTTGAAGGGCCTATGCTCTGTCCCCCAACAAAGTGAATGATCCCACATTGAAATAGCGGTGATCAGGGTTTTTGTCATTTATATTGGGCAGGTTTGTTATGGCGTGCACATGTGCAGCAACAGCAGAGTGGGCACATAGGAAAGGGCAACTGTACTGATGCTGTAAATGGGATACAGGAGGCTGCAGGCGGCACATGCTGTGGTCCAGCTGGGGCACAGTGCGGACTAGGCAGATGCCTAGGTGGCAAATAGGAATGCCGAAACTGTAAAGCAATACAAAAAGACTATTGGTCTTCTTGGAGTAAATAATAATCTTAAATTCAAAAACAATCACTCCATTAGAAACAAACACATAATCAGAGTGGAAAAATCTTTGGGGTATGTTTACTAAACTGCGGTAATCGTACATAACGCGTGCTATGTAACATTAATGATTGTAAGCGCTTTATGATGTGCTTATGATCGTTAACGTTATATAACGCGCGTTAACCGTAGTTAACGATCGTAAACTCCCGCGGCGCGGTAAAACACCGCAGAAGGTGGAGAGAGGGCGGAGAGTGAGCGGGGAGAGGCTCCCTTCACACTAACGCGCTGATCTGAAGAGCTCAATTCCAACGCAAATGAAAACCTGCCGTTAAATGCACATTACAGGGGAGAGAAAACATTTCAGTGTCAGCAATGTACAGCCCAGGCAGGGAAACCTAAAAAAAGTGATAAGTGTGATACATGTGCACAGAACAAAAGGGCACATAAACACTGAAAATGACCCTAACAAACTGGAAAAAAACCATAACCAAGCTGGCCAATAGTGGTATCAATGAGAAACATCAACCCCTCCCCCGGAGTAAGCTCCATAGAACAGATATAAATCATGGAAGGGTCTATACTCCATCCCCATACAAGGTGAATGAGCCCACAGTGAAATAGCGCTGCTCAGGGTTTTCCCCACCATCGGACAGGGTTCCTATGGCATGCACATGAACCGCAACATCAGGGCGGGCATGTCGGAATGGCAACTGGACAGATGCCGGAGAAGGGGATACAGAGGGCCGCAGGCGTCACATGCTGTGGTGCAGCTGGGCCACAGTGCGGACTAGGGCGATGCCTACGAGGCCCATACGAATGCTGAAGCAGCAGAGCAGCCAGACAGCAACTGCTGAAGGCCCAACATGGGCACGACTGTGTTTCCCACAGTGTCACAGGGGATAGTACCCAGCAGCTACCCCCAAGGGCACGGAACATTGACAGGCGGTGCTGGGGGGAAGCGTGGACACCTATGCAGGCACCCCTACCCCAGAACCCGCACCATAGGCAGCCGCCTACCTGCACACTGGATGGCCTGAGACTGCGCACCACCAGCACCACCAGCAGAAGGGCATGTGAGCATGGTGGCTGAGGGATACTGGTGGTGGAGGGGGCAGTGGCAGCTGCCCAGAGCAGACCGTGGCCTAGCCCTGTGTAGGTGGGTGCCGTGTACTGCAACAGACGGGCCCTGTCTGACGAACACTCATGGTATCACCAAGGAATGTACTGACTCTGTGACAACAAGGTGGAGCAGTGCAGAAAACCAGTGTATTCAGAAGCAGAGGGTCACAGATTCAAGTCCCAGCTGTGGTTCCTGCCAACCCAGTCCCCATATTTTACCCACTACTACAACATGCTAATACAGACAGCACCTGTATTGCAGATTAAGTAAACATGCCCAAGACACCTACATTTTACCCTACAGAGCACAGACACCATAAACATGCACATTACCTAGAGCAGAGCCTCCCAAATGCAGTCCTGGAGGGCCAAACACCATTCCGGTTCCATGCTGCCTCTGATAAAGATGCCTGTGCTGCATTTCTATGCGCCATCCCCATGGTATGCAGATGTATCTCATGCATATTCATGAGGGACAGCATGAAAACCCGAACAGTGTTTGGCACCGCAGGACTGGAGTTGGGAACCTCTGCCGTAAAGCAGCAGCCAACAGGGGCAGACACACCCGCACCCACAGGCCCCATTATCCAAAGCCTCCTGGAGAGGCAGGACTTTGGGCTCTGCGTGCATCTCCCAGTACTAGCACTTGCATACCTTAGTAATTTATTTATTTATTTATTTATTTAACAGGTTTTCTATACCGCCTTTTCCTTAAATCAAAGCGGTTACCAAGACAGGGAGAACAGAGACAGGGGGGCATGCACTGACTAAACTAAAGAGTGAAGGTAAAATTGGGATACGCAACATCAAGGAACCGTTACAGTAAAACAAGTTACATGCAGGCTATAATAATAGAGACTGTTAGATGTCTGTGCCATAGTACTCAGTGAAGAGTACAAATTTCAGTTGTTTTCTGAACTCCTTTAAATCATCCACATAATGTGTCACATTCCTCCTCGATTCTCACCACCACCAAAACGTTGTCTAATAGACAATTTTTTGGTGGTGGTGAGAAGTGAGGAGGACTGTGACAAATTCTATCTAACCTTTTTGATGTCTTGGACATCTGCACCTTGTCCACTCACAATCTTAAATGACAGAGGTGTAAGGCAGTGGTCTCCAGATCCAGCCCTGGAGGGCCACAAACCAGTCAGGTTGGCAAGATATCTCTAATGCATATATATCTCATGCATATTCATTAGAGATATCCCGAAAACCTGACTGGTCTGCGGCCCTCCAGGACCAGGTTTGCCCACCCCTGGTCTATCCAGTGTGTGGTGGCTGCCAACACTCTCCACAGCCCACACTGCTAGCACTGTTGCCAGTAGTGGCCTGCCAATGTGCATAATGAGGAGCAAGGTACCGTGGGAATAGCCTGGATAGGGTGGCCTGGCCTGGATGCATCTGCACACGGCATAGGGCAATGGCTCGGACATTGTAGTGACTGGCCACCACCTGCACGGACAGGGTGGACATAGCATGTCCTGCTGGGAGGTCACTCTCACCCTAACTGAGCAGTGACCATGGCATGGCTAGATTCCCCCATAGTGCTATATTGCCTTTTATTCATGTGATATTTATGGGTTTTCTTTTGGGGCCCAATCACTGACTTATCTGCTTGGTGTGTATGCTGACATCCCTGTTCTGGGTACAGGCATCTCCTCCAGGACTATGGACTAGCTGGCAGACTGTCTGCAGCTAGTATGTGTCTCGCTGGAACACCTTGCAGGGTGCAGCGGCTGGAGGCTTGCTGCTGGAGAATGTCAGGTAATGGTGGGGGGCAGATGAGCAGTTCCCAGTCTGCTGTTGCATTATGGATGTGTACCGCTCTGTCTGTTCCCCAGCAGGACTGGGGTTGCTGGTCCCCTCTACTGCTGTCATTGCAGAGAGGTAGACTGTGGATCTATTGGTGGGTGATCCTGTTTCCCACCCTGAGCCCCAGAGGGTGGGTTGTATGGTGGTACATAATCTGCCTATGTGTCCCTTCCCCTCCCCCTCCTCTCCCCCCCCCACTCCCCTTCCCCACTCCCCCTCCCCCCACCCCCCTCCCCTCCCCCTCCCTCCACCCTCCCCCCTCCTCCCACCCCCCCTTGCTACCTTAGGACTGGAACACCCACTCCTTATATGGCATTCTTCACACTATCGCTGCAACATTAGGACGGTTTAGTAAACATACCCCTAAAGTAGAAGGGTGGGTGAGAATCCACCAGCATACATAGGGAAAAAAAACAACAGAATTTTCAAAACAAGAGAAAAAACTCTTCAAAGAATTAGATCAGCAAATAAAGAAAAAACAAGTGGGAAATACAAGGGTATGTTTACTAAACTGCGTTAGTGTGATTCGCGTTAAGATCCGCGTTAGAGGCAGAAACCCCAAATAAGGACATGGGCGGTACATCGTTACCAATAACGCGCGTTATAAGGCGCTGCGCAGCAACGATCGTTACAGGGCGCGTTACTGCGCGTTAAGCTTAAGAAGGCGCGCAGACAACCAACTGCAGAAGCAGAGCTGTAGCACAATGGTTAATACGCAGACTGATGGTACAAGGGTCATGGGTTTGATTCCCCAGTGTGCCTAATGAATAAAGCTGGCTGAGATATCATGTGTAACCCTTTGAAGGCCTACTATAATATTCTAATCCACATTCTGCAGCCGGGTTAATGTTTGCATATTTCAGGAAAATTGTACCCGTCTTATTCAATATGTTCCAATAGTGACATTCCCTCTGCCATGGTCATGTATTATATACCATTTGATAGGAATATTTAGGCAGAAGTTTGGATCCCGAAAGTGTTGGCTTGGCCTGGAAAGGGTTAAGTATTGGGCTGTGAGGAAGTTTAGTTGTACTGTAATAGTGCTGCCAGCAAACACACCCTCACAGTGGCGTAACCTAAGGTGCCACATAAGGCACCCTAGAAGGCACTCCATAGGGCACATTATAAAGTGCGCTGTCTGCCAAGGCACCCTATAATGTTCCCTATAGGACACCATATAAGGCACTGTATAAGGTGCTTTATAGGGCGCCTTATGAGGCACCCTAAGGTGACAGCTGCTGGCAGCACTAATATACAATAAAAATAAACAATGCCTAAGACAGCACTATCAATGAACCCCACTGTGGGTTTTGAACCCATGACCTCTGGCTCCACAGGCAGTGAAGTAACCAGTAGGCTAGAGCTGCTAACAAACACCTAGCTGGTTACAGGAGGACTGCATGGCACCACACCCACATTCTGCTGTGGTTACCAGGATAGGGTCAACCCATCCGTACCCAGGATGCATAGCACATGTAAATCAGCAGTCTACAGATGATCACAAGATGGGGTATGCACCCCACAGCACCTCAGCCTGGTAGGGGGTGCCGACGGTGTGTGTTAGTGGCACAGAGTAGCTACAGACCGTCACAGTGTGCGGGTCCTGTGCTCACCCTGAGGGAGAGGTATGGTGCCCAGCACCATTCTCACAGCACCTGGCTTTGCTGAGATAGGCTAAGCTTCAGGTCCCCATCAGTGCCAATGTGTGATAGGTAGTCCTTGCAAACACCCCTAGGATATGCCTGTGTTTATCTGTATGTCACATCTAGCCCTTGTGGACTATGATGCACCCAGAAAAGTGCATACCCTGTGTGGGTGCCATGGTCACATGATGTAAGTGAAGGGGGGTGTTGGGACACACAGGGAGATTACATACCACCACCCAACGCAGCCTCTGGGGCTGAGGGTGGGGGACAGAATCTCCCGCCAACAGATCCACTTTCTACCCCCCTGCAATGGTGGCAGTAGAGGGGACCATCACCCCAGTCCTGCTAAGGATCAAACACCCTATAGGGCAGGCAATGCAGAGCTGTACACATCCATAAAGCAATAGCAAACAGAAGGCCTGGAAATGCATCTGACATTCTCCAGCAGCAAGCCTCCAGCCACACACATACTAGCTGCAAACAGTCT
This sequence comes from Ichthyophis bannanicus, assembly GCA_033557465.1. Classification (NCBI taxonomy): domain Eukaryota; kingdom Metazoa; phylum Chordata; class Amphibia; order Gymnophiona; family Ichthyophiidae; genus Ichthyophis; species Ichthyophis bannanicus. Next base: position 1,376,876,341 of record CM066033.1, on the reverse strand, counting down.
GCTAGCTAGTCCATAATGCATGGTCCTGGAGGAGATCCATGTACCCAAAACTGGGAGATCAGCATACACACCAAGCAGATAAGTCAGTGATCGGGCCCCAAAAGAGAACCCATAAATATCACATAAGAAAAATACTATATGGCACTGTGGGGGAACCTAGCCATGCCGTGGTCACTGCTCAGTCAGGGTGAGAGTGACCTCCCAGCAGGACATGCTGTGGCCACTCTGTCCGTGCAGGTTGTGGCCGGCCACTACAATGTCCGAGCCATTGCCCTATGCTATGTACAGATGGACCCAGGCCAGGCCATCCTATTCTGGCTGTTCCCACGGTACCTTGCTACTCATTATGCACATTGGCAGGCCACTACTGGCAACAGTGCTAGCAGTGTGGGCTGTGGAGTGTGTTTGCAGCCACCACACACTGGATAGAGAGACACACACTCCCCACACCTATGCCAGCATTGTGCAGCTATAGAGGTGTTTGGCAGCCCTGGCCACCACACCAGTCCTGGGCAGGGTACAGGCATGGCTATGGTAAGCAATACTGTTGGGGTCACTCCCCAGGGTGGTAAAGACCTGTAGCACACTCCACAGACATCAGATAGGTTGCTATGCTGCAGCTCAATCAGCAAATTGTGCTTAACTTAGCAAACTTGTGATAGCTGTGTACCGTATTCCCAGGTTTAGGGTGGCATTGCTAAGGTATGCAAGTGCTAGTATTGGGAGATGCACGCAGGGCCCAGTGTCCTGCCTCTCCAGGAGGCATTGGATAATGGAGCCTGTGGGTGCAGGTGTGTCTGCCCCTGTTGGCTGCTGCTTTACGGCAGAGGTTTCCAACTCCAGTCCTGCGGTGCCAAACACTGTTCGGGTTTTCATGCTGTCCCTCATGAATATGCATGAGATACAACTGCATACCATGGGGGCGGTGCATAGCAGGACAGCACAGACACATTTATTAGAGGCAGCATGGAACCTGAATGGTGTTTGGCCTTCCAGGACTGCAATTGGGAGACTCTGCTCTAGGTAATGCGCATGGGTATGGTGTCTGTGCTCTGTAGGGTAAAATGTAGGTGTGTAGGGCATGTTTACGTCATCTGCAATAAAGGTTCTGTCTGTATTAGCACGTTATAGTAGTGGGTAAAATACGAGGACTGGGTTGGCGGAAACCACAGCTGGGACTTGAACCTGTGACCTTCTGCTTCTGAATACACTGGTTTTGTGCATTGCACCACCATTTTCTCACAGAGATGGCGCATTCCCTGGTGATACCATGACTGTTGGTCAGACAGGGCCTGTCTGTTGCAGTGCATGATACCCACCTACACAGGGCTAGGCTACGGTCTGCTCTGGGCAGCTGCCACTGCCCCCTCCACCACCAGTAACCCTCTGCCACCATGCTGACATTCCCTTATGCAGGTGGTGCTGGTGGAGCGCAGTCTCAGGCCATCCAGTGTGCGGGTAGGCGGCTGCCTATGGTGCGAGTTCTGGGGTAGAGGTGCCTTCATAGGTGTCCACGCTTCCCTCCAGCACCGCCTGCCAATGTTCCGTGCCCTTGGGGGTAGCTGCTCTTTAGTATCCCCGGTGACACTGTGGGACACACAGTCGTGCCCATGTTGGGCCTTCAGCAGTTGCTGTCTGGCTGCTCTGCTATTTCGGCATTAGTATGGGCCACCTATGCATCACCCTAGTCCGAACTGTGGCCCAGCTGCACCACGGCATGTGCCACCTGCGGCCCTCTGTATCCCCTTTTCCGGCATCTGTCCAGTTGCCGTTCCGACATGCCCGCCCTGCTGTTGCCGCACATGTGCACGCCATAGGACATCTGTCCAATGAAGAGGAAAACCCTGCACAGCGCAATTTCACTGTGGGCTCATTCACTTTGTACGCATGATCAGTCCCCCCCTACCAAGCTGACATGCTGTAGAGGTGCATACCCCATCTCGGGAGCAGATGTAGACCGCTGTTCTGCATGTGAATTGCATTATGGGTACTGTTGTCTCTATCCTATCCTGGTTACAACAGCAGACAGTATGTCCGGTGACCTGCATCCTGTCTGTGGCCAGCCACTGGTATGAAAAACCCCATAGTGATGTAGTACAATGTTTAATAGAATGTCCTCAGTGGCATACGCCATGGTTGCAATCCCACAGTGGCCTCCCTGTATGTTTGGGTCTCCTCTACCCCGTGCAGCACCTCATAAGGTTTGTGGGATGACCTGCACTCCTTCTGCAGCCAGCCATTCATGGGATAAACACATGTTGTTGTAGCATAATGGTGAAGTCGATGAATTCAGGGTCAGACGTCATGGGTCCAATCCCTCTGTGGTCTGCCCTTAGTAAGATTGTCAGAGACAACTCCCTTGTAGGCGTTAAGCATATGGTGTTAAGCATGTTTTAATGGGAATATTGTTTTAATGTGTAAATGAAAACAACACCCTCACCTCATTTGCCAACGGTAACGTGGCCTGGAAATTGCCTTAGCTGTGGGTCTCCCCTATCCCAGTAAGTACAGCAGAATGTATTATAGATCCTGGTGTTAGGTTAAGTGCGTCAGTTGGGGTCTCACAGCTCTGCCCTAACCCCAGGAGGCCCTGGACCTGATTAAAGAGGTCTATTATAGATCCTGGTGTTAGGTTAATTGCATCAGTTGGGGTCTGACAGCTCTGCCCTAACTCCAGGAGGCCCTGGACCTGATTACAGAGGTCCATTAGAGATCCTGGTGTCAGGGTTCCGGCATCTGTTTCATTCTCACAGCCCTGCCCTAACTCTAGGAGTGCCTGGACCTGATTACAGAGGTCCATTAGAGATCCTAGTGTCAGGGTACCTGCATCTGTTTCATTCTCACAGCTCTGTCCTAACTTCAGGAGTGCCTGGACCTGATGACTGAGGTCTATTATAGATCCTGGTGTTAGGTTAAGTGCATCAGTTGGGGTTTCATGCTCTGCCCTAACCCCAGGAGGCCCAGTACCTGATTACAGTGCTCTATAGCCCAGCTAGGAGTGTTGGTGCATACTCCTGTTGCATTCGGCCACAAATGGCCTATTCACAGGAGGCCCTAGTTGTGACCACAGAGGTAGAGTAGACATCCTGATGTTATGGTAGCGGCTCCTGGTGATGTGTTCAGGGCCACCCAATCCCCGCGCAATGCTAGAACACATCAAACATGTTCCAATACAGATATCATGGTGGCATGGCGTGTGTGTCTGTGGATGAGTGTAGGTCAGGCAAACACATAGATGTGTGCCGGACCCCACAGGGGGTCAAGAAACACCTCCCCTGTAGACCAGCATACCTACCCCACACATGGCATGGTGCTGCCATGTAATGCAAGGAGAGCGTAGGAACTGGGTAAGGGTGGTCCGGGGGGTTGCCCAAAGGACACGTAGGTCACACCTGTCACCCGTGAAGGTCCCCAGAGGCCAGAAGCATGGGTAATTCATCGGGGCATGTTCTTCAGTAGCTGTGGAGTGTTATAGAAAGGCGTTGCAGTGCCCCCTGGGAGTTGTGGTTCCACAAACTAGCAAAAGAATGTAGTTGCAGTCAAGTGGTAAGGCTTTAAGACAGGACTTTTTATTCCCCTTCCCGGGGTTGGATTTCCAGCACAATGAAACAAAGGAACATAAAGACCATTCGTCTGGTACCAAATTAAAGAAACACTGGAACAAAAACTCTGCTTAACTTCAGCTTTGCAATGGACAAAAAGAAAAAGAAAACAGTCTCTTTCAAACCAAATAACTTTCTTCCTGTTTTCTTTAGAAACACTTTTTACAGCGCTTCAGCACAAAGAAGTGATGGCATCAGATATGGTAAACGTACAGTCCATGCAATTTTCATAAGCAGGTTCCTCATAGGAATCACACTGCATTTCTTCAACACCGGAGTAAGTTTCCTTTGGACTGAAACTTCCGTTACTGTTACAGAGTTCCTCCCTACAGCTCAGAGAGTTCCCTTCCTCCTCCCAGCTAGAGTGGAATGGGTAATTACCACATTCTCTGTAGTTTCTTTTAGGAGAGCCACACAACTCTTGATAAGTACAGGGCAATTCGTTATACTCTATTCCTCTTCTATTAGGATCAATAAGCCTACTTTCCAGCACTCTCTCTTCAGAGTTTCTCAGCCGAGCAGAGCTTTGCCCGTATGGAAGCCTTTTACTATGTTTCTCTTTCAGCTTTCCTCTTGGCATAAAACTATCTTCAGGATAGAAGCTCTCTCCCTCTCTGTACCTGATGCTGGGCAGCTTGGCTTTCCTCAGCCTGGTTCCAGGACTACCTCCTCTGCTCCCTCCATAGCAAGGTTCCCTGGGATACTGTTCAGCTGTGTACTGCTTTCCAAAGCAGTTCCTGGTGGGTTCAAGAGCTCTGTACTTCCCTGGTAGTCTCTCCCTGTTACCAACGGCTCCTGAATTCCCCGGTGGTCTCTCCCTGTTACCAACGGCTCCTGAATTCCCCGGTGGTCTCTCCCTGTTGCCAACGGGTCTTGAATTCCCTGGTGGTCTCTCTTCACTATTTATTTATTTTATTTATTTAACAGTTCTTCTATACCGCTCTATTCTAGATCAGAGCGGTTTACATCCAACATCAACCATACAACACAGGAACCCTGAGTTGCATTTACAATAAACAGGAGATCAACTTGGAAGTAACTGGGGGGAACTATGTACATTGTATAACATATCTCCGGTAAGCGATTTATAACTGCGTATGTCCTGGTGTTTGCTTGGGCTCCACCCCTTTCCAGCTGCCCCTCATTCCCTAATGAGCTATGAGCTAGCTTACTGTTTGGGCATTCCCTCACACCTCGTGAAACAGCTTGTGTACATTGCCTATAGCACCTTGGGCCATGTGCAGATCTGAGCTGTCAGTGTTAGCTCTGTTTTGCTCAGTTTCCTATCTCCATAGGCTCTGACTGATCTACCCCATGACAGATCCCCCCCTTAAAATATTATGGGCTGCTGAGCCTTTCAGACAGCACGTAATCTTATCCTGGGTACTGTATCGCTGCTCTACATAGACCATACTTGCAGTGGCTGACCTATCCTTCCATGGCTTTAGGACGTTTAGGTGATAAACCTGTTGGCGCCCATTTTCGTTCTCTACCCTATATGAGACAGGCCCCACTTTCTTCACTACTGTATAAGTCCCTTTCCAATGGGATTCAAACTTAGGTCCCGGGTCTGCTACTTGGACAAGTACCCTATCTCCTATAGCCAATTGCCTAGGTCTCGTGCCCCTGTTGTAATAACGCTTTTGCTTCAGGAGGTCTTTCATTTCCTGCTGCTTTTTGGCTGAACGCTCCTGGATGGTTGCTGGTTGCAGCGGCTGCACTGATTGGTCGCTGGTCTGCTCCTGGGGCTTTAAAACCTATTGCCCTACCGTGGGACGCTGAGGTTTTTCATTTCCTGCTGCTTTTTGACTGAACGCTCCTGGATGGTTGCTGGTTGCAGCAGCTGCACTGATTGGTTGCTGGTCTGCTCCTGGGGCTTTAAAACCTACTGCCCTACCGTTGGACGCGGTCGCGGGCGTCCCTGTGGGGGTGTGCCCGAAGGGGCATGCCCAAAGGGGCAGGCCACGCCCTTTTGGCGCCCCTTTGGCGCACGTCGGCGTGAGAAGGCTCTTTTCCCTGTAATGGGTAAGAGAAAGAAGAAATACCCGCCGGCTGCCCAAATGAAGGCAATTAAGACCACTGGCCCGATGGATGCCCATGTGCGGGTGCAAGAGTCATCTGTTTCTGCACCTGTTCTGTCACCGATGGCCGGCACGATGAATATATCAGCTGTGAGTACTGTTTCTTCTACTCCTTCTCCAAGCGAATCGGGTTTAACTCCTCCCATCGACGAATCTAAATGTTTACCCGGGTCGGCTTCTCAGGGAGGGTCCCTGGTGCACGCTGATCAAGGTTCGGCCTTACTGCCATCTTCTTTTCTTCGAGTTGATTCTGATTTGATTTTACCCCCACCTATGCCTGCTGTATTAACTTTCCCTTCGGTATTGGAAGCTGGTTCTCCGCCTCTGGAAGTTTCCCTAAAGGACATTTGGGTAATAGTTTCTCGTATGGACTCAGCTTTGAGTACTTCTTTGCAGAAGATTTCCGATTTTTCTAAAGCGACGGTATCAAAGCTATCAGATCATGAGGATCGGATGTTGTCTCTGGAAAGACGGATGGAGGCTCAAGACTCATTATCCTTATTGCAAAAGCATTCCTTTGAAAAGTCTGTTGCAGATGCTGTGTTGCTACATCGGCAGGATGAGTTTTTGGAGAATGTTATGAGATCTCACAATCTTCGGTTGTTAAATTTTCCAAAAACTCATTTCCTGTCTCCGTTGATTTTACTACGTAAATATTTTAAGGAGATTTTGCAGTTTACTGATTCTGAATCGATTTTGATTTCTAAACTTTATTATGTACCTCAGGGTAAGATAGATAGAGATGTGCAGGAAGGTGAGGCAGCCCCTCAGTTAGGTCAGCTTGTCTCATCTCCGTTGGACATCTCAGAATTTATTGAATCTGATGATGATGTTATATCTTCAAGGGCTACTCTTTTGGTAAAGTTTGTTTCAGAATTAGATAACGATAGAGTCCTGCGAGCATATTTCTTAAAAAGGATGAAAACTTTTGTGGGTTTATAATTCAAATGTTCCCGGATGTTTCTAGGGACACCCAGAGGAGACGTAAGCTTTTCCTTGAACTTCGCCCTCGGGCTTTGGCCCTAGGTGCGTCGTTTTACCTAAAATTTCCATGTAAATGCCATATTGTCCACCAAGGGAAGAGATATATATTTCTTTCGGTAGATGAGCTGGTGGCTTTTCTTGACAGTAAGACCTAATTTACTTCCTTTGTATTGTTAAAGTTTCTTAGTTCATCGATAAGATAAAAGGAGTTTTCATTAGTTGTTAAGACCATTCAGGGTTGTATTCTGTTTTCTTTTTCAAATATTTGAAAGTACTTCCGTGATGTGGACTAGTGCATTGTAATTTACTTTTCTTTGGTATTATTTTCTTATGGCTGTAGATTACTATGGCTTGTAATTGTAATCTTTTTGGTAATATGGAAAAATTTCATAAATAAAAATTTAAAAAAAATAACGCCTTTGCTTCTGTTGACTGGCCTGCAAATTCTCTATTGAGGACTTTGACGTCCTCTCTAAGCGTTCCCTCTGATCTTTTAAGAACTGAGGTACCCCAACCTCTTGCGTGTCTGGCTCCACCCACTGCTCGTGTAGAATATCTAAAATTCCCCTAGGGGATCGGCCAAACATAAGTTTGTATGGGGATGCCTTCAAGGATGCTTGTATGCGTTCCCTACACGCTTACAATACGAATGGGAGTAGAGTGTCCCAGTCAGACATCTCTCCCTTTTTTAAACCTCTTCTAAGCATTTGTTTTATGGACTAGTTCATCCGTTCCACGAGCCCATTTGACTGTGGATGATATGCCGCAGTCCGTATGTGCTTTATGCTGAACGCCTCCTACACCATAGCCAAATGCTTGGATAGAAAATTACTTCCCTGATCAGTAAGTACCTCTCTAGGAAAACCTACCTCGCAAAATAATTTCACAAGCTCTAGGGCTATTATCCTCGCAGAGGTGTTCCTTAATGGAATAGCCCACGGGAATCGGGTAGCGTGATCTACTATTACAAGAATGTACTGAAAACCCCTCGGTGTTCTGATCAGAGGCCCTACAATGTCCATTCCTATGCGGTTCATAGGCACTGTTATAGTGGGTGTGGTCACCATCGGTACAGCCTTAGGTTTTAGGGCTGTGACCCTCTGACAGGTGGGACAGGATTCGCAATACTGCTTGGTCTCTTTGAAGACCCCTGGCCAATAAAAGCGGGCCAATATCTGGTCCAGGGTGCCTTGGATTCCTTTGTGGCTACCTATTGGGTGGTCATGTGCCAAATGTAATACCGTGGCCTTAAACGTCGTTGGCACCACCAACTGTTTTCTTACGGCATCAGTGTATGGGTCAATGCTCTCCCTATATAGAATTTCCTTTTCTAAGAAAAACCTGGGCAGTGTAGGTCGGGTTTCCTGGGCCCATTCAAATGCTCTCTTAAGAGCTGGGTCAGCCTGCTGTTCTGCTGGGAACGATGGGAACTTTTGAACCAGTTCTGCAGGCACCCAGGGCAATCCTGCTCCGGCCTCTAACTCGGCCCTCCCTCGGGTCCTATAACGCCTCTCCTGACGTTTCTTGGCTTTCTCCTTTTTACCCTCCTTAACTGGGGCGTGGATTAAATCGTCGTGTGTAGGAAGAGTGCCTAATTCTCCCTCATCCAATTCCTCCTCTTGGGATTCTTCCTCCCCTTCAGGCTTTTCTGTGCTCTCAGATGACATCCTCCCCACCCCTGAGGTTCCGGCTTGTGACCGGGTGAAAACTAGGCCTGTTCTGGTGCTCAAACCTGCTATCAGCCCTTTATAAAAGGGTGGCCAGTCCCTGCCTAGGATAATGTCTCTGGGCAATGTTGGGATTACGGCTAATTGTACTGCTTGTTTAGTGCCCAACCCACACACAGACAGCTTCTGCAAGGGATAATATGAAAATGCGCTGTGTACGCATTTTATTCACACCTGGCTCTCTGCTTGACTCGGGGCTGACTGACGGCGCTCCTCAATGGCTTCCCAGAGCTTGCGTGAAACCATGCTCTGGTCAGCCTCCGAATCAAGTAGTGCCAGTGCTTCTACCCCCTCTACCTGTACATGTAGAAGGAATCCATCTTGAACGGGCTTCTCAGCTCCAGACACGAGGACAGTCCGCTCTGTGCAGTCCCTCTGGAAATGTCCCGCTTTCCCGCATGCATAACATTTCCCTTTACATGCAAACAAAACATTATCATTAATATTCTTAACATCCACATTATACATTTTACCCTTGGGATACTTTCCCTTCTTAAAATATGCCATTCCAGCTGCCTTTAATACACCAAGCCCTGAGGTGTCAGCCATCTGCGCCTCAAAATATCTCTCCGCAAGACTGGCTGCATTATCAGTGGTTTGGCAGTTTTGTAGGGTAAGGAAAGTTTTCACCTCAGTAGGCACAGCCTGCATAAACTGCTCCAATATGACTGTGTCCACTACTGACTCTAGGGTTCTCCCCTCAGGAGTCAGCCATTTCCATGCTAAATTTTTCAACCTTTGATGCAAGGCTTTAGGGGTCTCCTGAGACTTTATTCTGGCTTCCCTAAACATTCTCCTGTAATGTAATGGGGTCAGCCCTAGTCTGTCCTTGACTGCTCTTTTTACCTCATTATAGTCAGTGGCAAGGGCAGCAGGCATAACCTTGTAGGCAGAGAGAGCTTCGCCAGTGAGCGATACCGCAAAGCAGGTTGCCCACTGCTCTCTAGGCCACTTCAAAGCTTCCCCTATTCGCTCAAAGGCGTCTATGAAGTCGTCCAAATTATCATGAGGACTTAATTGTCCCAAAGAAAATGCATGACAAGCACTTAGTCCTACCCCTGGAGTCATAGAGGGGTTAGCAGTCCCAAGCTCCTGTGGCTTTTTCAGGAGCGCTTCCATAGTGTCCATGAGTGGCTTCTGCTGCTCTCTCATCATGATGACACTCTGCTCCTGGATATGTCGAGCCAATTCGAGCTGCTTGTCCCACTGGAGCTGCATCCAGTGCATCATCTCTCTGCCGTACATTCTTTCCGTCTGCGACCCTGTGGAGAAAAGAAAAAGAAAAAGGCCCACCAAGTGCAACACTTATGTTCTTTCACCCCTTATTCCTCTATGCACAGCAGCGCCCCCTTTCTCACCCGAATCCTCCTACATTTATGCCCTAGGTAAGCTTTACCTTAGCCTTCGTGTAGAGTCAGGCATGCAAGAAAGGTCACTGTGCTCTTCAGCTCCTCCTGGCCGGTCTGCCAGCGAACTTACTTCTAAGGGTCTCCTGGTACAGCAGCAGTTTCTTTAATAATGTCCTTTTAATTTCAAGGCAAAAATCCTAAAAACTACGCCAGCCTGTCACCCATGAAGGTCCCCAGAGGCCAGAAGCGTGGGTAATTCATCGGGGCATGTTCTTCAGTAGCTGTGGAGTGTTATAGAAAGGCATTGCAGTGCCCCCTGGGAGTTGTGGTTCCACAAACTAGCAAAAGAATGTAGTTGTAGTCAAGTGGTAAGGCTTTAAGACAGGACTTTTTATTCCCCTTCCCGGTGTTGGATTTCCAGCACAATGAAACAAAGGAACATAAAGACCATTCGTCTGGTACCAAATTAAAGAAACACTGGAACAAAAACTTTGCTTAACTTCAGCTTTGCAATGGACAAAAAGGAAAAGAAAACAGTCTCTTTCAAACCAAATAACTTTCTTCCTGTTTTCTTAGAAACACTTTTTATAGCACTTCAGCACAAAGAAGTGATGGCATCAGATATGGTAAACGTACAGTCCATGCAATTTTCATAAGCAGGTTCCTCATAGGAATCACACTGCATTTCTTCAACACCGGAGTAAGTTTCCTTTGGACTGAAACTTCCGTTACTGTTACAGAGTTCCTCCCTACAGCTCAGAGAGTTCCCTTCCTCCTCCCGGCTAGAGTGGAATGGGTAATTACCACATTCTCTGTAGTTTCTTTTAGGAGAGCCACACAACTCTTGATAAGTACAGGGCAATTTGTTATACTCTATTCCTCTTCTATTAGGATCAATAAGCCTACCTTCCAGCATTCTCTCTTCAGAGTTTCTCAGCCGAGCAGAGCTTTGACAATACGGAAGCCTTTTGCTATGTTTCTCTTTCAGCTTTCCTCTTGGCATAAAACTATCTTCAGGATAGAAGCTCTCTCCCTCTCTGTATCTGATGCTGGGCAGCTTGGCTTTCCTCAGCCTGGTTCCAGGACTACCTCCTCTGCTCCCTCCGTAGCAAGGTTCCCTGGGATACTGTTCAGCTGTGTACTGCTTTCCAAAGCAGTTCCTCGTGGGTTCAAGAGCTCTGTACTTCCTTGGTAGTCTCTCCCTGTTACCAATGGCTCCTGAATTCCCCGGTGGTCTCTCCCTGTTACCAACGGGTCTTGAATTCCCTGGTGGTCTCTCTTCACTATCCTCCGGTAAGCGATTTATAACTGCGTATGTCCTGGTGTTTGCTTGGGGTCCACCCCTTCCCAGCTGCCCCTCATTCCCTAATGAGCTATGAGCTAGCTTACTGTTTGGGCGTTCCCTCACACCTCGTGAAACAGCTTGTGTACGTTGCCTATAGCAACCTTGGGCTATGTGCAGATCTGAGCTGTCAGTGTTATCTCTGTTTTGCTCAGAGTTTCCTATCTCCATAGGTTCTGACTGATCTACCCCATGACACACCCCACACATGCCCAGACCCACAGTCACACATGCAGGTGGTGCTGGCAACAGGTAAAAGAGGACCCACTGGCATGAGCAAGAGCAGCAATCTGCTGCTCGCAGTGATGTGTGATATGCGTTGGGTACCCCCCAGAGATATCTGGCTCTTAATGTTTCCACCCATTGCATTCCCCCCCAGGTGGAGAACCTACGGAAAAAGGGACGGGAGTTGCAGCTGCACTGCCAGGATGTCCTCGACTGGCTACAAAGGAGGGTGCTGCAGCAATGTGGCGGTGAGTGTTGCGGCCCCTGCAGCGCAGTACAACATGTCACAGTGGCCAAACGGCCTGTGGGAGGCCACACTATGTTTATGTGGCATTGTAATTGCATGATGGTGTGCTAATGACTGCCTTCCCCCACAGAGGATGCTGCTGCTGGTGAGGGGACATCAACCTCAGGGCCTCCCACAACATGCCCCACAGCTGCAGTCCAGATGGTCGAGGAGGAGGAGGAGGCGGAGAAGGAGAAGGAGGTGGTAGAGGCAGCAGAGGTGGAAGAGGACGACAGGGACATGGAGGGGGTGGAGAATGGGGTGGGGCAGGAGGGAGGGGAGGGTGAGGGTGCATGTGATGTTTTGGGGGGTGAGGAGGAGGAGGAGAGCAGGGAGGGGGCGAGGGTGGGTGGGAGGTGCCAGGGGGGAGGAGGGGGGTGTGCAGGGGGGGAGGGTGGGAGGTAATACAGGACAGAACAGGGCACTGTGGGTCCCTGCCAGCTGCCGCATGTGTGCGATGATGGTGCCCATCTGGGTATAGCTACACCACCCATTGCCACAGACAGGGCCCACGCACATGCCACCACACAGACACCGGGCACCTTGTGTGTATGTGGTGGCAGGTACTTCCGGGACCTATATGTGGCAATGCCAGCAATGCTGCAATGCCAGCGGGCCCAGGACCGCACCATCCGGTGGCTGGCAGGCGCCATTCAGTGGATGGCTGCCGAGATGCACATGCAGCGTGCGGCTGGTATGGACGGTGCATCTCGACAGCCATCCCCTGATGGGTGTCCCAGGAATGTGTGAGGGTCCCTGTGGTGCCCACACATGTGCCCTGTGCTGTCCTGTCTCCCGGGACCCAACATGTGGGTTACAGATGACTGTACCTGATATAATTTATGACATAAATACAGTTTGGTTAATACATCCCAATGGTCATGTGTCTCCCTTACAGACAAACTGGTGAAGTGAGCATGGGACATGTGTGTAGATCCCTATGTGTATGTGTGGTAGACATAGGTGACATACATGGACCGTCTCCACACTCAGGTGTGGGAGCTGGCCATGTGCGTAGGCGTCTGTGTCCCCTAGTGCCCCTGTGATATACCGCTGTGCTGTGTGTCCCAGCAGCTATGGTCACATGCATGCTGCCTGTGCTGTGTAGCCTGCATATCTGATGCATCATACTCGTAGGAGGATGAAGGGAAAGGCTAGTAGTAGGTATGTGGCAGGAAGGATAAGACGGACTGCTGTACCCAGGAGCTGCCCAGGGGGATAGCCGGTGAGGCCAAGACAGGTGGATGTTGGTCTGGAGGGGGAGCAGCGGCTCACTACAGGCACAGGGGGAGAGTGAACAACTGACTCTAGCTAGTTACCTTTGTCTGCCTGTGTCTTCCTCAAGCATCTGCGTCTAAACAGCCACATAGGCCCTGATGTGGGTCAGAGGGAATGGTCACACATGTGGGTGGACCAATGGAGAGGATATGGGGTGTGAGAGAGTGACAGAGCCGTAAAACAAACATGTACCACCATAAACATATTCCTGCTTGATGGGAGAGGTAGGGTATACCCCCACGCATAGGTAGAAGGGTGCACACATAGAATGGTGCATGGCACACAGGGCATGGTATAACGTACGTGCGTTGATTGGTGGAAGTGCAGACACCCCACCCCTAAGGGAAATGGGGAGGCACATGTGACCAGGGTGACAATATGGGGTACAGGGTACTCAGGGGAGCACAGTGGCAAACACCGGAGACATGCACATAGGTATAATCAGGTTTAGTCATCTTTATTGGCACACAGTGACCTGTTCCCCACAATCATGACCTGCGTGGCCACCCACATCCATGGTGACCACGGCCCAAGCCACGCCGTTGTTCTGGTTCCGCTGGTGCTGCCTCTGGGGTTGGAGCTGGCTGCTGGGGACACCCAGCCATGGCCTCCTGGGCATCCACAATCTGCAGTAGCGCCGCTGCCATCACCTCAGCTGTGAACAACCCAGACCCTATGCAGTGAATAAATAGTACTATAATAAAGAGATTCACCACCTAATTCCCCAATCAATCTTATATAATTTTTGTCGAAGCGTGCCGTGGGAGGGCCAAAATTGAAAGTCCGACCCCCACCAGTCGGCAAACTGCTTTTTTTTTTTTTTTTTAAACTTTTATTTTCATTTTGGAACATCGAAACAAAAGGACATACAGAATAGAAGACATGAACAAATAATATTATACAATCACGGACAGTAAACCCCCACCACCCCCCTCCCCCCCTGCTTCTTCTCTGGGATACGTAACAATCCAGTATCGGGTGTATATACACATTATTATCTTTCGAGATAATATAATTATCTGCAACATGATGAGTGTAACTATACGGCTATATTGGAGCATCTGGCAATCTGAACATAGTCATTAAGCATCTGCCACTTAGACAAGTGAGAGCAGTCCTGAACCTGGAATGCCATCCGACGAGGTATCTGCTCATATGTACTATATAAGCAGACAGAATTCCACCATTCGGTAAAAGTTAGGCGGGAGCCATTCTTCCAATTTTTCGTGACTAAGCATACAGCCATACCCAACATAAAATCCAGGAGGAAGCGGCCTGTCCTGGGAAGAGAGGGGATCCCCGCCACAGAGCGGAGTCCCACAATCTTCCAAGAAAGGGGCTCCCGGAAGCGTAGGATACTTTGTATCCGGTCCCAAACCCGCCCCCAATATTGCTGTAGTGCTGGACATTCATAGATAACATGGGCGAAGGTACCCACCGCTGTATGGCATGACCAACATCGATAGCTTGTATTGACATTCCATTTGGCCATCTTCTCAGGAGTATAAAAGCATCTGTGGGCAAAATAGAAGAGCGTTTGAGTGACAGAGGCGGATCTAGAGACCCGCACCACTTTGCTCCAGACTATCTTCCATTGCTGGGGAGTTAAAGTGATGTGCAATTCGCGCTCCCATGCCCGCTGGGCCCTAGGGGTGTCCCTGCCTGGACTATGAGTGAGTATTTTATAAAAGTTAGATGCCACCCCTGGGAGACTCCCGATACAACGAATCACCTCAGACAGCCCTTCCACGCTAGTATCAGAGCGCGGAATGACCCGAGCGCCTTTAAGGCAATGTTGGAGCTGCATCCATTGAAAGTAATATTTTGCTGGTAGACCAAATTCCGTTTGTAAAGCATTAAAGGTTTTCCAGCGATCCCCAGCAAACAGCTGCTTAGGTGTCCAAATCCCCCTGGAGTACCAGGGTCTCCATGCTATCGTTTTTTTGTTAATTTGAAATCGAGAGTTATGCCATATCGGGAGATGGTCCAGGGGGCACGCCTGCGGACCCAGAGATTGAATGAGGGCATTAAAGGCCACTAGAGTGTCTACAACCATTGGTGAATGGCGGGAGTCTGAATGATGGCACATTCCGGGGAAGTAGGCCAGCGGAACTGGTCCACTAAGCTCTTCTTTCTTCAATTTCTAGCCACACCGGGCGGCCTGCTGCCGGGGTATCCAACCAACGGGCACCTTGCTTTAAGAGGAAGGCTTTATGATATTTGAGAAAATCTGGAAATCTAGCTCCTCCTCTCACTTTATCAGATTGCAAGTGTTGTTTAGCTATCCTGGGTGTTTTACCCTGCCATAAATAACGGATAAGAAGGCCTTCTATATCTTTGTAGATGTGTCGGGGCAGTAAACATGGTAGCATTTCGAGAATGTAGTTCACTTTAGGAACTATCATCATTTTCACTGTTTCCAAGCGGCCCCACCATGTAAGGGTTAGTGGAGACCACCGATTCGTAAGTTCACGAAATTTGGAGATTATCGCCTTGGCGTTGAAACTAATAGTGTCCTCTAAAGGATAGCAATAATAGACCCCGAGATATTTCACCATACTATGCTGCCAGAGAAAGGGAAAGGCTTGCATGTCGGCCGCATGTACCCGGTGGTTAAGTGGGAAAGCAACCGATTTGGTCCAGTTGATCTTATAGCCCGAGAGCTGCGAGTACCTGTCTAGTAATTCTAAGACTACTGGGACCGAATCCAAAGTTATAAAAAGCATAAGGTCATCTGCATAAGCGGAGAGTTTGATCTCTCTGTGTCTAAAGGGGGCACCTCGGATGTCTGCGGACTGCCTAAGTAACAGGGCTAGAGGTTCAAGCGCTAAGTCAAAGAGCAGAGGAGATAGGGGGCACCCTTGGCGTGTACCTCTTTGAAGGCTGAATGGCTGAGATTTGATAGCATTCACACATATACTGGCTGTGGGTTCGGCATACATGACTTGAAGAAACCGGAGAAAGCCCTCCCCAAAGCCGTACCAACGGAGAACAGCAAATAAGAAGGGCCATTCTAGACGGTCGAAGGCTTTCTCGGCGTCTAGGGAGAGGCCAACTAATGGTAGATCTAGGCTTGCAGCATTAGTCAAAACATGACATAAAGTCCTAGCGTTGTCGGCAGTGGATCTTCCGGGTATAAAACCACATTGATCAGGGTGGATTAGTGTAGACATTTGGTCAGATAGTCGAGAGGCTAAGATAGTCGCAAAAATTTTATAGTCTGTGTTAAGAAGGGAGATTGGGCGGTAGTTAGCTGTTAACAGCGGATCCCTCCCTTCTTTTTCAAATACTACCACATTCGCCGCCGAAAAGGATCCCAAGCATGATGTGTCTTCAGCCAGAGCAGTGAAATAGAGTTTTAGGTGGGGGGCCAGATCAGCACTGAACGTTTTATAAAATTCGTCCGGAAGACCGTCAGGGCCTGCGGCGCGTCCCGAGGCCACACGTTTAAGGGCAGAGTGAATTTCATTAGTAGAGAAGGGTTTATCCATCGCAACCCTATCCTCTTCAGAGAGGGTCGGCCGGTGGATTCCGGATAATAATCGCTCAAAAGCCACTGACGTGAAGTCACATTCTGATTTATAAAGACGAGTATAAAAATCTCGGAAAAGCTCTACTATCTCTGTATTATTTGTCACTATGTCCCCCTCCTACCGGGTTTCGGAGAGCCGCTACCCGTTTGGCTTCTTTTTGACCTTTCAAGGCATTAGCTAAGAGTCTACCAGCACGGTTGCTTTCCCGATAGTACATCCCTTGCTGCGATGCGATATTTTTAGAAGCTGCAGCAGACAGGATTGAGTTATATTGAAAGCGTAGGCGTTGCAATCGTAACAACACACAAGGATCAGTGCGGGAAGTAAGAACCCGTTCCCCAGTTTTAATTTGTTGCTCTAATATTAATAACTGTTGCTTACGCTGTTTCCCCAAGCGAATTTGATAGCTAGTAATGGTGGCACGAATGGCAGCTTTAAAGCCCTCCCACCAAGCCCAGCTCATGGTATCATGTGGTAAGTTAAAATGGAAATATTCCTGAATGGCGGCCCGAATGTCTAACTGAAACTCTTGTTGCTCTAGCAGGGTCCTATCAAAAAACCAATTTCCCGGATTCCCACTGGGCAGGTTAGCGTGCAACTGGAAGGAAATGGCAGCATGGTCTGAGATATGTAATGGGTGAATCATCGCTGTGTCTACCTGAGATACCAACACTTTAGATATTAGGAAAAAATCTATTCTGGACTGTGATAGATGGGGGGGAGAATAGAAAGTAAATTCCAGTTCAGCAGGATGCAACAATCTCCAAAGATCCACTAAAGCGAGATCTTTGATCAAGGAGGTGAGTGTGAGGGAGCTCTTGGGCAGGCCACTCATTCTAGGCGGTTGCCTGTCTATCAGAGGATCGACGACTTGATTAAAGTCGCCACCTATTATCAGTGAGGTGCTAGCAGAGGCCTGCGCAACCTGAGCAATGGTAGCAAAAAAGGCAGGATTATCCACATTGGGGGCATAAATACATATACATGTTAGTTCAAGGTGTCCAATTTTAAGATGGACGCGGGACCATCTGCCCTCCGTGTCAGAGCTAGTGGCAACAATGGTGACAGGCAAGGATTTCTTCACCAGAATAGCTACCCCACATTTCTTAGAAACAGCCGGAGAGTAGGCAGCTACCATGTAAGGTTTAATATTGAGTTTCAGAGTTTCGGTAGAATTTAAGTGCGTTTCCTGAAGAAAAACCAGATCCGCCTTTTCATGACTCAAATAACTAAGGATTTTCTTTCTTTTAATCGGGTTGTTGATTCCCTTTACGTTCAATGAAAAAACCTTACATAGGGCCATAAGACATTGTCATACATTTGAAGTAAAAGCGCAAGCGAGTATGGAATATATACCACATCTGTACATCTATATCATACACATCAATTAAGATACCAGATACACCCCATATGAGAAAACAAGCACCGAAGTGCCCCAGAGAAGAAGCATAACCCCAAATATAAATGGCGACCATATGTCTGCGGGAGGAGGCCCAAGAGAGTGCGATTGTAATGTTTGAACCCTTCTGTTATTATAGTCTCCGATCTCCACCGAAGTAACTGTGGGCATGATAGAGCAGGGCCATCAAGGCTAGTGAAAGCCAAGGCTGTGAATTGCCAAGGCAGTCTCTAAGGTAGAGAGCGTCCGAAAACAATATGGCGGGTTTTACCAATATAAGGTCAATTAGCTAAGTGTTCCTTGGATCAACGCATCTGATCTGCCTCTTTGGACTCCAAAAATTCCGCAAGTAATTCAGGATCATCAAATGTTCTGGTTTGGTTGTGCAGCGTTACCCTGAGTTTAGCCGGGTACATCAGGCCATAGCGAGCTTGCAGTTGTTGTAGCCTCGGTCGAAATTCCAGGAATCGCTTTCTACGATCAACCGTGGGCTTAGCCAAATCAGGAAAGAAGGATAGCCGGTGGCCCTCAAACTCGATGGGGCCTTTTGCGCGAGCGGCATTCAGAATTTGCTCAACATGTTGGTATCTTAAGAGCCGAAAGATAATAGGCCGCGGGGTCTTCCGATTGAGCGCCATATTTGAGGGCACTCGATGAGCCCGGTCAATCTCCAGGTCTTTAGCAAATGTGATCCGAAGTAGGGAAGGAAGCGCCTTACAAAGAAACTCCTTCATGTCTCCAGACTCAGCTCCCTCCGGTATGCCCACGAGCCGTATGTTATTGCGGCGGGCCCGATTGTTGCCATCTTCCACGTCTTTCTGAAGGGCCCGTATCTGGCGCTCTACTTTGTCAAGTTTCGCCAACCGGACCGTGTGTGAGTCCAGTATGCCTTCCATTTTGTCTTGTCGTAGGGAAAGCCCTTCAAGTTTGCTTTGCAGCATGCCGAAATCTTCACGCAGCGCTCGGAGTGACTCCCCGTTGGATTGCACAAGGTCTTTTACCCCTCGTATTTCAGTGAGGATCTCCTGCTGCATCTCGGGACCTTCCCGAGGTGCGGGCTGCTTCTGTGGAGACGGGGGCTCGGTTTTGGAGCGTTTACCATGGGAATTCGTTGGGGTCCCGAAATCTAGACGTGCTGGTTTGGTCCCCGCCATCACCCCAAGGTACCCCGGTAGAATCAAAGCAATATTCAGAATTAAAACGGTTCAAAATTCAGGAGTCTTGGTAGGCCTCTCGGGAGCCTCAGCGCTATGCGACTATCCCGCTGGACATCAGGCTCCGCCCCCTCCGCAAACTGCTTTTTTTGATTTTCAAAGTTCCCCACCTTTAAATAGAGCTTAAAAGTATGTAACTTATCTGTCCATATATCAAATCCACCAAATAGAACTTCCACCGTTGCCAAATATACTAATCTTCAGCCACCACCACAGGCCCACCAAATATACTAATCCATATATCAAATCCATATATCAAATCCGCCAAATAGAACTTCCACCATTGCCAAATATATTAATCTTCAGCCACCACCACAGGCCCACCACTTCCTGCCGGCTCTGGGTCCCGCTGAACATGTGTCCCCCCTCCTCCCCTCCTGCCATGTCCTGTCACTCCATCTCCCTGCCCTCTGTGCCCTCTCCCTCCCTGTCACGCATCCTCACCCCTCCTGTTCCTCGCCTAAGCTCTCCTCCCCTGCCCCTAGGCTCCTCTGCTCCACTTCACGCCTGCTCCTCACCTCACCTCCCCTCCTCTCCCTGCTGCCTGCTCCTCAGATCACCTCCTGTTTCTCTCGCCTGCTCCTCACCTCCCCTCCTCTCTCTCTTGCCTGCTCTGCAACACACCTCTCCTTACCTGCTCTACAACTTGCTTTCTGTCTCTGTCGCCTACACAAACTCCTCAGTGTGTACCACGTGTGCATGTGTATTTATGTATTTTTTTATGTCTGCACGTCCTTGCGTGTGTTGCGCATGTGCAGCGGAAATGCAGAAGGTACGTGCACGGGGACACCATGTTGCACATGCGCTGTGCATGTGTGTGAGTGTGAGATGTGCGCATGTGCTTCATGCCGTTACGCGCATGCGGCTGGCCTCACGTCACATGCGCGGAGCGGCACTCGTCACATGGTTCCCATGTACGCACCTTCCGCATCTCCCCTGCACATGTGCCACTTGCGCAGCCCCCATGCTCATGCCGCTGCGCATGAACAACGCGTGCAAGGACGCACAGATGTAAAAAAACCCATAACTACACACGCACACTGAGGGGTTTGTGTAGGTGAGGGAGATGAGGCATGCGGTGTTGATTGTTGGTGAAGCAAGGGAGGTGTCAGAGGCAGGTTTGGTGTGGAGAGTGGCTGGGTTGGTGAGTGCCGGTGGAGTTGCGTGGCTGGGTTGGTGAGTGGTGGGTGAGGTGAGTGACTGGGTTTGTGTGAGTTAGAGGAGGTGAGGGGAGTTGAGTGTATGGCGGGCTTTGTGGTTGCTGCATGTGCAATGGGAGGCATGCAGGGGCTGTGGTTGCCTGATGGGGGAGATGTTGTCCATGGGGCTGAGGCACAGGACATGGGTGCAGTCCCGCTGCAACACAGACCTGCAGCTGTGGGGGCGGGCCAGGCAGGGGCTGTGCCGGCATGATGCAGGAGACATGTGGAGTTGCAGACTCACCAGCCTCGCCTCTACAGGCCCAGGGCCCAGTTCCAGGACATGCGTGAAGACCAGGTCATCTCCCTCTACCACCTGAGCACAGGGGCTATTAGGGAGCTCTATGAGGATCTAAGACCTGACCTTGACTCCTGACTGGTCGGTCACATGCCATACCGGATTTGGTCAAGCTCCTTGGTGCCCTACATTTCTTTGCCTCTGCGTGCTATGATCAGCTGTGTGGGGAATTACATTGCCATTCCCAACTCTAGGCAACAGTGGGGTACCCTTAACCAGGACTTTGAGGCATTTGCCGGGATATCACACGTGATGGGAGCTATTGACTGCACACATGTTGCCCTGGTCCCACCCAGAGACAGGGAGGCAGTGTTCCGCAACCGCAAACACTATCATTCTCTGAATGTTCAGGTTGTATGTGATGCAGATATGCATATTCTGAATGTGGTCCCTAGGTTTGCAGGGTCCACCCATGACCTCTATATCCTGCATCACTTGGCACTATTCAGACAATTTGAGGCAGGATAGTATGAGGATTGTATAATGCTGGGTGGGTATTTCACATCTCTGACATGCACATGGTGATCCTCTGACTAACCGTATATGCACAAGTGTATCCCTTGTTGTGTTTGTGTCTCATCTGTCTGTATGTGATATAAGTTGGGGGGGGGGAGTGCCCTCCAGCTCTTCCTTGCTACGGTGCTGTGTGTTGATGGTAGAATGCATGCTAGCATTTGTGTCGTGGTTACAGATTATGTTGATTCCAATCCTTACACCTATCCCTTGTTTTGTGTGTCAGACCTTCAAACGCTGCTGCATGGTTGTGGTGTCCCATCATGTGATGTCATATGTTTGTGTCAGAGTTGTTTGTGCCTTTGGCTCGCACGCACATGCTTTTCGCCATGTGTGTGGACATCAGCTCCTGCTTTAACGTTCCACATTTCTTTCTGCAGGTGATGCAGGATATGGGTGTTGCCCCTGGTTGCTGATACCTATGCGTCAACCACGGACACGTACAGAGATGATGTACAATGAGGCCCATGCCTCCAGCCGCTCCGTCATAGAGCGCACCTTTGGCGTTTTGAAAAGTCGTTTCAGGTGTCTGGATAGGACCGGTGGTGCCTTACAATACACACCCCAGACTGTGGTAGAGATCATTATAGCCTGTTTCATCCTGCACAACATTGCTCTCAGGCACGGTCTCCATGTCCAAATTAATGAGGATCTGGAAGATGATCCTACGTGCCCTCCTGTACGTGGCCGTGGTGACACACGTGAAGGCACAGCAGTCAGGCGGCAGGTGATTGAGGAGATCTTCTCATGCAAGTACTGCATATGTTGGAAAATACATTTCTTTACATATGTGTTTACTACTACTACTGGTGAACATTTGTATCACAATAGCAGTAAGATGCAACACTGCACTGACATATGAGAGACAATACCTGGCCATCAGATCTTACAATCTAGTCATGACTCAGACACAGAAGATGTGAGCAGGGCACCACAGCGGGTGGAAGTGGATTATGTGTGTTAGGATTAGTAGACTTGTGGGAGGTGGTAAGCTGTCACACATGATTTGTAGCTGATTGGGAAAGGGGGTGCTGTATAGCCACAGGTGGTTATTTCCAGCCTTTGGGTGCAGCAAGGTGAAAGGCATGTAGTCTGGGGTCAGCAGTAGGTGATCGGCCCATAGATGGGACCAGTTGCCTAGACGTGTGTGGTTCATATTTTGTAATATGAAGCGATTGATTGGATTGTATGCTCTGCTGAGCAGGGACTGTGTGTTTTGGCAGACATAGCTCAGGCGTGGAGAGATATATTTGCAACTCATCAGCACACAGCTGGTAATGTAAGTCAAGGGATGAGATAGCCACACCAAGGAAATGGATATCGAGAGAGGGAAAGGACGAAGCCCCTGGATATATCTCTGTGGTACAGGAACTGCCAGCAGGGTAGCAGAGGACATGGAGCCACCAGAACACACACTTAAGGGGCAGTGGGAGAGATATGGGGGCGCAGGATAGTACAGAGGCCTTAGAGATGAGCAGACACACAGTAGGGAGGAGATGGTTGTGTTCAACAGTTTTGGAGGCAGCAGAGAGGTCAGGGTGGGGACGGACAGAGTATGGGCCCTTGTATTTTGCTGCACACACTTCAGTGAGAACTTTAGCATGAAGCGAGTCGGTACAGTGTGATGGAGAACAGCCAGTCTGTAAAGGATCTTGGGGGGTATGAGAGCTGAGAACGTGAAGGTGCTGTGTGTGTTGCACAGCTCCAACATGACATATGTATGTTCCTCTTGTGTTTCTCAATCCACAGGACATCCTTGGTGACCCTCCTGGTGCTGTGGTGCAGTGCCAGCTGACTGTACGTCATTCAACATGCAGTAGTCTGGGGTAGGTGGAACTACAGGTAATTTGTCTGTGAGGACAATCAGGGGGAGCACATGTCTGAGATAATCTGTCATAGTGCACATATGTTGTTGTTTACCTCTTTGCCCTGCCCCCCAAACCCCATATGTTGCTGTTGGCACACATAGCACAGTCACCACCGCTCCACAGACTCCTCACACCACATGATAATGCAAAATGCCTGCAGACTGTATCATCACACAGCCAACCCAAAAACACACACACACACAGTATGCTAAGGTGAGCATGCCACCAGTAGCATATGGCCTGTATGTGCACAATTGGAGATTAGTGGAGATAAAGTCTTGTCAAATGCAATGATACACTGCTGTTTGCCGATGCTACAATGTCAGGGAAGTGTGTATGTGCAGCCCACCACCAGAACACCTAGGACCTGCAGACACACACAGCTCTGTTGGATGTGTCCCAGAGACAGTGCTGGAGATGACAAACTGGCCAGGCACACAGGTGGATATGTGTGCCAACAGCAACATATGGGGTTTGGGGGACAGAGCAAAGTATCTGTTTGACCCACATTTCTCTCTGCTGCTGCTTGACCACACTAACACACGTATTTAGTGATTTCCTGGTCAGGAACATGGCCCACCTGTCCTCACATCCTTGTACGGTGCCAGCTGTCTATCTGCCAGCCGTCTGCCACATCACTGGGTGTTATGGGTTCCCCTACACACATTCCCTTTGAGGTAATATCTTTGCATCATGCTTGCAGTGGTTGTTTGGGATAGTGGTTACAGACATGTGCTGGAGCACCATAGGTTTCAGGTTTGATTTCCACATGGGGTTTTTTTGGGGAGTTGTTCTAACCTGACCATGAGCTGCCTGCAGGTTCATCACCTCTGCACACACCCTTCCATCTCTTCACTGTATACCACAGTGTGCCCTCTGTGCTGCCTATCCATCACATATTAGCTGTTACATATGTCTCTTTCATTGTACTGTCTATGTAGGCTCTCTGCTTGGGGGATTGGCATTGCTGTTGTTCAGCTGATCTGGGCCATGTCTGTTTTCAGGTTCAATTCTCACCTGCTCCTTTCCTGTTATGTTCCCTATTTTGCCCTGCTCCACAGAGCATCCACTGCCACCCTTTGGGTTTAGGTTCTTTCCTCTTTTGCATGCTGTATCCACTGCATAACATTTTATTGTGTTTGCATGTAGTTATATGTGGCTCTCGTCCCAATTACAGACTGTGATCTGAGCTGTACACACCAGTTCTGCATGTACATTCCATCATGGTTACTGTTGGGGGTTGCCCTATCCTGGCAGACAGCAGGCTTTTTGTGTATTGCCCTGCAGTGTTCTTGTATGCAGCCTTTGCTAATGAAGTCATGTTGGTGGTGTAGCCTACTGGTTTATTTTATTTATTTTTCTCTTATATACCGCGCTTTTCTGCATCAGTGCGGTTTACATTGAACAAACTGAAATTACATTGAACAGGGCATTATAACTTGGGGATAACTATTTTACAGGGAACATAATGCATTGACATTTGTGCTGATGGTTATGGGTTTGATTTCTCTCTGTTCTCTTTCATTTGTATGCCTGTCCTACACAGCTACTTTTTATTCTTGTAACAGTCATATCTGTGCAGATCTGTGCTGTTGGCACATTATACCCTTGTCACAGTTGCCAAACATACTTCTGTCCATCTATGTGTGTCTGCCAGCTGTGTGGCGTCCTGCCCTGATGTGCAGGCTGCTACCCCATGTCCTGCATTGACTTGTTTCTGCATTGTGGCTCTACCTGCTTGCCTCTCCTGTGTCTGCGCTGCATGGCACTGCTACTCCTTTGTCCTCCTGTCATTGCACCTATCCTGCCACCTCTACCTCCTCTGCTGGACACATCTTTCCATCCTCTGCCACACACTGTCATTGTTGCAGGGTACATTACCATCACCCTGTGCATCGGTACAGTTGCCCCCCGATATGTTTGTACACTTTACCAGCTGCCACATGGCCTGGATGCAGATTTGTCTGGTCCATAAGCTCTGATCTACTTCCTTCCATCACTTGTGCATTGCCTTTCCTTGTTGCTCTAGACAGTGTTAGGGTTACATCTGTGTTTGGGCCATAACTTTCTGGCTTGTCAACTTGGGGCACCTTACTGCCCTTGGCCACCATTTCTGGAGTCACCTATACATCCTTGGGGCATCTTTAGCGGCACCATAGATTCTGACAGCTTATGGGGCGCCTTTTATGGTGCCTTGGGGGTTGCCAACCTTTCGTGCTGCTCTCTGGGGCACATTATGACCCGCCTTGGCTGACGTGGTGGTTTTTGATGTGCCTTCTGGTGCGCCCTAAAAGGTGCATTTGGTTACGGCACTGGAGTGTGGGTATTTTTATCTGGCAGCACAGATTGTTGGAATGTGTCTGACTGTTACAAGCAGGAAAAGGAGTTGCTTTAGGCACCCTTATTCATTGAGCCCACCGAGGAATCAAACTCATGACCCCTGTCATAGCAGTCATTGCATTAACCAGTGTGCTACACCTCTGTTGCTGTGACTGCAGGTGAGCACGCGAAGTTAAGGATAACACGCAGTTACGTGCCATGGCTCCCTCTATCGCGCGATAACGGACATGCGCCCTCTATCGCACGATAACCCGCCATTGCTACCTTAAGAACGGAATGCCCACTACCTTATATGGCATTCGTCACAGTACTGCTGTAACTAGCGCTGGTAACATTAAGACGGTTTAGTAAACATACCCCTAAGTGCTTCTATGCAAATATTGTGTAGTCCATCCTATGGCTTTTCTTCAGTAATGATTTTTTTCTTGCCTTCTTCCCATATAGGCCATGTTTGTGGAGTAATCATGAAATTAGTGAACTGTCAAAAATTTGCACATATTCAGCCAGAACACCTCTGTAGCTCTTTTAAA
The DNA here is from genome assembly GCA_033557465.1 of Ichthyophis bannanicus. Lineage (NCBI taxonomy): Eukaryota > Metazoa > Chordata > Amphibia > Gymnophiona > Ichthyophiidae > Ichthyophis > Ichthyophis bannanicus. Next base: position 1,376,850,573 of record CM066033.1, on the reverse strand, counting down.
GTAATCGCGGACCCAGAACTGGTGCAAGGATTGGAAGTGCCCTAGGCGGGCCGTCCATCCTGCCGGCCCCCCGCTCCCCATTGCCAACCCTCTCTGGGGCCTGCAGCAGTGGTAATGGCTTCTGAACCACAACATGGCACTTACCAATACAATCCAGTGTTGTGTCACCGTTCCTTTCTGTAACTATGTGCCATTTCTGCCACCCTCTGATACAGCTTCTGGTTTGCATAGACTAAAAATCTGCATGAGAGAGGGGCAAAAATGGCACATAATAACAGAAAGGAATTTTTGGTATCTTATTTTTATTATATTTTGAATATTTCTAGAGTTGTTCTTTGACAATGAAAACAGAGGGTCTGCTTCATAGAGAAGTAAAACAAACTCCTACTTTAATTATTTTGAATTGTATGTTTTAGACAGCAGAATTTGAAATATGTACAATGGTGTGAGGCACTGTAATATGTGGCCAAATCATGCTGCGAAGCTGGAAGCCCTGGAACACCACGTTTCAAAAGTTTCCAAGATTAACACTGTTTTGTCGAAAGATAATATGGCTTTAAGATCCACAGTTGGAGATCGCTCAAAAGAAATACAATTGTTTAAGAAAGATCTGATGGAAGGTTTTGGATTATTCTACAGTACAATGTCTTTGATTGCGAAATATTACTGTTTACCTCAGTGAAAGATTTTAGAAAATATGGATGAATATAAGCCACTTAACATTACAGTTTAGATGTTTCTCAATTGTAGAAAACGTCCAATAGATGCTGAAAATGTTCCTCTTCTGCTGTTGGTTTATTTTGTCTTACAAATGGATAAAAACTTGTTATTGCAGATTTCCATTCATCATAGGACATACTTTCTGGGCTCAAAATTATCCATATCTCCTGATGTTTTCAAATATACATAAATAGTTATTGTCCATGACACATCTAGGTCTCTCTGAGGGTAATAAATCCTATCTTAGATTCCTTTGTAAATTCTTGGTAAAGGTTCATGAGTCTAGAGAGAAAAGATTCAAAACTGCAGAACAGCTCGGTTTTACGACAGTGAGAGGGTATATAGGGCAACTCTACATCAGGGCTTGATTTAGACAAAGCACATGCCTAGGGCACCAAATTCTGAAGGTACCAAAAAAAACAAGGCTTGAGATCCATCCATTTTTCAGTCTTTTGAACACGTCCTTCCCCACTGTTCCTCTGCCTATAGGAGAATGTTTTGGCTTCCTGGATTATGCCATGATTTTCCAAGGGCTGCTGAACAGAGATAACATCCACACATTGAAGAAGGGGAGATGCGTCTTCTGCAACAGACAGGCTAACCTACTGAGGAGGACTTTAAACTAAGATCATTGGGGAAGGGTGAACAAAGCCCTCAGGAAAGTAAAAACATCAGCTCAGTAATCTGGAGAGCTGCGTATACTAATTCCCATAGTATGAAAAAAAGTTCCAGATTTAGAATCTGTAATGGACGATTAGGATACAGTGGCATTCACATAGACACGGTACACAGAAAACAAAGACTTGGAAGTAGTTAAATGAAGCTGTAATCTATTTAGGAAAGACAGGGTAGGAAAAAAAGGAAGAAGAGTGGTGCTATATGTAAAAAATATTAAAGCCTCAGTACTGCAGAGCTTGTGAGGGAAGGAGGAGGCATTGAGGCTTAGTCTGGAAAGAGGAAATGGAAAATATATTTACATTGCTGTGATTCAGACATCCTTCACATGCAGAAGAAATAGCGATTTAATAGCAGGCATTCACAATATTGCTATGAAAGGGAATGGATTTTTGGTAGGAGATTTCAATTTGCCGGATTTTGATTGTGATATCCCTGCTGTGGTGTCATGTAGAAGTTGGGAAATCCTGGATTGTCACAGAGAAAAACTGGTAATAGAACCCAAGTGGGAGATGGTAATATTGGACTTGGTGCTTACAAACTGGGAGACTGTTTCTGATGTTGCAGTGGTTGATCATCTGGCTTGCAGAGATCACCAGATGGTGAGGTTCAATATTAGGACATGGGTAGAAATGGTTCATTCAAAAGCAAAGGTCCTAGACTTCAGGAAAACAAATTTTGTAAAGATGAGGGGATATTTCAGGGAGTCGTTGGCAGGATCAGAACTCTGAAGGAAGCAGTACAACAGTGGGCAAAACTGAAAGCAGATATCTTAAGGGCAATAAACCTTTTTGTTAGGAAATTAAATAAAAGTAGGAGGAAAAAGAGGCTGCTATGTTTTTTAAAAGAAGCAGCTGAAAAGGTAAGGAAAATAGGTCAATCTTCATAAACTATAAGAGATTTCAGAAGGAGGAAGACAAATGGAAATATTTGGAGAAGCTAAGGGAAGCTGGTAAAGCAGTCAGGAAAGCAAATGGAAGAAAAACTAGCAAATACAGTAAAACATGGCGACGGGACTGTTTTTAGATATGTTAGTGAAAGGGCTAGCAATGAGAGGCTCAAGGTTGAAGGGGAGGAATATGTAGAGGCTGATAAAGAAAAAACCTAACTGCTTAACAAATATTTCTGTTGTGTGTTCAGAGATGAATGGCCGAGAATGGGATCTCCGAAAACAAACACAAATAGAAACCGAAGTGAGGTAGAACTCAAACTGTTTTTAGAAGATGGTATTCGTGATAAGCTAACAAAACTAAAAGTAAACAAAATGATGGGGTTGGGCGAAATTCATTCAAGGGTATTGAAGGTACTTAGAAAAGTAATGGCTGTCCTTTCCAATGCTTCTTTAGAGTCAGAGGTGATCCCAGAGGACTGGAGATGGGAGAATTGGGTGCCTGTCCACAAAAGTAGAAGTAAGGAAGAGTTTGGTAACTACAGACTGGTTATTTTGAACTTTATGATGAGTAGCATAATGAAAATGCTGCTAAAGCGGAGAACGGTGTGGTTTCTGGAATCCAAGGGATTACACTATTTGAGACAGCTTGGCTTTGCTAGAGGTAGATCTTGTCAGGCAAGTCTGAGAATTGAATTGGGGAGAGTGTTAGGTGTGGTATGCTTAGATTTTAGCTAGACCTTTGACACCATTCTGCACGGGCAACTTATAAATAAACTGAGTGCCCTTTGGATGAACAATAAAGTGACTGACTGGGAAAGAACCCGGTTGAGTTGGAGGTGCCAGAATGTAGTAGTAAATGGCATTCACTTTGAATATAGATATGTTACTAGTGGTGTGCCTCAGGGATCGGTCCATAGTCCTGTTCTTATAAAAAATATTGTAAGCAATATTGTGGATGTTCTGTTATAAGAACATAAGATTTGCCATACTGAGTCAGATCAATGGTCCATCAAGCCCAGTATTTTGTTTGCAACAGTGGTCAATCCAAGTCACAAGAACCTCGCAGGGTCCCAAAAGATAGACAGATTTCATGTTGCTTATCCCGTGGATAAGCAATGGATTTCCCCCAGTCTACTTTAATGATGATTTATGGGCTCTTTCTAAACCCAGCTACACTAACAGCTTATACTACTTCCCCCGGCAATGAAATCTAGAGCTTAATTACACACTGAGTGAAAAAATATATTCTCTAAATTCTCTTAATGCACTACTTTGTAGCTTCATTGCATGTCCCCTAGACTTAAACCTTTTGAAGAAGTAAAAAATGATTTGCAATTACTAAATCTACTCTGCACGTTATTTTATAGACCTCTAACATATCTACCCTCATACACATCTTCTCCAAGCTGAAGAGCCATAGGAGGTCATTCTGAATCATGAATAAGCCCTGTGTTCATGCAGGATAGACATGAACATAAGAACATAAGATATGCCATACTGGGTCAGACCAAGGCCCATCAAGCCCAGAATCCTGTTTCCAACAGTGGCCAATCTGGGTCATACGTACCTAGCAGTTTCCCCAAGGGACACAGGTTCCACAATGCTTGTACTGGGTCAAGCATTGATATCCTGGGTCCCTTCTTAATAATGTTTTATGGACCTTTCCTCCAGGAACTTGTTCAAACCTTTTTTAAACCCAGCTACACTAACAGCCTTTACTACATCCTCCGGTAACAAATTCCAGAGTTTGATTACACGTTGAGTGAAAAAATATTTTCTTTTATTAGTCTTAAATAGTTTACCCTGTAGCTTCATTGCATGTCCCCTAGTCTTTCTATATTCTGATAATGTAAACAATCGATCTACGTTTTCCCGTTCCACTCTGTCAATTAATTTATAGACTTCTGTCATATCTCCCCTCAGCCATCTCTTATCCAGGTTAAAGAGCCCTAACCTTTTTAGCCTTTCTTCATAGGAGTATCCTTCCATCCCCTTTACCATTTTGGTGGCTCTTCTCTGAACCTTTTCTAATAACAAGATAATAAGATACGGCGATCAGAATTGCACACAATATTCAAGGTGCGGTCTCACCATGGAACGATATAGAGGCATTATAATATCTTTTGTTTTATTTTGCATTCCTTTTCTTATGATACCTAGCATTCTATTTGCTCTCTTGGCCGCCGCTGCACACTGGGCCGAGGGTTTTAACATGTTATCCACACTGACGCCTAAATGTTTTTCCTGGGTGGTGGTTCCTAATGTGGAACCTTGCATCTTGTAACCATAGTTTGGGTTGTTCTTCCATAGGTGCATAACTTTGCACTTGTCCACATTAAATTTCATCTGCCATTTTGATGCCCAGTCTTCCAATTTATCAATTCTGTACAAATTGTATATATGGGGCCCTCCCCCAATCTACTGAAATCAAATGTATACCTTGATCTGTGTGCTTTAATCAAATATGTATCGTATCCAAATGCTTGTCCCGTGTTACGTAATCATTGACTAATCAAAATGTAAAACTGAAATCTCAATGTACCGTACAATACATTATGATTCTGTAAAGTAAACCGCTGCTGATCGTAGGAAGCAGCGGTATACAAGTGTTTACTAAATAAATAAATAAATAAATAAATAAGATCCTCTTGCAATTTTACACAATCCTCTTGGGTTTTAACAACTTTAAATAGTTTTGTGTCATTTGCAAATTTGATAACCTCACTCGTTATTCCCTTTTCCAGGTCATTATGAATATGTCAAAAAGCAGCGGACCCAGCACAGATCCGTGGGGTTCACCACTATTCACCTTTCTCCATTGGGAAAATTGGCCATTTAGCCCTACCCTCTGCTTTTAACCAGTTCTTGATCCACAATAGTACACTGCCTCCTATCCCATGACTCTTTAGTTTTGCCAAAAGTCTCTGATGAGGGATCTTGTCAAAGGCTTTCTGAAAGTCCAGATACACTATATCAACCGGCTCACCTTTGTCCACCTGTTTATTCACACCTTCTAAAAAACATAACAGATTAGTATGACAAGATCTTCCTTGTCTAAAGCCATGCTGGCTGTCTCCCATTAGGCCTTGACTATCTACATGCTGAGTAATTTTGTTCTTTATTATGGTTTCTACCATTTTTCCTGGTACTGACGTCAGGCTCACCGGTCTGTAGTTTCCCGGATCACCCCTGGAACCCTTTTAAAAAATTGGCGTTACTTTGGCGATCCTCCAATCTTCAGGTATTACAGATGTTTTTAATGAAAATTCACAGATTACTAATAGCAGGTCTGCAATCTCATATTGCAGTTCTTTCAACACCCTTGGATGTATACCATCCAGCCCAGGTGATTTGCTACTCTTCAGTTTATCAAATAGTTGTAATACATTTTCCCGATGTATCGATATTTCCTTAAATTCTTCCGCACCTTTAAACACCACTTCAGTCTTTGGTAACATCTCTACATCTTCCTCAGTAAAGACCGAAGCAAAGAATTCATTCAGTCTCTCCGCTATCGCCTTGTCGCCTCTTAGTGCCCCTTTAACCCCTCTATCATCTAATGGACCAACTGACTCTCTCACAGGTTTTTTGCTTCGAATGTACTTGAAAAAGTCTTTTATTCGCGTTTTTGCTTCTGCAGAAAGCTTCTTCTCAAATTCTCCCTTTGCCTGCCTTATCAATGCCTTGCATTTGACTTGCCAGTGCTTGTGCTGTTTCAAGGTTTTGTCATTTGGCTCTTTTTTCCATTTCCTGAAAGATGCTTTTTTGGCAACAACAGCCTCTCTGACCTCACCTTTAAACCATGCTGGCTTTTTTTGGACTTCCTTCAAATTTTCTTAAAGCGTGGAATATAGCTCATTTGGGCTTCCAAGATAGTAGTTTTCAACAACACCCAAGCTTGATGTAAGTCTTTAACCTTTGCAATTGCTCCTTTTAGTTTTTTCTTAATTATTTTCCTCATTTTATCATAGTCTCCCTTTCGAAAGTTAAAAGGTAGTACTGTGGATTTCCTTACTATCCCTCCTCCACTAATTAAATCAAATGTGATCATGCTATGATCAATATTGCCAAGTGGCCCCAACGCCCTTATCTCTTGCACAAGATCTGGAGTTCCATTAAGGACTAGGTCTAATATAACTTACCCTCTGGTCGGTTCATGAACCAGCTGCTCCAAGAAGCAGTCATTTATTTCATCTAGGAACTTTATCTCCCTAGCATGTCCTGCCATGACACTGACCCAGTCCATACCGGGATAATTGAAATCACCCATTATTATTACTGCGCTGTAGCTTTTGTTAGCTTCCTTGATTTCTTTGAGCATTTCATCATCCATTTGTTCATTCTGGCCAGGCGGTCGATAGTACACCCCCACTGCCATCGCCTTCCCCTTTTTACATGGAATTTCAATCCATAGAGATTTTACAGCAAATTTTGTTTCCTGCAAAACTTTAATCCTTTCTGACTCAATGCCCTCTCTAACATAGAGCGCAACCCCTCCACTAATTTGATCTGTTCTATCATTATGATATAGTTTGTACCCAGGTATCACAGTGTACCACTGGTTGTCCTCCTTCCAGCTTGTCTCTGATATTCCAATCATATCTGACCTCTCATTTAGTGCTATATATTCTAACTCTCCCATCTTATTTTTTACACTTCTAGCATTTGCATACAAGCATTTTAGAGACTGTATTTTATTCATATTAATTTGGCTATTGGTAGGCATGGGTAATTTGGGATCTTTAAGCTCTGTCCGCTGCATACTCGAGGGCATTTGGGCTACTTTACTCTTTTTTGGAACCTCTCTGCTTTTGGTAGTATCCTTCAAGGATACATTCTTCCGAACCATCCGCTCTTGGGCGACTGTCGGCATTCCCCTATTATCATGTTTCATTTGAAAATGTGTAAACCCGTATTCTGACACCAGGCGGCACTGCACATACATGGTACTAAAATGAGGATCTCAGGGCGTGAGTGGGAGGGGGGAGGAATAGGGGCGCAGTCAGGCATGGAGACATATAGAGCATATCCAGGAAAGGCCCGGGTACATCCCTGGCATGTCATTCATATGTCCATGGTATCCCTGCTGAAACGTGGAATAAAGGCAGGACTTAGAAAAACTTTCACTCCTAACTCCAATGCATCCTATAGAGATGAATGGCTATGACAAGTCTGTAGTGACCTGGTTTGTCTGCTGTCTGGGAGAGCAAAAGATGCAGTGGAAATGAATAGAATGCACAGGTGAGGGATGTTTGTATGCGAAAGTAACAGTAAGAAATGTCCCAACGGAAATGTACGGCACTGCAATAGTTGGTATTCTGGCATGTGCTGTATATGCCAAAGGGGCTACGCAAGGCCTCTCCAACAAATGTTTTGGCAAAATGGGAACATAGCTATAGGGATGGTATGTGTTTGGCTGAGCAATGCAGATCAGATGTGTAGTCTGGAGATGCCATGCACTTATGCAGTAGCTGCAGTTGTGTATAAGTGCAGGGCATGGTCGTGGCAGCGGTATGTTATCTGTGACTGCAAGCGTGTGTGTGTGTATATCAGATGTATGAGGACTGCAGGAGAGGCCCTGGTGTGCTGATCCCCAACTCAGGAGGGACATGTATGACTGGCCAGTACCTGGACCATAGGGCTGACTGCAGCATCACTAGGAGCCTGTGTGAATGGGCAATAATCTCTGTACAGCTGCTTTGCAGCAACATAGCAGGGCATGTCCCTGTGAATGGCAGGGTAGCCTTGGAGTGGGTGCATGTTGCAGTGTGGGTGGCACTAATGCATATCCAAATGTACCATCGGAGGTCTCGAACGTTGTGCACATTTGTCAGCACAGAGGATCGTGCTTTTGGACATATGTTTCTGATGGTTGCACTGTTGCATGTTAGCATCATGATGGTTTCCTATGATTGCCAGGGATATGTTTTGCCATATAGTTGTACAGATCCGTTTCAGTTTTCTCTGGCCCATTCATCGCATTGCACATACTGTTTTCAGCGATGGCCACTGAACAAATGACTATGGTGTTCATCACATGCCATGTTTGTTTTGCTGTAGGGTCTGTCAGGACAAACATCTCCCTTGCCACTTGCCTTTTCGATAGCTTTGATGCACAAAGATGACCATGTAGTGTTGTAGGCATGCAACAGAGTTGTATATATAGCCTGGGTTACATGACCTAATCTGCTTCATCAGTATTACTGTTTTGTTTGCATGAGCACTACACTGTCAGTGTGAGCATCAGCTTTGGAGATCTTCGTTTTTCCTGCGGAGGTGTGGCTGCACAGACACGTCTATCTTTTCAGAATACTGTGAGCATGGAGAAATACATGCTGTTTGCTGTGTTTACCCATGCCCCATTATAACAGCGTGGGCCCATGTTACCCCTGACACGTTGTTCATGCTGCACCGGGAATGTATATCTTCCTGATTCCGGAACCACAGTTGCGTCTATCTCTGTGGTTTCAGAATCGGGTATATTACGTGCACATTTTCACTTTAGACATTTCTGCTGGCAAGATGTGCATGTTATAGAATCGGCTTCATAATGTTTTAAGCCTTTCCTCATAGGGGTATCCTTCCAGGCCCTTTATCATTTTGGTCAGTAAAGTTTGGTGAGTAAATTATTGGAAACACTGCTGAAAGAGAGAATAGTGAGGTTTCTGGAGTCCAGTAGATCGCAGGATCTAAGGCAGCATGGGTTTACTAGAGGCAGGTCTTGTCAGACAAATCTGATTGATTTCTTTGACTGGGTGACCAGGGAGTTGGACCAAGGGAGAGCCCTAGATGTGGTATACTTAGATGTAAGTAAAGCCTATGATGCCATTCCACACAGGTGACTTATAAACAAATTAAGCATCCCAGGAATGGACCCTAAAATGACTGATTGGGTTAGAAATTGGTTGAGTGCAAAGCGACAAAAGGTACACATAAAAGGAGCTCACTTTGAGGAGAAGGAGGTTACCAGTGATATGCCACAGGGATCTGTCCTTGGTCCGATTCCTTTTAACATCTTTGTTAGTGATTATTGTGGAAGGGCTGTTGGGTAAGGTTTGCCTCTTTGCGGATGGTGCCAGAATCCGCAATAGAGTAAACACCAAGGAAGGAGTAGATAACATGAGGAGGGATCTATCTAAGCTTGAAGAATGGGCAAGAATTTAGCAGCTGAGATTTAATGCTAAAAAATGCAGGGTCATTCATTTGGGCTGCAAAAATCCAAGGGAGCAGTACAGTGTAGGGGGGCGGTCTGTCCATTAAAGAAGAGCGGGACCTGAGCGTGATTGTTTCTGATGATTTTAAAGTGGCTAAACAGGTAGAAAAGGTGATGGTGAAAGCCAGAAGGATGCTTGAGTGTATAAGGAGAGGAATGGCCAGCAGAAAAAAGGAGGTGATAATGCCTCTGTAAAAGTCTCTGGTATGACCGCCTTTGGAGTATTGTGTGCAATTCTGGAAAACACACCTTCAAAAAGATATAATCAGGATGGAATCAGTACAGAGGGTGGCTTCTAAAATAGTTATTGGCCTTCATTATAAAGCATGTGAGGACAGACTTAAAGATCTTAATATCTTTAGAGGAAAGGCAGGATAGAGGAGATATGATAAATACCTCCATGGCATAAATGCACAAGAGGAGAGCCTCTTTTGATTGAAAGCAAGCTCTGCTATGAGGAGCTATAGGATGAGGATGAAAGGGGAAAGACTCAGGAGTAATATGCAGAAATATTTCTTTATGGAAAGAGTGGTAGATGCGTGGAATAGTCTCCCTGTGAAGGTGGTAGAGATGAGGACAATATCTGAATTAAAAAATGCATGCAACAAACACTGAAGATCTCTAAAGGAAAAAGGGGAACTATTGTAGTTGATATGGAAGGGCAGACTAGATAGACCATGTGGTCTTTTTCTGCCATCATGTTTCTAGGTTTCTATGTTACCCTTTTCTGTACCTTTTCCAATTCTGTTATACCTTTTTGATGGAGCAAACAGAACAGCATGCAGTACCCAAGGTGTGTTTGCACCATGAAGAGATACAGAGGTATTAAGATATCCTTTGTTTTATACTCCATTCCTTTTCTTATCCAGTTGCCAACATTATTGGCACCCTTGCAGTTTAACCACATGGAGGCCAATTCTGGTTCCTGCATGTCTGGCTGCATTGGCTCTCCAAAAACTGGATGTGCAGGAAATGTACCCGATTCTGGCACCATGGGGACCGGACATACCTGCCATGGCAGAATCAGGGATTTTGGAAGTCTGGGCACTCCCCATATGCCAATGAGATTAGCGTACAGGGAGGTGCCCATCCAGATGCCAGAATGGCATAGCTGAGGTGTGGGAGCCATGGAGTTCTGGCTCGGATAGCCATTATCCATGTCTGTCCCTATATACCGCAATCCTGCCGGCACCGGACAACTCCATGGGTCGGATCACAGCTGCAGGGGCACAACGCAGCCTGGAGAATGGTGTTCAGGTGTGTGCGGAGCCATGTAGTGGGAACCCCTGGAGCTTATTCCACCATCAGGGACAGGCAGTCCTCCGTAATCTCTTCGAGGTTTAGGCAACTCCTACCCTCCATCCCGGATGTTGGGCTACCGGTTGGAGATTAATCAGAGAAGATTCCTTCCTTCTGTGCTGCTGAGCTAGAGGGAGCTTATTTTTGTGCTTAGGGTCTCCGGTAGCCTTAAGCTGGGGAGTCCCATATGTGAGGACTGACTTCCTGCTTGGTCCTGGAGAAAGCGTAGTTACTCACCTGTAACAGGTGTTCTCCAGGAGCAGCAGGAATCAGTCCTCACAACCCTCCCTCCTCCCCTTGGAGTTGCAATCATATGATTTAGTTTTTTGCAATTTTTTTGCTGTCTTTTTGCTATGTCATCAGACTGGCCAAGATGGCACCTTTGGGCGGGAAGGGGACCGCGCATGCACGCTGCAATTCCCAAAGGCTTTCTTTGAAAGCTGGGGAAAATTGCTCCGCGAGGGCTCCGTCGGCCAAGTGTGGCTGGGCACTACAGGGGCAACACCAGACAGAGCATGTGGAAATGTATGACAATGGGACATGACAGCTGGACACCCCCACCCACTGTAACTAGCACCCACCTCTCTGCATCCCACACACAGCCATCTCAGTCAAGGACTTGCACCCCCCTCCCCCCCCCCTGTGCAAGAGGAGGAGGAGGAGGAAGAAAATGACGATGAGGGGGGATGAGGTGGAGGAGGAGGCAGAGGAAGAGGAGGAGGAGGGGGCAGAGCAGCAGTAATAGCTATGGAGATATGGCTGGGGGCATGCCCCTGGAAAATGTCACCCCCACAATCTGGTCACTGAGGAAACAGCCACCACTGCAACAGCCAGTCCCATAGTGCTATCCAGTATTCCCTGTCAGGGGAGAGTGGGGATGAGGAGGAGTATACCTTCACCCTGACTGAGGTTCCCTGCTCCCCTGAGGGGGAGGGACAGGATAGTACCATGGGGCTTGGCAGGGGACCACACAGTGGGAGGCCCAGGGCACAGAAGGGGGCTGAGGGGAGAGGCAGGGCATACCTGGATTAGTGACCCTGAGGAGGAGGAGGGGGAAGAGGGAGTGCTGGAGGGGGAGCTCAGGGTCACAGCTCTCAGAGACACCCTGTGGATGCCCATTCAGATCACGTGAACTCCCATCTGTGCACTGCTAGGATTTAATCCGTTCCACACACACCATTGTATTTGAAATACAGCTGATCGGAATCTTTTGAACTGCAGCGCCAGAGGGCGGTTTGTGTCCCACTCTATCAGTGCACACCAGCTGATCGCCTGATCGGGAGCTGGAAGAGAGTCCTCTCCCCCAGCCCAGCTGATCGGAATCTTTTGAACTAGAGCGCCAGAGGGCGCGCCCGCGCCTAAGGGCCATGCCAAAGGGCCCTTTGTCGTGGCCCTTAGGCGCGGGACCTTAGCCGCTTCCAGCGACATCTACTCCACTGGTATGCTGGACAACTTGAACTATGCTCTCTCTACTTTGTGACTTTTTCGTGTTCCCTAACCTGCTGATTCTATATGCTCCCATCCCTATTTTTGGTTCTTTATTTACATTTGATTTGCCCTTCTTGTCTCTTTTGTACTCTGCTCCTCCTTTCTTCCTCATTTTGGGTACGTTACTCCCAAGTCTTATATTGTTATAATGAGGCCTTTACGTAATCTAGCGAACCTTATCTATGTCTTCCCTAGTTCTGGTCTCCCTAGACGTACTTCTCGCTCTCTTAGGCTTCCTGCGCTCCCTAATTATTTCTCTCACGTTAGGTCTAGGCCTTCTCGCAACTTATCTAACCTTGTTCTGATTCTTCTTCTCTCCCCGTCTGCCCTCCCCTTCTCTTGTGCCTTATGGAACGTTCATTCTATCTCTAATAAACTTGCTTTTGTTCATGACTTTTTATTTCCTGCTCATTTCACCTCTTTGCCCTAACTGAGACCTGACTTCTTTCTGATGACACTGCATCCATTGCCACTCTGTGTCATGGCGGCTATAAGTTTTACCACACTCCTTGTCCCACTGGTCGCGGTGGGGGTACTGGCTTTCTGTTGGCTCCCTCCTGTCACTTCCAGACCCTCATGCCACCTCACTCTCATTCCCCTCTCTCCTTTGAATTCCACTCCATTCGCCTCTTCTCTCCTCTTCCACTCCGAGTCGCTGTTATCTATCGTCCTTCTGACATTTCTGTCTCTACTTTTCTTTCTGATTTTGATTCTTGGCTTTCTACCTTTCTTCACCCTTCCTTTGCCACTCTTATTCTTGGTGACTTCAACATTCATGTTGACAGCCCTTCTGATCCCCCCTGCTTTAAAGCTTCTCTCCCTTACCTCCTCATATAACCTTCAACTCTGTTCCACTGCCCCCACTCACCGACATGGTCACTGCCTTGACTTAATTTTCTTCTCTTACTGCTCACCTTCCAATTTCTGTAACTCTGTCCTTCCCTTATCTGACCACCACCTTTTAAGCCTTACTATTCATTATTCCCCACCCCAGCCTCGTCCTGTCTGCACTAACCTATTTAGAAACCTTCTTGCCATTGATCCTTTAGCTCTCTCCCCCTCTCTCTCCTTATCTCTTTCATCCACTCTGTTTTCCATTTCTATTGATGAGACTGTGACCTCTTATAACACTGCACTCTCCTCCACCCTTGATACTTTTGCCCCCGTCATCCCCCGTCCTGTTAGGCGTTCTTCTCCTCAGCCCTGGCTCTCCCCTATTGCCCGCTTTCTGCACTCTTGTGCCCGCTCTGCTGAGCGTGTCTGGCTCAAATCCTACTCTTATCCTGACTTTCTCCACTTTAAATTCATGCTCTCCTCCTTCCAATCAGCCATTGTGCTTTTCAAACAAATTTACTTCCTCAATCTGACTCTCTTTCCTCTAATCTTCGTCGCCTCTTTAGCACACTCAATTCTCTCCTCAGTGTGCCTCCACCCCTGATTCCTCCCTCCCTTTCTGCCCAAACCTTGGCTAACCCGGCAGCAGGGAACAGCTCCTGCATCTTCCAGCCAATCGGGCTGCCTGCACGGACTTAAAAGGTTCGCGCCATCGGGCGCGTGGTCCAGCGAACCCCTGCCACCATCTGCAGCTCTCCCCAGTCGGGGGATAGAGCCTCCGGCAGCAGGGAACAGCTCCTGCATCTTCCAGCCAATCGGGCTGCCTGCACTGACTTAAAAGGTTCGCGTCATCGGGCGCGTGGTCCAGCGATCCCCTGCCACCATCTGCAGCTCTCCCCAGTCGGGGGATAGAGCCTCCGGCAGCAGGGAACAGCTCCTGCATCTTCCAGCCAATCGGGCTGCCTGCACGGACTTAAAAGGTTCGCGCCATCGGGCGCGTGGTCCAGTGAACCCCTGCCACCATCTGCAGCTCTCCCCAGTCGGGGGATAGAGCCTCCGGCAGCAGGGAACAGTTCCTGCATCTTCCAGCCAATCGGGCTGCCTGCACGGACTTAAAAGGTTCGTGCCATTGGGCGCGTGGTACAGCGAACCCCTGCCACCATCTGCAGCTCTCCCCAGTCGGGGGATAGAGCCTCCGGCAGCAGGGAACAGCTCCTGCATCTTCCAGCCAATCGGGCTGCCTGCACGGACTTAAAAGGTTCGCGCCATCGGGCGCGTGGTCCAGCGAACCCCTGCCACCATCTGCAGCTCTCCCCAGTCGGGGGATAGAGCCTCCGGCAGCAGGGAACAGCTCCTGCATCTTCCAGCCAATCGGGCTGCCTGCACGGACTTAAAAGGTTCGCGCCATCGGGCGCGCCCGCGCTTGGCGGGCCCGCGCCTGAGGGCCTCGCCAGAGGGCCCTTTGACGTGGCCCTTAGGCGGAGGCCCTGGTGGAGGCCTATAGGTAATACAGACCTGACAACCGGGTAACATCTCACCGCTACAGAAACGCTGTGAGTAGGAATGGATACATGCACCTTATAGCTAGACTGTAGACTATGCTTGTAACAAAGTAACCTTGATGTGACATACCTTAGTGCAGTGAGACATAGGCCCTAAGGCCACATTATTTAACAGTGTAACCATTGTTGTTGAATCTCATGATATAGCGAAACAGTACTGTCTTCACCTATGTAGGCAATGTAATAATACTGTAGGAGTTAAAATGCACAGCTAAAGCGTTCTTGTACCTTACACATATCCTCCTCAGCAACGCTAATGAGTTTGAATCGAGTAGCATTGAATGTCAATAAAAAGTGCTGCTATCCTCCCTGTGGCATACACTACCATTCTAAAAAACCAGCTCACCCACATAGCAGCATATCATACCTCTAAGTCTCTCCCAACAGCTTCTACAGCTCACATCCACACGCACTCACTCATCAATACCCACCAGGATGGCCATACTCATACCACTGACCATTCTATTTCTCACTTCTGGATTCCCCAGTCATGCACTCAATACATGTGTCACACATATCCCAATACTCACTAGTAATAGTAGGAGATGGTCAGAGAACCACTACCAAACTGATCATAACACCCCCAGGACAATTTACCAACACCTATTATACATTCCTCTACAAAATATTAAAAAAACCCATCTGTGCAAGAATCAGCAACAACAGTTATTGAAATGTGCACTCATAAATACTAGATCTACACGTCAAAAATGGCCAGCAATCACCGACCTTATAACATCCTACAACCTCGATGTGTTAATCATCACTGAGACTTGGCTATCAGAATGTGATAATGTGATCATCAATCAAATGACCCCAACAGGATTTTCGCCATACTCTTGCCACAGAGCTAAACAAAAAGGAGGAGGGGTCCTCATCCTTGCAAAAACAGACCTCCACTTTAAATTAGTTGATGCATCCACCTCAGACCATCTTGACATTATTACAGTATCAAACAACCAATGTACAATCAATGCACTATATAGAGCCCCAACACCTTCCTCTGATGACCTACCAACAATCATCAATCTCGCATGCAGCGCAAAGAACACACGATCAACAAACTGGCTAATGGGTGACTTCAATCTCCCCGCACTGCCTGAAGCACAAGCACGAACCTTCCTCGAAGCGCTGTATGACCTCGACTATAAGCAACTAGTGAACTCCCCAACACATGAAAAAGGCGGTACCCTCGACCTTATTTTTGCGCCCCAGTCCATAGTCAACACCTCTCCTCCACTGCTGACCTCCATATCTCCAGTACCGTGGTCTGATCACAAACTCCTAAAGTTCCAAATACCTAGCACCTGCTTACCCAACAGCAAGGCCAGGACCAATATCCCAGACCACGAAACACCAACGACACGATTCTGCACACTCAACAAAGAGGATGTACTTGTCAAGCTTCTTCCACATCTGGATGTATCAACCCTTGACCCTGACGAACTTGTAGCAAATTGGAATAATAGCATCAGAACCTTAGCTTGTATCCCATCCGCCAACAAGCTACCCACAAAACGCAAACATGCACCCTGGTACTCATCTGATCTTCGATCTTCCCTCTTACAACTACGTAAACTAGAAAGACGATGGAGAAAAAAGCAAACTACCATAGCCCACCAAAACTACAAATCATATCTAGCATTACACAGAGAGAAAATAAGTGAAAAAAGGAAACAATATCACTCAATGATTCTAAACAGATCATTGAATAAAACACATGACCTATTTAATATAGTAAAATCACTAACAGGTGACCCATCACCAGCAAGCACACATTTGCCTCAACCACAGGATTATTCGGACTACTTGCAATCCAAAATGATCCAATCCAACATGACCTCATCTAACTGCAGCTCGTCCAACGTACTTAGTACACCAAAACCTACAACACTACTCAACTTCACTGCAGTATCTACTAGAGAAATTGAAGATACCATTGCCTCCATCAATCTCACCACAGCTCCCAATGACCCCTGCCCAGCAAGTTGGATAAAGGAACTTCGACATGAACTAAGCCATGTATTATGTAAAATAACCAACCAATCACTATCAAGGGGCATCTTCCCTCAGAGTTTAAAACATACATCGATCAGACCCCTGCTAAAGAATAATCGCCTTGATACATCCAAAGTTGAATCATATAGACCTATATCAAGCATTCCACTGCTTGCTAAGATCATCGAGAAAATAGTCCAGCGTCAGATCCATCAGCACATCGATGACGAGGCACCCCTCGATCCAGCCCAACATGGCTTCAGGGAATCGCATGGAGTAGATACCATCCTAACTACCCTATTCGACAAGCTAACCACGGGAACAGACAACATACACCAAGGTTTCGTCCTCATCTTTCTCGATATTGCCGCCGCATTTGATTCTGTAAATCATAAGATACTCTTACAACGCCTCCAAGAAAAAGGATTACTGGGAACCGCATTACAATGGTGCGAATCATACCTAACCAACAGATGGCAGCAAGTAAAGACAGGTAACACGTCCTCTGAACCATTCTTACAGAAGCAGGGAGTGCCACAGGGATCATCCCTGTCAGCCCTACTATTTAACATTTATATGCAGCCTATCTGCTCCCTGATACGCTCACTAAATGTAGAATGTCTCGTATAGGCTGATGACATACTACTATACATTCCATTTACCATAGAACAACCTGATGCTTTGATGCAGTGGCTGAATGGCTTCTCACACAAAACCTGAGGATTAATCACAGCAAGACTGATGTCCTATTTGTCACAAGGAATCAGAAATTCAACCCACCACCCAACCTGCAAGTTAAAAACGCGGAACTCAAGACAAGAGACACAATTCGCTACCTAGGCATCACCCTAGATCAGCGATTGGATATGATAACCCACGTAAAGACCGTCACCAAAGCAATATACCACAAAATACGAACCCTCCGCCACCTCCGTCCACTACTGGAATTTCCAGACTATCGAACCATATTTCAAGCCCTAGTGATCCCACATCTAGATTTTGCAAACACCATCCTCCATGGTCTTCCACAAGCAACCCTCAACCCACTCCGGCTGGCCATGAACTCTGCTGCTAGGGTTCTTACAGGGACATCAAGACTGGAACATATAACCCCAGTAATGAAAAACCTACACTGGCTGCCATTACAAGCCCGAATTCAATACAAAGTACTGGTCATGACCTTCAAGGCACTGAAGAATCAATCTCCCACACCAATCAGTAGACTGCTCAATAACACACTCAACTTCAGAGACAGAAGAACTACACTACTGAACATGCTAACTGTACCTAAGCTCACTACAAGATGTACAAAGACAACTACCAATAGAGCTTTTTCAATTTATGCCCCGACAGCCTGGAATGAACTTCCGGCTAGTATTCGTTCCATAACCAGCCTCACCGCCTTCAGAAAGGCAATAAAACACCACCTGTTTCTAATGCACTATCCTGAAACCAGGCCCGAAAAACATAAGTCTTGTACACTCACACCGCACATTTACTGCCCTATCACACAACATGAAAATGGCTAGGTACTCCTCTCTCCTAGATCTACACACTCCCCCACCTGACCTATAATTGCCCACGGTTTACTGGAATACTTAACTCTATGTAAATAATTGTATATACCATGTGAATAGTTCCATATATTTTATTTATTTTATTTATTTATTTAACACTTATTTATATACCGCATCTTCCAGCGATCAGTTGCGGTGTACAATTAACAACAGTTAACAATGCAGAGCTTGTTTTACATGGAACAAAATAACTTTTTACATAGAACATCTTAACATGCACACAAAGGTTTAAATACTAAGCAGAATAATTCAACTAACACAGATTGTGTAACAATTTAAACAACGTACTGACTCTACCGTATAGGCAGATCATATCAGTTTCAACTATGTACAAGTAGTATATATACCATGTGAATAGTTTTCCCTGTTATCCCAGTTTGATTATGCCTTGTTCTATGTAAGCACATTGTAATATTTAATGCATTGTTGCTCTGTTCAGTTTTACTGTAAACCGCGCTGATTTCAATAGCGCGGTATATAAAAAATAAAAATAAATAAAAATAAAATAAATATAAAAATAACTACTTCCATGACAAAATCCACACACTCACCCTCCAGTCCCCCCCCCCTATTTCCCATTTCTCCCCTCCCCAAACTTCTGCCACCCTTTCTTCCTTCCCTATGGTCTCTGATGAGGAAACATTGCTCCTTCTTTCTTCCTCCAAACCTACTACCTGCTTTTCTGACCCCTTCCCCACCCACCTCCTTAGCTCCATCTTTTCATCTCTCGTCCCTTCTATTTCTCATATTCTTAACCTCTCTCTCTCCACTGCAACCTTCCCTTCTGTTTTCAAGTATGCTGTGGTTACACCCTCCTCATAAAACCTTCACTTGATCCCACTTGTCCTTCTAACTATCGTCCCATCTCTCTCCTTCCTTTCATCTCTAAACTACTTGAGCGTGCAGTCTATCACCGTTGTCTTGATTTCCTCTCCTCTCATACCCTCTTGGATCCTTTACAATCTGGCTTCCGTCCCCTACACTTCACTGAAACTACTCTTACTAAGGTCTCGAATGATTTGTTCTTGGCAAAGTCCAAAGGCCTTTACTCTGTCCTCATTCTTCTTGATCTCTCTGCTGCCTTCGACACTGTTGACCATAACCTTCTTCTTATCACCCTATCCTCACTTGATTTCAAAGACTCTGTACTATCTTGGTTCTCTTCCTATCTATCCCATCGCTCTTTCAGTGTGTGCTTCGATGGCTCCTCCTCCTCTTTAACCCAACTACCTGTAGGAGTTCCTCAGGGTTCCGTCTTAGGTCCACTCCTCTTCTCTCTATATACACAATCCCTTGGCACCCTTATCTCTTCCCGTGGCTTTCACTATCATCTCTATGCCGATAACTCTCAAATCTATCTTTCTGCACCTGTTATCTCCCCTGATATCCAGTCTAAGATCTCACTCCGCCTCTCTGACATTGCTGCCTGGATATCCCACCGCCACTTAAAACTGAACATGGCCAAAACTGAGCTTCTTATCTTTCCCCCGAATGCTTCCCCTCCTCTTTCCCCTTTCTCTCTCTCTGTTGATAACTCTGTACTCCTCCCTATTTCTTCAGCACGTAACCTTGGTGTTATCTTCGATTCCACTCTCTCTTTCTCTTCACATATCCAGCTTATTGCTAAAACTTGTCGTTTCTTTCTATACAATATTTCCAAAATTCGCCCCTTCCTCTCTCTTGACACCACTAAATTGATTGTGCACTCCTTAATCACCTCCCGTCTTGATTATTGTAACATTCTCCTTGCCGGCCTCTCTGCAAGCCATCTCTTTCCTCTTCAGTCAATTCAACATTCTGCTGCTCGACTCATTTTCCGCCAGTCTCGTTTTTCCCACATCACTCCTCTCCTCATGTCGCTTCATTGGCTTCCCATCCGTCTCCATATCCAATTTAAACTTCTCCTCCTGACCTATAAATGTATTCACTCTTCTACCCCCCAGTACCTTTCATCTCTCATCTCTCCTTACACCCCCTCTCGGTTGCTTCGCTCTTCTAATAGTCTTCGTTTATCTGTGCCCTTTACTCGTACTGCCAATTCCACTTCGCTCCTTCCAACTGGCAGCACTCTTTGCTTGGAATAGTCTTCCTATCTCTGTGCGCCAGGTGTTCTCCCTGGCCATTTTCAAGTCCAGACTAAAATCCCATCTCTTCACTATTGCTTTCCGTTCCTGTCTTACCCTATCTTGATCTCTCTATCAACATTTGCTTACTTTGTCCTGTAAATTTTTGTTATTTGTATTATGTAACTTATTTTGTTTTCCATCTTATTACATTGTGAGCTCTGATGAGCAGGGACAGTCTCTCTTCTATGTTTGTACAGCGCTTCATATGTCGCGGCACTTTATAAGTCTTTAATAATAATAATAATAATAATTTGAGTGTGCAGGTGCTGGTGACATCACATTGGATGTCTGCCCATGTTTGCCGCCTGTTGCCATGGCAGGGCTACAAATGTCACCACTCCCAGTGCATGGTCTGCATCATTCACTGCAGTACTGCATGGTGATCACAATGCAGTTGAGTGGGCATGGAGACCACAGACCTATACCTGTGTGGGGGTGGACTAGTGCATGGGGGAGCCATGTGGTCTGTCAGCCAATCGCTCCCTGCTCCAAACATCCCCTTGCCCATACCAACCTGCCCTGTGTTGTGTGTCTGCGCAGGGCACCTGGCCTTTGCCCACAGGTCCCTGCACACCACTGTCTCCGACAAGGACAGCAGCACTGCAACCAAGCATCTGGGGCACAGACACCACCACACATAGCATCCCAGTCACATCATGCCTCCTTTGTACCTACTGTGTCTGTGGCAGCCCAGTTGTAGATTTCTACAAGTGTAAGCAGGTCAGACCTCATGATGGCAGATACGTGTAGCTCTGAGGCCATGGGTAATGGAGAGAAAGGAACAACATGCACACATTTTATGAGCAGCTCGACAAAGCTATGTGCATACATGTGGTTGCACGTACAACCGTGTTATGTATGCTGTGCATTTGGGATGTCACTGAAACCTGAGATGCTGTGTTGTCTGCCATGGCCCCGAGTTGACCACCAGGAAGCACAATGTCAGTGATGGGGAGCAGACCCTCCTCATAAATGAGGTTCTAGCTAATCTCAGGGTCCTCATGGGCACCGAGGAGGCCCAGGTGGGTGCAAATGAACGTCAGCACAGGTGGCTCACCATATGCTGGAAGCTGAATGCAATCCACCACAACAACAGGAACATAGAAGATCTCAAGTGGAAGCCGTGACGCTTGCAAGAAGGTGTGCACTGTTGTGCCAGATGGTCAGGGGGTGCAACTCACAGACATGGAGCAGAGGGTTCTGGCCACTGTTGACATCACTAAATTGGAGGACATTAGTGACGTGGATACCTCACGACACTCACAGGTCAAAGGTACATGTCTGTGCTGATGTCCACCTTCTACATGGCCTCTGTCCCAGGCCTGCATCCCTGGGATGGGTACCCTCTGAATCTCCCACTGCACCTTTCATATATGTTCCTTATAGTTTGGGGTGGGGCACGTATGGGCATTTTGCATTGTCACAATTCCCTCTGCTGGCTCATTGGGTGGCTCTGTGGTGATGGCTCTGCCCTAGTCTGCGTTGCACTCTCCCAGCTGCCCCTCCACTTCTGTGGTGTGATGTCTCTGGGCGCTTTGTGCAACACTGCTGCCCATGTGTATATGTATGTGGGGATGCTGTGTACAGAGGTCGGCATTGTGTTGTTCATACTTGCTTCTCTCAACAGTTGCGGGACCCAGCACTGATCCCATGCCTGCCTCATTGTCATATGTCCCTCTGCCGCTGCAGTCACAGGCCATCGGAGGGGGTGCCTCCCAGCCTGTAGCCCCTATTGATGGGAAACTGGAGCCTGCCAGCAGTGCGGAGTCTGAGAGCACTGGCTCGGGTGATTCAGAGGACCAGCTTGCACATCACCAGAGCCCTCTGGTGGCAATGGACACCACGGGTAGTGCCACCTCTGCACATCTATGCAGCTGGTGCATTGTGCCGAGCACCTGCTCACCCAGCAGGAGGCGCATGCGGTGCACACATGTCAGAAGCTGCAGCTCCTCAGGTGCAGTGTGGCACTGCAGAAGCAGCAGCTGACCCTCCAGGAACAGCAGCTAGCAGTGACTGCACACCTTGATGCCTCTGTGTGCCACCTTGGATCACACATTGACCTACTAATCACCCAATTGGACAGGTCACAGGGTGCACCTGTCCCCATTGCCACACATATGCTGCCTTCTGTGGTTGCCCAAACCGTGTCCATGGCTCTGCCTCTGGCTGCTGCTACTGTGGTTCCTGCTGTGCTGGTGGGCCTCTGCCATCTGCTCTGACATCCACCAGCAGGATGTCGATGCATGCCACTGCATGGGCAGCATCAGCTGTGGGGTCCACCAGCATGGGGCAGTCCTGCATCTTGGGCCTGTGCCCCGGGGTGTGGGACCCCTGCAGTGTTCTCCCCATTCCATAAGGCATGTGAGGGGACCAGGGGGAGGGCAGCAGCAGCAGCTTGGACTCAAAGGACACGCCATCACCCTGGCCTGCACATGTCCAACCACCAGTGGCTGGAGGTGTATCCTCTGGGCAGGGGAGATCAAGGGGGCAGGCAAGGGGACATGGGGCAGAGGTAGACCTGGACTGCTGGGCTGATCCATGTGTCTTGGGTGGGGTTGGATCTCAGTTACTGGGGTTGGGGGATATGGGGTGTGGATGGGGATGGTCTATAGTGGGCTGTTGGGGTGGCATATGGATGTGTGTTGTGGGCTGGTTTGGGCACAGATGTGGGATTCGGATATGAAATTGTGTTGTCAAATGCTCATAAATACAACTGTTCAACATGCACTGTAAACGGGGGCGCTGGGTGAGAATGTCCACAGTCTTGGCAAAGGCAAATACTATTATGACTTGCAAAGGATTGTGGGGAATGTAGTCCATTCATACCAGAATCAGCCATTCACAAAATAATGAGTTGTGTTGCTCGAGTGTAAGCAAAGAAAATATATTTTATTTATGGGGTTATTTCTCCCACACAGATTTACTTGGTAACATAAAAGGACAACTTGCTTCAGTATTGTACTTAGGAAAACAAATCATGATATAAGCAACTGAGCTTCTTAAGTAATCAATCAAACAATAAAGACCTTGATGGGAAACAGAAAGGTCTTTCTGAAGGCTCCAGCTAATACCTTTTAGCAGTGCTCCAAAAGCAAAAACAAAACCCAAAAGTAACCAAAATCTGTTCTTTTGCAAGGATAACTTCCTTCTATTTTCACACACACACAGAAGTTTCCTTTCAGAGCTCACGTGCAATTGTGCAAGGCTTAATTGCCAACAATTAACCAGCTGCAAACCCCTTTGCTGGTTCACTTTCTCTACGTGGCTCAAATCCTACCCTAAAGCTTTCTTGTAAACTTTTCTGAGTAGATAAAAGAACAAATTATATTTCCTTTTGATGGTTGTTGTATTTGTGAAAGTATTTTACCACAACAGCTTATTCAGAGAGCAATCCATGTATTCATTCTGATCATTTAAAATATCTCCTTCTTCTTCAACTATCATAGAATCAATATCATGGTCTGGCTCAGAGGAATTCCTTAATGGAGCACTCTCAGGACAATACTTGTTTCCCTGCTGTCTTCCAAGTGAAGAGCTAGGGCATAGATCAGTGTTCATACCTGAGCTTCCTTTGTTAGGTTTCCTCTCCAGATATCCTGGCCAGTAAGTAATCCAGTTTTTATGTCCAGCCTTCCAATCCAGATCCCTGGACACTGGGTCTCTCTTCACATACCTTCTTGCACTGGTCTTAGGGCCCCTTCCAAATGCAGCCGTCTCCCTCACAGGTGCCGTCCGGGAATTCCTGGCTCTGTAACCCCACTCCTCTGGCTTCCTCCAGTCCAATGGAGTATGCTTGCCTCTGGAATGACTCCCAACACACGTACTGCTATGGGCTCCTTCTTTAGACCTCCAAGATGTTTTCCTCTTCTTCCTTCCACGTTGATGCTGCTGCTTCCTCTCTCTGTCCTTGAGCTCTGAGTTCCTCCACTCCATCTGATTCTGTGTAGAATCTGTTTTACTTTTAACTTGTTTAGAGGGATACTCCACCCTAGCACAGTTCAGCTGTGCTGAATCAAGCCCTGCCCTTGGAGATGAGTGATTGGGGATTACCTCATAGCTCTCCTGATTGAACACATGTTTCCCATCTTCAGCTCTTCTAGAGGCTGTTTGAAACCTGGTGCATTCTGGGACTGGTAGTCTTTTATGAAAACATTCTGTTTTAGTATTTCTACCAGCTAAGACAGGTTGCTTGTTCAGAGCCAATTCACCTCTATTATAGCTCCTTCCTGAACTATGATAAGCTTCCTTATCACAGCACCTGCCAGGATCTGTATCTCCCTCTGGCTCAGTCATTGTGGACATATGTGTCTGTTGCCCGTATTTTTGTGGATCTGCTTGTTATTGTTTCTTCACCTTACACATGTCCCTCATCTGTGCATTCCAGTCTGCACAACTGCATCCTGTGCACTCCCAGACAGCAGACACACCAGAACAGTACCGCTGTATCACAGCCATTCATATCAATGGGATGTGTTGGGGATCTGAGCAGAATACTTCAAAGTCCTGGTTTTATTCTACGTTTTAGCAGGTATAACATGGATGTCTGTGGGTAACATGGCAGACGCACAAGGGGCTCCTCAGAATATGAGTTGGATGTTTCTGCTGCTGACCACACCCCAGTACCACCCCTTCACTCCCACATCCAGGGATCCTTGTGCAAACACTGCGTATGTGCAGATATGCTTGTGCTTGGAATACGGTTGCAGACGTGTTCGTGAGAAACATGTCTATCATGCACGTTTAACCGCCTTATTCATGGTTCAGAATGACCCCCTATCTGAATTCAAAAAAGCATAGGACAAACAGAGGATCTCTAAAGGTAAAAAGAGGACTATTGTAGTTAATATGGAAGGGCAGACTAAATAAGCCATGAGATCTTTTTCTGCCATCATGTTTCTATGTTTCTATATTGTTCATGCTTAATCAGGACAGCTTCCTGCGAACATGAGCTTTCAATCTTGTCTCCCATTCAAGATGTAACCTTGACTGTCTCACTTCTTTGTAAACATCCCTTGTAATACTGACAGCATATTCAGATCTGTTCTCACACTCTAAACTTTCCCCGTGAGACCCCAGCCCCCCTTTAAATCCCTTTCTACACACTGTAGGTTGGATATTTGGCAGTTGGGATTTCATAGAGGTCACAGCACGAGCCAGTGGTCGTAGAAGTTACTGATTCAGTTTTAGGATATTGGATTAAAGAGGAGATGTGCTGTAGATGTTGTTAGACCTATCCACAGTATTTGACTTAGTGAATCATGAACTGTTGAGGATCAAGTTTGCTGAGATAGGATTGATCAAGATGGTTTTGAAATAGATCTACTCCTTAGTGTAAGAGAGAAGCTTTAGAGTACAGGTATAAGAAAAGGGTTCCATTTGGAGGGCCTACGAGGTTAGGGTACGACAGGTTTCCTCCCTTTTGTTCCATCTCTTTAATACCTTTCTGCAACCACTGGATGAAGTTATCCAGTAGTTTGTATGGGAGAAGTATATACTGTGTCTGTGGATGATGCGCAGATAATTTTCCTTTGGGGTGAGGGAATTTGCTAGAGCGACTCATTGTTCAGAGGAGGTGGGATTTTGGTTTAAATCTAATCGTTTAGTAGTGAAAGAAGGAAAACTGGATGTTTCTTGCATCAGTAAAGGGATTGAGATGTCACAGAACTTGGTATTAAAAATGGAGGGAGTTAAGCTCTCAAATGCATAACAGTATATACAAAACCCCATTTACAGTGTATGGCGAGAGCTGCCTATAGACAGCTCCATTGGGTAAGAGGTCTCAGGTCTTATTTATTATTACTCATTTATTAAGTGCTACAAGGTGTACGCAGTGCTGTAAAAATACAAAGAAAGACAATCCCTGCTCAAAGAGCTCATGATCTAAAAGACAAACAGACGTGACAATACAAGAAGCATGAGGTCATAGGGAAGAGGAGACACAAGGAAACAAAGATCATGGTCTGAAAGCGGTCTCAAAGAGGTACGTTTATAGCAAGGATTTGAAAAGGGAGAGAGGAGACTTGATGTAGGGGCAGGGGAAGCTTATTCCAGGCATAAGAAGCCACAATGTGAAAGGTTTGAAGTCTGGAGTTAGCATTAAAAGAGAAGGGCATAGAGAGAAGGAGACCAGAGGAGGAGCGGAGTTCACGAGGGGGTGGGGGGGAGTAGGGAGAGAGGAGGGTGGAGGGAGGACAGATAATGATGGACCATAGAGTGAACACATTTAAAGGTTAGGAGAAGTAGTTTGAAATGAATACCAAACTGAAAGGGAAGTTTTGAAAACTGAAGTAATTTTAGTTGTGTTCTCAACTTTCCTGTGACTCCCAAAGCATTAATCAGGCAGGTATAGTTGGTACAAAATGCAGCCCATAAGACTGCTCTTGGCAAATTGTCATAGGAAGAGGATCTAGCTTTTGTTGAAAGAGCTGCATTATCTGCCTATCCAGATGACAATAAAATTTAAAATGACCAGCAAAGTGGCGGTCACCCCTGGATCAGAGGCCGACCTCTCCAAAAGAGTAGACAGATCCAGACTATCAGATGACACCAATGAAGACTTCTCCAAGTTATTCACAGCTCTAATCTTAGCAGTAGGCAAGTAGAAAGCTTTTGAAATAGGCAGTAGTGATTCAGAGGAAACCTTCAATGTAGAAGTCAAAATCTTCTTAAATAATTCCAAGGCCGAAACAGAAGGGACCTTAGGAAAGTTCAACACTCATAGGTCATAACTCCTTGCAGTATTCTCCAAAAATTCCAGCTTACTATGTAAAACCACAAAGTCTTTCACAAAAGTTTGAGTAGCCTCATGTACTTGCTCCAGACGACCCTCTAAAGAGGCGACCTTAGCATTAACAGTAGCTTGACCAGATTCATAAATCACCAACTGCTGCCCAAATGACTGGAGCTGCTGAGAAATAGTCTGGAGTTGAGAAATAGTAGTTTGTTGGTCACCCTTGCTGATAGAGGTTGGCTTTTGAATTATTTTTTAGGTCTCCCAGTAAAGTGTTTATGGATTCTCATATTAGGATTTTTCCTGATATATCCAGGACTATGCAGAAGAGTGAGGAGACCATTTCTGCTTTATCATGCTGGGGTGGTCCAATTGGGCTTTTCTTTTTGTGTTTTCCCCGTAAATGTTTGGTGAAGTTGGCTGGTCACAGCTAAATATTTTATGATCCCCTCAATCGGCCTCGTTTATTTCTTCTAGATTGCCTAATACACAGGATTCCTCCTCATTGCCTCCCTTAGGTAGTCCTTCCTAGCTTAGATGGTGCATTTACAGCGATGATTTGTATACTCCCCTTGGTGTCTCTTCATTTCTTTTATTTGACTATGTAAGAATATTTCCTTTGTATTGTGACCTGTCTTGCCCTAATTATTGAGGGCTTGAGGGCCTGGATTGTATAGTTGAATTTTTTTCTTATTTTGTGTTGCTTTGTATATTCTTCAACCTGGCTCTTTCTGTACAAGATATTTTTCTTGTGTGTTCTTTTCGAGAAATTGCATAAATAAAACATTCTAGTAGTTTGCATAGAGGAAAAGGCTTCCCCCAAACTTTCCATCATAAAAGTCATAGGTCTCACCAAAGTGCTTATGGAATCTTTAGCAGATACCACATCTTGAATAGGACTATCAGAAGCCAGGGGAGACATCACTTCCAGTCGAGTATGCCAAGATGGAGAAGCCTCTCTTATGTCCACCCCTACCTCGCTGGAATACTCATCCAAAAGACCAGACTCCTGGTTAACAACTCTGGAGCTAGGCAACTGCAACTGCTGCACAGGAAGCGAACCCACCATCACTTGCATGCTCACTCCCAAGCCTCCATGCAGGTTCTCAATCGCAGGCTGATCCATCAGGAAACGGCACTCTGGACTGAGGGAAACCTCTGACCCATTGACACGCAGGGACCCTCCTTCCACCCCGAATGTATCCAGCAGGTCGTCCAGGGCTGCACAGCCCCTCGACATGGGGCACATGAAGGAGTCCATGGGCCCACAAACTGCCGTCCTCTCACCGCCCGGAGCCTCCATCGACAAAAGTTTAGATTTCCACTTCCTACCCAAGAGCAAGCCAGAGCAAATGAAACAAGCAAGGTAAGAGACCCAGTGGAGCAAAGTCAACAGACGTCTGTTCCCGGTTCTGCCATATTGCCCCTCTTGGCTCTTTTCAAATCAATAGTTCCCGGGAACGGTTTAAGGATTTTTGTATCATATTGGTGTGGAACTCCTGTTTGGCTCCATTTAAAAGCCCTGACTGAGTTAGTCAGGCTTGTCTTTTACGTGTAAGCTGGACTGAATTGCAGTCCCAGCCTGCACATACAGGACTGATCGCGATTCTGATCCCACAGGGCTAGATGTGCCCCGCGGGATCAGAATTGCGACCCCCTCTGTACGTCCGGTCAAACTGGACATACAGAGGGGGTATATGTCTGGGATGGAATGAGCTTGTATGGGAACACTCCATAAACAGTAGATACATACTGAAACATCTCAGTATACAGACCAAATACATGTGAATTATCTATAACCCCCTACAACCATTCAAGTTTAATTCCCTGTTCATCTAACTTTTATGTTATTGTTGGTTCATGTTATATGTAGACGACTCTGAATCCTATGGTAGAGCGGAATAGACAAACCGTTAAATAAATAACACGCCCATTTTCAATTTAGATGTTTCTGCTGGCTGGACGTGGATGTTATAGAATTATGCTCTATACAAAGAACAAGTGGAGTGGAGGAGTAGCCTAGTGGTTAGAACACTGGCTTGGTAACCAAGCAACCAGGGTTCAATTCCCACTAGCAGTCCTTGTGGACTTGGGTAAGACACTTAACCCTCCATTGCCTCAGAAGAAAGGCCTGGCAATCTACTTCCAGTCACACTGCCAAGAAAACACAGGAGCTTCTGAGTCAGCATTGATTCTAAAGACACACATTGCATTTGCACAAGAGAACAGGGACCATGTGTGGAATTGCTCAGTCATGAGGAATAATATATATGTACAAAATGCAACATTTTAGCTGAACATAGCTTGGGGAGAGTGTGCTTGCTCAACTTATTTACAGGTTTATGGTCTTGGGTATAAGAACTATGGGCAGGTTTACATGTTGGGTCAAGAAGGTGGGAGACTGACTGAATCAGGGGGATGAGAAGAGTGAGTCATTGCCATAAGATTCTTGGAAGAGGTAAGTTTTTAGTCTCTTCTGGAAGTCTGTTAGGTCTTCTCTGCATCTTAGTTCTGCAGGTAGGGAGTTCCATGTCGAGGGGGCATAGAGTTGGAAGGCACGATTCCATGCAGACTGTTTACTTTTGACTTTCTTGGGAGGTTCTGTGTGTTGTGTTTTCATAGTCTTTCATTGCTGGGTCTAATTAACAGTTGCAGATAGTTTGCCAATTTGTTATGGAGGACTTTGAAAATGCTGAGTATTGTTTTGTATTTTATCCCAGCGACGATGGGAAGCCAGTGCAGATGTGGGGGTGCTGTAGTGCACTGTGTATAATCCTTGCAGCTGTGTTTTGGGCCACTTGGAGTGGGTAAAGAGTGTGCTTGGGCAGTTCTTGGAAGATTATGTTGTTGTAGTCAAGGACGGGGGTTATTATTGCCTAGCAGAGGTCTGGTGTCAGGAGGGGGTGCGGATTTTTCAGTGTTCTCAGTTTGTAGTATACTGAACTAGTTGTCTTTCTGATTTGTGCTTGAAAGTTTAATTCCTGATCCAAAATGATATCTTCAGTTTTGACCTGGAGCTCATTGTCTGCAATTTTGAGTGCATGGAAGTAGGCAGATGTACCTTGAACATGGGGTGACGGTGGCCTGGGAAGGGCAGTAGACTCATCTGATGGCCGCAGTGATGTAAAGGGTAACACTAAGGAGAGATTGGAGAGGCATGGAGAAACAAGTACAGAGATAGGATGTGTGGATCACAACACCAGCTCAAGCAAGGAAGGGGGAGTAGGAAGCCACAGATTATGAGAAATAAGGAGAATTTAGGAAAGAATTAGAGGAGCCCAAAGAGCAGGAGAATGCCGCTCTTCTGGCAAATCACTTCTATCTGTGCCCTTCTCTTCTATTGCAAACTCCAGACTTCTTTCCTTTTACCTTGCTGCTCCTTATGCCTGGAACAAACTACCTGAGTCTGTACATCAGCACCTTCTCTGACCCCTTTCAGATCCAGGCTGAAAATTCACCTATTCGCTGTCACTTTTGGATCTTGATTCACCTGATCTCCCTTGTGTTTCCTTACCAATCCCCCTAGATGTTCCCCATGTCTACAGTTACTGTGTTGTCTGTCTTGACTAGACTGTAAGCTCTGATGAGCAGGGACAGTTTTTTATGTGTGGCTGTGCATCGCTGTGTATGTCTTGCAACCCAATACAAATGTTCAGTAGTAGAAAGAAGGGCTGGCTATTGATCAGGAAGCTAGTGACATTTATTTATTTATTTATTTATTTAACAGTATTTCTAAACCGCCTTATCTTAATAATCAAGGTGGTATCACAGCAAGCAATCAGGTAAAGTGTGTGTGTTGTACATGCAGTGAGGATAAAACTTAGTTGTGTGAGGGATGTGTTGGGTGCTTGATTTGTTTGAGCTATATACAGGGCAGTATACCTCCAGGAAATTGGGAGAGGGGAAAAGGAGGCAGATGAAAGAGACTTTTTCCAGTTTAATAAAGTCTTCCCATTTATGACTACAGACCTTACAGTATGAGAAAATCCTGGAACTTTAAGAAAGGGAGGACTGGTTGAAGACGTGGCAGAAGAGAGTTTGAAACGGAGGGGAAAGAAGTGGCCAAAGAAGTGTTGACCAGATTGCCACACTTTAATCAAGATACTAACAAATAAGACCCAAAATTAGTCCAAAGTTTCTTATCTTCAAGATTAGGTTTAGATGGACCTTTTCTCTTTTTTCTTTAAGTTGGACCTGTATTAGTCTCCCCTCTGCTTCTTGCAACTAACAGGCGTTGAACTGATGTCTTCCTTTTTCTTTATTTTATTCCTCCAACTGCTCTTTGATAGTGAAACTGTCTGAAACATCTCACTATTTAGCTTGGAAAATTTCACCCTTAGGGAGAGTTCATCCTTTCCATGTCAGCACCCTGTTGACATTTACCTTTCTGGGGTACGATGTTTGGTGATTATAGTGCTTAACCAGCCTTTCCCAGGTCCGCCACATTCTGCCTATGTTCCTCCTCTGGCCAGGCACTGGGGACAGGTGGTTCCCTTACTCCAACACGAGCCTGGGTAAGAGCTAGCAACAGCAATCAAATATGATATGATATTAGCCTCTATACATGGATTAGTTATTATCATGGTTATAAATTTTACTTTCTACTTTTTTCTATTTTTATTTGAAGGTTTTTTTGTTCATAAGAATCAAAATAGTGAAAGACTGAAGTTGTTTTGATTTCAAAAGTATGTTTGTAATTTTGACATGCTTTTGACACTTGCACTATGGCTAACCCATAATTTTCTTTCACATTTTGTACGAGAAACTGACAGCTCTTTTTTGCAGTTATACTTCTCTCACTTTGGCTGTTCAGTCAACTGCAGTTTAAGTCTAGCTCTGATTGAACAGTTGATTGATAATTACTTTGTGAGCAGAATGCCTACAACTGTCTTTGTTGAGTCATATAATTCTTTTTTGTCCCAACTTATTGGTTGTTACAAAGAGCATTGCATACCGGAGAGAACTTTAGACATAGGTTACTCCCGGTATGCTGAAGGTAAAAGTCAGTTTCTGTTCTCTTAAATTAATTATTTTGTCTGGTTTTGTCCAAGTTCTCATTAATCTCTTTTAGCAATTCAAAATATTGTATTGACAATGAAAGCTGAAGTATTTCATTTGAATTATCCTCTTTCTCTCTTGTATAGCATGCAGGAGGGTTGGAGGGAAATCTAAGACTTAGAAACATAGAAACATGAGGGCAGAAAAAGACCACATGACCTATCTAAGGGAGGAGTAGCCTAGTGGTTGGGGAAAGGTACTTCAGGCTGGAAGGTTGGGGGTTCAAATCCCACTAGAAGACAGCAACCTTGGGCCGGAAGGACTGGGGTTTCTAGTCCCACAGATGCTCCTTGTGGTCTTGGGGAAGCCACTTAACCCTCCATTGCCCATGTTCCCTGTAAGTATTAGTGTATGTGTCTCATATCCCCCTGTGTTAAATGTATCCCCCGATTGTGTTGTGACCACTTTGATTGAAGGATAAGGCGGTATACAAAACTGTCTAAATAAATAAATAAATAGATCTAGTCTGCCTAGGGGCAGCTTAAGGTAATCTGCTGCCTGAGGCAAAGTATGAAAAGGTGCCCCTCTCTCCCCCACACACTTTAGAGGGGGGTGGGGCTTTTTCAGAAATCCAATCAGAGACTGAACCAAACCAAAAAGCCAATTAGATTATATGGAGGAAATGCAAGATGTTTGCACACAGGGCCATATTGAGCGTTATGGTTCTTGCTTTTTCATTGTCAATATATATTTTGCATCCACAGTAGGTGCAAAGCAGAACCAGGACATTCACCCACAGAACTCAATATTTGAAAAGAAAATCTGATTCTGATCATCTCACTAACAACAATAGCAACCATCACTATTCTCCAGTACCAGGCATATTGTGAACTAATTCAAAACCCTACAACAAAGAGCAAACCTACCATACCATATCAGCACAAACTTCCAAAACTCACATACTACAGTGGGCCCTGGAACATCCATACACCTATTTGAAAAGCTGAACAAGTCAAATTACTACAGTAGAGTATAGATCTTTATGTACAAACGCCATGCTAACAGAACACCTGACCTCAGTCACACACT
Organism: Ichthyophis bannanicus; assembly: GCA_033557465.1. Classification (NCBI taxonomy): domain Eukaryota; kingdom Metazoa; phylum Chordata; class Amphibia; order Gymnophiona; family Ichthyophiidae; genus Ichthyophis; species Ichthyophis bannanicus. Next base: position 1,376,817,372 of record CM066033.1, on the reverse strand, counting down.
CACAACATTGACCCTCACCAAGTACAGAATAAGTAACCACAATCTAAAGTAAAAATAAAAATATGTAGACTAAATTTAAACTGAAACCCCAAGAAGCCAGAGTCCACATGCAGTGCAACATCAGATAAATAAGAAATGCAGTTCCCCAATACTGTGTAAAATATAAAAATAGCACAAAGTCCAATCACTAAAATTAAATAAAATTATTTTTTCTACCTTTGTTGTCTGACCATTTCATTCTCTGATCATGCTGGTCCCGATCTGAGGCTTCTGCTTTCCTGTCTTCTCTTAGCTCTCTTTCTGTGATCTATGGTCCATGGTCCATCTGCCATTTCTTATCTCTTCTTTTGTTTTCTTCACTTCCTTCCATCAACCCATTTCCAGTTCCTGTAACCCTCCCAAGTATCAGGCCCCTTTCCAGTTCTTTCCTCACAGTACCTTCCAATGTCAACTGCCTTGCATTCCCATGACTGCAACTGGTGTCCATTCCCTTCCAGTACCCCTTCTTCCCCACTGTCCAGCCCCTTCTAGTCCAAATACCATCCCAGATATCAGCTCACGTCCACTCTCAGTGCCACCCCCCCAGTCAGATCCCTTCTAGTTGCCCTACCATCTGTCCATCCCTCTTCCAGTGTCATTTGCATGTCAGCTCCCTTCCAGCCTCCTCCCCATTACCCAACCACCTACCACTCCCATCCCCAAGTGTCAGCTCCCTTCCACTCCCCCTTCAGTACATCCCAGATGTCAACTCCTTTCCAGTCCCCCCCCTTCCCCCATGTCAGCTCCCTTCATGCCACCTCCTTCCCCTGGCAGACTCTCCCATAATCTGCTCCTTTTCGGTCCTATTCTACCATCTTCCCGCAGCCCATTTGTAGCCCTAGCCCCTAGTTTTCTTCCAGGGCCAGCAGCACTCTCCTCCCCCCCCATTAGCACATTTCCAGTCCCAGCCCACTATAGTTCTAGTCCCCCAATCAGCCCATTACCAGTCCTAGCTCATTTCCATGCTAGCCCCCCCATCTGCCCATTACCAGTCCTAGCCCCCCTAATCAGCCCATTTCCAGTTCTAACCTCCCATCAGCCCATTTCCAGTTCTAACCCCCCTCCCGATCAGCCTATTTCCATTCTTAAACCCATCAGCCCATTTCTAGTTCTAACCCCCCATCAGCCCATTTCCAGTTCTAATCCCCTACCAATCAGCCCATTTACAGTTCTACCCCCCCATCAGCACACTTCCAGTCCTAACCCCCCCCTCCCCTGTCATCAGCCCATTTCTGGACCTAGCCCCCCCACCACCATCAGCCAATTACCAGTCCTAACCCCCCATCAGCCCACATCCAGTACTACCTCCATCAGCCCATTTCTAGTCCTAGCCCCCCCATAGCCCGTTACCAGTCCTAAACACCCCATCAGCCCACTTCCAGTCCTAACCCCTCATCATACCATTTCTAGTCCTAGCCCCACCCCACCATCAGCCCATTACCAGTCCTAAACCTCCCCATCATCCCACATCCAGTCCCAAACCCCTCATCAGCCCATTTCCAGTCCTAGCCCCCCCATAGCCCATTACAAGTCCTAACCCCCCGATAAGCCCATTTCCAGTCCTAACCTTCCCATAGCCCATTACCAGTCCTAACCCCCCATCAGCCCACTTCCAATCCTAACCCCCACTCAGCCCATTTCCAGTCCTAGCCACCGCCATCAGCCCATTACCAGTCCTAAAACCCCCATCAGCCCACATCTAGTCCTAACCCTCTCATCAGCCCATTTCCAGTCCTAGCACCCCGCATAGCCCATTACCATTCCTAACCCCCCAATCAGCCCATTTCCAGTCCTAGCCCCTCATAGCCCATTACCAGTCCTAAACACCCCCACCAGCTTACCTCCAGTCCTAACCTCCCCATAGCCCATTAGCAGTCCTAACCCCAACATTTCCAGTCCTGCCCCCCCCCCCCGAGAAATAAAAAAAACCTGCCTGCTGAAGACGCTGCCACGTGGCAGTAGTAAGTGCCCTGCAGCCTCCCCGTCAAAGCTCTCGTCTCCCTCTGTGTGGCTTTACAGAGCCGCGCTGAGGGAGGCAGAGCCCTCCTGTCCCCCTCAGCGCAGCTTTACAGAGCCGCGAAGGGAGAGTTCCCCTTTCTCGCAGCTCTGTTAAGCCCGCCGGCGCTGATGGGAAACAGGTCCTGCTCTTCTTTTGTGGACAGAAGTACCTGTACAGCTCCTCTGGATTTTTGCAGCCCAAATGCATGATTCTGCATTTTTCAGCATTATATTTCAGCTGCCATATTCTAGATCATTCTTCAAGTTTAGCTAGATCCCTCCTCATGTTGTCAACTCCTTCCTGTGTGTTTACTTTATTGTAGATTTTGATATCGTCTGCAAAGAAGCAAACCATACCCGACAATTCTTCTATAATATCACTAACAAAGATGTTAAAGAGAATTGGACCAAGGACAGATCCCTGGGGCACACCATTGGTAACCTCCTTTTCCTCGGAGTGAGCTCCATTTACCTGTACCCAGGACTGTACCAACGGTGAAAAGTGCCCTGTGCGAGTTGCAAATCAGGCACGCGCCCCCCTCCCGCCCCTCCATCTAGCCACTTTATGGGGGCGAAGAGAAGAGGCGATTACCCGATGTGCAACTCACCAGCACACTAAGCAGGTCTGGACCCTCCCGGAGAGACCAGACATGCTTTGTGTGCCGGCAAGAAGACTTAAGGGGCACATGTTGGCTCTCTGCTGCTGCCTGCCGCTGCTAAAGTGGCGACGGCAGGCAACGGCAGAGAGCCAAAATGCGCCCCTTAAGTCTTTGCGCCCTGTGCGACCGCTCCACTTGCACAGGGCTTGGTACGGTCCTGCCTGTACACTTTGTCACCTCCCACTCAGCCAATTTCTAACCCAATCAGTAATATCAGAGTCCATCCTTAAGGTGCTTAGTTTATTTATAAGTTGCCTGTGTGGAACTGTGTTAAAGGCACCTCATCTAGGGCTCTCCCTTGATCCAACTCCCTGGTCACCAAGTCAAAGAAATTGATCAGATTTGTCTGACAAGACCTGCCTCCGGTGAATCCATGCTGCCTCAGATCCTGCAATCCATTGGATTCCAGAAGCCTCACTATTCTCTCCTTTAGTAGCCTTTCCAATAATTTATTAAGTGCAGAGTTTAGATTAACTGGCCTGTAGTTTTCAATGTCATCCTTAAGTCTGCTTTTGTGTAAAGGGACCACATGTAGGCACTCCTTGTGGCCTTGGGCAAGCCACTTAACCCTCCATTGCCCATGTTCCCTGTAAGTATTAGCATATGTGTCTCATATCCCCTCGTGTTAAATGTATCCCCCAATTGACCGCTTTGACCCGGTGAAAAGCGGGATATAAATACAGCTAAATAAAAATAAAATAAAATAAATAAATGTGCCTCTCTCCAGTCCTCTGCCATCATTCCAAACTCCAAAGAGTTATTGAAAAAGTCAGACAGTGGAGCCGCCAGAATGTCCCCAAGTTCCCTCAGTATTCTTGGATGTATCCCATCTGGACCCATGGCTTTGTCTACTTTTAGTTTAGCTTGTTTCTCTCGAACACAGTCTTCTGAAATCATTTGAAATTCCCGTTACTTCTGTTGCTATTTGTGGGTGTTTTCTGAGGTCCTGCTCCTGGCCCTTCATCTGTGAACAGAGAATATAAATATTTGTTAAGCAATTCTGCTTTATCAGTTTCTGCTTATTCCTCCCCTGCACCCTTGAGTCTGACCATACCACTTTTGCCCTTCCTCCTCTCACTAACATATCTGAGTAATGTCTTATCCCTGCATTTTATTGCATTGGCTATTTCTTCTTTTTGTCCCTTTGCTTTCCTGAATACTTTGCTAGCTTCTCTAAGTTTCTCCAAATATAGACACTTGTCTTCCTCTCTCTGTGATCTCTTGTATTTCATGAAGGCCTCCCTCTTTTTCTTCACCTTCTCAGCTACTTCTTTTGAGAACCGGCCTCCTTTTTCTTATACGTTTATTTACCTTTCTGACAAAAAGGTTTGCTTACTTTAGAATATTCCCTTTCAGTTTTGTCCACAGTTTTTCTACATCCCCCAGTTATTCTCATTCTGCTAACAACTCTCTGAGATATTTTCCCATCTTTGCAAAGTTAGTTTTCCTAAAGTCTAAGACTCTCGCTTTCGAATGGATTTTATAAGTCCTAGTATTAATACTGAACCATACCATTTGGTGATCACTGGATGCGAGTTGATCTCCCACTGTAACATCAGAAACACTTTCCACGTTGCTAAGCACTAAGTCCAGTATGGTCCCATCGCATGTAAGTTCTGTTATATTGTCAAAATAATTCACAGAACAGAGAGCAAGAAAGATTTCTTTATAAGTATAGTTTTGTTTAATATGTTTGATGTTGAAATATAAGTTAATAAACAGAGATATTGTTTTGTTTTATTTTACATGTTGTTGTTTAGTGCCGTCGAGTCTGTGTCGACTTATGGCGACATTTCAAGTCCAGGAGACCACACCAAAATAGTTCAAATTGTGTCCCATAATTGCTAAGGCTGGCCCTGTCAACACTCATCCATTCCACATTAAATGCAATGTGTCAGCTTCTTGGCACATCAAACCAATTTTGGCCCCTTTAAGTGATCTATCCTTAACAGGATGAGATTGTGGAGGTTAGAACACATCCCTAGGAAGCAATGGCAGCCGTTCAACTTATAGGCCCCCAAACAATGGTTTTGAAAGGGCCTCCACTGAAGGGAAGTCCATTTCAAAAAATACAGGAGAAGCTGCAGGTGGGCCCCCTTTATGCCACTGCTAGGATAAGGTCTAGTGGTATTGGTGGACCCTATTCCCAGAAAGAGGAGAACCTTGAGAAATGGCATGTCAACTCTCTGTAGCAAATAGGATGCATATTATATTACAGCTATACTTACCTCTTAACTGCTTCTTATCTTGGGCTGTGTAATCCATTTTCAAAAGGACACAATGCAAGTGCATTTCTTAATAAAACTGTTTACAAGGTACATTATCTATGGATGGTGAAACAATGTAAAAAAACTGGCTGGGCAATATTCAAAAGCTCATATTTGATTGCTGACAGCATCAACCACGTAAGTGCTTATTTAAAAAGAAACTCAGGCCAGATATTCTTTTAACACTGACCAATTTATTTATTTATTGTTATTTTTTATTTATAAAGATTTTTTTCATTGCTTACATACAGTAAAGAAAATAAAAAATTACAAACATAAGCTATCCTTGGCCCTCGTTATGGGAATAAGTGAGGAGTTGGCCACTCAGAAAAAGAAAACTACAAACCAGAAATTAATAAGGCAAAACTCATTAAACCAAGAACAAAAATGAACTCATGTAAAGGTATATATGGATTTTCAACAGTGACACTTGTTTATTTACCACCATTGAAAGCCTATAAACCTTCAAAGAGAAATGTTATCCATTTAGAGCCTGATTCAGAAAGGGGCATGTCCAGGTTATCCAAATGGCCCTGAGCAGGGAAGGCCCGTTAGGATCTGATTCTGTAACACGGGAGCATAACATTCCTGCGGCATACAGAATCAGGCCCTGAGACGGCCCAATGTGCCCCTGCAGATCCACGGGGCCCTCCTGACTCCCGCAGCACCGACCCTTTGTTTCCCCGTTGCCCGACCGAAAGCTGGGCAGCCGGAGCCAGCCAGCCCCCGGTACTGGCCTCTGGGGAGGGTTCTGGCCCCGATCGCCCGGTTAAAGCTGCATATTCCACCTTCAGGGTGGAATAAGCAGCACATTCCCTCTGACCCTGCAGGACATACAGGGCCGTGACCAGAATCGGCCCTGTATGTCCTGCCTCCTTGGCTCGCCCCCATTCCATCCTCACTCCGCCCCCTCCTGCCTCCCGCCGGCTCTCCCTGTACTGCTATTCTGGCCGTGTGGGGAGAGTCGGAGGGCAAATACTGGCAGCCCTGCAAGCTGCCTCTCAGAATTGGGCCCTTAGGTGGCCTTAGGTGCTTCCTTACAGAAAGTTTCGGACTTTTCAAAAGAAACAGTTAAAAAACTATCGGACTATGATAATAGGTTTTCTTCATTGGAGAGGAGGGTTAAGTTGCAGGAGACTGATAATGTATCCCATAAAAGAGTTCTAGCCGATTTTGTTCAGGACTCTTGTTTACTCCATCGTCAGGATGAGAAATTGGAGAACTCTTTACGTTCTAAAAATCTGCGGTTATTGAATTTTCCTTGGACACACTATTTGTCTCCATTAACCCTGTTTCAAAAATACCTTAAGGAAATATTGCTGCTAACTGATTTTAGTTCTATTGATGTGTCTAGAATATATTATGTTCATGGGTGGAGAGGGTGAGGAGGTGGTTCAATTTGATCAGATAGCTTCTTCTACCCTGGATATATCCGCTTTTTTGGAATCATCTTGTGATGATATTTCCTCTAGGGCCACATTATTGGTTTCTTTAGTTTTAGAGAGAGAGAAGGATAGGATCTTACGTGCTTATTTTTTAAAGAAATCGGAAAATGTTTGTGGACAGGTTATTCAGATGTTCCCGGATGTTGCCAAAGTCACGCAAGTGCGGCGTAAGGCCTTTTTGGAGGTGCGCCCGCGTGTATTGGCCCTTGGAGCTGTTTTCCACCTTAAATTCCCTTGTAAATGCCTTATTACCTTTCAGGGTAAAAGATACATTTTCTTTGAGGTAGATCATCTGTTAGGATTCTTAAAAGATAAGACATAGTGCTATGATATTGTTTCCTCTATTCTTTTTCTTGCTAGTCTTTTGACTTAGTTAAGTGAGCTAAGATGTATTAACCAGTAACCAATTGGGGGAGGTTTTCTTTTTCCCTAATTTTAATACTGGCACCTCCTTGATGTGGGCTAAGTTTTAGTTCTTCTGGGTTATATATGTTATGTGACATACAAATGTGTGTTATGTTTGCTTTTCCTGTATTGTATATTAAATATTCTATAAATAAAAAAAAAAAAGAATTGGGCCCTTAGAGTTTTACAGTGACCCTGCTCAGAAAATATCCCTCTCTGGGTACATATGCAAAGTTTATACTTTTCTGACCTAAAACCCTTGTAGAAATTCCTCTTTGTAATCTATTTATAAATATGCAGATCATGGAAGTCCACACATACTTCTGGACAATCAGAAGGAGACAGTTTGTGCCCAGAGCAATCTAGCTAGTTAACTGTTTAGTCACCCAGCTAAATTCCTTTGAAAAAATCCTTTTTGTGACTAGCCCACTAGCTTGCACAGTGAAACTGTTATTCTATCATCATATGTATGATAATTTTGTCTATAATGGAGACTATGTAGAGTAGTGAATCTCAAATCCAGTCCTTCAGATCTCCAAACAGGTTTGGATTCATAAGCCAGTGTGAAATTTCTGAAGGGACAGTCACACTTGTCGCACCACTGCAGTATCATCAGGTGTCCCTAGATAATTGTGCACCCCATCTTGTGGAATGATCTCTGTGACATTAATCCCCTTAAAAACGCTCTAAGGCAGGGGTTCTCAACCCTGTCCTCAGGACACACCTAGTCTGTCAGCTTATAACGATAACCACAATAAATACACATGAGGGAGATTTGCATACAATGGAAGAGGTGCATCCAAATCTCTCTCATGCATATTCATTGTGGTTATTCTGAAATCCTGACTGGCTAGGTTTGTCCTGAATACTAAGAACACTTGTTCTAGGGGGACTTTTCTGACTTTCTGAATGAGACTGCATGAGGCGAGGGTCCTAGATCAAACATTTCCCAAAAGCAGCACCTATAGCATCATGGAAGAATCCAGTTGCCCAGCTTTATTTTAAGCCAGCCTGTGCCTTTATTTATTTATTTATTTATTTTATTTATTTGCAAATCTTTTATATACCGCCAATTCTGAAGATCAGTGGCGGTTTACATCCAAACAACATTGCATTACATGGAACAATTGTAGCGATATATAAACAGGTACATTGAACTGTAATTAAACCATATACAGGTGGTATAACAATGTTTTGAAACTATTTACAAGTTATTACATAGTTTTTACATATATACATTTAAGAATCCCTTCTATCCTTGTTTATCTGGTGACTGGAATACTGGAATTCTCTCTTTGTTTTAAGGATTTTCATCTGCTTTTACTTTATCGGTCAACTGATGTAAAGAGTCTCAGCAACCAGCCATAGTGGCCCAGGAAATGCTTGTGAGTCTGTCATGTTAAACTAGTTCTTTATCGCCAGAAAGGACAATCTTGTTGTTCTAAAATATATGCTGTAACTCAAGAAATACCTATATTTGTCTGTGATTATGTATGCATGATATGAGTGTAAACAATTCTCTATCCCTTAAACATACTGATTTGTGTTTGAAGCCATATTACCCGAAGCGATCTCAACTCATTACATTGGCTCTCAGCTTCTTTGAATACATATGGAAGTAGTATTCCAAGTCAAGCAGGTTAATCTATCTAAAAGAGTGCTTCCTCTTCCCAGAAGGGCATATAAGTCAATCCTCAAGGACAGTTCATCACTCTGCTTGTTCATTGCATCATCTGCTTGACTGTAACTGTTCAAAACCCTTTAAAGCACCTGTATGCAGACTCCTCCCCAAGCAAGTTCCACACATCACTGGCTTAAGTTAGTTTTTATTACTTTAAAATTAGGATTGTTTGGGGTCTTCGAGGACCAGATTTGTGAACCACCGATGTAGGACATTGTTTTATTTCATGGCTGTATTTTTTTTTTTACTTTATTTTCTATTGTTATATGAAACTTAAAAAAAAAAAATCCAGAAAGACAGCAGCATTGCAGTAATATAGAGAAGAATAAATTATTATTTTTAAATCCTTCAAAAATCCTAGGTGCCTTTCACATGGATAGAAAGCAGAATAATATGTATAAATACAGAAATTTCAAAGGGTTATGCCGTAGGCCTGCTCTAGGTTGCTCTTCAAAGTGTACGTGTATTTCGTATTTTGGAACGGCAATGCATGTATCGAGAAGCATTTTTACCCATCGGCATATGCACCTGTTTAAAGTCACATATGACTCCCAGCTAACTTCTCATTTGGACCTGAGGATAGGATGCATGCTTGAGGGTGAAAAATGATGACATTTGCCATCCAAAACTTCTCTTTGCAAAGAAGTTAGAATTTTGAAGGGTCTTTCTAATCAGCTCTTCATGGACGTGCAGGTTTTCAGAATCTGCCACATATATATTTAAGTGGCACAACTTACACATGTGAAGTGACATTTTAGAAAGTACATCTAGGTGAAACATCCAAAAAAATGCCAGGGACATGTTGTGGTCTGATTTTAGCAACTTGGACATTCCCAAGATGAATGGCTGAATGGGCAGCTACATAAATGTCCCCGCTGCAAACACTTGTGGTGGGGACATCTATATTATGCTGAATGCATGTACATGCAAACTATTTTGCATGCATGGACATGCTGATATGAATACAAATGTAGTCATCTCCATGCAGTTTTCATTATCTTCATGGAAAGTGCAGGGGATATCAATTCTTTCAACTTCCAAGGGTGTTGAAAGAACTGAAATAGGAGATTGCAAACCTACTAATAGTAATCTGTGAACTATCATTAAAATCCTCTGTAATACCTGAAGATTGGAGGATGGCCAATGTAGCGCCAATTTTTAAAAAGGTTTCCAGAGGTGATCCGGGAAACTACAGAACCCCAGTATAACGGAGATGAGTGTTCCAAAGAAGAGCAAAACCTACCACTTTCATGATGAATGGGAAATGGACTACTTCTTCATCAGTGGTTGGGACAGGTTACCTCAGGTCGGAGGGCCGGGGGTTCAATTCCCACATGGGGACAAGTAACCTCAGGTCGGAGGGACTGTGGTCTCTAGTCCCATGGCTGCTCCTTGTGGCCTTGGGCAAGCCACTTAACCCTCCATTGCCTCAGGTACACTTAGATTGTGAGCCCTTCGGGGACAAGGGAATAAAAAGTACCTGTTAGTATATACTTGTAAACCGCTCTGATGCATAAGTAAAAAGGGCGGTATATCAAATGCCTAAAACCATAAACCATCATGGTGAACGACAAGTGTTGTTGTCTAATTTGTAACGCTCCAGTATCCTTGCCCAAAAAGGATAATCTGGAACGTCATTATAAGGCTCTGCATAGCAATAGGTTTGATGCTGATTTTTCACCCAAAAGTGAAATTTGTAAACTGAAGCTCAAAGAACTTAAATTGAAATTGGCTACTCAGCAACAGTTGATGGGGAAGCCAAGGTCACGTTCAGTCAATGGAACCATAGCATCTTTCAAGATCAGCAACCTGATCGCAAAGAAATGCAAACCTTTCACTGAAGGGGAATTTGGAAAAGATTGTATTCTTGAAGCAGCTGACAATCTTTTTGAAGGATTTAAAAATAAGAAAGAGATCATAGCTGTTATTCAAGATGTTCAATTGTCAAGAAACACCGTCATGAGATGAATAGAATAGATGTGTGGACACAACTGAACAATTGTTGGAGGATGCTTCAAATTGTGTTGCTTTCTCACTCCAACTGGATGAATCTACAGACATAAGAGACATAGCCCAGTTACTAGTCTTTATCCGGATGGTTTTTGAAGACTTCAGTGTTAAAGAACTACTTGGAATGATTTCTTTAAAAGGGAGAACTACTGGTCAGGAAATATTCAGTTCTTTCCATTCTTTTGTGGCAAAGTGAAATCTTCCATTGCATAGACTTGTTTCCATCACTACTGATGGAGCAAGAGCAATGACAGGTGAGGTTAACGGTTTCATAACCCTCTGTAGACAGCATGACGACTTCCCAGATTTCCTTTCTTACCACTGCATCATTCACCAGCAAGTTTTGGCAAACAAGAGACTCAATACAAAGACTGTCATGGACATCACTTTCAAAATTGTAAATTCAGTTCATGGAAGATCACTTCAAAGATGGCTTTTCAATCTTACTCTTGTTGAAGGGGCAGCAGAAATCATTTTGCACACAGATGTAAGGTGGCTATGTAGGCACAAATTTCTGCAAAGATTTCGTGATTTGCTGAATGAAATAAGAAGTTTTTTGAAGGAGAGGGGAGGTGACCAAGCAGAGTTGAAAGATGAGGAGTGGTTATGTGATCTGGCATTTCTCGTTGACTTTACACGCAAACTAAGTGATATGAACCTTGAACTACAAGGTAAAAACAAATGCATTGGCGAGATGATGAGTATAGTTTCATCCTACAAGAGCAAATTTGAGCTAATGATAACTGACCTTGCAAACAACATTTGTGATCATTTTCCTAATACGCAGGACCATCTGGGACAATATCCAAATTTTGTTTTTCAGAACGAGAAGTATGTGACAGAAATCTGTTCTGTTATCTAGGAATTCGAAAATAGATTCTGTGACTTCCAAAAAATTGGAACAGTTGTGGAGTACTTGTCATACAGCTACAACTTCAAGACCATATTGATGAACATGCGCCACTTGATATACATCAGCATGGCTTCCGCCCCAACCATGGTGTTGAAACGCTCCTACTATACTTATTTAATGACATCACTCAAACAATAGATAATTTCAACAAAGGTACCTTAATGATCTTCTTAGATATTTCAGCTGCCTTCGATACAGTAGACCATGCAATCCTCTTAACAAGACTAAAGAGCATCGGATTAACTGGCACCGTCCTAAAATGGTTTGAATCCTACCTAGTTGATAGACAGTTCCAAGTTAAAATTGGCCTAAACACTTCACGTCACATAGTAATCAAACAAGGCGTGCCGCAAGGATCTGCACTCTCTTCACTTCTTTTTAATTTGTTTATCCAACCAATCTGTCACATAATAGCTGATCATCAAATAGATTACACGATTTATGCGGATGATATCATGATTTACACTCCAATTGATATCAACTGCCCAGATTACAGCAAAATTTCAAACTGTATTACCAGCATTTCAAATTGGCTAACAAATAATAACCTTGCAATAAACCTGAACAAAACGGAAGCACTTATTGTAACTAGAAACACCAGCTTTATCCCTCCACCTTACATTACATGCAACAACACAAAGATTCCAGTTAAGGACGAAGTAAGATACCTCGGAATAACCCTCGATAAGAAGCTAAACCTGCGTTCTCATATAAGAAAAACTGTTAAAAACGCGTATTACAAAATGAAGATAATTAGACGACTTAAGCCTCTTATCTCTTATGATCACTTTCGAACAGTCTGTCAGGCACTCATTACTCCCATTCTGGATTTCTGCAACCCTATTTACAATGGACTGCCTAAGCATGCTCTCAAGCCACTTCAAATGGCACAAAATACAGCAGCTAGAATCATCAATGGATCCTCAATTTATGAACACATTACCCCCATCCTTAAAGAACTCCACTGGCTCCCAATAATCCTTCGCATAAAGTATAAATTAATCATAAATATATTCAAAATGAAACACAACAGTTCTGCAATCAGCCTTCATGCCCTCTTACTCCATGATATCAACAAAAGACCAAGAAGGTTATCCACTTCTAACACCCTCAGCACCCCAAAAAACTACTCTAAATCATGCAAATGTACCTCACAAAGAGCAATTTCTTTGGCCGCCCCTTTAATTTGGAACTCTCTCCCTCCTGATTTACGCTCACTGGATGATTTAAAAGACTTTCGTAAACAATTGAAAACTACACTTTTCATTGAACAATATGGATCAACAATTGACTAAATATATTATATTTATTTTAATTATTTTAACTAATTTGCCTTATTGTTAACCCTTGTTATTTTTCCTATATTACCATTGTACTGTTATGTTTATACTGTGTTTGTTTCCCTTGCCTATAACCTTTGTATTTCTTGTGACCGCTTTGATTGAAGGAAAAGGCGGTATAGAAAACTTGTTAAATAAATAAATAAATACCCATTCAAAGTAGATGTGGATATTAAAGAAACTGCAGCTGCTATCAGTAAAAATTACTCATTGAACAAGCCATCTCTTGAAAACAAAATATTAACCCTTAAAAACTTTCTTTAACTGTCTTAATAACTTTCTTTAACTTTTATTGAGTAATTTAGGTCGAGTATTGATCCAGGCTGATTTTGCACAATCTTTAATATTTCGCTTTTGCTCATTAGTGAGACGTCTGAGCCTGCATTTCATCCACCAGCTTTTTGAAGTTGGGTGAATATTGTGTGAGGGCCAGCCTTGGGGAATCCTGGAGATGTTCATCTGTCATATTGGAACGTTGTGTACTCTGTCATTTTCAGATGGGAAAATGCAGATTCACACAAATAAGTTGAACCAAAACAGGAGTGTACAGCTTCACTGCATCTTCTCAAGTTGGTAAATTTGTCTCTAGGCACTAGTTTCCAAAATGATTCTTGCTCAGCACGGGTCTTGAGAAAAATATCATTATTACTCATTAAAACTTTAAGAAAAAATGTACTTTCCATTTCCACTCGCAGTTCTTACTGGACCTTTGTCTCTCTGTTTTGTTTTTGCTTAATTTGTTTAACAGCTGATCACATCCAAGTAAATGACAGAAGGCTCTTTAAAAATGGGGGGGGGGGGGGTTTTTTGGAAATCCTCCAACTTTATTTGGTTAAAATTTAATTTGAAACTAATTTGAAACTTAATTTTCATGGTGGTAGATCACCGGCACTTTTAGCCGGAAAAAGTAGATCACGACCTGTCTGAAGTTGGACATGCCTGCTCTATAGCAGGCGTAACTGCCATGACTAGATTGAGGTGCATCTCTACACCATTTTATAAACTAGGCCCCAAATAGGCACGTGGCAATGGCCTCGCAGGCATTTATAAATTTGCCTTCCACATGCATGTTAAATTTTGCTGTGTGGGATACTGCTGAGAATGTGCATTGATTTGGGCATTTCAAACATAGTAACTGCAGAACCTTACAACGATTTTGTAAATAGACTCGAAAACCACAGTATTTGCAATGAGTTTTTCTATAATTACTCATATATCACAGAAATGCAAAAAAGGATTGCAAAAACCTATGCAAGAAAAATGAAAAACATCAGAAATACTATACAATGCACTACCCTTTGTAGCCATCATTAAAGATGAGTCTCATAGAGGGTCATTTTAAAAGCTTTAGTCATGATTTGGACATCTGAAAATGTGGACATGGACATCGAAATCACAGAGACGTCTCCATAGCCATTCCACAAATGATGTTCACAGATATTTCCAGTTCAAGGATGTCCAAGTAGGCAAGGGGGTTTGGCGGAGACCTGTCCGGGGAGAAGCAATGGTCTTACACATCCCTGTTTGATCTCAGAAACATCTGTAGGCATGTCCATGTTTATTCCTGCTCCAGGTACAAATAGATATCAGGAAAATGCTTGTTTTCACCTCAAGCATCCAGAAAGTGTAGAGAATGAGGTGACTAGCCTTAGGTCACAAAGGCCCACACTGCTCTTAATTCGTTGCTCTAACCATCATGCTATTAGATATCTTGGCTTTGAAATGCTATCCTGGTGATATCTTTATAGACGTTTGGTAGAAGTCCACATTGGGGAAGTCCACATTTTTGAAATCATGCCTGAACTTGCACGTGCCTACCTTTTTTTCAAACATCCTGGCTTTGACATCCTATATTGCACTTGGACATCCCATTGTGAAATGTGCCTCATAGAAAATAGAAGATTACATACTTGAAAGAACACCTGAAAAAAAAATAGAAATCTCTTAAAAGGAGGAGTCATGGCATTTGAACTTATAGTGTTATTTTATAAAGACAAGTAGGTGCCAAGTCGTCCTTAAAAAAATACTAGTGTTAAGTGGAATGGTGACTACTTTAGGGGAAAACATTTACACCAGCCCTACAGCTCGTGTAAATATCCGTGCCTATATTTTTCAAGTGCATAAATTATAGCATTTTATAATCTGTCTGCATACTTGTATGATCCATCCATGCTCCACCAGAACTTCATCCATGTCCATGCCCACTGCCAAAGTACACACCTTGATGCCAAAGATTATAATGAACTTTTACACCAGTTGATATTTTATGTGTGTATGTGGCCACCTGCACACAGAAATAACTTCATAAAAATACCCCCAACAAGGTTAATTTTATAAACAATTTTAGTGCTTAAAATGCCAATTTATGTCAATGATGTAATTTTATTCACCCATGTGGTGCAGGCCAGTACGTATTTGTACAGTAGGCAGGCACAAGAGCAGAGAAAGAGGGGCATGGGCAAAGTCATGATTTATGTGCGAATTTGATAAACCACGCGAGTGGTGTGCCTAAAGTACACCCTGACATCTACGCCTTAAATCTAGGTGCGATTTCTGATAGATTTCTGCTATTATTTTATGAAGATACAGTGATGCCTAGGGGGTTATTTTAGAAGCATCCCCACACTTGAAGAGCAGCATTTACATGTTTAGATTGGCATATATGTGTGAGTGCTATTTTAGAACAGGAGCTTTATAAACGTGGCGATGCTTACAATGTTTAAAATTTCTGGAGGCATGGTGAGGTTAGGGAGATGGAGTGGTTTGGGCATAGGGAATCCACATCTACACCAAAAATGATCAAGGCTGATTTTTATAGCTATCTCGAGACATGTTTAAGTGTCTGCTAGCAGGGAAGCTGTGAATCTTGAGAGCTCCCCCCCATTACACCCCTGACCTCAATCTCCCTCCAAGTTCTCCCCGTGCTTCGATCTCTCCAACCCCCCTCCAGCACATCTGATCCCTTCTGCAATTTCAATCGCATCCCATCCCCTCCCAACAAGCAAAATTCCCCCACTGGCATGAATATCCCTTTGACCCACCTTGGCAACACTGCTGTATCAGTCGTATTATGTTCTTCTATACATTGATTATATCTATCTACTAAAATTCATTGTCAGTCTAATTGGTTCATTTCTGAGGTACACATTCAAAGGTGTATGCAATATGATCTATTTTATCCATAATGATCTGTAATCATGTGCAGTTTTCATGCTACATTGCACAACATTCAGTCACAGAAACAGGTACTCCAGTAACTTTGAATACTTTGTATCTCGTTTCTATTCGGCAGAAACCGGTAGAGAAAATACTTGCTCTAAACATCTACAAAACACAAAGTGAAAACAAATAGGGGTTTTATGAAATGCTCTGCCAAAAATATTTGTTGGAATTTCAAGAAATGCAAGATCCTAAGCAGATGTACAGTCATTTCTAGACGTGGACCATAGGGGGACGGAGCTTGACGTCTACCAGCCCCAGAGGGCTTTTTTTAAATCTATATTTTCAGATCCCAGCTCCCTGTTGGTTAGAAATATTCTGAGAGCAGCATGGAGGGAGTGTGGAATGTTGAACCATTTCACTTTGTTATCAGCGTCTTTGTAGAGTTCAAGACATATGATATTTGAAATATGCATGCAGATCTCTGTGAATAGAGATTAGAGTTGATACACTACGTTATAGAAATGTGTTATCTTTCAGTTAAATGTTCCACAAAGGAGTCTATGAGACTTAGAAGTCTGATTTGGAGGTGAAATTTTATATTTAATAAAGTCTAGCTACAAACACTTATTCTTGTTTATCAGACCCATACATATTTCCCCTTTTCCCCTTTAACTCTTCCTTGGCCACGTTCCATTTTCCTAAGGCCACAAGTATGTGGGCCGTTTCACAGTGCATTCAGTTTTGATCTGCTAATAAAGAGGTAATTTCAGCCCAGGGAATTCACTATGCAACTTCTCTGTCACGCAGGCAAATTCTTTTGAAAATTGTCCTTCCATTAATATAGAAATTATGGAAAGCATGAAATGATTTCTCAGAAGATATGATGGACAATATTGAAAAGTATTTGTGCAGTCGATGGTGGTGCTGACCACATAAGTGTTTTTTAAAATACATTTTAGGTGGAGTTTTTTTTGGTTATACTTACATTAGTTGTTTGGCCAAAGTTATCCATTTTAAAATGGCAATGGTTTGATGAGGGAAAATTCAGCTATTAATCTTATGTGTTTAATTCCAAATGCATAAATGGTAAGAATAGTTTTTTGGGGGGAGGGATAATTTTACATTTTTTTTATCATGTATTAAGCCTGTTTTCTCTTGCAGAAAAGGGCTTTCGTAAACCTGTGTGATGCATACATACATTGGAGCTACAAGCATAAGGAGTGTTGTTAAGTATCGTTGAGTCGATATCCTACATTTGTGCAGTTTGCGGGTGGATGTTCTCAGAGGCATAATTTCAGTAGACCAGAGGTGAGGCTGTGATGTACACATGTATTTTATAAAATACACATGTACATGTGTAGAGCACATAGGCAAATTTACACCTTCTTTTGAGTATATATAAATTTGTGCATCGGCATTTGTATGTATTGGGGCTGGATCTGAAACCTATGTTATAAAGGCACATAGGTGCTTATGTTGCTTTTATAAAATAGACTTAAAATAGGCACCTCTTTGGACTTCTTCAATATGCATCTGTGGTAATGTGACAAGGATTTGAGCCCTAGGCCTTTGGTAGGCCTTTAATCAAACCACCAAATCCCAGTTCAGAAGCAACAAAAGCTTTATTAGCAGATTCACAGTTCAAACATAAAGGGGCTTATGTCCTTGCACATTCAGAGATTGCTCAGAGAACCTTTCAGACTTACGACAAACATACAGGAAGCCTCTACTATCAAACACATCAAAACACTTCCTCAACAGTCCTTAGCAGTAGTTTAATTCTAAACATAAAGAAGCCTGACATCCCACGGGCTACCCATCTTTATCCAGTCCCTCAGCAATTACTAGCAGCATTCCAACACCAAAGGGCCTGTCCTATCATGGGCCATGGAATAGCTACATGTCCTTCAGCTATTGCTAGGAAGGTCTTGGAGGCTCCTCTCAGCAACTGTTGGCAGTCTTGAAGACTTCCCTCTTCTTCTCCCAGGCTTCAGTGACTTTCTGACTCTTTATTTTGGTTATCTACCTCATTCCCAGGCTGATAAGTGGATGATCACATCATACCTGTTCTCAGTTGGTTCCCTGTAGCTGCTTGTATATCCTTTAAAGTGCTATGCTTACTACATAAGACTTTTTAGGGAGGTGAACCCTCTATCTTGCAAAATGACTATCTGAATGCTCTCTGACCTGTCAACTATGATCTTCATAATAGATTCTATTTCAGCTTCTGCTCTGAATAAAACTTGACTATCTTTGACTAGGAGCAAACCCTTTAGCTATACTGGTCTACAGCTCTGGAACTCCCTAACTCTCACACTACAAACGACTAGAAAATATCTATCTTTTAGAAGAGACTTGAAAATCTGGCTGTTCTCCCAGAATTTTACTTAGTAGACTTCTGATATATTGGCTCTTCCTTGAGATGGACCATAACACAAACTGATATATTAACTTTGAATGGATGCTTGATTTATAATTGTATTCTATTTTGTTTTGTAAACCACTTTTATACTCAGTAGAAAGATGGTATATTAAGTCAGTAAAATGAATCAATCTCTCCCAACTCAGAGTTTTTATCCTTCCTGATCTGGAGCCCACCCTCCTGGCTAGACTTTCCTGCCCTGGTTCTGTTAACATGGCCTGGGGATGGGTGTGTCTTAAGGAGAACTGAGGTTCTCCTACACTCTCTCTCACATACCCTCCCCTTAAACTCAGTCTTCTCTGGTTGGGTACCTGCTACTAATAGGGCCACCTCATACATTACTAGTACCATATTTTCAAAGCCTGGGCCCATGCTTTGCAGCTTCCTTCCCCTCATTGGTTTCCTTACTCAGACCTGCTCTCTTGGACCAAAACCTCTGGGACTATGGACTAGCCATGTTCCTGGATCTTTGTGCCCAGAGCTCCCCTCTACCTTTATCATTGACAATATCCTGATCTCATTTGCTCTGTTTCCCCCGACCGACACTTTTGTTTGGTGATGAACTTTCTCCTCCCCAACCTAAATCTTGAACTCACTCAACTCTAACAATGAGTGCCTCCATTGTTTCCACAAGGCTTTGCCTAGCAATGTAAATTCCTGCATCCCATTAGACGTACCTTACAATATTTGCCATCTCTTTACTGCTTACTCTGTACTTAACCCTCTCCAGAGTTGGGTTATCCAAATACATATCTTGTATAACTGGACAGCTCCTAATATTCCATTATCTACATAACCTTCCCAAATGGCCACAATTGAAGGATACTTCTTCTGTTGCTCCACATTTCAGGGCACCATGACTCTGTGACCCTCTTAAAACCTCTAGTCCTTTTTTTCTGAAAGGAATAACTAATGCATGACCTTCTTCCCTTAGTCATTTCTCTCCTATATTTTTCATACTCTTGAGAAGATACGTTCTTTATCTTTATCTTAATTCCACATCTAGGGAACAATATCAGTGTAACTACTTGCTCTCAGGCACATTCTTTCCCTGACCCCTGCTTATGAACCCTTGCAGCACTCGCAGGCATAGGAACAGGGTAATAAATATAAACCCCTCCCACCCCCACCCCAAGGCAAGATAGAATAGGCTTCTCATATATAGGAGTTGCTCATGGTAGCCGGGTTGGTGATACTACTATCCAGCCCACATTGGGTGCGATGGAGGGTACAAAAATACTAAGTTCTGACTAGAACACCGCCTGGGAGCACACAGTCAAGAAAATAAATAAAATAAAAGGATAGAAGCTAAGGAGAGCGTCTGATGGTGCAATGTTTCCTGGATTACCAGGTAAGTATCCTTGGTAAGTATGTAAAATTAGACACAGATGCTTCCTGGCTCAGCTACTGTGTGATAAAAAAAAATACAATGTTTAATTAAATTATCAATAATAAACAAATAAAAACAATGTTTCCAATTTTTTTTTACAAGTCTCTACTCTCAAGGTAAGTATGGTGTATCTGCTACTCGGTCTATCAGAATATTTGAGCTCAAATATGGGTGGGTGCACAAATTTTACAGTGCCCAGTCATAGAAGTCTTTCACTCTTTGGGGTATGTTTACTAAAACCCCATTAGGTGTGCGCCGCGTTAGTGTGCGGGATGCCATAAAAGGAGTGGGCGTGTCAGTCTGAAAAAAGCAAACCGGGAATAATCATGCGCTAATGTGCGCTGTGCCCTAATGTGCGCCGCACACATTAGCACATGAGCAACGCGCACGGGAAGCATAAGTGGCACGCTGATGTACAAGCACAGGAATAGAGCCACAGTACAATGGTTAAGACACTGACGGAGGGTGCAAGGATCATGGGTTCAATCCCCCACTGTGCCCAATGAATAAGGCTGGCTGAAGCACTACCTGTTATGTGTAATATTGCAGTCTGAGGCATATTAATTTTATTTTAATTACTGCTACTAGCAAACGCACTCTGAAAGCACTGTAACATAAGGCGCCCCATAAGGTACCCCAGAGGGCACATTTTAAAGTGCATTGTCCGCCACGGCACCCTACAATGTTGCATAAAGGGTGGCATATAGTGCACCATATAGGGTGTCCTATGAGGCACAGCAAAGTCATAGCACTGTTTCTGATGGCAGCACTGTGCATTTAAATGCATGAAAATCATAAGTAGTTGTGCTGAAATGCAAGGAGGAACAGCAGTGTAGCACAATGGTTAAGGCACTGAGTGATGATACAGGGGTCATGAGTTCCATCCCCAGTGTGCCCAATACGTAAGGCTGGCTGAGGCATCAGCTTTGACATGTAAGTATTGTTTCCTGAGGCATTTTATTTGTAATTTAATTATTGCTGCCAGCAAACACACCCTCACGTGCCGTAACCTAAGGTGCCGCATAAGGCACCCTAGAAGGCACTCCATAGGGCACATTATAAAGTGCACTGTCCGCCACGGCACCCTATAATGTCCCCTATAGGGCACCCTGTAAGGCGCTCCATAGGACACCTTATAAGGCACCTTATATGGATGGTAACCATAAGGTGCCCTATAGGGCGCCCTTTGAGGCACCTTATGGGTACAGTACGCTGAGGGTGTTTTTGCTGGCAGCAATAATGTACATTAGAAAGAGATAATGCTTTGAGGAGCCCTATCAAATAACCCCACTGTGGGTTTGAACCCAAGACCTCTGGCTCCACAGGCAGTGAAGTAACCAGTGGGCTACAGCTCTATAGCAACTAGCAAGCCCCTGGCTGGCTGCAGAGGGACTGCACATCACCACACAGACAGTCTGCTGTGGTCACCAGGATAGGGTTAGCCCACCCGTACCCATGATGCACTGCACATGCAAATCAGCTGTCTACAGATGATCACAAGATGGGGTATGCACCCCCACAGCATCTCGGCCTGGTAGGGGGAACTGACCATGTGCACCCCCACAGCACCTCGGCCTGGTAGGGGGTACTGACCGTGTGTGTTACTGGCACAGAGTAGCTACACACCGTCACATTGTGCGGGTACTGTGCTCACCCTGAGGGTGTGGTGAGGCGCCCAGCACCAGGTCCACAGCACCTTCCATGACAGAAATAGGCCATGCTGCAGGTCCTAAGCAATGCTAATTTGTGAGATAGGTAGTTTCTGCTGACACACCTTGGATATATCTGTATGTCTCAGTCAGGTGTAACCCCTATGGACCTCTAGGAGGATTATGTACCACCACCCTCCTCCTCCAGGGCTGAGAGTGGTAAACAGGGTCTCCCATCAACAGATCCACATTCTACCTCCCTACAATGGTGGCAGTAGAGGGGACCATCAACCCCGGTCCTGCTGGGGAACAGACACCTACAGGGCAGTCAATGCAGCTCTGTACACATCCATAACGCAATAGCAGACAGACATTAGGCCAGGATATGCTGAGCTGCACCCCACCACTATCTGATACTCTCTTGCAGCAAGCCTTCAGCCGCTGCACCCTGCAAGGCACTCCATCAAGACACATACAAGCTGCAAACAGTCTGATAGCTAGTACATAGTGCATGTTCCTGGTGGAAATGCATGCACCCAGAACTGGGATGTCAGCATACACACCGAGCAGATAAGTCAGTGACTGGGCCCCAAAAAGAAACCCATAAATATCACATATGAGAAATGTTACATAGCACTATGGGGGTGCCTAGCCATGCTGTGTTCACTGCACAGTCAGGGTGAGAGTGATATCCCAGCAGGACATGCTGTGGCCACCCTGTCTGTTCAGGTGGTGGCCGGGCACTACAATGTCCCAGCCAGTGCCCTATGCCCTGTGCAGATGCATCCTGGCCAGGCCACCCTGTCCGGGCTATACCCATGGTACCTTGCTCCTCATTATGCACATTGGCAGGCCAATACTGGCAACAGTGCTGGCAGTGTGGGCTGTGGAGGGTGTTTGCAGCCACCACACACTGGATAGACAGACACACACTCCCACACCTATGTCAGCATTGTGCTACTATAGAGGAGTTTAGCAGCCCTGGCCACCACACCAGTCCTGGGCACAGTGCAGGCATGGATATGGTACACAATACTGTTGGGGGTCACTTCCCAGGGTGGTAAACACTGTCAGAGACCAGACCTGAAGCACACTCCACAGACAGGAGAAAGGTTGCTATGATGGAGCTCAATCAGCAAACAATGCTTAACGTAGGAATTGGTATCTGCCAGTAATCATAGCAAACGTTTGATAGCTGTGTACCATATTCCCAGGTGTAGGGTGGCATTGCTAAGGTATGCAAGGGCTTGTATTGGGGGATGCACGCAGGGCCCAATGTCCTGCCTCTCCAGGAGGGGAAGCACAAGGAGCAAGAGACGTAGGTTGGTGCAGACTGCTTTATTGAAATTGGTCCCTACGCATTTCGGCAAACGCCTTCCTCGGGGGACATATAGCAGTGCTGTGGTAAGTGATATGTCTCTTAAAGACAGTTTGTCTATTGGCTATGCGATAGAGTAATGATTTGTGTGAAAAAATATTCTGTCAGAGGATATTATATTGCTGATGAAAATATGTAATACGTCTCAATTAAACGCACAGCATCATTCCCTGACTGTGAATTCTTTCCCGTGGTGAATACTGTCTTGGTTGCTGATTTCTGTGTCTTGGTGGTCGATATGGTGGTGACCTTGGGGAAACATTTCTTCTGTTTAATTGAGACGTATTACATATTTTCATCAGCAATATAATATCCTCTGACAGAATATTTTTTCACACAAATCATTACGCTATTGCATAGCCAATAGACAAACTGTCTTTAAGAGACATATCACTTACCACAGCACTGCTGTATGTCCCCCGAGGAAGGCGTTTGCCGAAACGCGTAGGGACCAATTTGAATAAAACAGTCTGCACTAACCCAAGTCTCTTGCTCCTTGTGTTTCCCCTCTGTTCTGCAAGAGCGACGCTCCTCCTTTTTTCCACACTGCCTCTCCAGGAGGCATTGGCTAATGGAGCCTGTGGGTGTGGGTTTGTCTGCCCCTGTTGGCTGCTGCTTTACGGCAGAGGTTCCCAACTCCAGTCCTGGTGTGCCAAACACTGTTCGGGTTTTCATGCTGTCACGCATGAATATGCATGAGATACATCTGCATACCATGGGGGTGGTGCATAGATATGCAGCACAGGCATCTTTATTAGAAGCAGCATGGAACCTGAATGGTGTTTGGCCCTCCAGGACTGCATTTGGGAGACTCTGCTCTAGGTAATGCACCTGTTTATGGTGTCTTTGCTCTGTAGGGTAAAATGTAGGTGTTTTGGGCATGTTTACGTCATCTGCAATAAAGGTTCTGTCTGTATTAGCACGTTGTAGTAGTGGGTAAAATATGGGGACTGGGTTGGCAGGCACCATAGCTGGGACTTGAACCTGTAACCTTCTGCCTCCAAACACACTGGTTGTGTGCACTGCACCACCGTGTTGCCACAGAGACAGTGCATTCCCTGGTGATACCATGACTGTTTGTCCGGCAGGGCCTGTCTGTTGCAGTGCATGGCACTCACCTACACAGGGCTAAGCCATGATCTGCTCTGGGCAGCTGCCACTGCCCCCTCCACCAACAGTACCCCTCCGCCACCATGCTGACATGGCCTTATATTGGAGACAGCATAAAACCTGAATGATTTGTGGCCCTCCAGGACTGAATTTGGGGGACTCTGCTCCAGGTAATGCGCATGTTTCTGGTGTCTGTGCTGGGTGGGGTAAAATATAGGCGTTTGAACCATGCGTATGTTCTCTGCAATAAAGGTTTGTCCTTACTATCACGGTTTGGTAGCGGGTAAAATATAGGGACTGGATTGGCAGTAGCCCCAGCTGGGACTTGAACTTGTGACTTTCTGCTCCTGAACACAATGGCTGTGCTCACCGCACCACACTGTGCTCACAGAGACTGTGCAGTCCCTGGAGATACCATGACTGTTTGTCAGACAGAGCCTGTCTGTTGCAGTACATGGCACCCACCTACACAGGGCTAGGCCATGGTTGGCTCTGGGCAGCTGCCACTGCCCCTCTCCACCACCAGTACCCCTCTGCCATCATGCTGACATTCCCTTCTGCTGGTGGTGCTGGTGGTGCTGGTGGTGTGCAGTCTCAAGCCATCCAGTGTGCAGGTAGGCGGCTGCCTATGGTGCATGTTCTGGGGTAGGGGTGCCTGCATAGACGTCCACGCTTCCCCCCAACACTGCCTGCCAATGTTCTGTGCCCTTGGGGGTACCTGCTGGGTACTATCCCCTGTGACACTGTGATAAACACTCTCGTGCCCATGTTGGGCCCTCATCAGTTGCTGTCTGTCTGCTGTTCAGTTTCAGCATTCCTAAGTGCCACCTAGGCATCTGCCTAGTCCGCACTGTGCCCCAGCTGCACCACAGCATGTGCCGCCTGCAGCCCTCTGTATCCCCTTTCCCAGCATCTGTCCAGTTGCCCATTACAACATCCCGCCCTGCTGTTGTGGAACATGTGCATGCCCTAGGAAACCTGTCCAATGGAGAGGGAAACCCTGATCAGTGCTCTCTCACTGTGGGATCATTCACCTTGCATGGGGACGGAGCATAGACCCTTCAAAAATTCATATTTATTTTTTGGGGCTTTCTTGGGAGAGTTTTTTGATGTTTCCATTACTATCACTATTGCCCAGCTTGATTATAATTTTTTTAAATTTTGTTGGGGTCCTTTTCAATGTTTATTTGCCCTTTTGTTCTGTGCACATGTATCACACTTATCACTTTTTGTAGGTTTCCCTGGGTTTGCTGTACATTGCTGACAGAAATGGTTTCTCTTCCCTTTAAATTGGCTCTAACGCGAGCTTTTCACTCGCGGTATTTTTTGCATCGGATTTCAGCCTCGCTAATGTGCGGGGAGCCTCTCCCCTCCCACTCTCCACCCATTGACCCCTTCTCTCCGCCCCTGGGGAGCCTTCCTCTGCCCTCCGGGAGCCTTTCCCCGCCTTCATCGCACATTAGCACGCCACGCACATGAGCGTGCATATTTGGGCCCCGTACGCGACATTAGCGTGCGCTAAGGTACCTTAGCGTACGCTAACGTCGCGCAGCGCACATTAGCGCACAGTAGCGCACATTAGCGTGGTTTAGTAAACATACCCCTTTGTCTCTCAACCACATAAACACATTCAAAAAGTCTCACAAACTGCCTCTTCCATTCAAACTCTCATTCTTCCTCACTCAGACACTCAAATCATTCAAATCCACTCTCAATTACAAGCAAAAGCACTCAAACACAGGGCTGTGTCATCGCCACCCTGACAAGCATTCACTCTCTTCACCAATCAGTCTCCATCTGCCAGTCTCTGCCAACGTTACTTCCATTCTAAACCATATTCCAAAAGCGTCCTTGCCCCGATGTCATCAAATAATCACAGCTTTGCTTTCCTGAAATTCTAAAACTTTCCCTTTTACCAAAAGTCATATATCATTTTTTTTTATTCAGAGCCAAAATAGAAATTCCCCAGCAGTCAGTCTCTTCTCTGCATCCTTAAAGATTCACTAAACTGCATCATAGCTAGGTTAGAAAGGGCTTAGGCAAATTGCAACAATGTTGCTGTGAAGATCCCTGCTCCAATCCCTACCATCCCAGACTTTTTTCAAGCTTTTAACATACATTTTTACACTTATAAATTTTTTTTCAAATCTTTATACAGTCATACATTCCCAGAACTTTGTCATTCTTTTGATACATTTTTGAACTAATACAGCCGTGGTTCTTAACCTAGTCCTCTGGGTTTTCAGGGTATCCACAATGGATATGCATTAGATAGATCTGCCTACAATGGAAGCAGTGCATGCAGATCTATCTCATGCATATTCATTGTGGAAATCCTGAAAACCTGACTGGACAGGGGGTCCCAGAGAACTGAGTAGAAAACCACTGTTATACAGTGTTTATTTAAGGCACCAGCAAATCGCTACCTTTTCTGACCCTCCCAGGATCCAAAAAACCCTTAAAATCACCAAAGTAGGGCTCTCTGACACACCTACAGGGACATTTTTTATATTTTAAAATTTTAAAACTGGAGTTTTTACTTTCAAAGCTGATTTTCGCCTATAGCCATGCCCCCTTTCTAGAAAAGATGCAAAATGCGGCAATTTTGCACAATAAAATAAAAATAAGAACTTTGTAGGGCTCTCCAGACCCATGTCCAGACTGTCTATTTGGGCCTTCATGGGCTCCTCTAAAACCTGATTCCAAAGCCCCCTAGCTTTTTGCCCTATCTTGGCTCTTCTTGCAACCCAATTTGCTCTGGTCTCCCCCTTCAATCCCATGATCCCCACCTGATTAGGGATAGCCATAGGATCAAAGGCCTGCATCGGGGACAGTTGCTGCTTTCACGGCCTTCCTTGATGCCAAAAACAACCCCCCTTCTTCCCCTGCTGTGATCAGGAGAGCAGCGACCTTTGTGGCTTCTTTCACAACTCCAGGCCCTGCAAGGCACGCAGGCCAGTCCCAATGCAAGCAGCAAGAATACAGTCCACCGTGGGCCTGCACCTGTGGCCTGATTTTGTCTTTTTTTTTTTAAACCATTCCCACAACCAGATTTGGGCTGCAGAACACCACTCCAGCAGCCATGAAGAGGGAAAACAATTCTCCAAGCTGCAAATGGCAGCCTCCAGACACCATCTCAATGCTGGATCTACCAGGTATATAAAAAAGAATATCTTATACCCTCTGGTTACATAGATATTGCTTAACTCCCTCCCCTTTCCAGGTTTTCTTCACTACCTTATCTCTCCAAAATCCTTCAATGAGAGGAAAGATTAGGGCTGCCCACTGAACCCCTCTGATTAGGAACTGGATTTCCTTCAATGGTTTGGACCTGTTCTCAGGTGAACATAACTGTTTCTCCTCCCTTGGAACCCTCTTGATGCTCCTTAGGTTATCCTCAACCAGCATGGTTCCCCTCTACTAGCCCTCCTAATTGTTCTGTTAGGTGGACCTCTCTGGTTGAGGTTACTACCCAGGTTTAGGATGCCTTGGATCCTTTGTGTTGGAGCTCCCTTTACATGGTTCCAGTGACTGACTTCTTTCATGTCCTTTGATAGCTTCACCCTCAAGGAGAAAAGATTCAGATCTCTTTGATTCAACAACTCTTCCATCTGGGCAAGAAGCAGTCTATACTTTCCAATTTATAGAGATTTTAGAAAGGACTCAGTTTACACACAGATGAATCTACTATGTAGAAATTGTAAGGGGTCGTGTCAGGGGCATGATTAGAGAGTGACCTGTTTGGGCCAAAAATCTGCATGCATATTCCCCATTTCATACAGAGAATATACAAGGAGGCCCAAAAAAATGAGAACATCTTGTAAATTAAAAGCTTCAATAGTTTACTTATTTAGCTTTTTTAGCTATATAACGTCTTTATTTCGACAATTTCCGGTCGCCATCTTTTCTTTTTTAATTTGTCAATCATTTACATCTGTGTTTTTGAATTTTTTAATAATTTATATGCTACGAGATGTTCTCACTTTTTTGGGCCACCCTGTATACATATAACTGCAATTATCCACGTCTGGATTTATAGCTGTTTCCTGGCATGCATAGGTTTTTAAATAATGCTCGTTTCAGCCAGCCTTTTACAAGTGGTATTAACAGGATTATCCTGCTTAACCCTGTTTAAAAGGGAGGAGTGGCCTAGTGGTTGGGGCAAATTACCTCAAGCCAGTGGGCCAAGGGTTCAAATTCCACTAGAGGACAGCAACCTTGGGCAGGAAGCTCTAGTGTTTCTAGTCCTGCAAGTGCTCCTTATGGCATTGGGTAAGCCAAATAACCCTCTATTGCCTCACGTACAAAAACATAGATTGTGAGCCCTGAATGTAAATTGCTTTGACTGGTAGAAAAGCTGTATATAAGCCTACTTTATAAATAACCTGCAATTATTTATTCCCTCCCCAAAACTGGAAATAAAGATAGTAGCATCTGTGGCTAATTGGTGGCATTTATATGAGTAGGTTTGCACAATGGCTGACATACACATGTAAGTGCTGGCACTTACTCGAGGAAATTGTGAAATAGCAATCGGCAACCTACATGTGGAAGATGTCAAGTTTCTCCTGTTTTTTTTTCCTACATGTAGATTTGCAAAATGAGTCCTCTGGCTCCACAGGTTGGCAAAATACACATGCGGTCCTGCACTATTTTAGAACAAACTCCAGTTAGCATCATCCGGTCCCACATAGAAACATAGAAATATGATGACAGAAAAAGGCCACATGGCCTATCTAGTCTGTCCTTCCATAACAACTACAACAGTCCCCTTTTTACCTTTAGAGATCCTCTGTGTTTGTCCCATGCTTTTTTGAATTCAGTTATTGTCCTCATCTCTACCACCTCCACTGGGAGACTATTCCACGGATCCACTACTCTTTCCGTAAAGAAATATTTCCGCATATCACTCCTGAATCTATCTCCCTTCACCCTAATCCCATGTCCCCTCGTAGCAGAACTTGCTTTCAATTGAAAGAGGCTCTCTCCCTGAACATTTATGCCATGGACGTATTTAAACATCTCAATCATATCACCTCTATCCCGCCTTTCTTCTAAGGTGTACATATTAAGATCCTTCAGTCTGTCCTCATATGCTTTATAATGAAGACCACTAATCATTTTAGTAGCGACCCTCTGCACCGACTCCATCCTGTTCATATCCTTTTGAAGGTGCGGTCTCCAGAATTGCACACTATACTCTAAATGAGGTCGCACCAAAGACTTATACAGAGGCAATATCACCTCCTTTTTTCTGCTAGCCATTCCTCTTCATATGCACCCAATCATGCTTCTAGCTTTTGCCGTCGCCTTTTCTACCTGTTTGGCTACTTTAAGATCATTAGACACAACTACGCCTAGGTCCCGCTCTTCTTTAGTGGACAAAAGTACTTCACCCCCTATACTATATTGCTCCCTTGGATTGCTGCAGCCCAAATGCATGACCTTACATTTTTTAACATTAAATCCCAGCTGCCAAATTCTAGACCATTCTTCAAGCTTAGCTAGATCCCTCCTCATGTTATCTACACCTTCCTGGTTGTCTACTCTATTGCAGATTTTGGTATCATCTGCAAAGAGGCAAACCTTACCTGAAAGCCCTTCTGCTATATCACTAACAAAGATGTTAAAAAGAATTGGACCAAGGACAGATCCCTGGGGCACACCACTGATAACATCCTTCTCCTCAGAGTGAGCTCCATTTACTTGTACTCTTTGTCGCCTCCCACCCAACCAAGCAGTAACTTTAGGGTCCATCCCTAGGGTGCTCAGTTTGTTTATAAGTCACCTGTGAGGAACAGTGTCAAAGGCTTTACTGAAATCTAAATGCACCACATCTAGGGCTCTCCCTCGTTCCAACTCCCTGGTCACCCAGTCAAAGAAATCAATCAGATTTGTCTGATAAGACCTGCCTCTGGTGAATCCATGCTGCCATCCACATAATCCCTCGTTACTAGTGGTACGGATTGAGGAATCCAGACGGCATTGAGAGAAACAGAAAACGGTTAAATGTAGACATTAGTATCTTTGTTTGGGATTTTGGGGCTTCAGTTATCTTTATCTTTATTTGGAGCTTAATATACCACTCATACAAAAAGCATCAGAGTGGTTTACAATTATTAAAATAAGGTGGAACTGCTGTGAAAGGGAAAAAGAACGCCAATAAATTTAGAGAGCTGAGGGGAGCAAGTTCCAGAGCCGGGACCAAGGAAAAAGAAGGCTGAGGAGTGAGTGGATTTCAGATGGGCCTGGGATGAGGAAGGAAGAGACATATGATTGAAGTGAATGAATCTGAAAAAACGGTGAGGGGAGTGGAGGTGAACCAAGTCAGCGAGATCGAGGGGGGTACCGGTATGGATCGGTTTATGGGCGAAGATGAGGAATTTATACTGAATCCTGTAGGGAAATGGGAGCCAGTGCAGCTGTATGAGAAAGGGGGTGATGCGATCCAAATGGGAGGCATTGGTCAGGATACAGGCAGCTGTATTTTGGACAAGTTGGAGTCTACGTAGTTGGGTTTGGGGAAGGCCGGCCAAGGAAACATTGCAGTAGTCCAGACGTGACATGACAAGGGACAGGAGCAATGTGGTCAAAGAGGGGACAGAAAGAAACAGGAAGTCAGCATCAATAGATGGATAGGGGTAAAAGCGAACATCCCCGCAGTGCCAGAGCTTGAGGATAAGCTCTGTGCGGCTATATGTGGCTATTGTAGCCACCTCTGGTCCCAGAGAAGGATGAAAGTGGTGGCACTGGGCGCCCCGGAAGGCCTTCCAGAGGACTGCAGCTCTAGGCGACTGCCTAGTTTGTCTAAAGGTAGTGCTGGCCCTGTTTGAGGGGAAAGGGGAAGAAATGGGTGGGAAATATGCCTCTGCAGTTATGTTGGGGGTACGTTTGCATGCACTGTTAATGTGGTAGACAGCATGGGGCATTTAATGCTACTTTGAGGGGAGGCATTAAGTGCATCTGCTGTAGCTGCATTCCACCTCATGTACATTAAAGAGCCACAATCCTTTTCCTTTGGACAAACTCATACCCAAGTAAGCCAAAAGTACAACAGGCCATTTCCCATACATTTCTTTAATATAGTGTTCTTGCTTGCATGGCATGTGATAGAGGACTGGCGCAAGGACTGGAGGCACCCTAGGTGGGCCCTCTATCCTGCTGCCCCCATTGCTGCCACTGTCATCCCTTTCTGGGGCTTGCAGCACAGCAATAGCCCCAAAACTGGCACTGTGTTGCAGTTTCCTCCTGTTCACAAAGTGCCATTTCAGCCCCCCTCCAATGCCACTTCTGGTTTCAGAGTGGGACAGAAATGAGCTGGAGGAAACTGCGATGCAGGGCTGGAGTGAAAGTAAGTGCTGTGTCGCAGTTTGAGGGCTATTGAGAGGCGTGGCGGCATTGGCAATGGGCACCCTCTGAGGGCCAGCACCCTAGGCAACCATCTAGTTTACCTAGTGGTGGTGCCGGCCCAGGCTGAGGTATCTGTGGGCATAGTTGGCGGAATGAGCCATGTCACTATATTTTGATGATATCTCTACAAGGTGCAATGGGCCATGAGGAGTCAGGTTAAAAGTCACAGCTCTTTCCCTAATGACAGACCATGGTGGTGAGCCCAGATGTGCAGGTGGTCTGTGATACTCACCAACAGACTTGCACTAGAGACATAATCAACGGCTCAGAGCTGCAGGCAGTGTAGTCTTTAACATCCACCGAATCCCACTGATAACCTCTTCTGATAGATTCATCATCATTGCCATAAAGCTGAATCCAAAACACTATCTTTTCCAGTTAGCTCTTGAAAGCAGATACCCAAAAATGCCCGCAACACTAACCCTAACCCTAACCCTAAACTTGCCCACTCATCCCTAACTCCAGATATTCAATGATGGCACCGCTGTAGAGCCTAAGCAGGTAGCAGCGAAAATGAACCACCACTCAGTTAGCATCCATGGATAGAACTAGGCGCCTAGTTTTAGCTGCAGCGGTCCAATATTGCCCCTACCCGGTTAGCGGCGATCTCCACCCCTGCTCTGTCCCAGAACACCCCAACAAGCCCTGATGCTAATCAGATAGCATCACGGCACGTAGGGGAGATAGACAGGGATATTCAACGGCACTAACTGTGTAGGGGCCATTGAATATTCCCGTTTAAGGCATTTACATGGTTTACTGGACTGTAAACTGTGTAAATGCCTTTCAAATATCGGGTCCTAAGTGG
This sequence comes from Ichthyophis bannanicus, assembly GCA_033557465.1. Classification (NCBI taxonomy): domain Eukaryota; kingdom Metazoa; phylum Chordata; class Amphibia; order Gymnophiona; family Ichthyophiidae; genus Ichthyophis; species Ichthyophis bannanicus. The sequence goes on along the minus strand of CM066033.1, from coordinate 1,376,785,286 downwards.
CTTGCTTGTGTGGTAACAGGCACATGCTGGCCATGTCTCTGACAATTACCATGGTGTGATGGCACATTGATCTTGACTCAAAATGCGTGCTGAGCAAAAAAAATACTGCATTTTGGCAGGGTGAAAAGGAGCTTGGGTGCACAGAAAGTCAGCAGGAAAAAGGAGGCGAAAGTACCTCTGTGTAAGTCTCTGGTGAGACCTCATTTGGAGTACTACATGCAATTCTGTACATCACACCTTTAAAAGGATATAAACTGAATGCAGTCAGTCCAGAGGGTGGCTACTAAAATGGGCAACAGCCTTCATCATAAAGCACATGAGGGTACACTTCAAGATCTATACCCTGGAAGAAGGGCGGGATAGGTGAGAAATAACAGAAACATTTAAATGCCTCCATAGTATAAATGCACAGAAGGCAGACCTCAGAAGTTCTGTAACGAGGGGTCCTAGGATGAGAGTGAAAGGGGATAGATTATTCATTAATCGAAGAACATATTTCTTTACAGATATTAGATTCATGGAACAGGCTTCCAGAGGAGGTGGCAGAAATGAGGGCAGTATCTGAATTCAAGAAAACATGGGATAGGCACAGAGGAAGAGGAAGGAGGAAGAGGAAGGGATCGTAGATCCAAACAGCTGGTGTAGCTAGGCAGACCATATAGATAAAATGGTGTTTTAATTCCATCTTGTTTTATGCTTCTAATAGGCTAACTCTAAAGTATTTGCAAAAAATGATTCCTTTTCCTGTCACAAAGTGCCAATTTAATTGACAAAATGGGTTCCCTCATGTCTCGAGCCAAGATAAAATGTTTCTGCTGCTTGAGCAAATGATATTGATCTGTCCCCGATTATCAAAAGAACAGTACTGCCTGAAAGTTGGCCTGGAGGCACCAACCAGCGGGCTGCTGTTAATAGCACTATGACCTCCAGCAGGAAATATGTGGGAAGATTTTGTGTGTTTGGTCTTGATAAGTGAATTAAATTCCAGTCAGCAGAATATCAGAACCCTTTCATTTAGAACACGTTAGATGCACTGTTTTAAAAAAAAATAAAGTAGGTATATTCATAATGAATAAAAGATTCAGAAAACATTCACATATTACGAGGCTCATTCTGATAATATTTCTTATTTCTTGAATCTGAGCTTTGTGAACGTAGGAACAATATATCTGCACAGAATTATTTCTGTTTAATTATTCAAGTAAAATTGGTTTCTGGCTTTCATTCTACCTCTTTTTTCTTCTCTTTATCTCATTCAAATTCATAGACATGATTCCAAGAAACACAAATTGAAATGGAAATGGTTATACATCCAAAACCCTTAAAAATATCTTATTAACAAATACCAAAACTAATTCATCCACACTCAAACCCACGAAAAGGATTCAAGGATGCAAAATGTATTACAGAACCCCATGGTGTGGTGCAAGAATATTTGAAGAAGCTGCTTTCTATCTACCAGATGGGGTGTAGACTAAGGTCACCTCAACAGTGTCTTCCAATGATAGTGAGTCCTCCAGATCAAGCTTACTGAAACTGGGCAGAGGGTATTTAGTAGCTAGTTGCTGAAAGTGTGTTTAGGGAATAAGACACATTTCCATATAATGTATATTAAATAGCAAAATCATGCGTTATTTTACCTTAAGCGATGTTATTTTATTGCAATGTAAGGCACATTATAATGCGATGCAAAGCACTTTGGAATAATATACTTGTATTTGACTTTACAAGTTGTGTTCCACCTTTGTGCTGCCATTATTTTTTCTCCCCAGGAGCACATGACCACTTATGTGTGATCCGATGCTCCCAGGAAGCTATTTAACAATCTCTCCTCAACCTCCCCACCACTGGCAGACCGCTCTGGCACATGGTCCCAACCTACAGCACATGGAACCCCCCCCCCGACAAAAACACACCAGGCACTTATTGGGGATCTCCCTGGTGTCTAGATGGTGGGCACAAACATTCTGCAGTCGCTCCTGTCCCTTTGGGTATCCAGGCTCAGCAGTAGGTTTGAGCTGCAGTCACTAGGCGTTCAGACTCTTTATTTGAGAACCTGACCACCTAGTGGCAGTACCAAGAAGCTACTGTTAGGAGGTTAAAGGCACTATTTTCTACTTGAGGGAGGTCTTGTACGGAGGAGGGTGGGTCTTGTGTATGTGTAATATTGTGACTGGAGAGATCGGGAGTAGGGGGCTGATTGTTTTAGCCACCAACTTCTTATTTATTTTATTTATTTTTATTTATTTATCAAACATTTTTATACCACGATTTCCAAAGATCAATTGCGGTTTACAAATAACAACAATTTGAGTAGTACATAAACAGGTACATACTCGGTTACATAGAACATTGTAACTATGTACATTGAAGTAGTAATCCATCAAACTATATAGATGAACATGATAATAGGCACTCAGGGTGAACTAACAAGAACTATATACATACCAAGGTGTGGTAACGTGGAGTGCCATGGAATTACCGGTATGTTTGGAAAGTAAGTAGTGTTGCTTGGGAAGAATGTGGTATTGATACAGGTGTAATGTGTTAGACATGAATGCCAAAATTTATGGTAAATCGATGAGTTTTGAGGTTCTTCCTAATTGTTTGGAGGTTGTTTAGATCTCTAAGGTGATCAGGGAGAGTGTTCCAGAGGTTAGGGGCAGTGTAGGAGAAGGCCTTATTATTTGCTATCTTTCTGGATTTCCTGAACTCTGTTGGTAAGGTGAGTTTGTTTTTGTTCTGAGAGCGTTGTTCATTTATTATGGTAATTACTAATATGTGGGAGTAATTTGTCACAGATTCATGACTCCCACAGCAAAATTAAGCTGCTGTACAAACAAGAAGACTCCTCCATACCCATGAGATAGTTTTTAAGAACCAGCTGAGATTGTACATCCCTAGAGCTGAAGGAGGACTGAGCCTCATAAAAATCAATTATACATACAGAGCTGCTATCATAGGCCTCCAAGCCTACTTAACAGTGTTGTCAGATCCCAATGTGCAAAAAGTGCTGAAATAAAGACAAGCATTCTGAATAGAAAGAATGAGTGTGACTCCATCAGCACATATATGGAAAGAAGCAGTAGAATTTGCAAAACAAGAGAAAAAACTCTTCAATTAGATCATAAACAAGGAAGGGGCAAATAAACAGTGAGAAATGTAAAGTGTTACTCCAGGAACCATTTGTTCATTGGACATTGGACAGCAGGGCTGGCCCATCCATTGTGCGAGAATGTTGTTCGCACAGAACCCCACGCTTCAGGGGGCCCCATGCAAAATCCATTCTTATATGGTGTTCTCTGCAAAGCCGGCTTCCTCTGAAGCCGGGGAGGCCCGCACGAGACCCTGGCTCACCTCTGCACAACCGTCAGTGTGAACAGCGGCATGTTCCCTCAGCCTGGCAGCTGTGTTCTCGTGAAGCGCGTGAGTGCCTGGCGGCTGTGCAGAGGCGAGTCGGGCCTTGGGTGGGCCTCCCCGGCTCCCTCTAAAGCTGCTCAGACAGGTGTGGGGGTCTTCAGGGGAGGGGGGGGGGGCTAGGATAGGACTGGAAATGGCTGATGGGGGGCTACGAATGGAAATGAACTGATTGGGGATATAGGACTGGAAATGGGCTGATGGGGTGCTAGGATTGGAAATGGGCTGATGGGGGGCTGGAATGGGATGTGAAATGGCTGATGGGGGTCTAGGATTGGAAATTAATTGATGGGGGATAGGACTGGAAATGGGCTGATGGAGGGCTGGAATAGGACTGGAAATGGCTGATGGGGGCTAGGACTGGAAATGAGCTAATTGGGAGGGCTCGGACTGGAAATGGGCTGATGGGGGCTGGAATAGGACTGGAAATGGCTTATAGGGGAGAGTTATTTTATTTATTTAAAAGAATTTATATGCCGTTTTGTCCTGAAATCAAAACGTTTCACACTGCAATCAGTCAAAAATCACACGTGTTAGTAGGGGTAGGTATGTAGTGTTAACATGGGTGAGTATTTGTGTGAGTGAAGGCAATGATTTTTTGGTGTGCTATTTACAGGATGAACTATGTACAAGGGGTTATATACAGGGAGGGTGTTCCAGTCAGTTTATATTAACAATCAACTGCGGTGGTTTGAATTAACATTAACTTATACAAAGAACTTTAACTTATACAAAGAACTTCAATTTTAAACCATAACTTATAGAAAGAATTTTCAATTTTAAACAGTAACATCATATTTTAACAACTTAGCAGACTTGTAACTTAATGCTCCTTTTACAAGGAACATTCAATTGTAAACTGTAGTGTTGCATTTCAAAAACGTAAAGACTTGTAACTTCCTCCATTATGATTGAGATTGGTGGTCTTCATTATAATGTTCAATGAATAAAGTAGTCTTGAGTAGCTTGCGGAAATCTTTTAAATCAGTTGTAGATCGTAGCTTTTCCGGAAGTGTATTCCAAATAGCAGGGACAGCCATGGAGAAAGCCCGCCTGGATGTGGCGTTATTGGTTCTTGTGAATGAACTAGGAGTTGGTATTGTGTTTTTGGTGCTGTTTCTGTCCGGTCTTTTATTTGTTTTGGTTCCGATGAGCTCTTGAAGTATTTCTGCTGACATGTTGTTTTTGATCTTGAAGATTGTGAGCGCTGATTTATATTTTGCTCATGAGGAGATTGGTAACCAATGTAGATCTTGTAGTATGGGAGTTATGTGGCCTTGTAGTGAAGCACCAGCAATAATGTGGGCAGCAGTGTTTTGGACTATTTGAAGGGGTCAAGTGGATTGCTTGGGTAGGCCTTGGAAGAGGAGATTACAATAGTCCAGCACAGGTGTGATGATTGCCTGGCATACTGTGCAGACGTGTTCCCTGCTGAGCAGCGGTTTTAGTCTTTGGAGCATTGCTAGCTTGAAGAATGCTGTTTTGGCTGAAGAGTAAATTGTTTGTCTAGTATCACTCCAAGGTACCAAACTTCCTCTTTTATAGTGATTAGTGTATTTGAAATGTTGATGGTGGTAGGAGGAGCAAATGTGGATTCCCTTGTCATTATGATTGCTTCAGCTTTTTTATGTTAATTTTTAAATTGTTGTTAGTAAGCCAAGTCGTTATTTCATGAATGCAGGTTGATATATCTGTATAGTTCAGGGCATCCAGGTGGACTTGAGTATATGCCATGATATCGTCAGCATATATGGCATATTGAATCTTGTATTTATTAAATATTTTGCAAATAGTTTGGATATAGATGTTGAAGAGGAGTGCAGATAATGAGGAGCTTTGGGGAACTCCTTGTGTTGTATTGAAGGGTGTTGAGGTGAGGTTATTGGATGTTACTTTTTGTTGTCTGTCTTGTAGGTATGATTGAAACCATTTTAAGAAAGTACTGTATCTTGGAGGCCAATTTCCATTAGGCGCTTCAGCAGGATGTGATGAGAGACTGTATTGAACACGGATGATATGTCGATAAAGATAAGTAGGAAGCCTCTCTTTATTTTGTCTATTCCTTTTAGTATGTTGTCAAATAGATGAATGAGAAGTGTCTCCATGCCGTGGTTTGGACAGAATCTGTGCTGGTGAGGATCTAGTGGGGAGTATTGATCAATATGTTCTTGAAGCTGTCTCTGAACGATTTTTTCAGTTATTTTTGCTAGGAATGGAAGGCTTGATATTGGTTTGCTAGGTCAGTGTTGCTAGTTGATGTGGTTTTACGAATAGGGCGTATAGTAGATTGAGTGCTTTGGGCATGTATTCTTGGATGTTTTGGTCACATTGGGAGAAGCGGACTTATCAACTTCTTTGTTTAGAAAGCCAGTTCAGCGTAACACTCTTTTGAAGTACTCGAGTTTTCATCCTCCCGTTTTGAAACGAGGGCTTCCTTTTGGCCAATTTTTACGGATACGGCGGATTTGTTCTTCCTGTAGGGATTTTAAACTACATGCTGATGAATTGAGCTTGCATCTGCGACAACGGGGCTACCCCAAAGGGATCATTCGAAAAGCCTATAAGAGGACTTTATGTAACCATCGGGAATGTTTACTTACGGAAGTTGACAGCTGTGGAGTTGCTACTGGACGGGGTGATGAAAATGACAATCGCAACAATGTCAATCATGGGGACAACAATAAAAGTATAGTTAATCATCGATTCAAGAAGACGGGTGATGATAGTGTCAAATTTGTTGGGATACTACCTTACAATAACCGTATACATGCGGTACATTCTATCTTACGAAAACATTGGGGGATTCTTTCTGTCCACAATTGCTTTTGGAAAAAGCTTTGCATTGCTTTTACGAGGGGCAATAACTTACAGGACAAATTGGTAAAAACCTCCCCAAGGTTTAGTACCCTTATGCATCAGGGTGGACATTCTCCCTGTGGACATTGTTCTTATTGTCCAGGATCTTTATTAGGCACTACTTGGGTTGACCCCCGTACACAGCGGCAATGGTCATTTAAACATTCCACCACGTGTGACTCTTCATATGAGGTGTATTTGATTTGTTGCCCTTGTGGTCTGATTTATGTGGGCCGTACAATTCGCCCGCTGCGGGTCCGGTTATCTGAACACTCATCGCGGGTTCGTACCCAGACGATTTCGACTCCATTGGTGCAACATATGCTCACTTATAGCCACTCGTTTGAGGAGCTGCAGTGGCAAGCGATTGATTGGATTCCTTCAGATTTGTTTGGGGGTAACAGGACCCAGAAATTACAGCATATCGAGCAGCGTTAGATTTTTCGCCTTAATACAGTGGCTCCACATGGCCTTAATTTGGAGCTGGATTGGCATAGTTTATTTTGATCACTTGGGGGATACTTTTACTTTTGATTCCTCCCTCTTTCTCATGATTGGCTCAGAAGATTGGATGACGTCAGACGCCATGTTGTTTAAAAGTGCTCTCCCACAAAAGTTTTTTCATTCACTGATTTGGTGACAGCGTTCAATTAGTGATGACAATGTTGACCTGAAGCAGGGCATTTTAAATTTTGTGCCCGAAACGCAGGACTGTGTCGTGTCTCTCACCTTGAGGATCTTGCCGTGGGCAGCTAAGTTCAAAATTTATCTTTTACTGCTTGATGGATTAAAATGGACTAAGATTTACTGGTGTCTGGGAGTTTGATTTTAGTGACCCCAGACGAGGTATTATATGGTCCAACATAAAAAAACGGTTTTGGATGGGAGTGTTTCTTATCCCCTCACTTCTTCGTGTATATGTTGGATTGAGCCGAGTGATGGTTTTTGGCTCACGGGTTTCGGCTTGTTGCCGATGGGGTTGATTTTTTTATGGGTAGGGCTTGGTGCTTTGTGAGTCCTGGTAGTGCTGTTATGATACGGCGGGTTTGCTATGGGTTCTAAATGGGCAGTGTTATAGTACATCCTAATGTGCCTGGTGATTGGCACTGGAGTATAGAAATGTAGAAATCTGGTAGTCTTTCTTTATCCAGACACTCTTTAAGAGGCATGTTTACTAAACGTTAGCGCACATTAACATTATGCAAATATTCATGCAAACGAGGCTCCTTATGCAAATGAGGCCCCACAATGAGTCTCCACACATGGCCCTGCACCCCCTTGGGCCGCCCCTGCTGGTCAGTAGTTTATGGACTGGAAGGTTTACAACAAGTGTGGAAAAAACTGGCAGCAGACTTCTGATGGCAGAAAATGTCTATGCTGAAAAGCACAATAAAGTGTCATATTTCTTCCACTAGAAACTCTATAAACACTACAACACTGCTGTACCAAAAAAGCACTGGAACCATGACTCTGAGAGAACAACAGAATATGAAGAGCTTATCATTACCTGAGATGCTCCCATTCACACCAATTAAAATGCTAGATGCAAGAAAACTGGACATAGTGGTACAGGAGAAAAACATGAGAACAGTATAGAGGTATCAGTTCCAGGTGCTTGCTCTGTATTGAGAAGAAGAAGATCCTCAGGTACTAAGAAATACAGTCAGAGATCAAGAAAATATGGCAGAAAGATACAGAGGTGTTTCCCATCGTGTCGAGTGTCACAGGCCCAAGACATGGCCTGATGCTAACCAGTTAGCATCACGGCATGTAAAAGCATTAATCGGGGATATTCAGCTGTGTTTACATGGTTTACAGGTCTGTAATGTAAATGCCTTTGAATACTGGGCCCTTGGAACTTACACCTCTTTACTAAAATACCATTCTGATGTTTTTCTCTTTTACCACTATGTCCAGTTTCCTTGCATCCATTTTTTATTAGTCTGAATGAAAACGCCTCAGGTGATCATAACCTCTTCATTTTCCATAATTCTCTCAGTCATTACCCAAAGCTTTTCCAGGGGTCCACAAGGCAGCACCACCCCTTGCACAATGCAAGCAGAAACCAAAAGGAGCAAGGAGTAAAGAGTCTTTTATTAAGAAACACCCCAACACAGCCGTGTTTCGGCACAGCTCCCTTCCTCAGGAGGACCTCAAAGAACAAAGATAAATAACAATAAAAACATCAATTAGATAAAATAAAAGCATTAACATATAAAGAGAACTATAAAAGGCTTATTGAACCATCTTAAAAAATTCATATACATAATATGAGAACCCACACAAAGAATACAATTGAATATAAATAATTATATTTACATTTATAATTATTTATATTCAATTTTATTATTTATGTGGGTTCTCATATTATATATGTGAATGTTTTAAGATGGTGCAACAAGCCTTTTACAGTTCTGTTTATATGTTAATGCTTTTATTTTATTTTAGCTAATTGATGTTTTTATTGTTATTTGTTATTTGTCTTTGTTCTTTGAGGTCCCCCTGAGGAAGGCAGCTGTGCCGATACATAGATACATAGATACAAAGAAAAGGTCATCTGAATAAACTCAAAACCCCTAATGACTTCATAAAAACAAAAAAATCAACAAACAACAGAGCGTTCTCTCATGCAGCCCCAATAGCCTGGAATGCCCTCCCTGTTGAACTAAGAATGTCAACAGAGATTAATGATTTCCGTAAAAACTGAAAACACACCTTTTCACAATTCACTACAATAGCATAGACCAACCTTTAAATGAACTAGATAATGGATAATCACTAACGCTATGCTCAACATCCCACTATATCAGAAAAGATAATCCCCCCCAATTGAATCAGAACTCAATACGGTTATACCTCACATAAAATGTAGATGTATATATAATGTATAAAGTGTTGCACCGTTATGTGCCAATTTGTTCAACATTTTCTGTTAAATTTACATTGTATATAGTTATATGACGTTACATGTAAAACAAACTATGCTTTTGTTGACTGTTGTTAATTGTGAACCGCAGCTGATCTCTGGAAGCTGCGGTATATAAGCGCTTGTTAAATAAAAATAAAAAATAGACATTTTGGGGTGTTTCTTAATAAAGGACTCTTTTTACTCCTTGTTCCAAAGCTTTTCTAGTACAGTGATGTTATAATGTTTGCAGTTTCCAATGGATGAGACATCCCACCTTATTGTGCCTTTCTGTAAAGAAATGTTTTGCCATCAGAACTTTACAGCCAGTTACGAGATGAGCACTGTTTCTAGATTTCTCTTGCAGAAGCTATATGTCTGTTTTGGCAGTCTTTCCTATACTTACTGTGAACTGTCTCATCTATAATCCACTGTTGTGGGCTACAGATGTCAATCTCTTATCCTTAGGTTTCAGTTCAGCTCTCTTTAACCATACATTTGCCTGGTTTTGATCAGTGAATGTTTCTTGAGTATGGCAGTAGCGGACTCCGTGCGATATTGGAGCCATGGCCCATTGAAATCAAACATCCCCCTTAGTTATTTCCTACTGTATTTGTGCAGTTGCCACTTAGGGGTATGTTTACTAAACTCCGTTGCTGTGCGGGTCCCCATTAGTGTGCTGGTGCCATATAAGGAGTGGGCGGGCCAGGCAGAAAAAAGCAAAAAACCGGACCGTACGTGTGTGCGTCGCGCTAATGTGTGGGGCCCACATTAGCGCGTGGGAAGGCTAAGTGGGGCGCTGCTGCAAAACCAAACAACAGAGCAGTAGTACAATGGTGAAGACACCGACCAGTGGTGCAGGGGCCAGGGGTTCAAACCCCCATTGCGCTCAACAAAAAAGACCAGCTGAGGCACCAACATTTATGGGCAAAAGTGGTTAGGAGGCATATTAATTTTGGGCGGCAGAAGGCGGCGCACTGTTATCTTTATTACGGCATGAGGCGGCGCACTGTTTAGTGTGGGCGGCAGAAGGCGGTGCGCTGATAAATGTGGGCAACAGAAGGCGGCGAGCCGGTGGGCAGAAGGCGGCGCGCTGATGTGTGAGGGGGCAGTCCAATAGTGGGAGGGAGAAGTGGCGCGCTGATGTGTAAATAACAGGAATGGAGCCATAGCACAATGGTTAAGACACTGACCAATTGTGCAGGGATCATGGGTTCAATTCCCCACAGTGCCCATTGAAGACAGCTAGTTGAGGCATTATTTTAGGGGCATTTCCATGTTGTGCTGCATAAGGCGGCGCGCTGTTAATTTAGTGCGCCACAAGATGGCGCGCTGATGGCTACAAGGCTGCGCGCGGATGCACAAACACAGGAACAGAGCCACAGCACAATGGTTAGGACACTGACCAATGGTGCAGGGGCCAGGGGTTCAACCCCTCACAGTGCCCAGTGAACAAGGCTGGCTGGGGCAGTATGTATCATGGTGAGGAGTGCGGTAGAAGGCCTTCCATTTATATTTTATTTCCCACCACTAGTAAACCCGCTCTCACAGTGTGTTAACATACGGATGCCCGTAAGGCACATGTTACAGTGCACTGTCCGCCAAGGCACCCTAGAATGTCCCCTATAGGGCACCATGTATGTTGCGACACAGGATAATGTATAGTGCACCCTATATGGATGGCAACCATAAGGTGGCCTATAGGGCGCCCTATAAAGCACCCTCAGAGGCACCTAATGGGTATAGTAAGCTGTGTGTGGTTTTGCCGGCATTGACATATGTACAGTAAATAAAAATAAAGCTGTGGACAGCCCTATCAAAGGGCCCCACTGTGGGTTTGAACCCATGACCTCTGGCTGTATAGGGAGTGACATAACCATTGGGCTACAGCTAACAGCAAGCCCCAGGCTGGCTGCAGAGAGCCTGCATGTCACCCCACAGACAGTCTGCTGTTGTAGACAGGATAGGGTTAGGCCACCCGTACCCATGATGCACTGCACATGCAAATCAACTGTCCACAGATGCACACAAGATGGGGAATGCACCCCAACAGCTACCCGGCCTGGTAGGGGGAATTGTCCATGTGCACCCACACAGCACCTCGGTCTGGTAGGGGGTCCTGAGCGGGTGGACTACCAGCAAAGAGTAGCTACACACCGTCACATTGTGCGGGTACTGTGCTCACCCTGAGGGTGTGATGTGGCAGCCAGGAGCAGGTCCACAACACCAGCCATGGCTGGATGAGGCCATGACAGAGCTCCAAAACAGTACTAACCTGTGAGATAGGAAGGTGCTGCAGAAACATGTTGGATATCTCTGTCTGTCTCAGTTAGTGGAAACCCCTAGGTGGCCAAAGTTTACCCCCCCCCCCCCCCCACCAATGGCAGCAAAGTGGACCATCAAACCCCAGTCTTGCTGGGGAACAGACACCCTATAGGGCAGTCCAAGCAGCTCCACACACATCCATAACACAATATCAGACAGACTTTAGGCCTGGATATCCAAAGATGCACCTCAACACTATCTAATATTCACCTGCAGCAAGCCATCAGCCACTGCACCCTGTAAGGCACTCCATCAAGACACATACCAGCTGTGAACAGTCTGCTGGTTAGCCCTGATGGAAATGCATGCACCCAAAACTGGGGTAGCAGCACACACAAGCAGAGAGTTCTGTGAGGAGGCCCCAACAGAAAACCCATATATATATCACAAGAGAGAAACACAATACAGCACTATGGGGGTGCCTAGCCATGCTGTCATCACTGCAAACTCAGGGTGACAGTGCTCCCCCAGCAGCACATACAGAGGTCACCCTGTCTGTGTAGGTGGTGGCCTGGCACTACAATGTCACAGCCAGTGCCCTATGCCCGGTGCAGATGCATCCTGGCCAGCCCACCATGTCTGACCTATACCCATGGTACCTTGCTGCTCATTATGCACATTGGCAGGCCAATACTGGCAGTAGTGCTGGCAGTGTGGGTTGGGGAAGGTGTTTGCAGCCAACACACACTGTATAGACAGACACACACTCCCACACCTATGCCAGCATTGTGCTACTATTGAGGGGGTGATTAGCCTTGGCCACCACACCGGTCCTGGGCATGGCACAGGCATGGATATGGTATGCAGTACTGCTGGGGGTCACTCCCCAGGGTGGTGAACACCGTCAGAGGCCAGGCCTGGAGCACGCACCGCAGACACCAAACAGATTGTTCGGATGGGGTCAACTAGCAGTATGTGCGTAACGTAGGGATATCTATCAGCCTGTACTCTTAGCAAACGTTTCAGAGCTGTGTACCTCAGGTGTAGGGTGACATTGCTAAGGTATGCAGGTGCTGGTATTGGGAGATGCACGCAGGGTCCAATGTTCTGCCTCTACAGGAGACATTGGCCAATGGGGCCTGTGGGTGTGGGTGTGGGTGTGTCTGCCCCTGTTGGCTGCTGCTTTACGGCAGTGCTTCCCCACTCCAGCCCAGTTTTGCATCACACTGTTCGGGTCTTCCTGCTGTCCCTCATGAATATGCATGAGCTACATCTACATGCCGTGGGGGTGGTGCATAGATATACAGCACAGGCATTTGTATGAGTGGCAGCATGGAACCTGACTGGTGTGTGGCCCACCAGGACTGCATTTGGGGGATTCTGCTGTAGGTTCTGCCCCTGTTCATGGTGTCTGTGCTCAGTGGGGTAAAAGATAGATGTATTACCATTACATATGTCCTCGTTACGAAAGGTGTGTCCTTACGGTCACTGTTTATTTGTGGGGAAAATATGTGGACAGGATTGCTGGTAGCCCCAGCTGGTCTTTGAACCTGTGACCTTCTGTTCTTGCATGCACTGTCTGTGTGCACTGCACCACCGTGTAGCCACAGCTTGGCTAAATTCCCTGGATAGTCCATGACTGTGGATCCGGCAGGGCCTGTCTGTTGCTGTGGACTGTGCCAGCCTGCACATGGCTAGGCCTCTGTCTTCTGTCGCTAGCAGCCACTGCCCCCTGCACCACATGTACTCGTCTGCCAACATGCTGGCATGAGCTTCTCCCATAAAAAGCAGGTGACCTGATTGGAATGTGGCAGTACGGGACTGCATTTGGGGTACTTGGCTGTGGGTAATGCCCATTGTTGTGGTGTGTGTGCGTTGTTGGGTAAAATATGGGTGTTTTCCCCATGCTTATGTCCCCTGCAATACAGGGGTGTCTGCGCTATCTGTGTTTAGTGGTGGGTAAAATATGGGGGCTGGGCTGGCAAGTGCCCCAGCTGGGCTTTGAGCCTCTGACCCTAGAGGTACTGACTCTGTCCGCTGCACCACACTATGGCCACATAGATAGTGCAGCCCCTGGAGGTAGTAAGCCTGGCAGGATGGAGTCACAAACCCTGCTCTACGCAAATTTACTGTGGGCATATGCACCCTGTCTGGTGACAAACGTGCACATAAACCCCAGAAATGACCACGGGAAATGGGGGACAAACTATCACCACGCTGGGCTACAGTGATATTAATGGGCAACCATAGCAAACACTCCCAGGAAAGCTCAACAAAAGGAAATGTTTTTTGGAAGAGTCTCCGCTCCGTAAACCCTTCCAAAATTCATTTCTTTTCTCTGGAGCTTTGCTGGGTGTGTTTTCTGTATTTGCCCATCACTATAACTGTTCCCCAGCTGAATTACTATTTTTAATAGTTCTGTTGTGGTCATTTTCTATTTTTATTTGCACTTTTGTGCTGTGCACATGTATCACACTGCTCACGTTTTGCTGGTTTCCCCGGTTTTCCTGTACATTGCTGACGGAAATGGTTTCTCTTCCCTTTAAATGCTTTCTACCGCGAGTGTTTCCCTCGCGGTAGTTTTTACATGCAAATTCGGGCCCGATACTGTGCGGGGAGCCTCTCTCCTCCCACTCTCCACCCATTGACCCCGTCCCTCCGCCCCTCCAGAGCCTTCCTCCGCCCTCCTTTAGCCGTTCCACGCCTCTATCGGACATTTGCGGGCCCGCACTTGTACGGGGCCCGTTAGTGTGCCGCGCACCTTTGCGGGGGTGACAAGCACGTGTGCGGGCCGTTTAAACACGTTTATTAGCGTTTCAGTGCCACGTTTCCGTGCGCTCATATGCGGCGGGCACATTTCCGGTTTTTAGTAAACATCCCCCTTAGTTTTCCTTGTTTCTGATCAAATTCTTCTCGGAGCTTTTTTTTCTCCTTTTAAGAATTACATAATTTCCTTCCCTATATGTACTGGTGGATTCTCACTCAGTCTGTCTACTCATCATATTATCTGATCAAGTTTAATGATGGTTTATTTGAATCAAAATTAGCCTCCAGTGATGACTATCATACTCATCAAGCAATACAAATCACTGAACAAATTATTGTTTTTTTTCCCTAATTCTAGGGATAACTTGCTTCTGTTGTATATCAGATGATGTGACTATAATAACAAGTTTAATGATGGACATTTACTTTCATATTTCAACAATTTTTGTATACTGTATTTGGCTCTGATGAAACTGTTGAGTAGGCTGGGAGACCTATAATGATAATTTTGTTGATATAAACCAATTCTATGAGGCCCAGCCTTCCTTCAGTTTTAGGAGTGTACAGTCTTGATATTCACTACCTAAAGGATATGAAAAACCTTTTTCGTTCATACACCCAGTTTTTCAAGATCTTTAAGAAGCCAGTCTACAATTCCAAAGCTATATGACAGTAGGGGACGTACCAGATGATCGATGGCTTGTATCTTATTTCATGATGTTAAGATCTTTTCAATAACAATTTTAATCTCCTGTAATATTCTTTGTTGATTTTTTCTGAAAAGAAAACTTTGTTTGATTGCTGTTTCTTTCTCTATGTGAAGATGCTTATACATCTCAGAGTGGAGGAGTAGCCTAATGGCTAGAGCACTGGCTTAGGATCCCAGAGAGCAGTGTTCAGTTCCTGTTAGCACTCCTTGTGGCCTTGGGTGAGTCACTTAACCCTCCATTGCCTCAGAAAACATCTAAGTTATCAATGTCCCTGTTTAATGTACATTATCAAGTTTTAATTTGCCTTGATTGAAATGATAAAGTGGTATAAAAGACCAGTTGAATAAATACACCTTTCTGTTCAAGTTCATTAGTGTCAGGATGATAATGCTCAATTTTTCTCTAAAGAAGGTTGCCTTAGCACACTTATCAAGACCAAAAAGTCATCTTGATGTCATCTGAGAAGCTTTCCACTACATTGAGTTGTTCTGCAATTATTGGCTACTGGAATTGCAGCACTTCAAATCATCTACAGAGAGTAAATATGACATTACCTCTGGATTATTACCGTCTTTAGGATTAAGGCTAAATCAGTATCCCAAAGAATTAATAAGAGTATTCAGTGGATTAAGTGTCATGGAAAATAAAACTGGTGATGGAGTCTCTCTGATACAGTATATTCCTCGCTTGATCTATTTATTTAATATTTTTGATATACCACAATTCCAAGGATCAATGCAGTTTACATGTAACAACTTGAAAATACAATGAACAACTGAAAAGCAGACAAAATAAAATAAAGAAAGGGAGGTTATAACGTGGACCTGTAAACATTATAGGATTAACTTGCAGAGCAGAGATGGTGTCCATCTGTCCAAGAAGAGTTGACGTGTCTTCAATAGCAGACTGGCTAACCTACTGAAGAGGGATTTAAACTAGATTCATCAGGGATGGGTGACGAAAGACCCAGGTAAGTGAAAGTCCCCATGCAAGTGAAACATTAAATATCATTATGGAAAAGGGTAAAAGAGGCAACATATGGGAAGCAGTGTGTATAAATGCCCGTAGCATGGGAAATAAAATCCCAGATGCTGAGGCTTTAATGGGAGAGGCTGACTTGCATTTAGTGGCAGTAGCAGAGACATGGTTCACGGATAACCATGACTGGGATGTAACTATACTGGTAATACTTTATTCAGAAAGGACAGGGTAGGAAGAAGGGGAGGAGGAGTGGCACTATATGTAAAAAATAATATTAAAGTTATAGAAATACAGGGCTTAAGAATGAAAGAGGAGGTACTGTGGGTTAAACTAGAAAGAGGGAAAGAGAAATCTATTTGTATGGTGTGAGATACAAATCTCCCTCACAGGGAGAAGTGGATGGAGATTTAATAGAGGACATGCACAGCATTGCCAGGAAAGGGAAATTCTACTGATAAGGGATTTCATTATGCTGGATGTGGATTGGCACATCCCTGTTGTAGAATCATCTAGAAGTAAGGAGATCTTGGATTCTCTACAGGGAGAACTGTTCAGGCAACTGGTAACAGAATCCATATGTGAAGGGGCCATACTGGACTTGGTGCTTACCAATGGTGAAAATGTTTCTGATGTTATAGTGGGAGGTCATTTCACATCCAGTGATCACCAGATGGTGTGGTTCAGTAGGACTAGGGTTGATAAAATCCATTCAAAAGTGAGTATCTTAGACTTTAGGAAAACTAACTTTGCCAAGAAGGGACAATATCTCAGGGAGTCGTTAGTGGGATGGGAACAGCTGGGGGATGTAGAAAAACAGTAGGAAAAACTGAAAGGGGATATTTTAAGGGCAACCAAACTTTTTGTTCAAATTGTAAATTGTAATAGGAAAAGGAGATTGTTATGGTTTTCTAAAGAAGTAGCTGAAAAGGTGAAGAAAAAGTTGGAGGCCTTCATGAAATACAAGAGATCATAGAGAGAGGAAGACAAGCATATATATTTAGAAAAACTTAGAGAAGCTAGCAAAGTAGTCAGGAAAGCAAAGATTCAAAAAGAGGAGGAAATAGCCAATGCAATAAAATGGGGGGATAAGACATTTTTCAGAAATGTTAGTGAGAAGAGGAAGGGCAAAATTGGTATTGTCAGATTCAAGGGTGAAGGGGAGGAATATGTATAAGCTAATGAGGATAAAGCGGAATTGCTTAACAAATATTTCTGTTCTGTGTTCAGAGATAAAGAACCAGGAGAAGGACTTCATAAAACACTCACAAACAGGAATAGAAGTGAGGGGCATCATGAACAATTTTCAGAAGACTGTGTGCATGAGGAAATAGCTAAACTTAAAGTAGACAAAGCAATGGGACCAGACGGGATACATCCAAGAATGCTGAGGGAACTTGGGGACTTATCTTTACAATACCTCGTTGGAGTCTGGAGTAGTGTCAGAGGACTGGAGAGAGGCACATGTGGACTGGAGAGGGATGGACCCTAAAGTTACTGCTTGGGTTAGAAATTGGTTGAGTGGGAGGCGACAAAGGGTGCAGGTAAATGGAGCTCACTCTGAGGTGAAGGAGGTTACCAGTGGTGTGCCCCAGGCATCTGTATTTGGTCCGGTTCTTTTTAACATCTTTGTTAGTGATATTGCAGAAGGGCTGTCAGGTAAGGTTTGCCTCTTTGCGGATGATACCAAAATCTGCAATAGTGTAGACACCCGGGAAGGTATAGATAACATGAGGAGGGATTTAGCTAAGCTTGAAGAATGGTCTAGAATATTGTGGAAGGGCTGTTGGGTAAGATTTGCCTTTCTGCAGATGATACCAAAATCTACAATAGAGTAGACACCCAGGAAGGTGTAGATGAGGAGGGATCTAGCTAAGCATGAAGAATGGTCTAGAATTTGGCAACTGAGATTTAATGTTAAAAAATGCAAGGTCAAGCATTTGGGCTGCAGCAATCCAAGGGAGCGATATAGTATAGGGAGTGAAGTAATTCTGTCCACAACAGAAGAGTAGGACCTAGGTGAGATTGTGTCTGATAATCTTAAAGTAGCTGAACAGGTAGAAAAGGCAACGGTGAAAGCTAGAAGGATGCTTTGGTGCATAGGGAGAGGAATGGAAAGCAGAAGAAAGGAGGTGATAGTGCCTCTGCATAATCTTTGGTGCGATCTTATTTGGAGTATTGTGTGCAATTCTGGAGACCTCACTTTCAAAAAGATATGAACAGGTTGGAGTCGGTACAGAGACTGGCTACTAAAATGGTTAATGGTCTTCATTTTAAAGCATATGAGGACAGACTTACGGATCTTAATATGTGTACTTTAGAGGAAAGGCAGGATAGAGGTGATATGATTGAGATGTTTAAATACCTCCATGGTATAAATGCGCAGGAGGAGAGCCTCTTTTGATTGAAAGCAAGCTCTGCTATGAGGGGAAATAGGATGAGGACGAAAGGGGATAGATGCAGGAGCAATATGCGGAAATATTTCTTTACGGAAAGAGTAATAGCTGTATGGAATAGTCTCCCAGTGGAGGTGGTAGAGATGAGAACAGTATCTGAATTCAAAGAAGCATGGGACAAACATGAAGGATCTCTAAAGGAAAAAAGGGGACTGTTGTAGTGATTGATATGGAAGAACAGACTAGATATGTCATGTGGTCTTTTTCTGCTATCAGTATTTTCTGTGCTTCTATGTTTCTAACTTTTGACATATAATGATAATTTAGTGAAGGAGTACAAGGTTGAGAATATGTTTGAATAACAGCAGAGTGGATTAAATGTTAGGCTTGGGATCATGTTTGACTCATTGAAGGTTATATTAAGTATTGGGAGGGGCATGGGGAGCACAAAAGAAAATGTAATAAAAGAATTGAAGGATACTGGAATAAGGAATGTTTATGAGTCTAAGTCTTATCTTCAAAGTGGTCTCTAAAGAGTAGAGTCTTTGAGGTATGTTTACTAAACTGCGTTAATTGTATATAACGCGCGTTATGTAACGTTAACGATCGTAATGCCCCGCGGCGCGGTAAAACACCACAGAAGGTGGAGAGAGGGCGGAGAGAAGGGGTGAGTGGGTGGAGAGTGGGCGGGGAGAGGCTCCCTTCACACTAACGTGCTGATTTTCAGGGCTGAATTCCAACGCGAATGAAAACCTGCCGTTAAATGCACATTACAGGGGAGAGAAACAATTTAAGTGTCAGCAATGTACAGCCCAGGCAGGGAAACCAAAAAAAAGTGATAAGTGTGATACATGTGCACAGAACAAAAGGGCACAGAAACACTGAAAATGACCCCAACAAACTGGAAAAAAACAATAACCAAGCTGGCCAATAGTGGTATCAATGAGAAACATCAACCGCTACCCCCCCCGAGTAAGCTCCATAGAACAGATATAAATTGTGGAAGGGTCTATACTCCGTCCCCATAAAAGGTGAATGAGCCCACAGTGAAATAGCGCTGCTCAGGGTTTTCCCCACCATCGGACAGGGTTCCTATGGCGTGCACATGTCTCGCAACATCAGGGCGGGCATGTCGGAATGGCAACTGGACAGATGCCGGAGAAGGGGATACAGAGGGCCGCAGGCGGCACATGCTGTGGTGGAGCTGGACCACAGTGCGGACTAGGGTGATGCCTAGGTGGCCCATACGAATGCTGAAACAGCGGAGCAGCCAGACAGCAACTGCTGAAGGCCCAACATGGGCATGAGTGTGTTTCCCAAAGTGTCACAGGGGAGAGTACCCAACAGCAACCCCCAAGGGCATGGAACATTGGCAGGCGGGGCTGGGGGGGAGCATGGACGTCTATGCAGGCACCCCTACCCCAGAACCCGCACCATAGGCAGCCGCCAACCTGCACACTGGATGGCCTGAGACTGCACACCACCAGCTCCACCAGCAGAAGGGCATGTCAGCATGGTGGCTGAGGGATACTGGTGGTGGAGGGGGCAGTGGCAGCTGCCCAGAGCAGACCGTGGCCTAGCCCTGTGTAGGTGGGTGCCGTGTACTGCAACAGACGGGGCCTGTCTGATGAACAGTCATGGTATCACCAAGGAATGCACAAACTCTGTGACAACAAGGTGGTGCAGTGCACAAAACCAGTGTATTCAAAAACAGAGGGTCACAGGTTCAAGTCCCAGCTGTGGTTCCTGCCAACTCAGTCCCCATATTTTACCCACTACTACAACGTGCTAATACAGACAGCACCTTTATTGCAGATGACGTAAACATGCCCAAGACACCCACATTTTACCCTATAGAGCACGGACACCATATACATGCACCTTACCTAGAGCAGAGTCTCCCAAATGCAGTCCTGGAGGGCCAAACACCATTCCGGTTCCATGCTGCCTCTGATAAAGATGCCTGTGCTGCATTTCTATGCACCACCCCCATGGTATGCAGATGTATCTCATGCATATTCATGAGGGACAGCATGAAAACCCGAACAGTGTTTGGCACCGCAGGACTGGAGTTGGGAACCTCTGCCGTAGAGCAGCAGCCAACAGGGGCAGACACACCTGCACCCACAGGCCCCATTATCCAAAGCCTCCTGGAGAGGCAGGACTTTGGGCTCTGCGTGCATCTCCCAATACTAGCACTTGCATACCTTAGTAATGCCACCCTAAACCTGGGAATATGGTACACATCTTTAAAGAGGTTGCTATGATTACTGGTGTGGCAGGTGCAGGCCTGTGACCCACAGTGTCCGAACATAAGCAGGCCAGCATGGCTAGCTTGACCTGTAAATGAGGCCTGTGGAGAGGCATATAGGATTGCACATCCCCCAATATGCTGCTATTGTAAGATAGAACTCAGTAGAAATATTGAATTAGCTTAGGTAAGCAGAACTGCAGTATTGAAAGATGGAAAAATACAGAAAAGACATGTTTAAAAGTTACTGATAAGAAAAAGTACATCTGCAAAGAAATAATTGGGAGTGCTGACAGATGAGTTGCAGAGCCCAGCTCCTCTGCACGTACAAATTGGTTCTATAACCTTGAAAGTGTGAAAGTAACAAGTTGATGAACTGACCATTGTAATTGGGACTAGAAGGGGGGTATGCAGGTGTCATGCCCACTGGAGGGATATAACTGGATAAACTTATCAGTACCGGGACCAATAGAAGAGGTACGGGAGGTACGGGAGATTACCGGGACCAATGAAATGTTTTTCTATACCTAGAATGGAACAGAAGTCTATAAAAGTTGTTGTAATGCTTGAAAACTTTGCTCAGCCATTTTGAAATTGATTGGTTCGAGACTTGTGCACAAATAAATGATTTGGACCTTTTGAACAGACTCCTGGTATCATTGGTTTGTCTGCGCTTTGCTGCTACATATTCCTTGGTGCGTTGGCCGGGAAGTTGTGGAATCAAAGTGTATATAGGGCAATATACCACGACTTTCCGCCTCTATAGGCTTGGTCCTGCCGGGATCGCGCCCTTCCGACGAGGGCTGCTCCCTGGCGCCACCGGTCCCTTGTATCGGAGGGAGCTGGTCGGACCTCGGCGGGTGACGAGCCCGGCTGGAGTCAACGCCTCGAACCCGAGTGAGGGGAGTCCGAGGTCCAACTCATGCGCCTGCTTGGGAAGTTTGAGGACCGGATCCGGTGAGTATAGTTTTGATTTTGGGTCTAGACAGAAATAGAAAGCGCAGTACTGCCATTGGAACTTGGAACTTTGGAATTTGTAATCTCGAGATATTGGGAATTGGTAAGAGAGCATGATCACCTCTCAAGGAAGGGCCGAGTAACCCCGCATGGGAATTCGCCGGGTGAAACCCCCATCCTTTTTGTAATTGGGAAATTGGAAAAGACTAGTCAGAATAGATAGAAACGAATGCATTCTGGGATACGTTGCTAGCATGATTGTGTGAACGAAGTGTGAATGAGAGGTCTGGCAGCACGGACCAAGTGAAGGCGGACCCCTGAGTAGCGCATTTCCTGACCGGGCGACCGCGTTCAGGTCGCGAAAAGGGGGAAGCGATTGTCGTCTTGTCTTGTTATTTGTACTCCTTATACGTTTCCAGGGCCGTGAGGACCCCTTACCCACGGTCCGCCCTCCTTTTCCCTTCTGTCTGTTGTTGCGCGCACACATCGAAATGGGAGGGGCGGGGTCTACTAGAAACACTCCATTAGAATGTATGATCGCACATTTTAAAGAGGGATATTCAGGAGATTATGGTATTAAAATGACAGCAGCCCGTTTGCAGATTTTGTGTACTAGGGAGTGGCCCGATCTAGACCCCATCTGGCCCCGAGAGGGAACGTTCAAAGTAGAGATTATTCAGTCAATATACCGTAGAGTGCGGATAGCGCACCCCCGAACAGTACCCCTATATAGATTCCTGGTTAAGTATTTGTGAAGATCCGCCCCCCTGGGCGCAGCGCTGTTATGAGGAACAGTGCAGAATAATGTTAGCTAAAGCAGATTCTAGACAGAAAACGGAACAGCCTAGAATGAAAGAGCAGGATAAGAAAGCCAGAAAGAAGCCCATCCTGGCAGATCCTGATTCCCCAGAAATAATTCTCAGGCAGCCCCGAACCCCAGGTCCAGTAAGAGTAGCCCGGCGTCCTGCCCCAGAACCCCAGAGACGGCCAGAGCCGAGGCGGGACCCAACCCCTGATCCCCCTCCTGGAGAAGAGAAAGAGGAAGAATTAGCGGGAAAAGAAGAGGAGGACCTAAAAAGCGAGTCAGAAGTGGAGACAGAAGAAGGAGAAAGAGAGAATCCCCCAGATGAGGAGGAAAGTGTACAAATAATTGAGAAAGCTAGCGTTAGCACTAGCACGCCAGTGAGAGAGAAACCCAAAGCAAAACCTGTTGAGAAAAAGAAAGTGACTCCTGCAAAGGCAACAACGATAACCCTTAGATCCCAAAAGACACCCATGGCAGCCAAACTGTTTCCCTTACGGCAAGTCCCGGGAGTGCCCGTAAAGAATGATAATGATGAAGTGGTAGCGGGACCCCTAACTTATGTGTATATCCCTTTCTCTACAACTGATTTATTAAATTGGAGGTCGCATTACGCCTCCTATACTAGTAAGCCCCAGGAGCTGACAGAATTAGTAACTAGTATTATGGAAACTCACCAACCCACTTGGCCAGATTGCCGTCAGCTCCTGACCACCCTATTCACTACAGAAGAACGAGCAAGAATTAGAAAAGCAGCTATTGAATGGATGGCAGAAAACCCTGCAGCTCCGGCACAGGGGCAGAATATAATAGACCGTAGGGAAGCAGCTCAGAGAGAATTCCCGAATGAAGACCCCCAATGGGATCCAAATACAGATGAAGGATCCACAGCCCTAGCCCGTTTTCGCCAAGGCTTTTTACAAGGCCTGAGAAGGGGGGGCCAGAAAGCTATGAACCTTTCCAAAGTTACAGGAGTTATCCAAGGGATAGATGAGAGCCCAGCAGATTTTTATGAAAGATTAACTGAAGCATACAGAATGTATATTCCCTATGATCCCGAGGCACCAGGAAGTTTATGTATGGTGAATTCTGCTTTTGTAAACCAGTCTCAACCAGACATTAGACACAAATTACAGAAGTTAGAAGGGTTTGCGGGCATGAATGCAACACAGTTATTGGAAGTCGCTCATAAAGTGTATGTGAATCGTGATACTGAAAGACAGAGAGAATGTGATAGAAAGATGAAGAAGAAAGCTGAGTTTTTGGCTGCGGCCATAGTGGAACAGAAAAGGGGAGGTGTCCCTAGTCGAAGGAGCAGAGGAAGAGGGCGGGGTCAAGGCGGAGGCCGGACCCAGAGACTAGGCGTGAACCAATGCGCCTATTGCAGAGAGGAAGGACATTGGAGAGATATGTGCCCGCAACTCGAAGACGCCCAGCATGATGACGACAGCAGCCATCAGTGGCGAGAAGAAAGACGAAGCTATCCCCGAAGCCGAGGAGGAGCCAATCGAGAACAATTCCAGCGAGAGAGAGGAGGAACCATTCAAGCATTGGCCACACCAGCCCATGATGAGAATGACGTGGATTAGGACAGACCGGGCTCCAAGTTTGCTTTAGGTCTCCAGGAGCCTATGGTCGGAATACAAATAGGAGACCAAATTATGGACTTTATGGTTGATACTGGAGCACAACATTCAGTAATAGACAAAAAGATAGCCCCATTCACTACAAAAGCAGTCACTATCATAGGAGCAACTGGTGCCAGAGCCACAAAGTCTTTTCTTCAAAACCGAATATGCAGTCTGGGAGGACAGCAAATAACTCATCAATTCCTTTACATGCCCGAATGTCCAGTGCCACTACTGGGACGAGATATGCTAGCCAAGCTTCAAGCACAGATATCTTTCTCTGAGCAAGGAGAAATGCAAATGACAGTAAATCCCCAAACCAAACCAGCAGGAGTAATGCTGCTGACAGTTCCCCGAGAAGAAGAATGGAGGTATTACATTGATGATTCGATACAAGATACCTATTTTGAACAAACTTTGAAAAGTATTGATGCACCACCTGGAGTATGGGCAGAAGGCAGCCCCCCAGGCCTAGCTAAACATATAGCTCCAGTGATTGTAACCCTCAAGCCTAGTGCTACACCAGTGCACGTCAAACAGTACCCTCTCCCAAGAGCCGCAATTGAAGGCATCCATCGCCACCTACAAAGATTGCTTGAGTATGGCCTACTAAAAGTATGCCAATCCCCATGGAACACTCCACTTTTGCCAGTAAAGAAGCCTGGGACAGATGATTATCGCCCAGTGCAAGATTTGAGAAGAGTAAATGATGCAGCTGAGACCATACATCCAGTCGTACCCAATCCTTACACCCTCCTAGGACTGATACCTGCTGAAGCTACCCATTTCACTGTACTGGATTTGAAAGATGCATTCTTTTGCATAAGATTAGCCCCTGTAAGCCAAATATTGTTTGCATTCGAATGGCAGGACCCCATCTCTGGAAGAGGGGGCCAACTTACCTGGACAAGATTACCCCAGGGATTCAAGAATTCGCCTACCATCTTTAGTGCCGCACTGAATCAAGACCTTTCAAGCTATCCAGTAGCCCCGGGGAAGAGAGTGCTTCTCCAATACGTGGATGATCTGTTGATAGCTGCCGTATCAGAAAGTGAATGTATACTAGCCACCAAAGATCTCTTGCAGTTACTAGAGGAAGCTGGATACAAAGGGGCATGTTTACTAAACATTCCTAACGTGCGGGGCCGTGCTAGTGTGCCTGTGCCATATAAGGAGTGGGCGGTTCAGGCAGAAAATAGAAAAAAAACGGTAGTAAGCAACCGGACGTGTGTGCGTCGCGCTAATGTGCGGGGGTCGACATTAGCGCGTGGAAAGGCAAAGTGGCGCGCTGCTGAGTATACAAAACAACAGAGCCGTGGTACAACGGTGAAGACACTGACCAATGGTGCAGGGGCCATGGGTTCAATCCCCCAGTGTGCGCAACGACAAAGGTCAGCTGAGGCAGTAACTGTAATGATTAACATTGTTTTAGGAGGCAAATTAATTTGGAACGGCATAAGGCGGCGCACAGTTATTTTTGGGCGGCATAAGGCGGCGCACAGTTATTTTTGGGCAGCAGAAGGCGGCGCACTGGTCCCCTTGGGCGGCAGAAGGCGGCGTGCTGATAGGCACAAGGCGGCGCGCTGATGCACAAGCACAGGAACAGAGCCACAGCACAATGGTTAAAACACTGACCAATGGTGCAGGGACCAGGGGTTCAACTTCTCACAATGCCCAGTGAAAAATGCCTGCTGAGGCAGTATGTATTATGTTGTGGAGTGCTGTAGGAGGCTGTATAATTTTTATTGTTATCACGACGAGCAAACGCACTCTCCCAGCATGTTAACATACGGCGGCCCATAAGGCACATGTTACAGTGCACTGTTCGCCAAGGCACCCTTGACTGACCCCTATAGGGCAGCATGTATGTTGCGACACAGGATAATGTATAGTGCACCCTATAGGGATGGCAACCATAAGGTGGCCTACAGGGCGCCCTATGAAGCACCCTCAGAGGCACCTAATGGGTATAGTAAGCTGAGGGTGGTCTTGCCGGCATAGACATATGTACAGTAAATAAAATTAAAGCTGTGGACAGCCCTACCAAAGGGCCCCACTGTGGATTTGAACCCATGACCTCTGGCTGCACAGGCAGTGATGTAACCATTGCGCTACAGCTCCATAGCTGTAAGCAGGCCCCTGGCTGGCTGCAGATAGCCTACACGTCACCGCACAGACAGTCTGCTGGTGTCAACAGGATAGGGTTAGGCCACCCGTACCCATGATGCACTGCACATGCAAATTAGCTGTCCGCAGATGGACACATGATGGGGAATGCACCCCCACAGCACCTCGGCCCTGTTGGGGGAAGTGACCGGGTGCACCCACACAGCACCTTGGCCTAGTAGGGGGCACTGACCGGGTGTTTTACTGGCACAGAGTAGCCACACACCTTTACATCGTGCGGGTACTGTGCTCACCCTGAGTGTGCAATGAGGTGGCCAGAACCAGGTCAACAACACCTGCCATGGCTGATGGAGGCCAAGCGGGCGTTCCAAAGCAGTGTTAATGTGTAAGATAGCTAGCTTCTGCACAAACACCATGGATATCCCTGTCTGCCGCCATCAGGCACCCCCCCCCCCCCCCCGTGGCAAACATGGTCCCCATCAAGGGATCCACACTCTACCTCACTGGTGGCAGTAGAGGGCAACATCAACCCCAGTCCTGCTGAGGAACACCACCACCCCCCCCCCCCGGCAGCTCCATACACAGCCATAACACAATAGCAGACAGACATAAGCCCAGGGTATGGTAAGCTGCACTCCACCACCAGATATTCCCCTGCAGCAAGCCAACAGCCACTGCAAGCCATTATAGCAAGACATTTACCAGCTACAAACAGTCTGCTGGTTAGTCCATAGTGCATGTTCCCAATGGAGATGCATGCACCCAGAACTGGGCTGTCTGCATACACAGCAAGCAGATAGATCAGTGACTGGGCCCCAAAGAGAAACCCATATCTATCACATGAGAGAACTACTATACAGCACTATGGGGGGGCCTAGCCATGCTGTGGTCACTGCACAGTCAGGGTGAGCGTGATCCCCCAGAAGGACATGCTTTGGCCACCCTGTCTGTGTAGGTGGTGGCCGGACACTACAATATCCCAGCCAATGTCCCTGCCAGGGCCCTATGCCCAGTGCAGATGCATCCTGGCCACGCCACCCTGCCCTGGCTATACCCATGGTACCTTGCACCTCATTATGCACATTGACTGGCCAATACTGGCAACAGTGCTGGCAGTGCGGGCTGTTGAAGGGGCTTGCAGCCAACACCCACTGTATAGACAGACACACACTTCCACACCTCTGCCATCATGGTGCTACGATTGAGGGGGTAAGTAGCCTTGCCCACCAAACCGGTGCTGAGCACGGCAAGGCATGGATATGGTACGCATTACAGCTGGTGGTCACTCCCCAGGGTGGTAAGCACCGTCAGAGGCCAGGCCTGGAGCATGCCCCGCAAACACCTAACAGATTGTTTGGATGGGGTCAACTAGCAGTATGTACGTAACGTATGGATAACTGCCTGCCTGTGCTCCTAGCAAACGTCTCCGAGCTGTGTACCGTATACCTCAGGTGTAGGGTGACATTGGTAAGTTATGCAAGTGCTCGTTTTGGGTGCTGCATGCACGGTCCAATGTTCTGCCTTTCCAGGAGACATTGGCCAATGGGGCCTGTGGGTGTGGGTGTGTCTGCCCTTGATGGCTGCTGCTTTACGGCACAGATTCCCAACTCCAGTCCAGGTTTGCATCACACTGTTTGGGTTTTCCTGCTATCCCTCATGAATATGCATGGCCTACATCTACATGCCATGGGGGTGGTGCATAGATATACAGCACAGGCATTTGTATGAGTGTCAGCATGGAACCTGACTGGTGTGTGGCCCACCAGGACTGCATTTGGGTGATTCTGCTCTAGGTACTGCCCCTGTTCATGGTGTCTGTGCTCAGTGGGGTAAAAGATAGATGTCTTACCATTGCATATGTCCCCGCCATGAAAGGTGTGTCCTTACTATCACTGTTTAGTTGTGGGAAAAATATGTGGGCAGGATTGGCAGTAGCCCCAGCTGGGCTTTGAACCTGTGACCTTCTGTTCTTGTATGCACTGTCTGTGTGCACTGCACCACTGTGTAGCCACAGATTGGTTGGATTCCCTGGACTGTCCATGACTGTGGATCCGGCAGGACCTGTCTTGCAGTGGACTGTGCCAGCCTGCACATGGCTAGGCCTCTGTCTTCTGTGGTTAGCAGCCACTGCCCCCTGCACCACATGTACTTGTCCGCCAACATGCTGGCATGAACTTCTCTCAGAAAAAGCAGTTGACCTGCTTGCAATGTGGCAGTATGGGACTGCATTTGGGGGACTTGGCTGTAGGTAATGCCCATTGTTGTGGTGTGTGTGCGGTGTTGGGTAAAATATGGGTGTTTTCCCCATGCATACAGGGGTGTCTGCGTTATCTTTATTTAGTGGTGGGTAAAATATAGGAACAGGGCTGGCAGGTGCCCCAGCTGGGTTTTGAACCTCTGCCCTCTGCTCCTAGAGGTAATGACTCTGTCCGCTGTACCACACTTTGGCCACAGAGATAGTGCAGCCACTGGAGGCAGTAAGCCTGGCAGGATGGAGTCACAAACCCTGCTCTACGCAATTCTACTGTGGGCATATGCACCCTGTCTGGTGACAAACGTGCACATAAACCCCGGAAATGACCACGGGAAATGTGGGACAAAATATCACCACGCTGGGCAACAGTGATATTAATGGGCAACCATAGCAAACACTCCCAGGAAAGCTCCAAAACGTGGAAATGTTTTTTGGAAGAGTCTCCTCTCAGTAGACCCTTCCAAAATTCATTTCTTTTTTCTGGAGCTTTGCTGGGTGTGATTTCTGTAATTGCCCATCACTATAACTGTTCCCCAGCTGAATTACTATTTTTAATAGTTCTGTTGTGGTCATTTTCTATTTTTATTTTCACTTTTGTGCTGTGCACATATATCACACTGCTCACGTTTTGCTGGTTTCCCCGGTTTTCCTGTACATTGCTGACGGAAATGGTTTCTCTTCCCTTTAAATGCTTTCTACCGCGAGTGTTTCACTCGCGGTAGTTTTTACATGCAAATTCGGGCCCGATACTGTGCGGGGAGCCTCTCCCCTCCCACTCTCCACCCATTGACCCCGTCCCTCCGCCCCTCCGGAGCCTTCCTCCGCCCTCCTTTCGCCGTTCCACGCCTCTATCGGACATTTGCGGGCCCGCACTTGTACGGGGCCCGTTAGTGAGCCGCGTACCTGTGCGGGGGTGACACGCACGTGTGCGGGGCATTTAAACGCGTTTCTGCGCGTTTCAGTGCCGCGTTGCCGTGCGCTATTTTGCGGCGCGCTATTTTGCGGATTTTAGTAAACATGCCCCAAAGTTTCCAGAGCCAAAGCACAGCTATGCTAAAAAGAAGTGAAATACTTGGGTTTTCGTATCACCCAAGGAAGCAGAAGATTAGGCAGAGAAAGAAAAGAAGCAGTATGTAGAATTCCAACTCCAACAACCAGAAAGCAAGTCAGAGCCTTTCTGGGAGCAGCAGGATATTGCCGAATTTGGATACCCAACTTTGCCCAAATTGCCAAACCATTGTATGAAGTCACAAAAGGAGAAGAAAAGTCGCCACTGGAGTGGGGACTTGAGCAGGATACAGCCTTCCAAAAGTTAAAAGAAGAATTGATGTCATCACCAGCACTTGGACTACCAGATGTCCACAAACCTTTCCACTTGTTTGTACATGAAGCACAGGGAAATGCCTTAGGCATGTTGACTCAGAAATTGGGAAATTGGGAACGACCTGTAGCCTACCTATCGAAACAATTGGACCCTGTGGCCAAAGGATGGCCACCTTGCTTGAGAGCAGTTGCAGCTACAGCACTACTAGTGAGTGAAGCAGACAAACTCACACTAGGACAGAACATACGAGTCACTGTGCCACATGCAGTCCTTGCCCTTATGGAACAAAAAGCAAATTATTGGCTCACCAATTCCCGAATGTTGAAGTACCAGAGCATGTTATGTGAAAACCCACAGATACAACTTGAAGTGAGCCATGCCCTGAATCCAGCCACCTTGATACCTATCAGTGAAGAACTCCCAGAACATGACTGTATCGAAGTCATGGAGACTGTGTTCTCCAGCCGACCCGACTTGACAGATGTGCCCATAGAAAATCCTGACCAAAAACTATTATGTTGATGGGAGCAGTCTCATCCTTGATGGACGACGCTGTGCCGGATATGCAGTCGTCACTCAACACGAAGTAGTTGAATCATCAGCCCTAGCCTCAGGCACATCAGCCCAGAAAGCCGAATTGATAGCACTCACCAGAGCATTGTTGTTAGGAGAAAAACTTATACTGAATGTATATACAGATTCCAAATATGCCTTCACTACCCTGCATGCCCATGGAGCTCTCTATAAAGAAAGAGGACTCATCACATCCGGAGGAAAATCAGTCAAATATGGTCCCGAAATATTGATGTTACTTGATGCAGTATGGGCCCCAACACGTGTAGCTGTCATGCATTGCAGAGGACATCAAGCAGGAAAAGGAGAAGTTGCCCGAGGAAATAGATTTGCAGATGCCTCAGCACGACAAGCAGCTATGACAGGACAAATTGCCCCACAAGCTATGCCAATGCAAGCAGCATTGTTTCCAGTACCTTTGAATCTATGGACCCCACGATATACCACCAAAGAATTGGATTACTATTGTGACAGAGAAAATGGAGTACTGAAAGATGGATGGATTGAGCTGCCACCAGAAGAGGGCAGTCAACCTCCAGGACGAATAGTAATTCCTGAACTGTTAGGACCAGCCTTTGTTAAAGCTTTCCACGAAGCTACCCACTATGGAAAAAGTGCTATGGAAAAAGCACTCAGACCACATTTCTACATCCCTCTGATGACAACCATATCAGCTTCAGTAGCACGACAATGTCAAACTTGTGCCAAGAATAATGCCAAGCAAGGCCTTATTACAGCACCCCGAGTTCAGTCAAGAGGTGTGACCCCCATGCACAACCTCCAAGTTGATTTTACCGAAATGCCAAAAGCCAATGGATATCATTATCTACTAGTATTAGTTTGTACTTTCTCTGGGTGGGTAGAAGCTTTCCCAACCAGAACTGAGAAAGCCCGAGAAGTTACCAAAGTCTTAATGAGAGAGATTGTCCCCAGATTCGGAATTCCAGCAGTAATAGGGTCAGATAATGGACCCTCATTTGTCTCCCAAGTTACTCAGCAGTTAGCAAAAGCTTTGCAGATACAATGGAAACTCCACACTGCATACAGACCCCAGAGTTCAGGGAAAGATGAGCGAATGAATCGTACCTTGAAAGTCCAAATGTCTAAGCTTTGTCAGGAGACACAATTGAAGTGGCCCCAAGTGCTCCCCATAGCTTTATTCAGAATACGCTCAGCTCCTGTAAAGTCAACAGGATTTTCCCCTTTTGAAGTTTTGTATGGTAAACCCCCACCAATAGTGCAGGGAATCAAAGGAAGTCTAGCCCAAATTGGTTCGGAAATAACCAGACAAGAACTTCTAGCTCTAAGTTTTGTTCTGCAGACTCTCCATACGTGGATCCAAGACCAGTTGCCTATCAACTTGACGGAACCCTTGCATCCCTACCAGCCTGGTACTTCGGTGTTGGATCAAAGATTGGAAGAAGACACCGTTGGAACCCCATTGGAAGGGACCGTACACCGTCATCCTGTCTACCCCAACTGCAGTAAAGGTAGCCGAGATCGACGCCTGGATCCACCACAGCAGAGTCAAGCCCGCCGCCGATCCTGAACCAGAGCAGTGGACAGCAGAACAGCACCCTGATGTACCCTTGCGAGTTACTCTGAGACAGCAACCAGCAGCATAGACACTTCATCACAAGTGCTTTGCAGTAGCCAAGTCTTTTCGAAGAGGATTGCTGTTTTCCATGCAGCAACAGTTTTGTTTCAACGAACCCATTTGTGTGTGATTTGACACACTACTTTGAGACTACACTGACTAAGCCAGACTCCACAAGCCAACTGAATTGCTAAGTTGGTCAATGTGTACTGGACAACTTGAGGATCTTCAATCAACACTCAGCACCCGTTAAATTGCTCCCTTAGACAACGGGACGAAGAATAATAGATCGTCGTGATCAAGATCAGCAAGCTGAGGATTCAGAAGAACTCCAATCAACATCGACATGCATCTTTACTTTTGCTTTACTTTGGTTGCCTTCTTTGGAGGTTTTGAACAGACTTATGCTTTACCTCCATGCACTGCCTGCATTACTTCTACTAGAATTGGACTGAAAGTAACTCAGACTTTGCTTTATCATTCTTACTATACCTGCGAGGGAACAGTAACTCGGTGTATCTATAACACCACTGAACTAAATGTTTGCACTCATGGGAAAATTAAGACATGTTATAATCCGCATCAGAATCCATCCTATTACACGATGGAAATAAGATGGAAGGATGCAGATGGACCTATATTAGCTGCAACGCCACCACTTAAGGACATTACTAAACCTGCTGTTTTGAATTTTGATGCATGCAATGCTATTAATAGAGATAGTTATTCCACCTGTGGTACATGGGAGAAAGCGTATCGAAATGACCATAAGTACATGTGTCCAGAAGGTGCCACAGGTTGGAGAAAGTGTACAGGGAAAAAGGAACCAGGCTATAGTACTGCCCCAGCAGCAGACTACTATTGCCCGTATTGGGGATGTGTTTTTTATGCTACCTGGAACACTGGTATAACTGATGAGAAAATAGATAAACGAATGGCTACTTTAACCAAGCCAACCACAAATGATAAATGTCAGAAAGATGCTTGTAACCCCTTACACTTACGTATACACAATCCCCATGCATGGAAACAGGGATATAAGTTTGGTTTACGTATTGCTGGAGGAGCAATAGATCCAGGGACCATTGTGTATATCAGATTGAATACCCAAGCCCACAAGTCATCTAAATATCATCTTCATAATACTTTCTATGAAGCCATGCATGTAAATAAGTTTGAGATCCCTCACCCCTCACAGAATTTATTTCTAGAATTAGCCGGAGCAGTAGTATCTAGTCTTAAAATCACAGATTGTTATTTCTGTGGCGGAACCCAAATGGGAGATCAGTGGCCATGGGAAGCCCAAGAATTGAATTATTCCATGATTTACAATCAGACTGAATTACACAAGACTACCAGTGAATGGGTGTTAGCGCACTCAATCGTTGGACGTCTTTGCTATGCCAGAACTGGACTCCAGTTCACCCAAAAGGTAGGACAGCTGGTCTGTCTTAGCCAGAAATACTATAATGCCACGACCACAAAGACAGCATGGTGGTCAGGAATTGGACATCCTGAACCTCCTAACCCATTAGCCAGATTTCCTGAACTGGCAGGTCTATGGACTAACCTTGCTGAAGTCCAAGCCTGGCAGGCCCCACCTGGCCTATATTGGATCTGTGGAAACCGAGCATATGCACAACTCCCACCACACTGGGGAGGAGCATGTGTCTTAGGAACCATCAGACCTTCTTTCTTTCTTTTAAACACTGAACATGGAGAACAATTAGGATACCCAGTATACACTACCCACCGACACAAAAGAGCACTAAGACAAAAGAGAGAGGCCTTACAGATAGGCAAGTGGGAGAAATGGCAAGGTGATGATTGGCCACCAGAAAGAATTATTGAGTATTATGGACCCGCCACTTGGAATGATGATGGTATGTATGGTTATCGTACCCCAATTTATATGATTAATCGTATCATTCGCTTACAAGCAGTAGTTGAAATAATAACCAATGAAACTAGTCATGCTCTCACGCTCTTAGCTAGACAAAGTACTCAGATGCGCACTGCGATATATCAGAACCGCTTAGCACTTGATTATTTGTTAGCAGCTGAAGGAGGAGTATGTGGTAAGCTGAACTTAACCAATTGCTGTTTGAAAATAGATGATAAAGGTCAAGTAGTTGAAGAAATTGCTAAAGATATGCAAAGACATGCTTATGTGCCAGTACAGACGTGGCACTCATTGAAATTTCCTAATTGGTTTGCTAACCTCTTTTCATGGGTGGGAGGATTTAAGACTTTCATCGTATTGGTACTAATCCTTGTTGCTGTTATCTTCTTATTACCATGTTTAATCCCATGTTGTATGCGTTCCATTCATAACACTATTGATAGTACAGTAGAGCGGAAGACCGCAACAAAAATCATGGCTTTATATACAGCCAGTCCTGGTAGAAATCCTTTAGCCAGGATGTGATTCTTCAGAAAGTGATTTAATTCTCACACCTTATTAAGTAATAGGGTGAGATTAATCAAAGGGGGGAATGTGGCAGGTGCAGGCCTGTGACCCACAGTGTCCGAACATAAGCAGGCCAGCATGGCTAGCTTGACCTGTAAATGAGGCCTGTGGAGAGGCATATAGGATTGCACATCCCCCAATATGCTGCTATTGTAAGATAGAACTCAGTAGAAATATTGAATTAGCTTAGGTAAGCAGAACTGCAGTATTGAAAGATGGAAAAATACAGAAAAGACATGTTTAAAAGTTACTGATAAGAAAAAGTACATCTGCAAAGAAATAATTGGGAGTGCTGACAAATGAGTTGCAGAGCCCAGCTCCTCTGCACGTACAAATTGGTTCTATAACCTTGAAAGTGTGAAAGTAACAAGTTGATGAACTGACCATTGTAATTGGGACTAGAAGGGGGGTATGCAGGTGTCATGCCCACTGGAGGGATATAACTGGATAAACTTATCAGTACCGGGACCAATAGAAGAGGTACGGGAGGTACGGGAGATTACCGGGACCAATGAAATGTTTTTCTATACCTAGAATGGAACAGAAGTCTATAAAAGTTGTTGTAATGCTTGAAAACTTTGCTCAGCCATTTTGAAATTGATTGGTTCGAGACTTGTGCACAAATAAATGATTTGGACCTTTTGAACAGACTCCTGGTATCATTGGTTTGTCTGCGCTTTGCTGCTACACTGGCAGATCGCAATTCCTAGGTTAAGTACAATATTCTGAGTGAGCTGCATCATAGCAACCTTTCTGATGTCTGTGGAGTGTGCTACAGGTCTTGTGTCTGACAGTGTTTACCAACCTGGGGAGTGACTCCTACAGTATTGTATACCATAGCCATGCCTGCCCTGTGCCCAGGACTGGTGTGGTGGCCTGGGCTGCCCAACACTTCTATAGTTGGACAATGCTGGCATAGGTGTGGGGAGTGTGTGTCTGTATATCCAGTGTGTGGTGGCTGCCAACACCCTCCACAGCCCACGCTGCTAGCTCTGTTGCCAGTATTGGCCTGCCAATGTGCATAATGAGGAGCAAGGTACTGTGGGAAAAGCCTGGATAGGGTGGCCTGGCCTGGCCGCATCTGCACAGGGCATAGGGCAATGGCTCGGACATTGTAGTGCCTGGTACCACCTGCACAGACAGGGTGGCCATAGCATGTCCCGCTGGGCAGTCACTCTCACCCTGACTGTGCAGTGACCATGGCATGTCTAGGTTCCCCCATAGTACTATATGGTGTTTCTTTCATGTGATATATGTGGGTTTTCTTTTGGGGCCCAATCACTGACTTATCTGCTTGGTGTGTATGCTGACATCCCTGTTCTGGGTACATGCAGCTCCTCCAGGACCATGGACTAACTGGTGGATTGTCTGCAACTAGTATGTGTCTTGCTGGAACACCTTGCGGGGTGCAGCAGCTGGAGGCTTGCTGCTGGAGAATGTCAGATAATGGTGGGGGGCAGCTGAGCATTTCCAGGCCTGCTGTCTGTCTGCTACTGTGTTATGGATGTGTACTGCTCTGTCTGTTCCCCAGCACGACTGGGGTTGATGGTCCCCTCTACAGCTACCATTGCAGGGAGGTAGACTGTGCATCTATTGGTGGGTGCTCCTGTTTCCTACCCTGAGCCCCAGAGGGTGGGTTGTGTGGTGGTACATGGTCTGCCCATGGGTCCATACACCCCCTCCCCCCCCCTCCTCCTCCCTCCCCCTCTTCCCCCCCTCCCCCCCCCCCCCCCCTCCCCCCCTCCCCCCCCCCGCCCTCCACCCCCTTCCCTCCCCCCCCCCCCCCTCCCCCCCTCCCTCCCCCTCCCCCCCCTCCCTCCCTCCCTCCCCCTCCCCCCCCCTCCTCCCTCCCCCCCCTCCCCCCTCCCCCTCCCTCCTCCCTCCCTCCCCCTCCCCTCCCTCCCCCTCCCCCCCTCCCCTCCCCCCCCTCTCCCCCCCTCCCCCCTCTCCCCCCCTCCTCCCTCCTCTCCCCCCCTCCTCCCCCCCCTCCCCCTCCCTCCCCCCCCTCCCCCCTCCCCTCCTCCCCCCCCACCACCTCCCCCCCCCCCCCCCCCGCCCCTCCCCTCCCCCCCCCCCCTCCCCCCCCCCCTCCCCCCCCCCCCTCCCCCCCCCCCCCCCCCCCCCCCCCCCCCCCGCCCTCACCCCCCCTCCTCCCCCCCCCTCCCCCCTTCCTCCTCCCCCCCTCCCCCCCCTCCTCCTCCCCCCCTCAATCTGTGCAATAAATTGTATATTTGACTTATGGTTATTGAGGGACCACAAGAAAGAATCTCTGTTTTATAGGCATATTGCTCGTCCTGTGCATGTTGTTCACCCAGTGTGGGAAGGTCGGCGGCTGTTCCCCTACCCATTGCTACAGGATTGTCTTCTTCATACCCCATACACCCAGCAAGACAAATTTGCTTTCTGCCATGTGTACCTTTTGCAAATGCAGCGGTGTCTCATCTCCCTATGATGCTACCCAGGCTCTCCAGCGCCCCATCCCAAAGCTCGATGAGCCTAGTGCACTCCAGAAAAGCGTGATGGGAGGTCTCTTCCCCTGCGCTGCACTTTTTGCATTATCTCGTGCTCCACATTGCCAGTTCAGCTCCCTGGGCCCTGGTAAGGTAGCTGCGCTGTAGGATTTGGTATTGCATCTCCTGGTATCTGGCATTGTAGGTAACCACGGTTATGCCTTGTAAATACCATTCTAAATGTTCTGGGGTCACCTCCTCTGCAATATCCTCTGTCCAGCAGCATGCCATTGTTGCAATGTGTGGCGTCACGAGTATATCTCTAAGTATCTTACTCCAATGGAAGAGCATATTTCACTTTGGTGCTAGGTTTTTCAGGTCTTCATCCTGCTCAGTGTTGGCCAGGCTCCCCAGCGACCCCATGTCCAGTTGCCGCCAGTAGTGGTGAATCTGTAGATATTGGAAGCTGCACAAAGCTGGCAGACCAAGCTTTTCCTGCAAACATGCGAAGGTGGGGAACAACCCCTGACCCCACTATAGAAGCCGGCCAAGATCTACCCGGCCCACTCTCTCCCAAAACATGAACGAACTTGTGCCCACCCCTGAGAGAAAAGCAGGATTACCCCCACCTGTATAAAAGGGGTTACCTGCGTGAATAAAATGGAAAGACAGAGTTCTTTATTAAACCAACGGCCTCCCGACACAGGCCGTGTTTCGTACCCTTCATCAGGGGCTAACCAGGCAAGAAACTTTGTTGCGGTTCATAAAATAAATCTTACTTCACACTGTTTGTGCAAACATATAGGTTATATACTAATGCTTAAGAGAACTGCCGTCAAGGCTCAGTTGACGCGCGTTTCTGTTTTATTCACGGCTGTGACTGTTTCTCTTGTGTTCAGCGTGATTTGTGCTTTTGCGGTGTTGTACTAAAAGGGGTTACCTGCCAGCTGGACTGCCCTCATGTTGCCCACCATGGTAAGGCTGGAGGTGAACCACCAACGCCCCAAACTCCTTCCGCTGTAAGGCTCCCATTGAGGTCTGGAGCATATTGATTAACCTATATGGGTGGCTCCAGTAATCCAGCAGACCCGGCGGAACATATTGCTCCGCACAGTGCAAGGTCTCATGTATCCACCTCTTAAGAGAGGCCACATTGTACACCTGCAGATCCGGCAGGCTGACTTTCCCCTGTTCCGTTGTCTGGATCAGTTTTGCATAACTGATTCTGGCTCTCCGGCCCTGCCACAAAAAGGAGCATATGATCCCTTTAAACTGTTCTTCGTCCCTCTGAAGCACCCACACAGGAAGCATCTGCAGCTGGTAAAGGAGTTTTGGGAAAACTGCCATGCACACCAAGGTCACCCTTCCATAGAGGGAGAGGAGGAGCTCCCGCCACTTATCACACAGATTTTTTATTTCCTTAGAATATTTTTCCGATAAACTACCTGTTGGTCCCAGTGCAAGTATATGCCCAGGTATTTGAGGGGGTTCCAAAGTCCACTTCAAGCCATGAGCTGCTTGCCATATCCTCCCTCTCCCTCCCACAGCAACCGCACGTCTGATTTATCCATGTTAATATGAAGGCCTGAGAAGCTGCTAAACTGTTCCAGCTTTCCCACCAACCCTGTAAAACCCTCCTTGGAGCAGGGCATGCTCACCAACATGCCATCTGTGAAGAGACTGATCTTGCACTCCTGCACCCTCACTTTCTCTTCAGATAGGTCGTGGGTCACCCGCAGATTAATAGCAAATGGCTTCAGAGATAGAATAAAGAGCAAAGGGGACAGCGGGCAGCCCTGCTGCAGCTCAAAGGTGTCCGTCAAGCAACCATTCACAAGAATCTGGGCTCTTGGCTGCTCATAGAGGGCCCGTATCTGCTCCACAAAGTATTTGCCCAGCCTATAATGCGGGAGGAGCCAAAATAAGTAATCCCAGTCTACGCGATCAAATACCTTTTCCGCGTTGAGGCTGATTGCTACCGCCTCCTGTCCCTGACTATGGTGCTGGTAGAACAGCGTAATGGCCCTCGCCATGTGACTAATCGTGCTTCTCCCTTCCATGAAGCCCACCTGATCAACATGCACTAGGTTGGGGACTACCTGCCACAGTCATCATGCCAAGACAGCCACCAGAAGTTTAATACCCTGGTTGAGCAATGAAATTGGTTGGTAGGCCTTCACATGCTCTGGGTCCTTATCCAGTTTCTCTAAGATGACCACGGTTGCTTGATTGGCCCTGTTGGCAAAGCCCCCTCTCTGCCATGTGTCTTCCCCCATGTCCTATAATTCTGGGGCCACTCCCAAAATTTTGTAAAATTCCAGTTCCTGCCCATCCAGGCCAGGTGCCTTTGCCAACTGCAATTTATTAATGCAGGTAACAATCTCTCCTGCTGATATGGGTTGATTTAGGGCATCTCGCTCCACCTCAATAAGCTTGGGTAGGGGGAGTTCTCGGAAAAAATGCTCCCTTGTGGCCTCATTTGGGATCTCCTTCTGGTAAAGAGGGTGAAAAAACTCCCAGAATGTGCATGCAATCTTGAGTCCCTACTGCTAGTGTGCCATCATCTCTTTGGAGTTTGGTAACTGTACGCTTGACCCGCGAGGGCTTGACGAGATTGGCCAGCAATTTGCCTGCTTTTTCGCCCCACCTGTGAAGTTTATACTTATATAAATGAATGCTGCGCAATGCTCTTTGCTGCAATAGAGTGTTCACTTAGTTGTGCTGATCTTGCAGTAGGGCTTGATGTGATGCTGCCCTCACGGTGGCATATTGCACCCAACGGCGCCGTAGTTCCTGTAGTTCCAATAGAAGCTGGTGATTCTGTTGCTCCTGTTTGTAGCTCATGTAGTTTATTATGTGACTTCCCAGTAAGTACTCCCTCCCCCTGTTCTCCAGCTTGTACTCCTGCCAGCACTGACAGAAAAACTGGCAGAATTCCGGATCTTGGCTCGCATGGGGTTCAGACGTCAGATCCTGTTCCCTGGCTCGCTGGTGTGTCTTAGGTCTACCTGTACTGCCGCATGGTCAGAAAGCAGTCAGGGTTGTATTTCGCAGCCCAGTATTTTCCTAAAGAGGCACTCCGATATCAAGACATAATCAATGTGTGCCTGTGATTGGTGGGGGCCGGTGTAATGTGTATACCCCAAGTCCAAGGGATGGAGCGTGTGCCATCCATCTAAGCTCCAATTCATGGCTGAGGAAGTTGACAACCATATCTAGTGTCCTTGGGCCCTTCCCTTGGTCAGTGGCAGTCCACCAAGGGGTCCACCACTGTATTGAAGTCACCACCAATAATCAAGTAGTCAGACTGATCCGCCAGCTTCGCTACCAGCTCCACAAAAAATGAACGTCTGTATACATTGGAGGCATAGACACTGCACAACACTACCTTGCAGGACCCCGCCACACCAGCAAGTACCATTCCTCTGCATCCCAGCTTATATTGTACGTTTCAAAGGAGATGCGTTTTCCCAGCAGGATGGCCATACTACGCTGCCTAGACATGTACGCTGTTCTGTGGACCTCTTGCATCCATCCCATCCGTAATTTGGCATGCTCTCTGTCAAGTCAGATGAGTCTCTTGAAGGACTGCAATAACCACCCCCAGTTTGCATAGATATGTAAGGGTTTTCTCCATCTTGACTAGGGAGTGGAAGCTGCCGACATTCAGGGTGATTATCCTGACCTTATCTAGTATAGATAGCTCTTACATCCCAGGTTATGTAGGATTTGTCATCTCCCCCCCCCCCCCGGGGCCTCCCAGATAAGCCCTGGCAAAGTGCCATCCTCCTTCAAAAGTTTGCTGTGTCCCTACTCTTGGCTTTTGGCTTCTAACCCGCTGTGTTATCCCGAGTTGCTTCCCACCCTGCCTCCCCCTTCCCATATTCTTATACTTTCTCTTCTCGCTGTCTCCCTCTAGCAGATTTTACCCCTCTCTTGTCCTCCCCCCTTCAATCATCCCCCCACCCCCCATACACTCCAGTCCTCTCCAATTCATACCCCTCTTAAGTCCCTATCCCCCTGGCTCCCTCTTTCTCTCCTACCAGGCCCATCCCTCCATGTACCAGTTCTAGCCTCCCTTTCCCTTTTAGAATCCCGGCCCAAACCCAAGTCCCAGACCTCCCTTCCCAGTACCTCAGGACATGATGCAGGTCAACTTTTATCACTAATACATTTTAGCTGTGCGTTATGGCCTGGCCACCCCTAGGAGCCTCACTGTGATAATCCTTCTGGCCAACATATGTTCTTTAACATGCAGCCCACAGTCTCATGGCACTGCTAGATACAATCACCAACACTAGTGCAGAGTCCCCGCCACATAGCGTCCATTGAGTCCATGCTCATTCATCTAGCCTCTTGAATCTGGCCCTGCTCTGCAGTAACGTCCTGTCCTGTATCCATAGGCTGACAGTCGTGGGCTGCATATGTGAAGTTAAATGAGAAGGTGAAGACGTCTGCCAGTGCGGGCAGTCTAACTGTTCCTTCTTTTCGCTGGTTTTATTGTCTCATGCATCTCAGTTCCATCTTCCGTCCACTTTCACTGGCCCTCCAGCCCTGTGTCGCTGCCATACTCCAAGAATTTGTGGCCTTCCTCCACACCATAATGATAGATGGTGCCTGCACCTTGTATGATCTTTAACTTGTGGCGAAACAGCAGAGCAAATTTTATCCCTTACTGGTACAGGGCTGAGCAGACTGGGGAGAATTCCTTGCACTTCAAGGCCACCCGCGCCAAATAGTCATTAAAGAGCAGCAAGCGCTGGTTTTCGCACATAAGTGTCTTGCTTTACCAGTAGGCATGGAGGATGGCCTCTTTCTCTGCCCAGACAAGGTATCTGGCTACAGCTGGTCGAATTCACGCTCCCTCTTCCTACCTTAACCTGATCCTATGGGGGTGCTGCGCTTCCATGCTGCTGGCTCCCCCTGAAGCCCTAGCGCATTCGGGAGCCACTTCTCATAGAATCTATAGAGCTGGACATCTGCTAGTGCTTCAGTCAAGTCCATTACCTGCAGGTTGTTATGTCGGGCTCAGTTTTCCTGGTCATCGAGGTGTTCGAGCATTTTTTCTGCTCCTTCTTTAGCTACTATATGCATGCCGCCATCTGCTCCATGATAGTTTTCTGCACCACCACCCATTGTTCCACCTCGGTCAATTGGGTAAGTTGAGCCTCAAAATGGTCCTTGATATTGTCCACCGTCAATTGCAGCTTGTTAAGACGGTCTTCAAGCCCCGCGTAGACTACTTTGGATATTTCAGCTGCTAGGTCTCCTGCAGCCAGTGAAGCATGTTGAGCGGGCTCAGTGGTCATTTTCTGTGCCAGTTTGGAGGGTTGTGCAGGCCACACTTTCAGGGAGCGTTTGGGCATTCCTTGCTGGCTCCTTGCCAGAACTTCAGCCCCTGAACTGACGGTGCACCTTTTCCTGACTGACTCCTCCTGGTGCTGGGTAATAAGGGTGCCGGAATGCTAGATTTTTTTTCCGGTCTTGATGGCCCTGATCCGGAGCCTTAGTCAGTCACGTCCTTCTTGCCTGCCTGCTTCACATGACCTTGTTCAATCATATTTTGGTATAGCAAGATTTAGGAGGGCTCTAACAACCTTAGTTTGGAAAACATTTACAAAGTCTTGTGGTGTTGGCATGTTATGAATTCTGCTATTGTCATTGCGCTATAGTAGAACTTTTACACTGTCAAATAGCTCTCGAGGTCTATTAATGCAGGACATGATTAGCTTTGTATGATGTTACGAATGATGAATTGTCTATTTGTATAGCTCAGATGGAGCATGGTTTGCCACGTTTTCATGGCAAATTTGATGTACTCAGTCAATCCAAGATTTAACATAAGAACATAAGAAATGCCATACTGGGTAAGACCAAGATCTATTAAGCCTAGTATCCTGTTTCAAACAGTGGCCAATCCAGGTCACAAGTACCTAGCAGTTTCCCAAAATGTCACACAGGTACTATAATGCTTGTAATGGGGCAAGCAGTGGATTACCTGGGTCCTCTTTAATAATGGTTTATGGACCGTTCCTCCAGGAATTTGTCCAAACCTTTTTTTAAACCCAGCTACACTAATAGCTTTTACTACAGCTTTGTATATTTCAAGAATGACCCACTTGCCATAATTACTGCGTTTGAACTATCCACATGTTCAACCTGTCCTAAAGATAAATATATCGACTATTATTCTAATTTGTACATAGTA
Source organism: Ichthyophis bannanicus (assembly GCA_033557465.1). Classification (NCBI taxonomy): domain Eukaryota; kingdom Metazoa; phylum Chordata; class Amphibia; order Gymnophiona; family Ichthyophiidae; genus Ichthyophis; species Ichthyophis bannanicus. The sequence continues at coordinate 1,376,742,352 of CM066033.1, read as the reverse complement.
TATATAGTTCACCCCGTTCTCCTTGTTTAATGTTCCCTGTTCTCTGTAAATGTCAATGTTAGACTGTTATACATTGTACAATTTTGGGTTACATGTAAACCGCGCTGATGATAAATAGTGCGGTATAGAAGAAATCACAAATAAATAAATAAAACAGAATGTAGTTGTATCCAAGATTTCTTATAATCAATCCATGTTTTAATGAGATTTCTGCTTTTCTTCCTTGGGGATAATTTCTCCAAATGGGTTAGTGTTGTCCACACCATGACAGTAAAGAAGCTTTCTTATAAGTTAGGGCATGTGGAGTATGATCTCAGTTTCTCATATTTACTGCTAGTACTTGGCGTAGTACTTGCATCATGCCAAAGAGCACCTCCTTCTAGAGTTTTCTAAGATGCAACATATATAGGTAATTTATCATATCGTGCTTGGAAATTCCTCTTAATCAAGCCTGTGGGGCACAACATGATGAGACATATCTCATCATCTTTCTGCCACCTTTTCTTGGTCTCTTACTGCATTTCTTGGTACTTGAAGATCTTCTCACTCTCAACATGCTTCACAGAATAGTCACTTGCGACCTATTAGATTGTAAGTTTCGATGAGCAGGGACCATCTTTTACATGTATCTGTGCAGGCTGCGTATGCCTTAAGAACATAAGAACATAAGATATGCCATACTGGGTCAGACCAAGGTCCATCGAGCCCAGTATCCTGTTTCCAACAGTGGCCAATCTAGGTCAAACGTACTTAGCAGTTTCCCCAAAAGACACAGGTTCCACATTGTTTGTACTGGGTCAAGCAGTGATATCCTGGGTCCCTTTTTAATAATGGTTTATGGACCTTTCCTCCAGGAACTTCTCCAAACCTTTTTTTAAACCCAGCTATACTAACAACTTTTCCTACATCCTCTGGTAACAAATTCCAAAGTTTGATTACACATTGAGTGAAAAAATATTTTCTTTTATTAGTCTTAAATAGTTTACCCTGTAGCTTCATTGCTTGTCCCTAGTCTTCCTAAATTCTGATAATGTAAACAATCAATCTACATTTACCCGTTCCACTCTGTTCATTAATTTATAGACTTCTATCATATCTCCCCTCAGCCGTCTCTTTTCCAGGTTAAAGATCCACAACCTTTTTAGCCTTTCTTCATAGGGGTATCCTTCCAACCCATTTACCATTTTGGCGGCTCTACTCTGAACCTTTTCTAATAATGCCTTATCCTTTTTAAGATACGGCGACCAGAATTGCACACTATATTGAAGGTGCGATCGCACCATGGAACGATACAGAGGCATTAGAATATCTTTTGTTTTATTTTCCATTCCTTTCCTTATGATACCTAGCATTCTATTTGCTCTCTTGGCTGCCACTGCACACTAGGCAGAAGGTTTTAACATGTTATCCACAATGACGCCTAAATCTTTTTCCTGGGTGGTGGTTCCTAATGTGAACCTTGCATCGTGTAACAATAGTTTGGGTTGTTCTTCCCTAGGGGCATAACTTTGCACTTGTCCACATTACATTTCATCTGCCATTTCGATGCCCAATCTTCCAATTTATCAAGATCCTCTTGCAAATTTCCACAATCCTGATGGGTTTTAACAACTTTAAATAGTTTTGTGTCATCTGCAAATTTGATAGCCTCACTCGTTATTCCACTTTCCAGGTCATTTATGAATATGTCAAAAAGCAGTGGACCCAGCACAGATCCCTGAGGTACACCACTATTCACCTTTCTCCATTGGGAAAATTGGCCATTTAGCCCAACCCTCTGCTTTCTATCTTTTAACCAGTTCCTGATCCACAATAGTACACTGCCTCCTATCCCATGACTCTTTAGTTTTGCCAAAAGTCTGATGAGGGTCTTTGTCAAAAGCTTTCTGAAAGTCCAAATACACTGTATCAACTGACTCACCTTTGTCTACTTGTTTATTCACACCTTCAAAAAAACATAACAGATTGTAGCGCTATACAAATGTTCACTAGTAGTAGTAGTAGTAGTAGATACCTCTGTGCCATTTTGATGTTCTTCTCCTTTACCACTGTGTCCAGTTTCCTTGCATCCTGCTTTCTATCAGTCAGAATGGAGGTATCCGAAGTGTTCATAACCTTTTCATTTTCCATGATTCTCTTAGGGTCATGATACAGTACTTTCCCAGTACCGTGATGTTGTAAAGTTTACAGAGTTTCCAATAGATGAGACATGCTACTTTATTTTGCCTTTTTGTATAGAACGTTTCTGCCATCTGAACTTCACACTAAAGGTAAATTTCGGTCGTTTTATGAAGGGATAAATGAATAGCAAAAATAGGTGGATATCTCCCTTCAAATAAATAAGTTAGCGGTCTGATGTTATATTATGTAGCAATGCATTCACTCATACCACTCGTTCTCCTATAGTATGAAATATGCACTAAGATATTTTCATAAAAAGAACCAGTGGTCTCAGACTGTAGATAACATCGCTCCAGACATGACTCTTATGAGCTAGACGTTAAGGTAGCATCAATGACCACATTAATTTGGGTTCTTTTAATCATATATCTGGTGTTGCTACTTTCAAAAAGGTTTGTTAAACCAAAACAGACTTAAGTTTTGTTCCAGTTTACTTCCATTCGTGCCAATATTGCAATTGCCCCAACGCCTCCGTGGTGGTACCTGTTAGACGTTTCAAATCTTCGTCAGGGGGTGTGCAATCTATACATTAGCACGTGGCAAAAAATAGGAAATGTTTCACAACTTCGCCTTACGTGATCTTCAATGCGTTTAAAGATGGCTATCATGCTCTCTACAAAAACGCCCTTATGTAACGCCTTACGTTCTTTCTATGAAAATATCTTAGTGCATATTTCATACTATAGGACAGCGATGGCGAACCTATGGCACGCGTGCCAGCTGTGGCACGCGAAGGCCTTGCAGCTGGCACGCGTGAAGGTCCGCAAAAACAGAAAAAGCGGGCTCTGGCTGCTGCCGCGGACGCGGCAGCATGCAGTGTCCCGCGGGGCCCCCTCCGCCCGCTAAGCCCCTCTGCAAGGGCTTTCAGATTCGCGAGGGAGACAGCGTCTCCCACGCGTCTCTGTTAAGCCCGTAGGGGTTAATGGGAAATTTCCCATCAGCCCCTTTAGACGCGAGGGACTGATGGGAAATTTCCCATTAGCCCCTGCGGGCTTAACAAGAGACGCGCGGGCGACGCTGTCTCCCTCGCGAATCTGAAAGCCCTTGCAGAGGGGCTTAGCGGGCGGAGGGGGCCCCGCGGGACACTGCATGCTGCCGCGTCCGCGGCAGCAGCCAGAGCCCGCTTTTTCTGTTTTTAAATTTGCCGGGGGGGGGGGGGGGGTTAGGACTGCTAATGGGCTGGGGGGGGGGGTGAGGACTGCTAATGGGCTAGGGGGGGGGTTAGGACTGCTAATGGGCTGGGGGGGGGGGTTAGGACTGCTAATGGGCTAGGGGGGGGTTAGGACTGCTAATGGGCTAGGGGGGGGTTAGGACTGCTAATGGGCTGTGGGCTGATGGGGGCTGTCTGGAAATGGGGTGATGGGGGGTTAGGACTGCTAATGGGCAGGGGGGGGTTAGGACTGCTAATGGGCTGGTGGGGTTTGGACTGCTAATGGGCTTGGGGGGGTTAGAACTGCTAATGGGCTAGGAGGGGGGGGGTTAGGACTGCTAATGGGCTGTGGGCGGATGGGGGCTGTCTGGAAATGGGGGGATGGGGGGTTAGGACTGGTAATGGGCTATGGGGGGGGGTTAGGACTGCTAATGGGCTAGAGAGGGGGGGGTTAGGACTGCTAATGGGCTAGGGGGGGGGTTAGGACTGCTAATGGGCTAGGGGGGGGTTAGGACTGCTAATGGGCTGGGGGGGGTTAGGACTGCTAATGGGCTAGGAGGGGGGGTTAGGACTCCTAATCGGCTGGGGGGGGTTAGGACTGCTAATGGGCTAGGAGGGGGGGGGGTTAGGACTGCTACTGGGCTAGGCGGGGGGGTTAGGACTGCTAATGGGCTAGGGGGGGTTAGGACTGCTAATGGGCTGTGGGCTGATGGGGGCTGTCTGGAAATGGGGTGATGGGGGTTAGGACTGGTTATGGGCTATGGGGGGGGTTAGGACTGCTAATGGGCTAGAGAGGGGGGGTTAGGACTGCTAATGGGCTAGGGGGGGTTAGGACTGCTAATGGGCTGATGGGGAGGGGTTAGGACTTGAGGTGGGCTGTTGGGTGGGGTTAGGACTGGAAATGGGCTGATGGGGGGTTAACACTGGAGGTGGTCTGATGGGGTTAGGACTGGTAATGGGCTATGGGGGGGTTTAGGACTGATAATGGGCTATGGGGGGGGCTGGGACAAGAAATGGGCTGATGGGGAGGGGTTAGGACTTGAGGTGGGCTGATGGGGTTAGGACTGGTAATGGACTGTGGGCTGATGGGGGGGTTAGGACTGGCAATGGGCTATGGGGGGCTGACTGGAAGTGGGGGGTTAGGACTGGTAATGGGTTATAGGGGGGGGGCTTAAACTGAAAATGGGGTGATGGGGGGTTAGGACTGGAAGTGGGTTGATGAGGGGGGATAGGACTGGTATTGGGTTGGGGGGCTGCTAGGACTGGAAATGGGCTGATGCAGGGACTAGAAGGGAATGGATGCTGGGTGAGGCTGGAACTAGAAGGGAGCTGGTGTTGGGGGAGGATTAGAATGGGATGGGGCTGGGAGAGTAAAATGGAGAGGGGAAAAATATTTTGTGTGGGAGGGATAAAAAATCTACAATTGGCCGGGTATTGGGAGAGTAAGTGGGGATTGAGGATGGAGGGGTAAATTTTGAGTAGATGAAATAGGAATGAGGAAAGAGCCAAAGGAGAAAGATTAGTATGTTAAAGCAGATGTAGAGAGAGAATGGAAAAAAAAAAACAAGAAGACAGAAGAAAGGACAAATGGACAGCAGATGGAGAGTTAGCAGAAGACACGAAGAAACCAGAAGAAAGTGGCTGGAACAATTGCAACTGAAAAAAATGCACAAAAGGTAGAAAAATATCTCTTTATTTTGAATTTATTAACTGGAATATGTCAGCTCTGGGAAATGTGCATCATTAATTTTTGCGCTTTGTTTAGTACAAGAGGAAATTAATATATAGTTTTATTTCTACAGTGTTGTTGTATATTCCAAGTTTGGCTTTTGGGGTTCCCAGTTTAATTATTGTCTTCCTGTTTCTAAATTGTGATTCCTTGTTTGGTGATGGTCTGTTCTGCATGTGTAACTGAGCTGAGGTATTCTGTTTATATAATTCCTATTTGACATTGCCACTTGTTCTTTCCCCAGTAGGTCATGTATTGTTGTTCTCTGAGATGTATTGGTTTAATATTTGCAGTGTTGCCTTTTGATAGGTAGAGTATGGTGCTTTGTGAGTCCTGGTAGTGCTGTTAGGATACGGCGGGTTTGCTATGGGTTCTAAATGGGCAGCGTTTGTAGTAGTTCCTAATGTGCCTGGCGGTTGGTACTGGATTATAGTAATGTAGAAACCTTTTAGTCTTTCTTTATCCATATACTCATTAAGAGGCATGTTTACTAAAAGTTAGTGTATGGTAACATTATGCAAATATTTATGCAAATGAAGCACCTTATGCAAATGGGGCTTTAATTGACGTGCTGGCACTTTGAGGAAATTCTTTGGTTTTGTGCGGCAGTTTGGGCACTCGGGCTCAAAAAGGTTAGCCATCACTGCTATAGGAGAACGAGTGGTATGAGTGAATGCATTGCTACATAATATAACATCAGACCGCTAACTTATTTATTTGAAGGGAGATATCCACCTATCTGAACTTCACAGCCAGCTATGAGGCGAGTCACTGTATCCAGCTTTTTCTTACAGAATCTACATATGTCTGTTTAGCCAGGTTTTTTTTTCTGTCGCCTGTAAACCATCTTGTCCATAATCTGCTGTCCTGGGCTGCAGCTATCAATCTCTCACCTTTCTGTTTCAGTTTGCCTCTCCTTAAGCATTCATGTGTCTGATCTTGATGGACAAAAGATTCCTGGAGTATCACATTGTATTTCCCACTGTATGTACATATTTGTCACCTGTTTATCCACATCTTTACTTTGTAAGCCCCGTAGTTCTGTTGATTTAATATTGCTTCTTACATGCACCATCACGTCCCTTTCCTCCTACCTTGTCCTTCCTGAATATATTATATCCTTGTTGAACTATATCCCAGTCATGGCTCTCCATGTACCATGCCTTTGTAATTGCCACTAAATCCACATCAGCTCTTCCATTACTGCCTTTAGATGTCAAATTTTATTTCACATACTATAGAGATAAGTATACGCAGCTCTCCAGATGTTTCCCTTTATTCCAAGATAATAGGTAGAGCAGAGACAGGATTGGCATTTACTCATATATTTTATAAAATACATACATAAGCATTGGTTTCTAACAGCACATAAATGTACAAAGCTATTCCTGCCTCAGAGCAGATGTAACTTTGTGCAGGAGTTTTCTAGTAGGCTATTTGGTAAAAGGCACATAGATGTACATGTTGTCATTATAAAGTGTATAACCACTGCAAACCCAGTGATGATCATGAATCTCCCAAATGAATAGTCAAATTATCTCTTGAATTGCTTTGTTTATTTAACAGGTTTTTAATACCACTTTATCATTGTTCAGTTACATTGTAACTTAAGCTTGGTGATGTACATTAAATGGAGATGTTGATGGCTTGATTTTTCTCAGGCAATGGAGGGTTTGGGTGATTTGCCTGGGGGCCATGGGGGTGTTGGTGGGAATTGAACCTGGGTCTCTTGTTTCCTCAGGCCAGTGCTTGAACCACTATGCTGCTCCTCCACCTTCTTGTGTAAGGACCTTCATGAATATGCTGTAGTCCTTTCAGGAATTCAACTGTTACTAGGGCTACAAATGTCATTCATTGGTCCCTTGGAAACTATAGTCCATGTCAGAATGTGCAGTTGCAATAATATATACCGTATATTATTCTCCTTGCTCTGCAATATCATTAAACTCGAGAGAGGTTACCTTATGTTGCCTCACCTGTGTAAAGTGTGTGCTGTTGCCCCAGAGTGACTGTTTTGTGCCGACTGGGATCCTCAGTCTCGTGGGAAGCCACGCCCCCTCCAAGTGACATCACTGGAGTGACTTCTGGGGCTTTAAAAGTCAGCACAGTTGAAAGAGGGGTCAGAGAGGTTACCTTCTGTTGCCTCACCCATGTGGACTGTGTGCTGTTACCCCAGAACGAATGTTTTGTGCAGAGTGAGAGGAAAGACGCTGCTCAGATCTTCAGCCTTGTGGTAAGCCATGCTCCCTCTGAGCAACGCTGGATCTTTTTGTTGAAGACTGTGGTTCCTAATGGACTTAACCAGGAGTTGGACTGGTGGAGTATTTTACCCACCTGATGTCGTCAGAGGTCTCTTGGAGTTTGTAGTTTTGTGATTGGCTATAAAAACTTTCAGCTGTTAGGGCTGACGTCAGACGCCATAGGAGAGGAGACTGTTCTCTGAAGCATGCAACGTATTTTTTGAGCTGAAAAGGAAATATAACATCTTGCTTTTTCATATTCTAATTTCCATCTGAGGCAGGATCGGAAGATCCGAAACACAGCGCTGGGTCATGGTTCTTTGAAGCCTTATGACAATTATTTTCCTTTTTAAATTGAGAAACGTGTTTTCCTATTTCTACTGTTGCAGAAGAGTGGAGGAGTCCTCTCATTTTTGAATGATGGATTATATAATGGACCCAACTGCCAGCTAAGTAAAGATTTGATTTTCAAACTTTTAAACTGTTTTTGGTACTTGGCACTGTGGCTTTGGGGGTCTAGTTGTTTTATTGATTTTGGACTGTTGCATACTGTGAATAAAAAAGATTAAAGGGAGAGGTCCGTTATTCGACGGGGTTTTTCGTCCCCTGACCTGGCGGACATTCCTACATTTAATACTGTCTATTGGTTGTTTGTTTGTGTATTTGTCTCTCTTTTTATGTGATCTGATTGACTATTTGATGCTCCCTCTGAGTAACATCAGTGGAGTTACTCCCAGGACTTTAAAAGCCAGCACAGTTGAAAGAGGGGTGAAAGAGGTTATCTTCTGTTGCCTCACCTGTGTGGACTGTGTGCTGTTGCTCCGGGGGAATTGTTTTGTGCAGAGTGAGAGGAGAGATGCTGCTGGGATCTTCGGCCTTGTGGTAAGTCATGCCCCTTCTGAGCGACATCAATGAAGTTACTCCAGGGACTTTAAATGCTAGCACAGCTGTCTGTGGCCACCTACCCCTCCTGCAGAAAGGCTTGGATCCAAGAAAGGGAGTATAATTACTCCCTTAATGCCTCCTTTGGGGCAGGATGATTTTGACTCCTCCCCTTGTAAGGGGGCACCACAGGCTTCTTTGAGTGAGGTCCTTATGCCTGTATCTATTCAATGTTCTAGCTCATTGGGAAAGGTGGTTGAACTTAAAGATGTTAAATCGGATTCTATTAATGGATAATTTGAAGGTTTGTAACTCAGACCAATAGATTATTGGAAGGCTTTGTTGATCAAACAATACGTTTTCTGCTGATGCTGTAAAAAGATTTCAGGAACATGAGGCTAGAACTGGTTCTGCTCTCCAGAAGGTGGATACAATTTCCAAACAGGTAGAGTCTTTGCTTGCCACAGGAGTATCAAATATAAAGGATAGTTTGTTGACATATATGCAATTAGAAGCCTTGGAGAGTTCTATGTGGACAAGAAATTTATGTTTCCTAAATTTTCCTAAGATTCATTTACAGTATTCTCTCCTCTTATATTATTTCAAAAATATTTAAAAGTATTGTTGTTCTCTGATGCTGAGTCTGTGTTGGTATCTAATACTTACTGCTAGATCTTTGCTTCAAGCGAGGAAGTAGCTGTTTCAGTGGCAGTTTCTCCTCATTTGGATTTAACGGAGTTCTTGGAAACATCAACAGATGATATTCCCTTTAAGGGTAATTCCGAGGCACGAGTAGCGCATCCCTGCTATTCGTGCCCCCTCCCAAACCCATCTAACTTCCCCGCATGCTGTACAGGGAAGTTAGATGGGGGTGGGAAAGGGGTGGATGAGGGGCGACATTAGGGCAGACGGTGGGCTGTCATTGGCCCCAGACGTACAGGGTCGATTCCAATGCTGGCCCTCTACGTCCAGGGCTGATGGCTTGAATGGGGAATTTATTCCACCTCTGAGGTGGAATAAGTTCCCCGATTTTGTGGAGGATGGCAAGCCTAGGGGCTGAACAGCAGTGGGAGGGGGCAGAGAATGTTCCCTACAGCCCGACCCTGGCCTTGGGAGGCCAGATTGGGGGTCAGGCTGCTGGGAATACAGCGTTTTTGCTGGCTGCCAGGGATCACAGCTTTTCAGTGGAGCCTCAGTGCCATGACAACTGGACGCCATGGTGCCATAACTCCATTGAAAAGCCCTGGCTGAGCTAGTCGGGCAAGGCCTGTACGTGCAGGCTGGACTGAATCGGGATTCCAACCTACACATTCAGGCCTGGACACAATTCTGATCCTGCGGGGCTAGACATGCCCTGCGGGATCAGAATCCCGGCTCTGTGCGTCCAATTCCCATTGGGCACACAGAGGGCTGGATGTCCATGTCAGAATGTTAACTGTTACTCTGTCTCTGGAGGCAGACAAATCTAGAATCATGAAAGCTTATTTCTCTAAGAAGGATTTTGTGTTTTGTGGGCAGAAAATTATGATTTTTCCTGATGTGGTACATGCCACAGAAAGAGGTTCCTTCAGCTGAAACCTTAGATTTTGGCTCTGAGGTCTTCTTTCTTCTTATGCTTTCCCTGTAAATGTTTATTGGTCTATCAGGGGGTTAGAAATGTTTTTTCTGATCCTTCTCAAGTGAAAAATTTCCTGAAGGATAAATGATTTCACCTATTTTTGGTCTAGGCCTTCTTGTTTGTTTCCTCTCTTTTTTCTTTTCTTTTTAGTTTTTCAGTGTCAGGGTGGTTGTGTCTAGGGAATAGACTGTAATTTCCACTCAGGTGGGGTGGATCCTCTCTCCACATGATGGGCTAAAAACCATGTTTGTTTCTGTTTTGTATATTATGGCCCGATGCAGAGACACAAATAGCGGGGTTGGATGTCCTGGTTGGATGTCCGACCCACGTTTTGGCCCAGCACGTTATTCCGAGTCCAGCCCTCCCTGCATGTGCAGAGGGTTAGTGTGTGGAGCACTGGACGGGGGTGGGAGGGGAAGGGCCAGAGGCAAAGAGTTGGCAGAGCTGGGGCAGGCCGTAGCACCCAGACGTACAGGGCCTATTCCGGTCAGGGCCCTGTATGTCTGGTGGCTGCACTTTGGATGCTCAGCTTATTCCACCTTGGAGGTGGAATAAAGGTTGGGCACCATGGTGATCAGGACCTTCTGCCACCCCAGGACCTTTTGCCGCCTGATCCCAGTCCTGGTTGCCGCCTCTGAGGTTGGGCAGCAGTGACAAGTGACTTTCATCGCTGTCGGGCCTTGCTTGCTTCAACTGAGTGTCCTGGTGCCATGGCAACGAGATGCCACAGCACCGGCACACCAGCAGGAGCACTGAGCAGGGGAGACGGGCAGCATGCTCTATATCTCCACGCTCAGAATACTGTGTACGTCGGCCCATCCACGTTCCCAGAATTTGCAACCGTGGGAACGTATAGCTCTCACAATTGCAGAATCTGGAACAGCTGTATCCCATCCATATTTTGGACGTCTGGACTGGTCAGACGTGCACAATTTGGAATTGGGCTCAACGTACTGTACTTAGCTGTTTTCTGTATTTTCTTTGCAGATTGCATGTTTGTACATTGCAAAATTTATAAAAAATATATATATAATTAAACTCATGCAATAGAGACTTTTCCTCAAAAGAGCATATTAAACTTAAATGAATTTCAATAAGAATTAAATACACTTAGTGGCTTTTTTACTAAAGGATGTGATCTCTTATCATGAGTCTGGCACATGCTAAAGGCACACACTTCACATGCATTGACAGCTAGCGTGGGTCTGGCACATGCTAAAGGCACACACTTGACACGCATTGACAGCTAGCATGGGGCCACAATAGCTAGCTCTGCTGGATTTTGGTGCTAATCATCTAGGGTATGTTAGGGTTGCAAGTGGGAGGGTTGGGGTGGAGAGTGGATGGGGTGGACCCACTATAGGTGGCACTGAGTGAATCAGTGCTATTGTTGAGTTCCGGCAGCGCTGGATGCATTGCAGTAACTGCCGAGAACATACTTTCCATGCAGTTAATGCTGTGGTGTTGCCCTAGTGCACCATGGATTTGCGCATTATCGACATGTTAGATGCAATACCCCAGCACTCTTTAGTAAAAGGGTCTCTTAGCTTTCAATGAAAAGTGCATTAGTATAGCCATACTGTGGACACATCAAGATGGTAATTACCACACCGAAAACCTTACTCAGTGCTGAGTATTGTAATCTGCATCAGAGGATCGACTCATTGCAGCTCTGCCCTCAGTTCTCCCAAAATGCTTCCCGTTTATTAGCACAAAGCTCAATTCCATAACTAGCACAAGAAACATCTATCTGGTGCCATCTTGTCTTGCTTCTCCCGGCACTTCTATAACAACAGTGATAATGATGTCACAAAGCAACAATCAACATTCTTACAAATCAATGGGAATTCTAAAAAAGCAACATTCTGTAAGCTGTGGGGTTGTGGACTTGCACTCAAATATCTGGTATTGTTCATGCCATGTTAGTTTGGCTGCACAGTCTCCTCCTTTGCTATACTGCGGAATGGTTTTTGTGTTCTGTTAATTGAGTTTTATAGATCTTGCTGTTCTCCCCATATATTACTACTTATCACTTGTGTAGCACTATTAGGCCTATGCAGCGCTGTACAGAGATATGTAAGGAACAGTCCCTGCTCATAAGAGCTTTCAGTCTAGTCAATATATACTTTCATAAATAGACATCAGATTACATAAATAACAAATGAAGATGTACAGGTGGTGGTAGTGCAAATCCTATATGCTTTGTTAGTAATTGGATTAGCCCACTGCATATTCCTTAGTTTTTTTTTAAATTTTCTCTTTATTACAATTACTATTATTTATTTTAACACCACAAACATGTTGATAAGAAACATCTCTAAAGTACATCTAAGAAAAAAGAAGTCAAACTGTCAACTTAAAAGGAAAAAAGAAAAATGATGGATTCAGAAACTGAAGTCCTCAATATAGGAGAAAGGGGCAAGGATGGAAGAGAAAGTAAATATATAAAGAAAAGGAAATTTGAGTGGGTCATTGCCAGTTAGGTTTTACAGCCAGTACCAAAGTATGTTCGACCCCAATCAGAGTCATGTTCCATAAAAGTCCAAGTGTTCCCTTATTTCAACTAACTTCTTCAGTTGCTCTGGTATGAAGAAAACATTTGGCAGGAAATTTAGGATCCTCCCAACACCGCGGCACGGTGCCTCAATTAAGAAAAATGTTATGCTTCATCTGGATATTTATTTTCTTTTTGTTCTGTTATATACTGTGCTATTCTGCATCAGTGTGGTTTACATTGAACAGGGCATTATAACTTGGAGATAACTATTTTACAGGGAACATGGGCTATGGAGAGTTAAGTGGTTTACCCAAGACCACAAGGAGCACCTGTGGGACTAGAAACCCCAGTCCTTCCAGCCCAAGGTTGTTGTCCTCTAGTGGGATTTGAACCCCTGACCTTCTGGCCTGAAGTATCTTGCTCCAACCACTAGGCTACTCCTCCACTCCCTGGAGTAACCCTGGAAAAAAAGTTACATTAACTTTATCATTATAAAAACAGGACTCCTTATGATGGAAAAAAGATCTAAGAGCCCAGCTCTATCAGGCTTGAGGGTAGATGGAACCAACCATGTGTCACGTTTTACAGACTCATTTGTTGCTTCAGGAAGCTCCATCAATTCTAAGCTATAAACAGTCAGTCCCTAATTCACTTCTTCTTCACCAGGTCCAACTTTCATAAAAGAAAAATATTACAGGGATTAGTAATAGGTGGAAAGGCTTCTACTGGATAGCATAAAACTTCAGTAGGCAGAACGTGTTTGATTTTGGAAAATTAATAAAGTGTAAGTTCTTCCTTTGAACAGAATTTTCCAATAGTTTAATTTTATTTCTTAATGCTACATTATCCTTGACCAAAGCTACAGTAAGTGACACAAGGGATTTCATTGGAGCCTCACACCCTTGTAACCACAGACCCTGCTGCTGTAATACAGCATTTTGAGAAGTCAGCTTAATTGATGTTTCTTTAGAAAATTCACACAGCTGTTGTAGAAAGCCAGTTAAAACGGATCCCATGCGAGAAACTAATGCCCACACCTGCCCTAAGATGGTTGCCACAGGCGGGTCTGGAAGCACTGACATCAAAAAAGTTATTGGAACACATACAGAAAGATGAGTTATATTTGTCTATTCTTCAAACTATTCTTCAGGTCATTGATGTTAAAGGGAAATGTGATAGCATGGACATCCTGAGTGGTGTCAGCACTGAGAAATTACTATCCACATAAAATCCCCACAAGTTCTGAGAACTGTTTTTTCCCTGTTTTTTTCCCCTCCTTTTCTTTATGCTGCTATAAAGTGTGGTGAGTTGAGTAGAGTGTTACAATTTTATTGTATTGAGTAATCAACGTACACTCTGAAAGTGACCGCTATTATTATTTGATATTCCCAGACAATGCCGGCACCGATCTTCCATCTGTGCTGGGCACTTTTGTCCCCTTGTATTCCCAACATGTCCATAGCTACATTCTCTACCTTTCCTGTGACAGAGACTACTGAGGCAGTCTTTCCCAATGCACCTCTAACACTGCTGGCTGCATCTTTCTTCTGCCCTGGGACATAGAATTCAGCTAGTCTCATTTTGCAGCATATGTAGGGGCTGTGGGGGAACTCACTCTTGCTCAGTGAGGCATCTGAGAATGCCAAAGAGGCCCAAGAGACCTCGAACTCCACCAATGTGCTGGCAGCCTCCTCCTAGGCTATAAGCTGAAAATGTTTCAGGACTGGGTCTGCTGTGGAAGGTACTCCTAACGTAGTTTTCCCTTCCTCTTTCTCCTCATTGCCAGGTCTGCCTCATTCAGTGGAGCTCGCCTCGCACGAACCAGAGTGCATGCGTCCGCCATCATTAATAGGCTCCTCCTTATATATTCCTTAGTCTGAACACAAAAAATGTATTAGCCATAAGAACTACAGTATGTCCTTGCAAATTCATGTTCAATTGTTCACGAGAAAGAAGGTAAGTATGCACTGATCTCAAATGCTTTTCCTCTTAAGAAAAAGTAACAAATTTTAGAAGCAAGATTACGCCCTTCTGGATTAGATTTCAACATTTTTTTACGCCTTTAGCACAATTGATATTAGCAAGTAATTATTTTTTATATGAAGAGCAGTTCTTCCTACAAATACATGACACAGCGACGGGCACAGTAATGGCCCTAGTGTGGGAAATCTATATGTCACTCAATATGAGGAATTGTTTTCATACATTTCCCTTTGCTTTACTTATACTAACTTGTGGTGTCATGACATTGATTATATCATTTTTGTCTGGCACGTGGATGTGGACATTTTATAGGGCTTTGTAAGACTAGCTTAACACATTAGATCCTCACCTGAAATTAGACAGTGCAAAATTACACTAATAGTATATGCTTCTTGGATACGTGAGTATACAAAGCACGGGGGAGACCTGCAGACTACGATATACAGAAAAGGATGTTGATCATAAGAGTCTCTTACGTTTTGGTAGCCATCATCCTAAATGCCTGAGATTGGGACTTCCTGTTGGTCAGTTCCTGAGATTAAGATGAATTTATTTTTCAAAAAAGGAATTTCATATAAAATCAAAAGACGGGGTTATTCAGACTATGCTATACTGCACACTTACTTGCGAGCCCTTTATGCTAACAAAATGTTGTTGATAGACAAGCCGCATGAAAATATGAGCGGGCATGTCTGTGTTTTGGGTTTTTTGAATTAAGCTGTTGCTAAGATTATTAAATATCATTGGCATGTTCTTGCAACTTGGTAGTCTCTGAGGATTTATTTATTTAACTAGGCTTATATACCGTTTTTCTCCCAGTCAAAGCAGTGTACATTCAGGTACTGTATATATATTTTTCCCTTGTCTCTGAAGGGCTCACAATCTATGTTTTAGTACCTGAGGCAATGGAGGGTTAAGTGACTTGCCCAAGGCCACAAGGAGCACCATGGGACTAGAAATCCCAGTGCTTCCAGCCCAAGGTTGCTGTCCTCTAGCAGGATTCAAACCCCTGGCCTGAGGTAACTTGCCCCAACTATTAGGCCACTCCTCCCTCAGATGCAATATCTCATTAGATAGTACATACTTACCTTCCTTTAGATGAACAATTGAACATAAATTTGCAGGGGCATCGTTTTTGTGACCAATGCAATTTTTGTGTTCAAACTAAGGAATATTCTGAGGGGACTAATCCAATTAATAGCAAAACATGCAGAATTCATACTAGTACCACCTCATCGTCATTTGTTATTTAAGTCATTTGATTTCCACGTATGAAAGTATGCATTGGGAGAACAAGATCTGTAAAAACTCGATGAACAGAAAAGCCGTATTTTCATTGCCAAGGTTGGCCAACGTGATTGTGCCTTTGGTTTCTCATTGTATAGAAACAGCACATCAGTTCAGCATTTTGCATTGGTTCATTATTGACCATGTCCCCCAGCTTATGCAATCTCTTGATATACCACCCAGGCTGAAGGGTGGTATATCAAGAGATTGCAGGAGGAGACTGTACAGCTAAACTCTCACAAGTTAAACAATTGGGTGGAGTGGAATACTATTGTATGATGCTTTTTAGAGTTCCCATTGATTTGTGAGAACATTGATTTTATGCTGCTTACTTTATTGGTATCAATAAAGTTGAATGGTGACATAATTATCACTTTTGTTACATAAACACTGGGAGAAGCTTGCTGTGCTTGTTAAAGATTTGAGCTTTACACTTAAAACCAGGAAGTACTTTGGAAGAACTGATAGCTGAGCTGCAGTGAGTCGATATGCTCATGCAGGTTTTGAAATGCAGCAACAACAGAAGGGGAGGCATTTGCATTCTCGCACATAAGGAATTGAACTTCAATATAATTGACATCACCTCCTCACCTGATCTGGACGTC
This sequence comes from Ichthyophis bannanicus, assembly GCA_033557465.1. Taxonomy (NCBI): domain Eukaryota; kingdom Metazoa; phylum Chordata; class Amphibia; order Gymnophiona; family Ichthyophiidae; genus Ichthyophis; species Ichthyophis bannanicus. The sequence goes on along the minus strand of CM066033.1, from coordinate 1,376,726,180 downwards.
CTCATAGTAGCAAACAAGCATCTTACCATCTGCATTGTATATAAGGCACCACACAATAAAGCTGATGAACTGGACTCTCTACTCAATAAAGTCTGTTCCCACACATCACATCGGAAGCAATTCATCCTCCTTGGTGACCTGAACCTTCCCTCAGCCCCCACCTGCCAAGGCACGGCATTCTTCCAAGCCATGAGCAACTTGCATGTTATGCAGCTGCAAAAAGTGGAACTCTGAATCTGGTCTTCTACCCCACCCCCCTACCCAACAAACCAAATCACACCCCACCTACCAACACACCTGTCCCCTCATCAGTCCATCACCTCATCACTGTCACAATACCCCATCCACACATCATCTACCCCCCTCGCACTCTGGCAACAGCAACAAGAAGATTCACCTCATTTAACAAGCCATTCTTCCTCAAAAAAATACTACCAACCCTCCTGGACATCCCCCTCGAAACAAGCCTAGATGCTCTGATCAATAAATGGAATACCATCATCTTCATTGCTGCCACAGTACCTCCATGAGCACCACCCTCAAAGCAATGGCATCGCGTACCCTGGTACTCCACAGAACTCTGCTATCAAAAATGTGTACTCCATTGGATTGAGCACTGCTAGAGGAAATCCAAAGACCCTGACTTGAAAAGCGCATACCTTGATCAGTTGAAGGCATACTGCAACAGCACCATTAACTCCAAGCATGAATACTACAGCAACACCCTCCTGCGGGCACTCAACAAACCTAGAGAGTTCTTCAATATGGTGAAATCCTTCACCAGAGACCCCACTCAACCACAACAGGACAACATTCTTCACGCACAAGACTTGGCAGACTTCTTAAAAGCCAAGCATAGCTCTATCACTCACGCCATGTCCTTCATACCCTCAACAATCAACACACTTGAAGGCTGTCATCTCTGGACCACATTTAGGAATGTGACACTGGAAGACTTAACACCATCATCTCAAACATCAACACCACCACCTCCCCACTAGATCCCTGCCTAGTTGCCTGGATAAAGTCTACAAGAGCAGCCCTCCTCCCAATCATGTCACGCATCCTCCATGCATCCCTCTCTCTTGCCAGCCTCCCCCCCACCCCTGAAACAAGCCTCAGTCAGACCCTTCCTTAAGAAACCACATGAGATCACAAATCTGCATGAGCACCTAGTGCTCTCACCAAAGAGCCTGCATGCTTTACGTCTCTTCCCTCTGGAACTCACTACCCCCTGCTCTATGTTGTATCCAATCACATCAGGCCTTCAGAAAGAACCTGAAGACATACCTCTTTCAGGAACACTTTGGCACAGATCAGTCCACAGACCCACAACAGGGCAACCCCCATCTAGCACACAACATCCCTCCCTCCCTCCCACCATCGTCATTGCAATTTATCACTACCTGTCTGCCCCCTGCCATAAATGATGAATTTGTTTTGCTTTATATTGCAATGTAACTTGCCTACTCTCCCTGTTAAACCCTTTAAATAGTATAACAAATCCAGTTAAAATAAATAAATCTGGAATCACCATCTTGCTGCATCCACTGTGAGTTTAAATGAATGTGCTACTCATGGAAAGCTAAGCGTATTTATTGAAATTCATTACAGCTATTTAAGTTGAATATGCTCTTTTTAGGAAAAGTTGCTATTGCCTGAGTTTAGCGATATTGCACAGGAAGAAGGATAACACATATTTTACTGGAACTGCACATTCTGACATGGACTATAGTTTCCTAGGGACCAGTGAATGAAGGGTCTGATGGCGAAAGGGATTAATGTGGTTAGCAGACCTGCTCACTTTGTTAATCCCCTTGGCTGGGATATTAGCGGCACGTACTCGGTCAGTGCTGCTGAATTCATAGGTACTGCCGCTGTACATACTGATGCTAACCAGTTAGCATCAGGGCATCTGGGAGCATGCCGGGGATGGTACCCAGTGATGACTGGGCAGCAGCAATATTGAGGCACCGCTCAGTTATTGTAATGTGATGAAACTCAGGCGCAGCAAAGTCTGGCCTAACTTTCGCTGCTGAAACTGAATATCACCGCTTCCAGTTAGACTCATTGCAATCCTGGCAATCTAGATATTCTATGTTAGGGTGTGGATATGGCCCTGACATTGAATATCTGGGTGTAAAGTTCAGCGGTGGCAGATAGTCACTGCTGCTGAATATTGGGTCTGAAATATTTATCCCTAGTGATAGTACTGAAATGATGAAAGGGATACAATGTATTTTGGAAAGTTGCTCCATAATTTATGAGACTATGGGTCTATTCTGTCCCACGAATAGCGGGAATGGAATCCTGTTGGGATCCCCGCTATTCGCCCCTCTTGTCGTCCCTGACTAAGCCTCCCCGTATGAACAAGGAGTTTTTTTGGGGAAACTTGGATGGGGGCAGGAAGGGGCAGTGCACAGGCGGAGTTAGGGTGGGCAGTGGGCGGTCCACGGCTCCGGATGTACAGGACCGATTTTGAAGTCGGCCCTGTACGTTTGGGGCCGACAGATTGCACAGGGGACTTATTCTACCTCGGAGGTGGAATAAGTCCCCCTAGACATTGGGGGATGGGAGGCATGACTGGGATTAAAATGGTGAGGGTGCAGGAGATTTCCCGCACCCCAACCCTGGCCATGGGAGACCAGATCGGGGGTCGGGCTGTGGGGATAAGAAAAAGTAGTCGGTGGCTGGGGATTGTGGCTTCTGAATGGAGCCACGGCGTCATGGCAACCAGATGTCATGGCGCCGCGGCTTCATTCAGAATCCTGACTGAGTTAGCCGGGCTTGGCTCAGTACAAGATGTCTGATAGCATAATGGTTAGAGTAATGGCTTAAAAGCTAGGTGGTCAAGGTTCAAATCTCAGCATTGGCCTGTGTGATATAAGGCTAATTGCTTCATCTATGGAAGGACAGACTAGATAGGTCATGTAGTTTCTATGTTTCTACATGCAGACTGATTAGAATAGGGACTGGTCTGCCTGTACTGACCCTAGATACGATTCCGATCCCGTGGGGGCTAGACGTGCCCTGCGGGATCAGAATCGCATCTATCTCTGTCCATTCTGTTCCGACCCGATGCACAGAGGCCAGGATGCACATATTAGAATGTACCTCCACATGAATAGTCATTTGGGAGATTAGGAATTGTCACTATTATATAATTTGGGTTTTTGGTGGTTTTGTATTAGTATGTTTCCTGGATATTGGGGTATACAATCTGTGTCTTTATAAAATAGCTAGAACATATACCCTATGGGACCAATTTTCAAAAGGCATCTATACATTTTAAAGCCCAGTAAACCATGTAAATGCCTTAAATGGGAATATTCAATAGCACTTACATGGCTAGTGACATTAAATATCCCTTTCTAAGTCCCCTATGTGCCCCGATGCTATCTGGTTACCATCAGGACATGTTGGGGGCATTCCAGGACGGAGCGGAGGCAGAGACTGTCGCTAACCAGGCAGCAGTGATATTGCATGCACCTGGTTAGTGACGTATGCTTAACAGATGGACAAGAAAAACCCTTGCTTATCTTTAAGGTACAGGAGCTAACTGAAGAGCATCCAATATCGCTGCTGCATGGTTAGCCTCGGTGGCTTCCTGTGTCTGTGGCAATCACCGGATAATCAATGCCATCGCCTCGTTGGTGCATAGTCCTTCCAAAATGCGCATAGCTCAATATCGGGTTCTATGTGCCTTACATGCCTATATAATGATTCCCCCCCTCAAATAAAAGCATTGGATTTTGCTCATGTCTTTCTCAGACGTTCAAGGTGAGTTATATTCCGGCACAGCAGGTATTTTCCATAGAGCATCAAAGCTAATTATCCAGAATTGCACCTGGTTGCTATGTGGCTTAATGTGCATCTATCATGCTTATTTTAGAAAGTCAAGAACGCACAACTTTATAAAACAGAGCCATAAGTGGTGGGATACACACAGTAAATCTAGGCATGATCAGTTACACCAACTATAGGGCTGGTGTAAATGCCCCCACCTATATTTTTAAGCAATACACATATGTTGTACTATTTTATAACTTGGGTGCATAGGTTTTTGCTCTGCCCAAGTTCTATTCCTTAGCCAAAAAAAAAACAAGAGTGGCAGGTTCACACACACAACACCTGCCACTCTTTTGTTTTTTTGGGCTACGTTTCTGCTGAGTGTGGCTGCTGCTGTTTTTCTGTTGGTTCTACAAGTTCTATTCCTTTACACACCCATGCCAAAAGTACATGCCATTGGCCTGACACACGTACTTACAAAATAACAACCAGTTAAAGTATGGAAGGGCCATTGAAAATACTTATGTACTTTGATGGCTCTTTATAAAATTACCGTCTTCCAGTCTAAGGGGCCCTTTTACTAAAGTGCTCTAACACGCATTTTCAAGAACAGTAACTGTGCACAAGGGCCTATGGGAACCATTGACGTGAGGACATGCAGTTACCACATGCTAATTCACACACTAACTGCCAATTGTGCATTGTGATAGTTAATGTGCATGTTAGGGGTGGAGAGTATGTATGGAGGACATATTGAGTTAGTGTGGGGGACAAATCGCGTGCTGTCAATGGTGCAATTAACACTAGTGCAAGTAACATCACCTCAATAGGTAGAATTAGGTGCACCTACAGTAACTGCGCTGTAATTAGGGTACATATCCATGCATGGCAACATGCTGGCTATACCCCCAGCAGTTACCATCATCATTATTATTAGCATTTAGCTCAGGCCTTTTCAATAGTAGTTCCAGATGAGTTAAAGTCAGATACAGTAAAAAGACCCCTAAGTTTTGTACCTCAGGCAATGGAGAAAGTACAAGGAGCTACAGTGAGATTAAAACCTGGCTTCCGTGACTGTCTAACCATTAGGCATGTTTCGAAACAAAAATGTCCTACTGAAGGTACAAAACTGTCTAATTAATAATCCTCAAATGAAAATAAAACCTAAATTAATTAACATTAGCTCAAAGCAGATGTGAAAACCTGAATTCATTGTCCTGTGTATTTCTACTCTATTGAAAGTCTGTCCCAAGGTTTCAAGACATTGATCCTAAAAACCCTCTTTCCAGTGATCACAAGGCACATTTCCTTTAAAGATATTCATGAGAAGTAAAAGCCTTGGGAAGACTTCAAGTTAAGACTTGGTTTAAAAGGAAAATCCACTTCCTCAGATAATCTGCTCCCTGCCAATGCAAACTTTTAAAAGCCAAACACAGAACTTTAAAATGAACCATGTAAGCAATCGGAAGCCAATTCAGGCCCTTCAAAACAGGGGTCATACTATCCCCATATTTTGTTCCCGTAACAGTAAATGCAGCCGCATGCTGAGCCAGCTGCAAGCACTGTAAAATATTTATTTGGGATGGCCACAAACAGACTTTTGCAATGGTCAAGCCTAGTAACAATTAAAGCTTGTATTCTCTTATGGACTTGTGTTACCTTCCTTTCCTAATTAAAAAAGGGCGTGCTTGGCCATTATCCTCTAAGTTGAACAAAGTACGATTTACACACTGAGCAATCTTGAGAGAAACAGACATGTCACCCTCAGTAATAGCACCTAAGTTTCTAACATATTCAGTACCTGGAACTGCAATCTGATCACCGCTGTCCTGTTTGTGGGGAGGGAGGGTAGTGAGGATCGAGGCATGAGGACTTTTCTTTCTATGTGCAACAGGTAGGAGAGACTGAAATCTTCTTTGCTGCTTGACCTTGATAAGGTCTTGAGGAACCGTTTTTACATGCAAGGAACGGTGTTCCTGCCTAGTTTGCTATTTGTACTCTAGAAAAGGGGGCCTTCATATTAGGGATGTGCACTCAGTTCATTAGCATTCCTAAAAAATATTTGCGCCTACAAAATCAATTTAATGTGCATGTTAACCTATGTTAATATATATAAAGTTCGGCATGGGGACTCCAAGATGGCGATTTGATGAGGTGTGCTGTTGGTGCGGCATTTTCCTATGGGTAAAAAACGGAAGTCCAAAGGGGCTAAACAGCCTTCTATAGCCCCCCAGGTCTCTTCCCCGTTACCTTCAGTAAATGTTGGTCCTTTGGACTCTTATTTTCTACCCGTGCCGAGACAGCTATATAAAGCAGGGGAGTGTTGCCTGGCTTCGCAGCAGCCGGAGGTGGAGTCCTCGGCTTTTGCTTCGGGCGGTGATCTGTCCTCCCCTGGCTCTGTCCGGGCCTCGAAAGTACCTCATCAGGACATCAGCGCAGTGGGGAAGTTGGTGGAGGGGGTTGAGTCGGCGGACTTCCCCAGTGTGCAGCGCCTGCCCGTGGAGTGTAGGGTGGGTACTGTTCCTTCCCCATTGCAGCGTCAGAGGGCGAAGGTCGCAGGAGAGATGGCAGATGGAGGTGTGGGCCCGGTGTTGGGACCAACTACATCAACCCTGCTGTCGGGTGTTGTATCAACTGTTCGAGCAGGAGAGATTCCCCTAGCGGCATCTATGGAGACTCCGGAGGTGGTAATGCTGGAAATAATATGGGTCGCTATCATGCAACTCCGTGAAGAGATGTTGCCACGGATGTCGGGTTTGGCGTCTCGGGTTACAAACAATGATTTGGCTATTCAAGAAAACGCAGTTAAAGTAATTAATCTACAGAAGGTTGTTGCAGAAGTTCAGGAAAGTTCTGTGTTCCTTGAGAAGGAGGTGGAAACCTTGAAGAAGAACATATTGCCTATGAGTATTAAACTAGAGGTGTTGGAAAATATGTCCAGAGCTGTTAATTTACGTCTGCTTAACTTCCCTAGGTCATCTATGGTATCTGCAAGGGATATGTTTAGGATGTTTTTGGTAGAGATTTTGGGTATTCCTCCCGAATCTCACCCCCCTATAGCTAAGATATATTATTTGCCCTCTGGGAAAAAAGTTGAGGGTTTGGGGTTGGTTAAGGGTTTATCTAATGTAGATTTTTTGAATGTAACTGCAATGTTGGAATCATCGCAGGAGGAGCAGGTAATGCCCTCTACTTTGTTGATTACATTAGCTCTGCTTTCTGATAAGGAATGGCTTATGAAGTTATTCTTTAAAAAGCATAATGTTGCTTTTAAGGGGTTGCTGGTCCATATGTTTCTGGACCTCTCCAGGGAAACACAGCGGCGGCGGCGGGACTTTCTCCTTCTCCGCCCTGGGGTTCAGCAATTGGGAGGGCTCTTTTTCCTAAAATTTCTGTGTAAGTGTCTGATCAAGTATCAGTCTGAGTCCTTTATTTTTTATGAGCCTTCTCAATTTCTGGACTTCATTAATGCCCGTCATCATAGGGTGATAGGTGTTCCCCCATCTGCCTCTGTTTGAGCATATGGATGCTAGCTGTTTTTCACACCTCTAATTTCCTACCGAAATGTTGGTTGTATAATTTTCCTTTTTGGTATTCCCTATATTTGAGGGCTAGAGTGGGTTGAGTATGTTGATGTATTTTCCTTTCCTTGTTTTTTGCTGGGACTGGTTTGGTCTGTTATATTGTTCTATACCCTTCTCAGTTTCCGGTTCAAGATGCATTTTTGATATGTATATAGAAATTCATAAATAAAAAATTAAAAAATATATATATAAAGTTCATATATGGGGACCTTTTGCACTTGCCGCGTAGAAGTAAAAACGAATGCACAGTGAATGCAAAGACTAAGCACTAACTGTTGAGGGCTTGCCCAGCATGTCCCCCTGCAGTTACCATATTGAAAAGTTCCTTAATGCAGGTTAACGTCACTAGCAGTTAACATGGGTGCACCTAACTCCTCTTCTTCACGAGGTGGTACGTGTACCTATGTTAACTGCAGAAATGACTGCATGCCGGAAGTACTGTGCTCCGACCACAATGTGCAGTACATGCTCATTCTCAGCCCATAGCCTGCCCTTTCCCCACTTCATCATGCCCTAAGCAGTTAGCATGGGATTTTTATCACGTTGGCTGCTTTTATGCATGGTAACTGTTACCACAGGCTGTGCACTAATGGTTAGCCTATGCAAAACTGCACCTTACAGTAACCGCTAATGCACTTTAGTAAAAGGTCTCTATGAGCATTAAAGTGTTCTGACATGAAACAGAACTGGGTGGGTGCCCAGGTGAGCAGCAGCGAACATCACACATAGTATTTGATGGCAGATAAAGACCAGCATGGTCCATCTAGTCTGCCCAGCAAAGCAGTAAGAGTAGCTGCGCTTGCCGCTCTGTGTAGGTAACCCTTATTTGTTCAGATATAAGAGATAGTTATGCTTATTTCGTTTTTATCCTGTTGCTACAAAGGGATCCTCTGGGACTGTCCCATGTCATTTTGAATTCTGTCACTGTATTTGTCCCCCACCACTTCCATCGGGAGGGCATTCCATGCATCCATCACCCTTTCAGTGAAAAAGTATTGCCTGACGTTGCCTTTCAGTTTACCCCCTTGCAGCTTCATGTTATGCCCTCTAGTTTTAGAGCTTCTCATCTTTGGAAGAGGTTTGTTTGTTTATTAATACTCTTTAAGTATTTAAAAGTCTGAATCATATCTCCCCTGTCCCTCCTCTCCTCCAGAATGTACATATTTAGGTCTTCAAGTCTCTTCTCATAAGTCTTCCGATGTAGGCTCCAAATCATTTTGGTCACCTTTCTCTGAACCTTTTCCAGTCTTTTTATATCCTTTGTGAGGTACGGTCTCCAAAACTGAACACAATATTCCAAGTGAGGCCTCACCAGTGACTTGTACAGTGGCATTAGTACCTCTTCCTTTCTGCTGATAATTCCTCTCTGTATGCAACCCAGCATCCTTCTGGCTTTTGCCACCGCCTTGTTACACTGTTTCACCACATTGAGATCCTCAGAAACAATCACTCCGAGGTCCTTCTCCTGGTCCATGCACACCAATCTCTCACCCGCTAACACATACAATTCCCTTGCATTTCTGCTTCCCAAGTGCATGACACTGCACTTCTTCTCATTAAATCTTAACAGCCAAGCATTAGACATTCTTCCAGCTTTTGTAGATCTTTCCTCATGTTTCCCACTTACTCAGGGGAGTCCACTCTGTTGCAAATTTTGTTGTCATTTGCAAAAAGACAGACTTTTCCATTCAGTCCTTCAGCAATATCACTCACAAATACATTGAACAGTACCGGTACCAAGACTGAACTCTGGGGCACACAGCTAATCACCTTCCTTTCATCTGAGTGAGTTCCGTTTACCATCATCTTCTGTCGTCTGTCAGTCAACCAATTTCTGATCCAGTTCACCACCTAGGGACCCATCCCCAAGCTGCTGAGTTTTAATTAATAAGACTCCTATGAGGAACAGTATCAAAGGCTTTGCTGAAATCTAGGTAGTTCACATCCATCGCATGGCCTTGATCTAGTTCTTTGGTCACGCTGTCAAAAACCTCAATCAGATTTGTTTGGCAAGATCGTCCTTTGGTAAAACCATACAGCCTCAGATCATGCAAACAGTTGGTTTCAAGGAAGTCCACTATTCGCTCTTTCAGGAGTGCCTCCATTATTTTCCTGCCACTGAATTAAGGCTTACTGGCCTGTAGTTTGTCACTTCTTCCCTACTACCACTTTTGTGGAGAGGTAAGAACATAAGATATGCCATACTGGGTCAGACCAAGGTGCATCAAGCCCAGTATCCTGTTTCCAATAGTGGCCAGTCTAGGTCATACGTACCTAGCAGTTTCACCAAAAGACACAAGTTCCACAATGCTTGTACTGGGTCAAGCAGTGATATCCCGGGTCCCTTTTAATAATGGTTTATGGATCTTTCCTCCAGGAACTTGTCCAAACCTTTTTTAAACCCAGCTATGCTAACAGCTTTTACTACATCCTCCGGTAACAAATTCCAGAGTTTGATTACCCATTGAATGAAAAAATATTTTCTCTTATTAGTCTTAAGTAGTTTGCCCTTTAGCTTCACCCCTAGTCTTTCTATATTCTGATTATATAAACAATCAATCTATGTTTACCCATTCCACTCCATTCATTAATTTATAGACCACTATTATATCTCCCCTCAGCCGTCTCTTTTCCAGGTTGAAGAGTCCTAACCTTTTTAGACTCTCTTCATAGGGGTATCCTTCCATCCCCTTTACCATTTTGGTGGCTCTTCTCTGTACCTTTTCTAATAGCGCTATATTCTTTTTAAGATACAGAGACCAGAATTATACACAATACTCAAGGTGTGGTCGCACCATGGAACGATACAGAGGCATTATAATATCCTTTGTTTTATTTTCTATTCCTTTCCTTATGATACTTAGCATTCTATTTGCTCTCTTGGCCGCAGCTGCACACTGGGCGGAGTGTTTTAACATGTTATCCACGATGACACCTAAATCTATTTCCTGGGTGGAGATTCCTAATGTGGAACCTTGCATCGCGTAACCATAGTTTGGGTTTTTCTTTACTAGGTGCATAACTTTGCACTTGTCTACATTAAATTTCACCTGCCATTTGGATGTCCAGTCTTCCAGCTTATTAAGATCCTTTTGCAATTTTCCACAACCCTCATGGGTTTTAACAACTTTAAATAGTTTTGTGTCATCTGCAAATTTGATAACCTCACTGGTTTATTCCCTTTTCCAGATCATTTATGAATATGTCAAAAAGCAGCGGACGCAGCACTGATCCCTGGGGTACTCCACTATTTACCTTTTTCCATTAGGAAAATTGGCCATTTAGCCCTAACCTCTACTTTCTGTCTTTTAACCAGTTCCTGATCCACAACAGTACACTGCCTCCTATCGCATGACTTTTTAGTTTTGCCAAAAGTCTCTGATTAGGGACCTTGTCAAAGGCTTTCTGAAAGTCCAGATACACTATATCAACTGACTCACCTTTGTCCACCTGTTTATTCACACCGTCAAAAAAACATAACAGATTAGTAAGACAAGATCTTCCTTGTCTAAAGACATGTTGGCTGTCTTAAAAAAGCCATGACTATCTACATGTTCAGTAATTTTGTTCTTTATTATAGTTTCTACCATTTTTTCTGGTACTGATGTCAGGCTCACTAGTCTGTAGTTTCCTGGATCACCCCTGGAACCCTTTTTAAAAATTGTCGTTACATTGGCCATCCTCCAATCTTCAGGTATTACAGATGATTTTTAATGATAGTTCACAGATTACTAATAGCAGGTCTGCTATCTCATATTTCAACACCCTTGGATGTTTACCATCCGGTCCAGGTGATTTGCTACTCTTCAGTTTATAGAGCGCAACCCCTCCACCAATTTGATCAGTTCTATCATTGCAATATAGTTTGTACCCAGGCATTGCAGTGCCCCACTGGTTGTCCTCCTTCCACCATGTCTCTGGGATAGCAATCATATCTAACCTCTCATTTATTGCTATATATTCTAACTCTCCCATCTTATTTTTTAGACTTCTAGCATTTGCATACAAGCATTTTAGAGACTGTATTTTATTCATATTAATCTGTCTATTGGTAGACAGGGGTAATTTGAAATCTTTAAGCTCTGTCTGCTCCGTACTCAAGGGCATTTGGGCTACTTATACCTTTATTGGAACCTCTCTGCTGATATGCCCTAACTTCATTCTTTTCATATTATCCTTCAAGGATACATTGTTCCGAGCCATGCGCTCTTGAGTGACTGTCGGCTCTCCCCTATTATCTAGTTTAATAGCTGCTCTATCTCCTTTTTAAAGATTAATGACAGCAGCCTGGTTCCATTCCGGTTAAGGTGAATCCCATCCCTTAGGAAGAGCCTCTCCTTTCCCCAGACTGTTCCCCTGTTTCTAACAAATGAAAAATCCTCATCCTTGTACCATCGTTTCATCCACGCATTGAGACTCCGGAACTCTGCCTGCCTTTTTGGGTACTGCAGAACCAACTTCCTACCTAAAAGTCTAAATTTAGCTTCCAGAACCTCCCTTCCACATTTTCCTATGTCATTGGTACCGACATGTACCAAGACAGCAGACTCTTCCCCAGCACTATCTAAGACCTTGTCTAAGTGGGGCATGAGGTCAGCTATCTTTGCACCAGGCAGGCATGTTATCAGTTGATCCTCACGTCCATCAGCCACCAGCTATCTACATGCCTAATGGTTGAATCACCAACAATAACGGCTGTCCTAACCCTTCCTTCCTGGGCACATGGCCCTGGAGAAACTTCCTCAGTGCGAGAGGGTTTTACATCACCTGGAAGACAGGTTGTCACTACAGGATCACTTCGTACCACACCAAGATGATACTCTCCTCTCACGTGACCTCTCTCCTCCATGGCAACAGGGATGCTGCCAGACTAGAGGTGGGACTTATTTATTTATTTATTTAGATTCTCTTATATACCGCGCTAGTCTGCATCAGTGTGGTTTACATTGAACAAACTGAAATTACATTGAACAGGGCATTATAACTTGGAGATAACTATTTTACAGGGAACATTATTTCCCTGTAGGTCTCGTCTATGTACCTCTCTGTCTTCCATATGTCCTCCAAGTCTGCTACTCTGGCCTCCAGAGATCGGATTTGTTCCCTGGGAGCAAAGAGCTCCTTGCACCTAGTGCACACATAAGACCCCTCACCAACTGGGAGAAAATCATACATGTGACACTCAATGCAAAAGACTGGAAAGATCCTATCTCTCTGCTGGACGGCTGTCTGCATTTTAGTTTATGTTGTGTTTAGATATTTAAGTTCTTTACTTATTAAAGTTGCTGGGAAAAACAATACCTAATACGTTTAATGTACTTTGTTCACCTGAAGCTTAATTAATCTCAGGTCCTTAATGTATGCCTGATGAGAATAAACAGCTGCACCTGAATGAATATGGGACCTACTTTCCTTTAAGAGGTTTAAGCATCTATAAAGCTACGATTATCCCAGGTGGGTGTTGGGAAGGGAGGGAGTAAAAGAAGACCTATGAAAAGCTGTCTGCTACACAGTACCCTGTCCTGTTCTTCTAAGGTAATTTGTGACCAATTTCCAGGGGGAGTCCCACAGCCCTTGCTTGGATAGAGGGAGTCTCGGGGTCTAAATTTAACCAGAAAGCTCTCTGCTGTGTTTTAAATTTAAACTGAAGCTCTTTGCTGCTACTGATTTAACAAATGCACTGGGTTCACAGATTAATCAGCTTTAATCTAAAGAATTCCTTTTTCCCCAAGATTTAGAAAAATTCCCAGAAGTAGATACTTACAATTGTAGATCTCTCTCCAGAAGTAGTAGTCCCCTTTTGTAGTCCTTCAAGTACCACATTTATTTATTTAGCTGTATTTATATCCCGCTTTTCACTGGGTCAAAGTGGTCAATTGGGGGATACATTTAACACGAGGGGATATGAGACACATATGCTAATACTTACAGGGAACATGGGCAATGGAGGGTTAAGTGGCTTGCCCAAGACCACAAGGAGTGCCTGTAGGACTAGAAATCCCAGTCCCTCCGGCCTGAGATTGCTGTCTCCAGGTGGGACTTGAACCCCCGGCCCTCAGGCCTGAAGTACGTTGTCCTAACCACTAGACCACTCCTCCACTCCACTCCACTCCACTCCACATCAGCCCTTCTCCTGTCCTGTAGAACTTCTCCTGTCTCCAAGGATCTATTAAAAACATCCTTTAAAGGCTCTGCAAGAATCTCTCAGCTCTTTCAGTATCCTGGGGTGTATCCCATCTGGTCCCATAGACTTGTCCACTTTCAGTTTTACAAGCTGTTCTAACACATCATCTTTTGTGAATGGTGTAATATCTGCTGTCCGCTGCCCGGACTCACCATCTCCTGAAGCTCCTGCCCAATCGGGGCAGTGGGAGCGCGGCAGCAGCGGTCGGTAGCCCTTAAAAGTGGTGTCTCTGCTCCCAGAGACGCTGCTGCCCGGACTCACCATCTCCTGAAGCTCCTGCCCAATCGGGGCAGTGGGAGCGCAGCAGCAGTGGTCGGCAGCCCTTAAAAGCAGCGTCCCTGCAGGGCACGCCCGCGCCTGAGGGCCTCGCCAGAAGGCCCTTTGGCGTGGCCCTTAGGTGGGGCATGGAGGCGAGAAGAAGGAAGCCAAACAAAAGACAGCATCGCCGACAGCACCGCAGAAGAAATCATCAGAGAGCAGTCCAAAGCGAAAGACGTCAGAAACGCAAGTAAAACTCACACAGGACTTCACAACAAGGCAACATGCTCACAACACTGTTTCTCCCACTCAGCCTCCTCATCACACAAATCCTGCCACCAACCACACACTTCCACCACCCACACTCTAACTCACCATGGCATCCACCAACCACTTAGACATACATAGAACCACAGTGCACGCACAATGAAACACACAGAACATCAGTGACAAAAAGACAAACCAAACACAAACCATACTCCCACACATTAAGTTCAAAGAAAACACACGAGACAACAAACTCTTCAAAGCTTATAACAATAGAGCTCATAAATGCAAGATCCATATGCAATAAGATACACACAATAGCAGACCACATAGAAGACCATCAGCCAGACATACTTTGCATAACTGAGACTTGGCTCACCCCCACTGACAATGTACTACTCAATCAACTGGTACCAGACACATACACAGCATACAACTGCCCACGCACACACAAACGTGGATGAGGAGTCCTGATAATTGCAAAAAAGAATCTAAAGTTCAAAACTCAGAGCTTCACTGACACACAACAAGGTAACACAATCAGCATTGTAAACAAACACATGGCACTCTGCCTAACCTACAGAGCACCCAGAGCCTCTCCAGACGAACTAGCCTCAACGCTCGAAGCAGTATGCGCCATCACCGCAACTAACAAACCCACACTACTGCTAGGAGACTTCAACCTCAAGTCCACCAACACCAAAGATGCAGACGCTTTCCTTCAAGCAATGACTTCACTTCAGTTCACCCATATAGTCGACGCCCCAACGCACAGACACGGTTCCTCCCCCGACCTCATCTTCACATCCAGCTACCTAACATCGAGGGGTCTAATATCAACACCCAACATCACCCCAGTTCCATGGTCAGACCACTACATAATCAACATAAAGTTGTAACTACAAAAAGACAATCTAAACGAACACTCAGACAACACACCCACACAAAGACGATTCAAGAACTTTGACAGAGACACATTCCTGCAGGACACAATACAACAACTGACCATAGAAACAGACGACCTGGAGGCTCAAATCACCAACTGGAACAGCACTCTATCCAACGCCGCCAAAACAACAGATGCCAGACCCAAGAAACACCATCGCAACAAGAGACAACACAAGCTGTGGTATTCAACAGCCATACGACAAGAAAAGAGGGAACTCAGAAAAATAGAATGGAAATGGAGAAAGACCAAACATTCTGAAAACCAGCAACTATACCTAACAAAGCAGAAACAATACAATGAACACATCAACCAATCAAAGAGAGAATACCATACAAACATGATAAATACCTCCATAAACAAACCCAGAGAGCTATTCGAAATAGTGAAAATCCTCATAAAAGAGCAAAGGACAGAAGAGGAAGTGCAAATAGACCCGCAAAAATTTGCTGACCACATCAAGGAAAAATTTCACTCTGCAGAACAAACAAGACCTAGCGCACCAACTCGGCCTAACTCACACCCTAAGACCTGGGGCACATTCTGCTCACCATCAACAGAACAGCTCTCCCACATCATCTCCGCAATCAACACAAGCACCGCTCCTACAGACCCTTGCCCAGTGTCATGGATCAAAGCCACCAAATCAAGCTTCATCCACATCATACACAACATGGTGCACAACTCCCTCACCCAAGGATTCATGCCAGATCAACTAAAGCTAGCCACAGTAAGACCGATACCAAAGAAAACAACCCTCGACAAGAACAACCCAGCAGCATACCGACCAATATCCAGCATACCCTTTCTTGCAAAAATCATCGAAAAAACAGTACAACACCAACTACAAGAACACTGTAGTATGAGGGTATAATAAACTGTCACTAAACCTAAGAGAGATTAAGGATCTTACCTCTTTCAGGAAGGAACTTAAAACCTACCTATTTAGTCAACACTACGGCAACCTACAACCTGAAATCCAATTTACTACACAAGAATATACAACTAACCAAACGCAAGTCTATCCCACCTAATTCTAGACCTCATTTTAATATCCATTCAAATAATCCTCCTCCCAACACTGTACTTATGACCACAAATAACTATTATAAAGAGTTTTTTGTCAACCATGTAAATAATCTTCACTTTGGTTCTTTGTAACATAGTTTTATGTTCCTTTATGTTCTTATGTTAATAACCTACACATTGTTTTCCTTGTAACCTAGTTCTTATGTAATCTAGTTCTTATGTTCACTTAATGTTTAATGTAATGCAATATTGCACTATTTGCTATATTGTTGTTTAAGTTCCTTGTAAACCGCCCCTGATCTCTGGAAGGGGCGGTATAGAAAAGCACACAAATAAAATAAAATAAATAAATAAATAACACATTGACAACCATGCACCACTGGATGACAACCAACACGGCTTTCGACCCAACCATGGAGTCGAAACATTGCTGATTTACCTCTTCGACAACATCCTCAGAATCATAGACAACACCAAAAAAGGAATCTTAATGAACTTCATTGACATCTCTTCAGCATTCGACACTGTAGACCACAAAACTCTCCTGGAAAGACTAAAGAACATTGGGCTACATGGCCCCACCTTAAAATGGTTCCACTCATACCTAACCGACAGGCAGATACAAGTCAAGGTAGGTCACAACACCTCTCAACCCATAAAAGTCCTCCAAGGAGTGCCTCAAGGATCCGCCCTCTCAGCACTACTATTTAACATCTACATCCAACCAATATGCGACATCCTGAAAACGTACAGCATTCAGTATACAATCTATGCAGACGATATCATGATATACACACCTATCTCAGTTGACAACCCGGACTACTCTAATATAACAGACTGCCTCACACAAATGACAAGATGGTGTCAAGACAACAACCTCACAATGAACTACAGCAAGACGGAGGCACTAATCATCACTCGCAACCCAAACTTCATCCACCCACCTGACATCAAGGTACAAGACACAACCATACCAATAAAAACGGAAGTAAAATACCTCGAAGTGACCCTGGACAATGAACTGAATCTCAAGACACACGTCAGCAAAACAATCAAAAATGCATACCACAGGATGAGAATCATCAGAAGACTTAAACCCCTCCTTGCCACTGAACACTTCCGTACCGTCTGCCAAGCGCTAATAACACCCCTACTGGATTTCTGCAACCCAATCTACCTTGGACTAGCAAAACAAACACTCAAACCACTACAACTAGCACAAAACACGGCAGCCCGCATAATATCTGGCTCAACAAGACATGAACACATTACTCCTGTGCTGAAAGACCTACACTGGCTCCCAATCAGTTCACGCATCAAATACAAAACAATCATAAACATATTTAAGATCAAACAACACACTTCAGCTAACAGCCTGCACACCCTCATACAACCAGACACCAGCACATGCCCAAGAAGAAAAGGAACCTCCAACCGAGTTAACACCCCTAAAGACTTCCGAAAAACACGCAAAGACACCACAGAAAGAGCACTCTCCCTGGCTGCACCAACAATCTGGAACTCTCTACCAGACGAGCTGAGATCGACGACGGACCTCAAAGACTTTCGCAAACAGCTGAAGACAACGCTGTTCATAGAACACTTTGGACACGTCACCTGACCTAACTACCAGGAACTACCAACCTACCCCCCTCCGACCCCCTGATAAGAAAATGTATAATGGCACACAATGTATCTTAGCACTCAATGTATAGAACAGTGTATTATAGCACATGCTGTATCATAGCGCACAATGTACATAGCTCAACCTAATCAAACACACTATAACATCTTACACACAAAGCGTGATATATCTTTCACTGCATGAAAACACGTTCACTACTTTTGATTGTTTTGATGTGATACCGCCTTGATTGAAGGATAAGGCGGCATAGAAATACTGTTAAATAAATAAATAAAATAAATATTCCATTCCCATTTGTGTATTTGTCAATCACAGGTGGTCCTTCTCCAGGATTTTCTCTAGTCAAAACAGAGCAAAAGTATTTGTTTAACATTGTCGCTTTTTTAATGTCACTTTCCATGAATCCGTTCCCGGCACTTTTGAGTCCTTAAATTCCACCTCTGATTTTCCTCCTCTGTCTAATATACTTGAAAAAAGTCTTGTTGCCACACTTCGCATCTTTAGCCATCTTTTCTTCTGCCTTTGATTTTGCTATCTTTATTTCTCTCTTTGTCTCGTTTAGTTTGATCTTGTATTCTTTTCTGTGTTCCTCTGTTTGCAAGTTTCTGAATTTTGTGAAAGCTGCGGTTTTTGCTCTTATTTGTGCAGCCACTTCTTTGGAGAACCAAATAGGTTTTCTTTTCCTCTTGTTTTTATTTACTTTCCTTACCTATGTATCTGGCTGAGATAAAAGCCAAGGCGGAGCACAATCACAGCAAGCTCAAAGTCCTAAACTTCAAAAACACTGACTTCAAGTGCCTGAAGGAGGAGTTTTTTTTTTAAATTTTATTGTTTATTGTAAATTTCTATACCACATTTTTCCATTGGATGGAAAGCAGTTTACAGCAAGCAACAATTTGAATATTACAGAACAAGTAAATATTCAGTTACAGGGAACATTTTTTTCTCAACTATATACAGTATATATATATTGTCAGATGGCTGCCTGGGTGAGAATGTTCACAGTCTTGGCAAGTGCATATATCAATATGATTTGCAAGGGATTGTGGGAAATGCAGTCCATTCACACCAGACACAGCTGCTCACAATAATTAGTTGTGCTTGAGTGTAAAGCCAATAAGATATTTATTTATGGGGTTATTTCTCCCAACACAGATATGCTTGGTAGCACATAAAACAGGATACTTGCTTTCAGTGTTAAACTTAGAAAAACAAAATCAGGAAAACAACAGTTGAACTTGTCAGGCAATCAAAGCAAAAGAATAAAGACCTGGTTGGTAACAAACTGGTCTTTTCTGTAGGCTTTAGCTAATATTTTCTTAGCAGTGTATCAAACAACAAGCAAAACCCACAAAGAAGGGAAAAACTGTTCTTTTCAGGTTAACTTCTTATATCTTCACACATAGATTCAGAAGTGATTCCCTCAGAGCTCACAAGCAATTAGGTAAGGCTCAATTGCTAGCAGTTATCCAGCTGAAACCCCTTAGCTGGCTTACTTTCTACTGCTTGGCTCAAAATCCTACTCATGAGCTTTTCTGAGTAGGTTAAAGAACAAGTTTGTATTTCTTTGTGATGGCTGTTGTACTTTGTAACAGAAAATTACCAAAGGAGTTTAGACAGAGAGCAATCCATATATTCACAGCCTGTATCTAAGACTTCTCCCCCTTCCTCAACAATCATCGGTTCAATATCATGGATTGGCACAGAGGAATTTCTCAATGGAGCACTTTCAGGAGAATACTTGTTTCCCTGCTGTCTTTTAAGGTTATAGCTAGGGCATAGATCAGTGTTCATACCTGAGCTTCCATTGCTGTTAGAGTTCCTCTCTAAATAGCCTGGCCAGTATGTAGTCCAGTTTTTATGTCCAGCCTTCCAATCCAGATCCCTGGACACTGGATCTCTCTTCACATACCTTCTGGCACGGGTCCTAGGGTCCCTTCCAAGTGCAGCCGTCTCCCTCACTGGTACCGTCTGGAGATTCCTAGCTCTGCAGCACCATTCCTCTGGCTTTCCCCAGTCCAATGGTGTATGCTGGCCTTTTGAATGTCTCCCAGTATACGTACTGCTCTGGACTCCTTTAGACCTCCCAAATGCTTTTCTCTTCTTTCTTCCAGAAGGTTTCTTGCCCTCTCTGTCTGTCCGCTCTGGCTTCTGCTTCTGATGATCCTCCAGATGATGAAGCTGTCCAAGATGAGGATCTCCAAGATGAATCTGAGGATCTCCCAGATGAAACTGAGGATAATTCTCTGTAGAATAAACTCTACCTCTATTCTGCTTTGATGAGTGCTCCACCTTAGCACAGCGCAGCTGTGCTGAATCAGGCCCTGCCCTTTGAGATGAGTGCTTGGGGATTGCCTCATAGCCTTCTTGATTGAACACACGTTTTCCCACTTCAGCTCCTCTAATGGCTGTAGGAAACCTGGTGCATTCTGGGACTGGTAGTCTTTTATAGAAAAAGTCTGTTTTCTTATTTTTACCAGAACTGACAGGTTGCTTGTTCAGAGTCACTTCACCTTTACTATAGCTCCTTCCTGAGCTATGATAAGCTTCCTTATCACAATATATATATACAGTATATACAGAACATTATTGACAGGTTGGGAGGGGATAATGGAAGTGGAATTGCAGTGGGCTGAACTAAAGAGACAATAAAAGGGGCAACAGATACATATGTAAAGATAAGGGTGTGTGGCTTTAAATTACTAGTTCTCTGTCTGAGAGCTCTTAAAAGAGTTTTTGTTATATTTTTAAAACAACGTTACATTATTTTTGGTGCCTTAGTTCAAAAGGAAAAATATTTTCATTAGTGGTGTAGATTTAAAACTCTGCTTTTAGTATCTTTCTCAGTTCTTTGAAGCTACTGACACCTCATCGGATGTTAGTTCCCTCCCTACCCCCCAACTCCCACCCACCCCATGTGAGCAGTCTTGCTTTATAGGGCATCTCCCCAATTAGTTACACACAGAGACTTGGAATAGCACATTTAGAACACACTTAAAAGAGGTTAATTGCTTTTTCTCTGAAAGGACAGCTGGGAAAATGGCTGGTACTTTGGTAGGTCTCTCTCTCTTTTGCTTTAACAGGTACCTATGCTCCACCAACTGAACAATGGCTGAGAAAAATGATATTGCCAAAGTTGTTGCCCCTGTTACAGCTTCTGCCTCTGTCCAGACAGAGATCCCAATGCCAGTTGAAAGACCGGTTCCATGTGCAGGATGCCTGCATGCTGAAGCTCAGACGAGAGGTGGAGGAGCTCAGACAAGAGGTGGCAAGGCTGAGGAGCATTCAAAACAGCAAGAAGTACATTGATGGGATGTTTCTTGAAACATCCAAGCTCTCAAGCAAAGGAGAAGATGGGAGCCTAGAGAATGATGAAGGTTGGACATGAGTCACCAGGGCCTGCAGTATCACCAATCCAACTCATTCAGTCCTTGAATTAAAGAACCATTATACAGCCCTGGAAGTGTAAGAGGTAAAAGTATTCCAGGAAAGGGAAGAACCAGAGCTTGAGCACCCCAGAGTTGCAGAATCAGTGACCACAAGGAAGCGAAGAGTAATGGTGGTTTCTTCTGAGGTGTACTGAGGCATCCATCTGCTGACCAGACAATGTCCAGAGAGGTATGCTGCCTGCCAAGTGCCAAAATCTGAGATGTTATGGAGAGTTTGCCAAGACTCATCAAGCCCTCTGACTATTACCCGATGTTGCTCATCGATGTTGGCACAAATGATACTGCCAGGTATCCCTCTGAGCATATCAAAAGTGACTTCATGGCTCTGGGACAAAAGGTGAAGCAGATTGGTGCACAGATGGTGTTCTCTTCAATACTCCATGTTGAGGGTAAAGGCCAAGGCAGAGAAGCTCGCATCCCGGAGATAAATGCATGTCTGTGTGGATGGTGTCATTGAGAGCATTTTGGTTTCCTGGATCATGCTGTTCAAGGGTTGCAGAGCAGAGATGTCATCCATCTGTCTAAGAAGGGTCAACAAACCATTAGCCACTAGCTTACCTACTGAAAAGAGCTTTAAACTAGATTCATTGGGGATGGGTGAAGAGAGCCCCCAGGTAAGTGAAACTTTAAATACCTGTATGAAAATGGGTAAAAGGGGCAACATATGGAAAGCAGTGTGTATAAATGCCCGTAGCATGGGAAATAAGATCCCAGATGTTGAGGCTTTAATAGGAGAAGTGACAGTAACAGAGACATGGTTCATGGACAATCATGACTGGGATGTAACTATACCAGGCTATACATTATTCAGAAAGGACAGGGGAGGAAAAAGGGGAAGAGGAGAGGCACTATATGTAAAAAAATATATATGTATATTATAGCTATGGAAATTCAGGGCTTAAATGGGTGAGAGAAGGCACTGTGGGTTAAATTAGAAAAAGGGAAAGAGACGAGGTGGATGGAGATTTAATAAAAGACATACTAAGCATTGCCAGGAAAGAGGAAGTTCTATTGATAGGGGATTTCAATATGCCAGATGCTAATTGGCACATCCCTGCTGCAACATCATCTAGAATTAAGGAAATCCTGGATGCTCTGCAAAGAGAACTATTCAGGCAACTGGCAATAGAACCCACACGTGAAGGGGCCATACTGGACTTGGTGCTTACCAATGGTGAAAGTGTTTCTGATGTTATAGTGTGAGATCATCTCACATTCAGTGATCACCAGATGGTGTTGTTCAGTATTAGGACTAGGGCTGATAAAATCCACTCAAAAATGAGGGTCTTAGACTTTAGGAAAACTAACTTTGCCAAGATGGGCCAATACCTCAGGAAGTCGTTAGCGGGATGGGAACAGCTGGAGGATGTAGAAAAACAGTGGGCAAAACTGAAAGGGGATATTTTAAGGTCAACCAACCTGTTTGTTAAAATGGTAACTAAAAGGAAAAGGAAAAGGAGACCACTATGGTTATCGAAAGAAATAGCTGAAAAGATGAAGAATAAGAAGGAGGCCTTCATGAAATGCAAGAGATCACAGAGAGAGGAAGAAAGGCATCTATATTTGGAAAAACTTAGAGAAACTAGCAAAGTAGTCAGGAAAGCAAAGATTCAAAAAGAGGAGGAAATAGTCAATGTAATAAAATGGGGGGGGGGATAATACATTTTTTAGATATGTTAGTGAGAAGAGGAAGGGCAAAAGTGGTATTGTCAGATACAAGGGAGGAATATGTAGAAGCTAATGAGGATAAAATGGAATCGCTTAACAAATATTTCTATTCTGTGTTCAGAGATGAAGAACCAGGAGCAGGACCTCAGAAAAACACCCACAAATAGGAATAGAAGTGACAGAGATCTCATCTGATTTTTAGAAGACTGTGTTTGTGAGGAACTAGCTAAACTTAAAGTAGACAAAGCAATGGGACCAGATGGGATACACCCGAGAATACTGGGGGACATTCTAGCAGCTCCAGTGACTGACCTTTTCAATGCCTCTTTGGAGTCAGGATTGGTGGAGAGAGGCACATGTGGTCCCTTTACACAAAAGCGGAATTAAGGACATAGTTGAAAACCACAGGCTGGTTAGTCTAACCTCTGTGGTGAGTAAATTAATGGAAACACTGCTGAAAGAGAAAATAATGAGGTTTCTGGAGTTTAGCAGATTACTGAATCCGAGTCAGCATGGATTCAACAGAAGCAGGTCTTGTCAGACAAATTTGATTGATTTCTTTGACTGGATGATCAGGGAATTGGACCAAGGGAGAGCCCTAGATATGGTATAGAGATTTCAATAAAGCTTTTGACACCATTCAATACAGGTGACTTATAAACAAACTGAGCACTCTCGGGATGGACCCTAAAGTTAATGCTTGGGTTAGAAATTGGTTGAGTGGGAGGCAGCAAAGGGTACAGGTAAACGGAGCTCACTCTGAGAAGGAGGTTACCAGGGGTGTGCCCCAGGGATCTGTCCTTGGTCCAATTCTTTTTAACATCTTTGTTAGTGATTTTGCGGAAGGGCTGCCAGGTACATTTTGTCTCTCTGCGGATGATACCAAAATCTGCAATAGAGTAGACACCCAGTAAAGTGTAGATGACATGAGGAGGGATTTATCTAAGCTTGAAGAATGGTCTAGAATTTGGCAGCTGAGATTTAATGTTAAAAAATGCAAGGTCATGCATTTGGGCTGCAGCAATCCAAGGGAGCAATATATTTTAGGGGGTGAAGTACTTCTATCCACAAAAGAAGAGAAGGACCTAGGTGTGATTGTGTCTGATGATCTTAAAGTAGTTAAACAGGTAGAAAGGCAATGGCAAAAGCTAGAAGGATGCTTTGGTACATAGGGAGAGGAATGGCCAGCACAAGAAAGGAGGTGATAGTGTCTCTATATAAGTCTTTGGTGCGACCTCATTTTGATTATTGTGTGCAATTCTGGAGATCGCACCTTCAAAAGGATATAAACAGGTTGGAGTTGGTGCAGAGGGTTGCTACTAAAATGGTTAGTGGTCTTCGTTATAAACCATATGAGGACAAACTTAAGGAGCTTAATATATATATACTTTAGAGGAAAGGCGGGATAGAGGTGATATGATAAAGATGTTTAAATACCTCTGTGGCATAAATGCACAGGAAGAGAGCCTCCTTTGATTGAAAAGAAGCTCTGCTATAAGGGGACATAGGATGAGGGTGAAAGGGGATAGTCACAGGAATAATAGTTGTGGTAGATGCGTGGAATAGTCTCCCAGTGAGGTGGTAGCGATGAGGACAAAAAAGCATGGGACAAACACAGAGGATCTCTAAAGGAAAAAAGGGGACTGTTGTAGTGGCTGATATGGAAAGGCAGACTAGATAGGCCAAGTGGTCTTTTTCTACCATCATGTTTCTATGTTTCCATGAACAAGTTGAATCTTTGTATGGAGTGAGACATCTCTACTCTTCAGAATCTTGTCTAAGTCCTTCATAGCCATTCTGCCAAGAGCAATGCATCATTGGGTTTCTTGACTGCTTGTTGTTTATTGATAGTTGGTCCAAGTAGGTTAAAGTTATCCACTATTTCAATTTCTTCTTCATCGATGATGAACTTATTGATTTTGCCATTTGTTAGGATCTTTGTCTTCTTTACATTAAGATGCAGGCCTAATTTCAGACTATGTTCTTTAATCTTGAAAAGCAAGTGTTTCAGATCGTCTTCACTTTCAGCCAGTAAAGTGGTATCATCAGCATATCAAAGGTTGTTGATGAGTCTTCCTCTAATCTTCACACCTCGGTTATCTTTGTACAGTCCTGCTTTTCTGATGATTTGTTCTGCATATAAATTAAACAAATCACCACTCTCCTCAACAACTTACTCACCAGCATAGACAACATCCGCCAAGGCGTTGTGCTAATATTCTTAGATATAGCAGCAGCCTTTGACTCGGTAAATCACGAGATACTCATTACACGTTTGAAGGAAAAAGGCATTGGTAGTTCAGCTCTAGAATGGTGTAAATCATACCTAGACACCAGAATGCAATATGTAAAATCTGCAACGGGAGAATCAAATCTCTTCCACCAAAAACAAGGGGTACCACAAGGGTCATCTCTCTCATCTCTCATGTTTAACATCTACATGCAGCCTATCTGCAATATCATCAGATCATTCAACGTGAAATGTATGATTTACGCAGATGATATCCTACTTTATATGCCATTTTCTACAAGGCAATTAGACCTACTGCCCATAATAAATTGCTTTAATGCAGTATCGGAATGGCTTCTCTCACAGAACCTCCGCATCCAACACAAGAAAACTGAGGTTCTCTTTGTTACGCGAGACCCCAACTTCATTCCACCATCACATATAAGTGTGAAAGGAGCGGATCTAGCCAAAAAAGAAACAATAAGATACCTTGGAATCACGCTGGACCAACGTCTCAATTTGAAAACACATGTAAACAATATTACAAAAGCTGTATACTTCAAAATACGCACACTCAGGCACCTTCGCTCATTACTTGACCCAGATGATTTTAGAACCATCTTCCAAGCACTCATTTTGCCGCATTTCGATTTCGCCAACTCAATTCTACAAGGTCTCCCACAATCCACCCTAAGCTCTCTTCAACTTGCCATGAATACTGCTGCAAGGATTCTACAAGGAGCTGCCAGGAGTGATCATGTAACACCAATCCTCAAACAGCTTCACTGGCTCCCGATACAAGGCAGACTCGAATTCAAAACCCTAGTCCTAACATACAAAGCCATCCACGGTGTATCTGCAAACTCAATAATTGATCTCACACAAACACTACCACCAACAAGATCCAGAAGACATATAGCAATAAACACCCTAATAATACCGAAGGCCATAATAACGTGTAGCCGATCAACAGCGAACAGAGCCTTCATGTTCTGTGCCCCAAAACACTGGAACTCCCTACCACCCGAAATTCGTGCCATAACTAACATATGCCAATTCAGAAAGGCCCTCAAGCATAACTTATTCATCAAATACTACCCTACATAAATCTTCCCCTCAAGCATAACCTAATCAACAATTATTACCCTACACAAATTCAAAATATTCACCTCAATATTAACCACTTTGCCTCCTTTCACAACCCCACAAGCAACGTCACA
Source organism: Ichthyophis bannanicus (assembly GCA_033557465.1). NCBI lineage: Eukaryota > Metazoa > Chordata > Amphibia > Gymnophiona > Ichthyophiidae > Ichthyophis > Ichthyophis bannanicus. The sequence continues at coordinate 1,376,699,911 of CM066033.1, read as the reverse complement.
TAAATACCTTCCATGTTATCAAAATTAACAGACCAACATTCTATGTATATAGTTTTACCCCCATATTATTCAAGTTTTTCGAATCCAAGTTTATCGTCCTGTTTTATGTAAAACCGAGCAGCCTGTTGTTCTGGTCTTTGGTTATCTGTAAACCGCGCTGATTGTGAATAGTGCGGTATATAAAAAACTGTAATAAATAAATAAATAAATAAATAAACAGGTAGGGGGAAAATATGCAGCCTTGACATACAACTTTGTTGATTTTAAACCATTCTGTTTCTCCTTGTTCTTTTCAAACTGTTGCTTCTTGATCAATGTAAAGATTGTGCAAGAGAACTATCAGGTGTTCTGGCATACCCATGCTTCTTAATGTGGCCCAAAGTTTCTTATGATTTATACAGTCAAAAACCTTGCTAGAGTCAATAAAACACTTGTAGATATCCTTTTAGTATTATTTTGTCTTTTCAAGGATCCATCTCACATCCGTGTTGATGTCTCTCGTTCCTTGCCCTTTCCTGAACCCTGCTTGCACTTCAGGCAGTTTTCGTTCCAAGTATGATTCTAGTCTCTGCTGAATAATCTTGAGTAGAATCTTGCTGGCATGTGGCATCAGAGTGATTGTACGATAATTTCCACAGTCAGTTGGATCACCTTTCTTTAGTACTGATATAAACACTGATCTTTTTCAGTCAGTTGGCCATGATGTTGTCTTCCAAATTTCCTGGCAGAGCCTTGTAAGTATGGTACAGCTGCATCCAATTGCTGAAATACTTCAATAGGAATGCCATCAATTCCAGGTGCTTTGTTCTTTGATAAGGCTTTCAATGCTGCTTCGACTTCTCCTTTCATCACCAGTGGATCCTGTTCATAAGATATAGGTTGAAACAGCTGTTGGTCCACTTGATCTTTATTGTATAATGACTGTATATATTTTCTGCCTTTTCTTAAACTTCTCAGCATCATTCAACATGGATCCTTGAGCATCTTGCAACATTCCAATTCAAGGCTGGAATTTATTCTTTAACTCTTGTAGCTTTAGGAAAACCAATCTTGTTCTTCCTCTAATAGTTTCTGCTTCTATTTCCTTGCTTGCGTCTTTGTAGTACTTCTCCTTGTCTTGTCTTGCTGCATATTGGAAATCTCTGTTGAGTTCTGCAATTGCCTCTCTTTCTCCTCTGACTTAACATCTCTGCATTTCTGGACATTTTTCAGCTTCTCCGGTTATCCATTTTGGCCGTTTTTGCTTTTTTACCTTTTGTAGAGACTTCTCACTTTCTCCCAACACAACTTTCTTGATGTCATCCCATAACTCTTCTAGAACTCTGTCATTTGTATCTAAAGCAGTAAATCAATTTTGTAGGCAGTCTTTAAATTCCGGTGGTATATTCTCATGGTCATATTTTGCTACATTTATTTATTTATTTATTTATGTGCTTTTCTATACCGCCCCTTCCAGAGATCAGGAGCGGTTTACAGAGAACATGTCAAAGAATTAACACTAACATTACATGGAACATTAACAGTGCAATTCATGAGTGGCTTGCTCTTTTTCAACTTTAGCTTGAGTTTGCATATTAGTAGTTGATGATCTGTACCACAGTCAGCGCCAGATTTTGTCTTTGTCAATATTATAGAGCTTTTCCATTGTTGACTTCCACAGATGTAGTCAATTTGATTTTCGTATAATCCATTGGGTGAAGTCTATGTGTTCAGTGACTGTTTGTGTTGCTGGAAGAAGGTTTTTGAGATGAATGGATCATTGGTCTTGCAGAATTCTATCAGTCTTTCTCCAGCTTCATTTTCCAATCACTTTACCTTCTTTGTTGCCATCTTTTGCATTCTAGTCACCCATGACTATCAGAATATCCTGTTTACATGTTCTGTCAATTTCAGCTTGTACTCGGTCATAGAGCTCATCAACTTTGTTCTCTTCTGCAGCTGTTATTGGGGCATATACTTGAATTATAGTTGTGTTGATGGGCATTCCTTGTAGACGAATAGAAATTAAGCGTTCACTGATTGCATTATATTTCTTTATAGTTCTTGCAAGTCTCTTCTTAATTATAAATGCAATACTATTTATTCTTTGTCTTTCATTTCCAGCATAGTAGACCATATGATTATCAGATTCAAAGTGCCCAATGCCAGCCCATTTCAGTTGGCTGACACCCAACAGATCGAATTGGACATGTTCCATTTCATTCTTGACCGCCTCCAACTTCCCTTGGTGCATGCTTTGCATGTTCCATGTCCAAATATGTAAGACATCTTTACAGCTTCTGACTCTTATTTCATGTGCAGCTACATCAGCACTCAGATGTCCCAAGGGCTTTGATCCAACCACATCATAAATGCTGGCTTTACTCTGAAAAGTCTTCAGCTCTTCCCCAGTAGCCAGTTGAGAGCCTTCTGACCTGAGGTTCTCATCTTCCAGCACTATAGTGCAATTTGTTTTGTTGTGACTATCCATTGGGTTTTTGTGGCAAGATATGGAAGTAGATTGCCAGGCCTTTCTTCCGTGTAGTTTAATTTTAGTGTTGTAGCCGTTGTCAGAGAAATGTGATCCTCCCCCACCAACACCATCCCATTCTGCTGCTGCCCAGATGGGTAGTTTGTCTTGGTCTGGCACCTCAGCTCAGGCCTGTCCATCTTGGGAGACCCTGCCAAGAGTTAATCTACTGATAGCTTAGCTCTCAGCATCAGTGATGCCCACAAGCCCCCACAGCACGACAAGCTGCAAACCAAGTGAGGATATCATCATTTACCCCATGCCAAGAACATTTTTTATAGATACAAGCTATTAGGTCTACTTCATTGAACGTATTACTGAACTTTCTGCTAAATTGAGAGTTTTTAAAAGAAGAAGATTTTTCAATAAAGAAAAATTTTTTTTTAGAAAAAGAATAGAAAAGAAAGTTTAAAGAAATTAGAAATGGAAATGGTTTGAAGACCCGTTAGAAGTGTGCTGAAGCAATATTCTAGCTTACAACATATTTTCAAGTTGAACGATTTAGCAGAAAGTTCAAGAACATTTTTTAAGCAATACCACTACATGATACCCAATACATATTCATTCCCAGAATATTGTTTATAAAATGTAAAGGTTTCAGTCAACCTAGCTTATGGTCTCATAATTTTCAGTGGACAAACTTGAAAACACGATAGCATCCAATCTTTCATGCACTGAAGTGGCTAGTTCTATTCCTTGAGCTTCACATCAATGCCCCACACCTTACTCTGTTGGTGCCATATTGTTTTGGCAGATCCACTGCCTGCAACGGGGGCTCTATGCTAAAAGGTGGCAGAGTTACAGCTGCGAAAGAAAAATGTGACAACTTAATTTAAAGTTGTAACTCTGCAATCGTTTCATAATGTGCTCTCCAGCGGCACGACTTTTATTTTCACGTATAGCCTAAAATAAGCCCCTCTTGACTGTTAGATTTGCAGGCATGTGAAGGCAAGTAAAGATCAAAACTCAAGCAATGCATATTAAGCAAATGAATCCAAATATGAAAAGGAAGAGACTTAAGCTTCGAGAATGAGCAGGAAGGCTTGGTTTAATTCTTCCGAGCCAAAGAAAACAAATTCAGGTTTCTGCATGGCCTTAAAAATAAAGCAGACAATGTAAATCCTGGTGTATTTTTGAGTCTTTGACAGTCTGCAGCAGGGGATAAGCAAGCATCAAATTCTCAAATCAGTGTTTGTCAGATCACTTGCCAATGGCACTTTTCAAACAATCCTTTGGGACTCTCATCACCGAAATCCCTATCTGGCTTCCGGAGGGCAAATGGTGAAAAGACCTGGAGCACAGCTTTCCTAAAAGAAGATAGTTGGGAGATTTTGGTCATGGCCCAAAAAAAGTATTTTGGCTTGTGCAGGGGGAAGAATCAGTATAGAAGTTCTGTTAATACCTTCCATTCTATCACAGTGCTGTATCTAACACTTGGTTGCTCAAATACATGGGCACCTTTCATTTATCTCAGATCTAAATGCTAAGAGGAAATTCAAGCTCTTTTCCAGCTTCTATGACTTCCTGTAGGAAAGATTAATATGCATAAAACCATTTTTAGTTTGAACAAACCATCTTCATTATTCTATCCTAAAAGAGTCCCTCCACCCTCCCTCCACACCCTTTGAAGTTTTAATAACCTTTCTTAAAAGTCTGTCTAAAGTTTTCCATGCAAGAGCAGCTTTCAAAGGACTGGTGATAATTTTTCTATCAGGGATCACAGTGTTTGTCTTTGAAATACTGCCATGCCTGGAATCTCCTCCGCAACATGCACACGATCTGTCTTATTCTGTTCTCAACTTAATATTTTTTCACATCCATAAATTTTCTCTATACAATCGATCACGCTTCTCACAACTGTATTCCACATAATTCTTGCAGGTGTGCCAAACCTTTTATTGTGTTTTCACCTCTTTCAGCTCTGCCCACAGCTATACAATTATGTATTGTCAGGGCTGTAGGGATATTGGAAGGCACACTGTGACAGTGTCACACTTAACTACCAAGCTTGACTCATCCACTTTGACTGCTCATATCATTATGATATGCAATGATATTACGCCAAAGAAGAAACATCTTCCCTTATACTGTGTTTTCACACTTAGGAGCATGTCTACTAAACCGTAATAGCTTTTAGCAGCTATCGTGGTACTATAGCTGCAAAAAGCCTGTGGTAAGCCAAAAACCTCTGCAGTAGCTGTAAGAGGTATTCCCAGCTTTACCCTTGCAGATACTGTGCAGGTTTTGGCTTTACCATGGAGACCCACGATACCGGCATCGGCAGGTATCATGAGTCCTGTGGTGCCTGCCAATGGAAGTATCACGGGTTTCTGCAGTAAGTCATTGGGAAGGACAGGTGGCGATCGGGTGAACAGAGCTCTCACTAGTTCTGTGCCCAAATTGATACCATGGCCCCTACACAGCCTTGATTGGGACCCTCTCAGTCAGGGAATATTTTCAGTTCCACAGATTTAGAAGGCTGCTGCATGGTTAGGGAACTGTCTGGTGTGGATCAATTCAGCCTCCAGCCAAGATGAAAGCCTGGCTAGCCAGTCAGATAGACAAAGGCTCTTTTTTATGATCCTGCTCAGAAATCCTGGCTAGCTAGTCAGGGTTCTGGTCCCCCTACCTACCTCCCATAAAAAACTAGTCCCAGCTAGTTAGGGGTGGGCCCTATGCCCCCCCCCCCCACCCTCCCATCCATGCCTTTAGTTCCCTGGTGGTCTGGTGGTAAATGGGGCAGAAGTGTTTCTCCTCACTCCTGCCCACATTATCAGGCCTCTCCAAAATGGCGCCTCAGTCTGAATCCCCCCTCCACCTTCATTATACATGAAAAAGGGTTGATCTGGATCCAACTACTACCCTGATAAACACACAAAATCTCCTATATCATTGTTACAACAGCCATCATATAGGAGATATTTAATAACTAGGATGGCATTAAATTCTCAATCAAACTCGAAATAAACTTTACCTGATGACAGCTAACCCTTTTTCAGTTCATGCATATATCAGCTGGCTGGACAACAAGTTATTGAGGTAAACCAATGAGGCTTTCCACTGTCAGAAAGAAAGAGATGCTTCACACAAGAAAAGGTGACATTTAGGGGTATGTTTAATAAACTGTCCTAATGTTACCAGCGCTAGTTACAGCGTTAATGTGAGGAAAGCCATATAAGGTAGTGGGCGTTCCGGCGGCAAGGTAGCAATTAATCTGTATTGTGTGTTAGAGGGCGCCTTGGCTCGTTAACGCGCGTTAACCTTAAGTCCATGCCAGCGCTGTGTTAGAAGCTATAGAGATGTAGCCCACTGGTTATTGCAATGACTGTGGAGGCAGAGATCATGAGTTTGATCCTGCAGTGGTGTTATTTAATAAGGCTGTCTGAGGGATTTCCTTTTAATTTAAATCAGTGCTGCCAGCAAAAACACCCTCACAGTGCCGTAACCTAAGGTGCCTCATAAGGCACCCTATAGGGCACATTATAAAGTGCCCTGTCTGGCAAGGCACCTTATAATGTGCCTGTAGCAGTGGTGGTGTGACCAGTCCCCCTGGTCATTGGTGTGTGCCCTACACCCATGCATGTCACAATGATGGCTATGACTGACTAGCATGCACATGGCAGCCCATACCCCATGCTGCATGGTGACCCTCATTTATTTATTTTATTTATTTAGCAAGCATTTGTAGCCCGCTCCTTCCAGCGATCAGAAGCGGGTAGGATTACTATTGTGAAACTGCCGAATCAAGGCAGGTACAAATTTTGTTTACATACAGATTGTCAGAAAAGCACATCATACAGAGTTAACACTTCTTAGCTATGGGGGAGTTCATTTACATATATACATAAATACATATATACAGGATAATCTTCTTGGACTGTCGAATCAAGGCAGGTACAAATTTTGCTTACATACAGATTGTCAGAAAAGCACATCATACAGAGTTAACACTTCTTAGCTATGGGGGAGTTCATTTACAGATATACATAAATACATATATACAGGATAATCTTCTTGGACACAGTGGTCAGGGGCTGCTCCATCTGTGGGTTTAGTTCAGGTTGAAATGTGATTGGAAAATGTGCGTTTTGAGTTTCTTTCTGAAGTCTAGAAGGTCATTGCTAGCTCGTAGTTCTGGTGGGAGTTGGTTCCACAGTGTTGGCGCCACATATGAGAAAGCCCTGTGGCTGGTGTTAGTTTTGGCAGATCTTATATCTGTTGGAGTGTGAAGGATGTTGGAATTGTGGGTTCTTCTGTTTCGGGTAGGAGGTTGCAATCTTACTAGGTTGTTGAGGAAGGAAGGTGCTAAGTTGTGGATGAGTTTGAAGGTGGTTGTTAGTATTTTGTATTTTGTGCGAGCTGTTATGGGTAGCCAGTGTAATTGAATTAGCACTGGTGTGATGTGGTCACTTAGATTTTTCTTCATTATGACCCTGGCAGCTACATTTTGTGCCATTTGTAATATGTTTAGGGTTTTTTTAGGTAAACCTTGTAGGATGGCGTTGCAGTAGTCAAAATGTGGCATGATGAGTGCTTGGGCCACTGTTCTGAAGTCTTGGGGATCAATAATATTCCGAATGGGTTGGAGCACTCTAAGCTTGTGGAAAACTGCTCTGTTGGTCTTTCGGAGGTGTTTTTCCATCTTTAGGTCACAGTCAAATGTGACTCCTAGATACTTTATTTCTTTTTTTGTTTGGTAAGTGTTGTTACATAGTGTTATTGATGTGGGAGAGTCAAAATTCGGTTCTTTGGAGATATACATTACTTCGGTTTTTGTGTGATTAATTGACATGCTACTTTGTTGTAACCAGTCTTGCATCTCTCCGATACATGTCTCCAGTGGGTTGTAGTCTGGGTTTTTAGTGTCTAGTTGTGTGTATAGCATGATATCATCGGCATAGATGTGGTAATTAATTTCGTGCCGTGAGAAAATTTTGCATAGTGGCTGCATATATATGTTAAACAGAAGTGCTGAGAGAGCAGAGCCTTGGGGGATTCCCTGTGTTTGTGAGAAAGATTCTGCTTTTTCTCCGTTGAATTGAACCTGTTGTGTTCGATTTGAGATGTAGGATGAGAACCATTTTAGTGGGGTTCCTGTTATTCCTATTGATTTTATCCTATTTATGAGGGTCCCATGATTAACTGTATCAAAGGCAGCTGAGATGTCAATGAATACAAGAATGTACATTTTCTTTTTGTTTTCAAGGCCCTTTAGGAGGTTGTTAAGTAGAACTAGTAACAGGGTTTCAACTCCATGATGTTGCCTGAAGCCATATTGCTGGTCATCAAGAGGAGCACTGTCAGTCAGATGGTCTTGGAGTTGTAGAAGGACCGTTTTTTTCTATGATCTTTGCCAGGAATGAGATACTTGATATGGGACGGTAGGAGGCTGGGTCTTCTCCGTTGAGTGTAGTGTTTTTTAGGATTGGTCTAATGACTGATTTCTTTAGTTCTGAGGGCATGATTCCTTGTTGTAGGGATAGGTTAACTATGTGTGCTATGTGAGGTGCTATGTCTTGTTTGTGGCCCTCTGTGCTGTCTCAACTTACCCAGCAGCCAGCCACTGGTGATGACACCACTCTAGAAGGCCTTATGTATCCCTGACTGGGCCAGAATGTATTATTTATTTACTTTCTCTTATATACCACGCTATTCTGCATCAGTGCAGTTTACATTGAACAAACTGAAATTACATTGAACAGGGCATTATAACTTGGAGATAACTATTTTACAGGGAACATGGGCTATGGAGGGTTAAGTGGCTTGCCCAAGACCACAAGGAGCACCTGTGGGACTAGAAACCCCAGTCCTTCTGGCCCAAAGTTGCTGTCCTCTAGTGGGATTTGAACCCCTGACCTTCCGGTCTGAAGTACCTTGCCCCCAACCACTAGGCCACTCCACCACTCCTGGAGACATCATGGCAAGCCCTAGGGAAACACACTATGATATTGGTGATCAGAAAGGCGGCATTGCAGATAACCTTTATATTCAGCGAATGGTAGGCGTTCTGGTTACGATATGTGGCCTCATGGCATCATGGGGATGGAGGGCCACATGTGTGCTGTGCAGTTAGTTGCACTCAAGACAGCTGGGAAGCCAGCAGTCTCAATGAACTGCAGCATAACCCTCTGCTGTTAGTATGGGGTATGTGGAAAGGAGATGTACTGTGCAGCACATGCTGCAAGGACCCCGGTGAAGCAGCATGACACCGCTGCCTGGATAAGGGCCACTGCCATTGCCAGCACCGGCTGGAAGGAGCCAGTTCCCAGGAAGGTGAAGGCTATGAGCACCCTCAAGTGGATGGGAACTGTGTCCTGTCTGTATGCATGTGGCTCCAGGTCTGACTGCAGCTCCAGGTACATGGATGGCAGCATGATCAAAACTGTAGCAGGCCATGCAGAGCTCATCACTCAGGCCCAGGTACTGGTAGTGCAGCATGGGTATGCTGGGTTATGGGTGTCACTGTCTGCTCCTCCGACAATCTCACTCTGCACATGTAAATAGGGCTGTGATGAGCCATGTGGATGTCTCCTCCCGCTGCATCATGTGACTGGCTGCAACAGTACCTCACACCTGTGAGGGGAGGCAACATATCAGGCTATATGTAGTAAAGGTGTGGGAGCCACCGCCCACTGTGCATGTCCGACACTTTGGGCACCGACATAGGCTGGTGATTCTACCACCCCAGCTCCAGCATGTGCTAGGCGATCCTGCAAGGGCAGGGTATGGCATGGTGGGGTGGACGCCCGGGATATAATATGGTCCAGCACCCCAGACATCCTGTCTGCCCACTGGCTTGCCTATCCTCTCTCCTACATAGGGCCACAGTGCTATGGCTACATGCAGGGATGGCACTCCATGGCGGATCCCAGCCACCTCCCATCCATATGCCCTGCCCCCACCTGGGCCTGCAGGGCCCAGAGTCTGGCAGGGGTGACTCCCCTGCACACCTTCACCTGCCCATCCTGATCCTGGCCATCCACCATCCAGGGAGACATAGTCCACCTCTATGGTGGGATACATCCCCCATACAGGTCACTGACCCAGTTGCACAGGAATTCCCTTGGGGTCCACCTTGTACATCCATGGTCCTTGTGGCACACCCATCGCACACCTGCCCGACCCGCAGACCAGGCATGCCCACACACAACAGGTGCTTCCAACACATTCAGCTCCACCTGCAGGGGTCTCTGTTTCACTATTGCTGGCCACACATATTCCGTGTCTGGCCATCATGTTCACTTCATCTGACCCACTATTCTCTTAACAGGTAGGCCCCTACCCAGGGGTGGTGGCTGTGTGGGGCCATCTCACATGGATGTGGTAATGGAGTGGACAGGTCACACCTGCAGGGCAGCATGGGATAGACACAGCTGCCCAACCAAGGGGGTCAGTAAGACCATGGTGCTTGACAATTGGGGGTGGGCCTGCTGAACATATGGACTTTTGCTGCCCCATGATGCAGTGTCATTTCTGTGGGGCAACTGTACCAGTGTCTTACATCTCCCATTCCCATCAGCTATGTGTGGCCCTTGTCGCTTGCCCCCCTCTCATAAGAACATAAGATATGCCATACTGGGCCAGACCAAGGTCCATCAAGCCCAGTATCCTGTTTCCAACAGTGGCCAATCTAGGTCATACGTACCTAGCAGCTTTCCCAAAAGACACAGGTTCCACAATGCTTGTATTGGGTCAAGCATTGATATCCTGGGTCCCTTTTTAATAATGGTATATGGAACTTTCCTCCAGGAACTTGTCCAAACTTTTTTTAAACCCAGCCTTTACTACATCCTCTGGTAACAAATTCCAGAGTTTGATTACACGTTGAGTGAAAAACTATTTTCTTTTATTATTCTTAAATAGTTTACCCTGTAGCTTCATTGCATGTCCCCTAGTCTTTCTATAGTCTGATAACATAAACAATCGATCTACGTTTACCTGTTCCACTCCGTTCATTAATTTATAGACTTCTATCATATCTTTTCTCAGCCGTCTCTTTTCCAGGTTAAAGAGCCCTAACCTGTTTAGCCTTTCTTCATAAGGGAATGCTTCCATCCCCTTTACCATTTTGGTGGCTCTTCTCTGAACCTTTTCTAATAACGCTATATATATATACGGCGACCAGAATTGCACACAATATTCAAGGTGCAGTCTCACCATGGAACGATATAGAGGCATTATAATATTCTTTGTTTTGTTTTTCATTCCTTTCCTTATGATACCTAGCATTCTATTTGCTCTCTTGGCCGCTGCTGCACACTGGGCCGAGGGTTTTAACATGGTATCCACAATGGCGCCTAAATCTTTTTCCTGGGTGGTGGTTCCAAAGGTGGAACCTTGCATCGTGCAACCATAGTTTGGGTTGTTCTTCCCTAGGTGCATAACTTTGCACTTGTCCACATTAAATTTCATCTGCATTTTGATGCCCAGTCTTCCAATTTATCAAGATCAAGATATGTCAAAAAGGAGCAGACCCAGCACAAATCCTTGGGGTACATCACTATTTACTTTTCTCCATTGGGAAAATTGGCCATTTAGCCCTACCCTCTGCTTTTTATCTTTTAACCAGTTCTTGATCCACAATAGTACACTGCCTCCTATCCCTTGACTCATTATTTTTGCCAAACGTCTCTGATGAGGGACCTTGTCAAAGGCTTTCTGAAAGTCCAAATACACAATATCAACTGACTCACCTTTGTCTACCTGTTTATTCACACCTTCAAAAAAACATAATAGATTAGTAAGACAAGATCTTCCTTGTCTAAAGCCATGTTGGCTGTCTCCCATTGTTGTTGTTGTTAAGCGCCGTCGAGTCGGAGTCGACTCATGGCGACCCTCTGGATAGCTATCCTAAATTGTGTTCGGTCTTCAGTCAGGCAGCTCATTGTTGACAGACTGGTACCCGTAGCTGCTGTTATTGTATCGAGCCATCTCATTGCTGGCCTTCCTCTTTTGCGTTGACCTTCTATCTTGCCAAGCATGATGTCTTTCTCTAATGATCTCTCTCTTCGCATGATGTGTCCAAAGTATGAAAGTCGAAGTCTTGTCATCTGAGCTTCTAAAGAAAGCTTAGGTTTGATCTCCTCTAGTACCGACTGGTTTGTTCTTCGGGCAGTCCATGGTATACACAGTATTCGCCGCCAGCACCATAAGTCAAAGGCATCAATTTTCTTCCTGTCTGTCTTTTTCACTGTCCAACTTGCACATCCATATGATGTTATTGAAAATACCATGGCTTGAACAAGTCGAATCTTTGGGAATTGTCTCCCATTAGGCCATGACTATCTACAAGCTAAGTAATTTTGTTCTTTATGATGGTTTCTACCATTTTTCCCAGTACTGACTTCAGGCTCACCGGTCTGTAGTTTCCCGGATCACTCCTGGAAGCCTTTTTAAAAATTGGCATTACATTGGTGACCCTCCAATCTTCAGGTATTAGAGATGATTTTAATGATAGTTAACAGATTACTAATAGCAGGTCTGCAATCTCATAGTTCAGTTCTTTCAACACCCTTGGATGTATATCATCTGGCCCAGGTGATTTGCTACTCTTCAGTTTATCTAATAGTTGTAATACATCTTCCCGATGTATCAATATTTCCTTCACCTTTAAATACCACTTCAGTCATGGGTAACATCCCTTCATCTTCCTCAGTAAAGACCGAAGCAAAGAATTCATTCAGTCTCTCTGCTAGCTCCTTGTCACCTCTTAGTGCCCCTTTGACCCCTCTATCATCTAATGGACCAACTGACTTTCTCACAGGTTTTTTTGCTACGAATGTACTCTAAAACATTTTTGCTTCCGCAGTAAGCTTCTTCTCAAATTCTCCCTTTGCCTGCCTTATCAACGCCTTGCATTTAACTTGCCAGTGCTTGTGCTGTTTCCAGATTTTGTCGTTTGGCTCTTTTTTCCATTTCCTGAAAGATGCTTTTTTGGCAACAACAGCCTCTCTGACCTCACCTTTAGATCATGCTGGCAGTTTTTTGGACTTTCTTCAACTTTTCTTAAAGTGTGGAATATAGCTGGTCTGGGCTTCCAAGATAGTATTTTTCAACAACACACAAGCTTGATGTAAGTCTTTAACCTTTGCAACTGCTCCTTTTAGTTTTTTCTTAACTATTTTCCTCATTTTATCATAGTCTCCCTTTTGAAAGGTAAAAGGTAGTACTGTGGATTTCCTTACTATCCCTCCTCCACTAATTAAATTGAACGCGATCATACTATGATCACTATTGCCAAGTGGCCCCATCACCCTTATCTCTTGCACCAGATCTGGTGTTCCAATAAGGACTAGGTCCAATATGACTTCCCCTCTGGTTGGTTCATGAACCAGCTGCTCCAAGATGCAGTCATTTATTTCATCTATGAACTTTATCTCCCTAGTATGTCCTGCCGTGACACTGACCCAGTCGATACCGGGGTAATTAAAATCACCCATTATTATTACTGTGCTGTAACCTTTCTTAGCTTCTTTGATTTCTTTGAGCATTTCATCATCCATTCTGGCCAGACGGTCGATAGTACACCCCCACTGCCATCGCCTTCCCCTTATTTGTATGGAATTTCAATCCATAGAGATTCTACAGCAAATTTTGTTTCCTGCAAAACTTTAATCCTTTCTGACTCAATGCCCTCTCTAACATAGAGCGCTACTCCTCCACCAATTTGATCAGCTCTATCATTATTATATAATTTGTACCCAGGTATCACAGTGTCCCACTGGTTGTCCTCCTTCCACCATGTCTCTGATATTCCAATCATATCTAACCTCTCATTTAGTGCTATATATTCTAACTCTCCCATCTTATTTTTTAGACTTCTAGCCAGGGCCGGATTTACCTATACGCCATGTACGCCATGGCGTAGGGCCCACAGCTGGCAAGGGCCCACAAAAATGGAACAAGTTAGGCTTTTTTTAAAAAATAAAATTAAAAAAAAACCTGCTGGCTGCCGCCGCGGGGCCCCCTCTGATGCTGCGGCAGCATGGACTGACCCGCGGGGGCCCCCTCTGCAAGCTCGATCCCTCCCTCCGTGCCTCCCTCCCTCCCTCCGTGCAGGCTGTGAGAGACGCGAAGGCAGACTGTCTCCCTCGCGTCTCTGTTAAGCCCGCAGGGGCTGATGGGAAAATCCAGTCCGGACTCCTGGGATGTAACAGAGCAGTATTCATAAGAGAGAGGGAGGGACTAGCTGGGGCTGGAAGACACCAAGGCACCCCCACCAACATTTGAGTCATGTATGCATACGACGGTCTCAGAGGCCAATCCAGAGCCACCAGAATCACCTGACCGTGATGTGCCTCTATCCTCAGTATTGCCCTGCCTATGAATGGCCACGGTAGAAACCGGTACAGGAGGCCCAGTAACAGCCCCGGCTGTACGAGGGCTTTGATGCCCTCAGACATCCTCTCCCAGCAGTGACTGAAGAAGCATGAGACTTTGTCATTTGCTGCAGATGCCATGAAGTCCATCACAGGCCTCCCCTACAACCATGTTATTACCTGAAACACAGAGTCCTCCAGAACCCACTCCCCTGGATCCAACCACTGGTGGCTGAGGAAGTCAGCTTGTACATTGTCCTTTCCTGCTACATGCACTGCCGATAGCACCAAGAGATGTTGCTCCACCCACTAAAGTGGCGGCATGATCTTCTTTGCCAGGTTTGCATTTCCTATGTCCCTCTGGTGGTTGATGTAAGGAAGACGTATTACAACTATTTGATAAAGTGAAGAGTAACAAATCACCTGGACCAGATGGTATACACCCAAGGGTGTTGAAAGAACTGAAATATGAGATTGCAGACCTACTACTTTCATGAAAATCATCTGTAATACCTGAAGATTGGAGAATGGCCAATGTAATGCCAATTTTTAAAAAGGGTTCCAGGGGTGATCCGGGAAACTACAGACCAGTGAGCCTAATGTCAGTACCGGGAAAAATGGTAGAAACCATTATAAAGAACAAAATTACTGAACAGGTAGATAGTCAAGGTTTAATGGGAGACAGCCAACATGTCTTTAGCCAAGGAAGGTCTTGTCTTACTAATCTGTTATGTTTTTTTGAAGGTGTGAATAAACAGGTAGACAAAGGTGAGTCGGTTGATATAGTGTATCTGGACTTTCAGAAAGCCTTTGACAAAGTCCCTCATGATAGACTTTTGGCAAAATTAAAAAGTCATGAGATGGGTGGCAGTGTACTATGGTGGATCAGGAACTGGTTAAAACACAGAAAGCAGAGGGTACGGCTAAATGGACAATTTTCCCAAATGGAGAAAAGTGAATAGTGGAGTACCCCAGGGACCTGTGCAGGGTTTGCTGCTTTTTAACATATTCATAAATGACTTGGAAATGAGAATAACGAGTGACGTTATCAAATTTGCAGATGAGGCAAAACTATTCAAAGTTGTTAAAACCCATGAGGATTGTAGAAAATTGCAAGAGAATCTTGATAAATTGGAAGACTGGGAATCCAAATGGCAGATGAAATTTAATGTGAACAAGTGCAAAGTTATGCACCTAGGAAAGAAAAATCCAAATTACGGTTAGATGATGCAAGTTTCCACATTAGGAACCACCACCCAGGAAAAAGATTTAAGCGTCATCGTGGATAACATGTTAAAACCCTCCGCCCAGTGTGTAGCGGTGGCCAAGAGAGCAAATAGAATGCTACTGTAGGTATCATAAGAAAAGGAATGGAGAATAAAACAAAGGATATTATAATGCCTCTCTATCATTCCATGGTGTGACCGCACCTTGAATACCGTGGGCAATTCTGGTCGCCTTATCTTAAAAAGGATATAGCATTATTAGAAAAGGTACTGAAAAGAGCCAACAAAATGGTAAAGGGGATGGAAGGCTACCCCTATGAAGAGAGGCTAAAAAGGTTAGGGCTCTTCAACCTTGAAAAGAGAAGGCTGAGGGGAGATATGATAGAGGTCTATAAATTAATGAATGGAGTGGAACGTAGATCGATTGTTTATGCTATCAAAATATAGAAAGACTAGGGGGCATGCAATGAAGCTACAGGGTAACCTATTTAAGACTAATAAGAGAAAATATTTTTTTCACTCAACGTGTAATCAAATTCTGGAATTTGCTACTGGAGGATGTATTTATTATTATATTTATTACATTCTCTTATACCGTAGTAGTAAAAATTGTTACTGTAGCCAGGTTTAAAAAAGGTTTCGACAAGTTCCTGGAGGAAAGGCCCATAAACTATTAGTAAAGGGACTGCTTGACCCAATACAAGCATTGTGGAACCTGTGTCTTTTGGGGAAACTGCTAGATACTTGTGACCTAGTTTGGCCACTGTTGGAAACAGGATACTGGGCTTGATGGACCTTGGTCTGACCCAGTATGGCATATCTTATGTTCTTATGTATGTCACTCCATGAGCAGCAGCTGGCTCTCCAGCAACAGCAGCTGGCTGCAACATCCCGGCTTGATGCCTCCATAGGCCATCTTGGAGCGAACATTGTCAGCCAGCTGGGCAGGTCGCAGGGTGCTCCTGATCCCACCTCTATCCCTAGGATGCTATCTGTGGCCACTGGGCCTGTGTCAATACCTTCACCACTGTTCCCTGCTGCTTTGGCACCTGCCTACACTCCTGTGCCTGCTGGCATGCCTTCCGCCAGCAGAGTGGCCACACATGCCACTGCATGGGTGGTATCAGCTGGGGGGTGCATTGCTGGGGCTCAGTCCAACATCCTGAGTCCAATGCTTCATGGTGCAGGGCCACCTTTGGTATTCTCCTCTTTCCATGTGGTTTAGAGTGGCACAGTGGGGACACCAACAGCAGCAGTTCATCCTCAGGGGACACCCCCCCTCCTCTCCGGAACATGTCCCAGCACTGGCAGCCAGCAGGGGGATCTCAAGGCAGGGGAGGGCAAGGGGATGGGCAAGGGTATGTAGTGGACAGCGCGAGTGCTGGCTCATTGTACCATTGGGTGTGCCTGGGGTGTGCTTTCACTGGGTTTCTGTGGGTGGAGTTTGATGGGTGTGGGTGAGGGTGCTGTGCCATGGGCTGTGGTAGGTCACATGGGCATGTAGTGTGGGCAGTATTTTGTTGGGGGTGTCACATGGATTGGGGGGTCATGTGCGAGGTGGCATGTTAGGTGATGTATGCTCTGTATATTTGTATCTCTGCTATCTGCACTTCAATACACACTTTGGTTCAGCATTCCCCAGGGACATGCTCATTTATGTCTATTGCCATGATGCCTGCACCTTGCCTGTACGGTGGTCTTCTTTTGTCTATCTCCTGCCCTTATTCCATGTTTCTGTTGGTCTAATTTGCACATCTGGCCTCTGGCTGCCACACGTACATGGCCACGCACAGAATACCACTTGGACAGCAATGCCATCGGGCACGCCCCCATCCCACCCCTTTTCTGGACATCCAGGATTCCATGTCCATCTGGCCTGTGCGTGTGCATTGTTCCCGTTCTGGAATACGTTTTTCAACATTGAAGTCGTTTGGACGTCTACATGACACATCTATGCGCCTTATTCATGGTTTGGAATGATCCCCATACCGTATCCATAAGAATTGATGCGATTTTTGATAATCTGAAATAACTCCTAAATGGCCAGAGCCAGTATTTCCTCAAGTGCAATGATGAATGTGTAGGAAGTTAGCAAGAAAATGTTGAAATGATCAAGTCTATTGATCTGAGAACAGTATATACCTTTTCTTCAATCATTGCTTTTCTTTACTAACCTCCAAATAAACAGCAATCAGTTACAGGGTGGCCCAAAAAAAAGTGAGAACATTTCGAAAATTAAAAGCTTAAATGGTTTACTTATTTACCTTTTTAGCTATATAACGTCTTTATTTTGACAATTTCCGGTCACCATCTTTTTTTTTTTAAATTTGTCAATCGTTTAAATCTGTATTTTTGAATTTTTAAATAACTTATATGCTGCGAGATGTTCTCACTTTTTTTGGGCCACCCTGCAGAAGCAAAGAAGGGCATTTTAAAATTCTTCTTGAATTTCTGATTATAGAAACAATATATTTTTTGGATGGAGCAATACAGTGTGCTGTATATTTACAATACAATGCAAAAGGTTACTTCGTTCAATATTTCCTTTATTTGTAATGACGCATAGCAAGAGCAAAATATAATCATTGAACTGAGGCAATTGCAGTCCAAGTAGATAATTTTGACCATGCCATAATTCATGTGTATTCTTGTTAGTTTTAATGTGCTTTAATTTGCTACAATTAGGAATTATTTCCACTTAGCTACCTACAGGGTGGCCCAAAAAAAGTGAGAACATCTCGTAAATTAAAAGCTTAAATAGTTTACTTATTTACCTTTTTTAGCTATATAACGTCTTTATTTTGAAAATTTCCGGTTGCCATCATTTTTTTAAATTTGTCAATCGTTTACATCTGTCTTTTTGAATTTTTAAATAACTTATATGCTACGAGATGTTCTCACTTTTTTTGGGCCACCCTATAGAAGGAAAGAGGGGCATTTTAAAATTCTTAGGGGTATGTTTACTAAGGGGTATGTTTACTAAACCTTCTTAACGTGCGCGCTATGCAATTATCACGCGCTAAGGTACCTTAGCACGCGATAATGATGCTTTACGGGGCACAAATGTGCCCTAGCACGTGCTAACGCATGCAGCAGCGCAAACGAGCGCTGAAAGCGGGGAAAGGCTCCCGGAGGGCGGAGGAAGGCTCCCCAGGGGCGGAGAGAAGGGGTCAATGGGTGGAGAGTGGGAGGGGAGAGGCTCCCCGCACACTAACAATGTGAAATTTGAGGCCAAAAATAACGCAAGTGAAAACCTCGCGTTAGAGCTGATTTAAAGGGAAGAGAAACCATTTCTGTCAGCAATGTACAGCAAAACCAGGGAAACCAACAAAAAAGTGATAAGTGTGATACATGTGCATGGAACAAAAGTGCAAATAAACATTGAAAAGGACGCCAACAAAATATACAAAAAACATAACCAAGCTGGGCAATAGTGATAGTAATGGGAAACATCAAAAAACACTCCCAAGAAAGTCCAAAAAGAAAAGATATGAATTTTGGAAGGGTCTACGCTCCGTCCCCATACAAGGTGAATGATCCCACAGTGAAATAGCACTTTTCTGGCCACTCTTCCATAAAACCTTGCTCTGTGTATGGCTTAAAGTAGTCCTATGGACAGATACTCCCATCTCAGCTGTGGATCTTTGCAGCTCCTTCAGTGTTATCCTTGATGTCTTTGTGGCATCTCTGATTAATGCCCTCCTTGCCCGGTCTGTGAGTTTTGGTGGGCAGCTTTCTCTTGTCAGGTTTGTGGTGGTGCCATATTCTTTCCATTTTGTCATAATGGATTTAATGGTGCTCTGTGGGATATTCAGAATTTGGTATCTTTTTTATAACCCAACCCTCATCTATACTTCTCCACAACTTTGTCTCTGACCTGTTTGGAGTGCTCCTTGGTCTTCATGTTGTATGCTTAGTGGTGTTGCAGAGTCAGGGGCCTTTCAGGACAGGCATCATGTGACAGATCATGTGACACTGATTGTACACAGGTGGTCCTTAATCAACTAATTATGTGACTTCTGAGGTTAATTGGTTGGACCAGATCTTATTTAGGGGTTTCCTAGCAAAAGGGATGAATACATAAATACTCACAACTTTTCAGTTTTTACTTGCTTTTCATATATACATGGTATTTTATTGTCATTTCACTTCACCAATTTGGACTAGATTGTTAGGCCCATTACCTAACATCGAAATGAACCTCCATTTTCATTCCAGTTTGTTCTAATGCGACAAACCAGGACAAAAACCAAGGGGATGAATACTTCCGCAAAATAGTTTGGATGCATGTGGAAGTTGCAAAATTGACATTTCCTCGTGGAAGCTGTGAGTTGGTGATGCTCATTTTTCCCACATGTATATTTCTAAGCTATGTGTGGTAGCAAATCCGTGTGTACTCCTGCACATTCTTATATGTATATATGCAAGGCTGTTGATTTTAGATTTTAACCGATAAATGCTCATAAAACACCCCTTGATGCAAAAACCCCCCAAGATAGATGTATAGCGGATAAACATCAGATAAATACCACTTCTTCTAGTATTCTTTCACCCCTTCAGCTTGCCTTTGTCCTTCTCTCAGTTTTTTTGCCTTTTATGCACTGACAACTCCTAAGCTACTCAGATCTCATTTTGTTTTAACTGGGAAAGGTATCATGCAATTGTATCTCTGCTGCAAAAACACAGATGAACACTGATTTTTTTCTACCCTCAGTCCATCCCTAAAAAGCTGGAAAATAAACAATTTATAAATACCTAAGGATAGAAGCCCTATATATGTATTTTACAACATTTATTAATTTATATTTTCTTATATACCACGCTATTCAGGGGCGGCCCAAGGGGGGTGCGGGGCCATGTGCGGAGACTCGGTGCGGGGCCTCATTTGCATAAGTGGCCTTATTTGCATACATATTTGCATAATGTTACCAAACACTAACTTTTAGTAAACATGTCTCTTAATGAATGTATGGATAAAGAAAGACTAAAAGATTTCTACATTACTATAATCCAGTGCCAACCGCCAGGCACATTAGGAACTACTACAAACGCTGCCCATTTAGAACCCATAGCAAACCCGCTGTATCCTGACAGCATTACCAGGACTCACAAAGCACCAGACCCTACCTATCAAAAGGAAACACTGCAAATATTAAACCAGTACATTTCAGAGAATACTGGGGAAAGAGAACAAGTGGCAATGTCAAATAGGAATTACATAAACAGAATACCTCAGCTCAGTTGCACATGCAGAACATAGACCATCACCAAACAAGGAATCGCAATTTAGAAACAGGAAGGCAATAATTAAACTGGGAACCCCAAAAGCCAAACTTGGAATGTACAACAACACTGTAGAAATAAAACTATAAATCAATTTCCTCTTGTACCAAACAAAGCGCAGACGTTAATGATGCACATTTCCCAGAGCTTTCATATTCCAGTTAATAAATTCAAAATAAAGAGATATTTTTACCTTTTGTGCATTTTTTTTCAGTTGCAATTGCTCCAGCCACTTTCTTCTGGTTTCTTCATGTTTTCTGCTAACTCTCCATCGTCTGCTGTCCATTTGTCCTTTCTTCTCTCTTCTAGTTTTCTTTCCATCCTCTCTCTCTACATCTGCTTTAACATACTAATCTTTCTCCTTTTGCTCTTTCCTCATTCTTCTTTCATCCACACAAATTTTACCCCTCCATCCTCAATCCCCACTTACTCTCCCAATACCCGGCCAATTGTAGATTTTTCATCCCTCCCACACAAAATATTTTTCCCCTCTCCATTTTACTCTCCCAGCCCCATCCCATTCTAATCCTCCCCCAACATCAGCTCCCTTCTAGTTCCAGTCTCACCCAGCATCCATTCCCTTCTAGTCCCTGCATCAGCCCATTTCCAGTCCTAGCCCCCCATCAACCCATTTCCAGTCCTAGCTCCCCCATCCATTTTCAGTCTGAGTCCCTTCATCAGCTCATTTCCAATCCTAGCCCCCCATCAGCCCATTTCTTGTCATTTCCTAGCCCCACCATCAGCCCATGTCAAATCCTAGCTCCCCTCCACTCAGCCCAATTCCAGTCCAAGCCCCCCCCATGAGCCTACTTCCAGTTCTAGCCCCTCCATGAGTCCATTTCAATTCAAGCCCCCACCACAGCCCATTTCCAATCTTAGCTCCCCCCAACAGCCCATTTCCAGTCCTATCCTAGCTGCTCCATCAGCCCATTTTCAGTCCTAGCTCCCTTCCCTCACAGCCCATTTCCATTCCAAGCTCCCTCCCCATCAGCTATTTGCAGTTCAAGCCTCCCCGTGCACTCAGTCCATTTCCAGTCATAGCAATCCCCCAACCCATTACCAGTCCTAGCCCCCCATCAACCCATTTTCAGTTTAAGCCCCCCTATAACCCATTACCAGTCCTAACCCCCCCATCAGCCCACTTCCAGTCTTAACCCCATCAGCCCATTTCCAATCAGCCCCCCATAGCCCATTGCCAGTCCTAACCCCCCCCATCAGCCCACAGCCCATTACCAGTCCTAACCACATCAGCCCACCTCAAGTCCTAACTCCTCCCCATCAGCCCATTTCCTGTCCTAGTGCCCCCATAGCCCATTAGCAGTCCTAACCCCCCCCATAGCCCATTAGCAATCCTAACCCCCCATCACCCTATTTCCAGACAGCCCCCATCAGCCCACAGCCCATTACCAGTCTTAACCACCCCCCCCAGCCCATTTCCAGTCCTAACCCCCCATCACCCCATTTCCAGTCAGCCTCCATCAACCCCCAGCCCATTTCCAGTCCTAACCCCCCCATCACCCCATTTCCAGTCCTAACCCCCCATCACCCCATTTCCAGACAGCCTCCATCAGCCCCCAGCCCATTACCAGTCTTAACCCCCCCCAGCCCATGTCCTGTCCTACCCCCCCAGCCCATTTCCAGTCCTAACCCCCCTCACCCCATTTCCAGACAGCCTCCATCAGCCCCAGCCCATTAGCAGTCTTAACCCCCCCTAGCCCATTTCCAGTCCTAACACCCCCCCCAGCCCATTTCCAGTCCTAACACCCCCCCCAGCCCATTTCCAGTCCTAACACCCCATCACCCCATTTCCAGACAGCCTCCATCAGCCCCCCAGCCCATTACCAGTCTTAACCCCCCCTCCCCTTCCCTTCCCTTCTGGCAAATTAAAAAAAAAAAAACCTGGCTCTAGCTGCTGCCGCTGCCGCGTCCGTCGCAGCAGCGGCAGAATGGAGTGTCCCGCGGAGCCCCCTCTCCTCGTTGAGCCCTCTGCAAGGGCTTTCAGATTCGCGAAGGGAGAGTGCTCCCTCGCATCTCTGTAAAGCCCGCAGGGGCTAATGGGAAATTTCCACTGGATGGCCTGAGACTGTGCTCCACCAGCACCACCAGCAGAAGGGCATGTCAGCATGGTGGCAGAGGGATATTGGTGGTGGAGGGGGCAGTGGCAGCTGCCCAGAGCAGACCGTGGCTTAGCCCTGTGTAGGTGGGTGCCATGCACTGCAACAGACAGGCCCTGTCTGACAAACATGGTATCTCCAGGGAATGCACTGGCTCTTTGACAACACGGTGGTGCATTGCACAAAACCAGTGTAGTCAGAAGCAGAAGGTCACAGGTACAAGTCCCAGCTGTGGTTCCTGCCAACCCGGTCCCCATATTTTACCCACTATTAAAACGTGCTAATACAGACATAACCTTTATTGCAGATGATGTAAACATGCCCAAAACACCTACATTTTACCTTACAGAGCACAGACACCATAAACATGCGCATTACCTAGAGCAGAGTTTCCCAAATGCAGTCCTGGAGGACCAAAAATCATTCAGGTCCCATGCTGTCTCCAATATAAGGACATGTTAGCATGGTGGCAGAGGGATACTGGTGGCGGAGGGGGCAGTGGCATCTGGCCACAGTAGACCATGGCCTAGCCCCGTATATGTGGGTGCTGTGCACTGCAACAGACAGGCTCCGTCTGACAAACAGTCATGGTATCTCCAGGGAATGAACTGTCCCTGTGGCAACACAGTGGTGCAGTACACACAGCCAGTGTGCTTAGGAGCAGAAGGTCACGGGTTCAAGTCCCAGCTGTGGTTCCTGCCAACCCTGTCCCCATATTTTACCCAGTAATAAACTGTGGTAAGAAAGTTGTAACCTTTATTGCATATAACAGAAACATGCCTGGAACACCTACATTTTACCCTACAAGGCACAGACACCATAAACATGTGCATTACCCAGAGCAGAGTCTCCCAAATGCAGTCCCGGAGGGTCAAACACCATTCAGGTTCCATGCTGTCGCTAATAAAGATGCCTGTGCTGCCTTTCTATGCGCCGCCCCCATGGTATGCAGATATCTGCCATGCATATTCATTAGGGACAGCATGAAAACCCGTAAAGTGTGTGGCCCACCAGGACCGGAGTTGGGAACCCCTTCCCTAGAGCAGCGGCCAACAGGGGCAGAAACACACGCACCCACAGGCCCCATTAACCGAAGCCTCCAGGACAGGCAGGATGTTGGGCCCTGCGTGCATCTCCCAATACTAGTACGTGCATACCTTAGCAATGCCACCCTAAACCTGGGAATACAGTACACAGCTATCAAAAGGTTGCTTTGATCACTGGCAGATAGCAATTTCAAAGTTAAGTACAAATTTCTGAGTGAGCTGCATCATAGCAACCTTTCTGATGTCTGTGTAGTGTGCTACAGGTCTTGTGTCTGACAGGGTTTACCACACTGGGGAGTGACCCCAACAGTATTGCGTACCATAGCCATGCCTGCACTGTGCCCAGGACTGGTGCGGTGGCCAGGACTGCCAAGCACCCCTATAGTTGCACAATGCTGGCATAGGTGTGGGGAGTATGTGTCTGTCTATCCAGTGTGTGGTGGCTGCAAACACCCTCCACAGCCCACACTGCTAGCACTGTTGCCTGTATTGGCCTGCCAATGTGCATAATGAGAAGCAAGGTACCATGGGAATAACCTGGATTGGGTGGCCTGGCCTGAATTCATCTGTACATAGCATAGGGCAATGGCTTGAACATTGTCGTGCCCGGCCACCACCTGCACGGACAGGGTGGCCACAGCATGTCCTGCTGGGAGGTCACTCTCACCCTGACTGTGCAGTGACCACGGCATGGCTGGGTTCCCCCATAGTGCTATACAGTTTTCTTGTAAGTGATATATATGGGTTCTATTATTTGGGGCTCAATCACTGATGTATCTGCTTGGTGGATTTGCTCATATCCCAGGTTTGGGTGCACACATCCTCTCCAGGAACAAGCCCTATGGACTAGCTAGCAGACTGTCTGTAGTTAGTATGTGTGTGGCTGGAACACCTTGCAGGGTGCAGCGGCTGGAGAATGTCAGATGGTGGTGGGGGGCAGCTGTGCATTTCCAGGCCTACTGTCTGTCTGCCATTGCCTTATTTATGGATGTATACAGATCTGCATTGACTGCCCTGTAAGGTGTCTGTCCCCCAGCTGGACTGTGGTTGATGGTCCCCTCTGTGAGGCGTTAAGGGCAACAGTGCCTCAGATTTTGCAATTCTTGCAGGATGAATTTGACAAGGGCCTGGCGGCTGCTTCGCTTAAGGTGCACGTAGCAGCGCTGGCCTATTACAGAGGCAGTATCGGTGGGCGACCGCTTGGGGGACACAGAGATGTTAAGCGGTTCCTTCGGGCGGTCTCTCTGTTAAGGCCTCCGGAGAGACGGCTGGTGGCGAAGTGGAGTCTGCCCTTGGTGCTGGAGGCGTTGGAAAAGGAGCCTTTTGAGCCTTTAAGCCAGGCTTCGGTTAAGGATTTGACCTTAAAGACGGTGTTTCTGGTGGCAATATGCTCGGCGAGAAGAGTTTCCGAGTTGCAGGCCCTGTCTTGTAAGGAGCCGTATCTGTCGTTCTTCGAGGCGAAGGTGGTGTTGAGACCAGTGCCGGCGTTCTTGCCCAAGGTGGTATCGGCGTTTCATTTGAATCAGGTGATCTCCTTGCCAGTCTTTATGGGGGGCGAGGGGGATCCGGGAACGTCGACTTCAAGGCTCTTGGATGTCAAACGAGTATTGAAAAAGTATCTGCGACGTACG
Source organism: Ichthyophis bannanicus (assembly GCA_033557465.1). Classification (NCBI taxonomy): domain Eukaryota; kingdom Metazoa; phylum Chordata; class Amphibia; order Gymnophiona; family Ichthyophiidae; genus Ichthyophis; species Ichthyophis bannanicus. The sequence goes on along the minus strand of CM066033.1, from coordinate 1,376,674,784 downwards.
GAGGCTTTCTGTAGATCTGATAGACTTTTTGTGCTTTTTGGGGGGCCGCGAAAGAGGGAAGCGGCTTCCAAGGCTACTATCGCCAGGTGGATTAAGGAGGCGATTGCTTCAGCTTATGTGCTAAAGGGCAGACCGGTGCCGGAGGGGCTACGGGCCCATTCTACGAGAGCGCAGGCGGCATCTTGGGCCGAGTTGCATTTGGTTCCGCCTTTGGAGATTTGCAAGGCGGCGACTTGGTCATCTCTGAATTCCTTTATCAAGCATTATCGCATTGATGTGATGGCGCAGCAGGATGTGTGTTTTGGGGCGGCTGTGCTGCGGGGGGCTAAGCAGGGTCCCTCCCGTTGAATACTGCTCTGGTACTTTCCCAGAGGTCTGGGACTAAACTGGAGATATGACCAGGAAGGTGAAATTAGACTTACCTGCTAATTGTTGTTCCTGGAGTAGATACAGTCTAGTCCCGTATCCCTCCCTTTGACTGTGCTTAGCCTGCCGTACTATTCTGCTGAGGTTTGCGGGTTCACAGGTAAGCGTCTTTTCTTACTTGGGGGATTCCTGGGTCCGGGGGGAGTTACCTGGGTCCTTGGCTTTCCGCCGCACTGAATTGGCGAAGGGGGGAGGCCGACCTTTCGCAGTTTAAAGGTTTCTTTTTGATTAGGTTCCATGTGTTAAGTTTTACCCTGTAGGGGTCGGGGAGTGGTTCATTTGAGTGTCTAGGTCAGATAGTGGGGATGAACTCGATGGCATGTTCTGTAAATGCTTACTTGCTTCTCCGGTGAGTCTGCTCTGTCAATAGGAACTGGGAAGTGGAGGCGGCTCCTGGGAAGTTATGCTGGTGACATCATGAAAAGAAGGAGGTTCCTCAGTCTCCAAGCTGCTGATTAAGGTAGACAACCCAGAGGTCTGGGACTAGACTGTATCTACTCCAGGAACAACAATTAGCAGGTAAGTCTAATTTCACCTTAATCTGCTCAGAATATACTAACCTGTGAAATTTAAGTGAAACCTGTTATTTATTTAGACAGTTTTGTATACTGCCTTATCCTTCAATCAAAGTGGTCACAACACAATTGGGGGATACATTTAACACACGGAGATATGAGACACATACACTAATACTTACAGGGAACATGGGCAATGGAGGGTTAAATGGCTTGCCCAAGACCACAAGGAGCATCTGTGGGACTAGAAACCCCAGTCCTTCCGGCCCAAGGTTGCTGTCCTCTAGTGGGATTTGAACCTCTGACCTTCTGGCCTGAAGTACCTTGCCCCAACCACTAGGCTACTACTCCTCCCTCGTTTGTTATGTTTTAAGTAAAATTCAAAAGACAGATACTCATATATATGGTTGGATAACAAACTTTCATGTGAAAAGTGGCTTCCGGGAGTTATAGTTGTTTTAGCGAAATTTAGCATGCAGAGACATTTTGGCAGCCTGATTTTCAAAACTTTGGGCCCGATACTCAAAGGCATTTACACAGTTTACAGACCTGTAAACCATGTAAATGCCTCTAAGTGGGATATTCAGCCTCACTAACACGGTTAGTGCCGCTGAATATCCCCAGGTACCTCCGCTATATGTCTCAATGCTAACTGCTTAGCATCGGAGCATTCCAGGGATGGTACCCGTTGCAAAGCAGTCAGCAGGAACCCACAGCTGAAGATAGGCATGGGAAAAGCTTGCCTATCTTTACCTGCAGGAGGTAATCAAGCAGTGGCTCGATATCGCCACTGCCCAGTTAGCTTCTGGGCTGTGCGGCTGACCGAGGTATTCAATGCCGGTGTCCGAATATGGCCCCAGCATTGAAATATCCGTGTTTTGTGTTCAGCGGGGCTAGGTGCTGTAATCATGCTAGCCGCCTCAACGGAATATCGGGCCTTTTGTAAATAACACAGGTCTGCAAAAATTTTTTTTTCGAGAGCTGTTTTGGTTATTCCACATAATCTTTATGTTTTTTGGTGTGCTGAATCTGAAAATGACCTCCATTTTGTCATAGGACATCATGTTTCCTGACAATTTAGGTAACTATGTTAAATAAGGCAATACCTCAAAATAAATGGAAATAGACTTATAAAATTAAAGTTTTATTACAATATTTTCATGAAATTCCTTTTTTGAACTGAAATGAGCTCACCTACACACACTAAACTCGATTCTTCTTCTTTGTGAGGCTCCTCTTGGTGCATTTACGCTTGTGAGTAGCATCTGGAATGTCTCTCTGAAGCATCCAACAGCAGTCTTCCATCATTGTAATGCTCCATTTTCCCTGGTATCTCCTTTCCATCTCTTTAATGTCTTGGTGGAATCGTTCACCTTGTTCCTCACTCACAGCTCCCAAATTTTCAGGAAAGTAGTCAAGCTGGGACTGGAGGAAATGCACTTTCAAACTCACCAGGCAACCTAAAGCTTGAAATGCTTTCAGCATTCGTCCAACAATCTTTTTGTAGTGAGGATCTTTGTGATTGCCTAAAATTTCTGTATGACTTCTTTAAATGCAATCCACCCTTTTTTTGAGGATCCGTCATGATATTGACAAACTCTTGATCAACTATAAGCCTTCTAATGTCTGGTCTGACGAACACACCTTCCTTCAATTTTGCCTCCGACAGGCCTGGAAACTTGGTGACCAAGTATTTGAAGCATGCTCCATCTCTTGGAAGTGATTTTACGAATTGCTTCATCAATGCCAATTTTATGTGGAGAGGTGGTAGAAGAACTTTATGGGAAGGTACCAAAGTTTCTCGGAGGACATTTGTTTCACCGACTGTTAGCACCCTTGGCTGCCAACTCTTCCTGGTCCAGTGATTTTGTCGGTCTCGACTGTACCATAGACACAGAAAACAAGGATATTTGGTATACCCAGCTTGTTGCCCGAGCAGCATGCACAAGACCTTCAAGTCCCCACACACTTGCCAACCATGGTCTTCATATTTAAGTTTACGAAGAACCAATTCCAAGTTCTCGTAGGTTTACTTCAAGTGTACGGAATGACCTACAGGTATGGAAGAATAAAAACCATTGTGGAGTAAAACTGCTTTGAGACTTCTTTTTGAAGAATCTATAAAAGACGCCATTGCTCTGAATCATATTGGATTTTAAATTTACCCATCAGATCTTCGACATCGATGCAATAAACCAACTTGTCTTCCTGGGTGAAGTAAGGAACAAACTCCTTTTCACAATGTCTGAACCATGAAGATGACACTCCTGGCAACAATAAATTCCTGCTTTTCAGCCTTGATTTGAGTAACTCAGCAGCATCTTTGGGGAGATTCAAGTCTCTTACGAAATCATTCATCTCCTCCTGAGAAAACAATTTTGGTATTGTATCATCTTCAAAGTCAGAACTTGATTCGTCATCTGGTTCAGGTATGACTTCACCTTCATCAGAGCTAGGTATCTCTTCCAAGGTAGCAGGGGGCTTGGGTACTGGTATATCTGTGCCATAGGGGATGGGACGAATTGCCGAGTGAAGAATGGGGTATGAGATGGAATGCTTCCATTTGGAATTAAACCCTTTCACATCACATGAACAAAAGTAACAGTCGTCACTATGGTTCTTTTGCTCTTGCCATACCATAGGAATCCCATAACGGACAGATTTTTTCTTACCCTTGAACCAGTTTCGGAGGTCCTCAACACACCGTTTGCACACTTTATGAGGCGCCCATACTTTATCTTGATCTCCAATTTTTAGTCCAAAGTATACAAAGTATACTTTTTTCACAAAGTCTGTAATATTCTGCTGTTGCTTCAACACTGCATATTCACCACAGATGAAACAGAAACTGTCTGGCAAATTAATACACTTTCGCGGAGCCATAACATAATGGTTGAAGAATGACGAGCTAACACGAATTGTGATGAAAAAGTGTGAACAGCCTAGAACCAAGAACCTGATGATGATTCGTGCACAAGTGTGGCATGCAGGAGAGAGCAGCTCTGTGTCTGTACACGAGACGTCACAGTGCTGGCCACACCCCCCTGCACTGACCGGAGCTGCTATCTGCCCTGTGTCTCCCTCCCACTGGATTCTTCAGGAAAGATTAACCCCTTCTACCATTAGAAGCACAGACTTAAAACTTGCTTAGCTTATGTATATATTGCTGACCATCAGATTTACAGTGCTATATTTTTTTTTACATAACTCGGACAACCCCTTTAAGGTTTTTTTGGCATTTTATATCTTAAATGCACTTATTTATTTATTTATTTAACAGCTCTTATATACCGCGCTATTTGACATCAGTGCGGTTTACATTAAACAAAATACACTCAGATTTAGAGAACTTGTCCAAGTTACAGGTAACAGGGGAATAAAACAAGGATTAACTGGGGAATAGCATATAAATAATTAAATAAAAGCAATTACATCAGACTAGAGATCTTGAGTGGGTATAGAGACATGTCATAAATAACATTTAACAGAGCAGGTATATACAGTGAAATATCATAAGGTGGAACGGTCTAACATCATCATTTAACTATTATTGCTGAGTTGAGATAATGGGGTGGGAGGGGGGAAATATTGATGTAAGAGAAGTGTTGTAAAAAAAGGTGGGTTTTTAAAGCTTTTCTAAATTGCGATATATCTTTTATCAATCTGATGTTTAATGGAAGCTTATTCCAGCACCTTGGAGCAAAGGATGAAAATGATCTATTAATGGTAGTTTGAGCACATTTTACTAATTCATTTGGAATCACTAGAGTATTTTCAGTTGTATATACAGTTTTTAAATATTGTTTTATAGCTTGTTGGGAAGCAATATGGTTCTAATCATAGCTCTTGTGATGTATATGGATCACTGCTTCCCATTCTTCACTCTCTTGTTTTATAGATTTGGATTGCTGATGTGTACAGGTTTGTGCCTTTTTCGTGGCTGAAGAGATATAGGGGCATGTTTACTAAACTCCACTAATGTTACTCGCGTTAAGTTCCCCGGTAGTGTTACAGATGCCCATATAAAGGTATGGGCGTTGCATCATTACAGCAAGCCGTGTCAGCTAAAGCGCGTTACAAGGCGCATTAGACTAACACACGCTACAAGGCGCCTTATAAGACACCTTACATATAAGGCACCTTACAAGGCACATTACAATATACTTATGTGAATTAATTAATAGTAATTTGAATTAATTAATAGTAATTTGAAAAAAATTGATAAATTTGAAGACAATTTTGCATGTTGTGGCAAATCATGACGTCTAGGAGTTTTTTCAATATTTTATTTGTTTTCAGCACACCAAAATACATGGAAATTAGATGAAAATAATCAAACAGTTTTTTAGTCGCAGACCTGTGTAATGTATTTCTAGATAAATGTGTGAACAAAGAAAAAATTGCATGTTTCAACTCATTTATTTATGAATTTAAATAAATTTATGTGCATAGAAGATGCATTTAAAGAGTTTTCTGTAAGAAAGGGAGAATTTAGCACATTGTTTTGCATCTAATCATCAGCACCTCCTAGTGACAGGAGCAGAGGTTTGAATAGCCCAGTCAGACACATATAACTTCACACACACTGGGGTATGTTTACTAAACTGCGTTAGTGTGATTCGCGTTAGGAGCCGCGTTAGTGGAAGAAATGCCAAAAAAGGACATAATGCGTGTTAGAAGGAGCCGCGCAGCAACGATCGTTACAGGGCGCATTACTGCGCGTTAAGCTTAAGAAGGCGCGCTGACATCCACATACAGAAACAGAGCTGTAGCACAATGGTTACTATACAGACTGATGGTACAAGAGTCATGGGTTTGATTCCCCAGTGTGCCTAATGAATAAGGCTGGCTGAGGTGTCATGTGTAACCCTTTGAAGGCCTACTATAATATTTTAATCCACATTCTGCAGCCGGGTTAAAGTTTGCATATGTCAGGAAAATTGTACCCGTCTTATTCAATATGTTCCAATAGTGACGTTACCTCTGCCATGGTCATGTATTATTTACCATTTGATAGGAATATTTCGGCAGAAGTTTGGATCCCGAAAGTGTTGGGCTTGGCCTGGAAAGGGTTAAGTATTGGGCTGTGAGGAAGTTTAGTTGTACTTTAATAGTGCTGCCAGCAAACACACCCTCACAGTGGCGTAACCTAAGGTGCCACATAAGGCACCCTAGAAGGCACTCCATAGGGCACAATATAAAGTGCGCTGTCTGCCAAGGCACCTTATAATGTCCCCTATAGGACACCATATAAGGCACCTTATAAGGCGCTTTATAGGGCACCGTATAAGGCGCCCTATAGGGCGCCTTATGAGCCACCCTAAGGTGACAGTACCCTGAGGGTGGTTCTGCTGGCAGCACTAATATACAATAAAAATAGACCATGCCTAAGACAGCCCTTTCTTTAGAAGCTCAGATGACAAGACTTCGACTTTCATACTTTGGACACATCATGCGAAGAGAGAGATCATTAGAGAAAGACGTTATGCTTGGCAAAATAGAAGGTCAACGCAAAAGAGGAAGGCCAGCAATGAGATGGATCGATACAATAACAGCAGCTACGGGTACCAGTCTGTCAACAATGAGCCGCCTGACTGAAGACCGAACACAATTTAGGATAGCTATCCAGAGGGTTGCCATGAGTCGACTCCGACTCGATGGCACTTAACAACAACAAAGACAGCCCTATCGATGAACCCCACTGTGGATTTTGAACCCATGACCTCTGGCTCCATGGGTAGTGAAGTAACCAGTGGGCTAGAGCTGCTAATAAACACCTGGCTGGCTACAGGAGGACTGCACGGCACCACACCCACATTCTGCTGTGGTTACCAGGATAGGGTCAACCCATCCGTACCCAGGATGCACAGCACATGTAAATCAGCAGTCTACAGATGATCACAAGATGGGGTATGCACCCCACAGCACCTCAGCCTGCTAAGGGGTGCCGACGGTGTGTGTTAGTGGCACAGAGTAGCTACAGACCGTCACAGTGTGTGGGTCCTGTGCTCATCCTGAGGGAGAGGTATGGTGCCCAGCATCATTCACACATCACCTGGCTGTGCTGAGATAGGCTATGCTGCAGGTCCCCATCAGTGCCAATGTGTGATAGGTAGTGCTTGCAAACACCCCTAGGATATGCCTGTGTTCATCTGTATGTCACATCTAGCCCTTGTGGACTATAATGCACCCAGAAAACTGCATACCCTGTGTAGAGGGGACCATCACCCCAGTCCTGCTAGGGATCAAACACCCTAGAGGGTAGGCAATGCAGAGCAATACATATCCATAATGCAATAGCAGACAGACGGCAGGTCTGGAAATGCTCAGCTGCCCCCCACCATTACCTGACATTCTTCAGCAGCAAGCCTACAGCCGCTGCACCCTGCAATTTTTTCCAGCAAAACACATACTAGCTGCAGACAGTCCACCATCTAGTCCGTGGTCCTGGAGAAGATGCATGTACCCAGAACGAGGATATCAGCATACACACCAAGCAGATAAGTCAGTGATTGGGATCCAAAAGAAAACCCATAAATATCACATGAGAAAAATGCTAAATAATACTATGGGGGAACCTAGCCATGCCATGGTCACTGCTCAGTCAGGGTGAGAGTGACCTCACAGCAGGACATGCTATGGCCACCCTGTCCGTGCAGGTGGTACCGGGCACTACAATGTTCAAGCCATTGCCCTATGCCCTGTGCAGATGCAGCCAGGCCAGGCCACCCTATCCAGGCTATTCCCACGGTACCTTGCTCCTCATTATGCACATTGGCAGGCCAATACTGGCAACAGTGCTAGCAGTGTGGGCTGTGGAGTGTGTTGGCAGCCACCACACAATGCATAGACAGACACACACTCCCCACACCTATGCCAGCATTGTGCAAATATAGAGGTGTTGGGCAGCCCAGGCCACCACACCAGTCCTGGGCACAGTGCAGGCATGGCTATGGTACGCAATACTGTAGGAGTCACTCCCCAGGTTGGTAAACACTGTCAGACACAAGACCTGTAGCACACTCCACAGACATCAGAAAGGTTGCTATGATGCAGCTCACTCAGAAAATTGTACTTAACCTAGGAATTGCTATCTGCCAGTAATCATAGCAACCTTTTGATAGATGTGTACCATATTCCCAGGTTTAGGGTGGCATTACTAAGGTATGCAAGTTCTAGTATTGGGAGATGCATGCAGAGCCCAAAGTCCTGCCTCTCCAGGAGGCTTTGGATAATGGGGCCTGTGGGTGCGGGTGTGTCTGCCCCTGTTGGCTGCTGCTTTTCGGCAGAGGTTCCCAACTCCAGTCCTGCGGTGCCAAACACTGTTCGGATTTTCATGCTGTCCCTCATGAATATGCATGAGATACATCTGCATACCATGGGGGTGGCGCATAGAAATGAAGCACAGGCATCTTTATCAGAGGCAGCATGGAACCTGAATGGTGTTTGACCCTCCAGGACTGCATTTGGGAGACTCTGCTCTAGGTAATGTGCATGTTTATGGTGTCTGTAGGGTAAAATGTAGGTGTTTTGGGCATGTTTACGTCATCTGCAAGAAAGGTTCTGTTTGTATTAGCATGTTATAGTAGTGGGTAAAATATGAGGACTGGGTTGGCAGAAACCACAGCTGGGTCTTGAATCTGTGACCTTCTGGTTCTGAATACACTGGTTTTGTGCATTGCACCACCATGTTATCACAGTGATGGTGCGTTCCCTGGTGATACCATGACTGTTGGTCAGACAGGGCCTGTCTGTTGCAGTGCATGGCACCCACCTACACAGGGCTAGGCCACGGTCTGCTCTGGGCAGCTGCCACTGCCCCCTCCACTACCAGTATCCCTCAGCCACCATGCTGACATGCCCTTCTGCTGGTGGAGCTGGTGGTGCGCAGTCTCAGGCCATCCAGTGTGCAGGTAGGTGGCTGCCTATGGTGCGGGTTCTGGGGTAGGGGTGCCTGCATAGACATCCACGCTCCCCCCCAGCCCCGCCTGCCAATGTTCCGTGCCCTTGGGTGTAGCTGTTGGGTACTATCCCCTGTGACACTTTGGGAAACACACTCGTGCCCATGTTGGGCCTTCAGCAGTTGCTGTCTGGCTGCTCCACTGTTTCAGCATTCGTATTGGCCAACTAGGCATCACCCTAGTCCGCACTGTGGCCCAGCTGCACCACAGCATGTGCCGCCTGCGGCCCTCTGTATCCCCTTCTCCGGCATCTGTCCAGTTGCCGTTCCAACATGCCCGCCCTGATGTTGCGGGACATGTGCACACCATAGGAACCCTGTCTGATGGTGGGGAAAACCCTGAGCAGCGCTATTTCACTGTGGGCTCATTCACCTTGTATGGGGACGGCGTATAGACCCTTCCACGATTTATATCTGTTCTATGGAGCTTACTCGGGGGGGGGGGAGAGGTTGATGTTTCTCATTGATACCACTATTGGCCAGCTTGGTTATTGTTTTTTTCCAGTTTGTTGGGGTCATTTTCAGTGTTTCTGTGCCCTTTTGTTCTGTGCACATGTATCACACTTATCACTGTTTTTTTGTTTCCCTGCCTGGGCTGTACATTGCTGACACTGAAATGGTTTCTCTCCCCTGTAATGTGCATTTAAAGGCTGGTTTTCATTCGCGTTGGAATTCAGCTCTGAAAATCAGCGCGTTAGTGTGAGGGGAGCCTCTCCCCGCCCACTCTCCGCCCACTGACCCCTTCTCTCCGCCCTCTCTCCACCTTCTGCGGTGTTTTACCGTGCCGCGGAGCATTACGATCGTTAGCGTATCATAACGCGCGTTATGTAATGTTAATGATCGTTAGCGCATCATAACACGCATTATGTACGATTACCGCAGTTTAGTAAACATACCCCACTGACTTTTTCATAGTCAAGTCTTTCTGTGAAGTAGATTTTTATCATAATGAATGGATATTGATGTTATGTTTTAAGTGAAATAATAAGTGATATAAAATATTTGAAGCATACAGAATTGCAGACCTTCCATAACTTATTTGACAGCTTCTTTTTTTTTTCATTTCAATGCTTCTCTATTCCTAACCAGCTACAGGTAGCTCAAATAACGTGGGAAGTACTTTTAGTCATCGTTTTTTTAGTTCATGATATAGTCCAAAATGCCATCTGTTGTGAGAATATTTATAATGAAACTGCTGTCAAAACATATGGAAAAAAATATATTTTTTTCTTCAGCATGTTGGCTGAGCTGACTGTAAGCATATAAGTGTGATTTACCTATAGGATGATAATGAACACATCTGATTCTCATAATTATTTTTTTTTTTGCATTTGGAGACCTTGTTGCTGATATAGTCATATGCTGTGTTTAAATAAAACGTTCTGCTTTCAAGTTATCTTCCCATTATGGTATTCAACAGATGGAATGACGTAACTTAATCATAAAGCACCAGGTGCAACATGAAACTATGGAGACTTTTACACTTCTAACTTTTTAATATTAAGTTGGGTTCAACTTACAAGTATGTAAAGAAGCAATTTATAAACATATTCAACAATTACTTCCAATAAATACAGTGGTGTATTTTTACAATTAAAAATAGGGCAGTGAGGTGCTGTAGAAATCTGTGTTGTACCTGGGTTTATTTGGATCAGAATGTCTGATCCTTACTCTTCATTGTAGAATGTACCATCATCGTCATGTACCGCTCTCCTCCTATCAGTATTCCCTTTAGGACATACAGTATATTGCAGATATAATTTACATCTGTGAAAAAAATATATAAAAAAAGCAAACATAACACACTCATAAAATACAAAACCTACAGTGTATCTAGCATCTATAGCAGCAGCCACTTATTATGCATGCTGGGAAACTCATATATATGGTCTTGCAACTCAGAAACCTGTTTCAATGCATTAGGTTCCTCTGGCTGACTACAGACACTATTTATTTCTTTATTTCTTTAACATTTTTTATATACCGTTTTTCATTTTATCAAAGCGGATTACAGAAAACAAAACATTCTTACAAGGAACGGTAATAGAACTATTAACATTTACTTGTTTACAACTCTATAACTATGTACAATGTATAGGTACAAGCTTGGATGACATTCTGTTGAGAAGGGACAGTTGTGTAGGGAATTCAATCCTGCGGTTGTATGTCTCTTATGCTGTTGTAGTGTTTGTTGAAGAGGTAGGCTTTTAGATAATTTCTGAAGTCTGCGATGTCTGTAATATCTCTTAGGTTGTGTGGGAGTGAGTTCCATAGTGGTGGTGTATAATATTAAAATGATCTGTGAAGCACTCTTTGTGAGGAGTTGGGCAGTATGGAGGTTATTGATAGGGTGTTTTGGTGGAACTTCCTCCTTGAACGTGTGTTTGGCACTCTTCTGATTATTTAATTTAAACATTCAGCAGACTGATTATTATTTAATGTCTTGTATGTCATCATTATGACTTTATATTCAATTCTGGATCTGATGGATTCTACTGCTGAGTTTTAAGTGTTTATAGGTGTGGTGGGTTGGAAGGTCTTAGCGGTGATCTAATTCTGACATAGGAAGGCAAACTATGCAAAGCCAACATCTTAATATTCCCCAAAGTGCAAATTCATACTTTTCTGGGCACAATGGAGGCCATTTTGGAGGTTTTTCATAGCATTGCCATGTATAGATGCCATCTACGTGCAAATGCTCTTTATATAGCCAGCCCAAGATACACATGAAAGTGCCAGTGATGCGTTCATTTACACATTTGTGGTAGAAGTGTTTCGGGGGTCGGGTAGAGGTGTTTCTGCTAACTAAATGTATAGCATGTATCTCAGAAGGCCTGTGGAGGCAGAGTGTGATATTTTTGAATGCTGGTGCTTGCACCTGCTAAAAGTCTCTCAACTTCGCTTGTTTTTTGGGACCTGGTATTTACAATGTTAGTAGCTGAAGAATTGCTTGTAGTTTGTTGTCCTGACTGACTTCATTTCCAAACCTGTTTTTTCTCCCTTTATAGTCCTTCATACCCTCTTCACTGGTCTTCTACTTTTCAACTCTCGTTTTCTTCACTCACCTCTACTGTCCCCAGCTCTTCTCTGATCTTCTGTGGCTCTGAGTGTTGGAGTGTCTCTGTCTGTGTTTATCTATATGTCTGTGTGGAGGTCACAGGGACAGGATTTCACGGTTTGAGGGGCTGAACTTCAGGAGTCAGCAAGAGAAACCTCAGCAATTGGTTTGTGCATGATATGCAGTCAAACTTCTCCTACCGACCTATAAGTGCACTCATTCTGCTGCTCCTTGCTACCTTTCCTCTCTTATCTCTCCCTACACCCCTCCTTGGGAACTCTGCTTTTCTGGCAGATGCCTTCTATCTGTGCCCTTCTCTTCTACTGCCAACTCCAGGTTTTGATGTTTCCACCTTGCTGCTGCTTATGCCTGGAACAAACTACCTGAGTTGGTACATCAGGCTCCATCTCCAGCCCTTTTCAAATCCATGCTAAAAACTCACCTCTACGAGGCTTCTGTTGGATCCTGATCCTGATCCGTTTAGTCTCCTCCAACTATCTGTTTCCTTACAATTTACCCAGACATATCCTAGTCCTTAGTTGTTGTGTTGTCTGCCTTGACTAGACTGTAAGCGCTGATGAGCAATGACTGTCTCTTCCTTGTCTCTGTACAGTCCTGTGTATGCCTTGTAGCGCTACAGAAATGATCAGTAGTAGTAGTAGAACATTTACGCTGAGGAACCACATCCTACAGAGGAGGACAAAAAGGAGGCAGCCTGATAAGAGGATGTACAGGCCCCAGTGCCATAAGTTACAATGAGGGGCCCCAAGCAAACTTTGGCTGAGGTTCCCCCATTATCGTTGAGGTGGTGCACACCCCCCCCCCCCCCAATATGGCAGCAGTGGCAAACTTACTTCATTGTGTTTGTCATGCTGCTCCATTCTGTAAGTCTGCTGTGGGCCTGGTGGCTGTTCCCCACTGGGCCGAAGTCACACAGTGCGACTGTTATTGCGAGACTTTGGTCTGGCGAGGAATAGCCGCGGGGCCTGTGGCAGACTATGAGAGCAGAGCAGCACAGCAAACAAGTTTGCCATACTGCTTCTGCTGCTCCCGCTGGTGTGGGCCCCCTTTCTGCATGGGTCCCACCACATTGCAGGGGCTGCTTGGGCAGATTTTACACCACTAACAGGCCCTAAACCCAGTTTCTAGTCCTCACTAATGATGAATGCACCGCCATGATCCATTCTTTTAAGGAAGCCATCCTTTACCTTTGTCATCAGTTAAGCTTTCTGTCCTGTTCACCACACAGCAGGGACAACTCACAACTCATGCCTGTATACCTACTACCACTTATCATTTATATAGCGCTACAGGGTATACACAGTGCTCTACAGAGACATGTAAGAGACAATCCCTGCTCATAAGAGCTTACAGTCTAGTCAAGACAGACAACACAACAACTGGTGACTAGGGTATATCTAGGGGAATGGTAAAGAGACACATAGGAGGTGAACAGGAGACTAGGGGGATCAGTATCCAAAAGCAGTCTCAAAGAAATGAGTTTTTAGCCTAGATTTGAGTTCCCTAGGAGGGGTGTAGGGAGAGATAAGAGAGGAAAGGTAGTGAGGAGCAGTAGAATGAGTGCACTTGTAGGTCATCCTACTTTCCTAACAAATTCCTGGGACAAATTTGTTTGGCTACCAAAGGTAGTGTGTCTGTTTTTCTTAGGCCTGGAGTGAGCTGTATACTTGTTAAATGTCTAGCCAAAAAAGATGTTGTAACATGTCAGCTTTCAAGATCTCATGGTCTTCTTCCTAAGATTTATGTAGACTTCTAACAATAAATTTTCAAGGGTCAGATTTTTGATTGCTTCTACATGTTAGTTCAGTGTTACTGTACATTTTTGGTCACACATCTTATTAAAAAGGATTCTATTAATTTACTTAATCCTGTACAGGGGCTAGACACGGAAAGAGAGCAGAATTCAGGTTTGTCTGTTGAATGAATAGTTTTCATTGATGTGCTGTAGCTGTTTTGATGTTAATAGTACTAGTATTCTTTGGGGACTAATTTGCAAAGGAAGCCCCACTACCATTTGTAGTTTTGGACAATGGCAAGAGAGTGGAGCAAAGGATAATTCGGGTATTTATGATCTTGAGGAAAGATAACCATGCCTCTTCTAGTTTTTCCTTCTCTGTACTAATGTGCTTTATTGGTGAGATGCTGTCACATATCTCTGAAAGCCTGACAGAGGACACAAGGGTCCTCTATAACCTGAGTAATGAGCTGAGCCTCTGAGACAAGCATAACTTCAGCTTTAGGTTACCCCAAAGAATGCTTTTGACTTTAACTAGCATAAAATGAAAAGGAACAGCATTAATTTATGTAGAATTTAGTTACCCAAACTATAAACATAGAAATATTCCGAAATACAGTTGATGTATGATGATTGAGGTCTTGCCAACAGATCATACTTTTCCTGAGTGAAAAGTATAATTCAAAAAAAAAATGATAGCCGCTTTGAGGATAATTTTATAAAGGCATTTTCACGCTTATATTCCAGCATGCATGTATAAAATACCTCTTATAAAATTACCCTGTGCACACAAGAACGCATCATGACAATAGCGCACCTAGCTGTATGTGACTTTGGTGTGGCCACGTTCCAGGGTAGAGTTTGGATGTGGTTTAGAGGAAATCACAATTTATGATTTATAAAATATGCAGAACCGTACGTATCACACGTGTTTAAGTTTACACCAGCTCTCGTGCTGGTGTAAATGTGCATGTACATGTGGATTATGCAGGATTTGTGCTATTATTTCATAAAGACACATAGATGGCTATGGGCTCGATTCTGGGATGCTGGTTGTAAGGCTACAGCCCTGCAAGCCATCCAGGTCTGATTCCCCCTTCAGCTCTCTGCATACGTCCTGAGCATTAGGTCAAGGAGAGCCGGTGAAGGGAGGGAGGGGGTGGGATCAGAGTGGAGTGGGGGTGGACTAGCCTGGCAGGACTTACAGGGACGATTCAGGTCATGGCCCTGTATGTCCTGCCGGGCCCGTGGAATAAGCAGCAAAAACCTGGCAATCGGGCCCGGGGATCTCCCCTCAGGGCAGGGCCGAGTGCGGGGGAGGGGGTCCTCGCTGCCTGATCTAGGCCACGGCAGGCCAGCCTTGGGTCGGTAGGCGGGGAAAAGGGGAGGTCGAGGACACGGATGCCTTCGGGGAGGACGTCCCCATAGATGCACACCAGGCTGTCCTCGGGCCTGATTCTGTTTACCGCAGGAATGTTTTGTTCCCATGGTCCAGAGTCATGTCCAAACAGGCCCATCTTGCATGAGGACGTCTGGACGGCCCAGACATGCCCCTATCTGAATCGGGCTCCGCATGTCTTTATAACTTAGGTACTTTCTTACCCTTTTAATTCTAGATCTAGTTCAAGCCTTTCTCAGAAGTTCAAGGCAAGTTACATTCAGGTAGAAGTATTTTTCCTGTTTCCAGAGGGCTTAGTTGTTGCTGAGGCACTAGAAGCAGGACCGTACCTAGCCCTGTGCGAGCAGTGCAGCCACACAGGGCGCAAAGGCTTAAGGGGTGCATTTCGACTGTCTGCTGTTGCCTGCCGCCGCCACTTTTTCTTTACTCAGTGGCGGCAGGCAATGGCAGACATCTGAAATGCACTCCTGAAACCTTCCTGTGGCATGCTAAGCACATCTGTCCCTCCCTGCTCTGATGCGATGTCAGAGAAGGGAGGGACAGATCTGCTTAGCGTGCCAGCAACTTACACAACGGGTGTGCCTCTTCTCTCCCGCCGCGGGGGAGGGGGGAGGGGGTGCGCACCTGTTGTGCAAGTCGCACAGGGCGTGATTCAACCCCGGTACATCCCTGACTAGAAGGGTAAGTGTATTATTGAAAATCACAAGGAGTAATAGTGAGATCTGAACCTGTCACCCCTCATAGCTTAGCCTACTTCCTTATCATCTCTCCAGTCCAGTCCTGCACTTCTGGGTAGTGCACTCTTCTGGCAGCTTGGATACTGAGCATGTCATCTTTTGATGACATCAGCCTACTTAGGCAGCTGGCACCACCTACCAGATCCAGTAAGCTCAGTCTCCAAGCAGCTGGAGGAGGTAGTGAGCAAAGAAGGTGAAAGGAAACAGTCTTAGAAGGAGAGAGAGTCCTCTTCCCCCCAGATACTTGGGGGGGGGGCTCGGGGGCTTCACTACTGCCTGGGCTTCTGGCGGCTCCTGAACTTGTTACTGGGTGAGGAGCCGCCGCACACACACAAGCAGAGTCGCAGCCAGCATCCCGGTCTCTCCCTTGATGCCGATGCTGGTATTTGGCGGCTGAGCGTGAGGTCTAGTGAACAGAAGGCCCAAGGCACAAAAAGGAGACAGCAGGTAAACGCCTCAAGCCGCGGCTGTATGTGGGTGTATCTTGCAACCACTGGTGTCTGTCAGTGAGAAAGTATAGGGAGATTCTCTAGAGGGCCGGCCTGCTTAAGAGCGGGGGAAACCGCGTGGCTGGCATTTCTCTCAGCTGCACGGGAAACAGGATCCGTCATTATCATTGCTGTTGCAGATAGCTGCCCGCGGGTTTTTTTTCAATCGCAGAGACCCACTGCCTGGGTAAAAAAAAAAAAAGTCTGAACTTCTGTCCCTCACTCTTCTCTCCATTACCATGACTTTGCATCCCCTCTCCCAACCTGTCCCCCCTCATAGGTCAGCATTTCTCTCTCTCTCCCTTGGTGCAGCATCTCCTCCCTTTATTTATTTAACACTTTTTATATACCGTCCTTCTACAATTCAAGATGGTTTACATAGAACATAAAGTAACAGGGATGACACAGCTGTTTTACAGAGATCAATAATTTCACAACTGTAACAGGCAAATTCAACAGTTAACCTTTTACATATTTACAAGATGGAGATGAGAAGATGAGGAAGAATTAGGGAAGGGAGAGGGGGTGGAGGGGTATATGGGGAGGGATTAGGGGGTACTGGGTGGTTAGTTTATGTTGCATTAGGATGGCTGTGGTATAGGGGATAGAGCAAAGTATTCTTGAAAGAGGAAGGTTTTAAGTCTTTTTTGGAATTCGGAGAACATAAGAACATAAGAACATAAGATATGCCATACTGGGTCAGACCAAGGTCCATCAAGCCCAGTATCCTGTTTCCAACAGTGGCCAATCTAGGTCATATGTACCTAGCAGTTTCCCCAAAAGAACACAGGTTCTGCAATGCTTGTAATTAGTCAAGCATTGATATCCTGGGTCCCTTCTTAATAATGGTTTATGGACCTTTCCTCCAGGAACTTGTCTAAACCTTTTTTAAACCCAGCTACACTAACAGCATTTACTACATCCTCCGGGAACAAATTCCAGAGTTTGATTACACGTTGAGTGAAAAAATATTTTCTTTTATTAGTCTTAAATAGTTTACCCTGTAGCTTCATTGCATGTCCCCTAGTCTTCCTATATTCTGATAATGTAAACAGTCGATCTACGTTTACCCGTTCCACTCCGTTCATTAATTTATAGACTTCTATCATATCTCCCCTCAACCATCTCTTTTCCAGGTTAAAGAGCCCTAACCTTTTTAGCCTTTCTTCATAGGAGTATCCTTCCATCCCCTTTACCATTTTGGTGGCTCTTCTCTGAACCTTTTCTAATAACGCTATATCCTTTTTAAAATACGGCAACCAGAATTGCACACAATATTCAAGGTGCGGTCTCACCATGGAACAGTATAGAGGCATTATAATATCTTTTGTTTTATTTTCCATTCCTTTCCTTATGATACCTAGCATTCTATTTACTCTCTTGGCTGCCACTGCACACTGGGCCGAGGGTTTTAACATGTTATCCACACTGACACCTAAATCTTTTTCCTGGGTGGTGGTTCCTAATGTGGAACCTTGCATTGTGTAGCCATCGTTTGAGTTGTTCTTCCCTAGGTGCATAACTTTGCACTTGTCCACATTAAATTTCATCTGCCTTTTTGATGCCCAGTCTTCCAATTTATCAAGATCCTCTTGCAATTTTTCACAATCCATAAGAACATAAGAACATAAGATATGCCATACTGGGTCAGACCAAGGTCCATCAAGCCCAGTATTCTGTTTCCAACAGTGGCCAATCTAGGTCATATGTACCTAGCAGTTTCCCCAAGAGACACAAGTTCCACAATGCTTGTACTGGGTCAAGCATTGATATCTTCGGTCACTTCTTAATAACGGTTTATGGACCTTTCCTCCAGGAACTTGTCCAAACGTTTTTTAAACCCAGCTACACTAACAGCCTTTACTACATCCTCCGGTAACAAATTCCAGAGTTTGATTACACGTTGAGTGAAAAAATATTTTCTTTTATTAGTCTTAAATAGTTTACCCTGTAGCTTTATTGCATGTCCTCTAGTCTTTCTATATTCTGATAAGGTAAACAATTGATCTACGTTTACCCGTTCCACTCCATTCATTAATTTATAGACTTCTATCATATCTCCCCTCAGCCGTCTCTTTTCCAGGTTAAAGAGCCCTAACCTTTTTAGCCTTTCTTCATAGGAGTATCCTTCCATCCCCTTTACCATTTTGGTGACTCTTCTCTGAACCTTTTCTAAAATCGCTATATCCTTTTTAAGATACGGCGACCAGAATTGCACACAATATTCAAGGTGCGGTCTCACCATGGAACGATATAGAGGCATTATAATATCTTTTGTTTTATTTTCCATTCCTTTCCTTATCATACCTAGCATTCTATTTGCTCTCTTGGCTGCCGCTGCACACTGGGCCGAGGGTTTTAACATGGTATCCACAATGACGCCTAAATCTTTTTCCTGGGTGGTGGTTTTTAACAACTTTAAATAATTTTGTGTCATCTGCAAATTTGATAACCTTACTCGTTATTCCACTTTCTAGGTCATTTATGAATATGTCAAAAAGCAGCGGACCCAGCACAGATCCCTGGGGTACATCACTATTCACCTTTCTCCATTGGGAAAATTGGCCATTTAGCCCAACCCTCTGCTTTCTATCTTTTAACCAGTTCTTGATCCACAGTAGTACACTGCCTCCTATCCAATGACTCTTTAGTTTTGCCAAAAATCTCTGATGAGGGACCTTGTCAAAGGCTTTCTGGAAGTCCAGATACACTATATCAACCGACTCACCTTTGTCCACCTGTTTATTCACACTTTCAAAAAAACATAGATTAGTAAGACAAGATCTTCCTTGTCTAAAGCCATGTTGGCTGTCTCCCATTAGGCCATGACTATCTACATGCTGAGCAATTTTATTCTTTATGATGGTTTCTACCATTTTTCCCGGTACTGATGTGAGGCTCACCGGTCTGTAGTTTCCCGGATCACCCCTCGAACCCTTTTTAAAAATTGGTGTTACATTGGCGATCCGCCAGTCTTCAGGTATTAGAGATGATTTTAATGATAGCTCACAGATTACTAATAGCAGGTCTGCAATCTCATATTTCAGTTCTTTCAACACCCTTGGATGTATACCTTCTGGCCCAGGTGATTTGCTGCTCTTCAGTTTATTTAATAGTTGTAATACATCTTCCCGATGTATCGATATTTCCTTCAATTCTTCCGCACCTTTATATACCACTTCAGTCATGGGTAACATCCCTACATCTTCCTCAGTAAAGACCGAAGCAAAGAATTCATTCAATCTCTCCGCTATCGCCTTGTCGCCTCTTAGTGCTCCTTGAACTCCTCTATCATCTAATGGTCCAACTGACTCTCTCACAGATTTTTTGCTATGAATGTACTTGAAAACATCTTTATTTTGTGTTTTTACTTCTGCAGCAAGCTTCTTCTCAAATTCTCTCTTTGCCTTCTTTATCAGTGCCTTGCATTTGACCTGCCAGTGCTTGTGCTGTTTCCAGGTTTCATCGTTTGGCTCTTTTTTTTCATTTCCTGAAAGATGCTTTCTTGGCAACAACAGCCTCTCTGACCTCACCTTTAAACCATGCTGGCAGTTTTTTGGACTTCCTTCCACTTTTCTTAAAGCGTGGAATACTAAAAATACTATCTTGGAAGCTGGTCTGGGCTTCCAAGATAGTATTTTTCATCCACCACTTGGAATGCCCTCCCGATGGAGGTGGTGGGGGAAAATACAGTGACAGAATTCAAAATGGCAAGGACAGACACAATGGATCCATTTATAGCAATAGAATAAAATCAAAATAAACTGAACCATCTAACTTTTCAACAAATAGGGGTGTCCTGCATGGAGCGGTGGGTTCACCCCTAAACAAAGACATGGGGAGGGGTGGCCTGCACCCCTTACTCTGGCCATCTTACTGGGCAGACTAGATGGACCATACTGGTCTTTATCTGACGTCATTTACTATGTTACTATGTTAAACAATCCACCTGGAACCGAGCCTTCTCCCTCTATGCCCCTTCCATCTGGAACACCCTCCCACCTGACTTAAGAGGATTCTCTGACCACTTTGAATTCCGAAAAAGACTTAAAACCTTCCTCTTTCAAGAATACTTTGCTCTATCCCCTATACCACAGCCATCCTAATGCAACATAAACTGACCACCCAGTACCCCCTAATCCCTCCCCATATACCCCTCCACCCCCCTCTCCCTTCCCTAATTCTTCCCCATCTTCTCATCTCCATCTTTTGTTTGTATGTTTTCTTCTGATATGGTATGATAAGGATGTTTGCAATGTCTGGTCTACGTGATCTGGAGTTGTTCGGTTTGGAGAGAAGTGAATGTAGACAGAGGGCAGATTCATTGTGTATCACTTTGTGAATTAGTGTGATTGTTTTAAATTGTATTCTGGCTAGAATTGGGAGCCAGTGGAGGACCTGGAGACAGGGGTGATTTGGGCTCATCTGGGTGTGTTGGTTATTAGGTGTGTGATTGTATTCTGGGCCATTTGGAGGAGGTGGATACTGTGTTTAGGGAGACCATGATATATGAGGTTGCAATAGTCGAGAATCGGTGCTGTTAGGGTTTGGCAAATGGTATGGAAAGAGTCAGGTTTTAGTAAGGGGTGGGGGTTTTTCAGGACTCTTATTTTGGTGTATACTGTGGTCGTTGTTTTTCTTACCTGTACCTGGAATGTAAGGTTCTGGTAAATTAGTCTGAGATATTTCTCTTCTCTTTCTCTGCTCCCATAATTCTTTCAGTTGCCTTTACTTTTAGGGGCGGCAGACAGCAGCAGCAGTTTATAAATGTTGCCTTTCAGTGGCCCCAGAGCCTTTCTTTGCTGCATCCCACCCCCCTCTGGGACAGAGCTGAGGAAAGGTTTTGGGGTTATTGAGACGCAACATTTGTAAATCGCCGCCACTGTCAGTCATCGCTGAAATTAAAATAAAGTGAAAGAACTGTGGGGGCAGGAAGGGTGAGGGAGTAATGCTGGACCACGGGGGTGGGGGCAGTGAGAAAGCTGGCATGGGTCGATAGCAGTTCAGCCTTTACAATAGTGGCATGTGCCATAGGAAATGTTTCCACAGGGAAATTTTGGCTTGTGAGCCATAGTTTGGGGACCCCCTGCTCTATATGTTGCTGTTTTATTACTATTATATACTGAAAGAACAGTCTAATAAGTTTGAGATACAGTATGTGGTCCTTGCATGTTACTAATTAGCAAATTATAATCACGGTTATTGTTATGGAAGATCAGATTCTACCGGCAGGTGCGTTTTTCTCTCTCTGTCTATAAATATTTCTAGTGATATAAATTATACAGTTTCATCAGTTTAAGGTAAATAATTTTTGGAAACAGAGTTATCAGATTTAATGGAAATTGATTTAGCCAAGTAGAGAGCATCATTGCCTTTCTCCCATTCTGTCCTTACAGAAAATGTTTGACAAATTTACTAAGTACACATCAGAGTACAGGGCTTGGAAAATGAAGAACAATTCCCTAGATATGTTTCAAGGTTTATACAGTTCATTATTGTGTTTTTTCCTCATGAATATGCAGGTGTTCCGATGTTTATTAGGGAGAACCTTGAATAAGTGAGGAATGCACCTGCCACCATAATGAAAACCTGGTATTCCATGATGATGCTAAAATACCCTATTATCATGTCTCTCTAAGAATAATCAGGTTAGAATGTATTATAAGCTATGGATAGACCTCTAATGATTATGCTCAAATATAAGTTTAGATCTTCAATTGTTTGCAATGGAAGCTCTATGAAATGAAATGTGCGGACTTAGAGCAGAGGAGAGAGGGCAGGGAACATTCTAGACACATTCAGATACCTCATAGCTATAAATAATTTTTACAAGAAGCAACAATTTTTCAGTGGAAAAGGAATTTGTAAACAAATGGTTGTGAGATGAGGCTCAGAGGCGGTAGACTCAGGATTAACTAGAATATATTGCTTCCAGAAAAGGTGAAGGGTGCGTGGAATGGCCTCCCAGAGCAAGTGAGAAAGCAAAAACAGCAACCAATTTCACGAAAGCACCAAATAATTAGAGACAGGTCCTGAGTTACCAAGTTAAGAAGGGGAAGTCTGAGATAACTGGGGTCTGCGGCATTGTAAAATAAATCAAACTAAGCAGATTAAATGGTCCTTAATTCCCATCATATGCTATATTTCTAGAATATACTTGCATTGTCAGATTCAGCTTTGTTAGAGTTAGAATCTGATAAATATTTGTTCATGTGGATTTACTCAGATTGGTTATTTTGCAAATTTAAGCACATTTGTACACATTTATGTAGATTTAAGCAGTTTTGATCCCTCTAGAATTTAGATACTTAGGACCCGATATTTGAAAGGCATTTACACAGTTTACAGCGCAGTAAACCATGTAAATGCCTTAAATTGGGACATTAAATAGCACTTACATGGTTAGTGCCATTGAATATTCCCTTCTAATCCTGCTACATGCCCCGATGCTATGCAGTTACCATCGTGGTGTGTTATTTATTTATTTAGCTGTACTTATATACCGCTTTTCACCGGGTCAAAGCGGGGGCCTTCTGGGGCAGAGACTGACACTAACTGGGTAGCGGTAATATTGTCTGCTGCCCGGTTAGTGACCTGCACCTAAAATAAAGGCGAGGAAAACCCTCATCTATCTACTGCAGCTTCCGGCGTGTTTGGTAATCCATGGATGTTCAATGCCAAGGCCGCATATGACCCCAGCATTGAACATCTGTGGTTAAGGGTCAGCAGGCAGGGCTATGTGCTGTAGCGGCGCATAGTCTGCCCAACTGAATATCGGGTCCTTAGCTTCTTAAGCAATTCAAATACACATTCAGATCTGAGATTAAACCTTTGTACTTCCTGCACATTAGGGTGAATGTTTACTAAACCATGCCACAGGGAGCATGGGATTCATTGTGTAGCCATGCTAAAAATCCTATGCTATCTCAGTAGCGTAGGTTGGGGAAGAGACTGTACAGTTTAGGAGCAGAGCATGTACATCACAGGAGAGGTCAGAGAGGCTGTTATAGTCAAAAAAGCATCTTACAGAAAATTGAAAAACAAGCTGAATGAAATAACATAGCAACGATAAGTAAAGCAAAGGCAAAATTTGGTTTGCCATGGAAGCAAAAACTTATAATAAAACCTTTTTCAAGTACATTCATAGCAAAAAGCCCATGAGAGAGTCATTTGGACCATGAGATGACAGAAGGGTGATAAAAGCACTATGGGAGGACAAAGCCAAAGCTGAGAGACTGAACAAATTCTTTGCTTCGCTCTTCATTGAAGAAGATATATGGAAGTTACCCATGCCAGAAATTATATTTAAAGATGATATATCAGAGGAATTGAAACAAATCGTAATAAACCTGGATGATCTGATACAGTAATGTGATAAATAGCGAATCACCTGGTCTGGATGGTATACATCTCAGGATGCTGAAAGAACTCAAAAATGAGACTGCAGACATACTATTAGCAAGTTTTAAACTATCATTAAAATCATCTATTGTGGAAGAACAGTTGCCGCTGCCGGGAGTGGGAGCAAGCTCTCCCTACTCTTTCACCTGTTGGCTTTAAATTTTGAACAAGCTCAAGGTGTGCCCGCGCCTGGCAGGCCCACATCTGAAGGCCTCGCCAGAGGGCTCTTTGGCGTGGCCCTTAGGCGGGGAACGAGGCGGTGAATTTGGAGTATCCAACATCTTTTTGAGGCAGCTTCTTAGGAGGTTTCAAGTTTTAATTTGGAGTAGTTCATCCTGGTCTCTGCTCCTGTTGATTTATATTTAGTTTGTTCCCTTCCTCTGATGCCTAAATGGAAGGCTAAAGGTAAGGGAGGTATTTCCTCCTCACCTGTTGTGGTATTAACAGAGCAGCATACCATGGATGTCTTTACACAGGCGAAGTGTGTGGGCGAACCTATTATCAGGGTTAGGGAGAATCCCGATTTGGGAAGCGATGTTTCACTGAGCCTGGCTGGCCCTTCCACCCTTACTGCTCCTGGGGGTGCTGAGTGCAATGCATCTGGTCTGGTAACAGATGCTGGTACTCAGCCTTCCTTGACCTTGGCATCGGATGCTTCGGTGATTAAGGGTAATGGGATCAGTAGCCTCCAGGAAGGGGGTTTGCCCCCTATTCAGGAAAGTGTGATAATCCAGGAGCTCCCTCCATTTGTCAGACCTAAGGAGATAACCCTGGATTCCATTTGGGACACAATGCAGTCACTTTATCAGGTTTTTGCTGGTGTGTTGCAGACTTCTTTTTTTTTTTTAATTTTATATTTATGCAATTTTACAAACATAATCAAGCAAAAGCTTGTACAGAAAACACCACTGCGCAAAGAAAGGGAAAAAAACCAACAATATCATAAAAAAGGAAAAAGAAAACATTACACGGGAGTTAATTAGCCCACAAAACGGGGAAGTGAAAAGAAAGCAGGTATACAGGGCCAGGTAAAGCCCTGAACCATAACCAGGAAACATAATACTATAAATACCAAGAGGGAGGCATGGATAAGAGCATATTACATACAACGAACTTTAACACCTAGGCGATGAGGTCAGCAAATGTGACGAAATAAACATAGATAAATCCTCCGGCTGAAAAAAAACATACTTATTCTCCCTAAAAGGAAGCGCAATAACATTGTAGCACCAATAGAAGCAACACCAGGGGGTATGTTTACTAAACGGGGCACTTGTGCGGGGCGCACCTGAGCGCCCTAAAATGATGCATTTAAGTGCTCTTAAGCACCCCGTACGCGTGCACAGCCCATTAACGGGTCCCACACGCGTGCGCTGAAAACGCGCACGTTTGCGGGGCGCTCATGTGTGATAGAGGCGTGGAAAGGCGAAATGAGGGCGGAGGAAGGCCCCCGAGGGGCGGAGAGACGGGGTCAATGGTGGAATGTGGGAGGGGAGAGACTCCCCGCACAGGAGCGTGCTCGAATTTACAAGGAAAAAATACCGCCAGTGAAACACTCGCGGTAGAAAGCATTTAAAGGGAAGAGAAACCATTTCCGTCAGCAATGTACAGGAAAACCGGGGAAACCAGCAAAACGTGAGCAGTGTGATACATGTGCACAGCACAAAAGTGCAAATAAAAATAGAAAATGACCACAACAGAACTATTAAAAATAGTAATTCAGCTGGGGAAACAGTTATAGTGATGGGCAAATACAGAAAACACACCCAGCAAAGCTCCAGAAAAAAGAAATGAATTTTGGAAGGGTTTACGGAGCGGAGACTCTTCCAAACAACATTTCCTTTTGTGGAGCTTTCCTGGGAGTGTTTGCTATGGTTGCCCATTAATATCACTGTTGCCCAGCGTGGCGATATGTTGTCCCCCATTTCCCGTGGTCATTTCCGGGGTTTATGTGCACGTTTGTCACCAGACAGGGTGCATATGCCCACAGTAAATTTGCGTAGAGCAGGGTTTGTGACTCCATCCTGCCAGGCTTACTACCTCCAGGGGCTGCACTGTCTATGTGGCCATAGTGTGGTGCAGCGGACAGAGTCAGTACCTCAAGGGTCAGAGGTTCAAAGCCCAGCTGGGGCTACCAGCAATCCTGCCCACATATTTTCCCCACAAATAAACAGTGACAGTAAGGACACACCTTTCGTGACGAGGACATATGCAATGGTAATACATCTATCTTTTACCCCACTGAGCACAGACACCATGAACAGGGGCAGAACCTACAGCAGAATCCCCCAAATGCAGTCCTGGTGGGCCACACACCAGTCAGGTTCCATGCTGCCACTCATACAAATGCCTGTGCTGTATATCTATGCACCACCCCCACGGCATATAGATGTAGCTCATGCATATTCATGAGGGACAGCAGGAAGACCCAAACAGTGTGATGCAAAACTGGACTGGAGTGGGGAAGCGCTGCCGTAAAGCAGCAGCCAACAGGGGCAGACACACCCACACCCACAGGCCCCATTGGCCAATGTCTCCTGTAGAGGCAGAACATTGGACCCTGCGTGCATCTCCCAATACCAGCACCTGCATACCTTAGCAATGTCACCCTACACCTGAGGTACACAGCTCTGAAATGTTTGCTAAGAGTACAGGCTGATAGATATCCCTACGTTACGCACATACTGCTAGTTGACCCCATCCCCAATTTATAACTAGGCCAGCTCAGCTTCTCAGTCTGGTACAAGGCTACACTGAAGCTCATTCCAAGGAAATTCGAACTCTGCTAATATTCAGCTGAAATAATGAATTCAGAATCCCGCTCTGTTTACTAGAGCTTGATGTGCAAATTCCATCTTAGTATGGCTAATTTGTGTTGCCTCAATGAATAGTCAGTTGCCTTATTCCCTACAACCCTGGAGAGATATTCCTCTGGACTTAAGGTTCCTTTGCTACGACCAAAGCCTTCCATGTCAGGACTCTAATTTGTGGGCACACAACTTAGCTGAACAAACCTCAGTCCTGTGACCTGTGTTCATGCGGCTTCTTCTGCTGCTGTGTTAGATCTCTGGTGTTTTAGGGCCTTGCAGCTAATCTTGGTGTTGTGATGCTCCTCTTTGTCTGTCTTAAGGCTTTGCAGCCCCTCTTAGGGGTATGTTTACTAAACAGCGCAATTGTGCGGGGCGCACTTGAGCGTGCGCTAAGGTACCTTAGCACACGCTAATAGTGCATTTTTGGTGCCCCGCACGCGTTTGCTCTGGACGCAAATGTGCGCGCCGCCCGCAAAGGTACGCGGCGCGCTGATGTGCGATAGAGGCGTGGAAAGGCATTTCGAGGGCGGAGGAAGGCTCCCGAGGGGCGGGGGGACGGGGTCAATGGGTGGAGAGTGGGAGGGGAGAGGCTCCCCGCACAGGAGCGGGGCTGAATTTTGGCAAAAAAATACCGCGAGTGAAACCCTCGCGTTAGAGCCGATTTAAAGGGAAGAGAAACCATTTCCGTCAGCAATGTACAACAAAACCGGGGAAACCTGCAAAACGTGAGCAGTGTGATACATGTGCACAGAACAAAATAGCAAATAGAAATTGAAAATGACCACAAAAAATTCCAAATAAATTATAATCCATCTGGGCAACAGTGATATTAATGGGCAACCATAAAAAACACTCCCAGGAAAGCTCCAAAAAAAATAAATGATTTTTGGAAGGGTCTACGCTCCGTAGACTCTTTCAAAAATCACTGCATTTTAATGGAGCTTTCCTGGGAGTGTTTTTCATGTTGCCCATTGATATCACTGTTGCCCAGCTTGGTTTTGTTTTTTTTTCCCCTTTTTTGGAGGTCATTTTTTAGGTTTATGTGCACCTTTGTCCCCATACAAAGTAAACGAGCCCACAGTAAAATTGTGCAGAGCAGGGTGTCTGACTCGTGCGGCCAGGTTTCCTATCTCCAGAGACTGCACTGTCTCTGTGGCCACAGTGTGGTGCAGCGGACACAGCCAGTGCCTGTAGGACCAGAGGGTCATAGGTTCAAATCCCAGCAGGGGCTCCTGTCAACCCAGTCCCCATAGTTTTACCCACCACTAAACAGTGATAGTACAGACACTCCTTTATTGCAGAGAACATAAGCATGGTTCCAGCACCTATATTTTACCCTACACCGTACACAAACCATAACAATGGGCATTACCTACAACCGAGTCCCCCAAATTCAATCCTGGAGTGCCACAACTCAATCAGGTCATATGCTTTTTCCCTGATAGGGACATGTCTGCATGTTGGCGGAAGGGTACAGGTGGTGGAGGGGGCAGTGGCTGCAAACCACAGCAGACAGTGGCCTAGGCCTGTGCAGGCTGGCACAGTCCACCGCAACAGACAGGCTCTCTTGGATGTACAGTCATGGACTCCCCAGGGAACACAGCATATCTGCTGCAACATGGTGGTGCAGTGCACACAGACAATGTATGCAGAAACAGAAGGTCACAGGTTCAAAGCACAGCTGGGGCTACTGCCAATCCAGTCCACATATTTTTCCTACAACTAAACCGTGATAGCAAGGACAAACCTTTATTGCTGAGAACATACGCATGGTTCATACGCCTATATTTTACCACACCAAACGCAGACACCATAAACAGCCGCATTACCTAGAGCAGAGTCTCCCAAATGCAGTCCTGGAGGGCCCCACACCATTCAGGATCCATGCTGCCTCTAATAAAGATGCCTGTGCTGCATATCTATGCACCACCCCCATGGTATGCTGATGTAGCTCATGCATATTTATGAGGGACAGCATGAAAACCCGAACAGTGGTTGGAACACCAGGACTGGAGTTGGGACACTCTGCCGTAAAGCAGCAGCCAACAGGGCCAGACACACCCACACCCACACCCACAGGCCCCATTGGCCAATGCCTCCTGGAGAGGCAGGACATTGGGCCCTGCCTGTATCTCCCAATACTAGCAGTTGCATACCTTAGCACTGCCACCCTACACCTGGGTATATGGTACACAGCTATCAAACGTTGCCCATGATAACTGGCAGATATCAATCCCTATGTTAAGCACATTTTGCTCATTGATCTCCACCATAACAATCATTGTGATGTCTGTGGTGTGCGCTGCAGGTCTGGTCTCTGACAGTGTTTACCACCCTGGGGAGTGACCCCCAACAGTATTGCGTACCATATTCATGCATGTACTGTGCCCAGGACTGGTGTGGTGGGTATGGCTGCTGGACTCCTCTATAGTAGCACAATGCTGGCATAGGTGTGGGGGTGGCTGTCTGTCTATCCAGTGTGTGGTGGCTGCAAACACCTTCCACAGCCCACACTGCCAGCAATGTTGCCAGTATTGGGCTGCCAATGTGCATAATGAGGAGCAAGGTACCATGGGTATAGGCCGGACAGGGTGACCTGGCCAGGGTGCATCTGCACAGGGCATAGGGCACTGACTGGGACATTGTAGTGCCCAGCTACCACCTACACAGACAGGGTGACCTCAGTATGTCCTGCTGAGAGATCACTCTCACCCTGACTGTGCAGTGACCACAGCATGGCTAGGCACCCCCATAGTGCTATATAGTATTTCTCTCATGTGATAGATATGGGTTTCCTTTTGGAGCCCAGTCACTGATTTATCTGCTTGCTGTGTATGCTGACATCCCAGTTCTGGGTGCATGCATCTCCACTGGGACTATGCACTGTGGACTAACTAGCACACTGTTTGCAGCTGGTATGTGTCTTGATGGAGCAGCTTGCAGGGTGCAGTGGCTGATGACTTGCTGCAGGAGAATATCAGATAGCGGTGGGGTGTATCTCACCATATCCAGGCTTAATGTCTGTCTGCTATTGTGTTATGGATGTGTATAGAGCTGCATTGACTGCTCTGGGGGGTGTCTGTTCCTCAGCAGGACTGGGATTGATGGTCCCCTCTACTGCCACCTTTGCAGGGAGGTAGAATGTGGATCTATTGATGGGGGACCCTGTTTGCTGCCCTGGGGGGGGGGGTGGTGGTACATGGCCCACCTAGGAGTCCATGGGGCTACACCTGACTGAAACAGACAGAGATATCCAAGGTGTTTGTGCAGAAACTACCTATCCCACACATTAATACTGCTTTGGACCTCTGGCATGGCCTTTTTCAGCCATAGAAGGTGTTGTGGACCTGGTCCTGGGTGCCTCACCGCACCCTCAGGGTGAGCACAGTACCCGCACAATGTGACAGTGTGTAGCTACTCTGTGCCAGTAAAACACACCGTCAGTACCCCCTACCAGGCCGAGGTGGTGTGTGGGTGCACATGGTCACTTCCCTCTACCAGGCCGAGGTGCTGTGGGGGTGCATTGCCCATCTTGTGTTAATCTGTGGACAGCTGATTTGCATGTGCAGTGCATCATGGGTATGGGTGGGCTAGCCCTATCCTATTCCTTAAACTGCACAGTGCTGCCATAAAAAAACAGTACACTGAACTTGCGGTACCTCATACGGCACCCTCTAAAGCGCCCTATAAGCAACATTCTAGGGTGCCTTGGCTGACAGTGCACTTTAAAATGTGCCTTATAGGGCGCCTTATGTTAACACGCTTTGAGAGTGCGTTTGCTAGTAGTGATAATTAAAATATGAATAAAATGCCTCCTAAAGCAATCTTCCCCATAATATGTTATGCCTCAGCCAGCCTTGTTCATTGGGCACTTTGGGAGATTGAACCCCTGATCCCTGCACTATTGGTCAGTGTTTTAACCATTGTGCTGTGGTTCTGTTCCTGTGATTGCCCATCAGCGTGCCGCCTTATGCCGCCCATCATCTAAATGCCTCCTAAAATATTGCCTAAGTCAGCTGTCTCCATTGGGCACTGTGGGGGATTGAACCCCTGATCCCTGCACCATTGGTAAGTGCCTTAACCATTGTGTTATGGCTCTGCTTTTCCTTCTGCACATCAGCGCGCCACTTATACCTCCCAGTATTAATATGCCTCCAAAAACATTAGCGCGCCGCCTTATGCCTCCCAGTATTTCTGTGCCTCATAAATTAATACCTCAGCCGGCTGTCTTCATTGGGCACAGTAGGGGATTGAACCCCTGATCACTGCACCATTGGTCAGTGTCTTAACCATTGTGCTGTGGCTCTGCTCTTTTTTTTGTATTTCAGCGCCCCACTTATGCCTCCCGCGCAGCTATCTCATGCGCTAAGGTGCAGGGCGCACATGGGCGCCGTGCACCTTAGCGCATATGTAAATTCCGGCTTTTCTTTTTCAGGACGGAACGCCCACTCCTTATATGGCACCCGCACACTACCGGGGCCCGCACTTTACCGGGGTTTTAGTAAACATGCCCCTTAGTGTTATGCTAGTCCCCTCTGCATGGTTTAAGCCCTTAAAGCTGATCTTGGTGCTGTACTGGACCTACTATTACTACTACTACTGATCATGTGTATAGCACAAGTCTTATGCAGCGCTGTATAGACACATCTAAAAGATGGCCCCTGCTCTTCAGAGCTTACAATCTGGTCAAGACAGACAACACAATAGCTGTGGACAAGGATTATCTAGGTGAATGGTAAGGAAACACATAGGAGACTAAGCGGATCAGGATCCAAAAGCAGCCTTGAAGAGGTGAATTTTCAGCCTGGATTTGAAAACGGCCAGAGATGAAGCCTGATGCACAGACTCAGTAGTTTGTTCCAGGAATGAGGCGCAGCAAAGTGGAAGGATCGAAGTCTGGAGTTGGCAGTAGGAGAGAAGGGCACAGATAGAAGGGATTTGCCAGAAGAGCAGCGTTATCAAGGAGGGGTGTAGGGAGAGATAAGAGAAGAAAGTAGTGAGGAGCAGCAGAATGAGTGCACTTATAGGTCAGTAGAAGAAATTTGAACTGGCTATGGAAATAGGGAACCAATAAAGCGACTTGAGAAGAGGGGTTATATGAGCATATTGAGGCTGGTGGAAGATTAGCCGCGTAGCTGAGTTTTGAATAGATTGAAGAGGAGAGAGATGATTTAGAGGGAGACCAGAAAGAAGGAGGTTGCAATAGTCTAGAAGGGAGGTGACTAAAGAGTGGATAAGTGTCTTAGTAGTGTTTGTAGAAAGGAAAGGACACATTTTGCCAATGCTATAGAGAAGGAAGCGACAGTTTTTAGCTATCTGTTGGATGTGTGCAGAGAAAGAGAGTAGTCAAAGATGACCCCAATGTTGCGAGCTGAGGAAACAGGGAGGAGTGTAGTATTATCCACAGATATAGAGAAGGGAGGAAGGGGGGAGGTGGGTTTAGGGGGAAAGATAAGGAACACAGTTTTGGCCATGTTTAGTTTCAGACGGCGATGAGACATCCAGGCAGCAATGTTGGATAAACAGACAGAGATCTGGGCCTGGTCCCTGTAAATGGGTATATATAATGTTAGTCATGCCCCTTCAAAAGGATTATAAACAGTCCCTTTTAAGAGAGTCTGCAGCCCAGAGTTCAGGGCTGGGAAGATGTGGCTCAGAGGGAGAGGTTAAGAACCCAGCAGGCTGCAGGAGGGAGAGAGGCCCGTGGAGCCAGAAGTTTTTTGATCAGTCCACAATAGCGGGTTAAATTGATGACACAGATAAGTACAGTGCTACATGACATCTTAAAAAATTTTTTGAATTCTGTGATTGTGTTGGATAACCTGCTCTAGTTAAGAGGTCGTTGATGCAAATGGGCAACCTGCTTTGAGAACGGACGGAAGTCCCTGTGGCAGAGCCAAATTAGTCTGAGACCTCCACTATTTCAAACTTGAATTTTACTTAACTTTTTACTATAGTGAATGTGAATATTTTTCAGCCATCCATTGATACATGAACGATCTTTATTGTTGTTTGGAGCTAGAAGTTCTTCCAAGGCAAGCTGTGCAATGGAGTTTTGAGGTAGTAACTAACTAGGACTGGTGGAAGGGCTGGGAGAACCAGCTTGTGGAAGTTAAAAAGGTGGGACAGAAGTGATCTCTTGATCCCTCTGTTCTGTCTCATTGGCGTCCTGTCTCCAATCTCCCTTTTCTGGCTAAACTTTTGGAACGTTTTGTCTTTGATCAACTTAACTCCCATGTCGAATCTACTAACACTCTCCACCCTCGTCAAGCCGGTTTTCGTCATGGGCACAGTACAGAAACGGTTCTTCTTGCACTCCTAAATGATTTGCATGTTGCTCACGACCACGGTAATATCACTCTTTTGGTTTCCCTCAATCTCTCTGCGGCTTTTGATTTGGTTGACCACCGCACTCTTCTTTCTCGTCTATCTGATATAGGGCTTCATGGTACGGTTTGGCAGTGGTTCTGCTCTTTCCTCACAGCTCGTTCATTTTCTGTTCACTCTAACGGTCAGTCTTCTGTTTCTTTCCCTCTCACTTGCGGGGTACCACAAGGTTCTGTTCTCTCCCCTCTTCTCTTTAACATTTTTCTGGCTCCCCTGTCACTGGTGATCCAGCAGTTCCCTGTGTCATTTTACATGTATGCTGACGATATTATCTTACTTTTTCATACTTCACCTCTGACTCCGGATATCACTCAGCTAAATCTTTGTCTTTCCCAGATCTCCTCCTGGTTATCCCAAAACTTCTTACACTTAAATCCATCTAAGTCCACAGCTATGTGGGTCTCACTAAGTGGTTCCTGCCTTTCTATAGCCCCCTCGATTGACTCTATTCGTCTCCCTCTTGTGTCATCCTTCCGTTATCTTGGTGTAATTCTTGATTCCACGCTTTCCTTTCACCAGCACCTTACTTCTCTTATTCGTCGTTCCTTTGCTGCCTTGCGTCAGATTAGGGCAGTTCGTTCCCTACTCCCTTTCTCTTCCTTAGTTACCCTTGTCTTAGCCTTAGTTATAAGCCATTTAGACTATTGTAATGTTTTTCTTGCCAACCTCCCTAAATTTCAGCTACTACGTCTTCAGCGCATCCAAAATGCCGCTGCTCGACTCATCACATTTTCACACCGCTTTGATCATATCACCCCTATTCTACTCCGCCTGCACTGGTTACCCCTCCGTTTTCATTTTCAGTACAAGTTCCTTATTTTAATTCATCGTGCCCTTCATACCAACACTCCCCTATATCTAGCAGACCGGATCTCGCTTCACACCCCCTACCTCAGCTTCGTTCTCTCCACGCCAATCGTCTGTCCCTCCCCTCTCCGTCACAAGCACACCTCGAACAAACCCGTCATGCAGCTTTTTTCTTCTTAGGCCCAGTACTATGGAATGCACTACCACCGTTTCGATTGGAACCTTCCTATTCTCAATTTAAAACACTACTCAAAACCCACCTGTTTCAGCAAGCCTTTCAACTTTCACCCAATGGTTCTCCCTGATGTTTTTTTCAGTTGATATGAGTTGTTGTTTGTTTGTATACTTGTCCTGTCTTGTACTTTGTTTACCCATAGTCTATCTCTGTCTTCCCCAATGTGGGCCTATTATTTTTATCCTTGCTGTAATTTTTTGTTTTTAGTAACTTTATGCTTTTAAATATTGGCCCTTTTGTTCTGTTTTGTTATGTTCTGTCCATTTTACCTGTTTATGCTTTTATACTTCTGCTTTCCTGTCTTACTTTGGCGTTCTTTTCTTTATATGTGCATTGCCAACCTTTTATTGTACACCGCTTTATGTTTCGACGAAAAGCGGTTTATCAAATTTTAATAAAGATAAAGATAAAGCTGCTTTTGTTTTCCCTGAACTGCTGTTTTTTCTGGATTTTGCTTTGTGGAGGTTTAACAAGTGGGGACAGAATAAAACAGGTTTTTTTTTTCTCACTGAACTGCTGTCTTGCCTATGTTGTAAAGAAAACCCCTTCCCACCGCCTGCCATACTACCACAGTCCCCTTTGTGTATTTTAGGACCTTGTAGCTGGTTCTCTAGGTGTGTTAGAACTTTGCAGCTAATCTCTCTCCTCTTCCTTTCCCAAAGCCAGGAGCAGAAGTTGTAGGGACTAGGAACATGGCCAGTTCTGCCCGTCTCCACAGCCCTCCCTCTTTCATGTGCTCCACCTCTGAAATAGGTTTCTTCATCCCAGATGCACAACTCTACACTTCTATGTACAGTATTTGGGTTTAGCCGCCATGCCTTTTAAAATCTCTCTTAATTCTTTTGTGCTACTCTATCTGCAGACTTTTGTGTGATCTTTGAAAATTCATCCCTCTTATTCCTCCACAATAATTGCTACGAAAGAATTGAAGAGTGCAAGTCCCAGAACTCATCTGTGTAGTATTCTGCAGGTCTCCCTCCTTCCCTTGGAACAAATATCATTTACTACCACCCTCACTCAGTTAGCCTGTAACCCAGTTTACTCCCCTACAACCAAATTCCAGTCTGTCCAGCTTGTTTCAGTCTCATGTATGAAAGAGTATAAATGTCCTTACTGAAATCTAAATAGACCACATTCATCACTTTCCTCTGATCTAATTCCCTGGTCATCTAAGCAAAGAAATCAATCAATTTGACATACACCCATACAGCTTAACTAACCCCACATATACGAGAGGCATATCAATTCAATAATAATAGAAACTGGCAGTAGAAATTAAAAATCATATATACTTACCAATGCCTATCAACTTGAAAAGCTATTTACTAATACCATCTTTCTATTGTTTCTTTTTAACTGTTTATTCACCATTTCTCCCCTCTGTTGTTTCTCGCAGGGGCCTGAGACATTGACTCGTTCTCCTCCAACTCATCTATCATGATTTATACTTTATTAGCCTACTTTCCTAAAGGGAAACCAGCTTCATGAAATCATGTGAGTGCAGGAAAAAAATAGCTGAATGTAATTTCTTTTTTGCCATCTTTCCTTCACCAGAAAGGATGTGCCTTTTTGAAAGATTTAACTTAGTCGGGGATTACTTTTATAAAGGTTTTTCTGTTTTACATGTGGAAAAGGCTTTATATAAAATTGTGCAGCAGAACATGTGCATATAAGTATGTGTGCCAACAAGATGGTGCATACTTATACATGAACCAGGTGTAGGTGTCCCCAAGGATGGAGCTTTGGCAGAATAGGGGTCAAGTTGTGATGTATATACCTTTACTCAATCCTCATTCTTGACCGTTCTGCTTCCTTTGACATTGTTGACCTCTACCTTCTCCTTGACACATTGCCATCACTTGGTTTTAGGGGCTCTGTGCAGTCCTGGTTCTCTCCTTATCTCTGCCATCGCTCTTTCAGTGTTTGTTCCAGTGGTTCCTCCTCTACTGCTATCCCACTCTCTGTTGGTGTACCCCAAGGGTCTGTTCTGGGCCCTCTCCTTTTCTCTCTCTGTACCCAGTCCCTTGGTGCTCTCATCTCCTCCTATGATTTTCAGTAGCATTTTTACGCTGATGACCCTCAAATCTATCTCTCTATACGTGATATTTCTCCGACACTCCAAGCTCGAATCTCTGCCTGCCTATCAGACATTGCTGATTGGACGTCTCACTGCTGTTTGAAATTGAACATGGCCAATACTAAATTTCTTGCTTTCCCCTAACCCCCTATTTTCCCTTCCTGCTTTCTCTATCTCTATAGATAACTCTCTTCTACTTTCTGTTTCCTCAGTCCTCAACCTTGGGGTTATCTTTGACTCCTTCCTCTCCTTCTCCACTCACATTTAACTGATTGCTAAAACCTGACATTTCTTTCTCTACAACATTAGCAAAATTTGTCCCTTCCTTTTAGAACACACTATTAAGACACTTATTCACTCTTCAGTCAACTCCCTTCTAGACTACTGCAACCTACTCCTTGTTGGTCTCCCGCTGAGTCATCTTTCTCCCCTTCAATCTGATAAGAATTCAGCTGCACTCCTAATCTTCCGGCAGCCGCACTTTACTCATATAGCCCCTCTTCTCAAGTCACTTCATTGGCTCTCCTTCTGTTTTCGTATCCAGTTCAAACTTCTGCTTCTGAACTACAAATGCATTCATTCTGCTGCTCCTCACTACCTTTCCTCTCTCCTTACACTCCTCCTCGTGAACTCCATTCTTCTACTAGCTTGCTTCTCTCTGTGCTCTTTTCTTCCAGTGCCAACTCCAGACTTTGATCCTTTAGGGGTATGTTTACTAAAGTGCGTTAGTGCGATTCGCGTTAGGAGCCGCGGTAGAGACAGAAACCCCCAAATAAGGACATGGGCGGTACATCGTTACGCACAACGCGCGTTCCAAAAACTAACGAGCGTGACAGGGCGCGGTGGCGTGGCCCCGCGCGTTATCGCACGTCAACCCCAAAAAAGCGTACAGATACAAAATACAGGAATAGAGCTGTAGCACAATGGTTAGCTCACTGACCGCTGTCATAGGCAGCATGGGTTCAAATCCCCTGGGTTCCCCAGTGTGCACAATTCAGAAGGCTGGCCCAGCCATTACCCAGTACCTGACGTAGGGAATGAGGAGGCAAGGCCTCACATTTTACCACCAGTAGTGTTGCTAGCAAACACACCATCACAGTGGTGCAAACAAAGGTGCCGCAGATGGCATCCCATAATGCACCACCCAGGCCACAGTAGAATGTGCACTGTCCACAGAGGCACACCAAAATGTCACCTATAGAACACCACAGCAGGCCACATAAAGGGTGCCAGAGAAGGTGCTGCATGGGGCGCCCCATGAGGCACTGTAAGGTGACATTATGCTGATGGGGTATCGCTGGCAGTACCATTGTGCCACAAAAATATACAATGCTGCAGTCAGGCCGATACAAAAAGCCCACTGTGTTATGAGACCATGACCACTGGCCCCACAGGCTGTGATGGAACCACCGGGCAGCAGCCCCATAGCTGCGAACAACCCCCTTGCTGTCACCGGAAGGGCAGCAGGGCACCACCCAAATGGCCCGCTCTGATGGCTAGGATCTGCCCCAAAACAAACATACCCATGGTGCAACGCACTGGAAGATCTGCGGCCCAGAGATGAACACAGCAAGGGTTAGGTACCCACACAGCCTCCTGGGACGGTAGGGCGAAATGAGTGTGTGTCACTGTCACACAGTAGCAACAGACTGTAGCCCTACAGGGCGCCCCATAAGAACCTAGAAAAGGTGTCCCCTAAGGTAGCCAGATCTGTAGCACAATGGGTAAGACACTGGCAGATGGTGCAAGATCTGTGAGTTCAAACCCCCTGTAGTCCTAAGGAGAAACACTGCCTGCAACAGTACCCACTGCAATCCATAGTCAGTGATGTTGGTAACCAGTCAGTACGCATTCAATGCCATACATATCCCCCATTTTTTGTCGGTGATAAACAACCTGAGAGGTGGGAGAAAGAGCCCACCACCCTCATATGTAGGGCCGGATAATACAGAGAACCTCAGCCCTCACAAGAAGACAATAGTGTGAATGTGTATCCAGAACCATGTGTGAGATATGTACATAGTCAAATATATCCACAAATCATGTAATGAAGGAAAGCAAACCTCAAACAGTGCTGGAAACAAGGCAGGTAAGAACCGAATTGTCATGCCCCGTACCCCTGTAGGGAACCCCACCACGCCATGCATATGTCTGCCCAACTCTGGGCCCTGTATAATGTGAATGTGTACCTGACAGGCGGGTAGATCTGTGGAGGCAGCAGCGACAGCACCCACACACCAATATAGTGATGGCAGAAGCAGCTTGTTCTGTACATCGAACAGGCTCAGGTGGCAAGCACACACTCACACGGCTATACCCTGAGGGTGCTGTATAGGGCACCCTACAAGTCACACCATTGGTGAAAGTTAAATGTGCACTGTCTGCCCGTGCACCCTATAGGGCGTGTTACAGAGAGCCCCACAGGTCATGCCATAGGTGTTCCAATGAGGCACCCTGAGGAGTCTGCAATGTGAGGGTGGTGCTGCTGTATTCATCACCAATGTAATGTAAAACTACAATATGCCCCCACAGAAAAGGGCACCAAATACTCCATATGTGGACTGGAATCCATGACATAGGGGCCCCCACAGGTAATGAAATAGTTAGACGCCCATATTGTCCGTGAAAAGTACACAGTCCCAAAAATGAGGTGGCGAGCTCATGGAGCCGAACTGTGAAACGCTACAAATCACCACACCAGACCCCCAGCAATTGCGTCATGCACATACAAAGAAAGTCTGTCAATGAAACAAAACAAGGTCTCAGCAAACAAGGGCATATGGCAAACACAATCCAGACCGAGGTCAAGATCATTACCAAATATAAAAGGCCCATTAACATCACAGACCAGTTCCATTAAGCGAAAGCCACTGGCGAAATCTAAAGGAAACACGAAAATACTATGAATATGTGCAGAAAGAATATGCAGATGACTGTACCACCAGAACCCACAACCCCCAGACTGTGCAAAGAAAGTGTGTCATGCCACCACCCAAAGTGACAGCTGGGGGGTAAGGATATGGGTGTAAGCAAAAACATTCATGGTGCACTGCACATGTACATCAGCAGATACGAGAGGAACATATGAGGGGGTAGGCACCCCCAACAGCGCCGTCCCATGAATGGGGAAATGAATGTGTGCATCACTGCAATATAACAGGAAAAGACAGTAGCCCAACAGTGTGCCCAAGAGGAAGTATGAGAAAGATGACCAGAATGGTCCCGAGAAGGGTGCCCCAATGCTAAGTGAGATATGCGTTACACACGGATAGGAGAGGTCAGATGGAACGCTGGCTCACAGAACCATGTGGCACGGTGCCCCAAAAAGGGTATGTGGGACACGTTCAGTGTGCCCTAGGGACCCCAAGTGGTGTCTGCAGGACCTGTAGGACCTGCGTGCAACAGAGACAGATGTAGTACTAACACCACACAGAACCCACGGTAAAGACAAATGGATAGGTGACTGATGGAGGGACAGTAGGGAGTCACTGGACCCACATCCCTGTGGACATCCCATGTGTCAGGAAGCAGCACAGACAAACATGTTGCTTCCAAAAGCCACCGAACAAAGTGTGTTGGCCACCTAGAGTACTAGAACAAAGGTGTGTGGCAGCTGAGGAGAAAATGTGTGACCCTGTGTAGGCGGAGGTGGCCAGAGGAGTGGCCCCGCCACGCAGAGCAGGCACAGGCCCCACAAGAACACAGAGATGAAATGCAGACAAGGGTAGCAGTGTAGGATACGGGGTGACAGTGCACAGCAACATACCGGACATGTCACATCACACTGATGCAGATTGATGTACCAAAGGATGATACACAACGGTGATGAGGATGATAAGAGCGGCAAGGACCTACAAGCAAATAGATGACTGTTACCGTGACCACAGGTACCAGTGAAGGAAGGACATAAAGACAGGGGAACAGAGAGAGCGAAAAGCCATGAACACTAGGATGGGAAGTGCAGCTGGAATATAATAACTGACGTAACACCAGTAGGCACATAGAAATGGATGCAGACAGGACCACAGCATGTCACCATACATAACCACAGCTGTGTGCCAGGTGAGGCCACCCCAAGGACTAAACAGGATGAAACACACATTCTGAGCAGGGGTCCACAGACAATATCACATTCCACACATTTGATGGGAGGCACATATGAACCGGTCCATACACGACCCTCGAAATATCATGCAGTGGAAACCAAATGCAATATTGCAGGGGAGCGACATGTAAGGGCCTGAAGGGGACAGGGCAATGGAGAGCCATGTGGATGGGCTGTGGTCAGGGACAAGCGAACGTAAGAGGAGCATGTGCCTGACCAAACAGCTGACTGATGGCGGCCGGACCAACCGGCAGCAGCGGTGCCAGTAAACAGGAAGGCCTGTCACATGCCCCGCCACATGTGTGACAAACCGAACCTAAGGGTGATGGGGAAGAGGGCCCGAGAGCAGTGCAGCACCATAGGGGCAGCGGAGAGTAACCCAAATATATGGGTATGACCATGGCGACAGCAATGCAAACCGCACTGTATTGCAACTCACCCGAGTCACCTGCCTGTTTTCAGTTGTTTACACAGAAACCCCACACATAGCACAGCATCGGGCAGTATGATCTTCAATGTTCTGGGGGCCCGGAAAGCAGGTGCTCATCCTGGGGAGGCAAAAGCATATCAGACATGTTGACACATGACACGGTACTGCTGCACAATCCATACACCTTCCCACACATGGTTAACCCAGAGAAACGTCACCAGCAGAAGCTGAACTTACAGGAGAAGAGCTCCCCGATCAGATGTTGCCTGGCTGCCATCCCAGCACG
This sequence comes from Ichthyophis bannanicus, assembly GCA_033557465.1. Lineage (NCBI taxonomy): Eukaryota > Metazoa > Chordata > Amphibia > Gymnophiona > Ichthyophiidae > Ichthyophis > Ichthyophis bannanicus. The sequence goes on along the minus strand of CM066033.1, from coordinate 1,376,633,907 downwards.
TGTGTCAACATGAACAGGTGCAGGAGGGCACACAGGATCCACCCCAAGATCCTCATTAATATCGACTGGAACATTGTGCCTGAGAGCAATGTTGTGTAGGATGCAACAGGCTAGTATGATCTTGGCCACAGTCAAGGGCCCGTACTGTAAGGCCCCGCCAGTCCTATCCAGACACCTGAAGCGACTTTTGAGAACGCCAAAGGTGCGCTCAATGACAGAGCAGCTGGAGGCATGGGCCTCATTGTACCGCATCTCTGCGCCTGTCCGAGGGAGACGCACGGGGGTCAGCAGCCAGGCGCGACACCCATATCCTGCATCACCTGCAAACAGAAATGGGAGTAAGGCACATGTGAGAAGAATAACCTAATGAAACCATGATGTAGCAATGCACAAATGGACAGTACGGAAACATGGTCACACACATATGACGGCACAGCATTGCACACAATTCTGGTGCACCAGAGTCTGCATCTGACAGAACATAATCACACTGGCCGGTAGAAAGATCGTCAGGTGTGCAAGTCGCTGGGTCATGATGTGATATGGCACACAGGTGATATGTCAGTGCACCACAACCCGAGTTGGCAAGGTGGGGGTGTCAGCGCACACAGGCAAAAGCAAACTAAACAGTCATGCAGCAGACATGTGTGATAGCAGGTTCGCACATACATCCCTGACACGTTCCACCACCGACATGGTGGATCAGTAGCTCACATACACACTGTACAGCTGGTCTATGGTCCTGTTCCCCGTGTACCCCCAAGCCCCCCCATGCTGCCACATGCACAATCCCGTGGCACATTGGGCATGAGATGGACACAACACACAACCCGATATATGTGAAACAGTTGCACCATGCATGCCCCTAATGACCATGAAAAAGGCTGATAGCGATGTAAACATCTAGGGTAGTGCAGAGACGACAACACATGGGTGCGGGGTGACACAGATGGGCAAGAATAGGCACATGTTAGGCAAGGGGATGGGTGTTTGCTGCGCTGATATACGTGAGCACAGTCCAGGTGACAGGGCGTGCTGGGGTCACAGCACCAAGAATAGTCAGCACAAGGACACAACAGCACCATGTCATGCATGCAGAGGACACAGATGACAATGGTGCCCCCGTGAAACACATATGGTCGTTATACACAGGATGTGGGAAATACCTACCCAGCAGGACACAGTCCTCATATTGACCGGCCTCAAACATGGCAAAAAGTGCTGAGTTTTGCAGGATATAGGAGTCATGGTCTGACCCTGGGAAACGCGGGACCACATTCATGATACGCATACCTGCATCACAGACAACCTGCACATTGAGGTAATAGAAGTGTTTGCGGTTGCGGTACACAACCTCCCTGTCGCGTGGCGGGATGAGGGCAACATGTGTGCAATCTATTGCACCCATCACATGTGGTATCCCTGCAATCTGCTGGAATGCATGTGCCAGGGCTACCCAATGTTGCCTACTGTTGGGAATGGCAATGTAATTCCCAACCCGGATGACCATGGCCCGCAGTACCTGGTGGAGGCAGCGAGAGAACGTTGGCCGACTCATCCCACCCACGGCGGCCACCGAGGTTTGGAAACAGCCAGAGGCAAAGAAATGTAGGGCAGCAAGGAGCTTGGCCATTCCTGGTATAGCATGTGACCGGGCAGTCAGGGGCTCGAGGTCAGGTCGTAGATCCTCATAGAGCTCCCTAATAGCCCCTGTGTCCAGCTGGTAGAGGGAGATCACCTGGTCCTCCCTGATGTTCTGTAGAATGGCCCTGGGCCTGTAGAGGCTTTGCAGGCGTGGCCGCCCCTCAGGACGCCTACAGCGCCGTTGTCCCTCCATACCCGCCTGTGGAGCCTCCACAGCTGCAGGCCTGTGTTGCAGCGGGTGAGGACCCATGCCCAGGGCCCCAGCCCCAGGACCATCATCTCCCTCAGCCTGAACGTGCAGCCCAGCTAGCTCCAGCAGTGCAATGACTGCACCACCTGCATTCACAGTCCTGAGCCATGATAGACACAGGATGTGGGGCAGGTGGCTGTGAAATAGGGTACAGGGCGGGAACACAAATCACACAAACAATACACACCTGGTCAATCAGGAACATCCAGCGCACCCCACACACTGCATTCTGCAAACCCCTGTAGTCTGCAAAGTAGCGCGCGAGAGAGCGCGCGTACACCCGGCATTACTCCAGAGAAAAGCTATGGCAATAAAAAAGTCCCTGTGATGCAGCATAGTGCAAAGGTACTGCGAGGTATACAGCCTACCAAATATGGAAGACGCCAAGATGTCTCAGAGGTGCCAAACGCGTACACATGTGCATACACGAACACACATAGTACGTAGTGTGGGACAAAAGACGTGGCCAGCAGCCAACGCGCATGGTTACACGCAAAACATATATACATGGGTACCCCAAAGGAAAAGATATGTCGTACCTACCATCACAACATGCAGTAGAGGAGGAGGCAACGTATACTGTGTACATCGAGGGATGACTTTCAGGGGACCAGTCAGAAACCATGCACAGAGCATCACGTAGGGCACATATTCGCATTTCCTCCGTGAGTGCGCAGGGGGAGAGCACGGTCATACGCGCGTACGCAACGCACGTACGCAACGCGTGAACGCAACGCGCTCAGAGCCACACCCACACGGGACCTATATAAAGCTGATGTGGACCAAATGGCACGCACCTCAGCACACAAACCGGCTGAACTTGACAAGCCAGATGTCAGAGAGGCAGCAGCAGAGCAGGTGCCGTCGATGGACACCCCCAATGACGGTGATGAGAGGCCAGGCCCATCAGGTCTACATGGCACACCATGTTCACAGGGCGCTGCCACAATGGGGCAGAAGAGGCACAGGCCCACCCTCCCTGAGGACCTCCACAAGCGAGCGTACAATTCAGCATGGAGGAGAATGAACCTACTCCTCAACGCCATTATGGATCGCTACGAACTTTTGTTTGGCCAACTGAGCTCCACAACAACTGGTGCAACATGTGCTAGAGCATGAGCGGAGGTACAAGCGGATGTTGCAACCGCTAATGGCCCACACAGGGACGTGGAAAGCCTCCGCAAATGGTATTGTGACATTAAATGACACATCAGGAATGAGCTGGGGAGAGAGCGGAGAGGGGCCCAAGGCACCAGAGGAGGCCAAGCACAGGTGGCCAACCTGAGTCCACTGGAGCGGCGCTTGGCCGAGCGCCTAGGTCCAATGTACATACATGACCTTCCCCCAGAGTTGGACACAGCGCACCAAGGTGCAGGTCAGTGTCCTTAGTGATCTGTACCATTGTGAGCCTGCAAGTGCACATGTGTGTGTGACACAGGGTGGACAGGGGTGTAGGAGGCATCATAGTGCAATATGATGCCCAGGGGGCAGCACAGGCATACAACCAGCCTATGGGCCAGGACACATTGGGGGAGGGATGTCTATGGGGGTCAGGAAGTGGATGGCACAGTGTATGCGTGCTGTGTCAAGGCGAAGGGTTCCACCGTACCAGCAGGGGCTGTCAATGTGTAGCAGTGGGGAGATTATAGTGCTGGCGGGGGCAGCATGGCCACACAGGTGTTGACATCGATGACAGGACAGCACTATGCACCTGTGTTGAATATGATCTGTGTAGGCAGGGCTGATAGGTTTGACGGGGCTGCATGGGGGGCCTCGTAGCATGCACTGGTGGGGCAGACACCTGACGTCGCAGGGAGAAGGCCCCCCTCCTGCAATGGGGAATAGGTGAGGGGGGATGGCGGGGAGGGGCCCACAACAGGACCCATGTGGCTCACCCACACACATGTGATCTCAGGGGAGTGGGATGGGTGCAGACAGGCATCCCTCATGCATATGACCTATATGGTTTTGTCTCCCACAGGTGATATAGCTGCCATTGATGCAGCTGAGGAGGCACATGGGGACAGCCAGCCTTTGGCGTCCACCCACATGGACACAGTACCGGTGGAGACCCACATGGAGGCAGGAGCTCCCCCAACCCGCCCCTGTGGGGACAGTGCGACCATCCCTCAGCCAGCCCGTGGAGGGGACACACACACCGGTGGCGCCACCGGGAACGTCTATGCAGAGGCAGGGCAGCAAACCAGTGCAGCGGTGCTCTCTGTGGTGGAAGATGTGATCCTGCAGATGCAGGCGCACACTGCTGAGGCACACAGGGATGCAGAGGGTGAGTCCCACACTGTGCTCTGTTGACAATGTGGCCGCAAAGGTTGGAGATAGGTTTCACGACACCAATGCACTGCCTGCTGTCTCCACAGGTATACGGCATCTACTGCGTGTGTGTCTGCGGGAACAGCGGCGGTAGAGGCATGCGCAACACAGACACAATCGTATGGTGTCCAGGGCCATGATGGGGGTCCCTAGGCTTGTGGTAGCTGCGGAGAGCATTGCCGAGAGCCTGCAGCGCATCGCAGCGCACATGGGGGTGACGCCAACACCACCACCACCACCCACTCCACCAACTGCAGTGGAGGGAGCGGCAGCAATGGCGGCAGCACAGCCACCATCAGCACAGGGTGGGAGGGGCCGCGCAAGGCGTGGCAGGGGCAGGGGCCATGGGAAATAAACGCATAAGATGCGGATGACGCACATGTCATGTCTCCTGTGTTTGTTTGGGGGGACAGTGTTACGCAAAGCCAACCACGTGCATGACCCTGGGGGGTGCCCAATGTGAGCTATTATGCCAGATGGCGTTCCCAGCATGGGATGCCCCACTTGCTCTTAGGGGGCACACCCGCAGGCACACACTACCCAGCATTTGCAGCCAACAGCTGTTTGCCGCATCCTATCCCTGTGTGCAGGGGGTGGGGAACACCCGGGCAGAGGCGTGGGGGGGGGTGGCATGTCATTAGATGGGCTGTAGGTGCTGGGGGCGGGGGGTTGGACTGGTAATGGGCTCCGGGCTGATGGGGGGGGGGTAGGACTGGCAATGGGCTATGGGGGGCTGACGGGGGATGGGTTGATGGGGTTTGGACTGGAACTGGACTGATGGTTGGCCAGGAATGGATATGTGCTGCTGCAGGGACTAGAAGGGAATGAATGCGGTGTGAGGCTGGAACTGGGAGGGAGCTGATGTTGGGGGAGGATAGGAATGGGATGGGGAGGGAAGGGTAAGGTGGAGAGGTGGTAAACATGTTGTGTGGGAGGGGGGAAACATCCCCAATTGGCCGGGTATTGGGTGAGTACCTGGGGATTGGGGATGGGGGGGTAAGAGATGAATGGATGAACTAGGGATGCGGAAAGAGAATAAGAGATGGATTAGGATATTAAAGCAGATGTAGGGACAGAGCGGAAAGAAACTACAATAGGGAAGAGAGGACAGATGGACAGCAGACGATGGAGGGTTATCTGGGGACACGGAGGGACCAGGTGGAAATGGCGGGATCACTTGCAGCTGAGGAAAGTGCACAAAGTTAGACACATATCCCTTTGTACTGCATGTCCTATCAGGAATAGGTAAGCTCTGGGAAATGTGCATCACTAACGTCAGCGCTTTGTTTCTTACAGGTGCACATTACTGTATAGTTCCATTTTACAGTGTTGTACATCCCAGGTCAGGCTGTGGTGATCCCCACTTTAATGTTTATCTACCTGTTTTGAACCAGTGCTTACCTGCTTGCTGATGCTCTATGTTCTGCACGTGGAGCTGAGCGGAGGTGTTATTTTAGAATGATTCCACTGTGGCATTGCCACTTCTTGTCTCTCCCCAGTGGTTCAGGCTTTGTGGTCCTGTGCAATGTGTTTGTGTAATACCCTCATGGTTAACTTTTGAATTGTGGAGTATGGTGCTTAGTGAGGCCTGAGATCTCTGTTACGATACAGCGGGTTAGCAAATGGTTTTACGTGGGCAGTGTCCAGTAGCCCACCTGCTGTGTCCATGCCATCCACTACCATGGTCTGCACCCATCACAGATGCTGCACATAGCCTTGCAGGTGCCACCACTGCTGACCCAAGGGCACAGTTACATGTCAGTGCAGTGCTACATGTGTGGCACCAGCCCATGTAATGGGCATAGTATTGCTAGACGCATGACATGTGTGGAGTACCCTGCACGCACCCTTTGTATCTTACACTGACACACATGTGTGTGTCCTCATGTGTCTCTCACACAACACTCACCCATAGCACAGAGGGATATCTGGACAGCACAGTTAACAGGTAATAATGTCAAACTTTATTTACATTACAAATTGGCGGTGTGGCTTTTCATTGGCCAACATGCAACAATCCCAATCAGGCGGACCTACTGCCCTCCATCTGTGGGGAAGGCCATGGCATGGACTGTCACAGGGCGGGTGTGCACTGCGTATCCACGTGCTACACACCCCGGGGACCCCTGTCACATGGTGGCTGTTCCGGCGCGCCCCCAGCTACACGCTCCTCCAGCAAGCGTAGCCGGTCAGCCACCATGGTCAGGGTCGCCAGGACCTGACCCATGATAAGGGCGTTCTGCCTCTGAGCGTGTGCATGTGCACGCACAGCCGTGGCCACGCGCAGCCCGCACATGCAGCCACACAGACACAGGTCTCCCCGTGTCTGTGTGGCTGCATCCACAGTGCGCATGTCCTCAGCTATGTGTGCCATGCCCACGTCCACAGTGTGTGTGCCGCCATCACCATGGTGCAGGTCACTGGCGCCCCCGTAGCCCTGTGACAGCCCATGTGGCTGTGCACCCAGCACACATGCCCACACACCCCCCCCAGCCATCCCCCACCTGCGCCACGTTGTGCTGGTCACCCTCTGCAGGGCCCCTGCCCGCCCGAGCCACCTGCACCCGCCCCTCCTCCCCCTGCCCCCCCAGCACCTCTGCCTCCCCCCATCCCCCTCCTCCTCCCCCCCGTATCCGCACGGGGCAGCTCCAGGTCCACCTCAGCCGGCCCCCCACCCTGCCCCACATCCTCCTCCCCCGCCTCTGCTTCCGGGGAGTCGTCAGTCCCCTGAGGTGGTGTGTGGCGCTCCAACAGCATCTCCTCAGGGCCAGGCATCGCATCCATCTCTTCTGCTTCTTGCAGATCACCGTCCCCGTCGTCCTGAGCCACCTGTTCCTCCGCACCGCGTGCATCCACTGTGGGAGAGGGGGACACGTGTCAATCCCATGTTCACACATGTGTTAACGCAGTGACTTACAACCAGTGTTCATGTCAGCCACTGGCCAACAGGGCCATGTTGCAGCACTCACCGTCCTGTTGGGCCAGCCCTCCCTCTGCACTCGCCGCACAAAACGTGGATAACGTGCCCTTAGCTCCCGTGCCTTCTTGCGGAGATCCTCAACCTATTAGGGTGGGAACACATTTTGACATTAGTGGTCTGTCACCCTTGGTGGCCTCTGCTGATACACATATACATTTATCTGTGTACACTAAGGTATGACCCAATGAGTCACAACACTGGGCTCTTCCAGGCCCACCAGGATGAGGGGTAGGGCTCTGAGGTGAGGCCTACTGCATCCTGGGGATCTGGTTTGCCTCCTGTATTGACTCTCTGGGGCATCCCCCACACCACCAGGATGAGGGCTAGGGCTCTGAGGTGAGGCCTACTGCATCCTGGGGATCTGGTTTGCCTCCTGTATTGACTGTCTGGGGCATCCCCCACACCACCAGGATGAGGGCTAGGGCTCTGAGGTGAGGCCTACTGCATCCTGGGGATCTGGTTTGCCTCCTGTATTGACTGTCTGGGGCATCCCCCACACCACCAGGATGAGGGCTAGGGCTCTGAGGTGAGGCCTACTGCATCCTGGGGATGTGTGTTGCTACCGTAGTCACAACCAGGCCCAGCTAACATAGCACAGGGACAGAGGATGGGCTCCTCATATGGGATCCTCAGCATCCTTGGGCTCTGGCCTGGTCCTTGTGAGCACTAACAAGGCCTGTATCCATAGCACAGGGACAGGGGATGGGCTCCTCATATGGGATCCTCAGCATCCTTGGGCTCTGGCCTGGTCCTTGTGAGCACTAACAAGGCCTGTATCCATAGCACAGGGACAGGGGATGGGCTCCTCATATGGGATCCCCAGCATCCTTGGGCTCTGGCCTGGTCCTTGTGAGCACTAACAAGGCCTGTATCCATAGCACAGGGACAGGGGATGGGCTCCTCATATGGGATCCTCAGCATCCTTGGGCTCTGGCCTGGTCCTTGTGAGCACTAACAAGGCCTGTATCCATAGCACAGGGACTGGGGATGGGCTCCTCATATGGGATCCTCAGCATCATTGGGCTCTGGCCTGGTCCTTGTGAGCACTAACAAGGCCTGTATCCATAGCACAAGGACAGGGGATGGGCTCCTCATATGGGATCCCCAGCATCCTTGGGCTCTGGCCTGGTCCTTGTGAGCACTAACAAGGCCTGTATCCATAGCACAGGGACAGGGGATGGGCTCCTCATATGGGATCCCCAGCATCCTTGGGCTCTGGCCTGGTCCTTGTGAGCACTAACAAGGCCTGTATCCATAGCACAGGGACAGGGGATGGGCTCCTCATATGGGATCCTCAGCATCCTTGGGCTCTGGCCTGGTCCTTGTGAGCACTAACAAGGCCTGTATCCATAGCACAGGGACAGGGGATGGGCTCCTCATATGGGATCCTCAGCATCCTTGGGCTCTGGCCTGGTCCTTGTGAGCACTAACAAGGCCTGTATCCATAGCACAGGGACAGGGGATGGGCTCCTCATATGGGATCCCCAGCATCCTTGGGTTCTGGCCTGGTCCTTGTGAGCACTAACAAGGCCTGTATCCATAGCACAGGGACTGGGGATGGGCTCCTCATATGGGATCCCCAGCATCCTTGGGCTCTGGCCTGGTCCTTGTGAGCACTAACAAGGCCTGTATCCATAGCACAGGGACAGGGGATGGGCTCCTCATATGGGATCCTCAGCATCCTTGGGCTCTGGCTTGGTCCTTGTGAGCACTAACAAGGCCTGTATCCATAGCACAGGGACAGGGGATGGGCTCCTCATATGGGATCCCCAGCATCCTTGGGCTCTGGCCTGGTCCTTGTGAGCACTAACACGGCCTGTATCCATAGCACAGGGACAGGGGATGGGCTCCTCATATGGGATCCTCAGCATCCTTGGGCTCTGGCCTGGTCCTTGTGAGCACTTACAAGGCCTCTATCCATAGCACAGGGACAGGGGATGGACACCCTTTAGGGGCCTGCAGCATCCTGGGATGTTCTTGTGCTTTGTGCTAGCTGACAGGGGCATCTGACAGACCCCTGTGTGTATCTTTGCCCTCGTTTTGGCACAGTGGTTTTCTGTTGATTGACCACATCACTGAGGATGCAACTGCGCCCCATAGCATACCGATGGGGTCATTTGCTCATCTCTGCCATGGGTGCACGTACCCCCGGTGTGCTTGTGGGTTCTGCTATTGGGTGTGTTCTTAAATAGCTACAGGCAGCCCACGGTAATACCAGACATTCTCCAGCGGTGCAGATTCTAATGGTGCTTTGGTTACATGCTGTTCTTCATCACATCCTCATTTGGGGTGCCTGTCCCCAGACACTTACCTCACGTGGGTAGTCAGAGCTCCTGTTGTATCTGTTGGTGAGGCAGGCCCAGGCCCTCCTCACCCTTGTGAGGCTCTGCCTCCTGGAGGAGCCAGGGAAGAGGCGTGGCTGGCGGAGACAGAAAAGCTCTGTCAGCAGGTACAGGTCTGCTTGAGAGAATGCAGGCCTCCGTGACATGGCTGCCATCTGCTCTGAGTGTTTTTCAGCTGCGTAGCCACGTGCGTTTATAAGGGCGTAACCACGTGCGTTCATGTAGGCGTAACCACGTGTGTTCATCGGGGCATGTCCACGTGCGTTGGAAATCGTTTTGGGGCCTTGACACGGCGCGTACCTATGTGCGTTGCTGTCGGCCGAGGGGCGTTGTATCGTGCGTTGGAATGTGCATTGGCATGTTTGATTGCAGATCCTCATGGTGTACTGCAACTCACATTAACACTACCATCTATGCATGTGATGGCCTACGGCTTCTCCTAGCCTGTGGGCATGAGCTGGGTTTTACATCCCCAACATCTTTGGCCTACTCCTATTTATTGCAGGGTCAGCAGCATGTATTCTGGTACCTTCTGCCTCTGAAATCTCACATTGTGGATATTTCACATTGCTTTGTCAGGGGCTGACCTTGCTGAAGAGATGTCTCTGACATTTGTAGTGTCCCTTTTGTTTAGATGGCTTGGGGGGTGGGGGTGGGCACCAGGGCACTGTGAGTGTCCCTGATTGGCATACTGTGGAGGTGGCATCCGCACTAATGTAGAGCTTCTGTTTATCTGTCTATTTTGATATGTTTATCATTAGTTGTAGCCTTCTCATGCGTACTCTTGCACCCGTTCTGTCTGTCCTCTCCTGCTCTTTGCTGACAAACGACGGCTTGCAGTCTGTATTTTACATCTGCTATTATTTGGTTACAGACACCGCTACTCCACATGCAGATGCACCTGGCAGTCCTGCCATATCTCACCACAGTGGCCTCATACCCATAGGTTTCTGGCTGCACAGTCCGTGCATTTGCCAGTGGGGTATGCCTCCATAGCTCCTTCTAGATGCCTAGCTGGCTACAGAGTGACGTCAGTTCAACGCACAGTCCATCTGCTGTGGTTCACAGATTTCTATTGGAGCACTCACAACCATGATGCACTACACATGCAAATCAGCTGTCCAATGATTGACACGAGATGTGAATTGCAAACCTACAGCGCCTCTGCCTAGTGGGGGGAACTGACCATGTGCACCCCACAGCACCTCGGCCTGGTAGGGGGTACTGACCGTGTATTTTACAGACACACAGTAGCTATGCAACGTCACATTGTGCGGTTACTGTGCTCACCCTGAGGGTGCAGTGAGGCGCCCAGCACCAGGTCCACCAAACCATCCATGGCAAACATAGGCCATGCTGGGGATCCACAACAGTGATAATGTGTGAGATAGGTGGATTCTACCCAAACACCTTGGATATATTTGCCTGTCTCAGTCAGGTGTAGTCCCTATGGACCCGTAGGGGGATTATGGTGGTGGACCGGGTCTCCCATCCGCAGATCCACGTTCTGCCTCCCTACAATGAGGGCAGTAGGGGTGACCATCAAACTCAGTTATGCTGTGGATATCACACCCTACAGTGCAGTCACTGCAGCACTCTACATATCCATGGCACAGGAGTAGACAACTGGGAGGCCTGTCTATGCTAGGCTGCACCCAGCCACTATCTGATATTTTAATACAGTAGCCCTTCAGCCACTGCACCCTACTATGCATTCCATCAAGACACATACCAGCTGCAGACAGTCTGCTAGTTGGTCCATTACTGCATCATCCAGTTGGACATGTGTGCACCCAGACCTGGGATGGGATGGCAGCAGACACACAACACAGTTCAGTCAGTGACTGGCCCCCACACAGGGACACATACATATCACATAACAGAGGTACTATGGGGATGCCTAGCCATGCCGTGGTCACTGTACAGTCAGGGTGAGATCGATCTCCCTGCAGGACATACAGCGGCCGCCCTGTCTGTGTAGATGGTGGCCAGGCACTGCTATGTCAGTCACTGCCCTATGCGCTGTGCAGATGCAGCCTGGCCAGGCCACACTGTCTGGGCTATACCCATGGTACCTTGCTCCTCATTATGCATAAGTTAGGGCATCTGTGAACCTGCCCGTTGTGTGGCCCTCCAGGACTGCATTCTGGGGACTATGCTCTGGGTTATGCTCCAGTTTATGGTGTCTGTGCGGTTAAATATTGGCGTATTAACCATGCGTATATTATCAGCATTAATGATTAGTCCTTACTATCACGGTTTATTTGTGGCAAAATATGGGTACTGGATTGGCAGTAGCCCCAGCTGGGCTTTGAACCTGTGACCTTCTGGTGTGTGTGTGTGTGTGTGTGTGTGTGTGTGTGTGTGTGTGTGTGTGTGTGTGTGTGTGTGTGTTTTGCACCACTGTGTTGCCACAGATAGGCTGCATTCCCTAGGGAGTCCATGACTGTACATCCGACAGGGCCTGTGTGTTGCGCTGGGCGTGACAGCCTGCACATGGCTGGGCAACGGTCTGCTGTGGCTAACAGCCACTGGCCCCTCCACCACCTGTACCCTCCCACCAACATGCTGACATGTCGTTCTCTTGGCAAATGCCTATGAGCTGCTAAGGAGTCGCATTCCGTGACTGCATTTGTGGGACTCGGCTGTGGGAACTGCCCATGGTTAGGGGGGGTGGGCGGGTAAAATATAGGTGTTTGTCCCAGGTTCTCAGGGATAAGGGGGTGTCTTTACTATCTCTGTTGTGTGGTGGGTAAAATGTGGGAACAGGGTTGGTGGGTGCTCCAGCTGGGGTTTGAACCCGTGACCCTCTGGTCTTGCAGGTGCTGGCTGTGTCTGCTTCACCACACGAACAGTGAGGTCCCTGGAGATGGGAGACCTGGCAGAGTGAGTCGGACACCCTGCTCTGCACATGTTTACTGTCAGCTCATTCACCTTGTATTGCGATACACGTGCACATAGACCCCACACTTGACCTCGGGATACGGGGCTAGACCCTCACCAAACTGGCCAATGGTGATAGTAGGGGGCAACCATAGCAGACAGTCCCAGGGGGACTCAGGGCAGGGCTGACTGAGGAATGATTTGTGGACGGCTGTACGCTCCATAGACCCTTGCAAAAATCATATTTGGTTTTTTGTAGCTTCCCAGGACTTTGTTTTTACGGTTGCCTACTGATATCTCTTCTGCACAGCTGGTTTATACTTTCTTTTGGCTTTTGTTATGTTCTTTTTACATTTCTGTTTGCTATTTTGTTCTGTGCACATGTATTACAATGCTCACGTTTTTGTAGGTTTCCCCGCTTTTGCTGTACATTGCTGACGTAAATGGTTTCTCTTCCCTTTAGTATGCCTTTAACGGCAGGTTTTCATTCGCGTTGGGACTCTGCTCACATAATCAGCGCGTTGGTGTTGGGGGAGCCTCTCCCCACCCACTCTCCGCCCATTGACCCCTTCTCTCCGCCCACTCTCCACCTTCCGCACTGTTTTAACGCGCCGCGGGGGTTTACGATCGTTAAATGCGGGTTACGCGCATAGTGTACGGTTAACGGTCGTTCGCACATTGGAACACGCGTTGGGACGTGCGAACGGTCGTTAGTCGTACATTACACGCGGTATTCACGATTACCGCGGTTTAGTAAACATACCCCAAAATTATGATTTGTTTCTTTAAATTATAAAGGACTCTTTCATCCCTTTAAGAGCAAGGAGATACTCCTTTACCTCAAATGTTTGGAAGGTGATGTTTGTCTCCTACAATGTTGCTGTTAAGTGTCGTCAAGTCGGTGTCGACTTATGGCGACCCTCTGGATAGTTGTCCTAAATTGTGTTCGGCCTTCAGTCAGGTGGCTCATTGTTGACAGACTGGCACCTATAGCTGCTGTTATTGTATTGATCCATCTCATTGCTGGTCTTCCTCTTTTGTGTTGACCTTCTACTTTGTCAAGCATGATGTCTTTCTTTAATGATCTCTCTTTTCGCATGATGTGTCCAAAGTATAAAAGTTGAAATCTTGTCATCTGAGCTTCTAAAGAAAGTTTAGGTTTGATCTCCTCTAGTACTGACTGGTTTGTTCTTCAGGCAGTCCATGGTATATACAGTATTCATTGGGAAAAGAAAGAAGGGTATCTTCCGCAAACAAACAACCAGGGGGAACCAGCGGAGGAATGACCACAGCCTACCAGAGGATAATGAAAATTCTTTATTAAGGACCCAACTAAACAAGTTTCGGCCGCAGCCTTCGTCAGGGGTCTAAAAAACAAAAGTACATTAAATCAACCACAAAATTAAAATAAAATCAAAAAAATAGTAATACAAAAAATAAAAACAAAGAAATATGGATATGATACTTGACAAATAAAACTATGTTATAGTTAACACATTACCAGGAAACCACACAGATAACAGCATCTATGTGGTGCAGTAGACAAATCTTCCCAATCTGTAAAAAGTATAAAAATGTCAACCATAAATGAAAGTAATACAAAATAAAGGCGTATAATATATACATATAAAACATATGCAAAGAAATAATAATGGGGGATGATAAATACAAGTGACTAAAACACAAACATACAAAGTGGGACCCCAATGTGTCCAACCAGCAGTGAACGATACATTGTATAAAAATAAGGTAAAATTGGGCTAAAGAATTACATGGATACAAAAAATACAATATAACACCAGATAAATAGCAGGGGACCAAATATGACATATGGCATAAAAACAAGGTTTAAGCACCGATATGTAATACATGCAGACAACTAGATCAAATCAAAAGCCCTATTGCATGCGAACAGCAGTAAACAGCTCATTGTCTAAATGAGTATAAATGCAAGGGTAGCATTAGGACACAGTATAGTAAACAAATAAAAAACATAAAAAGAAAGGAAGAATAAAAAATTATACAGTGCAATTAGCTATAAATACAATCAAAAAAATGCATGAGTAGACAGACACAAATAAAGTTATCTATAACCATGCAATCATAAAAAAACACTAAAGAGTATAATCCAAATGAACAGCGCATCACATAACCCATAGGTTGAGAACCAGCTGATAAAATTATGCTAATCGAAGGTCACATCAGAACAATAAATGGAAAACAGGGGCATGGATAAAAATATATATATCACATGGATGACAACTTCAAAAAGCTGATTTCAGAAAACGTGTAAAACATAGGAGAGGAATTATCACTTTTGATAATGTGCATTTCCAAAAAACATCATCAAAAGAACCTTTGACTTAACCCTATAAGCAAGAAATGTATTGGGGACCTTTAAAAAAATATACCAATTAGCTGTATAAGCAATAGGGGATACAAACCAAAAGAAAACCGTTTGTGCATAAACAAAAAACAGTTATAACCCAGAGGTACAACACAAATAATAAGATAACCCATGTAAGTGGAGCATATGGAACTATTAACATAAGAGGTTATGTGCGAGAAAAATGTGAAAGTGAAAAAATTAGAACAAATAGTTGAGCTATGTGTCTGTGGCGACCACAGAGCCACCGGGATTACACATCTAAAAGGCGGGAAAAAAAAGCTTTGCGTTAAAAAGTAAAACGCCGGTCATTAAAAGTTACAGCATGAAGAAAAGGAGAGAATATGCCAAAAATAGTGAAGCTATGCGTCTGTAGCGATCACAAAGCCGCCGAGATTCCACATCTAAAAGGCGGGAAAAAATGTTTCCATTAAAAAGTGAAAAAACGCCAGTCATTAAAATAAACAGCATGAAAGAGAGAAAATGTGCCACAAGTCGGTAGACAATGTGCAAACTATAAAAGAACTACTTTTGAGCACGTCCTGAGGATGTAAATGGCTGATTACCCGATGTGCGTTATGCAAAAGGATATAAAGAGAAACTAGGATTACACGATGACTTGAAAAGATACCTACAGCATACGAGGTGCCGGGGAGGTGCAATGGATATAAAGAGGAACTAAAATTACACGATGACTTGAGGAAATAGCCTGCAGCATACGAGGTGCCGGGGAGAGCAACCGTGTAAAGAAAAGTTAAAAGCCTTATTAAAAAAAGGGGGGGAAGAACTTTGTTTGAGATAACAGGAAAATAGGAAAATAGAAACGCTGCATGACAGAAAACCATCATATAGAAGTGTGATATAAAAAGGTTGCAGAAGTGTAACACAAATAGCAAATGGCAAAAGAAAGAAGGACATACCTGCACACAGAGTCAGAGGCGGGAATGGACCACGCAGGGGCACATGGGTACTATTTAAAGGGGTGGAGGGCTCCCCCTACTGGCGTTAGGTGCAAACAGGAACTACAAAGAAAGGGGCATTTGTTTCTATTTGAAAAGAATTAACAGCGGGTAGGGGACTCCCCCTACTAGAATTCTATCTTATAGTTAAAAAATAAAAAATGTGTATTATCATATATGATATATAAATGATAAAAATAAAAATAAAAATTATGTTAGAAATAAAAAACAAAATCACTAGGAGTGACAACCATTATGTCATGGGGAAAACAAAACCCATAAAAAAGGATGGATTTCATCAAACTAAAATTACATTGGTAGAGAAGGGAAAAAACAACAAAAAGGCCATTAAAACACCTAATGACAACTACACAAGAATATTAAACAAGTAGGGTTTGAACAATATACAATATATTGCGCATAAAACCCTCAATAAAAAGGGGGGAGGGATTTGAAATTTTAAATACATGAATAAAAAGATAAATAGTATACAAAGTAACATAAAAAACAATTATATTTTGCCATAATCAATAATATGATGATAAAAATTATGGGATAAAAATTAAAAATTAAAAATTAAATAAATAAATAATTAAAAATTAAAAACAAAAATTAAAAACAAATGGTATATGAATTGGCATAAATAATGGCATAACGGAAAATTCAAAGGAATGCATTATATTCAATTTCCTTATTTAATCCTTTTGGATGAACGGTGTCAAGTGAAAAAATGTATCTTTGTTCCTCTTGAATTAGTTTTAAATTAGGGTTTCCCCCACGAGGGGAGGGGAACACTCTCCTGATGACGAAAAACTTTATATCATTAATATGGTGTTGGGATTCAATCCAATGTGACACCAAAGGAGCAGTGATGATACGTCTTTTTACACAACTTTTATGTTCTTGAATGCGGGTACAAACAGCACGAATAGTTTTACCGACATACAAGAGAGGGCAGGGACACATGATGACATACACTACATGAGTAGACAAACAATTAGTATAGGCCTGTAATGGATATTGGATATTGGTAGAGGGATGCGTAAAAGAATCTTTCATTTCAATGGCATGTTTACAGATACTACATTTATTGCATTTATAGTGACCCTTTACTTTCCGATGAGGCATAGAAACCGGAGGCATGAATGAGGAAACTAACATATTACCTAAGTTGCGTTGTCTACTGTGAACTATTGTTAGGTGTAGGTTTGAAAAACAGGGGCGTGTTTGTAAAATATGCCAGTGGGCTCTTAGGGTTCTTTGTATTCTAGATGAGAGATGAGAAAAACGGAGCACGCAAACAAATTTGTCATCAGGTTGCTTGTCTTTAGGCAGAAGTAACTGTGTTCTGGAGGTAGAACGAGCTCGTACAAGGCCCTTTTGGACACATTCTTTGGGGTATCCCCTATTGTGAAACCGTGCTGCCATATGGGAGGATTTTTCTTTAAAATCATCCTTGCTAGAACAAAGGTGGCGCAGTCGCAAAAATTGTGACAAAGGAAGGTTTTTCTTAAGGTGACTGTTATGAAAACTATCAAAGCGAAGAAGTTTATTACGGTCGGTGGGTTTACGATAGATAGTAGTGATGAAACCTTGCTGTGATTTTCCTATGAGAATGTCAAGGAACGGAAGTTCTGTGGCACTAAATTGCATCTTGAATTTAAGATTGGTATTTAAACTGTTGAGCCATTCATGAAATTGGTATAACTGAGAATCACTACCTTTCCATAATACCAGAATGTCATTGATATATCGCTTCCAGGAGACAATGAAAGATGCAAAGGGACAATTCTGTAAGTAAGACTCTTCAAATTGTGCCACATATAAGTTGGCTATATCGGGTGCCATGGCTGCACCCATAGCTGTACCCTTTATTTGCTGAAAGAAGCATCCGTCAAACAGAAAGTAATTTTTTGTGAGTGCTATATGAGCCAAATCAACCAAAAAATGAGTCGGAATGCAGACAGGTGGAGTGCGTTGGTCAAGGTATTTAGTGATAACTGCGATGGCCCCATCTTGTGGAATGTTGGTGTAGAGTGACTCGAGATCAAAGGACACCAGAGTGATATCTGCAAGATTACCATGAAAAGTGTTTAAAAAATTGATGATATGTGCTGAATCTCGAACATACGTAGCGATAAGCGGTACGAAGGGACGTAAAAAGATGTCGATAAATTGGGACAAGGGCTCAAGAACTGAACCAATGCCAGACACTATGGGCCTACCGGGAGGGGATTGAAGGGACTTGTGGATCTTTGGTATGGTGTAAATAGTGGGAATGGTGGGATGCGAAACCTGTAAAAATGAATGTTCACGGGAGGTCAAGAATCCGGCATTGAAACCGTACATTAGCAGAGAGTCGATGTCTTTTTTAATGGTCGAGGTGGGGTCATGTGAGAGTATCCGATAGAAGTTAGCATCTGTAAGTTGATTGGTAAGCTCTTCTATATAATAGGCCCGGTCCATTACAACAATGCCGCCGCCTTTGTCTGCTGGCTTGATAATGATGTCTTGCCGTTCCTTGAGTGTAATGCAAGGCTGACCACTCATCGCGTGTGAGATTATTATATCGACATTTAGACTTCCGTTCCAGGGACGTGACATCACGGAGAACACAATCCATAAACGATTGTAAGGCACTATCCACAGGTGCAGGCGGATACCAACGTGATTTATTCCGTATAACCGATGGGTCATTAGAAACTGAGGGTTTGTCAGAGAAAAACATTTTGATCCGTAATTTGCGAAAGAATTTGTGGAGGTCAAGCCTGGTTTAGCTGCTGTTATTGTATTGATCCATCTCATTGCTGGTCTCCTCTTTTGTGTTGACCTTCTACTTTGTCAAGCATGATGTCTTTCTTTAATGATCTCTCTTTTCGCATGATGTGTCCAAAGTATAAAAGTTGAAATCTTGTCATCTGAGCTTCTAAAGAAAGTTTAGGTTTGATCTCCTCTAGTACTGACTGGTTTGTTCTTCAGGCAGTCCATGGTATATACAGTATTCATTGCCAGCACCTTAATTCAAAGGCAACAATTTAATTCCTGTCTATCTTTTTTCACACACTGTCCAACTTTCACATCCGCTTGATGTTATTGAAAATTGCCATGGCTTGAGCAAGTCAAAACATTCTATGGAGAGAGATATCTTTGCTCTTGAGAATCTTGTCTAGTTCCTTCATAGCCATTCTGCCAAGAGCAATCCGTCATCAGATTTCTTCACTGCTTGTTGCTTCTTTATTGATAGTTGATCCAAGTAGGCAGGGGCGGCCCAAGGGGGGTGCGGGGCCATGTGCGGAGACTCGGTGCGGGGCCTCATTTGCATAAGGTGCCTCATTTGCATAAATATTTGCATAATGTTATCATACACTAACTTTTAGTAAACATGCCTCTTAATGAGTATATGGATAAAGAAAGACTAAAAGGTTTCTACATTACTATAATCCAGTACCAACCGCCAGGCACATTAGGAACTACTACAAACACTGCCCATTTAGAACCCATAGCAAACCCGCCGTATCCTAACAGCACTACCAAGACTCACAAAGCACCATACCCTAACTATCAAAAGGCAACACTGCAAATATTAAACCAATACATTTCAGAGAACAACAATACATGACCTACTGGGGAAAGAACAAGTGGCAATGTCAAATAGGAATTATATAAACAGAATACCTCAGCTCAGTTACACATGCACAACATAGACCATCACCAAACAAGGAATCACATTTTAGAAACAGGAAGACAATAATTAAACTGGGAACCCCAAAAGCCAAACTTGGAATATACAACACTGTAGAAATAAAACTATAAATTAATTTCCTCTTGTACTAAACAAAGCGCAAAAATTAATGATGCACATTTCCCAGAGCTGACATATTCCAGTTAATAAATTCAAAATAAAGAGATATTTTTTCTACCTTTTGTGCATTTTTTTTCAGTTGCAATTGTTCCAGCCACTTTCTTCTGGTTTCTCGTGTCTTCTGCTAACTCTCCATCTGCTGTCCATTTGGTCCTTTCTTCTGTCTTCTTGGGTTTTTTTCCATTCTCCCTCTACATCTGCTTTAACATACTAATCTTTCTCCTTTTGCTCTTTCCTCATTCCTATTTCATCTACTCAAAATTTACCCCTCCATCCTCAATCCCCACTTACTCTCCCAATACCCGGCCAATTGTAGATTTTTTATCCCTCCCACACAAAATATTTTTCCCCTCTCCATTTTACTCTCCCAGCCCCATCCCATTCTAATCCTCCCCCAACACCAGCTCCCTTCTAGTTCCAGCCTCACCCAGCATCCCTTCCCTTCTAGTCCCTGCATCAGCCCATTTCCAGTCCTAGCCCCCCCATCAGCCCATTTCCAGTCCTAGCAACCCCCCAACCCAATACCAGTCCTAGCCCCCCCATCAACCCACTTCCAGTCCTAACCCCCCATCACCCCATTTTCAGTTTAAGCCCCCCCTATAACCCATTACCAGTCCTAACCCCCATCAGCCCACTCCAGTCCTAACCCCCCATCAGCCCACTTCCAGTCCTAACCCCCATCAACCCATTTCCGGTCAGCCCCCCATAGCCCATTGCCAGTCCTAACCCCCCTCATCAGCCCACAGTCCATTACCAGTCATAACCCCATCAGACCACCTCAAGTTCCTAACCCCGCCCCATCAGCCCATTTCCTGTCCGATCCCCCCCCCATAGTCCATTATCAGTCCTAACCCCCCATAGCCCATTACCAGACAGCCCCCATCAGCCAAAGCCCATTACCAGTCTTAACCCCCCCATAGCCCATTGCCAGTCCTAACCCCCCCCATCAGCCCACAGCCCATTACCAGTCCTACCCCATCAGCCCACCTCAAGTCCTAACCCCTCCCCATCAGCCCATTTCCTGTCCCCAGCCCCCCCATAGCCCCATTATCAGTCCTAACCCCCCCCATAGCCCATTACCCTCCTAACCCCATCAGACCACCTCCAGTGTTAACCCCCCATCAGCCCATTTCCAGTCCTAACCCCACCCAACAGCCCACCTCAATCCTAAACCCCTCCCCATCAGCCCATGTCCTGTCCTAGCCCCCCATAGCCCATTACCATTCTACCCCGATCAGCCCACCTCCATTCTTAATCCCCCAGCCCATTTTCCAGTCCTAGCAACCCCAACCCATTACCAGTCCTAGCCCCCCATAGCCCCCTCCCAGTCCTAATCCCACCAGCCCATTTCCAGTCCTAATCCCCCTCACCCAATTTTTAGTTTATGCCCCCCCCCCATAGCCCACTTCCAGTCCTAAGCCCCCATCAACCCACTTCCAGTCCTAATCCATCAGCCCATATAGACTTAGCTCCCCCATTGCTCGCCCATAGCCCCGCCATATCCCATCACCACTCCTAACCTCCCCCAGCCCATCACCAGTCCTAACCCCCCCATCATCCCATTTCCTGTCCTAGACCCCCATAGCCAATTACCATTCCTAACCCCCCCAACAGCCCACAGCAATTACCACTCCTACCCCCCCAGCCCATCACCAGTCCTAACCCCCCCAACAGTCCCACAGCCATCACCAGTCCTAACCTCCCCCCAGCCCATCACCAGTCCTAACCCCCCCCAACAGCCCACAGCCATCACCAGTCCTAACCCCCCCCACAGCCCACAGCCATCACAAGTCCTAACCCCCCCCACCCATCACCAGTCCTAACCCCCCAACAGCCCACCGCCATTACCACTCCTAACCCCCCCAGCCCATCACCACTCCTAACCCCCCCCCAGCGAAATTTTTTTTTTAACAAAAAAGCTGTCGCTGCCTCTGCCGGGCCGGGGCGCCGCGGCAGAATCGAGTGTGCCGCGGGGCCCCCCCTGCCCCGCAGAGCCTGCCCTCCCCGGTATCACCTCTTTCAGCTGTCCTCCAGTCACACGCGCCGGCTTTCAGAGCGTGAGGGAATAGTTTCTCCCTCGCTGCTCTGTTAAGCCCGCGGGGGCTGATGGGACTTCCCATCAGCCCCCGCGGGCTTAACAGAGCAGCGAGGGAAGAAACTATTCCCTCGCGCTCTGAAAGCCGGCGTCGTGTGACTGGAGGCAGCTGAGTGAGAGAGGTGATACCGGGAGGGCAGGCTCTGCTGGGCAGGGGGGGCCCCGCGGCACACTCAATTCTGCCGCGGCGGCCCCGGCCCCGGCAGTGTCAGCGACAGCTTTTTTTTTTTTTTAAAATTTTATGTTGGATCAGAATGTTTTTTTGCGCGGGGACCCCCTGAAACGCGGGGCCCTGTGCAAAAAACATTCTCGCTCAATGGACGGGCCGTCCCTGCAAGTAGGTTAAAGTTGTCCACTATTTTAATTTTGTCTCCATCAGCAATGAACTTATTCATTTTGGCAGTTGTCAGGATATTTGTCTTCTTAACATTAAAAACATGTGCAGACTCATTTTAAGACTATATTCCTTGATCTTGAGAAGCAAATGTTTCAAATCGTCTTTCACTTTCATCCAGTAATGTGGGCATTGTCAGCATAACGAAGGTTTGTTGATGAGTCTTTCACAACCAATCTTCACACCTCTGTTATTTTTCATACAGTCCTCCTTCTCTAATGATTTGTTATGCATATAAATTAAAGAGGTCAGGGGGAAAGTATGCAGCCTATGCATTTAAATTAAAGAGGTAGGGGGAAAATATGCAGCCATACACCTTTGCTGATTTTAAAAACCATTCTGTTTCTTCTATTTTCGTTTGAACTGGTGCTTCTTGATCATGTGTAAAGGTTGTGCACGAGAACGATCAGGTGTTCTGGTACACCCATGCTTCTTAATGTGGTCCAGAGTTTCTCATTGTTTACAGAGTCAAAAGACTTTCTGTATTCGATAAAACACATATAGATATCCTTTTGGTATTCTTTTGTCTATTCAAGGATCCATCTCACATCTGTGATGATGTCTCTCGCTCCTCGCCCTTTCCTGAACACTGCTTGCACTTCGCGCAGGTCTAGATCCAGGTATGTTGTAGTCTCTGCTGAATTATCTTGAGTAAAATCTTGCTAGTATGTGGGATTAGAGCAATTGTATGATAATTCCAAAGTCAGTCAGGAATCACGATTCTTCAGTATTGGTTATGAACACAGTTGGTCATGAATTTTCTCTTTCCAAATTTCCCTTGCAGAGCCTTGTAAGTATGGTAAACAGCTTCATCTGATTGCTGTAATAACTCAGTGGGAATGCCATCAATGCCCGGTGCTTTGTTCTTTGATAAATCTTTCAATGCTGATTTGACTTCTTCTTTCATCACCAATGGTTCCTGATCATAACGGTATACGAGCTTGAAATGGCTGTTGGTCCATTTGATCTTTATGGCATAATGACTCAGTAAATTTGTCCACCTTTGCTTGATCTTCTCAGCATCATTCAACATGAATTCTTGCTCCTCTTGTAGCATTCCGATTTATAAAGTACAGTGGAGGGCAGAGACCACGGCCAACCAAACGTTGATTAATCAAACCAACGTTTATTGAAGATCCAACTTTAGAAGTTTAGGCCAGAGGCCTTCATCAGGGGTCAAACAGAAAAATATAAATTAAACATAATATATGTACAATATCACAAGAAGAAAATATAATTTTTAAAAGGTCAAAGGTACATTACCAGAAAAGTAAATAGAAAGTATATGGAACACGTCTATGGTGTGAAAAAAACACTCTTCCCAATCTAAGATGAGTAAATAATTACAAACATTAAAATATCTAAAATTGCTCAGGATACATTTAAGTATAAAATATAAATCTAAAACCATTACATACCCAGCAAAATTAAAAAAAAAATAGCTTAAACATCATATAAAAACAAAATGTATGCATTGCATTGATTCAACATAATAACCTGACAAAATGAGGTTGCATTGAGTCAAAAACGTAATGAACAAACAGAATAAATAGTATATTGAGAACACACAACCGAAAACATAGATATTGTGCCGCAAAACATATTACAGAAGTGTACCTGCAAAAGCTGTCAGAGGTGAAAGCCCCCGTACAAGGGATTGAGAGAAAAAGGATTAAAGACCAGCGGACACCTCCTTCTCATGACAACATATGTACTTGGCATTTGGAAGGGAAAATCTACACAAAAATGTGGGCAAAAAACAATAATGTGCTCTTAACACTAAGAAGAAAAGAATGAAACCTTAAGGATTACAAATTAAAAAATTGTGAGAATAGCATTAAAAAATGGAATAGCGGCTCGGTATAAAAAGCTCAAATACACTGTAGCAGCACCTAAAAAAGTAAAGGAGACACATAACTTTAAAATCAACGCTTCACGTGAAATGATACAGTATGTAACAAAAAACACACATTTCATCGTAATGTAAAATAAGTTAAGAGGCACATTAAAAACAGAATAGCGGCTCGGTATAAAAAGCTCAATACATTGTAGCGGTACCTAAAAATCATAAAGGAGACAAATAGCTTTAAAATCAACTCTTTGTGTAAAATGATACAATTCGTAACAGAAACCACACATTTCATCATAAAATAAGTTAAGAGGCACATTAGAAACGGAATAGTGGCTCGGTATAAAAAGCTCAGATGCATTGTAAACAACATCTGAAAAATGTAAAGGAAACAACTTTAAATTCAGCGCATCACGTAAAATGATACAATTCATAACAATACACATTGCATCATAATATGAAGTAAGTTAAGAGGCACCTCCCGTAAAACAGAGGAACGGCTCTTTATACTTGTATTGCAAAAACAATTACTACAGAACTATAGCATGTCTTTCAAAATAAAATCAGTCAAAGTATATAGGAGAAGATAGAAAAAAGGGTTATATGATTATAAACTGCCAGAGCTTCGATATATAGCGCAAATGAATGCTGTATTTTATAATTTGAGAAATGCCTTAAAGACAACATGTTATACGATGACTGGAGCAGCTGTAGAGAAAAAAGGGGGTGTTGTTACAGCTGCTATGCTGTTAAATGGCAGTAACCGAGGCAGGCGGACCCTGGTGCATCGGGCCCGTTTCACCTTCCCCCATCCCCTCAAATCTCCCCACCCAACAAAAACAACACACCAACATTTCCTGGAACCCAACTGGTCGCAGCTTTATTCACCTTTAACACTTTTACAATATGCCAACATGCTACACCTTTCTCAATCGATTAGCGGCACCCGGCCCGCACCAGCCATACCTTAGCAAAAAGTGCCTTGCCACCGCTAACGCCAACTTGCCCCCCCGGCAAGTTTACCAAACCCCTTCCCCCGACTTCGCCATGCCATATCAAAAGTCGACCAGGGTTTGTCCAGGTCAGGGGCACCCCGCCCCCGCCCTAAGTGTAGCCTGAGGCTCCGGAACCCGTAAACCTCCGGGATCCCGCCACCGGCAACAGGAACAACCCGTGTTTCCTGTGCCGCCCCCCCTAAAACCAAGCTGCGACCAGTGAGCACCTCAACCAACACACCTTCCAAAACCTTCCGCCAGACCCAAAAGAGGAGAGCCCACAGTACTGGCGAGAACTGCCCCATCACCCTGAAACAGCCCCGGTCCTCAACCTCCCCAATAATGCCTCATCAGGATACCCCCTTGGCAGCCCCGTAAGCTAACCCGCCCCCCCGCGACCAACCTCGCCGGCTCAAACATGCAGGCCTCTAACAGAAGTCCGCCCCCAGCAGAATTACCCAGCCCGCCTGCAAAACCCCAGCAAAATTCTCCCGGCGCCGCTCTGAGCAGATGCTGGCATTTCCTGGCACCCGATAATGCCGCCTCTGATACCCCCATGTCGGCCACGCAAGCCAGTAGCCAGCCCCACTGACACCGCCGCCAGCTTCCCACCTGCAGGCCTGGAACCACGGCATCACCCCAGCAAAATTACCCCGAAAAAAACCTCCTGCAAGACCCAGCAAAATTCTGCATTGCGCCCCGCTCTGTAGGCAGAAGCCGGCCTGTCCCTTGAACCCGATCGTGTTTAAATCCAACACTGCAAGGCCGTCGCGATATCCGCCCGTGGCACCGTAGCAAAAGGAAGCCCGCTGCAACCCGCGTGGTCCGTGCTCCACCAAGCCATGATTATAGGCCACCACACACTGGGCCGCTCCCCAATAGTCATTCACACGCCTCACACCCTGAACTCGCCCTTCCAGCCTCAGCGGAACAAAGGAGTGAAGGATCCCCAACCTTCAGAAGGCGTCCAGAACACACCTGCAAAATAAAGGAACACTTAAAAGAATCCCCAACCCCCCGACTCCCGAGCCGGTACAAAGCCTGCACTTAACCCCTGCCTGTCCCCAAGAGCAGCATCCTATACACCACAGGACCGTGTGTAACCACCCAGAAGGAAAAACGGGAGAAGCAGCGCAAACCACCCTGAAGGAAAAAAGTGGGTGCAGCACAAAGATGTAGACGTCACCCCCACCAAGCACGCCGCGCCAGTCTAACACCTTGAGCGCTGGAACACCCCGTGTTAGACAGTACCAACACCCCCTCCCCCCATAAGAAGTTCCGCGCCTACCCCGTCCGAGGCCTCCACAGGGAACTTCACAAATGACTCCGCATGCCCACTCGGAGCCGTTTGGGGAACTCCGCCCAAACATCCCCAACCGCCCTGCAACTAAAAAGTGGGGAGGAAGCCCTCCCCCGCCCCCACCCCTGCCGTAGTTTGCCACCTCTCCCCCATGCGAAAAGACTGCCCCAGACAATGCGGCATCATCCCCCCATGCGGACATCCATAGGCGCCCAAAAAAGGGTATCCAGACACGCCCATCCTGCTCGTGAGGCCGGACGGCCGGTCAATCACCCGCTCCCTCGCAGTATCCGGCGAGCTAGCCAATTTCCGCAACCAGCACTCCGCGCCCACCACCTGTGCCTTAGGAAAACCGTCCCCAACTGCGAGCCCCAACCCAGTCCTTGAAACCACCCCCCCCCACAACACACCCCTAGCCACCTCAACCCACCAATCAAGGACCCCGTTTGCCACCACCCGCACGACCGCAATCGGACCACGTAGTCACACCTGCTTCCACCTCAGACCCCGGGCCCCCGTGATACCAACTTCGGCAGTAAACCCCGCCTGTATCCCGGGACCGGTCTCCAGAAGGCTCCGGGCCCCAGATCCCTCATGGACAAAATCCCAAATCACCACCCATCCACCGTAACGCGATAGAGCCGTGAAGTTGACCCACCTGTCCACACAGCCATGGAAAAGCCTAGCCTCCATCAACACTCGCAATTGTATCTAATGCCAACACCAGCACCCTAGCCCACCTCCGCTCCTGTCAAACCCCTGCAGGAGCAACGATGGACCCCCTGCCCATCTCCACATCCTCCGCCCGCCATACCACCTCACCGTGTCGGAGTCCAATCAGGCCAATGCTACACCACCCCCACTCATAACCGAAACCCACACCGGGAAGGAGAAAAAAAAAAGAAAAAAAAAAATAGAAATCAAAATAAATCCCCCCCCAGCCCCTATAAGCCAAACCCGACACCAGCCACGCAGCCCGCCACCCGTAAGAGCACCAAAAAGCGACCACGTCCGGTCGCACACCCCTCCGGTACGCAGACCAGGTCCCTGCAAAACACCGAATTCCCCAGCAGTTCCTAGCATCTCTCTAGGCCAATTGCTCCCCAATTGCTCTGGTTACCACCGCTCCGTCCGAGCCCGGCTTCGGTGGCCAGCTCCCCGACCCGCTCCCACTGAAAACGAGAATGAGCATCAGCAATCTCGTTAGTTTAACCTGGTATATGCCGAAGTCCCGCACCGCCACATTCAACTGTAAAACACGCTATACAACTTCCTGCATCAAGCCCAGCTACCCTCACGCAACCTTGCGTGCATCTGAATATTCAAAACGGAACTACCGCATGGCATTAATCACACCACCCACAGACACCCTCCTGTTCCAAAGGCGCTCCTGCCAGAGGCTCCAAACTACCTGGAAGTGTGAAAGAGCTCCAAAATTGTGAGGATTCCTGGGCATCCCGCCGCACGTACCCCAAGACACCGGCCACCGATCAGCTCAACCCAGGCCCATCCGAAATACACTCCCAATCCACCGCCCCCCCCCCCCAGCCGCCGATCAGGGTACGCACTGAGAAACAATCGACACTGGAGATACTTCGTGCTCCAGCATCACAGAATTCCCCATTGTTATCCCCCCAAATGATCCCACACCCTCAGCCACACCCACCGGCCCCTTCCGCGGGCAGCCGCACCAGCAACAGCTGACTCCGAAGCCGCTGACAATAAGACCTCCTGTTGCTCCTCCGCCCCCGACCCTATCCCCCCCCCAGCATCACCCCAACCGACCAGCCCCCCCCCATCATCCCCCGCCGCACGGCCAGCCCAAGCCATTGCCCGCCTACATCACCTGCTTCCTCTCCCGCCCCCTTGTGGCGACGAGCACCATGCCTCCTCCCACTACTTCACTCACGCCGGCCCCTGCGGAGAACGAAGAATTGAAAAACAAGGGGGGGGGGGGGAAAAGGAGGGGCCTTGCCGGAGACCCCTCATGTGTCCAGGGACAACCACGAAGAAAAAAGGGGGGGAACCAGAACCTCACAAAGCCGCCAAGAAGGCGCACAACTTCCTTGCACCTTCTTTTCCCCCCCTTTAGATTGCCCCCAATCCCCCCCACACCCCACCCACCTCACCGCTCCACCACTCTGACAATCATAGGGATCCCGGGTTGATCAGGTCTCCGGCCGTGCCTTCTCCAGCACTCGCTCCTGAGGCCTCTGAGTGCTTGCCAGCCAG